>OX463832.1:23731308-25006659 GCA_949825045.1 Argyresthia goedartella
CATTTGAGATAGTGAGATGCAGTGAACAGCTCTTTCTGTCAGAATTGTCGAATAATACATTCCGGACCACAAGCAAAAATAGAATTTTGGTTTTATTAAAACAGTTATTTTACACAAAGCTACAAAATATATTTTCTCCGCCCCATCCTCTACAATCTGTAAATGACGAAGAGCCACATGAATTACAATTAGTAAAAACATTGGCAAATTCCTATTTAAATTTAAAAATGTTCCACCAAGCTAAATTGAATTCGATGCGAAATTTCCGTTCTAAGATTGGTTTAAGACAGAAACTACACAAAACAATTACTTTTAGTAATGTTTAATTTTTATGGAATTTTAATTTAATGAAAGTGTGTATGGATGTATGTTGCTCTTTCATGCGACAACGGCTGAACTCTGACACTACCGGCACTTTTACGGACATTTCAATACAAATAACAGTCAAATCGGTCCATCCGGTCTCGAGTTTTAATAAACCTCACCAATGATGAAAGATGTTTTCATTTTTATAATTAAAGATAGTTTTTGATTTATGATATGACGAAAAATTTATAATGTATATCACATTACTACGCATTCCATCAAATATTAACGCTACATTTTGAAGGTTACACTTCAAACCCAACATTACAGTCATGCGTAGTTAATAGAAATATAATATGTACCTACAAATTTGTACCGAACCCTCGCCTCGGTGCGCGAACGACTCGCACTTTGTTTTTAAGTTTGTATATGATATAATAAAGATATATGTGTTTGAGTTTGATTTTTATTAGATCTCGCAGAAAACCGTCACCATTTTACCATATGAGGTGGCGGGGGGCAGTTGTGCCCAAATTAAGCCAGTATTTCAACAGTTAATTTCGCGTGACATGGCTTGGCCAATCCAATCGCGCTCACTATGCAGGTATTAATCTTGAAGGTCATTACGGCCTGAAATAAGACATGTACAGATTTCTAGTTTTATCCCGAAATTCCTACAAAATCAGGAACTGCCGACGAAAACACAGGGCAAGCAGTCGCAGGTAGGTATTGTGCAGTGGAATGGAATTCCCTGTTTATGATGTGTGGTTCAATCATTGCCGACCCGTCACACGCACCAGTGTGAATTCAATATGTCCCGTTTTTATTCAAAATCAGTGCCACCCTATTAGAAAGAGATAAATAACCCACCATCGAGCCCTCTCGCTCGGCTCGTTTTTTTGGCTATAGTAAGCATTCCTGTTAGAGTAGTACTTCCATGGTCCTCTATCATCCGCGACGCATAGATAAAAATGTATATGCCGCGACGTTGCTGTCTGTCTCTGTGGTCTGGCTGTCTGTCTGCCTCTGTTATCTGAAAAATTGTTCTGTCTGTGGTAATCTGTGTACTGACTTCTGTTGCACAAACAGAAACAGAGCGCATTTGCATTTTCTTTCATCTTGTTCTAAATACCTTCCAGTACCTACAATTCCTACAACTACAATGTCTGGCAGGCAAACCTTTACCTTTAGTGAGTCCGAGAAGTTCTGTCTGCAAGAACTTATAGTGAAATATAAATTAAATTTAACCGCTACCAATGTGTGTACTCCGGCAGCACTAAAAATGGCTTGGGTTAAACTTACCGAGGAGTTTAATTCAATAGGCAGTAATTCAAAGGTGAGGAGTAACAGTGTATCTGATAAGGGGGCTGATTTAATTCATACCCATATCTCCTATTCTTAATGAACCTCTTAAAATTTAAGACAATTTAAGCACTTCGGCATGAAAATTATTGTTTTTTGTAATTGGTACTGGATATATCTATTTACACTTTGTCCTATAGATTATCTGTTTCCTATACAATTTATCTGTTTTCAGAGAACGGAGTCACAATTAAAAAAAATGTGGGACAATTTAAAAACCCGCTGCAAAAACAACCTGGCTTCAGAAAAAAGGGAGAGGACGAAAACAGGTGGTGGTCTGTACAAGCCGATCCCTGGTACCGCATCTCAGCCAGATAGCGGTATTGTGGACAAGGCGCTGCTGCTAGATGCTTCTACTGATGTAGAAATAAAGTATGTGAATGACAGTGATACTGTCCCTAGTCAACGAGAGACTCTTGAAGGTAAATAATAGTTTCAATATAATTTAATATTTTTATTCTACTATGAATTGATTTTAAGTTTTATTTATTTTACAGCTGGTTTCACTGTTCCAATCCAGGACAATGATGATGATCCTCAGTATGTCGAAATTGCAGAAGATAGAGAGGAAGAGCTCCACAATTTACGCCTGCAGGAAAAAGAATGGCTTATTCTTGCTGCAAAAGAAATTTATGAAAAGGCCAAGTTAGAAAGACAAGCAGCAGAGGAATTGTTACGTTGCAATACAGCGAAGAGACAGTTAGCAGAATTAATTAATTTGGAAAATAATAACAAATATAATTAAAACAATTTAGTCAACTATTTATCTCTCTTTCAAGTTTGCCTTTTGTAAAACTCCTCTTTTGAAGTCTCATAAAAATAAACAATAAAATCAAGAAACTTAGTTTTAATTGAATTTAGCAATAGATGGAAATAGTTGGTCTTTCAAATGATCAATTTCCATAATGGTATAAAATTCTTAAATAAAATGTCTTAAAATAAACAGATCTTCTTCTACATCCACATCCTGATTCATTATTATTAGAAACCGGAACAACTTCCATATTTTCCAGAGACAGCACAGGCAACAATAATAAGGCTTACTATTTTGAAGCTTTCTGCTTAAACTAGCAAATCTTCTTTTACATACTCCATTAAATTCGCTCAATAATGTTCCTGGATGTTCCTGGTGAATGTGGTGTTGAAATAATTGTTGTATGGGAGGCCCCTTAGGTATTTATTAGTATTTGTTGGTATAGCCGCAACAGAAATATCATGGGTGAAAATTTCAGCTGTGATTTTTTATCGTTTGCCACATCAGGTGCAAACCGCCGGCAGACACTGAATCAATAATTGACACTCTCAGGTGCTATCGGAATGAATGCCCTAAATGCCCGGTGAAAAAAACCTGTCCCATAAAGCTCTATTTTATTGTGAAAAGAGACTAGTGACGAAACATAAATAAGTAGGTCACGGGCATTTCTCAACTAAGCTTTTCTGAGGTATTTGAATATTTTGAATGCCATGATCTAGATAAAGCGATCAACTCGTTTCACGATCCTGTTCGTGTTGTTCTATGAACTTAGTTTCCCTTTTCACAAGGAAAAAAATCGGTGACTACCAAGTCAAAAGGGATCACTAAGGGCATCAAATATTGTTGTAAAAGAAAGCGCGAACTTCTATGGTCATTTAGACTTAACTCTCTTAACACTCGAAAATAAAAATACATTCAAACAATACACACAACGGTTAAAACGAGTAATAGATCAGAAACATCAATATCTTTGGGCTTTGATGCCCACCACTAAACTGCTTGTGTGACGTCATAGTAGGTATCATAGTACATTACGCTACAAGGGAAGTAAGTGAGCTATTACGGAACGAGATGCAATTTGGTGCCCGTGCGAGCTTCGCTCGCAAAGGGCTCTAAGGATCGAGGGCACCCGAGATATTTAGACGCCCGAGCGAGCGAAGCTCGCAAGGGCGGATATAGTTCGAGGGTGCAATAGCTACTTACAACCCGAGAGAAGTATACTATTTTACACCTTTCTTGCGAGGAAAATAAAACACAACAAATAAAATAAAACAATGTAATTTAAATTCATATCAAAAAACTAATGAGGTACCTACATATTAATTTCTTTTGATTTATTTGGCAAAAGGTTGTCGATTACATTCTCAGCTTCCATATCCACTTCATCACTTGACATTTTTAATTAGGTAATTAATTTTAGATAAACTTTATCAAACTTCAAATAATATCGATTGAATTACCGCCAATTTTTTTTTTTTTTTGAGTTGGTTGCGTTTTTGATTAAGGAGGTTTGCATAGCTTGAACTGTAAAGTTGTATGAAAATCCATTACATATCAAGCATTGCTTGTTCTGCAAAGTAATTTGAAAATGGAACGTAGTTTTCAATGCAGACAATGAATGAATGACGTAAAGATTAACTTACATTCACTCTTTTAACGTAAGTAAGTAGGTCTTTACGAGCAAGGCAGGTGTAAACATTCTGATCGCACCTGAGAGTGTCATGTCAATTATTGATTCAGTGTCTGCCGGCGATTTGCACCTGATGTGGCAAACGATAAAAAAAACACATTTGACTGCTCTAGTAAGTAGGTACCTATAGAGAGTGATGCGGAACAGCGGAGGCTCAGTAAATAGGGTCCTGTTGGGTAAGCTTCGGGTACGGGACCCTAAAATCATCCGCGGAGACTTGGCGGGTACTTATTGTTTAATATTATTGACGTTTACTACAATAATGTTACTGATTTACGTCATCTTGGTATTATTTCGTTTACAGCTCAATTCAGCCTTCCCCTCCCTTCACTATTGCGCGACAAGGAACCAGCCAATCGCCGCTTTGGAGATATGAATTATGATATGAGACTTACAAAATTGGGTACCAAATAAAACAGAGTTTAGATCATAAACTATATAATATTTCGACAAATGCAAGAACCACAGTTAAGATACTTCATTTAAAATGCAGCACTCAGGTAAATACAAATGTAAACATAACATAACATTTACATACAGGCACATACATTGCTTCTAACCCCACACTAGGATACCCTGTGTCGTGGGAACCAGAAACAGCGACGGCACACACATATAAACATCCAAGACCTGGAGATTATACAAGATGACATTTAATTAGCTGACCATATTTTGGGGATTCATAGCACCGATCATTTTGAACAACTTTCCCCAATAAACATATGGTCGCAAATGAAAAATATTTTTCGTCCCTCAGTACATTGACCCCATCAGCTGATTACAAGTTACTATGGGAGGCCCAAAAATTTATTTCATTTACGACCACATGTTTCTTGGGGAAAGTTGTTCATAATAATGGGTACTGTCCTTCCCCAAAATATGGTCAGCTAATTAAATATCACCTTCTTCCTCCCCAGCCGGGATCCGAACCCGGGACCTCTTGCATGGGAAGCCCAGCCTCGACCGTGCCGCAGAGGTCGTCAAACATGATAAAGTGCTTATTGGTAACAACTTCAAAACATGGTCCTAGTATCTGGACATGGATTCCGATGGTGATTGTTTTAAAGACCGCTGTGTATTTACTTACATATACAGTTAGATTTTTGTTCTGTCTATAAAGCAGGCTTTTATTTATTTAATTATGGAACACCAACAAAGAATACAAAGATCTATGTAAATGTAAATGCACCAGTTGGGACATATATTTCATTTCAAATCTTATTCTAATAGAAATTTTACTAGAATCTTGATTTAGTGTGAAATTAAAACTTTGTGAACAATTCGTTACCGCAAAAATATAATTCTATATGACCCGTTGAAATTTGTATCACCTAAAATTTCATTGTAAAATAAATAATACATTTAGTAATGAAATAGTTACGTCGTTGTTAATTTACATGTAGGTAAGTAAAAGAGATCCGCAACTAACGCCATCTATCCTTTGCGTTGTAACTAAATGCAACAGAACAAAAAGTCCGCTACCAACAAAAGAGGTTAAATGTATCAACTAATGTATCACTGACAAAGGAGTTTGAATGATCTACGGCTACCAACGCCATCTAGCGACAGGAAGCTGAGACTTCTGCACTTCCCATACATTTTTTATTTTTATTTTTTGGCTATTTCTCTGCGTTTTTCGTTATCTTCTTTTTACCTAAACCTTCTCCGGACTGAAGACAATAAATGTAAATAGGAATTATTCAAACTGGTCGGGCCATTTTTAGATTTAGTAAGACGTGCAGCGTATTCATTTTTATAAGTATAAGCATGGACGAATAAGACTAGAGGACAAACAACCGTAGTACTTTGAAGCGTAATTCGATTTTTAGTTTAAATGTGTATTGCTAGATAGAGCTATATAGAGTAGCTAGATAGAGTTCAAAAGTTTTTTCTAGTAAATGTAGTGTCGTAGTGGCGCGCTTAATTTAGGAAAGATTATACGCGGTATACGCGTTCATTTCCTAAGAAGAACAAGGCTTACGCTTACGCCAGCTTTGATTTTTCGTCGATATTACGATGGATTATACTACGCCGTCAGCCTAAGCACACAGAATCTATCGCATGGTACAGCGATATCTAGAAATAATACAGGATTTTAGCTTTCTAGCAGGGTACGTTTTTTTGTATGACGTTGCGAGTCCTCTAGTCTTATTCGTCTATAGTATAGGCACAGACCAAGTTTACTTTGTTCTGTGGTATAGATTTAAATATGTGAAACAGGATAGGTATGCACCACCTACTTTTGTTAGCATGTGCGTATAGTTATTGCTGGGCAAACTAACTATCGCGTCTTATTATCATAGCCTAAGAAAACCACGTCAATCAGAAAATACTAATAAACCGACGAGGCAAAGTTTATTTTCAGCAATAATCGAAGTCTGCTCTAAAGACCAAACTCAACTCTAACTGTAAACGCACTGTACTTAAGATCTGCTTAAGTTTAACTGGATTGTTCGTATCCCTCTGTCTTCATGTCGTTGATGCCGAGTTCATCGTTCTGCTCGTGCGTGCGTACGTAGCGCGTGACCTTGAGACCTGCGAAATAAACATGACAATAAATATATTAGTAAACGTAGCCCATGAATGTCCTCACTGAGGGGAACAGGCCTTTACCCGGATATGGGTTAGATTGCGCTGGCCCGGTGCGGATTGACGGTGCAGTGCCGCAGAGTTTCTTGGGGTTATCTTCCCTGACGGGAGTATTTCCGAAGCACTGGTATAGTTAATGGAGTTCCCTTTTCCTGTGCGAGACTCAGCCATGAATCACCATTTGAAAGGGAAATTTCCTTTTTCAAACTCAAACCACTTAAAACTGATTAAGTTCTCATTAGTTAAGTTGGTCATATCATATGACTAATAAATAAATAAATGACGAATAAAAAATGTAACACATATGACTCATATGTGGTAATTTTTTTGTTTTTCTCCATGTATTATAAGTGTCTTGACTTGTAAAAGTGCATTATTTTTGCCGACATTCAATAAAATATTTGAGCTCGAGTTTTGAGTGAGAAGGGTCCCATCAGAGCCTTCACTCACGTGTCTATCCGTACAATCTTCGTCTGTCACACAGGTTTTACAGCCAGACATTTAAAGCTGCAGTCTTCAAATTTAATCGTATCTTCAAATTACGACGTATAGCTTTGGGTCAGCAAGTTGTTGACCCGAAGCCACACGAATTGTCAAAAAATATTTTAAAGAGTTTTAAAGGTTGGCTACAATACAGCAAAAGGGGGCCGCGAAAAAAAAAACACCTATCCCATCTGTTTTTAAAAATATTGGAAAACGAAGGAATGAGAGGCAACAAAAAACAGCTTTCATACAACATTTTGTACCGAAAAAAATTAACTTCCCATTAACTGATGACCTTCAAATATGGCGATAATGTTTATTGTTGTCACAATAAATCCAGGTTTTGATTGATAGTGATGTCGCAGTTAGCTGGTTAAATCAGACACTTAACTAACACCCTAGACCGTTAATTAAAGACCGACGTTTAACCAAGTCGCTAAAGTTTCGTCAGACAAGTGAGTGAACGAAACGTTTAACGAGTTGTCTAAACGTTCCTAGGCAACAAGACATATACAATATAAATACACTTAAGTAAACATAAAAAATATTTTATGTGTACGTAAGTTTATGTTTTAAGTATTTTTTGTTGTTCTTACATGTTCACCCCCTTTACCCTTCACCTAAGCTACCGCAATGTTTTGCCCTGATATAAGCTGTGCAAATAAGTAGTGAAAAGATACCCTGAAAGTAACCAGCTGTTGTCGTGACGCCATCTTATTCTACATTACATTTACATGACGACCCGAATGGCCGAGATGGCAGTGACGCTGCCTACGAAACCAAGGGTCCCGGGTTCGAGTCCCGGTGAGGGCAAATATTTGTTTGATGAGAACGGATATTTGTACCCTAGTCATGGTTGTTTATCTATCTAAGTATAATATTTATCTATATAAGTATGTGTATCGTTGTCTAGTACCCAAGATACAGGGAATCCTAGTTTGGGGCTAGATCGATGTGTGTAAATGGTGTCCAAGGTATTATTATTATATTATTATTATTACATTATTTAACCAGCACGCCGGCTTTCGGTAAGACTGATTGTTAAACGTTTTCGATGATGCTTTTGGTAGTGACTTGGTAAAATGTCGGTCTTTAATTAACGGTAGGGTGTTGGTTACGGACGGATATACTGATTCGCAAATATACTAAACTTCGCTTCGCTCAGCCCCTTTATCCAACACCTGCCATGACCCACTATTCAGTAATTTCGTCACGCAAATCTATATTTTCTTCGCTCATTTCAGGTAATTCCGCTGTTCATGGGCGCTTTGATCAATTAGTTTGTTATTAGCTTGTTTTATTATTCACTCATTAGCAACAAGGCCGTTGGTCAGACCACCAGCCCTGGATGGAACGACGATATACTCAAGTCGACAGGATCTCAATGGATGGGGTTGGCACAGAGCCGTGCGGATTGCGATAGCGAAGAGGCCTGTGCCCAGCGGTGGGTCGATTTGGACTGAGTATGATGATGATGATGTGTGAATTTGATGAGGAATAGGTAAGTTGCCGTCGCCCGGCTGCTCTGAGTTGTCATCATCACACGAGGTACTCACGGTGTCGTCCCACACTATGGTGAAGGCGTGCAGGCCCTCCAACACTTCCTCTGGGATGGCCCGCGTCTCACACACACCCACACATATGTACAGACACACACCCCCAACACTAAGTAAAGTAAGGTAAGTTACCGTCGTCCGGCTGGGTATAGGTACTGTGTAGTTTTTTTGTCGTAAAAAATTACTTTTTCCTATAAGTTATTTTTTTACGACTTTATTTTAGGATTACATGCGAAACATCATGTGATGGTATGATGATGGATGCTTGCTTTTAAATAGGCTTGTTAATAGGATTCTCATTCGAATGGGCCGTTGATATTGATAAACCCTGCGTAACGTAAGCATTCCTTCATCCATCACATGATGATTCAATATTGGAACAAAAAACGTAATTTTTTAGGTTAAATTAAATGCTGTTAATAAAGCTTGGTTGTCATCATTGAAACACACACACACACACACACATGCACAACACTAAGTAGGGTGAGTTACCGTCGTCCGGCTCGTCTGGGTTGTCATCATTAAGACTCTGCACATACGAGTTGCCCGCGGGGTCGTCCAATACTATGGTGACTGCGCGGCGCCCCTCCAACACTTCCTCTAGGGTGGCCAGGAACCTGTGCGGACAGACATTGGGATTTCACATCGGTTATACTAAATCTAACACCAAACAAGTCAGACTAGTGACTCTGTGAGTTGTAGACCTTGCCAATCTGTTGGTGGAAGGCTGAATTTCTAACGTTCAAACTTATGAAGCCACCTGGTTATGTACCATCATCAGCAGTTGTGGAAGACCACTGTAAGGGTCTTTTCCCATGCAGCCCAACACTTAAAAGTCATAAAACAAATGGCGATAGTGATAAATAAATAGAGTACGAAAGTAACCAATAACTTTGTGAACTACATTTTGCGATCTAAAATCCGACCGATATTGACTTTTGACAAAAAAAAACTTCACGCATCCAACGACACCTCATTTGTCAAAATATGTCAAGCCGTTTGGGATTTAGCTTATTTGTTACATTTTCAAACGCGTCTCCGCCATTTTGAAAATATCCAAAAAAATGAACCTTAAATTATCGGACCTGCTCACAAAATTTCACGGCAATGGGCTGAGAAATACGACCTGTAGAGGAGAACAGACGAAATGCGGACATGCGAAAGCATTTGTTCCCGTGCTGAAACGGAGACGCATCCCGCTCGCTCGGTCAACAACATAAATGTGTAGTCAAAGTTTGTCAATCAACACTATGACACCTATTCAATCGCAGCTCCTTTTCGGGTTACTTTAGAGCTCTTACACACAAGGCGCATGCGCGTCGGCAGTAGTCGACGGCAGCCTGAGGCTCGGCTGTCGGTAAAATTAACAACTCGATTCGTGGTGGTTGAACATTTGGACACAAGCATATTAAAATAAAGTTTATAACAGCTCACACTGAAAGCGAATATTGTGTGTTTTTTAGTTATTTCTTCATAAACACTGGTAATTTTTTAATTTTAGGATATTTTCAATGTTTAGACGCAAGAACCATGTCAATATTATTTTTAGATCATCTATTTAATTTTAATTTTGGATGTTTTAAATCAGACAAATGAAAGTAAGGGGATGTCTTCAAAGCATATATTCTTTCGGTATTTGGGAATAAAACGTGTCGACAGCAGCCAATGCATATGCCGGTTGTGTAAGAGCTCCACTCCTTGAGTTATTGTGTAAGAGCTCTACTCCTTGAGTTTTTGTGTAATAGCTCTACTCCCTGAGTTATTGTGTAATAGCTCTACTCCTTGAGTTATTGTGTAAGAGCTCCACTACTTGAGTTATTGTGTAAGAGCCCTACTCCTTGAGTTATTGTGTAAGCACTCTACTCCTTGGGTTATTGTGTTATAGCTCTACTCCTTGAGTTATTGTGTATAAGCTCTTCTCCTTGAGTTATTGTGTAAGAGCCCTACTCCTTGAGTTATTGCGTAAGACCTCTTCTCCTTGAGTTATTGTGTAAGAGCTCTACTACTCCTTCAGTTATTGTGTAATAGCCCTACTCCTTGAGTTATTGCGTAAGACCTCTTCTCCTTGAGTTATTAGGTAAGATCTCTAATCCTTGAGTTATTGTGTAAGAACTCTACTCCTTCAGTTATTGTGTAAGAGCTCTACTCCCTGAGTTATTGTGTAATAGCTCTACTCCTTGAGTTATTGTGTAAGAGCTCCACTCCTTGAGTTATTGTGTAAGAGCTCTACTTCTTGAGTTATTGTGTAAGAGCCCTACTCCTTGAGTTATTGTGTAAGAGCTCTTCTCCTTGAGTTATTGTGTAAGACCTCTACTACTCCTTAAGTTATTGTGTAATAGCTCTACTACTTGAGTTATTGTGTAAGAACTCTACTCCTTGAGTTATTGTGTAAGGGCTCTACTACTTGAGTTATTGAGTAAGGGCTCTACTGCTCGAGTTATTGTGTAATAGCTCTACTCCTAGAGTTATTCTGTACTCTACTCCTAGAGTTATTCTGTAATAGCTCTACTCCTTGAGTTATTGTGTAAGAACTCTACTACTTGAGTTATTGTGTAAGGGCTCTACTGCTTGAGTTATTGTGTAATAACTCTACTCCTAGAGTTATTCTGTAATAGCTCTACTCCTTGAGTTATTGTGTAAGAGCTCTACTCCTTGAGTTATTGTGTAAGAGCTCTACTCCTTGAGTTGTTGTGTAAGAGCTCTACTTCTTGAGTTATTGTGTAAGATCTCTACTCCTCAAGTTGTTGTGTAATAGCTCTACTCCTTGAGATATTGTGTAATAGCTCTACTCCTTGAGTTATTGTGTAAGAGCTCTACGCCTTGAGTTATTGTGTAAGAGCCCTACTCCTTGAGTTATTGTGTAATTGTGTAATAGCTCTACTCCTTGAGTTATTGTGTAAGAAGATCTTCTCCTTGAGATATTGTGTAAGGGTTCTACTACTTGAGTTATTGTGTAATAGCTCTACTCCTTGAGTTATTGTGTAAGAGCTCTACTCCTTGGGTTATTGTGTAAAAGCTCTACTCCTTGAGTTATTGTGTAAGAGATCTAATCCTTGAGTTGTTGTGTAAGAGCTCTTCTCCTTGAGTTGTTGTGTAAGAGCTCTACTCCTTGAGTTATTGTGTAAGAGCCCTACTCCTTGAGTTATTGTGTAATTGTGTAATAGCTCTACTTCTTGAATTATTGTGTAAGAACATCTTCTCCTTGAGATGTTGTGTAAGGGCTCTACTACTTGAGTTATTGTGTAATAGCTCTACTCCTTGAGTTATTGTGTAAGAGCTCTACTTCTTGGGTTATTGTGTAATAGCTCTACTCCTTGAGTTATTGTGTAAGAGATCTAATCCTTGAGTTGTTGTGTAAGAGCTCTTCTCCTTGAGTTGTTGTGTAAGAGCTCTACTCCTTGAGTTATTGTGTAAGAGCTCTTCTCCTTGAATTATTGTGTAAGAGATCTACTCCTTGAGGTATTGTGTAATAGCTCTACTCCTTGAGTTATTGTGTAAGCACTCTACTCCTTCAGTTATTGTGTAAGAGCTCTACTCCTTGAGTTATTGTGTAAAAGCTCTTCTCCTTGAGTTATTGTGTAAGAGCTCTACTCCTTGAGTTATTGTGTAAGGGCTCTACTACTTGAGTTATTGTGTAAGGGCTCTACTCCTTGAGTTATCGTGTAAGAGCTCTACTCGTTGAGTTATTGTGAAAGAACTCTACTCCTTGAGTTATTGCGTAAGGGCTCTACTCCTTGAGTTATTGTGTAAGGGCTCTAATCCTTGAGTTATTGTGTAAGAGCTCTACTCCTTGAGTTATTGTGCCCAACTCCTTGCTGTACCTGTATGTATCCTTTAGTAAATAAACTTGTTCGATTTGATGATCCACTGAAATCATTTGACGAGTGAAAGTGTCAGCCACCTACTTACTGTCTAGAAGGCGAGACCTGAAGAAAGGCGTTAGTGTGAGTGCTTCTATACGTATAAGAAATCGACGAAGTTTGAGTCGTGTTTATGTAAGAGTGTGTCTGGTTAAAAACCCATTGGCCGGCATGTGCACCCACACAATCGCAGTTCTCAGGTCTAGCCTTCTTGCCAGCTACACGCAAAGTGTTTGGGGCACGATGTGTGTTCTGTTCACACGCACCTGTCCATGTTGCCCTTGCTCATGCAGGGCGCGTCGCCGGTCACGTCGGAACCGTCGCCCAGCTGCTGCGAGGTCGCACGCAACAAGCCCTGACATCAAAATATACAAATAATATTGGCCCCACACTAGGATACCCTGTGTCCCTGTAACCAGGAATAGCGACGTCACATACATGTAAAAATCCAAGATCTGTTTTTTTTTCTTCCTTCCTTTCGCTTGGGAAGCTCAGCTTCGACCGCAACACCACAGAGGTCATCAACCAAAATCTTCTCTAAATAAGACGACAATGACGCCTAATCTGAAAAGCTCATTGCAGATGGCGCTGGTGTCTATCTGTCGAAATCGGCATATTATATTTACTTATTTTTATAATATATGGCATCATTACCTCATTTGAGGTTAATTTTGCCAGTGTCAAATGTATTTTAAAGATCCCGTGACGTGTTTTTTAACCTAATCTCAGATGAATGAAACTCTTTGCCTCCATAGGTGCTATTGAAGAATCAGAGTCAAATTAATGCCCAAATTCTATAACTATATTATTAGTACAAGTCGTACTTCTTTTTAGCGGTTTACTAGCTGACCCGGTGAACTTGGCACCGCCCAAAATTTGATAGTATAATAAGTAATATGGTAATACCATGAAGCCTCGCGTTGGCGAGAGAATTAGTAATAAAAAATAAGTAAAAGTAATTTACATGTAGGTAAGTGGAAGAGATCCGCTTCTAACGCCATCTTTCCTTTGCATAGTAACTGTATGCATAGCAGAGCTGTGCAACATAAAGTCCGCTACCAACAATTAATCATTACAACCAGTTAAATTTATTACCTAATTAATCAATGACAAAGGAGTTTGAAACATCTAAGGCTACCAACGCCATCTAGCGAAAGAACTTTCCATACAAAACATTTTTCGATTTTTTCAGCTGCTTCTTTGCGTTTTTCGTAATTTTATTATTATTTTAACCTCCTCTGGACTGAGGAGAATAAAACCAAATAGGAATTATACAAACCTCCTTCGTCGTTGATTAATTCATTTACTACATTCAACTTCTTTGTTGGTAGCGGACTTTATTTCCACAGCTGTGCTTAGCATATAGTTACTACGCAAAGGATAGATGGCGCGAGTAGCGGATCTCTTCCACTTACCTACAGGTAAATTACTAAGGACTTATTTAGCTTTATTTAACCAACTTTTGAGTACTTATCATTTCGCTAACGCGATACTTTAGGGTATTTACCATACTACTTATTTGACAATAACTTTTAGGTGGTAGAAAGTACACCGGTGGGCTTATTACCTATAATTCAATCAGCAGCTATTGCGCAGTGATCGCGCATTCATCGCGCGGTCGTTTGCAATGTGTCATACCAAAGTCGTATCATCTAAAGTGATCGCTCCCTTATTGTTTGCTTTCTGCCAGTGTTGCCGCCAGGGCAATCTAGTTTGTGGCTACATAAAAAAAGTAAGCAGTTTTGTAAAAACGATAACCACAGATTTATTTAAAATTTCTTGCTCGTTCTACTTCCAAAAGTAATAATCTAAAAACATACCAAAAGTAGCTAGATGTAGCTAGATTCGTTTTGGTGGCTAAAATTTATTATTTTTTGGCTAAAATCGTTAAAAAACCTCTAGATCTAGCCACAAAGTGGCTAAAACGGCAACACTGCTTTCTGCTACTTGCAACAACAATGCTCTTTTTAGTTTTGCGATTGCTCGCTAGAGGCAGCACCGTTGACCGCTGGCTACACTCCGCTATTGTCACTTTTGACAGCAGAAATTGCGCAATTTTTGTCGATTGCTTACTATTTGCAAGATACGTAATAACCCCGCGGGTCAGCTTGTTTTGTCAGCGTGTCTGTGTCAGAATTGTAAATTTTTTAGCAGCAACATTTTATAAAAATAATTTGATGTAAAACGACCACCATTGGACAACAATGTGGTATGACCTCAAATCACAATATTCCATACAACTGACAAATAAAAAAGGGTTTTGACAATTCGTGTAAAGCATATTAAAAGGTGACATTTAGTAAGCAGACCAAATTTTGGGGACTGATAATTTTAGTATTATGAACAACTCTCTCCTAGAAACCTATGGTCGCAAACGAAAAAACTGTTTGGGTCTCCCATAATCAGTTGATCGACTGTTCTGAGGGACAGTATGCATTTCCATTTGCGACCATAAGTGCCTTTCGAAAATTTGTACACAACGGTGCTATCGTTCCCCAAAATATAATAAAAAATCACCCTTGCATAAAGTAACTATGTTCAGCAGTCACCGCTGCCAATTAAAATTATGATGAAGAAGGTCACAAACCTCAGCGGTAGTGAACCGGCCGCCCAAAGCCTTGCCGCCCACCTCCAGCTCCAGCTCAGGAATCTCCATGCTGCATGTCTCGGCCTGGCAACACACAACACACTGTTGCAATGGGGAAGGCTATGCAACACTTTTTGGTAGAGGGCACTCTACCTGGGCGAATTAATCTTTAGATCGCCAGTATCTGTGCTCAAACTTGGCTTGACAGTGTCTTGATAAACTATACTGCGCTTTTTAATTTGAGGCCAGAAATGTAAACAAACAACTGTCATGTTCTAGAACAAAACCGTTGACTTTGACATTTGTAGTATACTTTTTGTACTGGAAAATGACAGTTGTTTGTTTACATTTCTTGCCACAAGTTAAAAATCGCAGTACATGTCGCTGCAACGTGACAGTGTGGCGTCACCTATCAGGCGATCCACATATTAACGTTCAAGATGGATGTCAAGCCAACCAACGCAGCAGTTGACAGAAGTTGTCAACAGATGTCATCACGGATCGCAGAAACAATTGACAATCGATCCTGCATCGCGCAAGAGAAGTTTCTTCGGTTACTAACTATATATAGAACGTCCGAGCATATAAGCTGACGGAGCAGCGGTCCCCAGGCGTAGCAACCTGGAGCGGAGATCTCCCTGTTACGGATCAAATATCCAACAGCCAACGCAGCCACCGGACCTGGTGGTCTATACGTGGGGCGCACTGTAAGTTTCCGGAATGAATATGAAAAAATACTATTAAAGGTACAAAATTAATTTATTGTTTTTCAAAATAATCTCCCTTGGCGTCTATGCACTTTTTCATTCGATGAAACCAGTTTTGAAAACTTTTGTGCCACTCCTCTGTGGTGACCTCTGAAACGTGTTTTTCATACTCCTCGACAGCCTCTTCTGGTGATGAAAATCGTTGACCGCGTAATTGGTTCTTAATTTTTGGGAACAGAAAAAGTCACAAGGTGCCAGGTCGGGACTGTATGCAGGATGACTCATGAGTTCTACATTTTTCGCCTTCAAAAAGTCGTTTATCTGTCTGGCCGTGTGAGAACTAGCATTGTCGTGGTGCAGGATGATACGGCGTTTACGGTTATTTTTACGGAGTTCGTCAATAACTTCCGGCAAACAAATGGTCGTGTACCAGTCACTATTCACTGTACGACGATTCTCTAAAGCAACAGTAGCCACGTGTCCAGTTTTATTAAAAAAAGAAGCAATCATCCGCTTAGATGCACTTTTCACGCGCGCCACTTTGGTTGACCAAAGTGGCGCGCACTTTGGTTGACCACACACACCAAATTTGACGCACCTTCGTTGAATCTGGTAAGCATGGCACTGCACCAAGTGACGCGGTCCGTTTTTTGAGCCTCGGTCAAGTTGTGTGGGATCCACCGCGAGCACAGCTTTCTCACACCCAAATGTTTGTGAAGGATTAATTGTATTTGACTCACGCCTATTTCTAATGATGCGCGAATTTCATGGTAGGTCACATGCCTGTCTGTTTCAATCATACGGCGCACAGCATCGATGTTTTTGTTGGTCACAGCGGTGGACGGCCGACCATCGCGAGATTCGTCACTGAGATTGATACGACCACGCTTGAATTCTGCAAACCAGCTATAAACAGTTGTCTTGCATGGTGCTTCATTGCCAAAAGCTGTTTCAAGCCGAGCGATGCTCTGTTGAGCTGTCAAATTACACTTAAAATCGTAGAAAATCATACTACGAAAATTTTCCCGAGTTAAATCCATGTTGATGCAGACACACAATTTTTTAAATGGCGCCACAAGGTAAAAACAAAAGGCAGTCAGATGAAACAAACTGCATTCTACAGCCAAAGAGTTCTATTTTCAAATGTTGCAATAAATTTTTAAATATTGTTTATGTAAGTGGCCAGTTCCGGAAACTTACAGTGCGCCCTATGTATAAAGCCGCCCTTATCGCTTCAACAGTTGACATTTGCAGTGTCCCGAAACATGCCCCGCGGCATTTTACTGTGTTTATTTACACACGTATCATAAACCCTTTTTACTGCGTCCAAAAACTGCACGTTACGGCCAAAATCAAAATCAAAATCAAAATCAAAAATCATTTATTTCCATAGGATGTTGTTATATCACTTAGATCCGTCATTACATTTTTTTGAGTGAGTTCACTAACACAATGGCGGAATCTGTGGAGAAGAGCTCACCGAAGAAACTCCACAGTCGTCGCATCTTTTGCGTTTCCTTTTTTAAATAAAATATTGTCAAATTACAAAATGAATGCTAATTATATATCGAAACAGCCTGTTACTCAAACAATCTATTCCCATGGACATCTGTCCTCTAAGTAATCAGATATCCTGTAGTAACCTTTTTTATACAATTTCTGTTTTATTATTATTTTAAACTTGTCTAAAGGTAAGTTTTTAATATCAGTAGGGACCTTATTGTAATAGCGTATACAATTGCATTTAAAAGAATTACTAATTTTATGTAGTCGGCTTACATAAGCAACCAACTTGTCTTTATTTCTAGTATTAAAATTGTGTATATCACTGTACTTCTGAAAATTAGTTATATTTCTTTTTACATACACAAGATTGTCATAGATATATTGAGACACAAATGTCAGAATATTGATTTCTTTAAACTTTTCCCTCAGTGACACTCTAGGCCCTAATCTATAAATTGCACGAACAGCCCGTTTCTGCAGAATAAATATACTATTAGCATTCGTAGCGTGACCCCACAATAAAATACCATAGGTCATTAGACTATGAAAGTAACTAAAGTAGACTAGTCTAGCGGTGTCTACGTCGGTAAGAGCTCTAATTTTTTTAACTGCGAACGCTGCCGAACTCAGTCTGTTCGACAATTTATTTATATGAGGATCCCATTGTAGTTTGGCGTCTAAAGTAATGCCCAAAAAGACAGTCGACTGCACAAGGTCCAATCTCTGTCCTTTTATAAATATGTCTGTAGTTACCGGGTTCACATTGGGTAACACGAATTTAATACATTTAGTTTTCTTTTCATTAAGTAATAAATTGTTAACAGTAAACCAGTTCACTATACTAGAGATAGCATTGTTTACCTCGTCATAATTTGATTGCTGTCTTTTAACTTTAAATATCAAAGAAGTATCATCGGCAAACAATACTAACCCATGTTTTGCTTTAACAAGGTAAGGTAAATCATTAATATATACTAAAAACAAGAAAGGACCAAGAATTGAACCTTGCGGTACGCCCATACTTATTGAAGACCCAGGTGATCTTTTCCCATTAACATCGACCATCTGAACCCTATCTGTTAGATATGACTCCAGAAGGCCAAGTGCCTGATCTTTTACACCATAATGGCGTAACTTCCTGACAAGAGTGTCATGATGGACGCAATCAAAAGCCTTGGATAGATCGCAGAAGA
Source organism: Argyresthia goedartella (assembly GCA_949825045.1). Classification (NCBI taxonomy): domain Eukaryota; kingdom Metazoa; phylum Arthropoda; class Insecta; order Lepidoptera; family Argyresthiidae; genus Argyresthia; species Argyresthia goedartella. The sequence continues at coordinate 23,749,902 of OX463832.1, forward strand.
CACCTATTGCATCCATTGCGTCTTCCCAGGCATCAAAAATATTGTCGATTAGTTCAACACCAGCATCGGCTGTCGAACGACCCTTTGTGAAACCAAACTGAGCAATATGAATTAAATTATTGAGATAAAAATGACTTTGCAATTGATTAAGTATGAGTTTTTCAAATATTTTGCTAAGCGTTGGTAGTATCGATATGGGTCTAAAATTGGTGGGGTCTGATGTACTACCAGCTTTGAATAAAGGTATAACTTTACTTAGTTTCATCAAGTCAGGAAACACACCACTATCTATACATTGATTAAATATACAACAAAGGTGAGGTGCAATACAATCTACAATGGAACTAATAATTTTTACTGATAGACCATGGGCGTCAGCTGTCTTTTTCATTTCCAGGGATTTAAACGCTTTTACAATGTCTTCATTATTTACGTGCCTAAATTTAAAATCTGTTTTACATTCCTCAAAGTTTTGTTTAAGTATAGATTCAGCAGCAGCGGGAGATGAATTTAAAGACTTGGTTGTTGAAACTGGAATGTCCGTAAAGAAATTTTCGAAAGCTTTTGCTACTTCTAGGTCTGTACTTAGCAATTGATTATCTATCTTAAGCTTGAAGTTATTATGTGTAGCTTTGGCCTTTCCAGTCTCTCTGTTTATAATTTGCCAAGTCGTTTTCATTATATTGCTACTAGATTCAATTTTGTTTTTAATGAAATTAGATTTAGCTACGGCACAAACGCGTTTAAACATTTTTGAATAACTACGAACATAATCTAGAAAGGCCGTATTTTTGTTATATGATTTCTCTTCATAGAGTTCATATAATCTTCGTCTGCTCCTATGAATTCCAACTGTCGCCCAATCACTAAACAAAGCTTTGTTATTAACTTTTATAGTTTTTGATTTAAATACCGTATCATATTCATTTTTGACAAGGTTAAATACTGAGTTGTACAACAAATTTGGATCGTCACTGTATGGTATTTCCCATAGTTTATCTAAAATATTATTCCTGTAGTGTTCAAGCCGAGTGTCACTAACGGGCACACATGTAATATCCTCTTTTTGGTCCTTTTTTATTTTAATATTGAATATACCTATCTGACCAGAGTGATCAGAGGTTAATTTATTGATGACCGATTTGAAAATGGGCGTAATGTTAGTAAATATATTGTCAATGCAGGTAGCAGATGTTGCAGTAATTCTAGTAGGCTCCAAAAACAGATAGTTCATGTTGTGACATAAAAATAAAGATTTTAATCTAGTACAAATATTATTATCCTCTAACAGATTAACATTAAAATCACCACAAATTATAAAAAATTTGTTTTTATCGCTGATTTTAATCAACACTTCATCCATTTTCTTTTCGAATAAATCAAAGGATGAATCTGGTGGTCTGTATACGCTCATTACAATAAGTTGTTCAAGTTCAATACAGGCTATTTCCATGGTACGCTCAACAGACAGGCTCACTATGTCAACTCGTTCCTTATATTTAAAACTATTATTTACAAGTATTAAGGAGCCACCGCGATCAGCTGTTTTTCTGTTGAACGAACTAGCAACGTGGTGGTTATTAAAGTTGAACATGAACTGATAACTCTTTAAAAAGTGCTCTGTTATACATAAAATATCTATATTATTACAGTTCATGAATAACTCAATTTCCAGTTCTTTACTTAACATGCCCTGTATATTTTGATGAACCACGTTTAAAATATTCTTACTTTTACATTTTTCATTACTAGTAACTTGATTTAATGGGCAAGATGAAGGTATATTTATACAAATATTAATATTACTGCCAGAGTTACTCTCTGTTGTCCTATGGGTTAATTTAAAGAGCTTGGAACAGATTCCAAGGAGTACATGTCATTATTATTACACTGCTCAATAGAAGCGCGCGTTTCATTAGTCAAAAACTTGACTGAGTTCAAAATAAAATAAGATAGTGACTGTGCTATCTGTTTTGTATAAAACCTAGATAGGTAATACCTATCCTTAGTCAAATAAAAATATTTTCCAATACAAATATTGGTGTCTATGAAATGAAATTTTTCAGTATGACGACATGTCAATGTGTGTATAAATGTATTATAATCATGTCTTATATGATTTTCATGTTGTGACAAAGATTGGCTGAAGGGAAACGCAAACAAGATTATTCTTTCTACATTTTGTAAAGAATTTAATTTGGAAAAGTATTTAGTAATTAGTTTTTTAGATACATTTTCCCTTCTACCAATTAAAATAATTAGGGTGGTTGGTTCTAAAAACTGCGATGACAACACTGTTTAATATTTGTGAATATGTGGCGCCAGGCATACAGTTATTTAATATTGCCTGGCCCACGCGCTGACTAAGTTGTAAACCCATATTTTTTCCAAGTTCATCGCTGTACATTATATACCTATCCTTTGTCCGAGAGAAGGAGGCGTTATTGATAACACTATTAGTACTCAAGTCGACTGACGGCGGCGCCTGGGTCAGTATCAGCTGTTCGGCCGGCTGCTCGGCGGGACACACGGTCGGCACGGAACAGTCCGCTGGAGCTTGTTTACAATCACAGATGTGATTGTCGGTCAAAGATATGAAAGTGTCATAATTATACTTACACGTCTCCAACAAACTATTCATAGCCGACACATGTTCCTTAATTTCGTATTGTGCTGACTCATATTTACGTGTAATACTTTGTAATGATGAGTTTAAAATATGCATATCTGACTGGAGTCGCCGTGTGTCACATTCGTTTTTTTCTGTAGTTTTTTCCAAAGATAATCTACAATCATCGATTTCCTTAATTAATTCGACACGTTCCTTGCTACAATTTACATTTTTACAAAATATTTTATTTCTATTAGCTAGTTTTTGTGTTTTTTTTGTATAATTATTCAATTTAACATTTTTTTTTTTTTTTTTTTTTTTTATGTAGCCTCCACGGTGTCCCACTGCTGGGCAAAGGCCTCACCATTTCGAGTCCACACATCCCTATCAGTAGCTGTACTGACCCACCCTGGCTGAAACTTATCCAGGTCGTCCCTCCATCTCCTTCTGGGCCTTCCCCTACGCCGGTGTCCGTCTGTGGGCACCCATTCAGTTGCTGTTTTCGCCCATTTGTCGGGGTGCATTCTACAGACATGTCCGGCCCAGGTCCACTTGAGCTTGGCAGTCTGAACTCCTACATCCGCGATCCCAGTTTTTGAGCGCAGTGTGGTGTTTCGGATGCGATCTGTGCGTATAACACCCAGAATACTGCGCTCCATCGCTCGTTGGCACACCTTGAGTTTGGACTTCTGACGTTCGGTCAATGACCACGTTTGTGCGCCGTAGGTTAGGATGGGTAGGATGCACATGTCGACAAGTTTGCGCTTCAGGGTCAACGGAAGGTTGCCCTTCATCAGCTCCTTCATGGACCAGTAGCTCTTCCAGGCGTTCGAAACACGTCGTTCGATTTCTTTGTCCTGCCTGTTTTCGAACGACACTATCTGGCCCAAGTAGGTATACTCGTCGACGTATTGTATGTCCTGCCCATCGACCACTACCTTACGCTTTGCGCCGTTAGTCATGAGTTGGGTTTTTGACCGATTCATCTTCAGTCCAACCTCAAGGCTTGCAGTGCTCAGTTCTTGGAGCATTATCTGGAGTTCTTGTGGTGATGACGCGAACAGCACAATGTCGTCGGCGAACCGAAGGTCTTTCAGCCTTCGGTCGCCGACGGCAATGCCCTTGTCTTGCCACGAGACTGTCAACTTTTTGAAGACCTCTTCAAGGGTACTCGTGAATAATTTCGGAGACAGAGGGTCTCCCTGTTTTACACCTCTTTCTATTTGGAATGACGGCCCAGGGGATGTAAGTTTAATATTGGCTGTACTATTGTTGTACACGGCTCGAATAATGCTGATGTAGGTGGGGCTGATATTTTGGTTATTAAGTGCGGAAAAAATGGATGAGTGTGAGATGCTGTCAAAAGCTTTCGAGTAATCTACAATTAACAATACAATACAATTTAACATATTTCTTTAATTTATTTTTACTACAGCTCATAGTGGTTACTGATTGCGATCTATTAGGACTATCACATGTGAGATCACAAGCTGTTAGGTCAATAGTTGGTATGCCAGTTTGGCTCATGACTTCATTATAGAAGGCCCTGATTGTAGCACTGTCTCGCTATTCCTCCCGCTCGCTGAAAACTTGAAGCTCGTGGTGTGCCTCTGCAAGCTGTTGTTATACTACTTGGTAAATACAATACATAATGTATCAATTTTCGGCAAAATATGACATTCAAATTTCGAACGCCGACGCCCGCCTGCGTACCGATCCTAGTTTGTCTGTGAAGTTGGTACTACTTAACAAGCCTAATAAGTGCACAGATAATGTGTTCTAACAAAACAGTTTATCTTTAAGCTGGTCGTAATTTGCGGTTTTTGAACGCTTTACGTTTATGATATGTGTGTAGTGTGACTGCTACATAATGGAGGGCATTGATACTCGAGAGTATAATAATACCACTCGAGAGTTTTAATGCCTAATTATGTACAGTTACATACACTAGTTTATCTACACACATATCATAAGCTCTCTTTGATGTGTTCAGGAACCGCATGTTTGACCGGCATTGTGGCATTGATCATTGCTCTTCAGTTGTTTATCACGTTCTGTAGTACCAACTTCACAGACAAACTAGGGGCGACACGCAGGCGGGCGTCGGCGTTCGAAATTTGAATGTCATAATTTGACAAATTTTTGTACATTATGGTCATAATGTACAAATTTTCAGATAAGAAATGAGTTTTTACCAAATACTTTTACATTATGCTGGTCTTACCGTGCGGTTTTTAGACGCAGTAAAGAGGGTTTATGATACGTGTGTAGATAAATTATATAACAATATGAAAAGGAGTGTTGAATTCGTAACTAACAGCTGATGGTTGCTTGGTAGCTTGATCAAACTTTTTGGTAGATAGCATTGCATCATTGTTACAAAAAGAGTTTAAAACAAAGAGTTCATTCATCTGAGGTTTGTAACTTGTCAAACATTGTCAACAGCAACAAAGAGTTTCATTCATATGAGATTCTAGGGATATCTGGATATTGACAATTCATTTACCTGAATAACTTTGCTGTCTGTCCACTCGCGCATGAACACCTAGTATGGACTTGGAATAATATTTATATTATTTTTTATAAAAATAATTACTACTACCCACTATTATTTTTATTACTGGCAACTGTTATTTTTAGTACTGACTGACCGGAAATAGAGGACAAACGTACCTTCTCTCTGGTATCTCACACTTGATTGGTCGACTGACTGAGTAAATAAAAAAAAAATCGGTAATGCGGCTGGCCGCCATGACAATTTGGCTGTTTATAGCCATATTTTTTATGGCTATTAAGGGGGTTAAACTTAGTTTACTTACAGTGTGATAAATTTGTAACCTCAGATGAACGACTTTAATAGTTTTTCCTATATAGAAATGACAACTGTGAAACAAGAGATTTAGTTCATTAAAATATTTCATAAAACAGTCGCGATCGCAAACAAAATGTGCTCTGAAGGCGTCTACCAAAATGTAAATTTGATTGCGATCCAGGTTGATAGCAGGTATAGAGAATAGAAAGCTTGTTGTTATCTTGTTATTTTACCTTCAGTATATCCCGTGAGAAGTCCTCCTTGCCCGCGACCCGCACTTCCATCCTCACGCCTCTCTCTTCAATACCACCGCTCGACTTCACCTGAAACACAAAAATATTAAGTCGGGCGTAATTAGTAATCCGTTAATTAACATATTGTTTACGGGAGCCATGATACAAGTATCAACCAAAGAGTACAAACACTAGCTTATAGTTGCTGAGCAATAAAAACAGTTCATCTGTCTTAACATATAGGTATACGTATAACAGTATTATAGTCACATTTAACTCCCTAAGGAAGAGTTTCCCCTGTGTTTTAGCATAAGTTAAATAGGTTTTACCTCATAATAGTAGTTTATGTGACTGCTACATAATGGAGGCCATTAATACTAGCGAGTAGGTTTATGAAACGACCCGATGTCGAGTTTCATAATAATATCACTCGAGAGTTTTAATGCCTAATTATGTACAGTTACATACACTAGTTTATCAACACACATATCATAAGCTCTCTTTGATGTGTTCAGGAACCACATGTTCGAACGGCATTGTGGCATTGATCATTGCTTTGCAGTTGTTTAACTTGTTCAGTAGTACCAACTTCTTTAATTAACAGTCTAGGGTGTTAGTTAAGTGTCTGATTTAACCAACTTACTGCGACATATGTAATGTCAAGCTTACAGGCTTGCTATATGAGGACTGACTTACCTCATTGGAACGGTGTCCGCAGGCATCGCAGGTGGTCGCCATTATTAGGACCTCTTTGAAGTGGGGTATTTCTGAAACCAGAGATACACTGTAAATGATACTAACTACACTAACCGATAATCATCATAATTCATAATTTCTTTATGGCACATAAATTATACAAAAAAGTGTACAAAGGCGAGCTTATCTCTAATAAGAGATCTCTTCCAGCAAACCAGGTTAAAGAGGGAAAGGTTGATTGCTGAGCAGGGGTAGGCCTATGTGTACAACAATATGACGAAATAAACGAGTACTTACATAAATATTAACAAATAAAAAATTATATAATTACTATGATTATATACTAAATACGTATAATATAACACTAACTACTACTATTATATAAATGTGCTAATAAATCATCATCATTGTCAGTCTGTAGAATCCACTGTCGAGCGACTGGACCACTCAATACGCTATTTTACTGTCTGCGGTCCTTGTGTCCACGACGCCATCTTGATATCGCGCTGATTACGAGTTCAAGCAAACTTGGGTACTACAGTACCCAAAATCCCGTTATGGCTTTTGAATTTTATTACCATAGCACAAGGATCAAAATCGCTACCCCTCAAAAAAAACGAAAAATATTTGAGGGTTTGTAAATAGTACTAGTTACTCCTGCCTGTGAGCTGCAGACCTCGCGAGCCTGCTGGTGGAAACTTCCAACAGGGTGACATTTTATTAGCTAACAATATTTCGGGGAATGATAGTACCCATAATTACGACCAACTTTCCCCAAGAAACATATGGTCGCAAAACGAAAATTTTTTTTAGTGCCCCATAGTTACGTGTAATCAGCTGATCGGGTCAATGTACTGAGGGGCAACTTTTTCTCCTCCTTTTTTAAGTCGGTCGAAAAGTGACTCACGCGCAACCTCCATTCGAGTACCAACAGGCGCGTTACACTGGGTTCAGTTCATGTTGAACGTCATAGGCTCATCGTTCTCGAGTGTGCTTCACCACGATAGTTATGTGCAATTTGTATAGTAAAAAGTGTGAACGCACACAGTAAAGTGAACACATAAACGACAGAGTAAAGTGGAAACGCAAAGCAGAATCCTAAAGTGAAAGTGTAAACAATAAAGTGTAAAGTAAAAGTGACTCACGCGTAAGCTTCATCCGAGTGTCAGCGGGCGCGTTGCACTCGGGACAGTTGGTGTGGAATGTCATCAGTTCGTCCTTCTCGAGGCGCGCGTACGAGTGCTCCGCGGGGTCGCACGGGGCGAGGAGCGGCGCGGCGGGCGCGGCGGGCGCGGCGGGCGCGGCGGGCTCGGGGAACGACTCCGCTGCCTGTTGGATCAAACATTGTCGTTATAAAATCCCGTTTCAAACAAGTAGCGTAGGAAATCTACACCAAGATTAATGGAATACGGTATATAGCTGCTAGTCAAAATAAATGGAACACTAGCTTCATAGTCAAATGGTGACTTTTTAACACGAAATTGAGTCGAAATAGGTTCAGTTTGCGACACGTTTCTAGATTTATTGGAGTAGCTTGTCAAAATTTCATGATTTATTTGACAAAGCCTGTGAGTTTGAACAACGTTGTTTGTTATCCAATATATATACGGTCTATACGATCATTCTAACAGTCAAAACATGGCGTGGAATCCGATGCATAGTTTTTAATTGACTACTGCGCCTCTGTATGCACAAGTACCTAGATTATTAATCAGGCCGATTTCAGAGGAGTCACAACTAAACTAATTGATTCGAGATTGGAACTGTGAATATGGAACGGGTCTTTGACAGTGCTATAGATACACGGATCGCTTTCTTTATGGTTCATCGCGCAGACGTCAAGCGATCGCTGCTTGAATCATCTCATACAGGTGATATAATTGGGGCTCCAACATGCCCGCAATGTGCGAAGATCTTCCCAAGCAAGCTTGGCTACATCAGCCGCATGCAAGCCCACGACCGACGCCGGTCGGTTGGCCGAGCAAGTTGAAGCGGTCGCCGTGACCGAAATCGATTGGACCACATACTCAGAAGCTATAGTATCCGCCAAAGATATGTTGGCACCCGTGAGTAATGCGATTTCCCTACCCTCTCTCGCCCTCAACGCGTCAGAGAGACAGTGACCGGACGCGGTCAACAGAGCGAAGCCTATAACTTGAGCGGTTAGTAGGTATGCAAGGTGACATTTAATTAGAGTCTGGCAAACGAAAGCGTGACCTGAAGTTTTCTTAAAAGTTTCAATATGGCAACAAAATTATGCTGTCAAAGGCACGTCAAACGACAGTGATAGATAGTCACACTCCGTTCCGTTATTCTAAAGCTCTGTCTCTCTTTCTAGCTGTAACGCTTCCGTACAGCAGAAAGAGAGGCAAAGATCTTTAGAATAACTGAACGGAGTGTAGTGATCTATGTTAGTGATACCACATAGAGGTTTTATGAATTCTACCACGTTTTCTCAGGTCACGCTTTCGTTTGCCAGACTCTAGCTGACCATATTTTCGGGAATGATAGTACTCGTCATTATTAACAATTTACCCCAAGAAACATATGGTCGCAAATGGAAAAAAATATTTGTCCCTCTGTACATTGACCCCATCAGCTGATTACAACTTACTATGGGGCACCCATTATTATTTTTTCATTTGCGATCATATGTTTCTTGGGGAAAGTTGTTCATAATGACGGGTAGTATCATTCCCTAAAATATGGTCAGCTAATTAAATGTCACCCTGTATGATGATAGCACATCAACACTGTCTAGGGATATTTTGTATTTTTTAAATTTTTTGATAAACTATAAGAAATAGAAATATTAGAAAGAAATAGAAATTGTTTATTTTGCCTAGAAAAAAAAAACAATACTGAGGAAAGCGAATGCGTAAGTAGGTATATAAGGCAAAAAAGGGAACAGTCTCAGCGTTTGCTACAAGCTAGCACAGTGCTAGCTTGCAGCGCTGGTTTTCAGACAGTCCCTGACTAAAATTAAGAAAACTAAAACTAACTTGGTAGATACTACCACTAAGACTAAAACTAAAACAATAACTGGGACTGAAACTAAAACTACGACAATATGAAGGAATAAACTAAACAATATTATACATTAAATTAAATAAATAAAAAATAAAATAAAGCAGAGACGTAAGTAAATTAAATTCAAGGAACCAGCAAACAAAAAACAGCAGTTTCTGATATAAAATAAAGTGAAGTGAAGTGATTGATATAACTACATAGACATTTAAAGGAGATAAAAGATAAAAGAGAGAAAAGAGAAGAAAAGAGAAGAAAAGAGAAGAGAGAAGTATAAATATTTTGTTCAGAGAAGTATATATGGAATTAAACCTCAGTTAATGCCCAACTTAATTATATAAATAAAAAACATTTTAGATCTTCAAATATTTTTTTTTAAATAAAATAACAAAGAGACTAAAAATGGTGCTAAGTCTATGAATGAAATTAATGAATAAAATGGATAATTTTATTTAAAAAAACAACTTAAAGTGAGACATTTTAACTCTTAATAATCAGTGTTGCCACCCCTCACGTTAATAAGATTTGGCATCGGTTATTCATACTGTGAATTAAGGTGTCGATGTCTTGCTGTGGTATGCGTTCCCAGGTTCGTTGCAGGTGCAAGAAAAGTTGCTCTTCTGTGGCCAGATTTGGAGGGAGGGCATGCATAGCCCTTCGCTGCAACATGTCCCTCGCATGTTCGATGGGATTCATATCGGGCGACTGCGCAGGCCATCTCATTACCGTGACGTCGTTGTCTTGAAGTGCGGCTGATACCAGCCTCGCTGTGTGTGGACGAGCAATTATCATGCATGAGTACGAATTGCTGGCCGATTTGCACCCTATGCGGAGTAATAACAGGTTCCACCACCTCATCACGGTATTTCTGAGCATTAATGTTGCCTCTTACAGAAACGAGGTCGGTTCGCGCGCCTATACGAATTCCTGCCCATACCATGATTGTTCCTGCTTGGTACGAATGAACCTCTTGTGGATGCTGGAGCCGGCTTTCCCTGCCTGGAACTCTCCAAACTCGTGTTCTTCGCGAATCTGGATGAAATCCAAACCGAGACTCATCCGTAAAGAGCACTGTCGACCATTGTTCATTATCCCATAACACGTGTTCTTGGGCCCACAATAGTCGCCTTCCGCGATTGCCTCGTCGCAAAGCAGGAACACGAATTGCCCTGCGAGAATGAAGATTAGCTTCATGTAGCCTTATTCTGACAGTTTGGTCGCTAACCAACAGCTGATGCTCCTGTTGGAGCCTCTGTACCATTTCCATGGCCGTCAGAGTAGGTTCTCTCCTGGCGGTATTTTGGAGTTAAACGGTCCTCTCTAGGGGTGGTCACCCGAATTCTGCCAGCATGCCGTTCCGCCACTTCCCCAGTATCACGATAACGTGACCAGAGCCTTGATATCACATTCTGGCTGGTGCCTAGGGTCTCCGCAACAACGTCTTGGATAGCGCCAGCTTCCAACATTCCTACCGCTCTTATCATCTCGTCTCTCGTCAGATGTCGACGTTGCATGGCACCAACAAGATGACACAAACAGTAAAAATCACCAAAACAATTGATAGTTAGTTAATTTTTTTTTTTCTAAATAAATCTCAACACAAAACTAGCACTGTAAACTGAATCAAATGCGTGTTCCCGCGCTTTCTTTTGTTTTCATAAGTTTTTGTTTTTTTTTTCAATGTCAGTTTGAAAATGGAACAATGAGGTTTAATTCCACATATAAACTTTTTCCTAATTCTGAGTAGTTTTTCTGAAAAACTAAGAAATTCAAACAAAAATCTAATATCCCTAGACAGTGTTGATGTGTGTATTTACCTCTTGTTGCGTGTATATGCCGAGCAGGTGGTCCTGGTCTGCCGTACGCTTGAAGTCTGTGCGCACGCAGCGCGGGTCGCGACGCGGCGCCGACGGATTCTCCACGAAGGTGTTACCTGCAGAACATGTCTTGTATTTAGTTAGGACTTCGGCCACTTGCTCACCGGGGTTCTGTACAGATTTTCTGCTGAGATTTTTTTTCATTGGCTCAGTATTTTTCGGTACGGTATCGTTCACTCGATATTGTGAGTTTGTGTGAGTGAGTAAGCGATATTGAGGCGAGCGGGGGCGGTGGAGACGGGGCGGGGGCGGGGGCGGCCACTCTGTAAAGGTTCTGTGCAGAAGCGCGTCTGCGGTCGGAAATAGTCAGGGCTACCATTTAAATGATCACCAAAATGTTTTTTTTTCTAATTCTAAGTACCAAGTAAAATATATGAACTCCATATAAACTAAATGTATGTTATACAATGCTTTAAGTTTCAAAATAAACATACACTTATCAGAATAATTACACATTTTGTATTAAAAATCATTTTGCTTATCAAAATGGATAAATGATCACCAAAAGTTGTTTTACTAAAAGAGTAACATCATTACCGCAAATAAATATATATTTTGGGAAATATTAAACTGCACATCAAAAATACTGATTTGCACAGCAAATATCAGGGCAAAATACCGCCGCGGCAGCTTAAGTGAAGGGTAAAGGGGGTGAGCGAAGCGAAGCCCCCTTTATCCTTCGTGTTAGGTTGAACATGGTAGAACCACAAAATGTACTTAAAACATAAACTTAAGTACATATAAATGTAACATAATTGGTATTGAAAAATAAATTGCACCATCGACAATTAGCTTTTTGTCTCAGCAAAGATTACTAAATGTAAGTCGTGATATAAAATATTGGTGACATCTATTTAGCAATAATATTAAATATGTGGTCTAAAATGAACTTTGAAGGCTTTTATATATTTTCGTGCTTGCTTGTAGAGGTGTTTTGTTTGGTATTTTTTATCGCCTTGAACTTCACGTTTGATTTTTTCACTAATTCTACCTGAGCAGTTAATATAAGTTTGTACTTGATACCTCCACGCGTTACTGAGGAAAAGGGTCTTGACAGACGAATATGCAGACAGACAGGCAGGCAGATAGAAATTTACAGTTTTCGGATTTTCCCCTTACCTGTGCTCTAATTGTGCCCTTGATTTTCCCCTTACCTGTGCTCTAATTGTGCCCTTGATTTTCCCCTTACCTGTGCTCTAATTGTGCCCTTGATTTTTGCCAAATGTCATGGTCCTAGGTCAACCGGAAGTACCCTATAGGTTTTGATTCCTTTGCGAGTATAAAACAAAGGAGGACCGGACAAAATGGTCCTTGACACCAATAACTATGTGACATATGTCATTAGAAAGGTATTTCTATATACTACAATAATTACCATGGGAGCTCATTTCAAATCACTGTGTGAAAAAGTTATGGCGATACAAAAAACTTTTTTCATATGAGAAAAATGAATTATTTCGTATTTTATGAAGTTATAGTGCAAGTTAAAACGTGTTTATGACTTTTTTTCTCACAATGATTTGAAATGAGCTGCCATAATAACTATTGTAGTACATTGAAATACCTTTCTAATGACATATATCATGTCGTTATTGGTCTTTGGACCAGCCTCCATACATTTTTACCGGTTCTCCTTGGACATATACGGCCGTATTTTTTGATTACGTGGCCCTAGAAGTTTGAACTTTTCATAGCTCCAAGGGTCCACATACCTGAGTAACTGATATCAATTTCAATTTGATACCTGCACGCGTTCCTCAGAAAAAAGGTCGTGACAGACGAACAGACAGACAACAAAGTGATGCTATAAGGATTCCTTTTTTCCATTTAAGGTACGAAACCCTAAAAATTAATTAAAACCAGAAAAAGTGCCACACAGTAGAGTTGCCAACTCACCGCTCGCATCCTCGAACTCCACCGTGAACGGCCCGCTCCTCATCTCAACCAGCTCGGTCAGTGTTGCCACAAACGCGTCGATCTGCTTCGCCTCTGCCTCGTGCTCGATGCGTCTGCTCTCCTGGTCTTGAAGGAGACCGGATATCGCGCGGCGAATGATGCCCTCGACAGTGGTCACCTCTGGGGGCGAACACATTATGAAAATGAAGATTCAGGCACATCAAAATTAAAATACACGTACAAAGACAAACGCGACCATATCTCTAGCTTATTATACCTGCGCTAAGTTTCTGGCGCCTGAGTGCCGACTGATGGGGGGGGGGGGGATCACGGTGCATGGGAACAAGAGAGATGCATACATGGGCCAAAGGAGAGAGGGCGACCTCGCTCAGGCGCCAAGAAACCTTGCTATATGTATGTCGCAGTTAGTTGGTTAAATCAGACACTTAACTAACTCTCTAGACCGTTAATTAAATGCCGACGTTTAACCAAGTCACTAAAATTCCGTCAGACAAGAGAGTGAACGAAACGTTTAACGAGTTGTCTAAACGTTCCTAGGCAACAAGAAATATACAATATAAATAATGTTTTATGTGTACTTAAGTTTATGTTTTAAGTATTTTTGTTCAACCTAACAACAAATCAGCTGTTGTCGTGACGCCATCTTTCATCGCCAGTTTTTCAACACGCTGGCTTTCGGTAAGACAGATTATAAAACGTTTTCGACGATGCTTCATTTAAATCAAAATTAAGTTAAACGTCGGTATTTAATTAACGGTCTAGAGAGTTAGTTAAGTGTCTGATTTAACCAACCAACTGCGACATGTATACTATGGCGCGGGGGAGTCATGTGAAAATGTCCAAGTGCGATGTAATAAACATTAACCCCCTTTTCTCCCCCTTTCAGGAAATCCGTTCATAGTGCTCCCCTACACTACGTGAGAAACCCCTGTACAAAGTTGCATGATTCTAGATTTACAGGTTTAGGCTGTTTGTTGTCTGTCAGCCAGTCAGTGTTAGCGTTTGAATAAGTAGATATCACGCCTTCACGATGGTATTGAAATTCGGAGAACCTTGAGGATAGGTATCCAAGCATTGTGGGCCACGGCACGGGATAAGCAACATGGAAATAGTTTTAACCACGCATAATTTCATCTGTGGGCGGAGAGTGAATAGTCCATATTATATATGTCACCATATCACCGTAAGATAGTCAAAACCGTTGTTGATAAACTAACGCGTAATGTAGCCAGTTAATGTCCCCACGAAGAGGCAAGGGCCTTTACCCGGATACGAGTAAGATTGAGCCATACTCCACCACGCTGGCTCAGTGCGGATTGATGAAGGGGCGTCGGTCTATTGGCTAATATTACCACTACTAACCCGAGTAGCGATAGTAGCCGGGACCTACAGCTCAACGTGTCATCCGGAACACGGGAGCGACCGAAACAAATGCCACATAGAAACGGACACCCATCCTATACCCGTCTCAGCCAGATGTTGCTACCCGCACGATCGTCTCCGATATGCGAATACGGCTAGGCCACAGACGCTCCTTTACGGACGGGCGTATTTTTAACAACCAAATATTGGATGGAGACGAAAGGAATGAAGAATGTTCCTTTTACAGCAAAATTAGTATTTATAAGTGTGAACTACGAACCTCCCCTCTGGCTCTGAGGCGGTATTTCGAAGTCGACCTCGGATATCCGCACGCCGGTGTAGTCGCTCTTCACCACCTGCCGGTCCAGGTCCTCGGGGCTCTCCACCCGGAGCTTCCATCTGGAGACAGCAAACATTTACATAATACGCGACCAAAACAATTACGCGCATGACAGGAATGCGGTTAAGGCGCCCGCACCCCGCCTATGTCCTCGCGCCTCCCCTAACGACGCGCGTCGTGACTATAGCTTGTCAAATTCGTAGGTAGCACTCCCATGGTCTCCGGGCGACGGGGTACGAAAGATGCGGGGGCGGGAAAGAAGATCGCGGGCCGACGGAGCGCTTAGTAGGAACCGCCCGTGCTCTTCTTTCCCGCCATAAAAACGTTCATAGTTTCATTTTACGCGAATAACATAAGAATTAATACATAATTTGATGGAAAATTTTATGCTTAATGTAATTCCTAACTTAGTAATAGAACATGGTTAGGTACAGTAGTGGTAAATCCTTATTTTTGTGTAGAATAACCGTTCACTTTAGTACTTTTATCAAACACGACTAAAAAATAAGCAGCGAAACGGAACGGAACGACACACGGAACTGTCACAGAAAGTTCGTCAGACAATTTGTTTGTTTTGGTTTGGAATATTATTATTTATCCCTTGCTCAGGAAAAGAAATTCTTGGATCTAACAGCCCGCCCTGCACTTACTCTGGGTAGTGATGACGATCAACAAAACAACTCCTAATTTTCCAGGATTTCGAAATAAAAAAGGTAAGAAATCTTCATAATCGTTTTCAGGACACATCAACCCACTTCTGGGCATAGGCCTCTTGGTTAGTGAGTCAAGTCGATCAAAGACAAGTCTCTTCTATCGCGCCAGTCTCCAAAGTTCTTTGCCAAGTGCATGCAGAGAGATGTTGTATAGGCCTTATAAAATCAAGCCAATCCAGTGCTGTCTGCGAGTGCTGGAGTGAATAGAGCACCCGTCTAGCTAGATTTACATAAGGCCAGTATTGGCTACCAGTCTCACTGGCACCAGCGCCTTCGTGTATCAAAATCAAAATCAAAAATCATTTATTTCTATAGGATGTTGTTACATCACTTAGATCAATGGCGGAATCTGTGGAGAAGAGCTCACCGAAGAAACTCCACAGTCGTCGCATCTTTTGCGTTTCCTTTATTAAATAAAATATTGTCAAATTACAAAATGAATGCTAATTATATATCGAAACAGCCTGTTACTCAAACAATCTATTCCCATGGACATCTGTCCTCTAAGTAATCAGATATCCTATAGTAACCTTTTTTATACAATTTCTGTTTTATTATTATTTTAAACTTGTCTAAAGGTAAGTTTTTAATATCAGTAGGGACCTTATTGTAATAGCGTATACAATTGCCTTTAAAAGAATTACTAATTTTATGTAGTCGGCTTACATAAGCAACCAACTTGTCTTTATTTCTAGTATTAAAATTGTGTATATCACTGTACTTCTGAAAATTAGTTATATTTCTTTTTACATACACAAGATTGTCATAGATATATTGAGACACAAATGTCAGAATATTGATTTCTTTAAACTTTTCCCTCAGTGACACTCTAGGCCCTAATCTATAAATTGCACGAACAGCCCGTTTCTGCAGAATAAATATACTATTAGCATTCGCAGCGTGACCCCACAATAAAATACCAAAGGTCATTAGACTATGAAAGTAACTAAAGTAGACTAGTCTAGCGGTGTCTACGTCGGTAAGAGCTCTAATTTTTTTAACTGCGAACGCTGCTGAACTCAGTCTGTTCGACAATTTATTTATATGAGGATCCCATTGTAGTTTGGCGTCTAAAGTAATGCCCAAAAAGACAGTCGACTGCACAAGGTCCAATCTCTGTCCTTTTATAAATATGTCTGTAGTTACCGGGTTCACATTGGGTAACACGAATTTAATACATTTAGTTTTCCTTTCATTAAGTAATAAATTATTAACAGTAAACCAGTTCACTATACTAGAGATAGCATTGTTTACCTCGTCATAATTTGATTGCTGTCTTTTAACTTTAAATATCAAAGAAGTATCATCGGCAAACAATACTAACCCATGTTTTGCTTTAACAAGGTAAGGTAAATCACTAATATATACTAAAAACAAGAAAGGACCAAGAATTGAACCTTGCGGTACGCCCATACTTATTGAAGACCCAGGTGATCTTTTCCCATTAACATCGACCATCTGAACCCTATCTGTTAGATATGACTCCAGAAGGCCAAGGGCCTGATCTTTTACATTATAATGGCGTAACTTCCTGACAAGAGTGTCATGATGGACGCAATCAAAAGCCTTGGATAGATCGCAGAAGACACCTATTGCATCCATTGCGTCTTCCCAGGGATCAAAAATATTGTCGATTAGTTCAACACCAGCATCAGCTGTTGAACGACCCTTTGTGAAACCAAACTGAGCAATATGAATTAAATTATTGAGATAAAAATGACTTTGCAATTGATTAAGTATGAGTTTTTCAAATATTTTACTAAGCGTTGGTAGTATCGATATGGGTCTAAAATTGGTGGGGTCTGATGTACTACCAGCTTTGAATAAAGGTATAACTTTACTTAGTTTCATCAAGTCAGGAAACACACCATTATCTATACATTGCTTAAATATACAACAAAGGTGAGGTGCAATACAATCTACAATGGAACTAATAATTTTTACTGATAGACCATGGGCGTCAGCTGTCTTTTTCATTTCCAGGAATTTAAACGCTTTTACAATGTCTTCATTATTTACGTGCCTAAATTTAAAATCTGTTTTACATTCCTCAAAGTTTTGTTTAAGTATAGATTCAGCAGCAGCGGGAGATGAATTTAAAGACTTGGTTGTTGAAACTGAAATGTCCCTAAAGAAATTTTCGAAAGCTTTTGCTACTTCTAGGTCTGTACTTAGCAATTAATTATCTATCTTAAGCTTGAAGTTATTATGTGTAGCTTTGGCCTTTCCAGTCTCTCTGTTTATAATTTGCCAAGTCGTTTTCATTACATTGCTACTAGATTCAATTTTATTTTTAATGAAATTAGATTTAGCTACGGCACAAACGCGTTTAAACATTTTTGAATAACTACGAACATAATCTAGAAAGGCCGTATTTTTGTTATATGATTTCTCTTCATAGAGTTCATATAATCTTCGTCTGCTCCTATGAATTCCAACTGTCGCCCAATCACTAAACAAAGCTTTGTTATTAACTTTTATAGTTTTTGATTTAAATACCGTATCATATTCATTTTTGACAAGGTTAAATACTGAGTTGTACAACAAATTTGGATCGTCACTGTTTGGTATTTCCCATAGTTTATCTAAAATATTATTCCTGTAGTGTTCAAGCCGAGTGTCACTAACGGGCACACATGTAATATCCTCTTTTTGGTCCTTTTTTATTTTAATATTGAATATACCTATCTGACCAGAGTGATCAGAGGTTAATTTATTGATGACCGATTTGAAAATGGGCGTAGTGTTAGTAAATATATTGTCAATGCAGGTAGCAGATGTTGCAGTAATTCTAGTAGGCTCCAAAAACAGATAGTTCATGTTGTGACATAAAAATAAAGATTTTAATCTAGTACAAATATTATTATCCTCTAACAGATTAACATTAAAATCACCACAAATTATAAAAAAATTGTTTTTATCGCTGATTTTAATCAACACTTCATCCATTTTCTTTTCGAATAAATCAAAGGATGAATCTGGTGGTCTGTATACGCTCATTACAATAAGTTGTTCAAGTTCAATACAGGCTATTTCCATGGTACGCTCAACAGACAGGCTCACTATGTCAACTCGTTCCTTATATTTAAAACTATTATTTACAAGTATTAAGGAGCCACCGCGATCAGCTGTTTTTCTGTTGAACGAACTAGCAACGTGGTGGTTCATCATTTCAGCCTGTTAATGTCCACTGCTGAACATAGGCCTCTCCAATCGCACTCCAGCGTGACCGGTCCGTAGCCACCTGCATCCAACGAGATCCAGCGATCCTCACCAGGTCGTCGGTCCATCTCGTAGGTGGCCGACCCACACTGCGCTTGCCAGTACGTGGTCTCCATTCAAGGACCTTTTTTATTGGATTACCACCAAGGACGTGGTGGTTATTAAAGTTGAACATGAACTGATAACTCTTTAAAAAGTGCTCTGTTATACATAAAATATCAATATTATTACAGTTCATGAATAACTCAATTTCCAGTTCTTTACTTAACATGCCCTGTATATTTTGATGAACGACGTTTAAAATATTCTTACTTTTACATTTTTCATTACTAGTAACTTGATTTAATGGGCAAGATGAAGGTATATTTATACAAATATTAATATTACTGCCAGAGTTACTCTCTGTTGTCCTATGGGTTAATTTAAAGAGCTTGGAACAGATTCCAAGGAGTACATGTCATTATTATTACACTGCTCAATAGAAGCAGGCGTTTCATTAGTCAAAAACTTGACTGAGTTCAAAATAAAATAAGATAGTGACTGTGCTATCTGTTTTGTATAAAACCTAGATAGGTAATACCCATCCTTAGTCAAATAAAAATATTTTCCAATACAAATATTGGTGTCTATGAAATGAAATTTTTCAGTATGACGACATGTCAATGTGTGTATAAATGTATTATAATCATGTCTTATATGATTTTCATGTTGTGACAAAGATTGGCTGAAGGGAAACGCAAACAAGATTATTCTATCTACATTTTGTAAAGAATTTAATTTGGAAAAGTATTTAGTAATTAGTTTTTTAGAGATACATTTTCCCTTCTACCAATTAAAATAATTAGGGTGGTTGGTTCTAAAAACTGCGATGACAACACTTTGTTTAATATTTGTGAATATGTGGCGCCAGGCATACAGTTATTTAATATTGCCTGGCCCACGCGCTGACTAAGTTGTAAAACCATATTTTTTCCAAGTTCATTGCTGTACATTATAAACCTATCCTTTGTCCGAGAGAAGGAGGCGTTATTGATAACACTATTAGTACTCAAGTCGACTGACGGCGGCGCCTGGGTCAGTATCAGCTGTTCGGCCGGCTGCTCGGCGGGACACACGGTCGGCACGGAACAGTCCGCTGGAGCTTGTTTACAATCACAGATGTGATTGTCGGTCAAAGATATGAAAGTGTCATAATTATACTTACACGTCTCCAACAAACTATTCATAGCCGACACATGTTCCTTAATTTCGTATTGTGCTGACTCATATTTACGTGTAATACTTTGTAATGATGAGTTTAAAATATGCATATCTGACTGGAGTCGCCGTGTGTCACATTCGTACTTTTCTGTAGTTTTTTCCAAACATAATCGACAATCATCGATTTCGTTAATTAATTCGACACGTCCCTTGCTACAATTTACATTTTTACAAAATATTTTATTTCTATTAGCTAGTTTTTGTGTTTTTTTTATATAATTATTCAGTTTAACATATTTCTTTAATTTATTTTTACTACAGCTCATAGTGGTTACTGATTGCGATCTATTAGGACTATCACACGTGAGATCAATTGTCACAGTTGAATTTTGATCTATGGGTGAGATGACAGAAGCTACAGGTGGAGTGATCAGCTCCTCAAAGAGTGACTGGGTCTGCCCCGACCTGAGGCTATCGTTTGCAGTTTGTAGTGCAGAAATTTCGTTACGTGCGTCGCGAAGCTCCTTCTCCAGGACAGCAATACGCCTCAGGGCATCTTCGAACGCACTGCCACTCCGGTCGAAGCCATCTACCAGGTGCTGAAGCCGATCCCTATCTCCCGTCACATCAAGGAACTTGTTGTGCAACTCTGCCATCTCTCTTTTTAATTTTAAGTTCTTATTAACAATAAGCAACACCACCTTCTCACTTTCATCCCTTTCAGTAAGCAACTGCTCATTGGTTACCTTACACTGTTTTAATTCATATAAAGCTAATTTTAAGTTATCTTCTAGTTGACGGGCTGCCTCACTTCTGGTTGTTGGCATTTTAAACAAAATAAAACAACAGTAAAAAGCAAGATTGAAGCACGGCTGTAGCACAGCTGATAAGCAGTCACTTAAATTGAGGTTATGATTAACGAAATGTGCAAAAAAAATAAGCTATTCAACAAAAAACAAAGTAATTCCAAATCAATTTACGTGCCTAAGTAATTAGTTATATTGAAAATATCGTTAATTATAGCCCAGTAGCAAATTATTTCAAATAAAATACTCAACCGTCAACGTTACGTTTTTTAAATACACAAAATAGGATAACTATTAGAATTTTATACACTTATGCACCAGTTAACACAAAATACACTTAATTAATACGTATAACAAATGCGATAAACTTGGAAAATTGTATTAAAGTATTTTTAAATCAATAAAATGTATCTAATCTTTTGTTTACAACCAATCTGCCTGCATCTTAATACATAATTCATTATATCCCATAGTGAAAAGCCGGCTTATCTCCTTCACAAACTGGCCTAACTCCTGCACCAACTCCAGTTTGAGCGACCGCCCTGGATGGTTGAGTAGATGTCAGGCAGATGAAACTTCTCCCAAGATTGCTGTGGCTTGCGGCTAGTATGGTTTTTATAGTGGATGGGCACACCGGTAGCAGATGTACAAGTTTCACCCCATAGTATAAGTCGCGCAACAAATTAGGAGCGCTGGGCGACGTTAGCAGGAATTACTGCGCATATGCACAGCTATTGAAAAGTGACACTGCGCATAACGTGTCGCGCGACATATACAATGTCTCCCAGTAGCCTACCATACATTTCATCATTGGATGATATATAGCTTTATGCATTTTCGATACGGGGTGGCAGAGGCACAGTTGTGCCCACTTTTAGATAATTAAGTCCATTTTGCATGACAGGGGGATAGCCCATCGCGGCCACTAAGGAGGTTTCCCCATGATGTCCTATGGAGATATGAAGGTTTCCTCATGATAAAACTTAGACTATAATGGAGTAAAAACCGCTTTTTCGTAAACAAAAACCAACACAGCAGAACAGCTGGTCAATAATTCCGCCATCTTGATAAACAAGACACTCACTAAAGGAGCTTTCTCGGTTGCCTAAATTGATCACACAATACAAGCCATGCCTATCCCTGCTACAACGCTAAAAGCAGTTTTGTGGTAAAATTGTGGCATTGTTTAACAAATTTTTATAATCATGTGTTAAACAATGGTTAAAGTTTTTTGTGGTAAGACGGCAAGTGTTTTATTGAACTACAAGTGTTTTATTGAACTACTTAGATCAGTGGCTGCCTTTTCCCATTGAGTGGCAGAGCTGAGCTCAAGTTTAGCCAGTGATTAATTAGCTCATTTTACTTGATGGCCAGCTAGCCCTTTGAAGCGGCTATTGAGATATCAAAATAGTATTTTATCTTTTTCAACACATGTGTTTTAGGTTTGAGGAAAAAATTGAGAAGAAGCACTACCATAATGTTATTTCAATACATCATCACACATTGCTTCTAGCCCCACACTAGGATACTCTGTGTCTTGGCAACCAGTCACTTACATATAAACATCCAAGACCTAGAGATTTTTTCCCATCCCAGCTAGAATTTGTATCCGGGGCCGCACATTTGGCAGGCAGAGCCTCGAACAATGTCAACCTATGAAGCTAAAAATTAACTTGGCAGCCATACCTGACTCCCATGTCAGCGAATGCTCCGCCGGGTTGTATTTCATTGTTGGCGTACCCACACACCTCACACGAGAATGACATGAGCACCACATTCTTGTAGTGCGGGATGCGGGTCAGGAGCAGACGGGTCTTGCCCTAGAAAGAATAAATCAGAATAGTTATTGGAGTATTGAATCCTTCGCCCCGCTCCTGTCCTGCCTGCAGTGTGCAGAATGTTTGGTCTTCTATTCTATTCTGGGAAACGGGTGAAATAGTCACAATAGCGGACTGATCGCCTACCTGTGGTTTAGCGGGCGTCCCACTTCATCATCATCATTCTATTCTATTCTTCTATAAACTTTATACAAAATGTCACAATGTGTCACTCACACTCCCAACATATTTGCTGTGCTATGCAAAATACAATTTAATTAAGAGATAAGGCCTATGTTAATTAAAACATATGTGCCGGCAGTGGCCGTTAGTGGAATGACTTTCAGTTGTCAGGCCATTACTGACTATGGCAGTTAAAAGGTTAAGAGGATTGTAGTACCTGCACCTGGCCCACTAGAGCGGGGCCTTTGTGCATGTCCTCATCGACTGCTAATCTAATTTAGCATCTTTAATATATGGGAACCATAACCTGTAACCATAAGATTAAATTGGGGGAGGCATTTGTCCAACAATCGAAATAAACATGATAACGAGGAATACATTCACAAACATGGGCTGTGCAGTGCAGGACTATGAAAGGTAAAGCATACATTTTTGAGGTTATATTAGGGCCAAAAATCTTGCTAAGATATGTTTAGTCGGCATCTCTAGGAAAGATTTAAAATGTGCGCACCAGTTGTATCATAAAATAGGTGAATTACGCTTAGTTATAGTGAGAAACATTATTTTTTCTAGAAAGTTCTATCTTACGTTTTCATGGCAGTTCATGCAAAGGGACTCAATTTCCGTGCATTCCGGGTCTGGATCTTCAGCCGTGAGATCTCTGAATAGGGGTTTCGACTCTACGGACACCATTCTTGTAGAAACTTGGTAAAAACTTCGGGGATATCTGGAAAAACAGAAACACTGCGTACGTATCAATTCAGGTTCCAAAAATTAATAACGTTACTCCTTCATCTCTTGTCTCGTGTTTTTGTAGAATATCACCAAAGGTTGGTTATGTTACCAAGAAAGCATCCAACGCTGGGTCAATATTGGACAAATTAGGTACTTTTATTTTTGGTGGGATGAACGTTGAATATAGTAACGCCAAAATTTGGACGTGTTCGTGTTAGCTATCGAAAGCACCGCGACATGGAATCAAGGTTGATTCACACACATCAGGGATGCCACCGGGACGCGTCAGGGCCGGGACCGGGCCTTGTCAGTGCTTCAGTGTTCCGTCAGTGATTTTAGAATCGACTATTCAAGGGGCTCCGCTCAGTGTGGTGTTCGGGTTGTCCGTCGTACGTCGTGATTGTTACTATGGCGCTTTTTAATAACACGGAGCTAGCAATGATAGCTATTGCTTTAGTCGAAGAAGAAGAGCAACATCAAAGAAAGAAGAGAAAGTGGGTGCATGAAGCATGGCAATTAAGAGATACAGAAGGAGAATTCGTAACATTGTACAAAGAATTAGTAAAAGACCAAAATAAATATTTTGAATATTTTAAAATGTCAGAGAGCTGCTTCAATGTTTTTCTGCAGAAACTAGGACGTAAGCTATTGAAGAAAGATACCCATTGGAGGAAGTGTAATCTCCAAGAGAGAGACTAGCAATATGTCTAAGGTAAGCCCTATTTTATCAGCTGTTTTTACTAAATTTTTACTAGAATTATTTACCTATATGTATAGGTACGTTATACGGACTGACACTCAAACGGTGATAGAAAACATCGAGAGGTAACCTTCATTACTCCATACCATAGCTGCGACGATGGGCTAGCCCCGTGGTCGTCAAATTTCGGCCCGCGGTCCGCATGCGGCCTGTGGGCGTTATTTGTACGGCCCGCGGCAAAGTAAATTGCATTAATAGTCAACTATACCTAATTATATATTTAAATGAAACCAAAACCTTAATTTTCACGTGTTTATTGAACAGGTTTTATAATCATTTGTTTCTACATATGGTATTTATTGAGTTTCTGAAAAGTTTATAATAAAATCCCGTAGTCCATTACTATCTTGCTCGTATACTTGTGTGGTTTCATTAATATTAGCCAATGTAGTGGATTTAAGAATGGATTGTGACATCTCGTTTTGTATGACGTGTGGCGCATTGCCCTGTGTTTTTACTATCGGCGCTGCATTGGAGTTGGAGAGAGAAGTGGATTGCGACGAACCACCAGTTTGTAATACAAATGTTGCTGCTGACTCTTTTGCCATATCAACTGCTGGAAGCAGTGGTACATTTTGCGCTGTCATCATCATCATCTCATATTTTTGCACTGTAGCAAATAATTCAGATTTCGCTTAATGGAAATAATATTGATTTAAACCCTTTAATGAGGGTGTAATACCATTTAAAAAAGCATCGACTGGATGCTGTGTGAGTTGCGAATTGGCTTGATTTTTTTCTAGAAAATTATCCATTAACGAAGATGCTGCTGTTGTTTGTGTAACTATTTTTGCACCTTTTTTCTTTTTTGAAGGAGATGGAGTGACGTGGCTTGGTGATAGAGTAGGTACGTGGCTTGGTGATGGAGTAGATACATGGCTTGGTGATGGACTAAGTAGGTAATTTGGTGATGGAGTAGGTACGTGGCTTGGTGATGGAGTAGGTACATGGATTAGTGATGAAAGAGGTACATGGCTTGGTGGTGGCGTGCATGATACTTGACTTGTGAGAGTATGTACATCAGGTAAAGGTCTGCTGGAAATTGGTGAAAAAACAGTCTGATTGACTTCTTCATTTTCCACTTCTTGTAATTCTGTATCTTCATTCTGTGGTTCCACACTCTCTATTCTTGTTCGTTCTGTATTTAGGTATTTTTTCAAGAAATTCAATTGTTCGTGGTAATTGTAGAATTTTACATTGGTCCTTTCTTGTCCACTTTTGGTATCTGTTTTCTTCAAAGATTTTCGATATTGATCTCTTATGTTGTTCCACCGAGTTCTGCATGTTTTACCTACAAGAAAAAACCGTTATTTTGTTATTGTAATGTAATTTGAACTATTGGTATATAAATATCTGAAATAAACTTATACTGATTTTATTTGTTTCAGGTATTTAACAACGGGAGATTCTTTGAAGACAATTTCGTTTAGTTACCGTGTAGGTCATAGCACAGCATATTCCATAGTTATGGAAACGTGTAAGATAATAACGGAAACGCTGATGAGTGAAATGCTACCAATACCTACAGAAGATACATGGAAATCTATTGCCAATGACTTTCAGTCTTTATGGAATTTCCCTAACTGTGTAGGAGCACTGGATGGCAAGCACATCACTATTCAGGCTCCAGCAAATAGCGGATCTCTCTTCTTTAATTACAAGAAAACCTTTTCAATTGTTTTGATGACTCTTGTTGACGCTAATTATAATTTTATTGCCGTCGATGTCGGTGCTTGTGGTAAAAACAGGATTTTTGCAAATTCTAACCTAG
The DNA here is from genome assembly GCA_949825045.1 of Argyresthia goedartella. Taxonomy (NCBI): domain Eukaryota; kingdom Metazoa; phylum Arthropoda; class Insecta; order Lepidoptera; family Argyresthiidae; genus Argyresthia; species Argyresthia goedartella. The sequence goes on from OX463832.1 coordinate 23,775,984, forward strand.
GAAAAAGACTACAGCAAGGAACTTTAGGTATCCCTGGAAATTCATCATTGCCAGGAACATCAATCGCAACACCACATGTGATTGTAGGTGACGAGGCATTTCCTCTCAAAACTTATTTGATGCGCCCTTATCCAGGAAATTCTTTAAATGATGATAAACGTATTTTTAACTATCGTTTATCAAGAGCAAGAAGAACTGTGGAAAATGCTTTCGGAATATTGACCCAAAAATTAAGAATTTACCAGAGACGGATCCAAGCTAGCCCAGAAAATGTAGATTATATTGTACTTGCAACCTGTATCCTACATAACTACATCAAAAAGTTTAATTCAAACGCAAGATATGCACCAGATAATTTGGATGATATGAATCAACCGAGTACAAGCAGACTAATGCAAAATCTGCGATCTCAGGGTGGAAATGCCTCGCAGGACGCTTTTGAAGTCAGAGAATTATTTTTAAACTATTTCAATTCGGAAGCCGGGTCAGTAACCTGGCAAGAAGATACGATTCCTTTCAATTAAAATAAACCACATTTCTTTACAACCCGTGTATTTTGTTTAACCATGTCATAAAAAAATCACATGTCGAACTTAAGTTGACGCAAATTATCTCGAACCATCACTCAGAATGACCTACCGCGGACCTCCGATACACGTGCTACGGACCCCCAAGAGGTCCGTGGACCCCACTTTAAGAAACCCTGCCTGCGTCGTCGCGGCTTTATTTGAGCGAGTGTCGGCGTTCTTTGACATTAGGCCACCTGCCGCAAGGCGGCGAAATCAAAGGCGACGAGAATCAAACGAACGTTCTAATTCTATCTAATAACGAAATAATATTCTATCTACCTATGTGAAATTAAAAATATTATGTATATATTGTATTCGTGATTCGCTTGCCCATGTCGGCGACCTTACTAATCACGCACGAGACTGGAGTGGAGGTGGGCAGGACACTTGGCACGGAGGGATGACGGAAGGTGGACCAAAGTGGTAGGTAACGGAGTGGCTACCCAGACCCGCAAACCGCCCAGTAGGCAGACCACCAGCCAGATGGGCGAATGACATCACTGCCATAGTCGGTAGGCAGTGGATGCGGGAGGCACAGGACCGGAGCGGATGGCGTGAATTGGCGTGGTAGAGAAAAGGCCCATACCCAGCAGTGGGTAGATGTGGGCTGATTGATGATGATGACGATTATATTCTATTCTATCTATGTGAAATTAGAAACAGGGTTCTATGTGAAGGTACTTACCATCTAACTGGATTTGCGCTCCTATTTCCTTCCACAAATTGTTTTTATATTTAGTGTACATGTACTTTGCATGATTTAGATCATACAATACCGTATGTTCCCGCACTAATTCGATTAACCTTTCGTCCTTTGACATTTTTGGTTTTCCCGGCGTCCGGGATGCGTCCGTGTCCTTGAAAAATATCGGCGGGAACCAATGCGTCCGGGCTTTCCGGTGTCGCCCCGGACACTGACAGCACTGAGCCGTCCCGGACACTGACAAGTGTGACTACTCTCATAGAGAAAGTATGAAAGAATATTTTGCACTGACACGGCCCGGTGCCGGCCCTGCCACGTCCCGGCGGGAGCCCTGATGTGTGTGAATAGACCTTTAGGTGAGGCCACACGATGCGATAGGGCGCCGCATGTGCAGCACGATGCCGCAACGCATTGTGTAGGCCTCCGTTGAGCATTTACAAAAGCATCGTCAATGGAAGATGATGGAGATGGATGCAGTCCAAAAATCCAAAGCCGGGCTATATAGGCCCGGACGTTTATACTGTACTAAAAGCTGTCCAAACGGGAGTCAGACGGGAGATACTTACCTAAAACCATAGAGTAACAATATTATAAAGAAGAGTGTCCATCACCATTCAAAGCATCGTACATCGAAAAATTGTTGTGGTAACAACCTAGATAGAGATAAATTATAATTTAAATCTTCACCTTCACCTTTACCTTCATTTCGATAAAGAAATGTGGAATAATGTGAAATGGTGAGAGTACTGTACTGACATAATGTAATGACAGTGTCAATCACGCTGTGTCAGTGTACTTTGAGCGGTCAAGTCCAGCAGTCCAAAGCCTGGAAAGGTATGATGGATAATTTGATTGAAATCGCGGGCAGAAGAGCATTGTACGCGCGCACAACAGAGTTGTGAATTTGTCAGAAATGACACTACAAATCGCAAATATGTTTTACAATGTTAGGCAAATTTTGTTTCTTCTTTCTCAATATTTTTATTATGAAAAAATAAGTTGCACCCCAATTGATTTTTTATGAGGTTATGCATTTATTCGATGACACTTTGTATAGGTTTCTGGTTAAAAGATAGGCTAGGTACAGGTCGGTTAACCAAAGTTCACTTTCAACAATATTTTACGTTGCGCTTTTGTAGTGTCTGTGAATAAGCGCGCCGCGTGATGTTGTACTGCATAGGCATCAAGAATAGTCTGTCTCTCTCGCGCGCGGTCAAACTTATGAGTATGAAGGAGACAGTTATGGTTTTGCTTTTATTGCCACTTATAAATATAGAGTGATCTTTTTGCATTCGTGTCACTTGTCGATCGACGCGCGTTATTGTGATTGTTTACCTATTTCGAGGTTAGAATAAACTTAGACCTTGACCTACCCTAGGAGTGATGATAGATCTATCTATCTTAGTATTAATATTTATCTATATAAGTATGTTTATCGTTGTCTAGTACCCAAGATACAGGGAATCCTAGTTTGGGGCTAGATCAATGTGTGTAAATGGTGTCCAAGGTATTATTATTATAGAGTTTATTAATTATATTATCTCACAATCAACAAATAACAACAACTACAGATAGACGAATGTAGAGATTTAAAATACACAACTAAATTCTGGATTCTGACTTCAACTTATCACGAATGTGGCAAAAAAAATGGCAAAGAATGCAACCGAAACGCAACCACTGGGCCGCGCGGCCGCCGTCCGGTCCGTACATCCGAAAATGACGTTAGCACTGGCAGACAGACACAGACCAGTCACGTCTTTGCTATAAATAATAATAAAGTTTTTATTCCAGAAATACAGAGCATTTCCAAAAATTATAAAACATTAAAAACTAGGGCAAAACATAACATAAACATTTTAAAGAGAAGTAAGTAAAATAAAATCATAATAGTTTAGGGAACTAGTTTCGGTGCAAACAGACAGTAAATCTAATTCTTAGTACTAATCAGTCTTTAAATTTGAACATTTCAAGTAGGTAATATGTTGCTTTCATGATTGTAGTTGGACCCACTGTTTGTGGATCGGGCTCGCGAGCCAAGATCGCACGGCGCACACGACGGTGTTGGTGGAGGCGCGCAGGCGTGCGGCCGCGCCGGCAGTCACGTGACGCATGAGCCCTGCCCAGCCGGGCAGACGACGTGCCGAAACCAGCATCTCTGATGCGCTGCAGCTGCGCGGCAGGCGGTTCATGGCTCTCCAGGCATTATTGTACTGCACCCGGATTCGACTGTATTCGGCCTTTGTATAGTTGCACCACAGTTCGGCCGTGTACAGTGTAGTGCAGTACGCAGTGAAGAGCAGCCGCTTCACCTCCTTGCTGCAGCGGGAGAAGCGCCGTGACAGATAACATTAATTTCAAAATATTCTGTCAAATACTTAAAAAAAAACCTTTCGCTGGTTTATTTTATTAATGCATCGCGATTTTGAACATTGTGCCATGTTGTTCATATCCTATGAAAAGCAAAAGTTCCTTTTTAGGGTCTCTCCATGTAAAGCACTACTCTCTTATCTCTACATTATCCAGTTTGTTATTATATGTATATTTAGAATGAATGGTAATATCACTATTAAACCGTAGGTGTAGATGGTAACATTATTTCAAGAAGTGAAGGTCGTTTCATTGAAACTAGTATATTATCTGTGGTTGAGGCCATTGCCACTATCATTTTCCTTTGATATTTGAGCAATTTGAGCTTATTTGGGTCTATGGCTATGCAATATTCATGTATAATTTACTCTATGCAATATTCGTTTAGGAGTTCACAGTCTATTTGTAGTTTGCCTACAACATATTAACTAGTGGCTCACCAGGCTGCAAGCGTGTTCAGGATATTTCGCTTCATAATAAGTAAAAAGTACATTGTCTATTCGCCAAATCGAACTTCAGAACCACGGAGGTCGTTGAATCCAGTAGTGTACTAACAGGTACACTACTGAATTCAACTAGTACTACCTGGACGAATTAAATTGACACACGGCTGGGATGCAATTGCTTTAGAATGCCGAAATGATGTCACAAACACAGGAGTCAAGTTAATTCATTTCTTCATGACACCAGCCAATAGGCCCCCAAAGACCGAAGTCACAGGGGGGTTACGCCCTAGTATACGGTAAGCGGCGCGCGCGCCACATAACTCCAGCAGCGCTCCTAAGTGCGCAAAAAATATCAAACTACTCGCACAGACTTCACCACTTTTCCACTTTAATAAAGGAATAGCGACAACCCTATCAAAACAATGGGGCGTATAGTGGGCATGGAAACCTGTAGAAGCAATAAATCCAGTGTTGACTATACGCAACTTATCAAACATACGACTGGGCTAGTTTTCCTATCTAAGAAGTTGTCGACCACCTCAACTCCCGTCTGTGTAGAGCTCCGCGCTAGTAAGCCTACAAAAGACATTTATGACATTTCAATAAACCTTGTCCATAATATAGCAATGCAACATATGCACCCCACTCTGGTTCATGTGTATTAAAGGTGGCATATATCCTAAATGCATGAAAAATAAATAAAGTTAGTCCACTATATAATGGCAAAGGGAGTAAAGATGACTCCTACCCACAGATATCGAGAGATAGGCCCTTGGCGCTAAGCTTGTATCGGAACCAGTGTCGCCGAAAACTAAGAACACGCATACATTTACACCACTCGTACATCAATCCCTCCGCTTTTATTGGTCAGTGCAATGTTATGATGCACCTATCGTCCGAACACACCCACACTACCGCAGGTATACTAGCTAGTCGAGCTAGTGTTGGGACAATGCAAGGACAGCGTGTATCATCGATCGATTATAATTTATAGACACTGGTATAGACAGTCGTCTGTACAATGCCGGGTTCTATAAATAAAATAGTAAATTGTTTGTAAATACGACATATTTATTTTACAAGAAATACCTATTACTGTGTATACAGGGTGTAACAGATGCGGGGTGACAAGCCGAAAAGAGTTGTTTGCGACATATTTTGAACGATTTTCTCTATGAATCTGATTTGATCAGAGCAACTTTATTTTTTACTTCCCCATACAAATCAGCTGACCTGCAGCTCGGCCCAAAATGTACTGAAAAGTGAAAAACAATGCTGATCAAATCAGTTTAATCAAGAAAGATGTTCAGAATGATGGCCTTAACAACCGTCTTTCGGCATATATACCGTAATCCGGGGTGTAACACAACTGAGGGGTGATTAACAACACTTTTGAGAGAAAAAAACAAATTGAGGTGTTACATTTTTTATCCCGCCAATTTAAAAAGTATATTACGTTAGTTTTTGAACGAATCTTATTTTTTTATACTAGCAACATTTTGTTTTGACAGCTCATTTTATTCGCACCGGTTTTCACGTTGAAACAAGTCGAGTTGATTGTAGCAAGTTGAATGGTGGACAAACTTTGTTGTTATCATAGTTAAAAGTTATGAAAATTGACATAAAAGTACTTCTCTTTTATACACTGAATATTGCATAGAGTAAATTATACATGAATATTGCAATTCTTGAAAAATACACAGTGAGGTAAGTGAAATCTGCATTAATTTCTAAGTGATATGCGATAAAACTTTTAGGTTAGAATTTCTGTTGGAAAAGGGGTGACTAACAACGACTTCTGGGGTTATTCACAACGAGTTATAGGGTTACTAACAACGCTATTATTTTGATTTGTATTGCTTAACAGATAGGAGTGCTCATGTTATTTAACATTTATTGCTATTATTGTTACAGATTTTCTAATAATGCCGCGACAATATAAACATGATCCCCGAGGCAAAAGACATGTATCATACAAAAAAGAAGATATATTAAAGGCTTTAGAAGATAAGAGGCTCAATAGTATGTCATACAGAGTTGCAGCGGCCAAACATAATATAGATCATACAGTACTTTACAGGTATGCTACGCAAACACATGTGAGAAAGATGGGTGGGCAGATAGTGCTCGGACCAGAAGTAGAAGATATGATCATCGAAAATATAAATGTATGCTCGGAATGGGGATATCCGATGGATCAATATGATTTAAGGCTACTAGTGAAGATATTTTTAGATAAAAAAGGGATCCAATGTAAAAGGTTTAAGGACAATATGCCTGGAGTTGATTTTGCCTTAGGTTTTTTAAAAAGACATAAGAACAAAATTTCTGAAAGGAATGCCCAAAATATTAAAAGAGCTCGTGCTAATGTAACTTCTGAAGTTATTCACAATTATTTTGATGAGCTAGAAAAAACTTTGAAGGATGTCCCCGCTAATAAAATCATAAATTACGACGAGTCCAATTTGACAGACGACCCAGGTCGAAAAAAAGTTTTGGTAAAAAGGGGATCAAAATATCCTGAACGGGCTATGAACACTACGAAGTGTTCAATTTCTTTGATGATGGCTGGCACAGCCGACGGATATTTATTCCCGCCATATGTTATTTATAAAGCCCAGCATCTTTACGACCTGTGGCAATAAGGAGGTCCAAAAGGGACTAGATATAACAGAACTTCATCGGGCTGGATTGATATTATAACTTTCGAAGACTGGATACAGACTATCATTGTTCCTTATGCTAAAAAAACAGAGGAGCCAATTTACTTGATCGGAGATAATCTTTCATGTCACCTGTCTATAGAAGCTATAAAAATTTGCAAAGAGAATAACATCCATTTAGTATTCCTCCCGCCTAATACTACGCACCTAACGCAGCCTTTGGACGTGGCGTTTTTTCGCCCTCTAAAAATGGCATGGAGAGAAATATTGCTTCTGTGGAAGAAAAAAGAGGGGCACAAAGAGAAGTCTCTTCCCAAATCTGTCTTCCCACGTATTCTGAATAACTTGTTCAATAAAATTGGACCTAATGCGGCCACGAATTTAAAGTCTGGTTTTAGAAAATCAGGCATAAGCCCATTGAATAGGCAAGAGGTTTTGAGTCGCTTGCCTGACAATAATACACATACAGAGGGTGATGCTAGCATTGTAAGCGACTCTGTCATTGAGTTGTTAAGATCTATGAGATACAATGAAGAAGAACAGCCGGTCTTTACCGGTGAATGAAGAAGAAAAAATTAGATGTTGCTCCAGGAAGAAGTGTGGAAGAAAACATTATAAATGTAGAAAATGAAGAGAATCAGATTAAAAATACTAAAGTGGAAAAAAAAACAGGCTAAGAATATAAAAAAGAACAAAAGTAGTAAGGGGAAAAATAAACAAAAAAAGGTAAAGAAATTGACAGCCCAAAAAAATAAAGTTTAAAACAAGAAAATGGTGACCTGAAAATTGACTCAAAAGCAAGAGAAGAAAAGAAATCTACTATCAAAACTGAAGTGAATTTTTATTTAGAACCAAAAGCAGGAGTTTCAAATGTACTTATGTGTCGAGTTTGCCATTCCGTGAAAGAACTTTGCTCTACCTGGATCAAATGCATTGTATGCCAAAAACAAATTTGTCGTGATTGTTCTGGAGATGCTCTAGCTATAGAATTTATCTGTAAGGTTAAAGGCGTTGTGTTCCACCCCGTATGTTGTTGCGAGTGCCCCCCACATTAAGGTAATTTGCAACAAGACATATTCCCTCAAAAAAAATCTCATCCTTTTACTCCTTTTGGGGTGTCAAAAAACAATAAAATAACTAGTAACTCATGAATATTTAAACAGTTCTATAAATATGCATTAGAAATAGTGGAGATATGACAGTTTACATTTCAAAACTGTTGTTAATCACCCCATTTTACGGTACCCTTTCTGTAAAATCCTGTACAGTTAAATACTATCTATTGACCAGAAAAATGTAAATATTTATTAAGAACTTGCCGTTTTGACAATTGAGGCGTAGCGTTTTTTGCCAAGTAATGCAGTCTTATATTGGTATATCTTTCCATTATAGCTTTTATCAGTAATATTAGATGATTATCCATTGGGTTTTGTTCGAATTGGTGAAAATCTATTTCGTTGAACAGATTCATGCCAATGAATCGGGGTAGTGCTTTAGACATTAATGATTGTTTTAAATTTTTAACCCTAACCTTTATTTTGTCTTTGGTAAGCACAGTTGATTTTATGATCACTTCCATGTTTTTGCAAATTGTTATAACGTCATGGGAAGGATATATTAAGCCGCCTTTATCCTTGAGTTTTATAAACTAATGTGTATCGTCCGGGCCGCTTGACAGTAGCGCGCTTGTGCATACGTCGCATTTCACAGTTTTAATCAGAGCATGAACGACGAAGCCAGCTACGTAAGTTATGGTTTGTGAGCTGTATTGTGTTAGAACATCAACCATCATTTCTACTTCTTCGTCGAATACTGCCATTTCATGTAATATATTTATGTCGTCACACTCTTCATCTCGTAATCGGGGATCGATAGTGTGGTTGATGCGAACAGCCGATGAACATGTCAGAAGGGACATCTTTTCGAGTGCTCGGCAGTTCCCACTGTCCACGTCTCGGAGTTCTGACTTGACCATCAATTTTTTGTATATTGATTTGAATTGTCGTGCTGTTGGGTTTGTATTACAACCCCCGTGGCTTCGGATTTGGCCAAAAAGCAGCTCAAGATGGTCCTGACTAATCTTGTAAACAGGGAAGTAGCTTAGTTTTCGTTCTTTTTCAACTAGCCGAACATACAAATCTTTGAGGCTCTTTATACAGATCAAAAATCCGACAAAACCAGTTTTCCTCGATGAGTCAATTACTGCCGTACCATCCACAAGCTTCAATTTTTTCAGGTAATTTTCGGCTTTTTCCAGAAAATCAAAGATTTCAACCTTATTTTGTTCACAGATTGGCTTTTTGTAATGTAACTGGGCTACATGTCTGGAGTTCAATATATCAAATAGATTGTTGACTATTTTCAGAAAGTTGACTGTGCCATCGACATTTTGAAAACCTGGTAAATTTAGTTCTGAGCAAAATGTTAATGCGACTGCCACACTGGTGCTGAACAATTGGGATGCCAATCTCACTTTCATTTTCTGGTTTTTAAAGAGTATGTGGCCTCGACGCAATTTGTTAGCTAAGTGCATCTTTTCTTCTTCTTGGACATCGTTTAATTTTTTTAAATGTGCCCATTCCACTTCTTTTTGGGTTTCATCAACAAAGCTTCCTTTGGCTTCAAAAGCATTCCTCAATAACTTCAACATATGACATGGATCGGGAAAGATGAAGATCGGTTTCTTTGTAACGGGATGTTCGAAATTTGTTTTTAAGTCTTCTATGTTCAGTGAGCACCCAAGTTCTTTAGTCATTGTCATATTTGCAGGGCAGCCGTCAAAAGTAAGTGATGTTATTTCGATTCCCATTTCTTGTAACAGTTCAAGACATTGTGTAACTAGATTCGCTCGTTGTTCTCCAGTAACACCAGCGACTAGAAAATACCCGACAGGTATCTTCCAAGGGGCATTAATTGCGGTTACTAGAAAAACTAGAGCTTCCTTTGCCTCGGGCAAAGAATCTGTATCGGCCATTTTGAAATTGCATATATCTACATATCCATGCATATACTCACCGTCCCACTCTACACGACGGCGAATGGCCATTTCATCGAGTACAACATTACACACCAGTGTATAATCTGTATTTTCAACTTTCAGCTTGATAGCTTCAAATGACTCCTTTGTAAACCCGGGGTCGGAGTCAATCGCCTCGTACCATTTCCTTATGGTGCGAACGTGGGGAAGGCAAGATTGAAACTTTTGCCGCACATATTCGTAGGCCTTAGGCGAATAAAAATGAAGTGTACAGGCAAAAGTTCTCAATTCTGCTGAGTATTTTTCAGTGGATTTTTTGTCGACAGATTGTTTTTTCTCACATCGTTCAATGAGATCAGCCACTCCTACACCTAAACCTTCTAATTGTGTGACTTGATCAGAATTAACTAATTTTTGATCTTTAAGATCTCTCAGAACATCCTTCATGTTTATTTTTTTTTTGCGGTAGCGGCTGTTTTGTTTTTGAAGAGTTTTAATTTTCTTATTTTTTTGCTCGAGTACGATTTCCAATTGGTCTATCCGATGGCGCAGCTTCCTCTTGCGTGGGGTCTCGAAAATGCTGTGATTTTCTTGGTCCTTGTCCTGTAATTTGTATGTTTAATTTAGTTGCTGTTAGTCTTCTTATCACAGGAATATGAATGGGCGATAGAAGTATGATAAACAAAGAAAGGTACCTTTAAATTAAGATAAATTGGGATCAAATGTGCCTTTGCCACCCCGCATGGAAAAAGGCGTGACACTGTCTGTATGTTTACTTTTATAAAATTAAATTAAATTACAATTCAAATAATAATTCAAATACATTTCTTACATTTTCATTACCTACTCTGTCCGTGGTCAGCAAAGACGGTTCTTCAGACTCAGCTTGTTTTGATGTCTAAAAATAAAGATGTAAATAAGTAACCCGAAGATTTTTATAAATTGTTTTAATTTGACCCGATTTACATCATTGCCGTCATCTGCTTCAGACACGCATTCATTCAAATGTGTTTTCTCTGGTTTTATGGTATCCTGAGACAAAAAGGTGCAAGCAATCAGTATTCAAATACGTATCACGCAGTTTTTCATGTTAAAATTTCAAAAAAATACACCTGATCGCTGCTATCTCCTACAGAGACGCATTCATTGATATGGTTTTTCTCTGGATCTCTGGTACCCTAATAAAATAAGATGCATTACTTAAAGTTATATGTAGTTAGTAAAGGAATTTATAATTTCAAGTAGATATTCAATTAATAATCTAGAAACAGTCTTTTTATAGTGGTATGGTGTAAGAAATATTTTAAACCTATCCATTGTATGAAATTAAATATAAATTACTAACATGAGACATCATAACTGGTATTTTCATCATCGGCCCTGCCCATGGCCACATTCGCCTGTATTTCTTTAATTTTTGAAAACATTTCTCCTCGAAATGAATTGAGCATATTTTACATTGTTTTTGTGGAAACCAGCGAGGCCCTCTCATTACCGCTTCGATCCATTTTTCTTTTATTTTTGGTTCACTAGGAAAACTGAAACATTGATTAGCGTAATAAAATACATAACTTTATCATTGAAGCAAATCGGAACAGTAAATATAAAAATCAAAATGGCGTCCAATATTCAAAATCTGATATCTATATCATAATTGTATTCTAACCGGGTCCCCAGATATCGATTTTGAAGTAAATCGGACCAGTAACTACGAAGTTCGAAATGTCGGCAACTTTTTCAAAATATGACAGAATCATGATTGGACCTCAACCGGATCCCCAGATATAGATTTTGAGTCAAATCGGACTAATAACTATACAACCCCTTATCCCGACTTTTTTGCGTCGAAATTACCCGTGTATTCTCCGTTCACAGTTGTTCTGCCTCCAGAGACCCCTTTGCCTCTCTTCTTTTTTTCAACAGAATCCTTACAGCTAGAAAGAGAGGCAAAGAGGTTTATGAAGGTAGAATAACTGTGAACGGAGTTCATTCTGATTCGGACTTAGCCGAGAAATTCTCGTCGGACCTGACTGAAAGCATCGGAATTTCCGATCAATACTTATAACACCCCATTATCCTTCGTCGGGCGAGGTTTTAAACAAACTTAAAATCTAAACTGCCTGTTTGGCAATCATTGGAATAACTAACAATAAGCTTACGTATTATGAGTAATAAAATAACTATATTATTACATTAACTATATTAGTAATTGCGGAATGATAAAATCTATCGATTCAAAAACATAATTCTCCTATCAGTATCCCCATCACTATATGTCGTCTCTGTTTGCGTGTGACAGTTCGCCTCCGTATCACGATGCATCTTTGCTTTCGTACTTAGATAAGTGTGAAATATTCATTGCGTGTTAGCTTGGCAATACGAAGTGAAATTAAGATACAAAACAAGCAATGTAGCAACAAACTTAGCTAGAACAACATGACATTGTCACTTTAATGTCAATTCGTGACGAATTTTCCGCGAATGATTTATTTTCGTAATAATGTTTATTTCTTGTGTTTTAAGAAGAAATAATAGTTAGAATGAGACTTACAAGTGATATGTGACACCGGCGTTCTTGGAGTTCACAATCTCGCTTCTATTTTTGCACGTGAGTATTGCACAGGTCGGCATTTTAGAAAAACAACGGAGATGAATTCATCACTGCGGTCGCCCGGTGACTACCGAGAATTTTTAATATCGAACCTGTCGGAGCTACATTTGTTCGCACATGCCACGCCCCTCAACCTATCTCTCGATATCTGTGCTCCTACCTCTATATTGGAGAAAGGTATCAGTTCCCGTCTGACTGGATTCCTCGGTAGCACCTCCGCTCTCACAGACCGGCAGTACGCGTACCGCGAGGGCGGCTCCACCACCCAGCTGGCACGAGAGGTAGTGCGTCGAGTGCTCGACAACAGGCCGTCGCCATGCTCTTCTGTGACCTCTCAAAGGCTTTCGATGTCGCAGATCATGATGTCCTACATATAAAGCTTCAGCACCATGGTATCACTGGACCAACCCTGTCGCTACTTACGAGTTTCATGCAATAAAAAACGCAGTTCGTAGTTGATGCAGCAGGTGCCGCTAAGTCAGATGGACTCTCGGCAGACATGGGCGTACCACAGAGCTCTTCATTATCTAGCATTGCATTTTTCCCTACTGCTAAGATCTGCCAAGTGCGCTCAGAGAGGAGGAGATTTTCCTGTTTGCCGCTGACGTAGCTGTAGTAGTGACTGCTCCAACGCTGGCATTATAAGAGACTAAGCTAAAAGCAATCGCCTACCGCATGTGCCTTTCGTTTTGCCATAACGGTCTGCTACTGAATACGACAAAGACACAATACGTTCAGTTTGATCTCGGCGTCGTCAGTCGTCGTTGATGGAGTCCGGATTGAGCAAGTTCACACAGCACCGTTTTTGGGCTTTCAGCTGGATCAAGCCTTCACCTGGGACGCACACCTTTATAAGATATGCAGCAGACTGGCGAGCGCATGCTTCGCCTTAAGTCGGCTATCATCAACACTCCCTGCAAAGTCGATGCGGACGTGCTTCTTCGCGTCGATGCACTCGCTGTTGCAGTCCGGCGTGAAGTTATGGGGACGCGCAGCCGTGTGGCGCCTCGTATTTGTCCTGCAGAAGCGCGCCGTGCGGTTTCTGGCGCGATTACTGACTGACGAGTCCGCCAGACTGCATTTTAAACAACTCTATATTCTCACACTGCCTAGCCTGCTCATTTTCCAAGTGGCCACATAAGTGCGAGAGAATACCTAAACAAACGTCTTGGCGAAACGCGCAACTCCAGAAAATTATTGCGCATAAGGTGTCTAGAACGGAAAAAAACATCCACGTTATGGGTATAATAAGCTAACTGGGGCTATCAGTGGTATAAAATAAGCTAACTGGGGCTATCAGTGGTATAAAATAAGCTAACTGGGGCTATCAGTGGTATAAAATAAGCTAACTGGGGCTATCAGTGGTATATAATAAGCTAACTGGGGCTATCAGTGGTATAAAATAAGCTAACTGGGGCTATCAGTGGTATAAAATAAGCTAACTGGGGCTATCAGTGATATAAAATAAGCTAACTGGGGCTATCAGTGGTATATAATAAGCTAACTGGGGCTATCAGTGGTATAAAATAAGCTAACTGGGGCTATCAGTGGTATAAAATAAGCTAACTGGGAAGCCCCAGTGTGTCAAATTCTAAATGTAGATTAAGATCATGGCTTACCGAGAAGTCCCTATACAGCTATGATGAGATTTTAGCGTTAAGTCACTAACAATGTGAAATCATTAATATTCAATATTTTTGTTTACAACATGAATTTTTTTTTGATTGTAATTCTTTATTTTGTGATATACTCATTCATTTATTTAAAGTCTATTTTATTATTCATTTACTGTGTGTAAATTATTAATGTGGTATATATACGTATTGACTAATAAAACAATCAAATCTGACTTGTAATGAATATTATGAACAAATAATAATAATGATGCCTTGGACACTATTTACACACATTGTTCTAGCCCCAAACTAGGATTCCTTGTATCTTGGGTACTAGACAATGATACATATAGTTATACTCTTTATTCTTTATTGCATAATTAATTCGACAAAAGAGGACCCCTCAAAACATAAGAAAATTTTAACAAAATAAGCAGGGGTTTTCTGGCAATCAAATGAAAAATACTAGGACAAAGGGTAAGCCCCACTTAAATATTTCCCATCAAAACATGCAGGGGCTACCTGGCAAAGAACTTGTATTAGAATTATTTCTTAATCATTCAGACACCGATGTTATTTGTATTACAGAACACTGGTTAAAGGAAAATATGATGTCTTTTAACATAAATAATTACAAAATTGTCAGTTGTTACAATAGAAAGAGTGCTGATAGAGGTGGTTCTTTAATCTTAGTAAAAAATAATATTAAGGTGAAACAACGGAAAGATATTCTTGTACTTACTGTAGAAAGACAAATAGAGGTATCCTGTGTTGAGTTGGATAGCCATATTATTGTTTGTGTCTACAGACCTCCGAGAGATGAAAACGGCCATGGCAATTTTGAAATGTTCGAGAAAATTATGGAGGATGCCCTCATTATACTTTGTAATAACAGAAAAAAGTTAATTATTTGTGGCGATTTTAATGTAGATTTGCTTGTAGATACAACATTGAAACAACGATTAATAACTCTGTTCAAATCATTTAATTTATGTCATATATTTCTAGAGCCGACTAGAATTACACTTACCAGCCAAACTTGCTTAGATAACGTATTTTGTGACTGTGCATTCACAAGTAAGAAATGTAATTAACTGCTTACCCTCCGATCACAGTGGTCAAACAGTTTCATTCCCAATTGCCAGTAAAAATAGGACTGATCCATCATTTTATAGGCCTATTACATCCCATAGACTAGAGACGTATATAAAAAAGTTAGATATAAATTTGCCAGTACCGGATTTTGATGAACAGAACCCAAACAAAATCTACTCAGACTTCTTCAGCATTATTCAGACAGAATTCAATAAAGTTTTTAAATTAAAGAAAGTCAGTGACTACAACGGTAAATCTAAATTTAATGACTGGGCAACGTTTGGAATTCGTAAAAGTAGAGTTATCTTTTATGACCTTTATGAACAAAAAACCTATAACTTTGATCGAAAATTTCATGACTACGTTAAAAAATATTCCAAAACTTGGTTGTTGGTCAAGTTGGTTTGTAGAACTGCAAAAACTTTACACATTAATAGAAAAATTCAAAATTCAAATAATAGAATGAAAACAGTTTGGCAAATAATAAACCGCGAAACTGGCAAAGTTATACCAAGGGACAATGATTTCTGCCTAAAGATAGGTGATGATGTTGTTAAATCCAGCGCTGATGTTGCTCGAGCTTTTGAAACATTCTTCACCAATGTACCCTTACTCACAACAGACCGTCTAAATTCATCTCCATATGAAGCAGAGACTTTATTAAAAAATAACACTAGCGCCAGTAATGTATATTTAAAATTTCATCATGTATATCCCCAGGACATTGAAAAAAAACGGAAGACCTGTGGGGTATATCAGTCAAAGTCATTGGTTCAGTAATTCTAGTTATAGCCCCACACTTAGCTTATATATTCAATAAATGTGTTGACGATGGGGCTTTCCCAGACCTCATGAAACACAGTAAACTGATACCTCTGTTCAAGTCGGGAGATAAGGGTGATCCTTCAAATTTCAGACCAATATCTGTTCTTCCAACACTAAGTAAAATATTTGAAAAGATTATACTCAATCAAATGCTCTCACACTTCAACCGTACAAAACAACTCCATGCCAAACAATACGGTTTCACTAGGGGTAAATCGACTACGGATGCAGGTATTACCCTTATATCTCATATTTATTCTGCATGGGAGGCCGCACAGGATGCTATCGGAGTTTTTTGCGACCTGTCGAAGTCGTTTGATTGTGTTGATCATAATACGCTATTAATTAAATTAAATTACGGAGTTAGAAATAAAGCGTTGGATCTACTAAGATCATACCTAAGCAATAGAATTCAAAAGGCAGAAGTTAACGGCGTAAAATCTGATGAATCGGGTGTTAAAATGGGCGTTCCACAAGGTTCCATATTAGGCCCTTTCTTATTCCTGGTATATATTAATGATCTGCCTTTCATGGTGGAGAAATTAACTGACCTAGTGTTGTTTGCTGATGATACTTCACTGGTCTTCAAAATTGAAAGAAAAAAAGGAGAATTTGATGATGTTAATGGTGTATTGTCTTTAACCTTGAATTGGTTCACAGTTAATAATTTATTGTTAAACGCTGGTAAAACCAAGTGTATCAAATTCTCACTTCCAAATGTCAGGCAAGTTGAGACCAGTTTAGTGTTAGACAACAGCACGTTAGAATTAGTAAATGATACGAAGTTTCTTGGAATAACCATTGATAGCAAATTGCAGTGGGGACCCCACATAGATAAATTGGCTGGTAAATTAAGTTCTGCGGCTTATGCTGTTAGGAACATCAGACAAAGCACGGATGTGGCTACATCTAGGCTAGTATATTTTAGTTTCTTTCATAGTGTGATGTCCTATGGTATCTTGTTGTGGGGGAAAGCAGCGGATATTCAAACTATTTTTATTTTACAGAAAAGAGCTATTCGAGCAATTTATAATTTAAAACGAACAGACTCCTTAAGAGAGCTTTTTAAAGAAATTGACATACTAACAGTAGCTAGTCAATTTATTTTCGAAAATACAATGTATGTACGCAAGAACCTTACAACATTTTCCAAACTTAGCGATAAATGTAATGTTTACCTAAGAAATAATCACAGACTATGTGCGCCCCGTTTTAGACTCGCGAAGGTTAGCAATTCTTTCAAGGGTCAGTGCATTCTCTACTACAATAAGATACCTCTGGAGATTTTGAAATTGCCATTTGAGCAATTTAAAAAGCATGTTAAAGCGACTTTGTCGAAAAAGGGATATTACAATGTTCAAGATTACTTAAATGACAGGACTGTATGGGGTTAATCTGGCTCAACACAGACCTTGCTGTTAATAATTTTGTAATTATTTATTCCAGCTTATTAAATAAAAATAAATCTTAATTGTATTAGTTAAGCACAACCTATTTTTAAAAGACATCTAAAAATAAATCTGTGGGAGTTTCTACGCCCTTCTTCTCCCACAGTGGTCCAATGTAGAGAAGAGGCAAAAAATGACGTTTGCTAAGAATATGTAAATATCTACAGTAATAAAGTACTTTTGAGTTTGAGTTTGAGTTTGAGAGTTTCATAGATAATATAAAGTTACAGACAATTAAAAGTAATGTAATAAGCAAAGGCGAGCTTATCTCTAAAAAGAGATTTCTTCCAGCAAACCTAGGCAGGACAGGAGAGTTAATTATACAGGAAAATCCTAGTTCGCAATAACACTATACATACGGACGCAAATTACTTTCAAAATATATATAAACTATACCAAATATAAAATAAAAAAATATATATATACTTCCACTACATAAAATACAATGTATAGCATGAACATACATAAACTATAATAAATCATACATATACCTACATAAATATGGTACCATTTACGGAAGAGAAAGGAAATGCACTTTCAATCTTTTCTTAAAAGTGAAAATTG
Organism: Argyresthia goedartella; assembly: GCA_949825045.1. Lineage (NCBI taxonomy): Eukaryota > Metazoa > Arthropoda > Insecta > Lepidoptera > Argyresthiidae > Argyresthia > Argyresthia goedartella. The sequence continues at coordinate 23,793,871 of OX463832.1, forward strand.
AGGGACTTTCATTAATAGCGCAGGGAAGTGCGTTTCACAGTCGGATTGCCCTTAACCTAAACGAGTGTTCGTAAGCGGCAGTGTTATGCCGAGGAGTTGAAAGGAGAAACACCATGTGGGATCTCGGATTGCTATCCCTGGGGAAAAGAAAGTCAAAACGTTGGGGTAGATATGTGGGGTATCGGGGATTTCGCAAAATATTGAACAGATAGGAGAGAATGTGCATGTCACGGCGAAGACGGATCGGAAGCCACTCCAGCTCCTTGCGATACTGGGAGACATGGTCATACTTGCGCAACCCGTAGATAAACCGAATCCCGAGATTTTGAAGTCGTTCGAGTTTGTTCAGTTGTTCTTCGTTCGCGCTGACCCAAAAAACATCCGCATAGTCTATTAAAGGTAGTAGAAGGGACTGAGCAAGAGTGATTTTAGTCTGCCGTGGCAGGAAGTACTGCAATCTTCGGAGGGAGTGAAATGACGCAGACTCGTCTGCTGACCTCACAAACATGGGGCGACCAAGACAGCAAGTTGTCAAATATAACCCCAAGATTCTTAGCTTTCTCACTGAAATTAATTATGGTACCATCATACAATACAGGATCGACGGGCGAATTCTGTAGCAAGTTAAGCGAATGCCGTGTACCCATAATCATGGCTTGAGATTTTCCCGGGTTGACTTGCAGCCCATATGAAATAGCCCATTTCCTGATGTTGTCGAGGTCAGCATTCAACGCCTCTACAGTCAGTTTCACATCACACGGAGAGAAGTGCCGATATATTTGGAGGTCATCTGCGTAGAGATGATAAGAAGAACTAAGAACGTCAGATATGGAGTTTATGAATACTGAGAAGAGGAGAGGAGAAAGGATACCACCCTGCGGGACACCCGTGGAGAGCTCACACCAGTCCGTGGAGATCTCCTCAGACTTAATGCGCTGCTGGCGGTCTCTCAGGTAGGAGTCAAACCAGCGAGCCGAGTGCGAGGAGACTTTAAGCGACTTTATAATTTCAACCAGGATATCGAAATCGACGCAGTTGAAGTCGCTACTGAAATCAAGCAGTGTAAGGACCGTAAGCTGCTTCTGATCCATAGCCGATTGAATATCGTCAGTGACTTTAAGCAGAGCCGTGGTAGTGCTGTGACCCGGCCTGGAACCTGATTGATGGGGATTTAATAAGTTATTTGAGGAAAGGTAGGAGGAGAGCTGGATGTGAACAATTGATTCCAGGACTTTGGAGAGGATAGGCAGAATAGATACGGGACGGAATTCTTTAAAGGCGACGGGATTGGACGTTTTAGGTAGGGGAAGCACAAGTGCCTGTTTCCACTGAGCGGGGAAGCAAGATTGTTCAAGCGACACATTCATTATGTGCGTGATGATAGGTAATAGCTCATCGATGATGGTGGTTATCATCTGATAACAGATCTTGTCCTCACCTATGGCCTTTGAAGAGATCGCTAATATTGCCCTCCTTACTGCGCCGATTCCGACATGGTTAAAGTTGAAGGGTGAACTGTGGGCTGTGGTCATGGACCGTAGGTTACGAAGGGTGGCTTCCTTAACGAGGGGGTCCATCACGACAGGGGGGATGGCAAAGAAATAGTTGAGACCGTTAAGGTCGACATTTCCAGCAGCCAAGTCCTGGGACTTACCTACACCAAGAGTCTTCAGGAATTTCCAAACCTGTGCTGGAGTATAGCTCTCAATACACTCGTAGATGTGATGACGTTTGGCATTACGACACAGACGAGTGCAAAGATTACGGAGGCGTTTGAAAATTAAAATGTTCTCGTAAGTCGGATCCAACTTATATCTCCTCTTGGCACGGTTTCTCTTGGCCATCAGACCCTTGATGGTGTCAGTAAGCCACGGCGCAGGTAGGTGCTTAACCTTATCCCTCTTGACCGGAGCGTGCTTATCAAACAAGCTCAGGACAATAGAGTTAAAGTTCCGGACTTTGTCTTCAACGGCCTCTCTATCAACGACAGGGGACCAGTCAACAGAGGCGGCATCTGATTTAAGGGAGTTAAGATCCATGCCCTTGAAGCTACGTATGTCAAGGAATTTAACTGCGCGCTTGGGAGGCCTTAACTTGAATGAAAGGTAAATCAAATCATGATAGGAGAAGGGGGCATTAAGTTGGCCATGCACAGTAACCTTGGATATGTTGGAAGTAATCATCAGATCAAAAAGAGAAGGGGTGCAGTGTGGTTGAAAGTGGGTGGCACCCAGGGGAAGGATGTGTAAGTTTAAAGAACTAACAAGAGATTTCAGCTTTGCTGAGCGACCGTTATTTTTGAGAAGGCAAGTGTTAAAGTCTCCGAGAATTAGGGTGTCGCTATAAAGAGGAGTCAGGTCATTGAGGAGGGTTTCAAATGCGCTAAAATAGTCAATGCGAAGAGAGGGGCTATAATAGACACCCAGGAGGACTTTATTGTGACGCAAGCAAATCTCCAAGAACAGGTGTTCAGCGGTACCACAGTAAAGGCTTGGCGACTGGCTGATGACTTTGCATGGAATGTCGGCACGTAGGTATATGGCTACACCGCCATCAGCCTTGCCCGTCCTATCGTTCCGATAGAGACTGAAGCCTGGCAGAGCATACATGGAAGAAGGAAGTGAAGGTTTAAGAAAAGATTCCGAAACAAGAATACCATGTATGTTCTGATCGCTAAAAGTTACAAGGAGGTCAGCATAGCTGGTGTGAATGCTTTGTGCATTAATATGGACAACGTTGAAGTTTGTATCAAGATTAGAAAACATTTCTCTCTCATATTATACCAAAACAAACACTTTGTAGGGTAAAAAATGTTGAACATAAATAATATGTATATCTAAAGGTTCCTTTACAGTCAACGCAAAAAGTTCCCACGGTCGTTTCCTGAGAAGCTAAAATAATTTCCGTTCTCGACATTTCTCAATTAAAAGCGTCTGTGAAATAAATATCTAACTCCATCTCTCTCCATCAACGCTGAATCTACATGTCGATGAATATACTAATGCCTGCATAAATAAGTACGCGGTGACATTATATGTTATTGGCGTTGCAGTCACTTCGGGAAAGTGCAGCTTCAGAAAACTATTAACGTGTTTCGTTCGCGAGCGATATACAGTTGTTCTTTATTGGTGGAGTAAAGTTCTTATCGTACGATACGGAGTCGTGTTCTCTTTAAGTTGTAAGGCAGTGAGTCATCCGCTGATGACCCTACACTTCCCGCACTAACGGAAACATCACTATTAGAACAAGAGAAGAAGCTGTCACCAAAGTTGAAGGTATCCATAAACTAGATATAATATAATAAATACAAATATGGAAATAAATAAAATAAAATAAGTAAACACAATACTTATTTAAAACAAAAGAAATAAATTTGCCTGAACCCAGTCGAACACTGAGCTTGCTGGGAAAGAAATTTGACAAACTAATACAAACTTACAAACATTGAAATGAAAAACATAACCTGGACTAACAAATAAAAAGTAAACTAAACGAAACACAGTAGGTATAAAACACAAAACATAATTTACATGAACACACCCAGCATTCCAATAATACACCTTCGCTATTAGGGCTAAATGTAAAAATTAGGCCGTGGCAGCGCAACGTTGGACAAACGATGGAACAATGTTGGGCTTGGGAACTAGCTTGCTTGATTGACACGACATGCATGTAGTTGTACAAATTTTTTAGTAGATTCGATTGCAAAACAAAACCAAAACATGCTAAGAAAAGAAGGCTATGGAATATTTTAGACTACCTACCTACCGAGTAAAAGTGAAAATGAGATGTATTACCCGTACAACTTGCGAGAACACGGAAAAAATAGAGAATAGGTATCTTGAGTACGAGATTTCTACTTCTTGACTCCCGTTGGACCAGCGCGCCTGGAGCTGGGTAGACGCTTGCCAGGGGCAGGCACCGAAGAAGCCGCTGCCGCGTTATACTTAGTTATACTTAGATAGATAAATATTAAATACATACATATACATAAATATACATAAATATTATACTTAGATAGATACAAAACCATGACTAGGGTACAAAAATTCGTTCTCATCAAACAAATATTTGCCCCCACCGGGACTCGAACCCGGGACCCTCGGGTAAACGATGTCTATGTCTATGTCTACCCGAGTTTTTCCGTTGTTTTTTCTTTTCTTTTTCAAATAAAGTAAATCAATTATCTTTCCAATAATTTAAAGGTTTTATTATTCCCGTATACTTAAATACTAAAAATAGCCACAGATTATACAAGGTAACTAAAGTATACTTAGATGTACACACAATATAGGTACATACATATGAAGGTAGGTACATAGAAATTTAGCACTTCAATAGGTTCATTCATATGTACACAATTTAAATTTGGTCTGGGCACTGGGCAGTCTAGCTAATCTGTTACTTTGACCCGACGTCGCATAGCACATATAAAAAATATACGTACTTCCGAAGTGCAGCTAGCTCCATTTACTCTGGTAACGCCCTAATATGGAAGAATATTACTTTGGCGCGACTAGGTGCGCCCTCATACTGTGATACTAGGTGATACTTTTATTTGGATCGAGTATTTTTGCGGACTAGGTACGAAATTTACCTAGTACGACTCATCGCTACATTCCTTTCTTCCGACTATCTACCTACATTCCTTTGCATCGCACGGTACCGTAGGTACCTAACGACGCGACGAGAGTCGCCGGTCGCGAGTTCGGCCGGGCCTCACGACTGCCTACTTACCTACCTACTTAATACCTATCTTACCTAATTCCTTCAACGACTATCTAGATAGATAGATAGGTAGATGTTTAGCATGAGCTCATTCAACAAAGAAATGATGACCCTGTAGAATTGTAGGTAAATCATTAAGATCCCAACTAAGTACAGTCAGAAGCAGCTTATCTAATACCTTCTCGAACGTCCAATCGATGACTCTCCTTGAAAATTTTTTTTTTAAAAAAGCGTAGTTTATTTTAAATCTATTTTTATGTGTTTAGGCGCCACGCTATTTTAGTTTGAGTCAAGCTCGTTGTTTGCGCTCCCTTTTGTTTCTTATGTGGAAGTAATTAACGCTGTCACTTTCGTTTACATTAGAATTCCTTTTATATATATTTTCTCGTATCACCTTAAACCTAATCGATTGAGGTTACATAGGCGAATAAAAACTACTGAGGTCACTATGTCCTTAAGTGGCATGTTTCGTAGTTATTTGCACAAAAAGTTCTCATATTATACAAAATTCCATCTTTTCTTTTAAATAAGTCTGAAACGTGTCACTTAGGGCTTCAGTACTTTTTGTATGTAACATTAATAGACTTACTAAGGTTTAATCGTGGGCTGCGAATTTCGCCATCTTTTTTTTTTTATTTCGTGTATTTTATATTTCTAGCAGTGTTAATCCATTATTAGTGATAAGACGCATATTTAGTACCTAGTGGACAATAAAGTAATTTTATTAGCTCTGAGCATTTTCCTAATTAAAATATTTAAAAATAAATGTAAAATATACAGTTATATGCAATCATATTCAGATTTTAAATTTTTCTCACGGATCTCCAATTAAAACTTGTATTAAAACGAATTAGTTACTACAGGATCTAATATTCACTCATTTGATACTTCAAAGGTGCATATGGGTGATTTTTGGATCTATAGGTCCCTAAAAGGGAGTAAATAAGGGTAATATTTCATCTGTAAGTTCTTGGTTTTATCGCCATGATTGAAAGATGGCGGATGCAAATTGCAAATATTTTGAGACGATTATAACAGTAACAAGTTTACAAAGTAAGTTTGACACTTCCTAACAACATAATAATCGAACTCGGACCACCAGATTCCAGATTTTCAACAGAAAATTTAAAAGTCAAGACAATGTTCTAATTAGATTTTTACCTTTTTTGTGATTGATTGTCTTCATCAAATCGATGGCGCGTTAAAATCTAATAAGAAATATAATTTTCCGCAATATAACCTCAAAATAGCAACTTCGCTGTTTGATTTTGGGATCTCAGGCCGAAAAATTATATTCCTGGACTTCGGCTCATGCTGTAAACTTTTATAAATATAAGCCTTTCCGGACTCGAAGAAAATCTACTATTTCACAATTCAATTCACAATTCTTTATTGCACAGAACATGGTCGAAAAGTCTTTCTTTATGCTGCATAAAATCGCATTTTATGCACTAGTGCATAAAGTCTTGTCGTCGGCTAGACTAGACAATTGAGCCATTCAGCCTGACAGACGAGGTGACTGCATTAAATAAAGTTCTTATTTTTATACATTAACTTTAACTTATTTGCATTACATTTGAGTAGTCAACAAAAAAACTAAATACTAGAGAAGAGAGACTAGAGAACTAAAGCAGAAAAATAAAAATAACATACAGTGGCGGGAAAGAGACTGTCTTGTTTTGACTTTTATCTAATTGTTTTCTTTGCAAAACTTGCTGTTTTGCGAAAGATAATTAATATATCGTCAAGTGAAGAGGAAATAATGCTAAAAATCAAAAGGAGTTGTTCTATTTCCTCATAATCGAAGTGAAAAGCAATATGTATAGCTATAACTCGGTATTAAACCCATTTTATCCTCGACTTATAAATACCATAAGTCTTGGGTGAATGGGTTGTTTTATGCCCTTGTTGCACAATCTACTAATGCACTTCACAGTGAAATCCAAAGTGCACCGGTTTTCTCTGTTTCTATGCAAAACATGCACACACGTAATCACGTTAAAATATGTTGTTGTTAGAGTGTAGATAGCCACATAATATCATTTGTACTCATGAACAGACTTACCTTGTACACGATGAAAACCGCTTCCAGTTCCAATAAATACTATCACACAAATTCACCCCTGATATGGCACTGTTTTGGAACTGTTTAACGAACTAAATTTACTTTCATCATGGAAGAATAAAACTAGAGGACTGACAACGTCATAGAAAAATATGTAGAAAAATAAAAATAACATACAGTGGCGGGAAAGAGACTGTCTTGTTTTGACTTTTATCTAATTGTTTTATTATTCTATAAGGGTTCTAACCAACTATACAGCACCAACGTTTAGTTACAAAATTCACTTTGCGTAACTATTTGAAATCATATACATGTAACCTTTTTGCCACTAAGCGTGCTGCTTAGGATTCCTCTCCATGGGAGAACTGAAGTGCTACTAGGATAGTTTACCAATTTTATTTATATTTCATTTATTTATTTTACATCTGTTTCAATGTTTAACAAAATTATATATTATTATTCTCGAAACTCGTGAATCAAAATATGGCGAGAAAACGAAAACCCTAGTATTTAGCCACTGTCAAAGTCTGCTGTAATGCACCTGCAAGACAGCCTAAATCAAGCAATGCTGTTATTCGTAGTTAAAATAAAACCTTGTTCTGGGTCTACATATTCTTTTACCAGTAGTTTATCACACCAATGCATTGGTTAGATGGTATGGGCTGAATAATGGCCAGCCATGCTTCAAGTTCAAGTTCAAATTCAAAGATTTTTGTGCTAGTATGCTAGCACAAAAATTGAGACTTAATGAACGTCATAACATGATCAAGAAAGCATAATATAACATTAAGTAGGTGCCTAATCATTACATAGAACATAATATATAGGGTGCAATGAACTGGTTTACTGCCAGATGTCGGTGTCTTGTAAAAAGTCATTAATTTTGTAGTAGGCCTTAGTGCACAAAGTGTGCTTTATAATTTTTTTGAATCGAGCTTCAGTCAAGTTTTGTAATTTTTTGCAGAATTTTATTGTAGAAGCGTATACAGAGTCCCATAAAAGAACTGCTAACTTTTGTGAGTCTGAACATTGGAAAAGAAATTTTATGTTTATTTCTAGTTTGCACATTGTGGCTGCTATCAATGGTCTTAAAGCTACTGATATTTTTCCTCACTTACATTATGTTTTCATAGATATATTGACTTGCAACTGTTAGGATGTTGGTTTCTTTGAAGAAATCTCTCAGAGATTCTCTGTTACATAGCTTATAAATAGATCGGATCGCTCTCTTCTGCAAAATGAAGATGGTCTCAATGTCAGCAGCCCGTCCCCATAGTAGTATGCCGTTGGACATAATGCTATGGAAATAACTAAAATATACAAGCCTAGCAGTTGCAACGTCAGTCAATTCCCTGACTCTTTTAACCGCATATGCTGCGGAGCTAAGTCTATGTGCTAATTTTAAAATATGGGGACACCACTGCTGTTTGGTATCAATAGTGATGCCAAGAAATACAGTTTCATCTACTAGTTTTTGTTTGTCTTTCCCCAATACAATGTTACTCTCAACTTGCCTTACATTAGGAAAAGGGAATTTTATGCACTGCGTCTTTTTTGAATTCAGAAGCAAGTTACTGGCAGTAAACCAGTCTAGTACTCGCAAAAAAGCATTATTTGTTTCCTGAAAGTCATTTTCCTGTCTCCTAATTTTAAAAAAATGTGACGTGTCATCTGTAAATAATACTATCTCTGACATGTTTTGTACCATGAATGGCAAATCATTTACATACACGAGGAAAAGGTACGGACCCAGAATAGATCCCTGTGGGACTCCCATCTTCATCTGAGAACCCGACGATTTTGTCCTATTAATGTCAGCTTTTTGAACCCCTTCCATCTAAATACGATCTCATAAGCTTAGAGCTATTGCCTTTTATGGCGTAGTGTTTTAGCTTTAAGAGCAATGTTTAGTGGTCTACACAGTTGAATGCCTTGGAAAGGTCACAAAAAACCACTATAGCAACCCTACGATCTTCCCACGCATTAAAATATGTTTAACTAACATGTCTCCAGCATCTGTTGTCGACCGCCCTTTTGTAAATCCAAACTGCTGGCTATGGAGATTTTGATGCGCAGTGAAGTGCGCCAGTAACTGACCCAATATGATCTTCTTAAATATTTTTCTCAATATGGGTAGAACCGAAACGGGTCTGAAATTTGTAGGGTCATCCCTATCGCCACTTTTAAATAAAGGTACAGGGAAAGGTATGAGATCAGGGAAAGTACTCTCATCTACACATTTATTGAAGATTTTAGCTAAATGAGGGGCAAGTTCGTCTATCACCGAGCTAATAATTTTTACTGACATGCCCCAGAGATCCTCGGATTTTTTCAAATTTAACAACTTAAATGCTCTAATTATGCCATAGGGCCCAATATAAGCGAATGAGAAATTTTGATTGCACTTTTGAACATTGACTTTTAAAAATGATCCAGCAAGACGAATGAGCTTAACAGGAGTGGCTGAAGCACAATATCAATATCAATCAATTAAAATACCTAAAATATAACACACGTTTAGCCACCCAACCCGCAAAGCAGTCCTATAACTTAACCTTATAGTGCTACAACGCTTTGTAAACGATTCATTACAGTGATGGCGGTGACCTTGTGTTCTATAAAAGCGTTCAAGAACTTTGTTTTGCTCTATAAGCATAAAGTGCAAATATGACCTATAAGAAATGTAAACGTTTATAAAACATTTTTTTGGAATCTTTATAGTTATATCGCTATACCTTTATTCATCGTATTTGTGTTGTAATAGTTCCAAGTGTATTCCTATAGTGCTCTAGTTTTAACAGTCATAAATAAATACTCTACTACTGGACTATATAGTCTTATTGTAGTTATTGAAATCACTGTTATGGTATCTAGTGGGTTAGTAGATACGAAAACTCTACAATAGAGCAAGTTTGTGACATAGTCAATAGTAAGAACACGCTTATGCTGACGCAACTGCACTATATTAGCACTGAAATTTATCTTATAGTTCAACTAATATCATGAATTTAATGACTTTTTTTGGTTTCTTACAGCACGTTTTGGTACTACAATAGAGTATCTATCACCTTTATAATACGTAAAACGCACGTAAGGGGTGAGAAATTAAAAATATGAGGACTATTATGCCCTATAATTATGATTTTAAATTCGCTTTTAGAACAATACTTGGCCACTTTTATCCATGGTCAATTCGGTGGGTTCCGTCCCGTTTGGGTGTACGTACTTGGTTCTTTCTTCTAAAATGGATAATAGAAATTGGAAAATATGTAAACGCGGTGGTACTTACAGAAGAGAAGTGCAAAAACGCTATAAAAAGCAACATTATCATTTTCTACAAAATAAACTAACAATAGTAGCAACCAAAGTCAAGTTGAGAGAAGAATTAAGGAGAATGGTTCCGTAGAATCGTTTATCTTGCGTTAAAGAACATAAAGACTCCAGTGATTTGTGACAAATAATAATAAGAAAAAAAAACATTTCCTGGATGCGACTCTATAACTCACTTCCTTTAAACATGTTACCACTAATAACTCACTTCCTTTAAACATGTTACCACTAGAATCCTTGAAAGTGAGATATACTATGGTGCCAAGTTTTTTTCAAGATTGTGAAGAAAAAAAACATTTTCAATTTACATCTTTAGGTATCCTCAACCCATATTTACAATTGTTGAATTGTTACAAAATCAACTAACCCGACTGCATTTTCATTCAATACCATACACAAACATATATATGCTCGAAAAACTTTCCTTTCTTTGCAGCTGGGTAAAAATAAATAGTGTTTTATATAGATTACCGTAACGTACCAATGAAACCCTAAATTCAATCTGACACAATGAAAATATCGTAACGACAAGTATAATGGCACTTGTGGACGTAATGTGTTATAATTTAATAAAGATTTTTTTAACACCCTTGCTCGTAAAGCTCATGTAATTCCACCGGTTTTAAATATTTAAAGCGGGTCATAAAAAACGCGTGTGTTACCAAAGCAAATAGTTAAGTTATAGTCCATACAAATTCCATAACAGTATTATTTGCCATTTCAAATATGGAACTGATCGCCGCCGCACGACTCCAGCTAGTGAGCAGCGCGCTGTTGTTATTCAAATTTCGAACTAATCGCCGTGCGGCGCCAGTCAGTAGACAGTGTGCATTCACAGATTGAGGTTATTTAAAATTAAAATAAAACATTTTATTCGTAATTTAAAAACTTTGCTGCATGCTCTAGCGTCTTTGCCAACATTTTCACGCAGCCACGGCAGAAAATAATCCTCGCGCCATTTTCTCAGATTTTCTTTTCTTTGTACTTGTATTGTGAATATCTAAAAATGACAACTTTCAATAATGAAGATGAGCAATATATTACTTCAACTCCACCGGATATACTAACAGAAGCGCGAACCGCATGCGACAGCTTGCTGCCGTCAATATCCAAGGACAGATACATAACCACGTATGAAAATTTCTTGAAGTGGAAAAACATGAAAAATGCCAAGTAATTTTCCGAAAATGTAGTTTTGGCGTATTTTAATAAACTAGCTAGTAAATATAAGCCTAGCTCGTTGTGGACAACATATTCTATGCTGAAAAATACCCTCAAGATGAAAAATGGTGTCGATATTAATTTATATACAAATCTCATTGCATTTTTAAAGAGACGCTCTGATGGTTTTATAAAGAAAAAATCTAAGGTACTGTCATCAAATGACGTCGAAAAGTTTCTAAAAGATGCTCCAGATAGCCAGTACCTGGCAACAAAGGTCAGTTTGCCTCCTTATTTTATGTATTGATCTACCTACTGTACATACTCTTTTACATATTTTTTAACGACCGTCTGTAAGCTAAGTACCTATACCTTATCTAACACATTTTTATTTCTTTTCAGGTTGCGTCAATATTTGGTATTCATGGGGCATGTAGACGGCAAGAGCTTCACAATATTACCACAAAAGACATTGAAAATCAAGGCATAATACTTTTAGTTAAAATCCCAAACACTAAAAACAAAATACCCCGATCTTTTATTATCGACGGCCCATTTTATGACGTGGTCAAAAAATATGAAGCTCTGCGTACGACTAAGACAAAAAATAATCATTCCTTTCAGAATTACCAAAAAGGTAAATGTACTGCGCAACCTATTGGCATAAATAAATTCGGTGCCATGCCAAAGGAAGTCGCCAAGTTTTTAGGATTGCCGGATGCTGATTGTTATACAGGGCACAGTTTCAGAAGAACGTCAGCTACATTACTTGCTGATTCGGGAGCTGATATATTGACTTTAAAGCGGCATGGCGGGTGGCGTTCTAACGCAGTAGCAGAATCTTATTTAGAAGATTCCATCCAAAACAAAGCAAATATAAGTGCCAAAATAACTCAGCCAATAAATTTGGAGCCACAATCGAAGAAGTTTTGCCCTGAGCCGCGCCCCTCTACTTCTACTGATGATACTTTCTTATTAGGGTTCCGTACCCGAAGGGTTACAAACGGGACCCTATTACTAAGACTTCGCTGTCCGTCCGTCCGTCCGTCCGTCCGTCCGTCTGTCACCAGGCTGTATCTCAAGAACCTAGCTAGCTAGAGAGTTGAAATTTTCACAGATTATGTATTTCTGTTGCCGCTATAACAACAAATACTAAAAAACAGGATAAAAGAAATATTTAAGGGGGCTCCCATACAACAATTCATTCAATACCACATACAAACTTATGGATGCACCTGGTTACGTACATGGAGTGTGAAAGTAACCGCACCAATAACTTTGTAAACAATATTTTGCTGTGTAAAATCCAAACTATTCACTCCACACCATCGCTTCCATTGAACGGTGGTACGGAACCCTTCGTGCGCGATTTAGACTCGCGCTTGACCGGTTTTTTACAACTAATGACGAATTACAATGCTCTTCTGCCGCCTTTCAAGAAATTTCGTCGTCTCCAACATTTACCCTAACACAAAACAATGACATTATGAATAGTAATAATAATAATAACATAATTAAAAAACCAACTACAACTACGTATCCTTTTAATAATTGTAATTTCACTAACTGTTTCATTAATAATTAAAAATGAACAAAATATAAAATGTTTTTTTTTTTTCAGTTTCCTTGCAAATGTGTTAAAAAACGTCGTACGATATACGTGCGTATTGGTTATAACATGCTCGGCTCCATTACGCCCTCGCCTTCGGCTCGGGCTGAAATTCCGCTTCGCATGTTATAACCATCTTAACGCACTAATATCGTAATGTACTGTAGCTAAAACTCTTGGGGGGCATTTGAAAATTGTGGTAAACCATACCCTAGTTCATCAATAAAACTGCGGTTGCACAACATTTCCAACATTATAGACGAAATATCATTAGGTAATTAGGAATAATCCAACTCACGTCTTAGGAGTCACAGGGTTGTGAATCCTAATATATATATATATTTAACAAACACAAAGAATTCTTGCAAATCTTGACGGAAGAGGTACTATAAAGAGTCCTATTGAATCCAGTAGATCACTATTTTGAAACTTTCGACACTGCTATGTAAATTTTATAGTAGGAAAAAGTACTATAAAGAGTCCTTTTGAGACCAGTACATCACCATTTTGAAACTCGCGACACTGCTATGTCGTTTCCATAAAACTGATTGGTCATGTGTAACACTTCTACTGATTAGTTTATAGTACCAAACAGTGATATAATTTCGCCACTTTCGAACAGCTGTGACGTTTTTAGAAAAATTCTGTGTTTTCTAAAACGTTTTAAGAGCTTTTATAGGACCACTTTTTGTTGCTTGGGATCACTCCCATTTGACGACCCGAATGGCCGAGTCGGCAGTGGCCCTGCCTACAAAGCCAAGGGTCACGGGTTCGAGTCCCGGTGGGGGCAAATATTTGTTTGATGAGAACGTATATTTGTACCCTAGTCATGGTTGTTTATCTATCTAAGTATAATATTTATCTATATAAGTATGTGTATCGTTGTCTAGTACCTACCCAAGATACAGGGAATCCTAGTTTGGGGCTAGATCAATGTGTGTAAACTGTGTCCAAGGTATTATTATTTACGATGTAGACCTTGGCGTGCTTCCGAGTGTACATCAAAACCAGCCGGCGATCTGCGATGACGTAATATTTTTATTTTCGTCGATTTGCCGCGCATTCACGGCAAATAGGACAAAATTACACGTAGGCTTCACAGCAAAGATTTCTGTCGTGTTCCGCGCCTTCTCAATTTGGTCGGCCGCTCGTTCCCTCCGAAATTACGCACGCACGGCAAATTCACATTAGTAGATTCCATCCAATCCAATAGTACACAGCGTGGTGACTTGAATAAACGCGTAATCAAATCAGTATAGTTAAGTGATAGTGAACTGACAGTAAATTAGTAGTGTGTACAGAATACTTCAATACAGTAAGTAGATTTGATATATATATATTTGGTAGGGGCTTCCGCCCCCTTATCGACACTCTGACCGGCGTTTGCTTGTGAAATATCTACTCACATACATAATAGGTACATACAATTATGTTCACGCTTTTTTCCCGGAAGAGACGTAAGACCTCCACTTGCTACGATCCTGGCATACATCTCTCGCTTCCTCGTACTTTTTGCCACTTCAATAATAAATCGCAAATTTGGTCTTTGTAGGACCTTCTTGGGCGTCCTCGTCCGACGGCTTTCACACTGTCATAACTACCTAGACTCACATTTCTTAATAAGGAATGAAAGTATAATGAAAGTTCAAGCCAGCAGCTCTGCAGAATTTCACAAAGACCAAAATTCAGCCAGACACGCGGAAAGGAGTACCAGTTGCTAGAGCTTCTCCTGAACTAACTCACTGTACCTACCTAAATAGCTAAGCTAATCTGTGGCTCCAAGCACCTCAAACATCTTTCCCGATACATTTAAAATTGACGTTTAACCAATCTCAATCGCTTTAAACACAGTAGCTATTCAGGGAGACATTTTTAAACAACAAATAATTAGTTTTTTTTTTTTGAGCGCGGCATTTGTTTCGGGCGCAGACCTTCATAACATTATAAAATATCACGCTATATTGTGTTATGTAACGTTATAATCAATTAGTTTCTTATTGTAACGTTATGATAACAAAACTGTAGGAGAAACATAACGAAATCAAAATAACGTTATGAATAAAGTTATTGCGCTTTTGCCGTACGCTATGCCTGCTGTGTGTTGTTTAGGTACCTACACTACTCACGCGCGTAATGCGTAAAAAAGATGGACTATGACGAAGAAGTGTGGGCGTGAAAGAGATGACCTATAACATTATGATAACGTTATTTATAACGTTATTTTGTGCATATTAAACTAAGATAATAACGTTATACGTGACGTTATGGAATTATAACGTTATAAGACGCCTTCCATAGCGCTATGATGCATAACGTTATTGGGATAAAAACGCTAAATGAAGGTCTAATTCGGGCGCTTCCGAATTTCGAATGACACGTTAAGTAATTGGTCGCTACTATCGCTACTCGGTGGTAGTAGTCGTAAAGCTGTGTCAGAGGCCCTAATAGGGCAGCTTAATAGCTTCAGGTTCAGGCAACCGGGTTGACCACAAGCCCGACACCCCTCCACCAGCCCGCACTGAGCCAGCGTGGTGGAGTATGGCTCAATCTTACTCGAATCCGGGTAAAGGCCAACGCCCCTCGGTGGGGACAGTAAATTGCTGCATTTATAATATTTTCTCTCGTTTCATTAACCGACTTCATTCAAGCTTTACCGCGCTCGACGAACCTCGCCCGATGACCACATGACGTCATGCATGACATGACCTTCGAAATAAATTATGTCAATAAAGTATAGGTACCTAGTTGAAATATATACAATCAATGTATACACAGGTCATCGCTGGAAATGGAACTATTAGTAGTATTCACTGCTAGTCCGATAGTTGATGTAACGATAATGTGTAGGTACCTATAATAGGTAGATAGATACAATACAATCGGTTAAGGTGATACGAATAAAATTTGGGGATTTTTAAAATCCATTTACTCCACTATAAATTCATCTGCAGGTTTGATTTTTGGGTTAACGTTTATTGATTATTTGATCAAGATTCTCACTGAAGGGAAAAGCGATTGGATGAAATTTTCTCGATAAAATTGAATCGCGAAAAGACCTCTATATTTTTTATTTATTTTGTGGTTTGGCGCTACGTTATGACCTTAGATTATAAGGTTATGACATTTTTCCCCGATTCCGTCCCTCTTACACTGCGGGTCTTTCCGCCTGCAGTAACGGGGACCTTTGCACGGACGAGGTATCCCCTACGCGAATGAAGCGGACAAACAAGAAATCCGAGGCTTGGTCCTTTCATTTCGACGGACCCTTATCAATATGTTCACATAGGAAACTAACTGCCCCGCGGGAACCTTATGCGGGTCCCTTTACCTACCTTTCGGCCATGGAGCAACGATTAAATACATGCCAACCACGACGATGATGTCACTGTGTGAAGATTTCGCAAATATTTATTTTCAAGGTTGCAGATTACGTTACTACGTACCTACTGGTTTACACTTTGCCTCAGTTCGATTCGGTGGGTGTGTCCTACCCATAAATAATACGTAATCTCAGCAAAATATTATCTCAGCAAGTGTTAATGGGAGCCAAGTTCTAGAGACTTAACCGACAAAGGAATTGAGACCTAAATGGGCGCCAAGTTGTGTTATAGACTACTGGCTCTGTGAGCTGTGTAGACGAAAGCGGAACTTCTAACATACAAACTTATAAATGCACCTGGTTACGTTCATGGAGTAAGAAAGTAGCCGCACCAATAACTTTGTGAACTACATTTTGCTATCCAAAACTCAACCTATTGACTATTCACTAAAATTATATAGCCTTTGTCAATCTCACGATCTCCATAAATCCAACGACACCTAATTTGTTAAAATCTGTCAAGCCGTTTGGGCTGTAGCGGTTGTTTTACATTTACAACCCCATATCTTCGCCATTTTGAAAAATTCGCAGAAACTGAATCGACAAAATATACCATACTTATCGAAACTGCTCGGTTCGGTTCGGAGATTCGGTTGAGAAAAGAAATCTGTAGAGGAGAACAGCCGGGCAGAAATCCAGACATTACAATTAGAAAGCATTTTTGCTCAAGCTGGACGGAAACCCTTCGCTTGATTGGGTCGAACAAAAAGTTGGCTTAGCCTTTTCATAGAACTAGCTATATCTGAGTATGTACAAGGGCTTTAATGTGTAGGCCAAATTTTGTATGTGTAGGCTTAAGGTGATACGAAACAAAAATTTTTGTTTTTTCAATCCATTTACTCCACCATAAAGTCATTTGCAGATTTGATTTTTGGTTTAACGTTTAATGAGTATTTGATTAAGATTTTCACTAAAGGAAAACGCGATTGGATGAAATTTTCTCGATAGAATTTAATTACGAAAAAACCTCTAAATTTTTAAAGATTTATTTTTTCCAATAATTCTGAAATCCTAACTAATTTCATTGTAGGACTGCGTTCAAAATGTAGAATATATGTATTCGCAAAATCTCCTTAAAAAGTTTTTAACAAAATGGCTTAGTTTATTTTTAAACAATTTTTCTCTGGTTTAGCGTTACGTTTCTAGGGTTCCGTACCCGAAGGGTTCCAAACGGGACCCTATTACTAAGACTCCGCTGTCCGTCCGTCTGTCCGTCCGTCCGTCTGTCACCAGGCTGTATCTCAAGAACCTAGCTAGAGAGTTGAAATTTTCACAGATTATGTATTTCTGTTGCCGCTATAACAACAAATACTAAAAAACAGGATAAATGAAATATTTAAGGGAGCCCCCTTTCTTCCCATACAACAATTCTTTCAATACCACATACAAACTTATAGATGCACCTGGTTACGTACATGGAATGTGAAAGTAACCGCACCAATAACTTTGTAAACAATATTTTGCTGTGTAAAATCCAAACTATTCACTCCACACCATCGCTTCCATTGAACGGTGGTACGGAACCCTTCGTGCGCGATTTAGACTCGCACTTGAACGGTTTTTTTTATTTTTTTCTCGATTCCATCCCTCTCACACTGCTGCTCCTTCCGCCTGGAGTAACGGGGACCTTTGCACGAACGAGGTATCGCCTTAATAGTTTTTGAGTTATTATATTAAGTTACAAGAATTGTCTGTAAATAAATTAAAAAATGTTGTTAAAAATCACTTATGTAAAAAGACTTACTACAAAATATCAGATTATGTAGAAGACAAGAAAGCTTGGGACGGTGTTGTATAAAGCGTTTCTAGTCGCCTCTTTGCCTCCAGCTTCTAAAACATTGAGGTGACGGAATTCAAATTGAGTTCTATCTTCTATATTTCCCTATATCCTATATATATGAGTTAGTTTAAGATTTGACATTCTCCAAATGTAACCTATGTGTTTCTTATGGAAATAAACTCTTTTTGAATTTTGAATTTAAGGGGTCAAAAGTAGCTCGAAATGCTTCGTGTAGCACGGCTCGCCCGTATCTATGCTCGAACTTGGCTAACATATTACCGTGTGTCTTGAAGGCCGCTGTACACTCTCGTGTGAGACGAACTGAGGCTGATTTGATTAAATTGCGTTTTGCAGACTATTTCCTGATATTGGTATTCTGGAAAACATCATTACATCAGGTTCGGGTGCGGTCTCGCGCGAGAGTGTACAACGGCTAAAAGACGTGATTGATTCTTAAAATAGCTGAGTAGGTAGGTAATTATCAAACTTGACTTTTTGTTGACCTAAGTGTTTATTTGTCTAATAGCTTAGAACTACTTATAATATTTTTTGATCAGTTAATAAAACTGACAAAAATATTATTTCTTGAAGTCGCCATCTTTTAAAAACGAGTTTCTAAATAGAACCTATGGCAGGAACCCTGCAAGGCATTTCAAACTGTCTTTTTAGTTCGTACCATCCCTCTCGTTGACCTCTATTTTCAATTTTATTGCAAGGTGATAAAGTTCAAAACCTTTGGAAAATGTGTAGATAATCTGCTGGAGAGAGCTTGTACTCCAGGCGGAAAGACCCGTAGTTGAAGAGGGACGGAACGGTAGCGCCAAACCGCAGAAAAATTGTTTAAAAATAAACTACGCCATTTTGTTAAAAAGTTTTTTAAGGAGATTTTGCGAATACGTAATATCTACATTTTGAACGCATTTCCACAATGAAATTAGTTAGGATTTCAAAATTATAGGAAAAAATAAAACAATTTAGAGGTGTTTTCGTCATTAAATTCTATCGAGAAAATTTACCCGAAATAAACCCCATTTTTTTTCATATCACCTTAAAAGTGTATAAATGTTCAAACCGAGACGTTCCATCGGTGATGGAATCTCCATAACTGCGGCGATGGTCTAGCCCCCTACCACGCAAAATGGAGTAAGTATTGAATAACTGGTTAAAAGTGGGCACAATTGTTCCTCTGCCACCCCATATGTAAAAAGGGTTGTTGTCGTTGAATGTCATGTTGACCTCCACAGAAAGATGGGCAAAGACGACAAGGAAGACTCCGGCTTCGGGTTCAAGGACCGCGCGAAGGCGGAAGAGACGCTGAAACTGTTGGAGCAGCACGACATGAACTACCGAAGACTCACCGTCAGGGGGCTGCTGGGGCGGGCTAAGAGGGTGCTAGGCTGTAAGTATGATCATGGACGAATAAAACTAGAGGAAATACAACCGCAGTACTTTGAAGCGTAATTCGATATTTAGTTTAAATGTATATTGCTAGATAGAGCTACTAGTTCAGAAGTTCTTTCTAGTAAAGGTAGTATCGTGGTGGCGGGCATAATTTAGGAAAGATGGCGGTATAAGCGTTAATTTCCTAAAAAGGAACAAGGCTTACGCCTACGCCATCTCTGATTTTTCGTCGATATTACTGTGGATTATACTACGCCGTCACCCTAAGCACCCAGCATCTATTTTATGGTACAGCGACATCTAGAAATAATACAGGATTTTAGCTTTATATGTTTAGTATGGTTTTTTTGTATGACGTTGTCAGTCCTCTAGTCTTATTTGTCCATGGTATGATATAAATGTACTTTGATTGTGTGTGTCGGTAATATGGAATGCAATCCCGACTTTCGGGATCCCCGGGATTATAATTTTCAATCCCGCGGTATCGTTAGGGATCGGGATCCCGAAAACATTTGTGTTTTGTTTGTTTTAGAGCTGAATAGCATATTAACGACGAAGCCTTGGGTTTTTTGGCAGAAAAATTAATAAAATGAACATTATTAATCATTGCATTAAAGCTGCTTTCCAATCAGTCGGTAGAGTTAGTTAGTAGTAGTTTTTATCACTATGTAAGGTTGATAAATAAAGTACACATTTTTATATTTTTTTTTATTATGAATCTGACAAACTATAGTTAAATGGCATAAAAATAATAAAAAAACACTCGCTTAATTCGGGTGATTTTGAGAATGACTTCGAAGAAGCATGTCGATAGTTTTATCTGTTGGGCGGCATCTTATTGCAGATGCTAGGTACCCAGCAGCTGAAAATGCCCTCTCGGGACCAATGAAAGTAAAAAATTGCAGGCGAATTCCAAAAATTGGCCTCTACAATCAATCCCGAAATCCCGATAATCTCGTTCGATTTTTCGGTTCGGGATTGTTCCCGTATAATGCCTCGGGATCCCGCGGGATCGGGATTGCATTCCCTAGTCGGTAAATATTATCATCTCGATTCGTGGTGGTTGAACATTTGGACACAAGCATATTAAAATAAAGTTCATAACATCTAACAATGCAATGTGGCTATTAGCTCAGTCGCTAGGGCAGAACATTGCGGAAATTGTGTGTTTTTTAGTTATTTGTTCAAAACCATTGAATATTTTTTTGACGCAAGAACTGCGTCAATTTCGTTTTAAGATCCTAAGAAAAAACAAGTTTTAGGTGAAAAACATCTTAGATATAGATAAAGATATTTATTGTTTGATGAAACATAGGTATTCCATGGTTGGTTGTCGTAAAAAAAGGCAAGTCCATCACTATGATCTGTCGTAAGGCGTTCAAGCATTGGTTTTAAAATTAAAATTACATGATACAGCCATGAAAGTAGAGGATACACAATAATCACATAATCAATAAAATACACAATACACAATAGTAGTTTATGTGACTGCTACATAATGGAGGGCATTAATACTCGAGAGTGGGTTTATGAAACGAGCCAAAGGCGAGTCACTCGAGAGGTTTAATGCCTAATTATGTACAGTTACATACTCTAGTTTATCTACACACATATCACAAGCTCTCTTTGATGTGTTCAGGATCCGCAAGTTTGAACGGCATTGTGGCATTGACCATTGCTCTGCAGTTTTTTAGCTTTTTCTGTAGTACCAACTTCACCACAGATGTGAATTTCACAGACAAACTAGGGGCGGCACGTAGGCGGGCGTCTGCGTTCGAAATTTGAATGTCATAATTTGACAAATTTTTAATTTTCAGATAAGAATAGTAGTTTATGTGACTGCTACATAATGGAGGGCATTAATACTCGAGGGCGAGTTTCATAATAATATCACTCGAGAGTTTTAATGCCTGATTATGTACAGTTACATACACTAGTTTATCTACACACATATCATAAGCTCTCTTTGATGTGTTCAGGAACCGCATGTTTGACCGGCATTGTGGCTCTGCAATTAGCTTGTTCTGTAGTACCAACTTCACAGACAAACTAGGGGCGGCACGCGGGCGGGCGTCGGCGTTCGAAATTTGAATGTCAGTACCAATTTCACAGACAAACTAGGGGCGGCACGCAGGCAGGCGTCGCGTTCGAAATTTGAATGTCATAATATGTAGAAAAATTACACATTATGGTCATAATGTGTAATTTTTCAGATAAGAAATGAATTTATACCAAGTAGTTTAACATTATGCTGGTCTTAACGTGCGGTTTTTAGACTCAGTAAAGAGGGTTTATGATACGTGTGTAGATAAAAGTAATAACTGCATAATAATAATTGTTCTCTTAGATGTCCTATCAAGTTTTATAATATGTTTAAAAGAAAATCATTAATCGAGTAGTATGCCTTTCCAATCAGTATTTTTTTAAGATTATTTTTAATAGTAGTTTATGTGACTGCTACATAATGGAGGCCATTAATGCTCGAGAGTGGGTTTAGGGAACGAACCGAAGGCTAGTTTCATAATAATTATCACTCGAGAGTTTTAATGCCTAATTATGTACAGTTACATACACTAGTTTATCTACACACATATCATAAGCTCTCTTTGATGTGTTCAGGAACCGCAAGTTTGACCGGCATTGTGGCTCTGCAATTGTTTAGCTTGTTCTGTATTACCAACTTCACAGACAAACTAGGGGCGGCACGCGGGCGGGCGTCGGCGTTCGAAATTTGAATGTCATAATCTGTAGAAAAATTACACATTATGGTCATAATGTGTAATTTTTCAGATAAGAAATGAGTTTTTACCAAGTAGTTTAACATTATGCTGATCGTATCTTGCGGTTTTTGTACGCAGTAAAGAGTGCTTATGATACGTGTGTAGATAAATATATATATGTTATTATTTCCTTTAATGTCTCTGGTAGTTTGTTGTAAATTCTCGCGGTCATGCCGAATATACTTTTATCGTAGTACGCCGTTTTTTCAGCGCTCAGCTTATGATGGTTGTGTTTGCTCTTCATGAATTTAAACAGAGGGATATTGCACTTTACAAACACTGCTGTTTCAAATATGTACAATGATGAGACCGCCAATATCTCAAGATTCATAAAATGACCTCTGCAGCTATCAGTACCTTGACATACCAATGATGTTTTCAACACATTGATTGAACAAAAGGGATGTCCTCATAACATATATTTTTTCGGGCTTTGGGAAGTGTTTCCTTTAGCGCTTCACCCAGCGGCGTCTTAAACACATATTAATTATAGTGCTTTTGGTTTAAGCTGAAAAATCCGTTTGTGTGAGTGACACGTGTGGCTGATGTCTGTGAGTGAGAGCTTCGCGGCTCGCTCGAAGCGAGGAGCTCTCATTCACACTTACGCGAATCGCTGACACCCGTCACCCCGTCACCTCCGAACAAGGAACCCTTAGTTTCGTCAAGTCTGTCCATCTACGGATGGACAGATGGATGTCACAGCAACTTTATGCAGAACTATTAAGACTACACAGTTGAAACTTGATATGTAGATGTATTCTGTGAACCGCTTTACGATTGTTATACAAAAATTGAAAAATTAAAATAATTAAAGGGGGCTCCCCATACATGGAAGTCAAACCAAAAAATATTTTTTCATCAAACCTATACGTGTGGTGTATCTGAAGATAGGTCTTAGGTTGCTGAAACCATTTTTCCTCAAAGTAAATCATTAAAGAGACAGACTCTTCCAAAGTGGAAAAATGTGTTCCTTGAGCATTAGACAAAAGCCACTCGATATATATACCTCGCGCCACGAATTAAGAGCGCTGGGCGACGTTGGCGTGTGCATATACGTGGCCCCACACGTTATGACACTGTACGTATGCGCAGTAATTCCCGCCAACGTCGCACAGCGTTTTCAATTCGTGGCGCGAGGTATACAGGTATTGAAAAGTGACTACTGCGCTTTCGAGGCCACCGCTCATAACTCGTGGCGCGATTACGGTTCATGGGATACAGCCCGCTGACAGACGGACGGACGTACAGCGTAAGCTTAGTAACTTGGTCCCGTTTGACCCCCTTAGGGTACGGAATCTTAAACCATTGCACATTATACCGATTTAAATGCAGCTATTTCTGTTTTAAAGCTTATGCGTCTTGAAAAGACCTTACCCCTTTCGCTTCTCTGCTGGCCGGAAAAGAAAAATAAAGACACAACAATTAAGGCAAATTTATATTTTTTGCCCATAAATGCCCACAATAGAATCTACAGTACTCTAGGTGACGTCTGTCATAAAAGTTCCTTTTTAGGGTTTACGCGAGTCTACAGGTTAACTTAATTTGTGTTTTGGCGGAAACGAGATGCTTAGTTGTTTTAAATGATCTTCTCATTCGCAGTAACGAAAGCAGAAGAGAAGATCAAGAACATAACGGCTGCGATGGAAGTGTTCGAGAACTGGCTCGCCGAGCAGAGCCAGGGCAAGGAGCCGGTGAAGAAGAAGGAGACTAAGGAGAAGAAGGAGACTCAGGAGAAGAAGCAGCCTGACAGTGATGGGAAGGTAAACATAAACATACTTACCGGTACTTACCTTTAACCTATATATATGTCACCGGAAGATAGTTAAAACCGTTAGTTGATTAACTAACGCGGTAGTTGATCAAACATCGACAGATAGTAAACCAGACCGACAGGGTTTAGAAATTACGTTTCTTTTGTTCTTATATGTCAACCTAACACGAAGATTTTTTGGGGGCTTCGCTGCGCTCGCCCCCTCTAGTCTTCACCTAAGCTACCTCAGTGTTTGCCCTGGTATTTCGTTTGCAATTCAAGTTTAAACCAGTTTACTATTTAACGGTTTTAACCGTTAGTTGATCAACTAACGCGTCATATAGTAAGCAGTACGCTACAGTTTACTATCTGTAGATAGTTGACCAATTTACGAGAAAAATAACGTTAATTTATCAACTAACGGTTTGGAAATCTTACGTTGACATATACAAGACTAGAGAATACACAGCACAACAACACAGAGTCTAGCACCCCTTCTGTGAAACGGCCTGACGATCTTCAGTTAAGGCAGTTACTCGATATTCTATTTTTGCATGACAGGGAGCTAGCCCATCGCCGGGAAATAATGAATTAAATGGTCTGTTCGCTAAATTTCCAGAGCTCATCCGGCTCCGACGTCGAAATGGCGGACAAGTCAAAGGACAGCCCTCCTTCCGATACTGTCCAGGGTCTGGGCTTCAAGGACCTGTCAGTTGCCGAGGATACGCTGAAGGAGCTGCAGGGAAGGGACCCCGACTACCAGAAGTTGGCTGTTAAGGGGCTTGTGGGGCGAGCGAAGAGAGTGCTCACTTGTAAGTAAGGGCGACCCGAATGGCCGAGTCGGTAGTGACCCTGCCTGTGAAGCCAAGGGTCCCGTTTTCGAGTCTCGGTGGGGGCAAATATTTGTTTGATGAGAACAGATGTTTGTGCCCTAGTCATGGTTGTTTATCTAAGTATAATATTTATCTATATGAATATGTGTATCGTTGTCTAGTACCCAAGATACAGGGAATCCTATTTTGGGGCTAGATCAATGTGTGTAAATAGTGTCCAAGGTATTATTATTATTCGCGTCGGACTCGTGGTCACACCGTTTTGCTACACTGGTGTGACTACGAGTAATTTCTTTTACTCGTGGTTACACTACTCTGAAAAGGATCGTACTTGAAAGATTCATAGAGAGTTAATGAAGTGCTCGAGTCGATAGATAAGGTCGATTCTAGTACTTTCATACTCCATGGTAGATACATACTCCTTGTACTTAGGTATATTATTGGCACTTGATTAGTCAGATTCTGTGATTCTCAGTCAGATTGTTATTGTTTACGGTACATTGATATATTTCGGATATATTACGGTATTTTTATTATTACTGAAAATGGGAACAAGAATTAAAAGAAAACGTGGTGAAGTCCTTTTAAGCGATGGATACCAATACCATAAACACAAAGTTTATGCAAACCAAACCATTATATGGTTTTGTAGTCAACGCCGAAAACTAAAATGTACGGGTTCGGTAACGGTCACTGCCAAGGTAAGAAGCAGTTCAACAGCTACCTTCTTCACTTTCGCATTCATAGCACTTCTTTGTCATATTAAGATTAGTGGTATTCTCCGAATACGAACTCGCGAGGGTTCGGTGAAGTCATGTCCGATCAATCTTAATGGAATTTGGTATATGGGTAGTATTGGGTAGGTATTCGCTCGCTCGTTTAATAAAACATCTAGCTACTAGTAACTCACCGTTTTTTTTCAGGATGATCAAATTTTAAAACATGTCGACCATATCGAGGAGTGTATGCCGAATCACGCTAAAAATGAGTTAGCGATGTCTATAGTCCATATGAAGGACGAAGCCAGTACTTCATCGGATTCTATGCCTGTTATCTACAAAAATAATGTAAAATCTCTATATGACAAAGGCATTCACTTAGTCACTGATGTACCTCCGTTTAGCAGTGTAAAGTGCAGCTTATATTCTGCGAGGAATCGCACACTGCAAATGGACAAAACTGTTTTTAAAAAGCCGAGCGATGTGAAAGTTCCTGCACCATTTGAAAATTTCAAAGTGGCTGATTATGACTACGAGGATACCAGAATATTGGTATTTTGTTCAGATGAGGCCAAACAGTTATTAGGAGAAGTGAAAGAATGTTTTTGCGACGGCACGTTCAAAAGTGCACCCAAACCATTTTATCAGCTATTTATTATTTACGGTGATTTAGGAAGTTCATCGGCAACAACTAATGTTGTTCCTCTTTTTTTCGTCCTAATGAGTGACAAAAAAGAAAGTACGTACTCGGCGTTGTTTGATGTGTTGCATGCCAGATTTCCCGAATGGAAACTGGAAAAGATCCACCTAGACTTCGAAGTAGCAACTTCAAATGCTCTAAGAATAATTTTCCCAAACATCAAAATTAAAAAGTGCTACTACCATTTTACGAATAGTTTATGGCGCAAAGCTAAATCTCTAGGCATAAAAACAAAGCTTTATCGCCGCATAGTAGGTTTGTGCACTGCTCTCCCACTGTTGCCCGAGAGCCATGTCAAAGGGGGTTGGGATTATATACAATTGCAATGTGCTGATCTAAAAAACAATAAAATTAACACTTTTATTGCTTACATGAAGAGAACGTGGCTTAAAAGTGATACGTGCATCAGAGAGTGGTGTGTCAGCAACGAGCGCCATCGCACTAATAATGTCGCAGAAAGCTACAATTCTGTAATAAACAGAAAAATTAACAAGAGTTATGTCACAATAAATAAATTACTCCATGTTTTACGGGATGATATAACAGTAGACCTGACTAATAATAGAACAGCTAATTTCAGCTTAAAAGAACGAAAACACTCGGAAATAGAAAAAGACAATGTTATTTTGAATACACAGATGCAGCTTCTTCATAATCAAATAACTATTGGCCATTTTTTGGAAATATTACGTTAGTTTTGAATGATACCTATTTTTCATCTTAAATATAATAGTAATTGTTTCCCGACACTAGCAGGGTGACCACGAGTCTTTTATTTTAATCATTTACTGTTGATCACACCACACAGTGTAACCACGAGTAAAAGAAATTACTCGTAGTCACACCAGTGTAGCAAAACGGTGTGACCACGAGTCCGAGGTCTTATTATTATATATTATCAAGTTCATATTCACTTCAGATTCTTTATGGCACCGAAAATAAAATGGATTATAAAAACGCACCTATTTTACTACTCATAAATTCGAAACCGCCAGAATTAGTAAACCGATCACCAAATTGTGTTTGGATAAATGATCACCAAACTTCTTTTTATGTTTTGTGTACTTAAGTTTATGTTTTAAGTATTTTTTGTTGTTCTTACATGTTCAACCTAACACGAAGCTCATACCCCTTTACCCTTTACCTAAGCTACCGCAGTATTTTGCCCTGATATTTTCTGCAACTTTTGGTGATCGTTTACCGATTTTGGGTAGGAAAAAAATATTTTGGTGGTCATTTAAAATGTTCTCAAATAGAATCGTAAAGCTACAATAAATTTTATAGGCAAAGGCGAGCTTATCCCCAAAGTGATTACTCTATACATTTTGGGCCGGGCGATCAACTGATTTGTATGTAGCAGTGAAAAATAAAGTTGCTCTGATAAAACTGGTTTCATAATGAATGTCGCCCAAACTCACCTGTATAAATGTTTATACTTTGTCCACTCTATTAATGGTCTTTTGACATTTCCTTATTGCGAACCTATTAAGCAATATTTTCCATTGCAAACGTCAAAAATGTATAGGTTTTGAGCTGAAAAACCATTAATAAAGTGGATAAAGTTTAAAATATTCACTCACTTATATCATTGCTCCATGCTTATATCGACAACAATGGTATTCCAACTAGCTTCCCTATTCAGTAACTCAAATTCAATTATTATTAATAAAATTGGTTGTCTGTAAAGGCAGACAACAATCGGCTTACGGAGGTAAATTTTTGACGTGATAACGACATATGAATCGATAAACGCCGGCTGCACGCACGAAAAAGTGTCACGTTCCGCCTGAGCCGAGCGTGCAAGCGAGAGCGCGGAACAAGCGACAGAGAGGCACGTTCGGCCTAAGCGTGTCTTATGACGTTATCACGTAACATTGTCGTCCGTAAACCGACTTTACAGACAACCAATTTCATTTGACGTGGATTTGAGTAACTGAATAAGCCTGTTATTCAGTTACTCAAATCCACGTCAAATGCTGCCTGAGCATCTCGTGCGTACCAGCTGGAACGTAACGTCTCAATCGTAACTCGTAGGCACGAAAGACAAGACGAAGATATCCAACATCGAAGCAGCGATCGGGGTGTTCGACAAATTCCTCGACGACTTCGATACGGAGCATAGGTCGAAGCGAAACAACGCCTACCTGAGCCTCGGCGTGGTCAGCACCTGTCTGCGGACCGCGGGGGAGAGGGGGCTGGATGTGGAACACCAGGTACCTTCAGCTGACTGAAACACTTTTGGTTCAATGCTAGATGATTGCACCTGGATGGTACGTACTTACGTACTTAGAGTATGAAAGTAGCCGCACCAATAACTTTGTAAACTGCATTTTGCGGTCTTAAACTCAACCTATTGACTTTTCACTAAAGCTTTGTAGCCTGTTACTCTCACGGTCTCTACAAATCCAACGACACCTCATCACTCCAGGATGAGATTCAATAACTGAAGATAATAGACTATTTTCAGTTGTGGTGGAGAGGCCACGTGCCTTAGTTTTTTAAATATAAATATTAGTTTCCGCGTTCTTAATGCAAGAGACTATCTGCGGTCACCATGACAATCTATCTTCCAACACAATACTTGGGTATTTTATGGTAGATACTTCGGATATTTACATGCATGTGTAGTTTGGTCATAGCTATTGTATTTCGTCTTGAATTGAGAATGAAAGGAATTTTGTTTTATCGACGTTGAGTGAGAGTAGATTTTTCCGGCGCCAGAGCATTATATCCCGCAAACCTGACTCGGCGTATCAAGAAAGACCAAGGCAGTATCATCTGCATAGCTGTAGACTTTACCGTTTACTGGCGTATGTTGGCAGAGCTCGTTTATGTAAATCGACTAGGTCCCAGTACGCGGCCTTGTGGAACTCTATAGGAAACTGGCATATCATTACTGAGGCTACCTCCTACTACTACTACTACTCTTTGGGAGCGGTTGGAGAGATAGTCGTTAAAAAGCTTTAGCGAGGTTTCCCTGATACCAATGTTTCCCATCTTATTGAGCAAGATAGGGATGGAGACGGTGTCGAAAGCTTTGGCCAAGTCAAGAGAAATTGCAATGCATTTCTGCTTTTTGTCTAGAGGAACACAATGTGTTCGGTAAGAGATGACACCGCGTCTTCCGTGGATTGGCCGACCCTAAATCCGAATTGGTTATTTTGGTTTGATATTTGTTTTTCTTGTTCAAGACATTTGATAAGTCTTATATTTATGATTTTTTCAAAATTGTTGTATAGGGCTGGCAAGACTGAGATCGACCTGTAGTTTTCGACACTGTTCTTATCCCCTGTTTTTTGTATCGGGTGAATTAGGGTATTTTTAAACACTGTAGGGAAAACTCCCGTTTCCAAACAACGGTTATATAGACGCGTTAGCGGTCCTGTTTTAAGATCCTTAATGTCATTATAGTAATTTATGTGACTGCTACATAATGGAGGGCATTAATACTCGAGAGCGGGTTAATGAAACGAGCCGACGGCGAGTTTCATAATAATATCACTTGAGAGTTTTAATGCCTAATTACGTACAGTTACATACACTAGTTTATCTACACACATATCATAAGCTCCCTTTGATGTGTTCAGGAACCGCATGTTTGACCGGCATTGTGGCATTGATCATTGCTCTTCAGTTGTTTATCTCGTTCTGTAGTACCAACTTCACAGACAAACTAGGGGCGGCACGAAGGCGGGCGTCGGCGTTCGAAATTTGAATGTCATAATTTGACAAATTTTGGTACATTATGGTCATAATGATCAATATTCGGATAAGAAATGAGTTTTTACCAAGAAGTTTATCATTATGCTGGTCGTAACGTGCGGTTTTCGGACACAGTAAAGAGGGTTTATGGATGATACGTGTGTAGATAAAATTACAAAACGAGCCGAAATAGACGAAAGTCAGAATAACACAGTTTACCGATTGGTAAAATATTCAAAAGAGATTGAAATTCCTAGATATCAGAATTAAATTACAATTGATTTTGTGTTAAAATAATTGATTATTTGCAGAAAGCGTTCATAGCAGCGTACAGCTCGGTTGGGGGCGAGTACAAGAAGCTGCGGACGGTCCGCGAGAAGGAGGGAGGCAAGTCCTGGGACATCGTGCGGAATACTGCGCTCGAGGGACTCAAGGAAAAGGTACTGCTGAAAGCGATGCCCACCCTGTCTGTAGATCAACTCGTACCATAAGTAAGCAGTGCTAGGAATTAGTGGAGCTGGTTCGGTTAATTGTCGTCAAATCCGAGAAAATTCGTTAGGTTAAAATAGTACAGAAAGTTTTTGACGTGATAACGTCTTTTAAATCGATATACGCCGGCTGCACGCCCGAAAAAGCATGGCTCATTGTCACGTTCGCCTGAGCAGCAAGCGAGAGCGCCGAACAAGCGATAGAGAGGCACGATCGGTCTAAGCGTTCACCTATGACGTTATCACGTAAAATTATCTTGCGTAAACCGACTTTACGGACCAATTTTTTTGCTTTTTGATTGTTTAGGTGTCCACTAGCCATATTTACCACATTCATCATGTGCCAAAGAAAAAAAATGGTAGAGAGGTCTACAACCCCATCAGTTTGATTTTGAATAAAAGCCTGCTCTAATAGTATCTCATTATAGTTTGCAGAATCAAAGCTGTTCAATGAAAAGGACGAACCAACAGACGACCACCTCCGTCTACTACTCTGGGCATACTCTCCAGAAGCGGCCAAAGTGAAGAAACTCATATCAGAAACTAAACCGGAAGTCAAGGAGAGCAGGAAACGAAAGTCAAGCGTGGAAGACGAATCTCCAAGCAAGAAGCCGAAGGATTGATTTGTTTTAGATATTTTTTGTTTCATACTGTTGCATTTAATGAAATTACGTGAAATGTCATCTTTACGTGTTTTATTTCACTCCGTTGACCTCATATTTTCATTTGTTGATTCATTGTCTACGGGACGTTTATAGGCCGCATAATATTAAACAACTTTCACTATGAAACCGATTTGATCAGAGCAACTTCATTTTCTACTCCTCCGTAGGAATCAACTGGCCTCCCAAAATGTTTTGAAATTCAAAAATAAAGTTGTTTTAATCAAAACAGTTTCTTATTAAAAGCTGTACAGAATGACGAGGCCTATATTAGCTCCGGGGTTATCCATTACTTGCGGGGCAGCCTGTATATTATTACACTATCCTATCTGAGTTTTTATACTCTTTATCTACACACGTATCATAAACCCTCTTTAATGCGTCTAAAAACCGCACGTTAAGACCAGCATAATGTAAAACTATTTGGTAAAAATAAATTGCTTTTCTGAAAATTTGTATAATGACCATAAGATACCAAGTCAAATTATGACATTCAAATTTCGAACGCCGACGCCCGCCTGCGTGCAGTCGCTAGTTTGTCTGTGAAGTTGGTACTGCAGAACAAGCCAAACAACTGCAGAGCAATGATCAATGCCACAATGCCGGTCAAACATGCGGTTCCTGAACACATCAAAGAGAGCTTATGATATGTGTGTAGATAAACTAGTGTATGTAACTGTACATAATTAGGCATTAAAACTCTCGAGTGATATTATTATGAAACTCGCCTTCGACTCGTTTCATAAATCCACTCGAGTGGATCCATTAATGCCCTCCATTATGTAGCAGTCACATAAACTACTATTATGTGATTGATATATAATGCTAATTATATACAGTTACATAGGTACACTAGTTTATCTACACACATATCATGAGCTCTCTTTGATGTGTTCAGGAACCGCACTTAGTACCTAGTATCGACTTCACAGACAAACTAGGGCCGACACGCAGGCGGGCGTCGGCGCTCGACATTTGAAAGTCATAATATGTCGAAATATTGATTCAGATAAGAAATGAGTTTTTAGTAGTATAGCATTATGCTGATCGTAACGTGTGGTTTTTGGACGTGTAAAGTGATAAAGAGCTCTCTTCTTTATACCAAGCCTTGCTTGGGCACAGGAGCCTCCTCTTCTGTAATATTATAGTATCACTGTTACATAGATATTAAAAGGAATGCTGAATGGTAGAAATGAAAGTCAGTTAATTGTGTTATCATTAGTGAGTTCTCTTGATTCGTGCACCAACACTAGACAGACAACAGCACCGGTTCCAACACGAACTCTACTTATGACGTATACAGGACGTTCGCTTAACAAATACAACATCGGAATTTGCAAATTTATTGTTCAATTTACAAAAAGATGATTGTAGTGTAGTTGACACCTCTATTACGTCGTAAGCGGTTCCCAGAGCACTAGCAACATCTATGTACACGCCGTTCTTCAATAATTCAACCTTAACCTTTAACAATCATTGTTTAGATGCATTTAAAACTTCAACGCAGAGAGGATACCTCATTCTACATGCCGTGCGACACTCGCACTTCGTGTTTTATATAGGCTAGTATTTTATCGCACATCAAAAATACTGATTTGCACAGCAAAAAAGGATCAACAAAAACACTTTTTATGTTTTAAATATTTTATGTCTACTTAAGTATATGTTATAAGTATTTTTTGTTGTTCTTACATGTTCAACCTAACACGAAGGATAAAGGGGGCTTCGCTTCGCTCACCCCCTTTACCCTCCACCTGAGCTACCGCAGCATTTTGCCCCGATATTTGCTGTGCAAATCAGTATTTTTGATGTGCAGTTTAATATTTCCCTTTTATATAAACAAACAGGTTAATTCACATTTCATCATATATCCTAAGTTATTTACATTGATTGAGTCTTACAAGCGTTGCTCATTTGTTTTTGTTATGCTCACTACTTTATTCTCAACAACAATATATATGTACGTAATATTATTATTATTATAATTTAAGCAACATTAGATACTTTTCTTAACCTCAATTTTTTTCTTCCTCCCCATCCGAGAATCGAACCCGGGAACCCTCGCTTGAGGCAGAGTCATAAGCATAAACAGTTACATACAGGCACATACATTGCTCCTGGCCCCAAACTAGGATGCCCTCTATCGTGGGAACCAGAAACGGCGACGTCACACACATGAACATCCGAGACCTGGGGCTTTTTAATCGAACCCGGGCCCTCTCGCATGGTAGGCACAACCGCAGCGACACAGAAGTCGTCATTTGACTTTGAATTCACATTTGACATATGTCAAGCCGGTATAGAGCGAGGCCATCACTAGCGAGTAGACACCCGGGAGGGGCGAGTAGACACCCAGGAGGGGCGATTAGACACCCATGAGGGGCGATTAGACACCCAGGAGGGGCGAGTAGACACCCAGGAGGGACGCGTAGACACCCAGGAGGGGTGACTACGGACGCATCGTATTCTCTTCTATACGATCCAAAGGCATCACTATTCGCCCCTCTCCTCTCTCTCCTCGCCCCATTTGTCGGTACTGTGTGAACGCACGCTTGCTTCGTGTCCTGAATATTGGACCGAGATCATGTTGAGTGACATGGCTTGGACATTGATACGGAGCCCCCTCAGAGCATACGAAGCACAAGTACAATACCTATGCAAAGCAACCGTGTCAATGAGTTTATATCAAGAAACGTCTGACAGCTAGTCACGGGAAATAGGTGCGCATAGAGCGACTGAGTGGTTCACAGGTGCAGAATATCTATGGTGTGACACGCGAAGTAGGTGCACATAGAGCGACTGGGTGGTTCACAGGTGCAGAATATCTATGGTGTGACACGCGAAGTAGGTGCACATAGAGCGACTGAGTGGTTCACAGGTGCAGAACACTTATGGTGTGACACGCGAAGTAGGTGCAAATAGAGCGACTGAGTGGTTCACAGGTGCAGAACACCTATGGTGTGACACGCGAAGTAGGTGCACATAGAGCGACTGAGAGGTTCACAAGTGTAGATCACCTATGGTGTGACACGCGAATTAGGTGCAAATAGAGCGACTAGGTGGTTCACAGATGCAGAACATCTATAGTGTGACACGCGAAGTAGGTGCACATAGAGCGACTGAGTGGTTCACAAGTGTAGAACACCTATGGTGTGACACGCGAAGTAGGTGCAAATAGAGCGACTAGGTGGTTCACAGATGCAGAACATCTATAGTGTGACACGCGAAGTAGGTGCACATAGAGCGACTGAGTGGTTCACAAGTGTAGAACACCTATGGTGTGACACGCGAAGTAGGTGCAAATAGAGCGACTAGGTGGTTCACAGATGCAGAACATGTATAGTGTGACACGCGAAGTAGGTGCACATAGAGCGACTGAGTGGTTCACAGATGCAGAACACTTATGGTGTGACACGCGAAGTAGGTGCACATAGAGCGACTGAGTGGTTCACAGATGCAGAACACCTATGGTGTGACACGCGAAGTAGGTGCACATAGAGCGACTGAGTGGTTCACAGATGCAGAACACCTATGGTGTGACACGCGAAGTAGGTGCACATAGAGCGACTGAGTGGTTCACAGATGCAGAACACCTATGGTGTGACATGCGAAGTAGGTGCACATAGAGCGACTGAGTGGTTCACAGATGCAGAACACCTATGGTGTGACACGCGAAGTAGGTGCACATAGAGCGACTGAGTGGTTCACAGATGCAGAACACCTATGGTGTGACAAGCGAAGTAGTTGCATTAGCGTAGAGTAATGCTCTGTGGGAGCCCCTTCCCCTAACAGCCACGCTCGACTGTCACGTGACTGGAGTCGTGTGAACGTGCAGGCAGCTCTTAGACAAGACGCCATTCGCTAACTTAGCACTTGATGCGACGCGCTTGCCGTGGACGTTACGTGATCCAGTGGCTCTATTTTTGAATCACTCGCCTTGGAAGCGAGCGCTCTCCAAGCGACACGATTGGTGGAGCTTAGCTAAGTCGAGTGATATGAACCAATCGTTGCGCTTGGAGAGCGCTCGCCACGACGCGAGTGCTTCAAAATTAGAGCTCCTCCTTCCTTCGCAAATGTCACGTCGCATACGTTGCTTTAGCGTCGAGTCGAGTGATAAGTAGTTGAATGCAACTTGTTAACGGGGTTTCGCCGCAGGGCAGATACTTCGGTAAGAGCCAACAACACTCTATTCAACGATTGGCGTAACTTTTGACAGCTCAAATCTCATACATTTGCAAACAGCGCAATGAAAAATATTGCGTAATACGAACGCAATATGGAATCGTCAAAAGGAATGACTTTTCTCTTCCTCTGTCGCTCGCTCCCGGCCCCGACGCGTCAGTAGGACAGCGACGGACGCTATGACGTCATCAGAGCGAGGTGCCAAGTTAACTAGATGTCTGTTGTAGATCAGTTCACAGTTCAGTCTCCGAGGGCGGCGCGAGCCGGTGCCGGTCGCGTTCCGTCGTGTGGCGGCCGCGGCTGCGAGCCGAGCCCGTCTGGAGACAAATACACTATTTTTATTTTATATTCTTAAGAGAGGTAACAGCTGTAATTCTTAAATAGATACAAGTAAATTACAAAGTTATGAGCTAATAATAACCCCCCACAGTTAATTTACTAAAAATGTGAACTGGATACTCCCAAAGCGACATAATAGCATTTATTGACAAAAACTACGAGTACAACACACACCTCACCAACACTACTCATCATCTAAAGATGCAACAAATTGCCTTATGAAGTGAACCCTTATTGACTGACCACTGTCATTAAATATATCAATGCCATCTTCACCCTTAATGCTACACATGCTATGCACTACAGAGACTGTTAAAAGTCGAACATGCTCTTACCGGAAACGAGTTTTTCCTATAGTTACTATGAAAACGGGGCACCTGAAAGAGAGGACGTCTACGAGCACCAGCAACACGAACTTTCAGTTTAATTTTACTAAGCAGAGAAGGATAATCTGCGGTGCCCTATCATCAATATACTGTCGTGGCGTCTCGGCTACTCGCATACGCGGCGGGAGAGGCAAAGACAGAGCACGTGTAGCCAGTAATTCTATGTATGTACTTTATTGCACCAAACCTGGGCAGGATAGGTCAGTCTATTGCTATAGCTTGTCAAATTCGTAGGTAGCACTCCCGTGGTCTGCGGGCGACGGGGGACGAAAGAAGCGAGTGAGTATCCAGCTAGACCAAAGACACTCTGTCTATGTCGAAACTGTGCCCTTTCATCTCACAAAAGAATATTGTTATGAATTTGGATTTAATTATATTTTTTGTGTTGTTTTTGTTGATTTTATGTCTGTGTTTTGCATTGTGTTACTTTTATTTTATTATTTTTTATGAGTTTTTATGTGTTTATGCTCATATAGTATATAAATGGTTTTCTATTCTATTCTATTCTTTCCATACTAATCTTCCACTTGCATTAAATCAAGCCCCACATGCGCTATTGAATGCGTTATGAGAAGTTATGCTGTTGATGAAACTAAGAAGGCACAGTGTAGAAGTGTAGACATAGTTAGAGATAAACACTACTCGCCGGCGAGACAATGAGCGTACTCCCAACGCGATTGAGCGTGACAGCGTACCTGTGGGGGGGAGGGGGGGGGGGGGGCATGCCATGTTATCGTAGTTCATCTAAATGTATAGAATACACATTCCCGGGACGAAAATTTTGTGACAAAAGTCCAACTTTCGTCCGTCGGTGTCTGCCCTGTCTCCCAGCGCCGTCACCCTCGCTCGCTCGGTCGCAAGCGCCGCTAGGGCGCATGCGCGTTCCTCGCGAGCTAGCAGCACCTCCTGTGCACACACACACACACACACACACAGCACAGTACCTTATGCCTGTCGGTGTCTGCCCTGTCCCCCAGCGCCCGTGTCAGCGCCGTCACTCTCGCTCGCTCGGTCGCCAGCGCCGCTAGGGCGCATGCGCGTTCTTCGCGAGCTGGCAGCACCTCCTGTGCACACACACACACACACTCAGCACAGTACCTTATGCCTGTCGGTGTCTGCCCTGTCTCCCAGCGCCCGTGTCAGCGCCGTCACCCTCGCTCGCTCGGTCGCCAGCGCCGCTAGGGCGCATGCGCGTTCTTCTCGAGCTAGCGGCACCTCCTGTGCACACACACACACACACACACACACACAGCACAGTACCTTATGCCTGTCGGTGTCTGCCCTGTCCCCCAGCGCCCGTGTCAGCGCCGTCACCCTCGCTCGCTCGGTCGCCAGCGCCGCTAGGGCGCATGCGCGTTCCTCGCGAGCTGGCAGAACCTCCTGTGCACACACACACACACACACACACACACACACACTCACACACACACTCACACACACACACACACACAGCACAGTACCTTATGCCTGTCGGTGTCTGCCCTGTCCCCCAGCGCCCGTGTCAGCGCCGTCACCCTCGCTCGCTCGGTCGCCAGCGCCGCTAGGGCGCATGCGCGTTCCTCGCGAGCTGGCAGCACCTCCTGTGCACACACACACACACACACACACACACACACACACACACACACACACACACACAGCACAGTACCTTATGCCTGTCGGTGTCTGCCCTGTTCCCCAGCGCCCGTGTCAGCGCCGTCACCCTCGCTCGCTCGGTCGCCAGCGCCGCTAGGGCGCATGCGCGTTCCTCGCGAGCTAGCAGCACCTCCTGTGCACACACACACACACACACAGCACAGTACCTTATGCCTGTCGGTGTCTGCCCTGTCTCCCAGCGCCCGTGTCAGCGCCGTCACCCTCGCTCGCTCGGTCGCCAGCGCCGCTAGGGCGCATGCGCGTTCTTCGCGAGCTAGCAGCACCTCCTGTGCACACACACACAGCACAGTACCTTATGCCTGTCGGTGTCTGCCCTGTCCCCCAGCGCCCGTGTCAGCGCCGTCACCCTCGCTCGCTCGGTCGCCAGCGCCACTAGGGCGCATGCGCGTTCCTCGCGAGCTAGCAGCACCTCCTGTGCACACACACACACACACAGCACAGTACCTTATGCCTGTCGGTGTCTGCCCTGTCTCCCAGCGCCCGTGTCAGCGCCGTCACCCTCGCTCGCTCGGTCGCCAGCGCCGCTAGGGCGCATGCGCGTTCTTCGCGAGCTAGCAGCACCTCCTGTGCACACACACACACACACACACACAGCACAGTATATTATGCCTGTCGGTGTCTGCCCTGTCCCCCAGCGCCCGTGTCAGCGCCGTCACTCTCGCTCGCTCGGTCGCCAGCGCCGCTAGGGCGCATGCGCGTTCCTCGCGAGCTGGCAGCACCTCCTGTGCACACACACACACACACACACACACAGCACAGTACCTTATGCCTGTCGGTGTCTGCCCTGTCCCCCAGCGCCCGTGTCAGCGCCGTCACCCTCGCTCGCTCGGTCGCCAGCGCCGCTAGGGCGCATGCGCGTTCCTCGCGAGCTAGCAGCACCTCCTGTGCACACACACACACACACACACACACACACACACACACACACACACACAGCACAGTACCTTATGCCTGTCGGTGTCTGCCCCGTCCCCCAGCGCCCGTGTCAGCGCCGTCACCCTCGCTCGCTCGGTCGCCAGCGCCGCTAGGGCGCATGCGCGTTCCTCGCGAGCTAGCAGCACCTCCTGTGCACACACACACACACACACACAGCACAGTACCTTATGCCTGTCGGTGTCTGCCCTGTCTCCCAGCGCCCGTGTCAGCGCCGTCACCCTCGCTCGCTCGGTCGCCAGCGCCGCTAGGGCGCATGCGCGTTCCTCGCGAGCTGGCAGAACCTCCTGTGCACACACACACACACACACACACACACACACACACACACACACACACAGCACAGTACCTTATGCCTGTCGGTGTCTGCCCTGTCCCCCAGCGCCCGTGTCAGCGCCGTCACCCTCGCTCGCTCGGTCGCCAGCGCCGCTAGGGCGCATGCGCGTTCCTCGCGAGCTAGCAGCACCTCCTGTGCACACACACACACACACACACACAGCACAGTACCTTATGCCTGTCGGTGTCTGCCCTGTCTCCCAGCGCCCGTGTCAGCGCCGTCACCCTCGCTCGCTCGGTCGCCAGCGCCGCTAGGGCGCATGCGCGTTCTTCGCGAGCTAGCAGCACCTCCTGTGCACACACACACAGCACAGTACCTTATGCCTGTCGGTGTCTGCCCTGTCCCCCAGCGCCCGTGTCAGCGCCGTCACCCTCGCTCGCTCGGTCGCCAGCGCCGCTAGGGCGCATGCGCGTTCCTCGAGAGCTGGCAGCACCTCCTGTGCACACACACACACACACACACACACACACACACACACACACACACACACACACACACACACACACACAGCACAGTACCTTATGCCTGTCGGTGTCTGCCCTGTCCCCCAGCGCCCGTGTCAGCGCCGTCACCCTCGCTCGCTCGGTCGCCAGCGCCACTAGGGCGCATGCGCGTTCCTCGCGAGCTAGCAGCACCTCCTGTGCACACACACACACACACAGCACAGTACCTTATGCCTGTCGGTGTCTGCCCTGTCTCCCAGAGCCCGTGTCAGCGCCGTCACCCTCGCTCGCTCGGTCGCCAGCGCCGCTAGGGCGCATGCGCGTTCTTCGCGAGCTAGCAGCACCTCCTGTGCACACACACACACACACACACAGCACAGTATCTTATGCCTGTCGGTGTCTGCCCTGTCCCCCAGCGCCCGTGTCAGCGCCGTCACTCTCGCTCGCTCGGTCGCCAGCGCCGCTAGGGCGCATGCGCGTTCCTCGCGAGCTGGCAGCACCTCCTGTGCACACACACACACACACACACACACACAGCACAGTACCTTATGCCTGTCGGTGTCTGCCCTGTCCCCCAGCGCCCGTGTCAGCGCCGTCACCCTCGCTCGCTCGGTCGCCAGCGCCGCTAGGGCGCATGCGCGTTCCTCGCAAGCTGGCAGCACCTCCTGTGCACACACACACACACACACACACACACACACACACACACACAGCACAGTACCTTATGCCTGTCGGTGTCTGCCCTGTCCCCCAGCGCCCGTGTCAGCGCCGTCACCCTCGCTCGCTCGGTCGCCAGCGCCGCTAGGGCGCATGCGCGTTCCTCGCAAGCTGGCAGCACCTCCTGTGCACACACACACACACACACACACACACACACACACACACACAGCACAGTACCTTATGCCTGTCGGTGTCTGCCCTGTCCCCCAGCGCCCGTGTCAGCGCCGTCACCCTCGCTCGCTCGGTCGCCAGCGCCGCTAGGGCGCATGCGCGTTCCTCGCGAGCTAGCAGCACCTCCTGTGTACGACATAAGCACAATTCACAATACTTTCACAACACTTCCAGACTATGAGATGAATCGTCGTAGCCCCGACTATTTGACAGATCGAATAAAAAATCGGTCTAGTGCGAGTCGGAATCGCACACGAAGAAATTTACAAAAACACGTGTAATTTATAAAAACACGTGTAATTTATAAAAGCGACGGATTTAGTAGTCTATGGTCGCTGTATGGTCTTTTTAGGGATCCAAACACCCTTATATACAACTTAGGGTCCGCTAAGATGTCAGTTATTTATAAGTTAAAGAGTCTCTTTGTATAGTTCAAACCACTTTACTTTATGATAATGGATTGATTCACTCTAAAAATAGTCTGTTGTGGCTTAGATTTAGGTGTTACGGCGAATAAGTAAGTTGAATTATATAGCAACTAGAACGTGCTAGTAATCCGCGTTTTCTTTGTACAAGGCTACCTTGTACAGTGGCTTTTGGATCCGAAACGACCTGTGCTAACTTTATAAAGCAACAAGTTATAATTTTACAATTCTCAACTGACATCATATCGTAAATGTTATACCTACGTGAAGTGACAATTTAGCCATAATGGTAGTTTATGTGACTGATACCTCATTCTCAGACTGTAAAGTTCTACCAGTACTGGAGGCCCAATGCAATTTTACAATGACCATAAACGCACTATCATAACTCCTGATAAAAATCGTCGGCGAATAAAAAAGCAAGTTACAAATTGTTTTGTGCTTTTTACTGGACTGAGTAGGGTTTTTGATTTTTATAATTGCCTCATTTGTTACGTAATTTGACTGACCTGCATCATAACAGCAGCTTCCATGTCCGCCATACTGACATTGTTGACTGGTTTCGGTTGCTCCTCGCTTTCTTCGTCTGAAATTATAAAGACCATAAAATAATAATAATAATACTTTGGACACTATTTACACACATTGATCTAGCCCCAAACTAGGATTCCCTGTATCTTGGGTACTAGACAACGATACACATACTTATATAGATAAATATTATACTTAGATAGATAAACAACCATGACTAGGGTACAAACATCCGTTCTCATCAAACAAATATTTGACCCCACCGGGACTCGAGCCCGGGACCCTTGGCTTCGTAGGCAGGGTCGCTGCCGACTCGGCCATTCGGGTCGTCAATAAATAACACTTTCTCAATAGCAAAGGAAAGCTGTGTTCGAAGTTTCTTGTATTTCGGTTAGGTCTGGACTGAGTATCATTTACACCATAAGTTATGTTCGTTAAAGTTTGTGTTTGTTCTTATTTCTTTCTATTGTAAAATAGTAATTTTGAGTCATCTTACTGGCACTTGTAAATACGATATTATACTATTGTCATTAGATTAGATTATCTTTATATTGTACATTGTGACAAAAAAAACAACACGAAAATTTTAAAAATGTTAACCCCGCAGTTTCTTAGTGCTTTCTTCTCTGACGGGCGTATTTCCGAAGCACTGGTAGAGTTAATGGAGTTTCTTTTTCCTGTGCAAGATTCAGCCATGAAAGGGAAATTTCCTTTTGCAAACTCAAAACATAATCAGATACTAATGAGTATCTGACTAAGTATTTGACTAACTAAACTAATGAGTTTAGTTGATCAAATTTGATTTATTTGTATTTTTCCCTAACAACAATTCTCTGGATCCCAAACGCGACGCGGGGACGTGGTCGACCCAGGAAGCGCTGGAGAGACGAATTGAGGTACCACAACAACAACTTGTGGGAGGTAGCCCAGAGGCGTGAATAGTGGAGGAGGGGAAGAGAGGCCTTTGCCCAGCGGTGGGATGACGTAGGCTAATAATTTTACCCATGTATAAGTGTCTGATTAGTAAAAGTGCATTATTTTTGTCTACTTATAATAAAATATTTGAGTTTGTGTTTACACGATCGGTTTTAGGAGGTTGATTGGTTGACGCGGCTCCGTCGGCTGCGGCCGGTCTCCCTCCTACCCCCGACACTTCTAGTAAGCTATCTCCCTCTATATTGCCTTGCTACCTGATTGACTTGCCGGCGGTCGTTCCTGAGACGGATCCTTTTAAATGCCGTATTTTCGCATAAATACCGCATTTTGCGCCCCCGGGAGCAATCGATACTCTGTCACTGGGCGTGTTCCATAGCAGAACAGGGTCCCTGATTGATCGTGTAATGAAATGACGCTCTACTGTCTCGCTCTCTCATCCAGCCGCACTGCCGCGTGACTATATGTATCTCGGTCTTGCTCACTCTAGCTAGGGGGTAGGAGTGGGCGTTATTTAACTAAATACGAATGAACCGATTGAACTGACCAAAAAACGCAGAAAAAAAACCGTTACTGAGACAGGATAGTTATAGAAGCTGTTTGTGTTATTTGGTAGCCGCTACCGTTTCGTTATTTCAAAATCCTGCTATGACCCACTACTAGCTAGGGGCACACAACACAAGGACTCAACGTGTTAAGCACATGTGGCTCTCAGCTTGAAGGACGTTATTAGAAATGCGCTGCGATATATTTGACACCGAGAAAATCTCAAAAGCGCGAGTCAGAAAATGCAAAGCTCTCTCTAGTGAGTAAATGTCGAACCACTCAATTCTAGCGCGAGTTAGGAAGCAACAGCTTCATATAGTGGTAAAACTTCGAACTAATAATGACTCACCGAGGTAAGGGCCCCACAAGGGCGGTGCTTACGAAGAGTTGCTGTCACTGAGCCGCGTGGCTATACGTCCGTCTCGCTCTCTCTACAGGGACGCACACTCACCGTGGTAAGAGAACAGCTGGGCCGGCGGGCGGTGCACACGGAGTGTTGCTGTCTCGCTCTTGAGCCTGGCCGCGTGGCTGCGGAGGTCTCTTTCGCACTCTTCTGTCCATGGCGAAGTGGGAGTGGACCTGGACAAACATATGAATAAATGAATGAATGGCACCAACCCAAACAGAATAGGAAAACTGAATTAAGGATGTGTATCAATTTAAAAAATATTTTGAGACCACCACCACCAAAATTTTTGACATCATTGTATAATTGCCTATTTGACTCAACTACTTTTTGTTACTTTTTTTTCTAGTATATGATTTTGTATGCCTAACGGCTGGACGTAAGAACAGAACCTATTATGTAACATCTAAGCTTAACTACGCTCCACAATAAACGATCTGAATCTGAATAAAAAACGCACCTATTTTACTACCAATAGATTTGAAATGACCGCCACAAATTAGTAAACGATCACAAAATTTTGTTTCATGAAATGTGTTTTATGTACTTAAGTTTATTAGTAGGTATTTTTTGTTGTTCTTACATGTTCAACCTAACACGAAGGATAAAGGTGGCTTCGCTTCGCTCACCCCCTTTATCCTTCACCTTAAGCTACCGCAGTATTTTGCCCTGATATTTTCTGTAACTTTTGGTGATCATTTACCCATTTTGGGTAGGAAAACATTATTTTGGTGGTCATTTAGATTGTTCTCGGAAACGGAACGTCTTTTAAAACACCCATCTGCGTGTAGGTGTCCCAGGTAGTGAGGGAAGAGCTAAAACGTTAAACTCCCTAAGCGAAAGAAGGAGGAGGAGATTGACGCCTTGCCCTATCCCTTACTTCCTGTGTCTCCTGTCAGTAGACGCTGATGGGCCCGTTTTTGCGCCAAACTGTCAACTGTCAGTTTGAACCCGCGATTTTTGGCAATCAATCCTACAGTTCATAAAATCTTAGGTGATATGACAGATAACCTTAAGCTTTGCGTTTTTCTTTGCGTTTTTCGCGATTTTATTTTTATCTAAACCTCCTGTGGACTGAGGAGATTAATACCAAATAGAAATTTTACAAACCGATCGGACTATTTTATAGTTTTAATAAGACTAACGTACAGCGATTCATTTTTATAAGTATAGATAGATAGTTTAGTCGGGACTCACTGCGGGTTGTGTAGTAGCCACGGTCCGGGCGATAGCAGCGGCTCGCCGATAGTAGCGCCGACCGCCTCGCAGTTTAGTCGCGTTAGTAGTTGCTGCGCTACTAACTCGGCCTCCGAGCGCTGTGGGAGTCAGTCATTTTTTTTTTATTGAATATAAATAAATAAATTATCTTATTCAACGTCAAAATTATACTTACTTATAACTACAAGTCAATTTTTTTATTTAAAAAAAAAGACTACACCGTTTCGGAAGGTGGGCCTCGGGGTTAAGAAGAAACGGCAAGAAACTCCCCCATACCTTTTTTTTTAAAAAGTGACTTTACAACAGGTACTGGTTCGGGTCTAAGGAAATTCGCCGGCGAGTGATAGACTTGATCCATCGCCCCTCGTCGAATTTCTGTGCGC
Organism: Argyresthia goedartella; assembly: GCA_949825045.1. Lineage (NCBI taxonomy): Eukaryota > Metazoa > Arthropoda > Insecta > Lepidoptera > Argyresthiidae > Argyresthia > Argyresthia goedartella. Next base: position 23,838,567 of record OX463832.1, read on the forward strand.
TGAGATGGTATGGACTATGCAGTTTTGTCATCTAAGAATTCCTTAATACTATAATAGGACTTTCTTATCAGCTCATTTTTAACATAGTTTTTGAACCTCTTTTCAGGAAGGATCAATGATTCCTGTGGTATTTTATTGTAGAAGTGAATACAGTGCCCCATGAATGATGTGCCTACTTTACTTAATCTAAATAATGGTAGTGCTAACCTATTTTTATTTCTAGTGTTAATTGCATGGCTATCACCTACAATTTTAAATAAAGCTATGTTTTTTCTTACATGCATGATATTCTCGTATATATATTGACAGGTAACCGTAAGTATATTAATTTCTTTGAATTTTTCTCTTAATGATTCTCTAGCATCTAATTGATATATCGCCCTGATCGCCCTTTTTTGTAAGAAAAATATCGTATTTATATCTGCTGCTCTCCCCCAGAGCAATATTCCATAAGACATAATACTGTGAAAATAACTAAAGTAAACCAATCTGGGGGAAAGAGACAGGTGTAAGAGGGCTTGTTGAAATAAGACAGGTATAAGAGGAGTTGTTGAAATAAGACAGGTATAAGAGGAGTTGTTGAAATGAGACAGGTATAAGAGGAGTTGTTGAAATGAGACAGGTATAAGAGGAGTTGTTGAAATGAGACAGGAAAAAGAGGAGTTGTTGAAATGAGACAGGTATAAGAGGAGTTGTTGAAATGAGACAGGTATAAGAGGAGTTGTTGTAATAAGATAGGTATAAGAGGAGTTGTTGAAATAAGACAGGTATAAGACGAGTAGGTGAAATAAGACAGGTGTAGGAGGAGTTGTTGAAATAAGACAGGTATAAGAGGAGTTGTTGAAATAAGATAGGAATAAGACGAGTTGGTGAAATAAGACAGGTATAAGACGAGTTGGCGAAATAAGACAGGTATAAGAGGCGTTGTTGAAATGAGGCAGGTATAAGAGGAGTTGTTGAAATAAGACAGGTATAAGAGGAGTTGTTGAAATGAGACAGGTATAACAGGAGTTGTTGAAATGAGACAGGTATAAGAGGCGTTGTTGAAACGAGAAAGGTATAAGAGGCGTTGTAGAAATGCGCCGATTATTTTGAAGTTTGAAAGAGATTGTCTTGAATTTTTCCATATTAAGTGGCAGAGGCACAATTGTGCCCACTTTTAGCCAGTTATTCAATAATGAGTGTGTGTCCTTTTGATCGCCGCATCTCTATTGTTTAATATTTATGCTTCGGAAAGCACCGGTTTTTTGTTGCGCGGATCGACCGCGAGTAATCGGGACATCAATAGCGGAACCGGAACCGCAGCTGTCACTCGTACCAACGAGATGAAAAATTAGAGGTTATCTTTTCTTGTCGGGAGAAAAAACATGTCTGCTCATGGCGTCGGGCCATTGACTGTATTTCGGTGTAACAATTGTCTAATACGGGTGTCAAGCCTGGTCGGAGTGTTAATCATCAACATCGTCGGGAAATAAGTGGATTCGCGTCAGCGGTTGAGTGATCCGTGTTGTGATTGGACATCGTCGTATCGGACGGCGACTCCTCGTGTCGGCAGGCAGCACGCCGGCGACAGCGTCGGGCAGCGAATAGTGAGATTCAGTCCCTATCCTACCCAAACTTGTGCTCCTATCCCGAGTTCCTGCCTCGAATCGAGCTTTCGATTTCCGGTCTACGACGGCAAGGTAAAGTAACAAACAAGATTTTCTCTCCCGTGCTGGCAAAAACCCAGCCCCTCAAGATTCCACGCCGTTCGGTTGAGGCGTGGAATTAAACATTTTGGTAGCAGGCGCGGTTTCCTAGTGGGAAATCACCGATTCACGGACGGTTGTAGGGTTGTTTTTTGCCACATTGTAGTTGGGAGAAAAGAATATCTCAGATTGGCCGGCAAGTCGGCAATGAGTCTGTGGTCGGTATACCACAATTAAAGTTCATTTTCGGTTAGTGAAAGTATAATTGTCAATTTAGTTAACAATTATTATAAATTTGTAGTCGGAAACTACTGTTTGTGCGCATAAAAGATTGAACAGTCATTCTGCGAAGTAACTAGATTGTATTACTTGCGGTAGAACGTCGGGTTCTATAGTACTGCAGTGTTATTTCGGTTTACAGAGCAGGGTCAGGATATTTAAGGGGTATTAAGCTGATTTTGCTGACCTCAGTAGAAGTGTGGGTCATATCGGAGGGGCCACTTCTAGAAGGTCACAGCTACCTTCATTATATTAAAAATAGCTTGGATTTTGGAATCCAGTGTGGTTTAGGGTGCTATATTGTTTAGGTTTATAGTCTCGGAGCCCACCACTTATTATTTTGTATTGTTTTCATAATCAAGTTTGTGTTTTATGGTGGCATTCTCTAATTGATTTAGAGTGTATATTTATAAGGTGTATGTCCACAGGGCGACCATATTAAATATGTTTTAGGATTTAATTGTTTTAGTGGTTGCCTTGGTTTTTACAACTTAGTTTTAATTTCTGTGCCCAGCGCTGACGGGCAAGTGCTGGTCTCTGGCTGTGCTTAGTTCGGTAGTGAAGCATAGGACCAGAAACAATTGAATCGGTAACCATGGCACCTTCGCCCTTGACGGTACTGCGGTATGGTGTCCGTGAGGAGATGAGATGGCTCGCCCATACTCACAAGTATGTGGAGCGACCTGACATGGACGATGTCCTGCTCAAGCGTGTGGAGGACGCAATGACACGCGTCGGGAAGGTGTGTCGGCTGGCTGCGGAGGCTGAAGCCCTCGGGCTTACGGATGAGGCTTCGGTGGCTGCAGTGAAGCAGCTCTGCGCGGATGCTGACCAAGCGATGGAGTGCTTGGGCGACATCGAGCGTCGCGCGGAGAAAATTAAGCGGTCGCGACGGAATGACCGCGGGGAGGGTAGCGGAGACCCGCCCCCTAAGGGTGTTGTTGGACGGCTGCCACACCTGGAGATTCCGGCCTTCGGTGGGGCAATTGATGAGTGGCCGGCATTCATCAATTTGTTCGATAGTTTGGTCCACGGTCGGGACGACCTGGACAACGCCTACAAGTTGGCCCAACTATTGATGGCACTGCGGGGTGAACCGAAGGAGTTGGTCGGTCACCTAACGGTCACGGCAGGCGATTACGAGATAGCCCGGTCCATATTGTTTGACCGCTACCAGCACAAACGGCGGTTGGTTGATGCGCAGCTGGGGAAGCTGTTTAGCATCCCAAGAGTAACCCGGGATGTTGACATCCGGGTACAGGTGCTCAACCCTGTGCTGGTGGCCACTAAGGCCCTTCAGAACCTTGGTCTGCCGGTAGACCAATGGTCATATATCGTGTTGTATATGGTTTTGTCACGGTTGCCTGCAGCTGTTCAAAGTCGGTTTGAACAGCTGCATGGGGGCAGTAGCTCGGAACTGCCCACGCTCGTCCAATTAACGGATTTTTTGGAGGGTGAATGCAGGCGATGCGACACATTGGACACGGAGGCCAGTGTGCAGCGCCAACCCGCGCGGATGCGGGAGGGGCCGCGCCCCCCGCCCCCACGGGGGGGTGGGCGGTCAAAACGATTTGGCGTTTTGAATGCCGCGCCGTCGGGTGACGGCTGTGTGCATTGCGACAGTGCCGGTCATGAGGTGACCAGTTGCGCCAACTTTAAGGCGCTCGGGGTAGCTGCCCGCAGGAAGGTAGTCTTCCGCAACCGATTGTGTTTCGGTTGTTTGGGGCCGCACCCGCTGAGCGAGTGCTCACGCGCGTCCCCCTGTGAGTGCTGCGGTGGCAAGCACCACATCGTGTTGTGCCTGAACCGGTCAGGCCCTTCGGACGATCACCAGGGCCGGACTCAGGTTGGTCGGTCACAGGGCCCAACCAGGGCCGGACCCAGTCCCCCTCCGGGCAACGGGAGTCACCAACGGGGTGACTGGGGTACCCGCGGACGGGACCCCCCCCCGAGGGGAAGGGGGCAGCGCGGGGGGTAACAGGCGGGATAGCCGGGGTTCGGTCGCCGCTGTCCAGGGTCAGCGAGGACTTCGGGCCGCTGGCTCACCGCGTGTTACGGGCGGGTGTCAGATGGCACCTATGAGTGGCGCGAAGGCTGGGAGCCCACCACCTTCTGCGCCACCCTGCCCGTCGCTCTGGGAGGCGAACAGGGAGGCGAACAGTCGGATGTCGCCCCCATTCCTAGAGCGCCCCAGGTTGGATCCGCTCTCCCCCCTCCATCCACGGTGGCCACCGGGCACACCGTACACAGTCCGGTATGGTCGGATACCGGGACAGCGAGGGGCCTATTATGCGGGTTGGGACCCCCTGATGTACATACGGTCTGATATGCCACCGGCATATCAGCAGCCGAGTTACCAGGCCGACGGGGGTCCCAGCGGGTTCGGATCCCGCGGAGGTTCCCGCTAGGGACACGCCGCCCACTTACAGGGTGCCGCCACTCCACAGATGGTCATGCTCCCCACCGCCTCGGTGATAGCGTGGAGTTCGGACGGCAAATCTCGTGTGGCACGAGCACTATTGGACTCGGGGGCCCAGGGGTGCTTAGTCTCGTGCAACCTTGTAAGACGGTTGGGCATTTCGGTAAGGGAGTATCCACATTCCATTCGGGGAATTGGGAACACGGAAGTCGGTTCCGTTAAGGGAGTACGACGGATTACTCTCTCGTCACGGGTGGATTCATCGGTGAATCTGACGGTCACGGCATTAGTCATGCCTAATGTGATGGGCTCACACCCTCACGTACGGTTGTCGCCCTCGGTGCGACAGTTGGTCGCTGGGTTGTCACTGGCTGACCCGGAGTTCGATATTCCGGGCCCAGTAGACATTTTATTGGGTGTCGATGCCTTGGGATACCTGTTAGTGCCAGGTGTCCACGTGTTGCAGGCGACTGGTCTGGTTTCGGTCAACACCAGACTGGGCCATGCGTTAATGGATCCGGTCATGCCGGCTGCCCCACGCCTAGCGACTCGTAGTCCCTTATTCGGTTCTGTACTCTCGGAGGTGATACAGAAGTTTTGGGAGGTGGAGGAACCACCTACGGTCCGCCGGTTGGACCCGGTTGAAGAAGAGTGTGAACAGTTTTATCGGAACAATACTGGTCGCCTTCGGTCAGGTCGATTTCTCACACGTCTTCCATTCCGGAGTGATCGCCCACCGCTGGGCAGTTCACACCATGCAGCCGAGACGCGGCTTCTGTCGATGGAACGACGCATGAAGCGTGACGGGATTTTCCGGCAGAAGTACGTCGACTTCATGCGGGAACACGAGTCGCTCGGCCACATGTCGGTTTCGGGTATCGACTGGAAGCGTGAAGACCACTGCTTCCTGCCCCATCACGCGGTCTTGAGGACCCCGGAGGGCAAAATACGGGTAGTGTTCGATCGATCGGCATCAACATCTAACGGAATGAACCTGAACCAGTGTTTGCATTCAGGGCCGAAGTTGAACCATGACATCGCGGATGTTATCACACGGTTCCGTCGACACAATGTTGTGTTTGTAGCTGACATCCGGATGATGTTTAGACAGACGGTCATTCACCCTGACGATAGACGGTATCAGCTGATACTGTGGCGAGAGAGCCCAGATCAGCCCATCAGGGTGTACGAGCTGAACACCAACACGTACGGGCTACGGTCTAGTCCTTATTTGGCGATTCGCACTCTGCGGGAGTTAGCGGATCGAGAACGGTTAAACTTCCCTAGAGGAGCAGCGATCCTGGAGCAGGATCTCTACGTGGACGATATCTGTACCGGTGCAGATTCAGTAGAGGAGGCGCTCGCTCGACGGGACGAGCTAGTTGAGCTCTTACGGGGTGGAGGTTACGAGCTCCGGAAATGGATGTCGAACTCTCCAGAGTTACTGACTGGTCTTCCGGATGACTACCAGCAGGATCCCCACATTTTTGAAAATTTGGAAAATCCAAATATGTTGTCGGTATTAGGCGTCCAGTACCAGCCGGTGTCAGACATGTTCTCGTATCGGGTCGAGTTGGACTCCCCGAAGGTCTGGACGAAACGGAACGTCCTCTCAGCGGTGGCTAGGACATTTGATCCAAACGGGTGGATCACCCCGGTAACATTTCAGCTCAAGTGTTTTATGCAGCAATTGTGGTCTGCTGAGCTGAAATGGGACGACCCGATCGGCGGGTCATTGAGCTCAGAGTGGGACTCGTTCTTTTCGACCCTCCCTGGCATCAATCGGATTTCACTGCCACGGAGGTTGGTCCCCACCAAACGATACACCGCCACCCTGCTTGGGTTTTGCGATGCCTCGGAGAAGGGCTACGGAGCTGCGGTGTATCTGCGTACGGTCGACTCCTCGGGGGAGGTTGATGTGCGGTTGGTCATGGCCAAGAGCAAGGTTGCGCCGTTGCGCACTCGCCTGACCATTCCCAAGTTAGAGCTTTTGGGAGCGGCTCTCCTGACTCTTCTGCTCAACCACACGATGACGGTTCTTCGTGGGTCAATAGCGTTAGAAGATACGGTCTACGCTTGGACGGACAGCCAGATCGTGTTATGCTGGCTGAAAGCTTCAGTTCACAAGCTGGAGATTTTTGTGGCGAATCGGGTTTCGCAGATTTTGAATTCGGAGGTTCCCTTAATCTGGAGACATGTTCCAGGGGAAATGAACCCAGCAGACTGTGCGTCTCGTGGGTGTCACGCTCCGGAGTTGGTTGGACATCCCTTGTGGTGGGGTCCAAAATGGTTGACTCAAGCCGAATCGGATTGGCCAATGAGTCCACGTGTTACCACGGCGAACGGCGCCTTGACAGTCGGTGTCTGTACGACGCAACCAGAGCCGGAAGAGGAGTTCAGCCTGCTGGAACGGTACAGCTCGCTCGACAAGCTGGTCAATGTGACCGCCTGGATCTGCCGATTTGCGCGGAATTGTCGGAATTCTGAGGCGCAACGAGTGCGGACACAGGTCCTGACACCACGGGAACGGAACCATGCGTTGTTCGCATTGGTACGGAACGTGCAGACGGTGCACTTTAAGTCCGAATTGGACATTCTGAGACGCGGACGCGTCCAACTGAAGGGAGCTGTGGCTCGGCTCAACCCGTTTATTGACCCTCAAGGATTGCTGAGAGTAGGAGGTCGGCTGCGGAATGCCAAACTGCCTTATGCGGCTCGTCACCCGTTGTTACTCCTTAGGAAAGGGAAGTTGGTTGAACTGTTGATACAGGATCGACACATTCGGAATGGGCATGTCGGATGCCACGCCTTGATGGCGTTTCTCCAGCGCGAGTTCTGGATTCTATCGGGAAGACGCTTAGTGCGTAGCGTCGTATTTCGGTGCCTGCCTTGTTATCGGGCCAAGGCGGCTACGATGCAGCCCCAGATGGGCGATTTGCCCTCGGATAGGGTTAACGAAATCCGGCCCTTTGCGGGTGTCGGAACGGATTTCGCGGGACCATTCATGGTCAAGTCTTCACAGCTACGGAACGCCAGATTAGTGAAGGCATACCTGTGCGTCTTCGTGTGCTTGGCCACGAAGGCAGTCCACTTGGAGGTGGTCAATGACCTCACTACAGAGGCATTTATCGCATGTCTAGATCGGTTCGTCTCATGAAGGGGCCTCCCGACATTAATCCGTTCGGACAACGGCACAAATTTTGTCGGAGCCAGGCGATATCTGCAGGAGATCACTCAATTCCTGAACGGTAACCATGCCATCGGTACGGCTTGCTCCCGACGAGGGATTTGAATGGGTTTTCAGTCCGCCCGGGATGTCCTCATTGGGGAGGAATATTTGAGGCTGCGGTTAAATCGGCTAAGTCCGCACCTGACGAGGATCATCGGTGAGACCTCTCTACGCTTTGAAGAGCTTGCGACGCTGTTCTGTAAGATTGAAATGACACTGTATAATTTCCACGCCTACCGAACGGCGTGGAATCCTGAGGGGGATGTGCCTTTGGTCGCACGTGAGAGAAAAGAATTCATGAAATTGTTATTACCTTGTCACCGCAGACAGGATAGATTGAAGGCTCGATTCGAGACAGGGGAATGCGGGAGAGGAGACTGTTTTGGAATGGGGGATGGGATCGAACCTTGCCGTCGCTGTCCGACGCCGTCGCCGGCGTGCTGCTGGCGGCACGTGGAGTCGCCGCCGATACGACTATGTGCTTCACAACACAAATCACTTGACCGCTGACGCGAATCTAATTACGATCAATAGCTCGACGCTATGAGGTAGATTTACACTCCGACCAGGCCCGATGCCTGTATGATAATTGGTACACCGAAATAACCATCAATGCCACGGGGCCCGAGCCGCCATGTTATTCTCCCGATGAGACAAGACCAAGAGTAAAGATAACCTCCAATTTTACATCTCGTTCCGGTACGAGTGACAGCTGCTAGTGCCGTTTTCCGCTAGTGATGTCTCGATTACTCGCGATCGATTCGCGCAACAAAAAACCGGTGCGTTTCCGAAGCATAAATATTAAACAGTCCACCCGCCCGGACAGGCCCGAACCTGTCCCTAATCAATAGGAAGACGAGAAAGTGTTGCGACCGCTCTCTTGAGGACCGAGTCCCCCACCCTGACTTCTGCTGATCGAGGCGTGCCATCCCGACCCGTGTTACAAATTGACGATCCGTCCTCGTCTCCATCTCAATGATGGCAGGTTCGCATCCTTAATCAGCACCAAATCACCGACTTGAGGGGGGGCTCGTCCGGTCAGGTCCACTTAAGGCGCTGCTGCAAGATGTGCAAGTACTCAAGGGGACCACCGTTTCCAAAAATCTTGAGCCATCTGCTGCAACATCTGCCACCTAGTTAACCGACTTAACTTAACATCACCGAATGGGTATTCTGGCAGGGCGTTAAGGGGCTGACCTATCAGGAAGTGACCCGGCGTCAACGCTTCCAAATCATTTGGATCCGAACTGAGCGGGCACAACGGACGCGAGATCAGTGTCATTTCAATTTTACAGAACAGCGTCGCAAGCTCTTCAAAGCGTAGAGAGGTCTCACCGATGATCCTCGTCAGGTGCGACTTAGCCGATTTAACCGCAGCCTCAAAAATTCCTCCCCAATGAGGACATCCCGGCGGACTGAAAACCCATTCAATCCCTCGTCGGGAGCAAGCCGTACCGATGGCGTCCTGGTTACCGTTCAGGAATTGAGTGACCTCCTGCAGATATCGCCTGGCTCCGACAAAATTTGTGCCGTTGTCCGAACGGATTAATGTCGGCAGGCCCCTTCGTGAGACGAACCGATCTAGACATGCGATAAATGCCTCTGTAGTGAGGTCACTGACCACCTCCAAGTGGACTGCCTTCGTGGCCAAGCACACGAAGACGCACAGGTATGCCTTCACTAATCTGGCGTTCCGTAGCTGTGAAGACTTGACCATGAATGGTCCCGCGAAAGCCGTTCCGACACCCGCAAAGGGCCGGATTTCGTTAACCCTATCCGAGGGCAAATCGCCCATCTGGGGCTGCATCGTAGCCGCCTTGGCCCGATAACAAAGCAGGCACCGAAATACGACGCTACGCACTAAGCGTCTTCCGATAGAATCCAGAACTCGCGCTGGAGAAACGCCATCAAGGCGTGGCATCCGATATGCCCATTCCGAATGTGTCGATCCTGTATCAACAGTTCGACCAACTTCCCTTTCCTAGGGAGTTACAACGGGTGGCGAGCCGCATAAGGCAGGTTGGCATTCCGCAGCCGACCTCCTACCCTCAGCAATCCTTGAGGGTCAATGAACGGGTTGAGCCGAGCCACAGCTCCCTTCAGTTGGACGCGTCCGCGTCTCAGAATGTCCAGTTCGGACTTAAAGTGCACCGTCTGCACGTTCCGTACCAATGCGAACAACGCATGGTTTCGATCCCGTGGTGTCAGGACCTGTGTCCGCACTCGTTGCGCCTCAGAATTCCGACAATTCCGCGCAAATCGGCAGATCCAGGCGGTCACATTGACCAGCTTGTCGAGCGAGCTGTACCGTTCCAGCAGGCTGAACTCCTCTTCCGGCTCTGGCTGCGTCGTACAGACACCGACTGTCAAGGCGCCGTTCGCCGTGGTAATGCGTGGACTCATTGGCCAATCCGATTCGGCTTGAGTCAACCATTTTGGACCCCACCACAAGGGATGTCCAACCAACTCCGGAGCGTGACACCCACGAGACGCACAGTCTGCTGGGTTCATTTCCCCTGGAACATGTCTCCAGATCAAGGGAACCTCCGAAGTCAAAATCTGCGAAACCCGATTCGCCACAAAAATCTCCAGCTTGTGAACTGAAGCCTTCAGCCAGCATAACACGATCTGGCTGTCCGTCCAAGCGTAGACCGTATCTTCCAACGCTATTGACCCACGAAGAACCGTCATCGTGTGGTTGAGCAGACGAGTCAGGAGAGCCGCTCCCGAAAGCTCTAACTTGGGAATGGTCAGGCGAGTGCGCAACGGCGCAACCTTGCTCTTGGCCATGACCAACCGCACATTAACCTCCCCCGAGGAGTCGACCGTACGCAGATACACCGCAGCTCCGTAGCCCTTCTCCGAGGCATCGCAAAACCCATGCAGGGTGGCGGTGTATCGTTTGGTGGGGACCAACCTCCGTGGCAGTGAAATCCAATGGATGCCAGGGAGGGTCGAAAAGAACGAGTCCCACTCTGAGCTCAATGACCCGCCGATCGGGTCGTCCCATTTCAGCTCAGCAGACCACAATTGCTGCATAAAACACTTGAGCTGAAATGTTACCGGGGTGATCCACCCGTTTGGATCAAACGTCCTAGCCACCGTTGAAAGGACGTTCCGTTTCGTCCAGACCTTCGGGGTGTCCAACTCGACCCGATACGAGAACATGTCTGACACCGGCTGGTACTGGACGCCTAATACCGACAACATATTTGGGTTTTCCAAATTTTCAAAAATGTGGGGATCCTGCTGGTAGTCATCCGGAAGACCAGTAAGTAACTCTGGAGAGTTCGACATCCATTTCCGGAGCTCGTAACCTCCACCCCGTAGGAGCTCAACTAGCTCGTCCCGTCGAGCGAGCGCCTCCTCTACGGAATCTGCACCGGTACAGATATCGTCCACGTAGAGGTCCTGCTCCAGGATCGCTGCTCCTCTAGGGAAATTTAACCGTTCTCGATCCGCTAACTCCCGAAGAGTGCGAATCGCCAAATAAGGACTAGACCGTAGCCCGCACGTGTTGGTGTTCAACTCGTACACCCTGATGGGCTGATCTGGGCTCTCTCGCCACAGTATCAGCTGATACCGTCTATCGTCAGGGTGAATGACCGTCTGTCTAAACATCATCCGGATGTCAGCTACAAACACAACATTGTGTCGACGGAACCGTGTGATAACATCCGCGATGTCATGATTCAACTTCGGCCCTGAATGCAAACACTGGTTCAGGTTAATGCCGTTAGATGTTGATGCCGATCCATCGAACACTACCCGTATTTTGCCCTCCGGGGTCCTCAAGACCGCGTGATGAGGCAGGAAGCAGTGGTCTTCACGCTTCCAGTCGATACCCGAAACCGATATGTGGCCGAGCGACTCGTATTCCCGCATGAAGTCGACGTACTTCTGCCGGAAAATCCCGTCACGCTTCATGCGTCGTTCCATCGACAGAAGCCGCGTCTCGGCTGCATGGTGTGAACTGCCTAGCGGTGGGCGATCACTCCGAAATGGAAGACGTGTGAGAAATCGACCTGACCGAAGGCGACCAGTATTGTTCCGATAAAACTGTTCACACTCTCCTTCAACCGGGTCCAACCGGCGTACCGTAGGTGGTTCCTCCACCTCCCAAAACTTCTGTATCACCTCCGAGAGTACAGAACCGAATAAGGGACTACGAGTCGCTAGGCGTGGGGCAGCCGGCATGACCGGACCCATTACCGCATGGCCCAGTCTGGTGTTGACCGAAACCAGACCAGTCGCCTGCAACACGTGGACACCTGGCACTAACAGGTATCCTAAGGCATCGACACCCAATAAAATGTCTACTGGGCCCGGAATGTCGAACTCCGGGTCAGCCAGTGACAACCCAGCGACCAACTGTCGCACCGAGGGCGACAACCGTACGTGAGGGTGTGAGCCCATCACATTAGGCATGACTAATGCCGTGACCGTCAGATTCACCGATGAATCCACCCGTGACGAGAGAGTAATCCGACATACTCCCTTAACGGAACCGACTTCCGTGTTCCCAATTCCCCGAATGGAATGTGGATACTCCCTTACCGAAATGCCCAACCGTCTTACAAGGTTGCACGAGACTAAGCACCCCTGGGCCCCCGAGTCCAATAGTGCTCGTGCCACACAAGATTTGCCGTCCGAACTCCACGCTATCACCAAGGCGGTGGGGAGCATGACCGTCTGTGGAGTGGCGGCACCCTGTAAGTGGGCGGCGTGTCCCTAGCGGGAACCTCCGCGGGATCCGAACCCGCTGGGACCCCCGTCGGCCTGGTAACTCGGCTGCTGATATGCCACCGGTGGCATATCAGACCGCCTGTACATCAGGGGGTCCCAACCCGCATAATAGGCCCCTCGCTCTCCCGTTACCCGACCATACCGGACTGTGAACGGTTTGCCCGGTGGCCAACGTGGATGGAGGGGGGAGAGCGGATCCAACCTGGGGCGCTCTAGGAATGGGGGCGACATCCGACTGTTCGCCTCCCTGTTCGCCTCCCAGAGCGACGGGCAGGGTGGCGCAGAAGGTGGTGGGCTCCCAGCCTTCGCGCCACTCATAGGTGCCATCTGACACCCGCCCGTAACACGCGGTGAGCCAGCGGCCCGACGTCCTCGCTGGCCCTGGACAGCGGCGACCGAACCCCGGCTATCCCGCCTGTTACCCCCCGCGCTGCCCCCTTCCCCTCGGGGGGGGGGTCCCGTCCGCGGGTACCCCAGTCACCCCGTTGGTGACTCCCGTTGCCCGGAGGGGGACTGGGTCCGGCCCTGGTTGGGCCCTGTGACCGACCAACCTGAGTCCGGCCCTGGTGACCGTCCGATGGGCCTGACCGGTTCAGGCACAACACGACGTGGTGCCTGCCACCGCAGCCCTCACATGGGGACGCCCGTGAGCACTCGCTCAGCGGGTGCGGCCCCGAACAACCGAAACACAATCGGTGGCGGAAGACCACCTTCCTGCGGGCAGCCACACCGAGCGCCTTAAAGTTGGCGCAACTGGTCACCTCATGACCGGCACTGTCACAGTGCACACAGCCGTCACCCGACGGCGCGGCACTCAAAACGCCAAATTGTTTTGACCGACCACCCCCCCGTGGGGGTGGGGGGCGCGGCCCCTCCCGCATCCGCGCGGGTTGGCGCTGCACACTGGCCTCCGAATCCATGGTGTCGCATCGCCTGCATTCACCCTCCAAAAACTCCGTTAATTGGACGAGCGTGGGCAGTTCCGAGCTACTGCCCCCATGCAGCTGTTCAAACCGACTTTGAACAGCTGCAGGCAACCGTGACAAAACCATATATAACACAATATATGACCATTGGTCTACCGGCAGACCAAGGTTCTGAAGGGCCTTAGTAGCCACCAGCACAGGGTTGAGCACCTGTACCCGGATGTCAACATCCCGGGTTACTCTTGGTATGCTAAACAGCTTCCCCAGCTGCGCATCAACCAACCGCCGTTTGTGTTGGTAGCGGTCAAACAATATGACCCGGGCAATCTCATAATTGCCCGCCGTGACCGTTAGGTGACCGACCAACTCCTTCGGTTCACCCCGCAGTGCCATCAAGAGTTGGGCCAACTTGTAGGCGTTGTCCAGGTCGTCCCGACCGTGGACCAGACTATCGAATAAATTGATGAATGCCGGCCACTCATCAATTGCCCCACCGAAGGCCGGAATCTCCAGGTGTGGCAGCCGTCCAACAACACCTTTAGGGGGCGGGTCTCCGCTACCCTCCCCGCGGTCATCCCGACGCGACCGCTTAATTTTTTCGGCGCGACGCTCGATGTCGCCCAAGCACTCCATCGCTTGGTCAGCATCCGCGCAGAGCTGCTTCACTGCGGCCACAGAGGCCTCATCCGTAAGCCCGAGGGCTTCAGCCTCCGCAGCCAGCCGACACACCTTCCCGACGCGTGTCATTGCGTCCTCCACACGCTTGAGCAGGACATCGTCCATGTCAGGTCGCTCTACATACTTGTGAGTATGGGCGAGCCATCTCATCTCCTCACGGACGCCATACCGCAGTACCGTCAAGGGTGAAGTTGCCATGGTTACCAATTCAATTGTTTCTGGTCCTATGCTTCACTACCGCACAGCCAGAGACCAGCACTTTCCGTCAGCGCTGGGCACAGAAATTAAAACTAAGTTGTAAAAACCAAGGCAACTACTAAAACAATTAAATCCTAAACAATATTTAATATGGTCGCCCTGTGGACATACACCTTATAATATACACTCTAAATCAATTAGAGAATGCCACCATGTGGTACAATACAAATAACACACAAAAGGTTATTATAAAAAAAACTATTTTTCTAGCAGTGGCCCCTCCGATAGGAACCACACTTCCTTTGAGGTCAGCAAAATCAGCTTAATACCCCTTAAATAGCCCGACCCTGCTGTGTAAACCGAAATAACACTGTAGGACTATAGAACCCGACGTTCTATCGCAAGTAATACAATCTAGGCTTCGCAGAATGACTGTTCAATCCTTTATGCGCACAAACAGTAGTTTCCGACTACAAATTTATAACAACTGTTAACTAAATTGGCACTTATACTTTCACTTACCGAAAATGAACTTTAATCGTGGTATACCGACCACAGACTCATTGCCGACTTGAGCCAATCTGGGATATTCTTTTCTCCCAACTACAATGTGACAAAGGCAGCCCTACCGTGAATCGATGATTTCCCACTAGGAAACCGCGCTTCTGCTACCAAAATGATTAATTTCCACGCCTACCGAACGGCGTGGAATCCTGAGGGGGGATGTGCCCTTGGCCGCACGTGAGAGAAAAGAATTCATGAAATTTGTTTATTACCTTGTCACCGCAGACAGGATAGATTGAAGGCTCGATTCGAGACAGGGGAATGAGGGAGAGGAGACTGTTTTGGAATGGGGGATGGGATCGAACCCTTGCCGTCGCTGTCCGACGCCGTCGCCGGCGCGCTGCTGGCGGCACGTGGAGTCGCCGCCGATACGACTATGTGCTTCACAACACAAATCACTTGACCGCTGACGCGAATCTAATTACGATCAATAGCCCGACGCTATGAGGTAGATTTACACTCCGACCAGGCCCGATGCCTGTATGATAATTGGTACACCGAAATACCATCAATGCCACGGGGCCCGAGCCGCCATGTTATTCTCCCGATGAGACAAGACCAAGAGTAAAGATAACCTCCAATTTTACATCTCGTTCCGGTACGAGTGACAGCTGCTAGTGCCGTTTTCGCTAGTGATGTCTCGATTACTCGCGATCGATTCGCGCAACAAAAATCTGGTGCGTTTCCGACGCATAAATATTAAACAGACACTGAACTCGCGTCCGTTGTGCCCGCTCAGTTCGGATCCAAATGATTTGGAAGCGTTGACTCCGGGTCACTTCCTGATAGGTCAGCCCCTTAACGCCCTGCCAGAATACCCATTCGGTGATGTTAGATCAAGATTTTTGGAAACGGTGGTCCCTTGAGTACTTGCACATCTTGCAGCAGCGCCTTAAGTGGACTGACCGGACGAGCCCCTCTCAAGTCGGTGATTTGGTGCTGATTAAGGATGCGAACCTGCCATCATTGAGATGGAGACGAGGACGGATCGTCAATTTGTACACGGGTCGGGATGGCACGCCTCGATCAGCAGAAGTCAAGGTGGGGGACTCGGTCCTTAAGAGAGCGGTCGCAACACTTTCTCGCCTTCCTATTGATTAGGGACAGGTTCGGGCCTGTCCGGGCGGGTGACTGTTTAATATTTATGCTTCGGAACGCACCGGTTTTTTGTTGCGCGGATCGACCGCGAGTAATCGGGACATCACTAGCGGAACCGGAACCGCAGCTGTCACTCGTACCAACGAGATGAAAAATTAGAGGTTATCTTTTCTTGTCGGGAGAAAAAACATGTCTGCTCATGGCGTCGGGCCATTGATTGTATTTCGGTGTAACAATTGTCTAATACGGGTGTCGAGCCTGGTCGGAGTGTTAATCATCAACATCGTCGGGAAATAAGTGGATTCGCGTCAGCGGTTGAGTGATCCGTGTTGTGATTGAACATCGTCGTATCGGACGGCGACTCCTCGTGTCGGCAGGCAGCACGCCGGCGACAGCGTCGGGCAGCGAATAGTGAGATTCAGTCCCTATTCTACCCAAACTTGTGCTCCTATCCCGTATTCCTGCCTCGAATCGAGCTTTCGATTTCCGGTCTACGACGGCAAGGTAAAGTGACAAACAAGATTTTCTCTTCCGTGCTGGCAAAAACCCAGCCCCTCAAGATTCCACGCCGTTCGGTTGAGGCGTGGAATTAAACATCTATGTTCTTTGTTATATTTAATCAAAAGAGGTTCAGCCGTCTGATAATCATCAGCTTTTTACCCACGACGACGGGCGGAAAGGGATGGAGGAGGTACATGCGTTTGCAGTAAGAGGTTGCGTGTGTGTGTGTGTGTGTGTTTATGTATGTCCGTTATCCATTTTCTGGAAAACTATCGACCGATTTCGATGCAGTTTTTTGTATTAAAGGGATATAATTTCAAAGCAGGGTCTTAGATGTTTTACAGTTGAAGACCACCAGCAGTATTAAATCATATAAAAACAAGATTTACATGAAAATAGTCTGCAAAGGCGAGCTTATATCTAATAAGTGATCTCTTCCAGAAAACCAGGTTCAGATGGAAAAGGTTGATTGCTGTACTGGGGTAGACCTATGTGTATAACATATGACGAATTAAACGAATAATTACATAAATCCAACTAATATTACAAATGTGAAAGCAGCGATGTTCAGAAGTTTGGATGTTTGTTCCTCAATCACGCTAAACTACTGAACAGATTTGAATGAAATTGAGCAAAGAGATAGTTTATGAGCTAGATTAAAGTAAAGAATACTTTTTATCCGACTGCACCAGAAGGAGGGTAACGTTATCTCGGTAAATGATGGTTCCTAGGAACTCGCAGATGAAGTTGCGGGAATGAGCTAGTATTAATATAAATCGAATCATAAATCAAATAATTCATATGTATAATATACTACTACTACTACTACTACTACTACTACTATTACTACTACTACTAATAAATACTTACATGCCGACTACCTATAATTCTAAAGTGAGGGGTAATGCTCCTTCATACGACTTTTAAAATGTCATCCCATAGATTTCGGCGAGGAATTTAAAAAAAATATATACTTTTGTTTGAATTTTTGCTTTGGGAGTTTTATTATCACGAGCACACATTAGAAAACGGTTAGAGACGTCGGATATCATGTCCATGCACGAACGCTTGCGTCCGTATCTCGTGTACGAAGATGCTATAGTCTTTGTGTTTAGTGGTCCCTGTGCCTGCTTCTAGAGTTGTTGCTGAATACCTTCTGCGTGTGTTGTTGCGTCTCTGCTAGCGCAAGCAGCACATCGTACGCCTCTAGCGCGCGGTCGGCTGCTAGCAGCGCCGAGCAGAGCGCGACCGTCGAAGACTCGTGGACTGCACACGCTGTGGCTAATCTGTGGTGAAGTTTTCCCTAGTTAGGTGGACGTTAGGTAATGGTTGGTGAAAACGGACATTAGTCAGGAGACCACTTTGAGCCTACAAATTTTTGTATACTTAGTAGACTTTGATATAAATTGATAGCCCGAATGGCCGAGTCGGCAGTGACCCTGCCTACGAAGCCAAGGGTCCCGGGTTCGAGACCCGGTGGGGGCAAATATTTGTTTGATTAGAACGGAGTTTGTACCCTAGTCATGGTTGTTTATCTATCTAAGTATAATATTTATCTATATAAGTATGTGTATCGTTGTCTAGTACCAAAGACACAGGGAATCCTAGTTTGGGGCGACATCAGTGTGTGTAAATAGTGTCCAAGGTATTATTATTATTATTACATATCGTACAGACATGAGCAGTTTATACAACAGTTTGGAGTTTTGTGAGCTTCCTGTGTTTGTGTGTACCTGTGCGCAGTATCTGCAGCGCGTGCGTATGCGCACTCCGCGACGCGCGCGTCCGCTTCGAGACGAGCTGAGTGCGCGCGCAGAGCCAACAGCGACGCTTGTAGCGCGGACGCTGGGAACGCAAACGATATGGAAATTAAATCAAAGCGGTACATCCGGTGGTCACCATAACAGACAGAACTCTTTCATCATCATCTCGCCCTGTTTCGAACTCTGTGGCTTTGCGGCTTGAAATGAAATAAAAAGTACACAATTACATATTTTTTTTACATTTCGTACGAGTTCGCAAAGGCTTATATTTAAGAAACAAGAAGTTTACGGCGCGAGCCGAAGGCGAAGTTCGTAGCGAGGTTCGTAAAGAAGTACTTTCCAACAAGTTACGAATATAATTTTTCCTCCTGAGAACCCAAAATCAAGCGGCGAAGGTGCTATTTTTAAGTTAGAAGGCGGAAAATATGATTACATATTATGTGACTCCACTACATGAGAGACTCAACATGAATTTCTGAACTCGCTTCAAGACCTTTTAAGTAGCCTCAGTAAGGATAAAAAGACAGTGATTTTAGCAGGGGACGTCAATATAGACTTACTTTCTGACGATGACAGATATAAACGTTCTGGTTACCTCTGTTTAACAGCTGAGAATGGATTAATACCGGCTATAACACAACCGAAACGACATGACTTCTGCTTGGACCATATATTTTTATCGTCATACCTTACAGCTCAGGGAATTATCTGCAAAACCGACATTACTGACCACGACTTGCCTATTGTGAGCATTGATCTTGTTGTCAAACCTAAACCGTTAACACGTTTACGTTAAAGATAGACCACAATGCAATAGATAGGGAATTGAGGAATATTGTCTGGTCTTCTGTGTTAAACGAAGATTCGGTTAAGAGAGCCACGGAGTCTTTCAGTACGATTGTTTCAGGGGTTGTTGATAACAACTCTAAAACAGTCAAGTTGAGTAGGTCGAAGTTTAATCTTAAGCCATGGATACACCCAGGTCTGATCAGATGTATGAAAAATCGTGATGCATTACACTGTAAGTCACGTAAAAATACCAAACACGAGGTATTAAAACTAACTTACTCACGTAACAGAAACTTCTGCAATAATCTTCTATACCAACTGAAACCTGATCATGAGAGAAAAACACTACAAGAAAACAAAAACGGTCCAAAAAAACTGTGGAGTTCTATTAAAGATATTTGCTATTCAAAAAAACACATCTCAGCAGCTAATGAACTTTTAAACATATCTGGTGATCCTATTCCAATGCAATGAGTACTTCACTAGCGTAGGTAAGAACTTAGCAGTACGTATTTTAGAAGATATGAACGAAACGGATGACAGCATTGCATCTAAAATATCAATTGATCAATCCCCGGGAGACACCATATTTCTACAACCAACCGACGGTGAGGAAATTGGATGTCTAGTAATGCGTCAGGGACAGATGGTATCAGCAACTGCATCCTTAAGAGTCTAAAGGACTACGTGGTTAAACCCCTAGCACATATCATCACTAAGCATGTCAACAGGCCAATTTCCGGAGGTCTGGAAATCTTCTCTGGTGTGCCCGATCCATAAAGCAGGACCAAAAGATGACCCCTCCAACTACCGACCGATCTTTCTGCTACCAACCTTCTCGAAACTATTGGAAAAGGTAGTAAACCAACGACTAGTAGGCTTTCTGGAACAAAAGAATTTACTTCATCACCGTCAATTCGGAAAGGGTATTTAGACAGAGGACGCAGTGAGTTCCCTAGTGCGGCGTGTATGCTCCCTGCTAGATGATGGAAACCCCTGTATAGGCGTCTTTCTCCATCTTGCAAAGGCGTTTGATACGGTATCAACACCAATTCTGCTGGAGAAGCTACACAAAATGGGAATCCGTGGTACTGTACTTGCATGGTTTCAAAGCTATCTATCCCATAGACAACAATATCTAAAGGTGGGGACGCATCGCAGTTCACCTAGGACCGTCAGCTTTGGCGTCCCACAGGGGAGTATTCTGGGTCCCACATTATTCTTGATGTATATAAATGACATTTCTAGCATTCATTTACCCAAAGCTGATCTATTTTCCTACGCTGATGACACAGCTATAATTTTTCACGATAAATCCTGGAGGAAGGCCTTTGACAGAGCTGAAAACGGAATGTCTAATGTAGCGAGTTGGCTGAGGAAAAATCTGCTTACATTGAATACGGCAAAAACGAAATACGTGTGTTTCTACAAGACAGAAGCCTCCGCACCAACATCGCTGCCTGGCATAAAAATCCACAAATGCGGACATAAACATAACCAATGTCAATGTCCCGAAATATCTAATACTGCATCTATGAAATATCTCGGTATAACCCTGGATAAGAACTTGAACTTTCAAGAGCATACACAAGCATTGTCAGGTAGGGTTCGCAAAATAATTTATATCATGAAAGAACTAAGAAATATTACTACGAGCTATTAACAAATGTGTACACCGCGATTTGTGAATAAATCCTTATTTATTGTATCTCGGTGTGGGGCGGGGCTAACAAGACAGTTCTTCTTAACGTGGAGAGAGCACAGCGTTCACTACTAAAGGTCATGTTCAGGAAACCAAGGATGTACCCCACCGATCTTATTCACAGCTAAAAAAATAAATAAACTACTCAGCGTCCGTCGGCTTTATATACTGAAATCTGTCATTCTGATGCACATAAACATAACAAAATTATCACTCTTTAACAAACTTTTAACGAAACGTGTGTACCAGATCCCCATCCATGCTGTCAATACCACATTTGCCCAAAGATTCCCCGATTCTAGCCACCCACATATATACAACAAGGCTAACTAAATGCTGGAACAATATCCCACCTCCTCTTCGGTCTCTGACGAGTAAGGCTGGTTTCAGAAGTGCTTATAGAAGATTTTTGACATTACAGCAAAAGGCCGAGGTAACATCACGCTGCTAACTGTCCTATGCATTAATGAATGCAATACGGTTACAACCCAATCCTCTTTATTTCGCTTTACTAATTTTCTGCCCTCACTGACATCCATTTTACTTCGTTTATTTTATTATGAGCGTAACAGAGATTAATTAATTTTGAAAATTTTGTATTTCAATTGACATATTCAGTATTCGGCATTTAATTTCATAATTTAAACATCCTAATTATTAAAAATCTGACATTAAATTTAATACAATTTTATTATATATATATTTTTTCTTTTTATCTAATTGGTCTTATATCAATAATATTTGTTTTGTGTACTTGAGTATATTGTTGTCTCGTCCGTTTTTGGTTCTGGCAGAATACCAGCGTCACAGATTCGTCTGTGACATTGCTGAGTCAGGGCCAATTCATTGTCGCGGTACATTCACAGTACCACATAGTGATCTCTACCGTACCCCAATGTTTGTTTAGTATTTATTTGTAAATTGTTTTTTTTTTTATTTCACTGTGTTAATTTTCTTTATGTCATAATCTGATTTTACTTTTTATTCTTTGATTTTTATTTATGTGTCTGTGTGTGTACCATGATTTTAACAATGAATAAACAAATTTATCTATCTATCTATCTAACAGTGTGTGTGACTTTAGAAACTGCAGCACCTTCAAAGTTAAACAAAAATGCCAGAAATGGCTTTTGTCCCTCTCATATAATGAAGCTGAGTCGGTGCTGAGTATTTCAGAGTAATTTTACTATACTCAACTGAGTAAATTATTGATGTGACAGTTATGTATGTACAATATCTTTTACTCTCTACCAATTTTGCGCTGTGTATGTTTTCTAGATTTTTAAATGTGTATATTTTAAATGTTTCTATCTAACTTTTATTTTTGTTTGTAAATTACTACTAAGCATAAGAACTCAAACTCAAACTCAAACTCAAAACGTTTATTGCGACATTGTGGTGGTATATGGTGATATATATATATAGAATTTGAAGAACCGACAATGAACCCAGTGAGGGCACTGCAATATCTTACATCTAACTTGCACAATAATAAAATATCATAAAATGGTTAACTTTATAACAATGAGATCATTACCTACTATTATCTACAGTATTAGCGTAACATTAAAGTATTATAATTATAAGATTTACATGCATTTGTGTATATGTACCTGTGTGTGTGTTATGAGTGTGTTTGAGGGTGTGTAAGTGCATGTGTGTGAGTGTTTGTGTGTGATTATAGAAAGTGTGTTTCATTTAAATATTCTTCAATGCTGTAGTACGCTTTTTGGAGGAGATGATTTTTTACTTTCTTTAGGAATTCTATTTCGTTAGAAATATTTTTGTAACTATCTGGAAGTTTGTTATAGATGGTTATGGACATAATATATGTGTTAGTGGATTGCAATGACATATTAATTTTTGGGAGGAGAATTTTGTGTTTGTGTCTGAAGGAGTATAAGCATACGATGGCACCCGCGATACAGGCTCAGCCTAGTGTGGGGCCGCAGTCTAACACATGTAGCTTTTAAGAGATGTTTTGGATAAACTATAACATGTAAACCTAGCTTTAAGTCTTTCTTCCTAAATAAATTTATTCTTATTCTTATTCTATTCTATTGATAAAATAAAGAAAACATACACAGTACTTGTGATTTCCCCACTAGGCAAGCCTGTATTGTGGGAATCATACAGAGGGGAAACTGTCACACATACATTTATTACCAGTATTGAATTAGGCGTAAAATAAAAATGGAAAATAAAAATAAATCATAGGACCCAAATAATAAAATAAAATATTAATAGTTGACTAATTATTGCATTTCGTTTGATTGGAAGTTTCGAACAAGCAGCTTTTCTGTATCCCAGTATGACAAAAAAGACATTGAGGCTCTTCTTCTCAAGCTAGAGGTCACGGGTTCGAATCCTGACTGGGGGAGGAAGAAATAACCCCAGGTCGTTGACGTTGTTGTGTGACGTCACCATTGCTGTTGTCACGAAACAAAGTTTCATAGTGCGAGGCCAGAGACAATGTAAGAACACTCACCGTCAGAATTGGCAGTCACCATGGCTTCCCGCAAGTCAGCCTGGGCCGCCACGTCCAGAGCCAACTTCTCAGCTGCCTCTGCGCACCACGCCTGATGCAACAATAGACATAACATATACACTTGTTGAATGAGCGTCTTGGTCAAATGGGTTTCACGCTTGCTTCTCACACAGGAGATGCAGGTTCGAATCCTGACCATGTGCCAATGAGATAATAAAGGCAACAAATATAATGACCACCAAAGTATTTTTTTCCTGCCCAAAATGGGTAAATGATCACCAAAAGTTGCAAAAAATATCAGGGCTAAATACTGCGGTAGCTTATGTGAAGGGTAAAGGGGGTGAGCGAAGCGAAGCCCCTTTTTTCCTTCGTGTTAAGTTGAACATGTAAGAACAACAAAAAATAATTAAAACATAGACTTAAGTACCTACTCAAAACATGAAAACAAGTATGGTGATCATTTATCCAAACACAATTTGGTGGTTGTTTACTAATTCTGGCGGTCGTTTCGAATTTATTGGTAGTAAAATAGGTGCGTTTTTGTTGATACATAAACATAAGCCATAAATTTATCCTAAGTACAGTATCGGACGTTCAGTGTTTCGGATGACACGTTGAGCTGTAGGTCCCGGCTACTATCGCTACTTGGTAGTAGTAGTCGTACAACCTCTCCAACAACCCGCACTGAGCCAGCGTGGTGGAGAATGGCTTAATCTTACTCGTATCCGGGTGAAGGCCCGTGCCTTTCGGTGGGGACTTTAATGGTCTATATTTATTTATCATACACATATTTGCCCGACACTAGGGCCCGTGTTAATAAACCGCCCTCAACTGAGCAATAAGGCGACCGGTTTAGCCTAGCGGGGCCCTCGAAGCTGACGGTCCTGGGTTCGAATCCCGGTAAGGGCAAATATTTGTGCGATGAGCATGAATATTTGTTTCTTAGTCTTGGATGTTTTCTATATATTTACTTAAGTATTTATCTGTATTCAATATATCGTCGTCTAGTACCCACAACACAAGTCTCATTGAGCTTACTATGGTCCTACACCCTTATTCAAATAAAAACGAAGTAAACTGACAACATCAAATGTCAATTCTTGAAATAATGTTGTCATGTACAGTTGGTAGTGATGTTCTAATTCATTCTAAATGGAATGAAAGGCTGTATATTTTGAATAGAGTGATTCTTTACAATCAGAATTTGTAATGAATGTTTGTCACAATTTACTGTGACATTAGATTGCCTTACGCTTTATTTTCATTTGAGACAGCAGAAGCAAATTGTTTCCACTTTTAGTGAGTGATAGTAATAATGAGTAAGAAAACTTATGAACTGACTAATGCTATTCGCCCTCTCGTTAACCGCAATGGTATAAAAACATTTAACTTTTCATTTTATTCGTAGTATAGCTTGTTCACACTGAATGCAGTCAATAAGATATAATTGAGACAATAGAATGAACTAAATCATTCTTAAGCCCATCACTATTTTTTTTCTACCATAAAGCGGTAACACTGGAACTGTCATTTTACTTCGTTTTTATGTGAATAAGGGTATAGTTAGATGTGTGTAAGATTGTCCTCCAATATTTATTTATTTATTTAACTCTGAGAGCTATCCCATGCGCGTGAGAATGACTTGATATGGCGGAGCCGTCACTGTGACATAGCTGAGACAACTCTCAGAGCTGAGCTGTATTAACTAGCTGATCCCCGCAACTTCATCTGCGTGTACATAGGAATTATCATTAACCGAGATAACGTTACCCTCCTTCTGGTGCAGTCGGATAAAAAGTATCCTATATCTTAATCTAGCTCATAAACTACCTCTGTGCTAAATTTAATTCAAATCCGTTCAGCCGTTTTAGCGTGATTAAGGCACAAACACACAAACATCTGAACATCTGAACATCCAAACATCCAAACATCCTAACATCGCTACTTTCACATTTATAATACAGGGTGACTTTAAAACCCCTAGCTATAATACAATTTTGGAATCAGAATCACTAGTAGAAAACAAAAAAGCATTTCTTTCGTTTTTTTTTTTCATATTTGATTGATAGGAAATAGCTCCCATATTCGAATTTAAAGACAACCTACGCGCTCAGGGCGGCTTTGTGTGACTCGCGGTGTCTAATCCGCCCACCACACCCCGCACCCGCCCGGCTCACCCCCGCAATGCCTTTACGTGCGCCGCCGCCGCCAGCCAGACTGCCCGACGCCAGTCAGTCTAGTCGCCTGCGCAACCTTATCGCGGTTTGACGTGCGCACGCTACAAATTCCCCTCGCCGCGCGGGTACTTTTATCTTTGAGTCCGTGTCCGTCTGATACGCTCATACAAGATGTACTCTAATCGTGAATATTACGAGATGGTGCGTGTGTACATCCAAAGTGGAGAAAACCTGTACGAAGCCAGAAGATTGTACGAGACGCAGAGCATCCCTCGGCTCCAAGCACAAGGACTACCTAACGCCACTGTCCCCCACCGTCAAACCATCTTAGCGGCAAACCAACGGCTTCTGGATTATGGCCAGTTCACAGTGCCAAGCCATGCTTATGGTGGAGGCGCGCCGCGTTTGGCTGTGGAGGTAGAAGACGCTATCTTGGAGTACTTTCAGCGCAACCCTCGAAACAGTACGCGAGACGCAGCTCATCGTTTCGGAATCAGCCAGTATTCTGTGTGGAAGTTGCTGAACTCTACTGGACAGCATCCATACCACTTTCAAAAAGTGCAGCAATTAAATGAAGATGATGCGCCACGTCGTCGCAATTTTTGCGAATGGCTGGTACAAAATCAGAACAAGCACATCCTATGGACAGACGAGGCGATGTTCACTCGTGTAGGGCTCTACAACCAGCACAATCAACATTGGTGGTCATACAGTAACCCAAAATGTATACGAGAACATCATCACCAAGTGCGCTTCAGTGTGAATGTGTGGGCCGGCATCGTGGAAGATAGTCATTGGGCCGTACTTCATCGAAGGCCGCCTGACCGGGGGCACGTATCTAGATATGCTGCGAGGCGTAATAGCAAACTTCTTAGAGGACGTGCCGCTCGCATATCTACAAGATTTTTTCTTCCAACAAGACGGAGCACCACCTCATTTCGCGCGACCTGTTCAAAACTACCTGGACGATGAGTACAGTGGTCGGTGGATAGGACGCGGAGGGCCTGTGCCTTGGCCTGCCAGATCACCGGACCTCACACCCTGTGATTTCTTTTTGTGGGGCGAAATAAAACGGCGTGTCTACTGGGACGAGGTTCAGAACCGGCAAGAACTTAAAGACCGCATCACAAGTGCATTTGACGCTGTAAAAAGTGATGTGGTAGTCTTAAGAAAAGTGCGTCATAATGCAGTGAAACGTGCAAGACTGTGTTTAGAAAGGAACGGATTGCATTTTGAACAGTTGTTGAAGTACAGCTAAGTTTGAGGTACGTATTCAATATCACTGTTTTTAATAATTTCTTCAGTTCGCAGCACATGAAGTTGATCCTAAACTACAAACTACGTACAGCATTTACCTAAACACGTGCTCATCTCATGAAAATAAGTAAAAGTTTTATAATACCTACACCAGAACTCAGTAGCTAGGGTAGGTAGGTAGGTACCTAACTAAATAATAATCGCGGCCCACCGGTGGTTAGTAGCTTCTTGACTGATCCACCCTAACTTACTGACCCCCACTCAAAAAACTAGTTAAACTGACCTATCTAATGGTGAACGCACACTTATCGGCATAGTCCGCACCGAAATACCGCACCGCATACGAAACCTCGCTCACATATCCGCGTCGGAATCCGGAGAAATCCTGATGACGTCATCAGATTTGGCGCGGAGTATGCGGACGAAGCATTCTGCCTTCTGTTGCGTGCGACAGAGCAACACACGAGTCGCAGGGAAGATTCCTTAGACAAGGCCTATCCGCTCCGTGCGGATGATGCGTGCCGATGTCGATAAGTGTGCGTTCACCTCAAGAGCGGTCGTTTGCGGGTCGAAAATCCATTTGTTTTGTTTGAAATGTTGACTAGGTAGGTAGGTAGGTAGGTGGTTAGGTAGGTAGGTAGGTAGGTGGTTAGGTAGGTAGGTAGTTAGGTAGTTAGGTAGATAGGTTGTAATTGTAAGGTAGCTAGTAGTTTGAAGGTTTGTTACAAGTAAATCAACGTATTCTTTAGTAGCTAGGCAGGAATCATTTAAACTACAAATTGCCGCGCCGCCGGCCGCTGCGATCGTCTCACCATTACCTACGTAATGCCGAGGCGATCGCAGCGGCGACGGCGGCGGCGGCGGCGCTACACAAAGTGAAAGCGCGGCGCTACACAAAGCGAAACCGCGGTGCGATGTTATCAACACTGGGCGGGCGGTAAATATGGCAACAACACTATTTGGGACTAGTAGGAATACTTTGACGGTTGATTACTTAATATTTTACTATGAAAGCAGACAAAAGTAACAAAACATGCATTTTGTACTTTTATCAAGGAGTACGCTCTTTTGATATAGCTAGAGGTTTTACAGTCACCCGGTATTATACAAGCTTAGGATACTATATTAGTGAATGAGTGTTTGTACCAGAAGCGGCGAGACGTAACAACAACGACTGTAACAAAAAGGTTACCCACAACAGACGGAATTGAATGGAGGCGGTATATGCGTTTGGGGTTAGAGGTTATTTGTGGGCGTTTGTATGTATGTCTGTTACGATTTTCCTGGAAAACTGCTGAACCTATTTCGATGCGGTTGTTTGCATTAAACGGCTATAATTTCAGAGCTGGTTCTTAGATATATTTACGGTTGTAGACCACCAGGGGGCGCTGCAGCAGCCAGGATGGTTGACGCTTGGGGGCTTCCCAGGAACTATCTAGCCATTGTCGATGCGGGTTTTTGCATTGCATGTTTTTATTTATAGACATCGTGAGCAAACTACTAAACCCTTCTATTCAAACATGTTTTTGGACATGTCAACTTGTCCAAAAGGCAGAAGCTATTTTCAAATGGCAGACGACCTCAATTTACCCGACACATATGTCGAGAATATACTAATTAAATGTACAGTAGATATTGTATTCACCTGGCCGCCCTACATACTAAATACGTTGCTTACTGTAAATGTACAGTAGATATTGTATTCACCTGGCCGCCCTACATACTAAATACGTTGCTTACTGTAAATGTACAGTAGATATTGTATTCACCTGGCCGCCCTACATACTAAATACGTTGCTTACTGTAAATGTACAGTAGATATTGTATTCACCTGGCCGCCCTACATACTAAATACGTTGCTTACTGTAAATGTACAGTAGATATTGTATTCACCTGGCCGCCCTACATACTAAATACGTTGCTTACTGTAAATGTACAGTAGATATTGTATTCACCTGGCCGCCCTACATACTAAATACGTTGCTTACTGTAAATGTACAGTAGATATTGTATTCACCTGGCCGCCCTACATACTAAATACGTTGCTTACTGTAAATGTACAGTAGATATTGTATTCACCTGGCCGCCCTACATACTAAATACGTTGCTTACTGTAAATGTACAGTAGATATTGTATTCACCTGGCCGCCCTACATACTAAATACGTTGCTTACTGTAAATGTACAGTAGATATTGTATTCACCTGGCCGCCCTACATACTAAATACGTTGCTTACTGTAAATGTACAGTAGATATTGTATTCACCTGGCCGCCCTACATACTAAATACGTTGCTTACTGTAAATGTACAGTAGATATTGTATTCACCTGGCCGCCCTACATACTAAATACGTTGCTTACTGTAAATGTACAGTAGATATTGTATTCACCTGGCCGCCCTACATACTAAATACGTTGCTTACTGTAAATGTACAGTAGATATTGTATTCACCTGGCCGCCCTACATACTAAATACGTTGCTTACTGTAAATGTACAGTAGATATTGTATTCACCTGGCCGCCCTACATACTAAATACGTTGCTTACTGTAAATGTACAGTAGATATTGTATTCACCTGGCCGCCCTACATACTAAATACGTTGCTTACTGTAAATGTACAGTAGATATTGTATTCACCTGGCCGCCCTACATACTAAATACGTTGCTTACTGTAAATGTACAGTAGATATTGTATTCACCTGGCCGCCCTACATACTAAATACGTTGCTTATTGTAAATAAAGTTGTTGTTGTGTGTGTGTTAATGTGTGTGTTTGTAACCCGATAAAAATGGCTTATGTTTAAAAGAACACCAAAAAACTTTTTCACTACCAATAAATTCGAAACGACCGCCAGAATTAGTAAACGACCACCAAATTGTTTTTGGATAGATCACCAAACTCCTTTTTATGTTTTGTGTACTTAAGTTTAGGTTTTAAGTATTTTTGTTGTTCTTACATGTTCAACCTAACACGAAGCTTCGCTTACCCCCTTTACGCTTCACCTAAGCTACCGCAGTATTTTTCCCTGATATTTTCTGCAACTTTTGGTGATCATTTACCCATTTTGGGTAGCATTTACCCATTTTGGGTAGCATTTACCCATTTTGGGTAGCATTTACCCATTTTGGGTAGCATTTACCCATTTTGGGTAGGACAAAATGATGCTGGTGGTCATTTAAATTGTTCTCCTTAGCTACATCACATGCTTTATTACACATTCTATATTGATTCAGCAAGCGATATGTAGTAATTATGTAAAAATTACATAAAAACCGATCGTTGTTTGGTAATTTTGGCGGTCGTTTCGAATATATTGGTAGTAAAATAGGTGCGTTTTGGTGATCGTTTAAACATAAGCCGTAGCTAAATAGTCCATTAAAATTTCGAAAACACTGCAAAATTTGTTTACCGGTTAATTTCCCCGAATCAGTATGCAGTATATTAACTACCAATTATTTTTGGATATCCAATGCCAGGATCTCAGTGCCCAGAGAGATGAACTACAACACCAAGTCGACTCATTTTACAAGTGTCATGATGTCCACCACGTAGCATTGCAACACATAAAATCACTTGAACAACAGCTTGCAGAGGCACACCACGAGCTTCAAGTTTTCAGCGAGCGGGAGGAACAGCGAGACAGTGCTACAACCAGGGCCTTATATAATGAGGTCATGAGCCAAACTGGCATACCAACTATTGACCTAACAGCTTGTGATCTCACGTGTGATAGTCCTAATAGATCGCAATCAGTAACCACTATGAGCTGTAGTAAAAATAAATTAAAGAAATATGTTAAATTGAATAATTATATAAAAAAAACACAAAAACTAGCTAATAGAAATAAAATATTTTGTAAAAATGTAAATTGTAGCAAGGAACGTGTCGAATTAATTAAGGAAATCGATGATTGTAGATTAAGATTAAGTTTGGAAAAACTACAGAAAAGTACGAATGTGACACACGGCGACTCCAGTCAGATATGCATATTTTAAACTCATCATTACAAAGTATTACACGTAAATATGAGTCAGCACAATACGAAATTAAGGAACATGTGTCGGCTATGAATAGTTTGTTGGAGACGTGTAAGTATAATTATGACACTTTCATA
Source organism: Argyresthia goedartella (assembly GCA_949825045.1). Lineage (NCBI taxonomy): Eukaryota > Metazoa > Arthropoda > Insecta > Lepidoptera > Argyresthiidae > Argyresthia > Argyresthia goedartella. The sequence continues at coordinate 23,869,184 of OX463832.1, forward strand.
TCTTTGACCGACAATCACATCTGTGATTGTAAACAAGCTCCAGCGGACTGTTCCGTGCCGACCGTGTGTCCCGCCGAGCAGCCGGCCGAACAGCTGATACTGACCCAGGCGCCGCCGTCAGTCGACTTGAGTACTAATAGTGTTATCAATAACGCCTCCTTCTCTCGGACAAAGGATAGGTATATAATGTACAGCGATGAACTTGGAAAAAATATGGGTTTACAACTTAGTCAGCGCGTGGGCCAGGCAATATTAAATAACTGTATGCCTGGCGCCACATATTCACAAATATTAAACAAAGTGTTGTCATCGCAGTTTTTAGAACCAACCACCCTAATTATTTTAATTGGTAGAAGGGAAAATGTATCTAAAAAACTAATTACTAAATACTTTTCCAAATTAAATTCTTTACAAAATGTAGATAGAATAATCTTGTTTGCGTTTCCCTTCAGCCAATCTTTGTCACAACATGAAAATCATATAAGACATGATTATAATACATTTATACACACATTGACATGTCGTCATACTGAAAAATTTCATTTCATAGACACCAATATTTGTATTGGAAAATATTTTTATTTGACTAAGGATAGGTATTACCTATCTAGGTTTTATACAAAACAGATAGCACAGTCTATCTTATTTTATTTTGAACTCAGTCAAGTTTTTGACTAATGAAACGCCTGCTTCTATTGAGCAGTGTAATAATAATGACATGTACTCCTTGGAATCTGTTCCAAGCTCTTTAAATTAACCCATAGGACAACAGAGAGTAACTCTGGCAGTAATATTAATATTTGTATAAATATACCTTCATCTTGCCCATTGAATCAAGTTACTAGTAATGAAAATGTAAAAGTAAGAATATTTTAAACGTGGTTCATCAAAATATACAGGGCATGTTAAGTAAAGAACTGGAAATTGAGTTATTCATGAACTGTAATAATATTGATATTTTATGTATAACAGAGCACTTTTTAAAGAGTTATCAGTTCATGTTCAACTTTAATAACCACCACGTTGCTAGTTCGTTCAACAGAAAAACAGCTGATCGCGGTGGCTCCTTAATACTTGTAAATAATAGTTTTAAATATAAGGAACGAGTTGACATAGTGAGCCTGTCTGTTGAGCGTACCATGGAAATAGCCTGTATTGAACTTGAACAACTTATTGTAATGAGCGTATACAGACCACCAGATTCATCCTTTGATTTATTCGAAAAGAAAATTGATGAAGTGTTGATTAAAATCAGCGATAAAAACATTTTTTTTATAATTTGTGGTGATTTTAATGTTAATCTTTTAGAGGATAATAATATATGTACTAGATTAAAATCATTATTTTTATGTCACAACATGAACTATCTGTTTTTGGAGCCTACTAGAATTACTGCAACATCTGCTACCTGCATTGACAATATATTTACTAACATTACGCCCATTTTCAAATCGGTCATCAATAAATTAACCTCTGATCACTCTGGTCAGATAGGTATATTCAATATTAAAATAAAAAAGCACCAAAAAGAGGATATTACATGTGTGCCCGTTAGTGACACTCGGCTTGAACACTACAGGAATAATATTTTAGATAAACTATGGGAAATACCATACAGTGACGATCCAAATTTGTTGTACAACTCAGTATTTAACCTTGTCAAAATTGAATATGATACGGTATTTAAATCAAAAACTATAAAAGTTAATAACAAAGCTTTGTTTAGTGATTGGGCGACAGTTGGAATTCATAGGAGCAGACGAAGATTATATGAACTCTATGAAGAGAAATCATATAACAAAAATACGGCCTTTCTAGATTATGTTCGTAGTTATTCAAAAATGTTTAAACGCGTTTGTGCCGTAGCTAAATCTAATTTCATTAAAAACAAAATTGAATCTAGTAGCAATGTAACGAAAACGACTTGGCAAATTATAAACAGAGAGACTGGAAAGGCCAAAGCTACACATAATAACTTCAAGCTTAAGATAGATAATCAATTGCTAAGTACAGACCTAGAAGTAGCAAAAGCTTTCGAAAATTTCTTTACGGACATTCCAGTTTCAACAACCAAGTCTTTAAATTCATCTCCCGCTGCTGCTGAATCTATACTTAAACAAAACTTTGAGGATTGTAAAACAGATTTTAAATTTAGGCACGTAAATAATGAAGACATTGTAAAAGCGTTTAAATCCCTGGAAATGAAAAAGACAGCTGACGCCCATGGTCTATCAGTAAAAATTATTAGTTCCATTGTAGATTGTATTGCACCTCACCTTTGTTGTATATTTAATCAATGTATAGATAATGGTGTGTTTCCTGACTTGATGAAACTAAGTAAAGTTATACCTTTATTCAAAGCTGGTAGTACATCAGACCCCACCAATTTTAGACCCATATCGATACTACCAACGCTTAGCAAAATATTTGAAAAACTCATACTTAATCAATTGCAAAGTCATTTTTATCTCAATAATTTAATTCATATTGCTCAGTTTGGTTTCACAAAGGGTCGTTCAACAGCCGATGCTGGTGTTGAACTAATCGACAATATTTTTGATGCCTGGGAAGACGCAATGGATGCAATAGGTGTCTTCTGCGATCTATCCAAGGCTTTTGATTGCGTCCATCATGACACTCTTGTCAGGAAGTTACGCCATTATGGTGTAAAAGATCAGGCACTTGGCCTTCTGGAGTCATATCTAACAGATAGGGTTCAGATGGTCGATGTTAATGGGAAAAGATCACCTGGGTCTTCAATAAGTATGGGCGTACCGCAAGGTTCAATTCTTGGTCCTTTCTTGTTTTTAGTATATATTAATGATTTACCTTACCTTGTTAAAGCAAAACATGGGTTAGTATTGTTTGCCGATGATACTTCTTTGATATTTAAAGTTAAAAGACAGCAATCAAATTATGACGAGGTAAACAATGCTATCTCTAGTATAGTGAACTGGTTTACTGTTAACAATTTATTACTTAATGAAAAGAAAACTAAATGTATTAAATTCGTGTTACCCAATGTGAACCCGGTAACTACAGACATATTTATAAAAGGACAGAGATTGGACCTTGTGCAGTCGACTGTCTTTTTGGGCATTACTTTAGACGCCAAACTACAATGGGATCCTCATATAAATAAATTGTCGAACAGACTGAGTTCGGCAGCGTTCGCAGTTAAAAAAATTAGAGCTCTTACCGACGTAGACACCGCTAGACTAGTCTACTTTAGTTACTTTCATAGTCTAATGACCTATGGTATTTTATTGTGGGGTCACGCTGCGAATGCTAATAGTATATTTATTCTGCAGAAACGGGCTGTTCGTGCAATTTATAGATTAGGGCCTAGAGTGTCACTGAGGGAAAAGTTTAAAGAAATCAATATTCTGACATTTGTGTCTCAATATATCTATGACAATCTTGTGTATGTAAAAAGAAATATAACAAATTTTCAGAAGTATGATATACACAATTTTAATACTAGAAATAAAGACAAGTTGGTTGCTTATGTAAGCCGACTACATAAAATTAGTAATTCTTTTAAAGGCAATTGTATACGCTATTACAATAAGGTCCCTACTGATATTAAAAACTTACCTTTAGACAAGTTTAAAATAATAATAAAACAGAAATTGTATAAAAAAGGTTACTATAGGATAGATATCCTATAGTAACCTTTTTTATACATGGACATCTGTCCTCTAAGTAATCAGATGATTACTTAGAGGACAGATGTCCATGGGAATAGATTGTTTGAGTAACAGGCTGTTTCGATATATAATTAGCATTCATTTTGTAATTTGACAATATTTTATTTGAAAAAGGAAACGCAAAAGATGCGACGACTGTGGAGTTTCTTCGGTGAGCTCTTCTCCACAGATTCCGCCATTGTGTTAGTGAACTCACCCAAAAAAATGTAATGACGGATCTAAGTGATGTAACAACATCCTATGGAAATAAATGATTTTTGATTTGATTTGATTTGATTAAAAAAAAACGCATTAAAATCGTCCACCCGATAACCCGCTAGGGTGCCAGATACAGACACGCAGATACACAGCCAGGCAGAGGCTTCAAACTTATAACTCCCCTCTACTTTCGACGTGGGTTATAAATAGCTTTTATCTACACACATATCATAAACCCTCTTTACTGCGTTTAAAAACCGCATATCAAGACCAGCATAATGTAAAACTATTTGGTATAAACTCATTTATTATCTGAAAATTTGTACATAATGTACAAAAATTGTCAAATTATGACATTCAAATTTCGAACGCCGACGCCCGTGAAGTTGGTACTACTGAACAAGCTAAACAACTGCAGAGCAATGATCAATGCCACAATGCCGGTCAAACATGCGGTTCCTGAACACATAAAAGAGAGCTTATGATATGTGTGTAGATGAACTAGTGTATGTAACTGTACATAATTAGGCATTAAAACTCTCGAGTGATATTATTATGAAACTCGCAGTATTAATGCCCTCCGTTACGTGTAGCAGTCACATAAACTACTGTTACTATACTTACGTCGTCATTTATACTGATCTGTGCATTCGTTAGCGAGTCCTCGGTGCGCCGCAGACGCACTCGCGACGCGAGCTTGGCTTGCCGGAAACTGCCTGCAACCAACAAAACCCTGATTATTGACCGAGCGACGAGGCGTCTCCGTTTCAGGATTGGTCAGCCTCTCCAGTCCGCATTTTTTAGCTGATTCTCGTGAAATATATGTGAGCAGGTTCGATAATTAAATAGTTTTTTTTTTTGTCAATTGTTTGTTTGTACCCCATAAACGAAACTCTTTGCTGGAATACAGTGTAAATTTTGACACAAATACAGACCGTATTTTTTTTTAATTAAGTTTACGGCTTTGGATTCTCTTCCTTCAGCCGACATACACAGACCCTAAAGAATAAAATAACTTACAAGTGTTTTAGTTAAAACTGAGTCGCTGTACTTTTATAAATAACAAAAATATAAAACGCTCATTAAGGTTTAAAGAGGACTTTGCTTAAACAGGCCTGTACTGTAAATTTTAATTTGAAGCCACAAACAACTGTCATGTTGAACATGACATGTTCTAGAACATAACCGTTGACTTTGACATTCATATTATACTTTTTGTACTGGAAAATGACAGTTGTTTGTTTAAATTTCTGGCCTCAAATTTAAAATAGCAGTATAGGTATAGTCTAGGTAAGACTGCAAGGCCCTAGTGACTATATGTCACAATGACGGTTTTGCCATATGAAATCTGTCGTTTTATTAATACCGGTCTTAGTCACAAGGACAACAGCTTAGCCACAACCCATTAAATACTAGTGGCTATGTGAGCTGCAACCTCGCGAGCGACAGAGAAAATTTGCGTTTATTTTAAGTATGTTCCACCCACTCACACCCGAAACACCTTGAAGTTTATCGGATGAACAAGAGAAATTATTATAAAAACAAAAAACGCGACTGAATTTTCTTTCAATACCACATACAAACTTATGAGTGCACCTGGTTACGAAAATGTAGTGTGAAAGTAGCCGCGATAACTTTGTTATAACTACATTTGTGATCTAAAATTCAACCTATTGGATTTTCACTAAAATTATATAGCTCTTATCACTCCCACGGTCTCCACGAATCCTAGGACACCTCATTTGTTGAAGTCTGTCGCCATTTTGAAAAAAATCCAATAACTTAATCGACTAAAAAATTCCATGTGGATTATGGCTTTGGTAAGCTCACTCAGGATTCTAACGTAAAATCACTCGCTACGCTCTAGACTCAAACATAGAATCCTTCGCTCACTCGGGACTCAAAAGAGCAATCGCAGCAAAAAATAACTTTGCTCTATTGCTGCACAAATAACTGTAAATTCAACTACAGTTCACCTGGCGAGGCTGGTTGCGCCAGTCTCCTCTCGTCTCTGGATCGGTGCGAGCGTCCCCCGCCACTGTGCGTCTCCAGCGAGTATTGGCAACATCTGGAATGAACAAATAAACAAACATAAACATTTCAATACGCTGCGCTTCTTGCCCCACACTAGGGCCCGTATTCATAAACCGCTCTCGGCTCTGAGAGCTACATCGAGTGTACATACATATTGTTACATAGCTGAGACACCTCTCAGAGCTGACAGCTGTTTATTAATAAGGACACATCTTAATTAATCCTCGCCATCCTGTCTTCTTACGAGATCGTTTTGAATTTCTGTCTTCGGATAGGCCTCGGAGATCTCACGCTCGGTCACTGCATATGAACATGGGTTCAGACTACGAGCTATCTGGCTCTCGAACAAACTTCCTAGCGCTATCAGAGACAGCCCGTCACTTTCTATTTTTTGAAGTCGCTTAAAAGAACACTACCTTTCTCTTCCATACTAGACTTATAAAGGTATATTGCTTTGATATATATTCTGTAGAATAATTTTGTCTATTCGAATTGATATTATGTATTTATGTACTTATTAGTAAGTAGTTTATTATTTTTATATTTTATTGTTGCGCACATAGGTCTACCAGTTCTTTCATGTATTCTGTCCATATTAGGTTTGCTGGAAGAAATCTCTTTTTAGAGATAAGCTCGCCTTTGTACACCTAGTTTCCATTTTGATGCATCTGTATCTTATGTTTTTGTGCAATAAAGTATAAAGTAAAGTAAAGGACCTAGGACAGCTTGTATCGTGGGATCCCAGCAGTTGCCTTAATATGTATCATATCACAACACTATTATTTGGCTTACTTGTATATACGATGGTCTGTTTTTTTTTTTAAAGCGATGGACATTCATGGATGTCAGAATGAGCCATGCAAAAAAAACGTACATCTTTTTATTTTATTTTGTGAAGTTTTAGGCTATTTAAGAAACTAATTTTAATATTTCGGATAATCAATGTCTTATTTTTATATTATTTTTTAAAATAACCCCTCTAGTGACGTCACTTGCTCACATTTTTGGAACGGTTGCACTTGAGACTGGTTGTTTCCGATTATAAAACTAAGAAACTATAATGTCTTTACTTGTTTACATTCCGACTGACATCTGCGTTATCGACCGACAGGAAAACTGTTGGTTGATACATGACAGTTTAACAGAACAGCCAACTTAACGGCGAAGGGAATTTGAACAAACTACGCCGTAGAGGACAAATGAAGTACATTATGTTTTTACGAATATTTCAGTAATCCTGTAATATTTCTTGATGTGAATAACGGACTTTAGTTAGGAACACAATTATGTCGAAATGCTTTGCTCAGTTTGGGATCTTTGTTTTTTTTTTATATAGCCCATTACATGATAAAGTGACAGAAACTTATGGCTAGAGTATTTAATCGCACATCAAAAAAGGATCAGAAAAAACGCTTTTTATGATATAAATATTTTATGTGTCAAGTTTATGTTTTAAGTATTTTTTGTTGTTCTTATTTCTTATTTCATGTTCAACCTAACACGAAGGATAAAGGGGGCATCGCTTCGCTCACCCCCTTTACCAACTTTGTCATTTTGCCCTGATATTTGCTGTGCAAATCAGTATTTTTGATGTGCAGTTTAATATTTTCCGAAACTAATACGACGTTATAACTTATAAATACATGTTTTTTGAGAGTTATACTTTTGTCTTTGTGGAGAGTAATCTCCGTTCATTAATCACCTGTGAGACGAATTGAAGGATTTCCAACAGACTGCCTAGTTTACTGTTGGATTACTTACATTGACATTGCCTTACCTCGCCGTACTGAGGCAGCGTTCAGAATGTTTGTCTGAGCTCTCTTCCTGATTGCTGATACTCTCGGAATCACCCACTGCTGCACCGATTCTGACAAAGAAAATACGAATCGGTCATTAGGCAGTTTTAACCCACGACGATCTATATTGTCTGCCTGTGGCACCCTAGCGGTCGAAAAGGTGGACCCATTTTGATACCGTCTTCTGTAGATGATAGAAGGCTCCCTAGCGATGGTTCTTAGATATTTTTTATTGAAATCGGTTCAGAAGTTCGAACGTAACGAAGGAATAGCGGTCAAACGGGTGGACAGATTTTAATGCGGATTTTTGTAGTTGGTGGTAGACTTCACTGTAATGGTTTTAGATACATTTTATTAAAATCGGTTCAGAAGTTCGAAAGTTATCAACTTAAAAAGAAATAGCGATCTACGGGTCGACGGATTTTAATGTTGTTTTCTGTAATAGTTAGTAGCAGTCAGCTTAACAAGTAATGGCATGGCGGTCAAACGTGTGGGCGGAATTTAATGTGGTTTTTCGTAGTAATATATTATTTCACTGCGATGGTTTTTAGGTGTTTTGTTAAAATCGGTTCAGTAGTTCTAAAGTTATTCACAAATAAATGTGGCCTATTAATGTACCCACCGAGGGCCACAGGCCCGGATACGAGTAAGATTAAGCCATACTCCACCACGCTGGCTCAGTGCGGGTTGATGGAGGGGTTTTACGACCACTACCACGTAGCGATAGTAGCCGGGACCTACAGCTTAACGTGTCATCCGAAACACTGAAGGCTATGACGTACTTAACTCCTCAGTTGCCGGTGGTATATATATCTATAGGTTTTAAATTTTATTACCATGGCATAGGGATTAAAATCGCGATACTTCCCAACTACCCTCGGTTGTTGAGTAGTCAAGATAAATTAATTTATCTCATTGGTGCATGGTCAGGTTTCGAACCTGCATCTCCTGTGTGAGAAGCAAGCATGAAACCCATTAGACAACGGGGCTCTTAGAGGGTTTGTTATTTTTTAAAGGCAACAAATATAATGATAACCAATATATTTTTTTCCTACCCAAAATGGGTAATTGATTGAGTTGCAGAAATATCAGGGCAAAATACTGCGGTAGCTTAGGTGAAGGTTTGTGTTAGGTTGAACATGTAAGAACTACAAAAAATACATAAAACATAAACTTAAGTACACAAAACATAAAAAGAAGTTTGGTGATCATTTATCCAAACACAATTTGGAGGTCGTTTACTAATTCTGGCGGTCGTTTCGAATTTATTGGTAGTAAAATAGGTGCGTTTATGGTGATCGTTTAAACATAAGCCTTTTTTAAATTAACTAGCTGTCCGTGGCGCGGCTTTGAACGCGTTTTTCGTATTGTCATAGTTCCCCGTCATAAAACTATTCGTTTATCATTTTAGAGGTACCTTCATAGGTTTCTGAAATCCATATTGACATTGTCGGCCCGTTGTTGAGCATAATACGCATCAGACCTCAGATTAACGAAACTCTTTGCTGACAAACTTTATGCATCGCACTGTCAAACATAAGTTCCACTATCAACAAAGAGGTTGAATGTAGTCAATTAATGAATCAACGAAGGAGTTTGAGTGGTGACAATCTATGGCTATCAACGCCATCTAGCGAAAGAGGCTGAACTTTCCATACACAATATTTTTTGATGTTTCTCTGCATTTTTCGTATGTCCGGATGTCCGGCCGCGATTCTCAAATGACTCGCGTGAACTTTTGTGAGCAGGTTCGATAATCAAGTAGATTTTTGTCGATTCAGTTTTTGTTTTTTTTTTTTCAAAATGGCGGATATGTGGGGGTTTTAAAATATTAAAAAAAAATGCTACAGTTCAAATAGTGACGGATTTTAACAAATGAGGTGTCGTTGGATTTGTAGAGACCGTGAGAGTAACTGGCTATATACATTTTAGTGAAAAGTCAATAGTTAGGGTTTAAGACCGCAAAATGTAACTTACAAAGTTATTGGTGCGGCTACTTTAATACTTCATGTACATAACCAGGTGCATTTATAAGTGTGTATGTGTTATTAAAAGAAAGTGGCACTCGCGAGGGCTACAGCTCACAGAGTCACTAGTTCAATTCTTGATTTGTCGTGACAGAGGGCTAAGCCGATCGCCACTATAGTTTTCACTTCCCCATAATTATCTAGTCGCCGTCCGGCCTTAAGCGAATGGAGTACTGAAAATTAAAGATGCTCTGATCAAATCGGTTTGATAGCGAAAGTTAAAATAACACCTTGGACACCATTTACACACATTGATCTAGCCCCAAACTAGGATTCCCTGTGTCTTGGGTACTAGACAACGATACACATACTTATATAGAGAAATATTATACTTAGATAGATAAACAACCATGACTAGGGTTCAAACATCCGTTCTCATCAAACAAACATTTGCCCTCACCGGGACTCGAACCCGGGACCCTTGGTTTCGTAGGCGGCGTCACTGCCGACTCGGCCATTCGGGTCGTCAAACGTCGTCAAAAAGTTGATCAGAACAATCTCCCGGAGGCTATATATATCAGCTGAACCACACTCATCTACCTCCCCTCTTATGAGGAGGCCTAAACCCAACAGTGGGTATCCAGACAGACTGATAATGACGATAAACATTTATATACAGTTCTGACCCCACACTAGGCTACTCTGTGCCGTGGGGTCCAGAAACAGCGTCGCAAACAAATCCAAAACCTGCACATGTAGCATGACGAGCACGGGGGTCGGGGGGGGGGGGGGGTCGGTCGCGAAACGTGAGGGGGACAGAGCTATAGACAGCGCATAGCCCTGTCCCTCACGTTCCCGCGCCATCACCAGGGTTGCCAGACTCACGAGAAATCTCGTACACTTTTGTAGATTTCTTTCGCACACTCACATAGCTTGGACACGATCACGTGGTACTAACAAATATACTTCACGACCTTAAGCTGCAGGCATACGATGTTTGCTTCAATATTGGTCCTTATTGTAATAAGAAAACAGAAAACATAAAACATTCCTTATTCATTAGCCATTTGAACACTTATTTCTGTTGTTTAAATTTAATCGTAACTCACTTAATTCACGTAATTTGTAAAACCTATCTAACTGACTGCGATAAACAAGTTGTACTTACTTGTGTAATGTACCTACTTACTTATTACAGTATTACTTTTTCTTAAATATTAACTTAAATATGTAACTTAACAAGTAATTTTAATAGTTCATACGTACTTAACTAATGTTAAATTTTATTTTATTGCCAACTAAGTATACGAAAGATGCCTGCTACCCATAGCACAGGGTATCCTAGTTTGGGAGCCAGGAACCCAAAATGTAAACTAAGTAGGCAATACGTTACGTATAAGAATAAAACGTTTTCATTATTTTTTTCATTTTTGTTTCATTGAATCGTCGAGTTTTGCCCCTGCACTTTTGTTTTTTCCTCATTCAAATGACTGTGAAACGAATTGAGTGAAAACAGACACTACAAATCGTCTGTTTACAGACACCGTGTGTCACACTTTCAGTTGCCGACAGCGCTAAAGGCCCAAATCTCCAAGGAAATTACGTATATTTAGAACCCTCTAAACTAAATAAATGTGTACCAGAATGACATCTGACAAATAATTAAGTATAATAAAAATAAAGAAGATTTTACCAATATCACTGACATTAAATATAGGTAATTAAAAATATATGACAATATTATCTGCAGTACAAAAAGTGTATAGGTATTATTATAGAAATTTAAGTGAGTAAAATTATTACAATATGAATCATATTTTTATTTGACATCTCCAAGCGCCCATACATACGGTCATGATGTGTTTTCCTATGATTGGATGCACAGAATGGCTGGTTGTTTTTTGTTAAATTATGTGTAATTGTAGTGTGTTTCTGTTGGAAAACCTAATAAATAAATAAATAAATAACCGCATCACGCAATAGAGAAATAGTCTAAAATGTGGATATTCCGTGTTTTTTTTACAAAATACGAGATTATGTACTGAAAGTTAAGCTAAGAGATATTTGGCAGCCCTGGTACGGGAACAAAGACCAGCAACTGGCAACCCTGGCCAACACCCCCCGCGGGGTCGGCAGCTGCGGGGGCTGGGGATCTTTTCCACTTCCACTTAGCCGGGACTAGAACCCAGGGATTCAGGCTTCGGTGGCAGGGCCCCGAATCGCAGCCCAAAAGGTGATAGTTGGGCGTATCAACAGTGATTTTAAGGGTTCCGTACCCGAAGGGTGCCAAACGGTACCCTATTACTAAGCCTCCGCTGTCCGTCCGTCCGTCCTTCTGTCATCAGGCTGTATCTCATGAACCGTGATAGTTAGACAGTTGAAATTTTCTCAGATGATGTATTTCTGTTGCCGCTATAACAACAAATACTAAAAAACAGAATAAAATAAATATTTAAGGGGGCTCCCATACAACAAACGTTTTTTTTTCCTCGTATTTGCTCGATATTTAAAACTGCAACAGGTATACGCTTGAAATATTTAGTTATAAATTCACTTTAAAAATACATAAATTAATTAAAATAAAACAAATGTTTAAGGGGGGCTCCCATACAACAGACGTGATTATTTTTCCCATTTTAATAGATAATGGTACGGAACCCTTCGTTCGCGAGTCCGACTCGCACTTGGCCGGTTTTTTACCGTGGCTCAAGACATGTTGTCGTTGGTACCTCTCCCGGAACTTCCGCACACCACACACCTACAGTAACTCACCCTGCTTGCAACAGTGGACAACCAGCCCGACACCCGATCCCAACACCGTGGTCTTAGCTACACTCACCCCACATACATGATTTGTATTATTTTATCCACACACGTATCATAAACCCTCTTTACTGCGTCCAAAAACTGCACTAATAAACTTCTTGGTAAAAACTCATTTCTTATCTGAATATTGATAATTTTGACCATAATGTACCAAAATGTGTCAAATTATGATATTCAAATTTCGAACGCCGACGCCGCCCGCCTGTTTGTCTGTGAAGTTGGTACTACTGAACAAGCTAAACAAGTGCAGAGCAATGATCAATGCCACAATGCCGGTCAAACATGCGGTTCCTGAACACATCATAGAGAGCTTATGATATGTGTGTAGATAAACTAGTGTATGTAACTGTACATAATTAGACATTCAAACTCTCAAGTGATATTATTATGAAACTCGCCTACTCTCGAGTATTAATGCCCTCCATTATGTAGCAGTCACAAAAACTACTATTGTGTTCTGTTTACCTTGTCCTGTTTTGTAAAGGCTTATGTTTAAACGATTACCAAAAACGCAACTATTTTACTACCAATAAATTCGAAATGAATGCCAGAATTAGTAAATGATCACCAAATTGAGTTCGGATAAATGATCACCGAACTTCTTTATGAGTTTTGTGTGCTTAAGTTTATGTTTAAGTATTTTTTGTTGTTCTTACATGTTCAACCTAACACGAAGGATAAAGGGCCGTACCTCTTCACCTAAGCTGCCGCAGTATTTTGCCCTGAAATTATCTGCAACTTTTGGTGATCATTTACCCATTTTGAGTAGAAAACAACTATTTCGGTGGTCATTTAAATGGTTCTCTTTTGTAATTGGCATTTGAAGTTACCTCAATTAATTGTATTTTATTTTTTGTATGCTGTAAAACAGAAAATAACCAGATGAAAAGAAATGTTGAATACTAACTCGCAGCTGATTGGTGGAGGGTCTACGCTCGGGGTATCAGCTGGACTCAGCACCTCTGCAGGACTGAGCATCGAAGACGAGTCGTTCTGAAAACGAAGATAGGTTTTCCTGAGTAACACTTTGGGGGGAATGGTTGTTCACGTCCGCAGGAAATACTTGGATTCAATTAAATTCCTCGATACCTTGGACACTATTTACACACATTGTCTAGCACCAAACTAGGATTCCCTGTATCTTGGGTACTAGACAACGATACACATACTTATACAGATAAATCAAACAACCATGACTAGGGTACAAACATTCGTTCTCATCAAACAAATATTGCCCCCCCCCGGGACTCGAACCCGGGACCCTTGGTTTCGTAGGCAAGGTCACTGCCGACTCGGCCATTCGGGTCACCACAATTGCCCGCAGGTTGCTCCTGGATAGTGGATGACGAGCAAAGCATCAAGAAATTCTCGGGTTATCTGAAGAGAACTTATCGAAATACAAAGAAGCGAAAGCGAGATAAGGCTTATTGCCGTCTCTAAAGTATAATTTCGATGATTTACCTGATCCGTGGGCGACTTGTCGGCGTCATTATCCAACTCTTCAGCTGGTTGAGTCGTCGACTCGCATTCATCTAGAAGCAATAAAGAGTTTAGTTGAGGTTAGACAGTAATACTTGCGCGCGCGAGATTTGGATTATCACAATTGTTATAGCTGTTTCGGTCACTCGCGGCCGGCACGAGCGTGCCCTCCCCGCGCACCCCGCACGAGCGTGCCCTCCCCGCGCACCCCTCACGAGCGTGCCCTCCCCGCGCGCCCCGCATCAGCGTGCCCTCCCCGTGCGCCCCGCACCAGCGTGCCCTCCCCGCGCGCCCCGCACGAGCGTGCCCTCCCCGCGCGCCCCTCGCGAGCGTGCCCTCCCCGCGCGCCCCTCGCGAGCGTGCCCTCCCCGCGCGCCCCACGCGAGCGTGACTTCCCCGCGCGCCCCGCGCGAGCGTGCCCTCCCCGCGCGAGCGTGCCTTCCCCGCGCACCCCGCGCGAGCGTGCCCTCCCCGCGCGCCCCGCGGGAGCGTGCCCTCTTTACCATGGAGCCAATTCTCAAATCGCGAAAAATAAGCAGCTGATGCTTAGTACTTTTTGGGCGAGTGGGTAATTTAGCTTTTGAATGGAACACCTGTTGATTTTTATGATTTCACTGTTGCCCCCATGGTACAAGTTGTTTCTATAGACGAGTACTACCACCAGTTTAAGTTTCCGAAACCACTTAAATTTCACCGTATATTTTGTGCTGCTATTCTCAAGGGAACTATATAGTCCGTAAACTTAATTACGTACTTCCCATATATGTTTTTACAGACAGCTGACAAACGGAAAAGTAAATTAAATCGAAATGTAAAGGTAAAAAGATACAAATAGTATCCACCCACGTTTGCATGAAACCTCTGTCCACCACACTCAATTATTTCTCAACTAACCTACACTTGAAAAACTCTGATAATAAATCTATTGCATTCATTGCGCCGTATCAAGTAATTTGACTGAAACGAGCGACCAACCATCATCACCTATTTTATTTGCCTAATACCAAGACTTCTTTTAAGACGGTCATAGTATCAGTTGGTTCCTAAACTGAATTGGTGTAAGACGTTGTGGTAACCCCTCTGATCCCTCTCCCTTCATTCTCATCAGTTCAACGATGACGTCATGCAGCTCCGCCAACCTCGCATCATGGGCCCTAAGACTTAATAATACAAGTTATTACGCGATGTCTGACACTATTAAATCTGAATACAGTCTAGCACAGTGTTGACACCTAGCGCCAGAAGTTACAAAACTAGTTCTATCTCATCTAACTAATGCATCTAACGAATGCTGCACGCTACTCCATAGCGCCATCTAGTATCAGGGTTATTAGATGGGTCACTAGTATCGTACTAAGGCATTGCTCTACAACTCTCATCCCTTTCCATCCTCCTCATCAGCTCAGCGATGACTCCATGAAGCTCCGCCAACCTCGTGTCATGGGCGCTTTTTCTTCTTAGTCGCAGCACTCTTGACAAAGTGGTCGTCGTCAACATTTCGGTCGGGTCATCCGTCTCACAATTCGTCGCCATTCTTCTCTGAGAGCTGCTTTTTTGGTGCATTTCTAGAGGGGGTCATCCAGTGCTGGGTCATTGGCGCTACTACTCACTAATAACAGTTATTGCGCGATGTAGGACACTATGAAAACTGAAGTTCAGCACATTGTCGACATCTAGCGCCAGAAGTCAAAAAGTTTGTTCGGTGTTATCTAATGCCACGCGCTACTAATGTCATCTAGTGTCACGACAACTTACCAGATCGCTCACTAGTATCTTCCTCCGGTATCGCTTTACTGCTCTGATCTCTTTCCCTCCTCCTCATCAGCTCAGCGATGACTCCATGTAGCTCCGCCAACCTCGCATCATGAGCTCTTGCCGCCGCCGCTGCTCTCTGTCGTTCTGCTGCCAGAGTTCTTGCGAGGGAGTCACGTTCTAAACGAATGGTCGTGGCTTCGTCTTGGGTACTGCTCTGGGTGGCTAGCTGGGGAAACAAAGGTCGATATTTATGTATCGGAGGATGGATTTCCTCTGGCATCATAGTAGATACCCTCTGTGGGAGTTGGACGTGGAACAGTTTGGATACGAAGGAAACGCAACCGCTTCCTTTAACGGGTGAGCTAACCACATTGCTCAAGCGTTAACGATGTGGCTAAATTCAAACTGACAAGTTGAGTGAATCTTTCCTCAGCAAAGTGTCCTAGTACGGAGGGGGTCTTTGCTCAATACTGGATGCAGGAGGCTGGATAGATAGATTGATGGACTTGAAATGGATTAAAACAAAACTTAAATTTATTCTCTACTGATGTATTTTTTGGTCCAATAAAAAACGTTGTAATTTTCATTGGTATTTGAAACCTACCATAACACCAATCCCATTCCTAGGTACCGGCGGCGCAGTCACCGGCCGCAGACTCGAATACCTCCACGACGACTCCCTCGACATCTCCTCCTCCACATTCGGACAGCACAGGTACCAGCTCCTACTCCTCCTAACCCCAGACCCTGAATCCAGTTGAGTCAACGGTAGTCTGCCAACAATTTCCAATTCCGCCAGTAAAGGTTCTTTCTCTTTCGGCATTGGAAATGTTCCGGCAGTGGAATACGTTTCGCCCGGGTTTCTGGAAGTTTCTGGAGTGCGGTAATCCGCGCCCGGGAATTTCCTCGGACCATCCGGAGTGTTGTATCCTGATATGCCCGGGTACTTTCTAGAACCCTCTGGACTGTGATACTCCGACGGTGCAATCTTTCTGGAATTTTCTGGAGTGTGGTACTCGGGTAGGCTGTATTGACGGAAGGGTCTGTCCCTGAGAGGCGGGACCTCGGAAACTGGTGCTTCGTTGAACACTTCATTGGATTCTAAATACTCGCTGAGCTCATTGCGGGGTGGGTCTACGTCGGGGGTGCGATGGGTATCTTGGGTCCGCTTGAGGCGTTCGAGGTCACCGTAGTAGTAGGCGGTTGAGCGCGGCTCGGATAATGTTCTTATGGTAGCCATTTTGCTACATATTGGGAATATATCGTTGACACTGTTTTGCTTAAACCTATGTTGCTGGCTTGTTGATTACTTTGGTTTGGTGTTCTCGTTTCATTTTCACTGGATTAGGATTAGGTTATTAATTTAGAAATCGAGGAATGCATTGGTTTATATAACTTGTGACTGTAAACCATTTTTAGGGTTCCGTAACCGAAGGGTTCCAAAGGGGACCCTATTATAGGTACTTAGGTAGATTATAAGTAGTCGTGTAGTATTAGTATTTACCGCATTAGGTCTAAGCCTGTAATGGTAGATATTTATGATAAATAAATAAATAAATAAAAATTACTAAGACTTCGCTGTCCGTCCGTCCGTCTGTCACCAGGCTGTAACTCAAGAACTTTCTAAAAGAAAATACATAATCTGTGAAAATTTTTTCTAGCTAGAGTTGAAATTTTCACAGATTATGTATTTCTGTTGCCGCTATAACAACAAATACTAAAAAACAGGATAAAATAAATATTTAAGGGGGCTCCCATACAACAATACCGCATACAAACTTATGGATGCACCTGGTTACGTACATGGAGTGTGAAAGTAACCGCACCAATAACTTTGTAAACAATATTTTGCTGTGTAAAATCCAAACTATTCACTCCACACCATCGCTTCCATTGAACGGTGGTACGGAACCCTTCGTGCGCGATTTAGACTCGCACTTGACCGGTTTTTATAACTTGGATTCAACTCCTTACGACGCGTAGCCATCCCAAAGATACATTTATCACCATACGACTATTGGCAAAATTGTATGGAGTTTAGTCCAAATGTCCACCTCTAACCTTGAGAAAATGCCGAGAATGTTTATACTAGTGGTTCCGTGAGAACAGTCGGCCTCGCTTCTGTTCAAAAATTTAAATGCGTCCATATATAACGCTACAGCAATCTTCTCCCCCGTTTTCACCCTCCACTACCCCTCCCCCCCTTTTTTTTTCGCACATCTTGTTTAGAAAATTCCTTTTCACGCCACTGCTCGGAAATATGGCCAAAGATGGATTGAAATGAGAGTAGAAAGTATTTCTTAGTAGTACAATTCAAAAACAGTCAAACAATGTAGATTTGCAAAGTAAACTGTAGTGTTTAGCGGCCTTATTAGGGTTCCGTACCCGAAGGGTTCCAAACGGGACCCTATTACTAAGACTTCGCTGTCCGTCCGTCCGTCTGTCACCAGGCTGTATCTCAAGAACCTAGCTAGCTAGAGAGTTGAAATTTTCACAGATTATGTATTTCTGTTGCCGCTATAACAACAAATACTAAAAAACAGGATAAAAGAAATATTTAAGGGGGCTCCCATACAACAATTCTTTCAATACCACATACAAACTTATGGATGCACCTGGTAAAGATAAAGATAAAGATATTTTATTTGTAAATGTGGGTTACAGGGTTGTTAAATAAATATTGTTCTTGCCACATTCTACCTTAAAGGTGTACAAATATTAATTTAAATTAAATTAAATTAAATTAAATTTAGATTAGATTAAATAAAAGTTACATTACATTACATATGTCCGTTTGAATAGTCAATACTGAAAATTACATAGATTCTTAAAACATACACTAAACAATCACTCTTGAAACAATCTTTCAGTCACCGTTGAGGAAATCTTGTACGCTATAGTAGGCTTTGTTAAGCAAATGTTCTTTAAGCTTTGATTTAAATAAATTAAAGGATTCTATTTCTCTGATACATTTAGGTATAGTATTATAAATTTTTGGTATCATCCCAAACACACTTTTTTGAAATAGTGCGGTAGAGTGCCGCGTGATGCTTAACTTAATGTTTCTTTTCGACTTTATTTTATTAAAATGATCCCAATTATTTCTTATATAAACAGCCATTTCGTAAATATATAACGATGGTAGAGTTAATATTCTTAATCTTTTGAAATGTGGCTGACATGTTTCTATTTGTTTCAAGTGACATATCGCCCTTATACATCTCTTTTGTGCTTTAAAAGCTCTGTCTTTATCCGTTGAGTTGCCCCAGAATATAACGCCGTATTTGAGAGTCGAAGCCACATAAGCATGATATGTTGATAGCAAGGCAGTGACTCCAACTACCTTAGCGAGCATAAACAGAGCATATGAAAATTGGTAACGTACATGGAGTGTGAAAGTAACCGCACCAATAACTTTGTAAACAATATTTTGCTGTGTAAAATCCAAACTATTCACTCCACACCATCGCTTCCATTGAACGGTGGTACGGAACCCTTCGTGCGCGATTTAGTCTCGCACTTGACCGGTCTTTTACTTTCTACTCTGCTATTGGTCGATTATTTTGACGGACGTACGTTACGAATGTACATTCATGTTAAGCTTCACCTGTACAACACGACTTTAACACTTACGACTGTACAAAATAACGATGCTGGTGTCGGTAAAAGGGTACCAAAACATGACCACGCCTATCGCTACAGCGGCTGCAGTACCTCAGTGTAATTCACCTCATCCTGCATCGTTCGATGATATCCCATTAGCATCACACTCCATACCGGCCGAAATGACTCAAAATACTAATATAAATGTTCCGGGAAAAAACATTTCCTTGTCATTCCACAGCTGCCCTAATGCGAATATCAATATTACTTTTAATTAAACTGTGTATTATACTGTGTACTCAAACTGTTTTATTTCCTTACATTAGGCGTGAAAAGCACATAGTAATGCCTCGGTAGAAAGTGCAATAGATGGACTCGCATCTTTGCGGGCCTCACTGCGGCTCGGCCCGCGAACTAACTCCTCCATCTATTGCTTGTTTTCTAAACCTGGGCAACAATGTACTTTAGTGAGCCTCTTAAATTTGATTGAAATCCGTCGATAACTAACGCTACAGCAAACTTCCGCCCTTCCCACCCCCAATCAAATATTGCGATCGACAATTTTTTTTAATTAAATCAAGGAACTTGTAGATATTGAAATTGCCATTTGAGCAATTTAAAAACCATGTTAAAGCGACTTTGTCGAAAAAGGGATATTACAATGTTCAAGATAACTTAAACGACGGGACTGTATGGGGTTAATCTGGCTCAACACAGACCTTGCTGTTAATAATTTTGTAATCATTTATTCCTGCTTATTAATAATGATAGTGATATTATAATATTTGTACCAGTTAAGAACAAGCAATTTTTAAAAGCGATCTAAAAATCAATCTGTGGGAGTTTCTTCGCCCTCCTTCTCCCACAGTGGTCCAATGTAGACAAGTGGCAAATAATGACGATTGCTAAGTACCTATATGTAAATATCTACAGTAATAAAGACATTTGGAATTTGGACGGATAAAAGCATTTTTGGCCAATCCCGAAACTGGAGACTTCGCTCGCTCGGTCAATTAGTGACGTCACAGTTTCTGGTTACCACAACACAGCGGAGCGTATCCTAGTCTGTGTATGTAAACGTTCATGTATCGTGTAGAGTTTTTGATTTTCGCGATTTATTCTTATCCCAAGAGTTATTTTACTCAAAGGTTCTGGCCCTAAACTCATTAGCTTTTCATAACGCACGTCCGCCTCGCTACGGAACTCTAATTGCGGGTTGTTTGGGTTCCCTCGGAGCCAACACAATTAACCCTGTTGCCGCATCGATCGTCAATGTCGGGACGTAATCATACCAGACTGTTACGGAGCAAAGTAAAGGGAAAAAACCGGTCAAGTGCGAGTCTAAATCGCGCACGAAGGGTTCCGTACCACCGTTCAATGGAAGCGATGGTGTGAAGTGAATAGTTTGGATTTTACACAGCAAAATATTGTTTACAAAGTTATTGGTGCGGTTACTTTCACACTCCATGTACGTAACCAGGTGCATCCATAAGTTTGTATGTGGTATTGAAAGAATTGTTGTATGGGAGCCCCCTTAAATATTTCTTTTATCCTGTTTTTTAGTATTTGTTGTTATAGCGGCCACATAAATACATAATCTGTGAAAATTTCAACTCTCTAGCTAGCTAGGTTCTTGAGATACAGCCTGGTGACAGACGGACGGACGGACGGACGGACGGACAGCGGAGTCTTAGTTATAGGGTCCCGTTTGGAACCCTTCGGGTACGGAACCCTAAGAACTGAATTATCTGGGCCGGTCAATCTTGACAAACTAAATTAGTATGCGACGGGCCTGTCGCCTAACCGATATTTTCTGACAGTTCACAGCAGCTCGCCAGATACCACAGAGAACGATATTATTACGACGAGTCCGAGACTGTGACATTTCATATTACTGAAATTTAATTTTCCGAATTATGTAAGGTCCCACAGCACGCATTTTCATCATTTCGGACCGCTGAGTTAAATTGAGTTAAGCTCAATTTCACTCCCGCCCTCTAGCGACCTATTTGGAAGCTTTTTTTAATCAGCTGTCAGAATACTCCTCAAACATCGATCCCAAACTCCTTTCAAATGAAGGTTTGACCAATCAGGGGAAACTATTGGGTAAAATAAAACCTGTTCGCGACATAATTTAGTTTACTTATAATTTAGTTTCTAAGTAATTTAGCATTAAGTTTTAATAACTCTGTAAATAGTATAGGTAAATAAAAGGTTTGCTAATCGTGTTTCCTTGGCAGAGAGAGACAGGTAGAGAGAGAAAGATAGATAGAAAGAGACGGATAGAGAAACGCAAGCCGTCTCGCTCGCTCGCTGCTCGTAGCATCGCTGCTCCCACCGCCGCCCGCGGTACGCCAATCAGAATAAATTGCGGGCAGAACAGACATCGCTACGTCATACTATGCGTCGTCCTACAAAGCACCCCACGCCGCCGTCAAAATGCAACGCACGCTGGACACCCTGCCTAAATGGCTGGCCAAATGGAGGCTCTCCGTCAACGTCGGGAAGACGCAGGCGATGATCACCGGCCAGAGCAACCTGCCACCACCACTCCAACTCCAAGGGAAGGACATTGGGTGGCTGCACCAAGTGAAGTATCTGGGGGTCACCATAGACCGCCGGCTCACGATGAAGACCCACGTCGACAACGTCGTAAACCAGGTCCGGGCTGCACGGGCAAAACTTCGTCCACTCCTGGACTCCGGCCTCCCCCTGCGGTCGAAGCTCGGGATCTATAAAACGTACATCAGGTCCCGCCTCACGTATGCCTCGCCGGCATGGTACGCCCTCTGCTCGGAGTCCAACAAGAAGAGACTCCGGGCCCAAGAAAACCTCTCCTTGCGTACCATCGTCGGCGCGCCTCGCTACGTGAGAAACGCAACGATCGCAAGGGACCTAGGATTGGAGACACTGGACAAGTTCGTCCAGAGGCTGGCAACGAACATGTTCGCACGAGCGGACGGCTCTCAACACCCGCTCGTGCGAGACCTGGCGCCATACCACGCGCGCCCGCCTGACCGTCGCCGCCTACCCCGAGACCTGGTTGCCGAGCCGGCAGCACCCCTGGATTGAGGCCACACAACCCGAAGAAGAACACCTCAGCCACCCAATGACCTGGCCGTAGTCACGGCCAGCGGAAGACTCCGCGGAAGGGGGCCATTGCCCCGGGACCGCAACCCCGCACCCTGGAAGGGGTGTGAGAAGATCACCAAGCCGAACATAGCTACGTGCGTTAATTCTTACTAAGACAACTGTAGAAACAAAGGGGTTGTTTTTAGTCCGTATACCACACGAGCTGATGCCCGCTCAATATGTGGGGACCCAGACATAGCTGGGAGGTCTGACTCCTGGGCATGGGGAATTCCATTTTTTTCCCCTCCAACAAAAAAAAAAAAACATCGCTACGTGAGGAACGCGACAATCCAGAGGGACCTAAGATGGGAAACCGTGGACCAGTTTGTCCAGAGGCTGGCGAAGGGCATGTTCGCGCGTGCGGATGCTTCACAACACCCGCACATCGCCGAACTGGCGCCGCACCACGCGCGCCCGCCCGACCGCCGCCGCCTGCCACGCGACCTGGTTGCCTAGCCGGCGATCACCCACTGCATACCAGCGCCACAAGAAGACCACCGCCCGCAGGGGCCGTCCGATGACCTGTCCACAGGAGTGGACAGAGGCGATTCTTCGGGAAGAGGTCCGTCGACCTGACCCCGACTCCCCACGCCCCAGAAGGGGTGCGTGAGATGATTATGAAGAAGAAGTAATAAGTGTGGGTTGTCGAAGGGGCCCACAAAACATATAACGGATCATTGTAATGAAAATGGCCGCCATGGTGACGTTGATACGTTGGTTAGCAACTATAAAACGCGCGTAAATAAATATGGCAAATAATAATGATCACCGAAAAAAAAATTTCCTACCCAAAATGAATACCAGAAGTTGCTAAAAATTTCAGAGCAAAATACTGCGGTAGCTTAGGTGAAGGGTAAAGGGGGTGAGCGAAGCGAAGCCCCCTTTATCCTTCGTGTTAGGTTGAACATGTAGGTAATAACAACAAAAAATACTTAAAACATAAACTTAAGTACACAAAACATAAAAAGAAGTTTGGTGATCATTTATCCAAACACAATTTGGTGGACATTTATCCATTCTGGCAGTCATTTCAAATTGATTGCTAGTAAAATAGGTGCGTTTTTGGTAATCGTTTAAACATAAGCCAATAAATATTACCGATGACTTGACACTTGAAACCTTTTTTTGTGATGATCGAAATGATTTGACTCATTCACAAAACTTCACGTAGCTTGTCTGATAGTTTCGTCAAGTCTGTCTGTCCGTCCCTCCGTCCGTTCGTATGTCACAGCAACTATTTCTCGAAAAGTATGTCGTTTTAGAAACATATATTGAAAATTCCAAATTCCAAATGTCTTTATTACTGTAGATATTTACATATACTTAGCAATCGTCATTTTTTGCCACTTCTCTACATTGGACCACTGTGGGAGAAGAAGGGCGTAGAAACTACCACAGATTGATTTTTAGATCTCTTAAAAATTGTTTATGCTTAACTAATAGTCTGCAGTGACCCTGCCTACGAAGCCAAGGGTCTCGGGTTCGAGTCCCGGTGGGGGTAAATATTTCGACGAGAACGGATGTTTGTACCCTAGTCATGGTTGTTTATCTATCTAAGTATAATATTTATCTACACAAGTATGTGTATCGTTGTCTAGTACCCAAGATACAGGGAATCCTAGTTTGGGGCTAGATCAATGTGTGTAAATACTGTCCAAGGTATTAATATGTCCAAGTGTACAAGGTATTTTATCGAATCGAACAAAATGCTCACATTTTTTTACAAGAATCGATTGAGAAATGCGACCTTTGCAGGAAGAACAGCCGGAAATACGGACAGACGGACTGCGAAAGCACGTTTGCCCAGCCGAGCTCCGTGGTCGAACGGGTTTCACGCTTGCTTCTCGCACAGGAGATGCAGGTTCGATTCCTGACCATGTACCAATGAGATACAATACAATGTTCAAGATTACTTAAATGACGAGGCTGTATGGGGTGATCTGGCTCAACACAGACCTTGCTGGTAATAATTTTGTAATTATTTATTCCTGCTTATCAATTATGATAATGATATTATAAAATTTGCACAAGCAATTTTTAAAAGAGATTTAATCTAAAAATCAATCTGTGGGAGTTTCTACACCCTTCTTCTCCCAGAGTGGTCTAATGAAGAGAAGTGTCAAAAAATGACGATTGCTAAGTATATGTAAATATCTACAGTAATAAAGACATTTGGAATTTGGATAATTCATTTATCGTAAGTACATTCTAACGCTGATGGAAAACATACTGAGGAGACCTTTATTACTGAATAACAGCGGCGATGGGCTAGCCCCCTGTCACGCAAAATGGAGTATAGAATTACTGGCTCAAAGTGGGCACAATTGTGCCTCTGCCACCCCTTCTGGGAAAAGGAGTGGCCAAAAAGCAAAGAATTTCCTTCGGCCAGAATCTGATATTGTCGCGAAGCCGGGAAACCTAACCCGACGGCACTAACGAGCCACCCCTCCCCTTCCCCATACCTACCCCGAGGGGGGTGTGACCTTGACCTCGGAAGTCTCGGCACTGTGACTAGCACCCCTCGCCCCCCGCCGCCCCTGTGCGGAGGGGTGAAGCGGGGGGGTGAAGCGGGGAGGTTGAACTATCTCTAGTGCTATATTTATGAGCTGAAGTGTGAAGTGAATTTATCAGATCGGGAGTTTCTCGAAGCCATTTGTGTTATAATAATGCACGGAAATGTCACGGCGCGGTTTTTTCAGTTAATTTTAAGTTTTGACATTTCATAATTTCTAATTGATATTTAAATGCATTTTGACGAAGCGTGTGTGGATAGTATTTTCATTGTGTAGCGCTGGATTTTCAGTCCATTTACATAGGTTTAAACAGTTGGATTTATGAGAGGAAGATACAGGTATCGCCATCTGGCGGCAGCCTTAACAATGCTTACATTGGGGGAGCCATCTCGCTGCGCGTCGAACAGTATCGATCCAAGTGGTTACGGTGGAACGCCGCTAGAGGGCGCCACCACTCTTAGTGTTGCCCTCGTCTTTTTGTTCCCATGTTGTCGGGAAAATTTAACTACAGCTGGCGGAGTGAACAATTATTTTCAGGCGGGAATCGCTGCCGTGTACCCTAAATGTTGGTGGGGACGCGTCCTGAATGTAAGGTGCAGGAACTGACAGCGGAACGGGAGCTAGATAGAAATTTCGCCCGGCTAATTTACTGTCGCAATCGGCGACGTGAACTTGTCATGGGGGGCTTTCAGCGCGAAGGTGGTATCCCTGATGGAAAGATCGTTCGCGAAGATTTTGGTTATAAATATGCGCCCCAAGCCGGTGGGAGGCTTTTTTCGACGAGAGTGCCGCGAGAGGCACACCGCTTGAGGTGGTAGAAGGAGGAACCACTGACAAGAAACCTTGCCCCTTTTTGCTCCGGGGACGGAGAGAGCGTGCCGTGGTGGACGCGTAGCGGAAGGAGGTTGTTCCCACGTGTGGTGAGGTGGCTGACGCATCGGCTCGCTAAATCCAACCCTGCCGAAGACGGGATTTTGGGAGCCGCCAAGGTGACCCGTGCTGGGTGCACCCCGTGGTAGCGGGCGAGGTACATCCTGAATATATAAGGTGAGAAATTTCCATCTTCCATGGTTCGCATCGCGCGCTTACTAACCTGCCCCAGTAGATTTCTCGTTACTTCTCCATAACGCGGCCCTAGTCGCTCATCATGGTCGATTGACCTAGTCTTAGGTAACGTCGACGCAGTGATTCAACTTCCTTAGGCATTCCCTGTGGTCCAGTGGCCAAACCAAGAGGTTTTATTAAATATAATTGCATCATGGGGCTGGACCACGGCCAGGGTGATTTTGTAAATAGGTTAGTTTGTGACATTTGTTAGTGTATTGCAAACCGAATATAGATTTTCCTTGTAGTAGATTAAGGCTTATGCACCTAAGAATAGACCTTGCCCGTGTGTTTTGATAATTTTGTGTAATTTGAAGGAATATAAATTTTCCCTGCGGTAGATTAAGGCTTATGCACCTAAGAATAGACCTTGCCCGTGTGTTTTGATAATTTTGTGTAATTTGAAGGAATATAAATTTTCCCTGCGGTAGATTAAGGCCTGGGCACCTGAGAAATAGACCTTGCCCGTGTGTTTGGTTAATTTTGTGTAATTTTAAGTCGGGGAGCTCTTAATTAAGGCCCGTGGTGTACATTGTGAACTTAGGGCCAGTCGCTAAGTAGATTTTTCTCCTAATTCCAGTACATAAGATCCCGCATGGCGCCTGTACTGCCAGTGTAGCTGGTGACGCCCTGCTTGTTACTGTTACGCTGATCTTCCCTGCGGGGGGGGCAGACCTGAAGAAACAAGGGTCGAGATAAGTGTAGAATTAAGGACGTGTATTATTTAAATAGGACGGCCACTAAGAGAGAACCCCCCCTTGTTTTCTTTAACAAATGTTCAGGAAATAAAACTTGAGAACCAGAATCTCTTCTTTTACTGACAGGAACTAGTACCCCCAGAAAAACGAGGCTACAATTGGCGCACCGAACAGGTTTTTCTCTCTTGGTGGTTGTGTAAACCTGTGTTCTGGTCTTTCGCTCAGTACACATGGCCGTTTCTATACTTTAGTTTTTGTATTTTGAGGCGGATTGTTAATTGTTGTTATTGTGTTATCGTGTGTGACCGGGCCACAATGGCAACTTTTGAAGATAGGCCGATTAATTTTAATTTACTGCATAAGGACGAGTTAGAATATGAAGTTGAACTTCGTGGGGGAAAGCCAGCCCCAACCGTCACGGAACTGCGTTCCCAGATCCGAAAATTAAACATTGAACTCAGCTCGGACGAAGTAACGGAGTTCAGTGGCGATTGTGAGCGGGAATTCGCCACTATTTGTGAGAAGTTAGAATCACTGCAGAGTCTGTTGGTAGGTACAACTCAAAGACCGTGTTCTTTAAAGATTCTGAGTAGGGTACAGGCGTTAGCGTACCACTTATATCACCGTCTGAGTAGGCTTCAGCCCCTAGAAGGTGCCGGCGACAAATTTTTCGAGACAAACGCGACTATCGAAAAAATAATAGACAGACTAGAGAGTATTATGTTAAATTTTCGATCGTCCAGAGTGGCGTCACCTACCCCCGTCCGCGAGGTAATACCCGAGAAGTATCAGGCGGTTCACACATTGAATATCAAATTCGATGGGAAGTCGTGCGTAAAGGGATTTTTACAAAGATTGGAAGAAGTTAGGGTCTCCCGCGGTATCTCCGACGAAAGATTGTTCAAGTCGGCCCCGGAATTATTCACGGACGGAGCGTTATGCTGGTACAGAGGTGCCATTAGCGATGTACACACATGGTCCGAATTGAAAAATCTTTTGTTGGCGGAATACTTACCATTTGACTTTGATTTCCGTCTTATGAAAGAGATTAGGGAAAGAACTCAGGGACAGGACGAGAGCATAGTAAATTATTTGAGCGTAATGCAAAATTATTTCTCCCAATTATTAAAACCCATTACGGAAATTGAGAAATTGGCTATAGTTAGACACAATATTAGGCCGTTCTACACGACCCAACTAGCTCTGCACCCAATCAACTCATGGTCGGATTTGAAGTCAAGCTGCCGATTGCTGGAACAGGCAGAATGTATTGCGCGTAGCTTCTCGGAGCCAACTACATCCGCCTCAATCTTGGCGTCGGACTTAATTTATACTTGTGACAACGGGAAAGCCACCGCAGGCCAAGTCTCAGCGATACAAGAGCCGTCGCGGAAATTATTCTGCTACCGTTGCGGGGAACCGGATGTAGTTACTTCAACGTGTCCTAAATGTAAGATGTCAAAAAACTAATAAAGTCGAATCAGAGCAGGGTTGATTCGGGTGTAGGCTTTGGGAGAGGTATACCCTCTTACCACGTAAGTAACCCTGCAAGTAAGTGCGCTGTTAATACGGCGTCCGAATTTCATGCGGCGGAGGCGGAAAGGCAACGTGCGCCGGGGGCGTGCGTGTCCTTCGCCACCGTAGGCCACGACGCATCACTCCGGCATGGAGATCGGGGTGGTGATGCCAAGGTGAGGAGGGCGTCTGCGGATGTCCCGGGCGCACGGGGTTCTGGAAGCCCTTCGTCGCATTCGCCCAAGGGCGTTTTCGTCAACAATAAGGTGAGTCCCGTACCACATAGTGCACCCGTCACCTCTGAACCAAACGTGATAGCTTCGCCACTGACTCCAAGACCACAGGAATGGTCGGAGTGGATAGAATTTGTCCGTAAATTTCACATCGAACTACGCGCGAAACACGTGAGCGTGATCCACGGTCGCGACGCTCGCCCATATCTGAAAGTGGGGGTTTATAATTTTTTTTTTACTGGTCTATTAGATTCTGGATCGGAAATTTCCATTATTAGCAAGGCGGCTTTGGATAGGCTCGGTCAGGAAATCGTATTGCATAGGGCGTTGGATTTGGACGCGATAACCACAGCAAACGGTTCATCTTCACCGGTCGCCGGTTACGTGTTACTGCCCGTCGCTTTGGGGGGTAGAACGTCCGTCGTTAAATTTTATGTAGTTCCGGGAGTAACGACGAGCCTGCTTCTGGGCATCAACTTCTGGCAGGAGTTTGACATAGCACCTGACGTGTTGTCCTTGTTGAATAGGGGATGCTCTTTCTCTGACACCGAGAAGACAGCCACTTTTGATTGTGAGATTAGGAGGATTCAACCGTTGAACGCCCTTTCAGTTCGCCAACGCGCAGAAGCCGAAGATATCATGCTGGAGTTTGAGTCCATATCTTTTGATAAGAAGGGTTTAGGTAGAACTCATCTCTTGAGCCACAGGATTGACACAGGAGGGGCAGCCCCTATAAAACAACGGTACTATGTTTTGTCCCCACAAAAACTAGCAGAGTTAAATAAACAGTTGGACGAGATGCTGCAGCTAGACGTTGTGGAACCCAGCAGTAGTGCGTGGAATAATCCTATAACAATGGCACCCAAGGCAGATGGTACGCTGAGATTTTGTTTGGATAGTAGGAAGCTGAACGCGGTTTCAAAACATGATGCATACCCTCTCCCGTACATAACGCAAATCTTAGATCAGTTGGGGAACGCGAAGTTTTTGTCTTCTATTGACCTCAAAGCAGCCTTTTGGCAGATCCCACTAGACTCTCGGGACTCAATGGAAAAAACCGCGTTTACAGTGCCAGCGCGCGGGCTGTACCACTTCAAGGTTATGTGCTTCGGCTTAACTTCTGCACCAGCTACTCAACAGCGCCTCATGGATCGTCTCTTCGGACCTGAGTTCGGCGGGAGAATTTTTATTTATTTAGATGACATTGTAATCGTTTCAGCTACGTTTGAGGAGCATACGAGGCTGCTGCGGGTTGTCTTAGATCGGCTAAGCTTCGCTGGATTAACAATTAACTTACAGAAATGCCAATTTTTTAGAAGTCAATTAAAATACCTCGGGTACGTAGTTGATGAGTTTGGTCTGAGGACAGACCCAGAAAAAATACGGGCTATTGTGGACTTCTCCGTACCGACAACTAAGAAGGAGGTTAAGAGATTTTTAGGCACCGCCTCGTACTACCGACGTTTTATTAAAAATTTCAGTAACATAGCGGGGCCGCTCAACAAATTAACTTCAACAAAAAAAGGTACGCCACCGTTCCAGTGGACAGCGGAAGCTGACCAGGCATTTGTGGAGCTAAAGAGGGCGCTGACTACGGCCCCGGTGTTAGCATGTCCGGATTTTGACAAAGACTTTGTAGTGCATTGCGATGCATCCGATTTTGGTGTAGGTGCAACATTGACGCAGAGGTTTGATGGAGGGGAGCACCCCATCGCTTATTTCAGCCGATCTCTCTTACCCGCCGAGCGGAACTACTCAGCCACGGAGAAAGAAGCGATGGCGGTGGTCAACGCCGTCGAACACTTTCGTCCTTATCTGGAGGGAGATAGGCCGTTTACGATCATCACTGATCATGCCAGCCTGAAATGGTTTTTAAACTTGAAAAACCCAACCGGTCGTCTAGAAAGATGGGGTTGTAGGTTATCCCCATATAACTTCACTATTCAACATCGGCGAGGAGTGGACAATGTAGTTCCTGATGCTCTCTCAAGATCAGTTCCGGTGGCAGCAGTGGCGCCAACGGTGCAGACTTCTGACGATTGGTATTTGAAACTTTTTAGGGGTTGTGTGGATAGGCCACAATCCATGGCAAATTATCAGGTCGAGAGCGGTCGTCTTTATCGTTTCAAAAAGGGCAAGAACAACTTAACCGATGACTTCCAGTGGAAGGAGGTAGTCCCAGTGGAGTACAGAGTGGACATCATGGTCGCGAACCATTCAACGCCTACGGCGGCACATCTAGGGGTAGATAAGACGCACAGTCGGTTGAAGCTCAGATACTTTTGGCCAGGAATGTACCAGGACGTGGTGAGTTTTGTGGCTGCTTGTGAAGTGTGTAAAGCCTATAAACATAGCAACCTGTCAAAACCCGGTCTGATGGGGGACCCAAAGGTTTGCTCACGGCCGTTTCAGTGTATTAGTGTTGATTTAGTCGGCCCCCTACCGGCTTCCAGACAGCTAAATACATTTTTGTTAGTAGTAGTATGCTGCTTCTCCAAGTATTGTTTGATTTTCCCCGTGCGGCGCGCTACAGGAAAGGTGATCGCTCAGCGCCTGGAGGACCATGTGTTTCTGGTGCATGGGGTTCCTCAGACTGTGCTCTCAGACAACGGGCCACAGCTGGTGGGTCGTGAAGTCCAGTCATTATTCGAAAAGTACAATGTGCCGCAAGTACATTTGGGCCCGGTTTATTGCCCCCAAGTAAACACGGTAGAACGATATAACAGGACCATCATGACTGCGGTCTCAAGTTTCGTAGGGTCTGACCATCGCACGTGGGATGTGAATATTCACAAGATACAGTTCGCTCTAAATACTTCCGTTAACGATGCTACTTCGTACACCCCGTTTTTTCTGGTACATGGGAGAGAGGCAGTAGCTGATGGAAATGTTTACTCGGATCCCGTTGTAGTTGATGAATTGTTGTTTGGGTCGCGAAAAGCCTCGGCGGATAGATTAGGTACCTTGAAAGATGTTTACGAGAAAGTGGGGGTAGAACTAAAAAAGGCCCACGATCGTAATGTCAAAACGTATAATAGCAAACGCCGTGATTTGTCTTTCAATGTAGGCGATATTGTTTGGAAAAGAACTTACAAACTCAGTGATGCGAGCAAACATTTTTCTGCGAAGTTATGTCCTAAGTATGAAAAATGCATCATCGTCAAGAAGTTATCGCGTTTGGTTTACGAGGTAGAGGATGAAAACGGCAAGCCATTGGGGAAGTGGCATATTAAGGATATCAAACAGAAAGACGAGGGACAGATGTCATGCGACCCACGAGTAAACCCCGTGAGTAGTGTTGTGAGTGTTGGTAATTTTCGCTCATCAGCGATCGTTGGTCCGGCTGCGTCGCCCCGTCGCGGAGTTCTGCGCAGCAATGCCCACGTAGCTGGTGAAAGATTGGGGATAAATACAGGCGCTTCGCCAAGTCACAGCGCCGCCTATAGGAGCCGAGTATTCCGCCGTAGGCCCAGATAAGCCGTTCCGGAACAACACCTGGAACGGTGATGCCAAGGAAATAGTTTCCATTGTATCATTGTTGTATGTTGTGACAGCTGTACTGTTTAGCTTGTTATTTTGTTTGGTCCCTCAAGAGTCTTCGGCCGGATCATGAGGTGGCATCATAGGTCTTTTGGTTTTGTGTGTCGTAGGCACTTCGTTTTTTTTGGTATTGTGGATGTTGGAGGGTTTGTTTTGTTGGGGGGCGGTGTTCTCGGATGGGGTCATCCGTAGGATTCCCTGCGTGAATCCTATTTTGGCTTGGGGGGTACTGTAGCGCTGGATTTTCAGTCCATTTACATAGGTTTAAACAGTTGGATTTATGAGAGGAAGATACAGGTATCGCCATCTGGCGGCAGCCTTAACAATGCTTACATTGGGGGAGCCATCTCGCTGCGCGTCGAACAGTATCGATCCAAGTGGTTACGGTGGAACGCCGCTAGAGGGCGCCACCACTCTTAGTGTTGCCCTCGTCTTTTTGTTCCCATGTTGTCGGGAAAATTTAACTACAGCTGGCGGAGTGAACAATTATTTTCAGGCGGGAATCGCTGCCGTGTACCCTAAATGTTGGTGGGGACGCGTCCTGAATGTAAGGTGCAGGAACTGACAGCGGAACGGGAGCTAGATAGAAATTTCGCCCGGCTAATTTACTGTCGCAATCGGCGACGTGAACTTGTCATGGGGGGCTTTCAGCGCGAAGGTGGTATCCCTGATGGAAAGATCGTTCGCGAAGATTTTGGTTATAAATATGCGCCCCAAGCCGGTGGGAGGCTTTTTTCGACGAGAGTGCCGCGAGAGGCACACCGCTTGAGGTGGTAGAAGGAGGAACCACTGACAAGAAACCTTGCCCCTTTTTGCTCCGGGGACGGAGAGAGCGTGCCGTGGTGGACGCGTAGCGGAAGGAGGTTGTTCCCACGTGTGGTGAGGTGGCTGACGCATCGGCTCGCTAAATCCAACCCTGCCGAAGACGGGATTTTGGGAGCCGCCAAGGTGACCCGTGCTGGGTGCACCCCGTGGTAGCGGGCGAGGTACATCCTGAATATATAAGGTGAGAAATTTCCATCTTCCATGGTTCGCATCGCGCGCTTACTAACCTGCCCCAGTAGATTTCTCGTTACTTCTCCATAACGCGGCCCTAGTCGCTCATCATGGTCGATTGACCTAGTCTTAGGTAACGTCGACGCAGTGATTCAACTTCCTTAGGCATTCCCTGTGGTCCAGTGGCCAAACCAAGAGGTTTTATTAAATATAATTGCATCATGGGGCTGGACCACGGCCAGGGTGATTTTGTAAATAGGTTAGTTTGTGACATTTGTTAGTGTATTGCAAACCGAATATAGATTTTCCTTGTAGTAGATTAAGGCTTATGCACCTAAGAATAGACCTTGCCCGTGTGTTTTGATAATTTTGTGTAATTTGAAGGAATATAAATTTTCCCTGCGGTAGATTAAGGCTTATGCACCTAAGAATAGACCTTGCCCGTGTGTTTTGATAATTTTGTGTAATTTGAAGGAATATAAATTTTCCCTGCGGTAGATTAAGGCCTGGGCACCTGAGAAATAGACCTTGCCCGTGTGTTTGGTTAATTTTGTGTAATTTTAAGTCGGGGAGCTCTTAATTAAGGCCCGTGGTGTACATTGTGAACTTAGGGCCAGTCGCTAAGTAGATTTTTCTCCTAATTCCAGTACATAAGATCCCGCATGGCGCCTGTACTGCCAGTGTAGCTGGTGACGCCCTGCTTGTTACTGTTACGCTGATCTTCCCTGCGGGGGGGGCAGACCTGAAGAAACAAGGGTCGAGATAAGTGTAGAATTAAGGACGTGTATTATTTAAATAGGACGGCCACTAAGAGAGAACCCCCCCTTGTTTTCTTTAACAAATGTTCAGGAAATAAAACTTGAGAACCAGAATCTCTTCTTTTACTGACAGGAACTAGTACCCCCAGAAAAACGAGGCTACAATTGTATATATTTTTTTTGTTTTGTAAATTGTGTAATTTTTTTATTTTCTTTTCATCTAAATAAATGGTTATAATAATTGATTGAATTGCAAAATATAGTTGGAAGCACTTAGACACAGTACGGTATTTGACTGCTAGGCGAAATAGATACTTTTAGGAACTGTCAAAACAGTAATTTTGTTGACGACCTTCTTTAAAATCTCCGCACATGACGTCATAGTTAAATGCTCTCTTTTTTGACAAAAAATAGGTTTATGAAATACAACTGCTGTCAATCGCTTTGAGGGGTCCGTACCCGAAGGGTGCCAAACGGGACCCTATTACTAAGCCTCCGCTGTCCGTCCGTCCGTCCGTCTGTCACCAGGCTGTATCTCATGAACCGCGATAGTAAGACAGATGACATTTTCACAGATGATGTATTTCTGTTGCCGCTATAACAACAAATACTAAAAACAGAATAAAATAACTATTTAAGGGGGCTCCCGTACAACAATTCTTTCAATACCACATACAAACTTATGAATGCACCTGGATACGTATATGGAGTATGAAAGTAGCCGCACCAATAAGTTGGTAAACAACATTTTGCTATGTAAAATCCAAACTATTCACTCAACACCATCCCTACCATTGTACGGTGGTACGGAACCCTTCGTGCGCGAGTTCCACTCGCACTTGACCGGTTTAGTTGAAACAGGTTTAGCTTGAGACACGTGTCTAGATTTATTGGACTATCTTGTCAAATACCGAATTAAAACTAAAATAAACTCCTGTTTAAGACAAAAATGTATAAGGATTTAACATGTGTTTTGTTTGAGGTTAACTATGTGCAGCATTTTTTGCGAATTGAGATTTGTCGACCCGAATGGCAGTGATGCTGCCTACGAGGCCAAGGGTCCCGGGTTCGAGTCCCGGTGGGGCAAATATTTGTTTGATGAGGACGGATGTTTGTACCCTAGTCATGGTTGTTTATCTGTCTAAGTATAATATTTATCTATATAAGTATGTGTATCGTTGTCTAGTATCCAAGATACAGGGAATCCTAGTTTGGGGCTAGATCAATGTGTGTCAATAGTGTCCAAGGTATTATAATAATAATAAAAATATTTTATTTATTTCAGACAATTAAGGTCCATAGTTAAATACTAGTTATTAAGATAATTTAAAAAATATTATGATGTTTGTATAATCTGGGTATGGAGCTGCACCCAATGTCGCTGCACTGGGGAGTCCCACCTGCCTATAAACACATTCAGCATCCGGTTACTGCCACCGCGCCGCGCAGGCGCAGGCGCAGGCGGGCGAGTGCAGAGGCGCTCCTCCGTTTTCTCATTATTGCGTAGAAGTCATCCGTACGCGCCTCTGCGAACACCCCCGAAGCATGTATTATTATTATTATTATTATATCATTTATTTCTGGATTACTCTACTTATCTATTCTTACTCTTACGTATTCGGAAACCATGTGGGTATCTTAAGCTGCGGCGATAGGCTTTCCCCCTGTCACGCAAGGAAACGGGGTGTCCCACTACGTCATGCTAGTCAGAAGTCAGTAGCTATAATAGATTCTCCGTCTCTGCCATAAACATAAACATTTACATACAGGCACATATTGCTTCTGGCCCAGCGCTAGGATACCCGGTGTCATGGACACCAGAAACAGTGACGACATTTGGACTTTTTTTTCTGCATCCCCGGCCGGGGCTCGAACCCGGGACCTCTCGCATGGTAAACAGAACCACTTGCGCAGCGCCACAGATGTCGTCAATACCTTGGACGCCATTTACACACATTGATCTAGCCCCAAACTAGGATTCCCTGTATCTTGGGTACTAGACAACGATAAATATAATTATATAGAGAAATATTATACTTAGATAGATAAACAAGCATGACTAGGGTACAAACATTCGTTCTCATCAAACAAATATGTGCCCCCACCGGGACTCGAACCCGGGACCCTTGTCGTAGGCAGGGTCGCTGCCGACTCGGCCATTCGGGTCGATGAGTATAAGATAAGCATACACATCGAAGACCTGGACTTTTCCCTTCCTCACCAGCCCGCTGTAAGCCGCCGGTACCCGAAGGGCTTTGGATCCAAGATGTCTGAGATTCCATCTGCTAAGCCCAGGGGTTGGTCCTATTCGTCACAAAAATCTTGCAAAACTACGCACAGTACGATCATTTTAACTTCTCTGCTCGACATTTCTCGGCTTTTTGTTTTTTTTTTTGGTAAAATTTTACTTACGTACTATCTACATTTTGTTGTAATGAGGTGTGCAAACGATAGCTGGTAGTCACTTTTCTAACCAAAGTGTTTTTCTTTTCGCGAGGATCCATTTCCTTTTTTGTGAAAAAACTATTTAAATTTGAAAAAAATTGAGGTTATAATTATTCGAACCAAATATTTTATGTCTACTTAAGTTTATGTTTTAAGAATTTTTGTTGTTCTTACATGTTCAACCTAACACGAAGGATAAAGGGGGCTTCGCTTCGCTCACCCCCTTTACCCTTCACCTAAGCTACCGCAGTATTTTGCCCTGATATTTGCGTGTCGATTTGATATCAATTGAAAGGAAGGAATTGGAAAGGAAGCACATTCGCATAGTTTGTTCAGAAACGGAATGAACTGAATAACAAAGAGAATAAAATTACTACCAACCGTTTTACTGAATAATAGCGTCATGTCAACGTACGTCATTTAGAAAATGTTTGGCCCACACACGGTTAAAAAATGACAATACGTGAAAATTTAGCTTGTGTATGGTCTTTTTGAGGTTTAGAGAAGCCGATTTTTACGGTTTGGTAACAAATATATTGCAATTTTCAACTTGATTTTCTAGAAAAACTACGCAAAAAGAAAAACACTGGTAAGAAAAGTGACTACCAGCTATCTTTTGCACACCTCATTTCAAATTTCAATGAAGAAAGTACTCAAGTAAAACCGGCCCGTTTTTTATCGTAAATCAATGAACTGTGATGATGACACATGATTTCATGACAGACCTCTGTGCCAATTTTCAAGTTGCCAGGACATCTTGATCACTTTCAGTGACTAAAACCGAGAAGTATCCTAGTGCAGTGAATGAATTAATTTATTTATTTTTACTCGCACCTGTCCAAAGAGAATTGTTAACAACGAAAGAACATAACCACATTTTAAAGTTTCCCGGCTGTCTGATCAGAAACTACTCAAACCAGACTGTCGACTGCATTAACGATTTTGGTGTTGACATTGGTGACTGACTGATATCTGATATTGATTTAAATTGTTTCAAGAACAACAGAAATATGGGAGGCAGTCGCTCACGTCCGAAGGAGATACTTAGTTCTTACAGCCCTCCACGTGTTCCCGGTAGTGCTGAGGGGCAACGAATTACTCTCAAGACGAGAACCTGAACAAATTGTAATCTTTAAGGCGACACCTCGTCCGTGCAAAGGTCCCCGTTAATCCAGGCGGAAAGACCCGCAGTGTGAGAGGGACGGAATCGGGAAAAAATGAAAAAACGTAGCGCTAAACGACAGAAAAATTGTTTAAAAATAAACTACGCTATTTTGTTAAAAAGTTTTTCAAGAAGATTTTGCGAATACATAATATCTACATTTTGAACGCAGTTTCACAATGAAATTAGCTAGGATTTCAGAATTACAGGAAAAAATAAAACAATTTGGAGGTGTTTTCGTAATTAAATTCTATCGATAAAATTTCATCCAATCGCGTTTTCCTTGTGAAAATCTTAATAAAATACTCAATAAACGTTAACCTAAAAATCAAATCTGTAGATGACTTCACGGTGGAGTAAATGGATTCGAAAAAAACCCCATTTTATTTTCGTGTCACCTAAAAACTTGCAAAATTAACCTAAAAAGAGGTTAGCGCGCCAAATTGAAAAAAAAGAAGAACAACAAACATGTGGGAAACAGGACCAACCCTACACCCTTTCAGGGGTGACGTACGATAATCGGAAAATTCCTTCGAAAAATTGGGACGAAAGAAACAAAGTGGATATGTACATGTTTAAATTAAAGTCTCCACAGCCGGCGCCGGCTTCCAAAATGTATATGATTGGGAGCCGGCACATGGGTGAGTATGTTGGCAGCACTGTATCAAGTGTCAAAATGTTGAACGTCATTAGGTTGGTCGGTTTATCGGGGCAAAATGCTGCGGCAGCTAAGGTGAAGGGTAAAGGGGGTGAGCGAAGCGAAGCACCCTTTATCCTTCGGGTTAGGTTGAACATGTGAGAACAACAAAACATACTTAGTTTTAAGTGCCTAAGCTACCGCAGTGTTTAGTGTAAGATTTTTCCTGCAGAATATTTTATCAGAACCTTAAAATTTCTTCCAAACTTCATTTTATTTTGGAATAAAAATATTCAGGCCCCTTTAATAACAGAATTTATTTCCACAGCAAAACTTATGCAGTTTCTGTTAAATTGATTTAACCTCTCAACGACCTAAAAACACGCCGACGAAGTTGCGGGCGTTGGCTAGTTCAACTAATATTATAAATGACAACGTAGCGATGTTTGGATTTTTGTGTGTTTGTGCCTCAATCACGCTATAACGGCTGAACGGATTTGAATGAAATTTAGCACAGAGATAGTTTATGAGCTAGATTAACACATAGGATACTTTTTATCCGACTGCATCAGAAGCAGGGTAACGTTACCTCGGTAAATGATACTACATAGGATCACGCAGATGAAGTTGCGGGCATCAGCTAGTCACGAATAATTACGCATTCTAAGCGAACTGTCAACTGTCACGTGACTCATAAGAATAATGTCAGGGAAGTTAATACTTTTTGGATCGATCAAGTATTCGTGCTCCGGGCTCAGAACGTGTCCATAACTTAGACAACATCCAAACGTACATTAAGACCGACTTTTACCACACCTTTTAAACCTTTTGACCGCCCCAGTCGGCACTGGCCGACAACTGAAAGTCGTGCCAATGGCGCCACGTCAACACATTTTTTTTTATCACAATTGAATCAAAAAGTAAAACTATAGAAAAAACCGAATTCATTGAAACCCCATTTTTTACAAAACTTACCCATAAGTGTGTTCATTAATCGAAGAGTTCCCTTTATTTGTCCATGATCCCATCCTCAGATCCCGACCAACGCTGATCGATTATAAAGAAGATTGACTTATCCACCATTATGCTTTATGACGAGCACACATTACTGTCAAACAATAATAATACCTTGGACACTATTTACACACATTGATCTAGCCCCAAACTAGGATTCCCTGTATCTTGGGTACTAGACAACTATGCATATAC
This sequence comes from Argyresthia goedartella, assembly GCA_949825045.1. Lineage (NCBI taxonomy): Eukaryota > Metazoa > Arthropoda > Insecta > Lepidoptera > Argyresthiidae > Argyresthia > Argyresthia goedartella. Next base: position 23,908,494 of record OX463832.1, read on the forward strand.
TTATATAGATAAATATTATACTTAGATAGATAAACAACCATGACTAGGGTACAAACATCCGTTCTCATCAGACAAATATTTGCCCCCAGCGGGACTCGAACCTGGGACCCTTGGCTTCGTAGGCAGGGTCCCAGGTTCGAGGCAGGGTAGGCTACCTTGTATGGAGCAGTTCCGGTGGCAATCAGTGTTCTTCATCATCAGTTCCACTCCACTAAATGATGCTTCCCGAGAGAGTTTCAACTATGAAAATTACAAAAATCGCTGTAAGTCTGCCTATAATATATCATAATTCATCATAAGATGAAAGTGTGACCAATCGGAAGGTAAACCCTTTTAAACAAAAAATCAATTTTCCAAATCGGTCTATCCATCTTGGAGAAATCGTTGAACATACATAAAAAACAACATCCCAACGAATTATAAACCCCCTCCTTTTGTGAAGTCGGTTAAAAAGAGACCTTATATCGTATGAATTAAGCTGTATTTTGCATACCATAGCAAACATATTTGGCGTGTGAGTGACACATTTTGTATTTGATGTATGGCGGTCAAAAGGTTAATGAGGTGTAAGGCGATAAGGAAAAAATATATATAAAAGGAATACGAATGTAAACGAAAGTGACAGCGTTAATTACTCCCACATAAGAAAGTAAAGAGAGCGCAAACAATGCGCTCGACTCGAACTATCGAAGCCATATAAAAATTGTTTAAAAATTAACTACGCTATTTTGTTAAAAAGATTTTCAAGGAGAGTTTACGCATACATAATATTCACATTTTGAATGCAATTTCGCAGTGAAATTAGTTAGAATTTCAAAATTACAGGAAAAAATAAAACAAATTAAATCTTAATCAAATACTCAATAACCGTCAACCTGAAAATCAAATCTGTTGAAGACTTTGTAATGTAGTAAATAGATTCGAAAAAAACCCATAGTCCGGAGGATGTTAACGTAAAAAGAAAATAAGGAAACCCGCAGAGAAACAGCAAAATAATCAAATGTTTTGTATGGGAACTGGAGAAGTCTCAGCTTCCTATCGCTAGATGGCTTGGGTGGCCATAGATGATTCAAACTCCTTTGTAATTGATTAATTAGGTAATACATTTAACCTCTTTGATGGTAGCGGACTTTATGTTCCACAGCTGCGCGATGCGTATAGTTACTACGCAAAGGATAGATGGCGTTGGTAGTGAATCTCTTCCACTTACCGATATGTAAATTCTTAACGACAAACCAACTTTTTAAGGTTCCGTATCCGAAGGGTGTCAAACGGGACCCTATTACTAAGCCTCCGCTGTCCGTCGGTCTGTCCGTCCGTCCGTCCGACACCGGGCTCTATCGGATCAACCGAAATAGGTAGAGAGCTTAAATTTTCACAGAGGTTGTATTTCTATTGCCGCTATAACAACAAATAATGAAACATATCGGTTTTTAAGAATGAAAAGAAGTACCCATATTGGTAGTTTATGTGACTGCTGCATAATGGAGGGCATAATATCACTCGAGAGTTTTAATGCCTAATTATGTACAGTTACATACACTAGTTTATCTACACACATATCATAAGCTCTCTTTGATGTGTTCAGGAACCGCATGTTTGACCGGCATTGTGGTTCTGCAATTGTTTAACTTGTTCTGTAGTACCAACTTCACGCAGGCGGGCGTCGGCGTTCGAAATTTGAATGTCAGTACCAACTTCACAGACAAACTAGGGACGGCACGCGGGTGGGCGTCGGCGTTCGAAATTTGAATGTCATTATATGTAGAGAAACTACACATAATGACCATTATGTGTAGTTTTCCAGATACGAAACGAGTTTTTACCAAGTAGTTTAACATAATGCTGATCGTAACGTGCGGTTTTTGAACGCAGTAAAGAGGATTTATGATACGTGTGTAGATAAAAGAAATTATTGGTATGGCCATTTTTTTAGCCATTTTGTTTCATTTGTTGATTGGTGAAAATTGGACTCTCCCGATCTTATCGTAAAAGATCTTTAAATGCAGATATTAAGTTTTGTGCTTAACTATTTGTCATTACGCGATTAATAATTGCTCATTCGAATTATAATAAATAGAATTAAGTTATTTATCATATTTCTTTATTTCTATAAATAAGTTAATCAATTTCTATCCACTTCCGGTTTCAATGAGCAAAGAGTATCGTTAACCCGAGTATATAGTTCAATACTTACTTACATACTACATACACAAAACTATTTTTCAATGTCTCGATGTATGGCCTTGAATATAGTCCTACTATTTAATATTTTATTATTAAAAATTATAAAGGTATACTCGTGCAAAAGACTGTCGTTTTACGTTTACCCGTGCACAGTGGTACGGATCCGAAAAAGTTACATTTGTGGAAAACATATGCACAAAGGCGAGCTTATCTCTAAAAAGAGATTTCTTCCAGAAAACCAAGGCGTGATAGGAAATTTAGCATGAAAGGGTAGGCAGTGCACAATATCTAATAACTTCTCTATAATAAATAAATAAATGAAATATCTATAAAATATGAAAAATGAAATACCTATATTCCAAACTACTAAATAAGTATCAATACATACATACATATACCTGTACATATATGTTACATAATCTGTGTTACATAATCTGTACTTTACCTAGGTACTCTATATACCTTACATAACTTGTATATTAGTGACTCATGTACTCTACTGGCATACCTTAGACGTAAGCTCACCATTATCTACAATTGTTACTCATGCACTCCATTATCAGACCCTTAGACATCGCTATGGTATTTTTGGCATAGTCATCCCTTACAGTCATCCCTTACTCATGTTTTGCGATAACCAGAAATGTACCCTATATAAATAAGACCCTACCAACAGATGATTCATTACAATTCCAAACTCCGAACTAGCAAGAACTCTGTAATAGATACATAAGTCTTTTTCGAAATAAAGATAGTTTTTAAAAAAGCAAGTTTCAAGAACCATCACATAACAATTTTGGCGCAGCCGGTAGGATCCAGCATTGTGTGCTTCGACGAGTCAAAACGCAAAAAGGACAAAGGACAAACATCGCCAAAACCCTATTTGCGATACCTGAAGGGTTTTAAGGACACTCGCCGGACCTGCAAGCAATGATCCGAACATTACTGTTGTTATTGTGGTAAGTGGTTAAATTGATTTGCTCAAATCTCCCTAAATCTCCTATCCTAAATCGCACAATCACATCATCGTATTCTTATATCTATTCGTATACATACCTCTGAATACTTATCATTTCACCATGACTGACGATAAAACTGGCGTAGTAAAACAAGATGAAATCCCCATGACGACTCTTTTGAAATTAATACCCGAGTTCGATACGACAAAGCCTAATCAAGTCTACCGATACGTAAGATCATGCGACTCAGCCTTCAACTTAGCCGCCCTGAGTCAGTCTGAGATCCTGCTGACTTATGCATTGAATAGAATCACAGGACCTCTCTCTTCCGATGTTCATGTGAAAATACATAATTCGTGGCCCGACCTAAAAAGCTTTTTGATAGCAAAGTTTTCGCAGACCAAAACCCTTGCTCATCTAAATCTGGAACTTCAAGCGATGTTCCAGAAACCAAATGAAACAGTTACGGAATATTCTATCCGCGTCGATTTGTGTCGTAATAAAATCTTAGAAAAATTAACCGCGGAAATTGACGATCATACGCTCGAGGGCAGGAAAATAACAACAGAGGAAACTGCCCTGAACGTATTCATTAACGGGCTATCATCAGATATAGGTATCATGTTGAGGACACGTAACTTTGCTAATTTGACAAACGCAGGCAACTTCGCGGTCCAAGAGGACAAAGTTAGAAGTATGAACAGGGCTAGGCAATACCTATTTCGTGCTACACCATCTAAACAACAGTCGACCCCCAGCCGCACTTTCACTCTATCTTCTCAACAGTCAACCTCCGATCGCAGTTTCGTACCTGCTCAAGTCACCAACCCAAACCGCACTTGCAATTATTGCAAGAAACCGGGGCATCTAATACAAGAATGCAGAAAACGCGCATATAACAACGCCATGCGTAACCAAACCCCGGCTCAACCTATTCCTACCCGGAATATTCCGAATACTAACCCAGGCGCTAAACAACGGCAAATAAACAATTTAAACTCGCAAGTAGCCGTGGAGACGGACCACTCCTCGGTAATAGATTCGGTCCACTACACAAACTCGGAGAACGAGAACCAATTGGACGAGACCCCGAACCTCGACCAAGATTTCCGACAAGAATGGTAAATAAAAATTGTTATGTGGTGGTTCTTGAAACTTGCTTTTTTAAAAACTATCTTTATTTCGAAAAAGACTTATGTATCTATTACAGAGTTCTTGCTAGTTCGGAGTTTGGAATTGTAATGAATCATCTGTTGGTAGGGTCTTATTTATATATGGTACATTTCTGGTTATCGCAAAACATGAGTAAGGGATGACTGTAAGGGATGACTATGCCAAAAATACCATAGCGATGTCTAAGGGTCTGCTAATGGGGTGCATGAGTAACAATTGTAGATAATGGTGAGCTTACGTCTAAGGTATGCTAGTAGAGTACATGAGTCACTAATATACAAGGTATGTAAGGTATATAGAGTACCTAGGTAAAGTACAGATTATGTAACACCTCCCCCGTTAGAATAAAGATTGGGCATTCTTGCCTAAACTTTTCGGTGAAGGTGGTGATGATGCTGAGGCTGCTGCGTCGTCTTCGTCTTCTGAAATGCAGGTTGTGTTTCTTGCTGTCATTGGTATGGCAACTATATGAGAGTTGTGTGATTTTCTTGATCCAAAGCAATTATTAAATATTTGTATGCATCCATTGCGGCGTCGTTGAGGGATGTTTACATCCATAATGCTGTTTAATCGTCTATTGCAGCACCTGTATATTATGTATCCGAGTCCAAATAGTCCAATAGCAAAATATATGTATGAAAATGTTTCCGTATTGCTGTTTATAAAATTAGACGATTTCAGCTTCTTCAGTTCTTCATTGTTTTGTCTATGTGATGTTTTATCAGATTTAAGTTATCTAGTGGCATCTCGTTAATAGTGATAGGAATTAGTTTCTGGTGTTTCAGGTCTTCAGGAGAATCTTCGTAGCAGTCATCAGTTCTTATATCAGGGACAATTATTGGGTAGCTGATGTTGATTTCGTTGGCATGGAAAGCGACGAGAGTGGTTTGTCCAGTGTGCAGTTTACATCCTTGTGGAAGCGATATTAAGCCGGCTCCCAATAGATTGTGGTGTGAAGCTTCGTTGTAACACTGGAGTACGCATGGAGTTGGTTTACTTAAGATGTAGAGCCAATTGTTGTTGTTGAGAGATTGAAACGTATTTATTTGGGCTGGAAATGTCGACGTCGTGCAGATTTCTGGAAGCACTGATGTGGTGCTGAACAGCATCTTGATTTCGCATGTTGGGCGTGTGTCTACATCGTAGATGGCGAGGTTTCTGCAGATTTTCTTGCCGGTTGCATATGTTTTGCAACTGTCCAGGGAACTCGTTGAGATGTATTGCTGTCCGCTCGGGTTCGTGGCCAGGTAGATATGCTCGGGTAGGATGGTTGAAAATAAGGACGAATCGGGGTGTTGTATGGGGATGGAGTATATATGGTATAAGGTAAGAGGGTCATTTGGGACGAGAGGGAATTCCAATATATATACAAGACGGTTGGAATATACATAGGCCGTTAGTGCAGAGGAGTCCAATATTGTGTGTATATTGTTCATGGTAATGGGGGCTATACGTTTGTTGTTGGATCTTAGGTTGCTGGACGCTAATAGTTGTTCGTGAAGTTGGCTCATAGATATAATAGAAGGGTGGACAATATTAGATTTTGCGAAAAGGATGCTGTTAAAGCAATCGTCGATTTCATTTTCTAGACTTAGTACTAGTTCTAGAATCTGCAGTGATATTGTTGAAATTTCTTCAGACGCTTTGATGTTCAATATTAATTTAGTTGTTGAGTTCATGAAATTGTCGAGCCTTATAATTTTTTCGTTTATGATTTCCTCATCATATGTGATTTTAGAAATGGTTTCATTAAAGTTCTTGATAGTTGAGGAGGTAATTTGAATTTGTTTAGTCATGAGGTCAGTAAAATCTAATTCGTGCTTTTCGAGTTTGCCGATACAATCCTCATAATGCTTAGCATCATTCGCGTCTAACGTTCCGATGAGCCATTCCAAAACAGATCCGAGGCCGTCTGCGATCTCTCTCTTCTGACGTGTGTTTTGTCCAAGATACATATGGAGTTCGGAGAGCTTAATTTCTATTTTATTCAGATTTATAGCGAGAAATGATTTTATAGATTGTATGTTTGTAAAGTTATAGTATTTCGATGATACAGCTTGAAATTTTGTTGACAAAAGATTAAGGGAGTCTTTTGCTATAAACAACGGTTTCAGATCACGGTAAACTAATAGTTTCCATGATTCATGGGTTGTGAAGAGAGTACCCTCTTCTTTAAAGAAGAGGCCTGAATGGGTCAGGAGAGGAAGGAAAACGTCATTGGCCCTGGCTAAGGGAATCGCCCTGGAAAGATATAATTTCTTGGTTAGAATTTACTATGTGGGCTTAATTATTTTTACTTATTTGAACTAAAATTATAAAATTATTATTAAATCTAAGGTCTCAATATAGGAGAGATTTTTATTTTATTTTTTATTTTAGGTTTAGAGTTAAGGATTTGGAACTAATACTACGGATTTAATCATGTTAGTCGCCTTTTACGACACGTTAGAGAACGTCAGAACTATTCTTTGTACAAGCCGGTGACTGCACGGCTCACGAAGCTTAAGCTAATTTACATTATTAATATTTATATTGTAGGGACGTAGTCGGTTTCCATGGATTAAATGGTTCTTTCCAGATTTCCTAATAACGTAATTTTCGTTGAAACCAACTCGTACTACTTCGTATGGACCTTCCCATTTAGCGTCCAAGTTATTGGGGTTAGGAACCCGCAATAAAACTTTGCTGCCTATTTTGTAGTCAGCAACGTTTTTGATATTACTATCATATCTTTCTTTTGCTCTTTCTTTCATCCTTTCGCAGTGTTTTAAAGCGGAATCCCTAGCTACTCTGAGGCGCTCGTTAAGGTCTCTGAGGTAATCGCATGGCCTATATTCGGGGATTATTTTCATGGAGTAGAAAGGTCTTGGTTTATAACCAAACAAGAGTTCATGGGGTGTATATCCGGTAGAGCTGTTTACTGAGGTGTTATGCCACATGATCGCGAAGGGTATGATTTCATCCCAATTTTTCAGTCTACGACTATGGTACATTCGGATGTGATCTCGGAGTGTTGCATGGAATCGTAGTTTGTTGTTGGATCTTAGGTTGCTGGACGCTAGTAGTTGTTCGTGAAGTTGGCTCATAGATATAATAGAAGGGTGGACAATATTAGATTTTGCGAAAAGGATGCTGTTAAAGCAATCGTCGATTTCATTTTCTAGACTTAGTACTAGTTCTAGAATCTGCAGTGATATTGTTGAAATTTCTTCAGACGCTTTGATGTTCAATATTAATTTAGTTGTTGAGTTCATGAAATTGTCGAGCCTTTTAATTTTTTCGCTTATGATTTCCTCATCATATGTGATTTTAGAAATGGTTTCATTAAAGTTCTTGATAGTTGAGGAGGTAATTTGAATTTGTTTAGTCATGAGGGCAGTAAAATCTAATTCGTGCTTTTCGAGTTTGCCGATACAATCCTCATAATGCTTAGCATCATTTGCGTCTAACGTTCCGATGAGCCATTTCAAAACAGATCCGAGGCCGTCTGCGATCTCTCTCTTCTGACGTGTGTTTTGTCCAAGATACATATGGAGTTCGGAGAGCTTAATTTCTATTTTATTCAGATTTATAGCGAGAAATGATTTTATAGATTGTATGTTTGTAAAGTTATAGTATTTCGATGATACAGCTTGAAATTTTGTTGACAAACGATTAAGGGAGTCTTTTGCTATAAACAACGGTTTCAGATCACGGTAAACTAATAGTTTCCATGATTCATGTGTTGTGAAGAGAGTACCCTCTTCTTTAAAGAAGAGGCCTGAATGGGTCAGGAGAGGAAGGAAAACGTCATTGGCCCTAGCTAAGGGAATCGCCCTGGAAAGATATAATTTCTTGGTTAGAATTTACTATGTGGGCTAAATTATTTTTACTTATTTGAACTAAAATTATAAAATTATTATTAAATCTAAGGTCTCAATATAGGAGAGATTTTTATTTTATTTTTTATTTTAGGTTTAGAGTTAAGGATTTGGAACTAATACTACGGATTTAATCATGTTAGTCGCCTTTTACGACACGTTAGAGAACGTCAGAACTATTCTTTGTACAAGCCGGTGACTGCACGGCTCACGAAGCTTAAGCTAATTTACATTATTAATATTTATATTGTAGGGACGTAGTCGGTTTCCATGGATTAAATGGTTCTTTCCAGATTTCCTAATAACGTAATTTTCGTTGAAACCAACTCGTACTACTTCGTATGGACCTTCCCATTTAGCGTCCAAGTTATTGGGGTTAGGAACCCGCAATAAAACTTTGCTGCCTATTTTGTAGTCAGCAACGTTTTTGATATTACTATAATATCTTTCTTTTGCTCTTTCTTTCATCCTTTCGCAGTGTTTTAAAGCGGAATCCCTAGCTACTCTAAGGCGCTCGTTAAGGTCTCTGAGGTAATCGCATGGCCTATATTCGGGGATTATTTTCATGGAGTAGAAAGGTCTTGGTTTATAACCAAACAAGAGTTCATGGGGTGTATATCCGGTAGAGCTGTTTACTGAGGTGTTATGCCACATGATCGCGAAGGGTATGATTTCATCCCAATTTTTCAGTCTACGACTATGGTACATTCGGATGTGATCTCGGAGTGTTGCATGGAATCGTAGTTTGTTGTTGGATCTTAGGTTGCTGGACGCTAGTAGTTGTTCGAGAAGTTGGCTCATAGATATAATAGAAGGGTGGACAATATTAGATTTTGCGAAAAGGATGCTGTTAAAGCAATCGTCGATTTCATTTTCTAGACGTAGTACTAGTTCTAGAATCTGCAGTGATATTGTTGAAATTTCTTCAGACGCTTTGATGTTCAATATTAATTTAGTTGTTTAGTTCATGAAATTGTCGAGCCTTTTAATTTTTTCGTTTATGATTTCCTCATCATATGTGATTTTAGAAATGGTTTCATTAAAGTTCTTGATAGTTGAGGAGGTAATTTGAATTTGTTTAGTCATGAGGTCAGTAAAATCTAATTCGTGCTTTTCGAGTTTGCCGATACAATCCTCATAATGCTTAGCATCATTCGCGTCTAACGTTCCGATGAGCCATTTTAAAACAGATCCGAGGCCGTCTGCGATCTCTCTCTTCTGACGTGTGTTTTGTCCAAGATACATATGGAGTTCGGAGAGCTTAATTTCTATTTTATTCAGATTTATAGCGAGAAATGATTTTATAGATTGTATGTTTGTAAAGTTATAGTATTTCGATGATACAGCTTGAAATTTTGTTGACAAAAGATTAAGGGAGTCTTTTGCTATAAACAACGGTTTCAGATCACGGTAAACTAATAGTTTCCATGATTCATGGGTTGTGAAGAGAGTACCCTCTTCTTTAAAGAAGAGGCCTGAATGGGTCAGGAGAGGAAGGAAAACGTCATTGGCCCTGGCTAAGGGAATCGCCCAGGAAAGATATAATTTCTTGGTTAGAATTTACTATGTGGGCTAAATTATTTTTACTTAATTGAACTAAAATTATGATGAAATCTAAGGTCTCAATATAGGAGAGATTTTTATTTTATTTCTTATTTTAGGTTTAGAGTTAAGGATTTGGAACTAATACTACGGATTTAATCATGTTAGTCGCCTTTTACGACACGTTAGAGAACGTCAGAACTATTCTTTGTACAAGCCGGTGACTGCACGGCTCACGAAGCTTAAGCTAATTTACATTATTAACTTCTCTTGAGAAGTTATTATAATAGGTCTGAAAATTGAAATAGGTAATTTTGTGTTTTCTTTACGTTTTAAGACCTGGAGAATCATTTGCAATCATTTTTAGAGTGATGTCTGTGTGTGTGTGTGTGTGTGTGTGTGTGTGTACGTACGTATGTACGTGATCAAAATTATGGAATTCGTTTTCTCAATAACTACTGGACCGAATCGCTTTGATGACCATATCAATCGATACGCCACGTCATGACTTAGATCTGAAAGGAGTCTAGAAAAAATCGGTCCAGCGGTTCGTTTTTTATTTGTAAAAAACTGACTTTTTTGAACACGCAACGTTAATTTTGTATGTAATTCCAAGTATTGAGGGGTAGATGTGGGTTTTTGAGGGTGCTGGTTTCGAATCTTTCATCAGTTTTTTAAAATTCAAAATGGCGGACCCACTATGACGTCATCTTTTTCGTGAAAATTCTTTAAATTCGATAAAATTTATTAATTATTGTGTAATGTTAAAAAATTGTTTTTTTTTTTAATTTTTAACTTCAATTGAAAGTTGTTATGATCAGTTAGGAAATGGGAATAGTTACTTTCGTAATTTCTTTATGTTTTAAGACCTTAAGAATCATTTGCAGCAGAGATCGGCAATAATGATATTTTCATTATTAATATCAGCGAATATTATTAATCAAACTGAAAATTAACTGAATAATTTTGTTTTTTCTTTGCGTTTCAAGACCTGGAAAATCATTTGTTATTATTTTCAGAGCGATGTCTAAGTGTGTGTGTATGTGTATATATACATGTATATATACGTTTTCAACTATATTAATCGATAACTTGTAGTTTAATATCAGGAAAATGCATGGAGATGCACCCTGTAATCGTGTATTCGTAAGGTATGAATTGAAAAGAGTAATAAACACAAAATTTATTCATTCATTTATTTATTCATTTATCATGGTTTTACTTTCCTATAATTACAATTAATCAACTAATAATAAAAAACAATTCATAAACAATAATCAGGTCCATTTTTATCATTACTTTTATGGCAATACTTAAGTCATCGAACAATAAAATATTTTTATTATTATTAATTTATCATTGATTTACACTCGAGGCTGCTATATCGCAGCTAATACTGTCGATTTATTCATTTATTTATTTATATTCTTACAACAGTTATAAAATCTTTTCCTATCATCAGATAAGCAAATAATAAAAGTTGTTTCTGTTATCAACAAATTCAAAATTAGTTTTGACCATAAAACCGTTCGGGCAAAAGTTAACTTTAATGTTAAAGTATATCGAGATAATCTATTCAAAAATAAAATTAATAAATTGTCAAAACACAACCTTTTAAACAATAAAGATAATTTAAACATAGAACTTCCTATAGATAAATACGATGCAGAAAAACAATATAATAACATAAAAACCGCCATAGCAACAGCAAGTAGAAAAATTGTGAGCATTTTTTTATGAACAATGATGATAATGTGGCTTTCAGGTTATAAATTATTAGCCAAGACCATCAAGTTTGAAATTAGAAAGTGACTTTATTTTTTCCTAACGTCAAAGATCATATCTATCAAAACAATGTGCGTGTGTGCGTTGGAGCACAGAATACATAGTTGGAGGAGTTTAATGTCGCGTTCCGAAACTCGCGTTACTTTTGTATTAGTTTCGGCACGCGAGATAAAATGCATCAGTTTCCACGTCATTACATCAGTCAAACAAAAATCGCGTTACCAACAGTGTTTTATTATTTTTAATATCCAAATTTTAAATAAATAAAACAATTCGTACGGCTTAAAAGGATTTGACTTCAAGTCATATCAAATTAAAAAAAAAATAAAGCGTGTGTATCTAATGGCGGTTTTAATAATGCACAAGATACAGGATTTATTAGAGCTTTCGTTGGAAATCTGCAACCAATTCCTAATGAAAAAAGTAATATTCAAATATTATTTAATTGTGGAGCCGATTTAAGTGGTATAGGACATTGGATTTGCACGAAATATGATGGTAATGGAACAGTTTATATCTATGATAGCTTATGTCATGGAAAGCTGCACAATGATCACACCGGTTACTTGGACGCAATTTATCCATTTAATAAAGCATATAAATATCGTAAAGTACAAAAGCAACAGAATGGATTTGATTGTGGTATATTTGCTATTTTTTTCGCAACATTATTGTTTTATGGAAAAGATCCTAATAAACAAAAGAGACATTACAATCCTGTAAAAATGAGAAATCACGTGGCAAATATGCTTTTATCTCGGAGATTATTACCATTTCCCGAAGACGGATATGAAAAAAAAAAATAATTATAAAAATATTAAGATTTGGTGGTAATAAATGGTAAAGAAAAATAACCCTAACATAATCATCAATATCATAATGTGAGAGGAAAGAGAGGAAATAGGAGGATGACATTATACATGCATATTTATTGATGATTATTTAAAGGATGAAACAAAAAAAATTTAATATGATCAATAATAGTGGTAGGAAAGTGAGGAAGGTTGGTGGGATTATTTGAAATAAAAAAATATATATTTTAATGTTTCCAATTAGCGAAAAATTAGAGAAAACTAATTTGTTATATTTCAAATAAAAATTATAAAAGACTGAGAAATTTCGAGTCAACAGTTAAATGAAAGAATCATGACAGAAAAAATGGATATTCAAAAAAATGCAAAAAAAAACTGAAAATATAGCCATAATTATAATATTAAGCATTATGATGATAGTGGAAGGAAAGTGAGGAAGGTTGGTGGGATTATGTAAAAAAACGATTGAAAATTTCTAGCAAGCTGATTATACAGGACACGTTTTATATTTAATTGATTCGTTTATTATAATTTCTTTCGAATCGTTTAATAATTGTATGATTCAAATTGTTCTGAGTCATTATAAATTTCAAGCTGATAAAAGTAAGCTAATAAAAGGATGGATTCGTAGAGTTGAAATAGATATTCATCAGAATGCCTATGCATTTGTTTAATCTAGATAGATAGTGCTATATAGTAATTATATGAGAATTAATTGAGTGGGAATTTTAGGTGTAGATAAGGAAATACGTGAAGCGTTCATCGCATTAAGGACAGGTAGGGATCGGAGAGGTGGGATAGGTAGGAACGTCGCTAGATATTCCAGTAATAATTCTCAAATGATTTTCTAGGTATCGAAACATTAAAAAAAAGAATTCTTCTCAAGAGAAGTTGCTTGTACGGTACTTGCTGCCGAACCGATTTTTAATATTTATATTGTAGGGACGTAGTCGGTTTCCATGGATTAAATGGTTCTTTCCAGATTTCCTAATAACGTAATTTTCGTTGAAACCAACTCGTACTACTTCGTATGGACCTTCCCATTTAGCGTCCAAGTTATTGGGGTTAGGAACCCGCAATAAAACTTTGCTGCCTATTTTGTAGTCAGCAACGTTTTTGATATTACTATAATATCTTTCTTTTGCTCTTTCTTTCATCCTTTCGCAGTGTTTTAAAGCGGAATCCCTAGCTACTCTAAGGCGCTCGTTAAGGTCTCTGAGGTAATCGCATGGCCTATATTCGGGGATTATTTTCATGGAGTAGAAAGGTCTTGGTTTATAACCAAACAAGAGTTCATGGGGTGTATATCCGGTAGAGCTGTTTACTGAGGTGTTATGCCACATGATCGCGAAGGGTATGATTTCATCCCAATTTTTCAGTCTACGACTATGGTACATTCGGATGTGATCTCGGAGTGTTGCATGGAATCGTAGTTTGTTGTTGGATCTTAGGTTGCTGGACGCTAGTAGTTGTTCGAGAAGTTGGCTCATAGATATAATAGAAGGGTGGACAATATTAGATTTTGCGAAAAGGATGCTGTTAAAGCAATCGTCGATTTCATTTTCTAGACGTAGTACTAGTTCTAGAATCTGCAGTGATATTGTTGAAATTTCTTCAGACGCTTTGATGTTCAATATTAATTTAGTTGTTTAGTTCATGAAATTGTCGAGCCTTTTAATTTTTTCGTTTATGATTTCCTCATCATATGTGATTTTAGAAATGGTTTCATTAAACTTCTTGATAGTTGAGGAGGTAATTTGAATTTGTTTAGTCATGAGGTCAGTAAAATCTAATTCGTGCTTTTCGAGTTTGCCGATACAATCCTCATAATGCTTAGCATCATTCGCGTCTAACGTTCCGATGAGCCATTTTAAAACAGATCCGAGGCCGTCTGCGATCTCTCTCTTCTGACGTGTGTTTTGTCCAAGATACATATGGAGTTCGGAGAGCTTAATTTCTATTTTATTCAGATTTATAGCGAGAAATGATTTTATAGATTGTATGTTTGTAAAGTTATAGTATTTCGATGATACAGCTTGAAATTTTGTTGACAAAAGATTAAGGGAGTCTTTTGCTATAAACAACGGTTTCAGATCACGGTAAACTAATAGTTTCCATGATTCATGGGTTGTGAAGAGAGTACCCTCTTCTTTAAAGAAGAGGCCTGAATGGGTCAGGAGAGGAAGGAAAACGTCATTGGCCCTGGCTAAGGGAATCGCCCAGGAAAGATATAATTTCTTGGTTAGAATTTACTATGTGGGCTAAATTATTTTTACTTAATTGAACTAAAATTATGATGAAATCTAAGGTCTCAATATAGGAGAGATTTTTATTTTATTTCTTATTTTAGGTTTAGAGTTAAGGATTTGGAACTAATACTACGGATTTAATCATGTTAGTCGCCTTTTACGACACGTTAGAGAACGTCAGAACTATTCTTTGTACAAGCCGGTGACTGCACGGCTCACGAAGCTTAAGCTAATTTACATTATTAATATTTATATTGTAGGGACGTAGTCGGTTTCCATGGATTAAATGGTTCTTTCCAGATTTCCTAATAACGTAATTTTCGTTGAAACCAACTCGTACTACTTCGTATGGACCTTCCCATTTAGCGTCCAAGTTATTGGGGTTAGGAACCCGCAATAAAACTTTGCTGCCTATTTTGTAGTCAGCAACGTTTTTGATATTACTATCATATCTTTCTTTTGCTCTTTCTTTCATCCTTTCGCAGTGTTTTAAAGCGGAATCCCTAGCTACTCTGAGGCGCTCGTTAAGGTCTCTGAGGTAATCGCATGGCCTATATTCGGGGATTATTTTCATGGAGTAGAAAGGTCTTGGTTTATAACCAAACAAGAGTTCATGGGGTGTATATCCGGTAGAGCTGTTTACTGAGGTGTTATGCCACATGATCGCGAAGGGTATGATTTCATCCCAATTTTTCAGTCTACGACTATGGTACATTCGGATGTGATCTCGGAGTGTTGCATGGAATCGTAGTTTGTTGTTGGATCTTAGGTTGCTGGACGCTAGTATTTGTTCGTGAAGTTGGCTCATAGATATAATAGAAGGGTGGACAATATTAGATTTTGCGAAAAGGATGCTGTTAAAGCAATCGTCGATTTCATTTTCTAAACTTAGTACTAGTTCTAGAATCTGCAGTGATATTGTTGAAATTTCTTCAGACGCTTTGATGTTCAATATTAATTTAGTTGTTGAGTTCATGAAATTGTCGAGCCTTTTAATATTTTCGTTTATGATTTCCTCATATTGTCCACCCTTCTATTATATCTATGAGCCAACTTCACGAACAACTACTAGCGTCCAGCAACCTAAGATCCAACAACAAACGTATAGCCCCCATTACCATGAACAATATACACACAATATTGGACTCCTCTGCACTAACGGCCTATGTATATTCCAACCGTCTTGTATATATATTGGAATTCCCTCTCGTCCCAAATGACCCTCTTACCTTATACCATATATACTCCATCCCCATACAACACCCCGATTCGTCCTTATTTTCAACCATCCTACCCGAGCATATCTACCTGGCCACGAACCCGAGCGGACAGCAATATATCTCAACGAGTTCCCTGGACAGTTGCAAAACATATGCAACCGGCAAGAAAATCTGCAGAAACCTCGCCATCTACGATGTAGACACACGCCCAACATGCGAAATCAAGATGCTGTTCAGCACCACATCAGTGCTTCCAGAAATCTGCACGACGTCGACATTTCCAGCCCAAATAAATACGTTTCAATCTCTCAACAACAACAATTGGCTCTACATCTTAAGTAAACCAACTCCATGCGTACTCCAGTGTTACAACGAAGCTTCACACCACAATCTATTGGGAGCCGGCTTAATATCGCTTCCACAAGGATGTAAACTGCACACTGGACAAACCACTCTCGTCGCTTTCCATGCCAACGAAATCAACATCAGCTACCCAATAATTGTCCCTGATATAAGAACTGATGACTGCTACGAAGATTCTCCTGAAGACCTGAAACACCAGAAACTAATTCCTATCACTATTAACGAGATGCCACTAGATAACTTAAATCTGATAAAACATCACATAGACAAATACAATGAAGAACTGAAGAAGCTGAAATCGTCTAATTTTATAAACAGCAATACGGAAACATTTTCATACATATATTTTGCTATTGGACTATTTGGACTCGGATACATAATATACAGGTGCTGCAATAGACGATCAAACAGCATTATGGATGTAAACATCCCTCAACGACGCCAAAATGGATGCATACAAATATTTAATAATTGCTTTGGATCAAGAAAATCGCACAACTCTCATATAGTTGCCATACCAATGACAGCAAGAAACACAACCTGCATTTCAGAAGACGAAGACGACGCAGCAGCCTCAGCATCATCACCACCTTCACCGAAAAGTTTAGGCAAGAATGCCCAATCTTTATTCTAACGGGGGAGGTGTTACATAATCTGTACTTTACTTTACATACCTTGTATATTAGTGACTCATGTACTCTACTAGCATACCTTAGACGTAAGCTCACCATTATCTACAATTGTTACTCATGCACTCCATTAGCAGACCCTTAGACATCGCTATGGTATTTTTGGCATAGTCATCCCTTACAGTCATCCCTTACTCATGTTTTGCGATAACCAGAAATGTACCCTATATAAATAAGACCCTACCAACAGATGATTCATTACAATTCCAAACTCCGAACTAGCAAGAACTCTGTAATAGATACATAAGTCTTTTTCGAAATAAAGATAGTTTTTAAAAAAGCAAGTTTCAAGAACCACCACATAACATATAGTACATAGTCAGGTCATAAGTTCTGTCACATGTGCAATATGAAATAATTTAGACATGTTTATTATTTATGTAAACATTTATATAGCAAAATGAACTTAATAAAACATAGATTCTTATGGTAATAAAGTTTATTCAAAATGACCCCCGCGATTTTGAATACAGGCCTTTATTCTGCGCGCCCAGTCGTCTATCGCAGCACGAACGAGGTCCATGTCAATATCGGCGGCTGCCTTAATCAAGGATGCCTTGAGTGACACCAAATCAGGATGAGGCTTTGAGCAGACCTTTTCCTCCAAGTGTTGCCATATCTTGTAATCTAACGGACTCAAATCTGGACTGGAGGAGGGCCAGTCTTCGTGCCGGATGAAGTCGATATCACGCGCCGCCAGCCAGTCTTGTGTGCTTTTCGCTCTATGAGCTGGCGCAGAATCTTGTTGGAATACCCAGTGCCTGTTGTTAAACATGGTATGAGAAACAGGTTCCACAAGGTTCTTGAGGACTGTATTTTGATACACAACTGCATTCGTTTTTACGCCTTTCTCACAAAAATGTACCTCAGTTAAGCCCCAATAAGAGACTCCCAACCAAACCATGAGCGAGGATGGAAAATGACCTCGTTGGACACGCGGAATACGGTTGCTCGCTTCTTCACTGCTGTGTGCGTACACCTTATCATTTTGTTTGTTGTAGCTCTCTTCCACGGTGAAAATTTTTTCATCCGAAAAAAGAATTTCCCGATGCTTTTTTCCCGCGTACCGCTTCAACAAAGCGCGGCATCTCTTCAGTCTCAGGTCCATTAAACGAGCGTCCAAACGATGTCCTGTTTTTCTTCGATATGCCCTAAGCCCTAAGTCTTCATTTAACACCCTTTTCACCGTGGTCCTGCTTAACCCCATCTGAAGGGCCAACAGTTTCTGCTTACGTATGGGATTTCTTTGAATTCGCGCCTTCACAGCTTTTATCATTGCTGGAGTCCTAACAGAGCGAGGGCGACCACATCTTGACCTGTCATCTACACTAGAGTCTTCATTGTATCGTTTTATGGTACGATAAACGAATCTTTTGTTTATATTCAAATTTTTCAGTAAGTCGAAAATCTGAATTGGCGCGTAACCGCAACGATGCAACGCAATAACTGCGACACGGTCTTCTTTAAGTGTCCACTCCATATTTAAAAATGAGGAAAATTCTAAAAAGTACACATTTTTATTTTCATGAAAAATTCGAAATTCGAATTCAATAAACTTTTTTGTGGCCAGCGTTCTAAATTCAAAAGTTTTTATTGTGTGACAGAATTTATGACCTGACTTTGTAATAATATACATACTATAACTACACTGACGAGCAATGAAAAAGTTCCATCCACAAAATGCCGACAAACACCTTAATATAGAACCTAGCGTCATAAATTAAAAGGAATATTTTTTAATTGGTAATATTCTGATGCGTTTTTAAATGTACCTCAATATTGCAGACGGCGTCATTAAGCTAGCCTTTCCCGTTTAGGAGTAATTTGGTGCTATGTCACTGGAACTTTTTCATTGCTCGTCAGTGTACTATGATGGAAGAGAGAGGAAGTGCTCTTTTACCCGGTTTTTGAAAGAGAAAGAGTCAATTTGTTGAGTAGATTTGGACAGTCTACGTTACCCCTATTTTCATGAGGAATGCTACGTCGGCAATATCCCTGCGCAAATTCAGAGGGAGAAGATGGAGCCGTGAGCATCGGTCTTCATATTCTAATTTAGGCATCTTTAATTTAAAACCGAGAGAGAGAAATGGTCAGAAAGGGTGAATTTGATGAAACATGTCTTTTTAAAACCATTTCTATTCAGTACTACCTAATGTATTTATTTATACATGTCAAACTAACACGAAGACTATTCGCCGACCTTTAATCTTCTTCTGAGCTACCGCAGTGATTTTCCCTAAAATATTTTTTCGTTCAATGAAAGTTCTTATTCAACCATAGTTGGCCATTTCATGACATGGTCAATACAGTATTTGACAGCGTAGTCCAATAAATCTAGAAACGTGTCTCAAGCTGAACCTATTTCAACAAATCACAATTGTATATTTCCAGCATTTGTATTTTAAAAACTCAATTTCGTGTTAATCAGACAGCATTTGACTATGACGTCACTTGCTAGTACTTCATAGAACTCGTGAAAAAAATCCGTTTTGACAGTTCCCAAAAAGCATCTAGTTTGACTAGCAGTCAAATACCGTATTCACAAATTAAGAATTGTATAAATAACAAATGTATTTTATGAACTCAATTTGGTGTTAAAAAGACAGCATTTGACTATGACGTCACTTGCTAGCATTTCAAAGGACTCGTGAACAAAATGACAGTTTTTACAGTTCCTAATAAGAATCTAATTTGACTAGCAGTCAAATACCGTATTCTACGATATGATTACGACAAAGACATAAATACCTATATACTATAAGCGTGCTGTTAGTATCTAATCTGAATATCTTTGCATTGCGTCATAGTCTTATGTAGTTAGCGCAACATTTAGCATACTTAATGAATAGAACCAAGCCGGAGCCAGGCTAGGCTGAGTTTACTCACTGAAATACAAAGACAAAGGAGTTTAAGTTCTGCTATTGTTTTAGCCATATATTATTTCTGGCAACAGTGGAGTTAAACAGTGTGCCCCAAAACTATGCCACAGAGGGCGTACCAAATGCACTTATAATATTGGGTGTTTACCTATGAAATTGGCGAATTTTTCTTACAGATTCAGGAGTTCATAATTCGAGTAATTCAATAGCCATTTCCAGTTTTTTTTTATTGTTTTAAAATTAATTTAAATTTTTACTATACTACTTATTAAATTTTCTTTTAATTTTCAGTTTGGTAACTAAAATGTTATTTTCAAAATCAGTGCCTCCTAAATGTCATCCATTTTCATGATAATATTCGTAATATTTTTTTACAGCTGACACTTTTCAAAAATTATATAAAATTTTCTGTTAGCTAAATGTTGTCTCATTCATACACACAAAGTTTATAAAATTAGGATCTGTCATTCCTAAAAAAAATCTAAAAATGTTTGTACTGAAAATTGAGTTAACTTCCATTTCTCCAAAAAAAACGCCAATTTGAAGCCTTTGTTTTGTGTACAAGAAGATCCTCTGGAGATCTTGAAATTGCCTTTTGAGCAATTTAAAAACCATGTTAAAGCCATTTTGTCGAAAAAGGGATATTACATTGTTCAAGATTACTTAAATGACGGGACTGTATGTTAATCTGGCTCACTGTATGTTAATCTGGCAACAG
The DNA here is from genome assembly GCA_949825045.1 of Argyresthia goedartella. Classification (NCBI taxonomy): domain Eukaryota; kingdom Metazoa; phylum Arthropoda; class Insecta; order Lepidoptera; family Argyresthiidae; genus Argyresthia; species Argyresthia goedartella. The sequence continues at coordinate 23,928,930 of OX463832.1, forward strand.
CGAGGTCTGGCTGTTAATAATTTTGTAATTATTTATTGCTGCTTATTAATTATAATAATTTATATTGTTATATTTGTATTAGTAAAATCAATCTGTGGGAGTTTCTACGCCCTTCCTCTCCCACAGTGGTCCAATGTAAAGAAATGGCAAAAATGACGATTGCTAAGTATATGTAAATATCTACAGCAATAAAGAGATTTGATTGATTGATTGTTTGAAAATAATTTGAACTGCACTCAATTAAAGATCAAAATATGTAAAGTTATAGAGCTAATCGAAACGCAGCAAAGTGAGCGAAACGTATCCGTTTCAGGTAGGGCAGAAATGTATTGTATGTCCGGATGTTATCCTATACAGGCCGCATTTCTCAACGTGTGACCGGATGTTATCCTCTACAGGCCGCATTTCTCAACTGGTTCTCGTGACGTGTGACCGGATATTATCCTCTATAGGCCGCATTTCTCAACTGGTTCTCGTGACGTGTGACCGGATATTATCCTCTATAGGCCGCATTTCTCAACTGGTTCTCGTGAATTTGTGTGAGGTTCGATAATTAAAAAGATTTTTTGTCGATTCAGTTTTTGGAAAAAAATCAAAATGGCGGTGATGTGGGGGTTTTAAATTTTCAAAAAACCGCTACTGTTTAAACAGCTTGACGGATTTGAACAAATGAGGTGTCGTTGGATGTGTAGAGACCGTGAGAGTATCAGGCTAGATACATTTTAGTGGAAAGTCAATAGGTTATGTTTAATACCGCAAAATGAAGTTTTCAAAGTTATTGGTGCGGCTACTTTCATACTCCACGCACGTAACCAGGTTCATTTATAAGTTTGTATGTGTTATTAAAAGAAAGTGTCACTCGCGAGGTCTACAGCTCACAGAGTCACTAGTTTTTATTGTGACTGGTAAGTACTATTTTACTTAGCAAAATGTACACGAACAATAAGATGTACAAACATATTGTTAGGTTTTACGGCTTCGTACTTGACCGTAATTACATACTACGAGTCTATTGTGGCGTCAAAAGCCCACCACAACAATAATACAACAATGTAAGCCAAATAAGACATTTACTTTACAAGCTATTATGCCGGCCAAGTTTTTATGTATGTTTGTATTTACGTTTATTGCACCGTAGCGCCTAAACTACTGCACCGATTGTGACGAAGGAAGTGTCATTCGAACCCTTATTATGGTCCAGTTGACATAGGCTTATTATCTTATTCCGTGTTCGTTATTTTCAACCCCCGACGAAATGTTGTACTTATCATTAGGTGAATCAATAATAGGTTATGGACTCAGTAGTTATGGTCGAACATATAAAACTAACATTGACTTAATATACAAACTTCAACTAAGCAAACATAAAACAATTATCCCAAAATATTTATGAATGAATGAATGAATGGTGCTTCTCCAGCCAGGGTTCTAAACTTGTTCCGGTCTTTCGGCCGGCATACCAGAGGGCACGAGTTTTGAGGAGGAGCGGAATGACTTGCTCGATATGAGAGGAAGGAGCGTGAATTCAATCGACCGACTCTTCAGCCTGAAGCCAATATAGGATATGTGGAATGGGGAGGATACAGGATTTGGAGAGCAGCTGTTGTTTTCTTCAAGTTCATGTTTTCCTTCTATTTTCAGGTATTGTTATAGGTTGAGTTTCCTGTCCTGTCGTGTTCGTTTGGGTTATCCGGTAAGGTCTCCGTTTCGCTTTCGCTGTCTGTTTCTGGAATATGGTATATTTGGCTCGATGCCTTTCTGACTTCGTCCCTGTTGTGTGCTGATTCTGTCCAGTAACAATAATCCCAAAATATTTAATAACAAAATATAAAGAAGATGAAATAGGGCTGTTGAAGCACTGCAGAATTATGTCAGCTTACAATAAAATTAATGATCAAATAGTACTTGAGGAATACCATCACATTGAGTCCCTAACTGCTAAGGTTAGGCATAGTAAACTGCGCAAACTAAACAGTACACCAATGTTTGTTCTACCTAAATATAATGATGAATATGGTAAAAAAACGTGTAAATATACGCTACCCAATATATTAAACAGGCTTCCGCATACATTGCAAAACAGTATCTTAAAGAACTACAAGACCTGTAAACATTTATAAAAAAAATACTATATATTGGGATCAAGTGAATGATGTGTTAATGTGAACCTTATAATAATGTAATGCGACTCATTCGTGCAAGCATAAACCTCAAATAGGTTTAAAGCGCGTCTAGTTATTACTTTATCATTTTTATGTAATGAACAAATAAAAAACCGGTCAAGTGCGAGTCTAAATCGCGCACGAAGGGTTCCGTACCACCGTTCAATGGAAGCGATGGTGTGGAGTGAATAGTTTGGATTTTACACAGCAAAATATTGTTTACAAAGTTATTGGTGCGGTTACTTTCACACTCCATGTACGTAACCAGGTGCATCCATAAGTTTGTATGTGGTATTGAAAGAATTGTTGTATGGGAGCCCCCTTAAATATTTCTTTTATCCTGTTTTTTAGTATTTGTTGTTATAGCGGCAACATAAATACATAATCTGTGAAAATTTCAACTCTCTAGCTAGCTAGGTTCTTGAGATACAGCCTGGTGACAGACGGACGGACGGACGGACGGACGGACAGCGGAGTCTTAGTAATAGGATCCCGTTTGGAACGATTCGGGTACGGAACCCTAAAAAATAAAATAAGTTTGAAGCGGCTATCTGTGGCACTCTGTCGCTCAAACGGGTGGACGGATTGCAATGCGGGTTTCTGTAAACTTGCTTGCGATGGTTCTTGGGCATGTTTTATCAAAATCGGTTCAGCGGTTGGAAAGTTATCGGCTGAACAAGGACACAAGTCAGCCACATTTAAGACTTGTGGCTCCATTTATAGTATAGCTTTTTCGGAGTTATAGTAATTTTTCCCAAATTCTCCGTGCATTAATTAAGGAAAAAAAATATAAGTCACGAGTTTTTGTGTCAGATCTCTAAAGCCGCTATTTTAAGGGAACCCATTAAAGAAACAAGGGACCCTTATATTTTCGTCAAGTCCGTCCGTCCGTCCGTATGTCACAGCAACTTTATGCAGAAACTATCAGGACTACACAGTTGAAACTTGTTATGTAGATGTATTCTGTGAATCGCTTTAAGATTTTTACACAAAAGTTGAAAAATGGAGTTGAGAAATGAAAATACATGGAACTGAAACCAAAAAATATTTTTTACATCAAACCTATATGTGTCGGGTGTCTATAGATAGATAGGTCTTTAAAAATGACGTTAACATTCCTCAAACCATTTTTACTCAAAGTATATCGTTAAAAAGACACTTCCAAAGTGGAAAAATGTATCCTATGTGGTAATCTAGCTCATAAACTATATCTGTGCCAAATTTCATTCAAATCCCATCAGCCGTTGATTGAGGCTCAAACACACAAACATCTAAACATCACTACTTTCATATTTATAACATTAGTTGGATTAGATATTAGATATTGTGCACTGCCTACCCTTTCATGGTAATTTTTCCTGTCATGACTTGGTTTGCTGGAAGAAATCTCTTATTAGAGTTAAGCTCGCCTTTGTACACATGTTTTCCATAAATATAACTTTTTAAATATCTGTGTGCAATAAAGCAAGGCTGGGGAGGAAGAAATAAAACCGGTGAAGTGCGAGTAGGACATCGGACCCGCACACGAAGGTTCCATACCATTGTACACGGAAAAACGTAAAACAGCAGTCTTTTGTACGAGACATGTAGGACACATTCAAGGCCGTACATCGAAACATTGAAAAATAGTTTTGTGCATGTAGTATGTTAGTATTAAACTATGTACTCAGGTTAACGAAACTCTTTGCTCATTGAAACCGGAAGTGGATAGAAATTGAGTAACTTATTTACAGAAATAAAAACAAATATGATATAAAACTGAATATTATTTATGATAATTTGAAGGAGCAATTATTAATCATATAATGACAAATAACTACGCGCAAACCTCAATACCTGCAATTATAAATCTTTTCCGATAAGATCGGGAGAGTCCATTTTTCACCCATAAACAAATAAAACAAAATGGCTAAGAAAATGCCCATACCATTAATTTCTTCTATGGGTACTTATTTCAAGTCTTGAAAATCGTTATGTTTCATTATTTGTTGCTGTTGCAGCAACAGAAATGCACGTTCTGTGAAAATTTCAGCTCTCTACCTGTTTCGGTTGATCCGATAGAGCCCGGTGACGGACGGACAGACAGACGGACAGCGGAGGCTTAGTATTACGGTCCCGTTTGGCACCCTTCGGGTACGGAATCCCTTTTTCTTCCTCCCCAGTCCATTGTTCAACACTCCCTTTATCATGACAGGCGACTGCGCGACCTATCAATTAAAAGTATCGCAACGTCTTAAATCAAAACAGTGAATAAAGTGTGGCTCCATATTACATGTTGCAACAATTCAGGTCAATTCTACCAAACGAGGCGAGCAATAGTGACTCTTATGCCAACCGCGTAAGAGCTGGAGACAAAGCAGCTGGTTGAAGGTTATAGCACCGCCATGTTGCCAGCTTGCATGCGATTTTTTAATATTTGGCGCAGTCTTTGAATGCGGCAACATTGTTCTCAATTTTTAATGCTCCTTGAAAACTCGAAAGCTTCTATCAGTTGATGTATGAACCATTGTGACTTCACAGAACATACATATATATGTATACATATAGGTACAGATAACCTATGATGGATAACAATGCTTGATCGTAAAATAAAACCATGTAGTACATATGTTGCAGTAAGTCGGTTAAATCAGACAATTAACTAACTCTCTTGACAGTTAATTAAATACCGACGTTTAATCAAGCCACTAAAATTCCGTCAGACAAGTGAGTGAACGAAACGTTTAACGAGTTGTCTAAACGTTCATAGGCAACAAGACATATACAATATAAACAATTTTTTATATGTACTTAAGTTTGTTTTAAGTATTTTTTGTTGTTCTTCCATGTTCAACTTAGTACGAAGGATAAAGGGTGCTTCGCTTCGCTCACCCCCTTTACCCTTCACCTAAGCTACCGCAATGTTTTGCCCTGATATAAGCTGTGCAAATCAGCTGTTGTCGTGACGCCATCATGTTTTCCAACACGCCGGCTTTCGGTAAGACAGACTGTTAAACGTTTTCGACGATGCTTTATTTAAATCAAAATACTAGTGACTTGGTTAAACGTCGGTATTTAATTAACGGTCTAGAGAGTCAGTTAAGTGTCTGATTTAACCAACCAACTGCGACACATACGCTCTGAGTGTGCAACGGTCAATCCATAACTTTTGACCAAGAGTTCCGGATTATCTTCAGAACTAGGCACCCATTTAGTTTTAAGTTTTAGTTTAACCCCTTAATACATGGTAACCCATATACGGTTTCGTAGGTTTTGAACTTTATTGCCAAGCAATAAGGTTGAAAGTCGCGATCCATTCCGGGGTTAACGTGGCTCCGACATTTTACGTAGAAGTATATGTTGTGGATGAGATAGAATAGTGGTTCTGTGAGAACTGGAGGGTTACCACAATCTTTTTCCGATTCAAATTAGGTTCAAAACAAGAACATCACCATGGCAACCATTTCCATTCCAATTCGCCATAATGGGCTTTATTTACCTAATACCAAGACTAGTTGTAAGACGGTCACGTAACTTTGCGGATCAAATTAGGTTCCTAATCTGAATCGGCATAATACGTTGTGGTAACCAATTCCAATTCCAATTCAAAATGTCTTTATTACTGTAGATATTTACATATACTTAGCAATCGTAATTTTTTGCCACTTCTCCACATTGGACCACTGTGGGAGAAGAAGGGCGTAGAAACTCCCAAAGATTAATTTTTAGATCTCTTTTTAAAAATTGCTTATGCTTAACTAATACAAAATATAATATTTAGTCATTATCATAATTAATAAGCATGAATAAATAATTACAAAATTATTAACAGCAAAGTCTGTGTTAAGCCAGATTAACCCCATACAGACCCATCATTTAAGTAATCTTGAACATTGTAATATCCCTTTTTTGAAAAATTCGCTTTAACATGGTTTTTAAATTGCTCAAACGGCAATTTCAAGATCTCCAGAGGTATCTTGTTGTAGTAGAGAATGCATTGACCCTTGAAAGAATTGCTAACCTTCGCGAGTCTAAACCGGGGCACAAGTAGTTTGTGATTATTTCTTAGGTTAACATTACAGCTATCGCTAAGTTTGGGAAATCTTGCCTACATACATTATATTTTCGAAAATAAATTGACTAGCTACAGTTAGTATGTCAATTTCTTTAAAAAGCTCTCATAAGGAGTCTGTGCGTATTAAATTATAAATTGCTCGAATAGCTCTTTTCTGTAAAATAAAAATAGTTTGAATATCCGCTGCTTTCCCCCACAACAAGATACCATAGGACATGACGCTATAAAAGTAACTAAAATATACTAGATGTAGCCGTGTTTTGTCTGATGTTCCTAACAGCGTAAGCCGCAGAACTTAATTTTCCAGCCAATTTTTCTATGTGGGGTCCCCATTGTAATTTGTTATCAATGGTTATTCCAAGAAACTTCGTGTCATTTACTAATTCTAATGTATTGCTGTCCAACACTAAACTGGTCCCAACTTGCCTGACATTTGGAAGTGAGAATTTGATACATTTGGTTTTACCAGCATTTAACAATAAATTGTCAACTGTGAACCAATTCAAGGTTAAAGATAATACTCTATTGACATCATCAAAATCTTCTTTTTGTCTGTCAATTTTGAAGACCAGTGAAGTATCACCAGCAAACAACACTATGTTAGTCAATTTCTCCACCATAAAAGGCAGATCGTTAATATATACCAGGAATAAGAAAGGGCCTAATATGGAACCTTGTGGAACGCCAATTTTTACCCCCGATCCATCAGATATAAAGCCGTTGACTTCTGCCTTTTGAATTTTATTGCTTAGGTATGATCTTAGTAGATCCAACGCTTTATTTCTAACTCCGTAATGATTTAATTTCATTAGTAGCGTGTCATGATCAACACAATCAAATGCCTTCGACAGGTCGCAAAAAACACCGATGGCATCCTGTGCGGCCTCCCATGCAGAATAAATATGAGATATAAGGGTAATACCTGCATCCGTAGTCGATTTACCCCTAGTGAAACCGTATGCTTGGCGTGGAGTTGTTTAAAACGGTTGAAGTGTGAGAGCATTTGATTGAGTATAATCTTTTCAAAAATTAACCAAATTGTGTTTGGATAAATGGTCACCAAACTTTTTTTTAAGTTTTGTGTACTGTTTATGTTTTAAGTATTTTTTGTTGTTCTTACATGTTCAACCTAACACGAAGGATAAAGGGGGCTTTACCCTTCACCTAAGCTACCGCAGTATTTTGCCCTGATATTTTCTGCAACTTTTGGTGACCATTTACCCATTTTGGGTACGAAAAAAATATTTTGGTGGTCATTTAAATTGTTCTCATATTTTATATACTCTACAATTGTTACGGAACCCTGAATGTGCGAAGGCAAACAAACACTTTTTTTTAATTAACTGTTCTTTTGTAAGTTGTTTTTTATTTCTTCGCATTGTCGATGAAATTTGGAATACTGCACTCGGGTGTAAGTGATAAACTACACCGTCTATCCATAAGCATCCTCGCTCACTTCTCTCGCTCGTGCGCTTAAATATCTCGGGTGTAATTGATTACTTACCTCCCTTGTATAATAATCTACTATAATTTATAGTTTTACATTCTAATAAATGATCTTAAGCAGGGCACAACCACGTGAAAGTACTCGTATCTAGCTAGATTCGCATTTTTTTAAATCTGAATTAAATTTTTGTTTATTTCGTCTCAAATAACTCAACAGCGTGTTAAGACAGAATGCCGACGTACACGACACGGTCGTAATAAAAATACAATTATTTCGAACACGCCAACTGAACTGAGAAAGATTGATTGCGCAATATAAGTCCTCCCACGTAAATCTCTTGAGCGAAGCTTTTGATTTCAAGTAATACAAGTACTTGTGACATAAGTATAGCACCGATTGATGCCCACGGGCATTATTCTGTATTACATAAGAAGACCTATATGGCGCAGCGTTAGAGGCTCCGCTTACCATGCGACAGGTCCCGGGTTCGACCCCCGGCTGGGGATAAAGAAAAGAAAAATCCCCAGGTCTTTGATATTTATATGGATGTGATGGCGCTGTTTCTGGCTCCCGCGACACAGGGTATCTTAGTGTGGGGAAAATAGTTATGTTTATATTTCATATTTGACCGAGCAAGAGAAGCGAGCGAAGGGCTCCATTTCGACAAGATTGGAGGCCGTTTGTCTGTGTGTCTGTCAGTTCCAGTCTAGAGGTCACAGTTTTCAAGCGATCCTCACTAAACTTGGCACACGCGTTCCTTGAATTAAAAGTTTTTTTTTAGAGCTTTTCTCGATTTTCCCCTTGGGGGGGGGGGGGGGGAAGAGTTATGACGTCATTAATTTTTTGTGTTTTTTTTTCTGAAACCCATTTCTCAACCGATTCTCGTGATTTTTTGTGAGCAGGCTCGATAATTAAATAGATTTCTTTTGTCGAATCAGTATTTATTTATTTTTTCAAAATGGCGGTTTTATAATTTCAAAAAACCGCTACAGTCCCGAAAGCTTGCCGGATTTCAACAAATGATGGTTGTCGTTGGATTTGTAGAGACCGTGAGAGTAACGGCTATACTATAAATCTAGTGAAAAGCCAAAAGTTTGGGTATAATTCCACCAAACGTAGTTTACAAAGTTATTGGTGCGGCTACTTGTATACTCCATGTACGTAACCAGCTGCAGTCATAAGTTTGTATGTGTTATTAAAAGAAAGTGTCACTTGAGAGGTCTACAGCTCACAGAGTCACTAGTCATTTAGGGGAATTTCTGTCAGAATCCCTTTTAAAATTGACAAGTTGACCAATAAAAGGGCAGCTCTTTTAATATAATTGAGTTCTGATCGAGTTGATTTGTTAAGGGGATACCTCGTCCGTGCAAAGGTCCCCGGTACTCCAGGCGGAAAGACCCGCAGTGTGAGAGGGACGGAAACGGGAAAAAATTAAAAAACGTAGCGCTAAACCACAGAAAAAATGTTTAAAAATAAACTACGCTATTTCGTTAAAAAGTTTTTTAAGGAGATTTTGTGAATACATAATATCTACATTTTGAACGCAGTTCCACAATGAAATTAGTTAGGATTTCAGAATTACAGGAAAAAATAAAACAGTTTAGAGGTGTTTTCGTAATAAAATTCTATCGAGAAAATTTCATCCAATCGCGTTTTCCTTTAGTGAAAATCTTAATGAAATACTCAATAAACGTTAACCAAAATAAAATCTGTAGATGACTTCATGGTGGAGTAAATGGATTCGAAAAAACCCATTATTTTTTCGTATGACCTTAATTTGAAATCCGATATAAATCCCTAGGGAGGCTGTTGCTCACGTCCGAAGGAGATACTTGGTACCTACAGCCTGCACGTCCCTCCGGGTAGTGCTAGGGAGCAACAAATCCACACTAATACTTCGAGTGCAGTTTTAAGTTTTCCCAAAAAGATTCTCTCTTGGTTGAGCAAGTTTCTGCACCATAGGCGGTTGTTCTGTGGCAGGTTTTAGGTACCTACACCTACTAAACTATATAGGGTCGGTATAGATCGATGCAAAGACTTAAACCGAAGTTCGTACAGACCATTTAGAACCATCTGAGTCAAACATACATATGGCGAAGTCTCACCGTTAAATTTTTATTGATGATTTTGTGTTTTTGAAGAAAATTTCCAGATTTTCACAGTTAAGCGAGTATCATTGCAAAACTAAACAATAATTGAATTATTTTACTATTGATTCTAATAAATCACTTATTAAGCATTCTAATAAATCTTGATTTGTGCATCTGCTACGTCAGACTTGGTTTTTACAGAAAATTGAAGAGCACGGCAAATTTCAATCATCAATAAAATAATTTTTCGGACCTAATTTAAAGTGAAAGATTTTTAGGTGCAAATCTTTATAAAAACATTCTTAGTTAATGATCTTTCATTTAAGGTATTATTGACGTAGATACCTCTCACATTCATGAAGTTAGGACCTACTAACCAGTTTGAGGGAGAAAAATAGACTTTTCAGACAGTCTTTTTAATTAATTAAATTTATGCTATTCATGCTCGAAATGAGATCCTTGGTTCCTCACACAGACACGAGCCCGTCTTCGGACTTCTGTGGTCGTGATTTTGAGCATCATTTTATCTTTCATGGTGTGGAAAGCCATTCTTATTTTTGAAATCAACTCTTCTTTTGTGTTGATGGCTACGTTGGAATAGACCAGTTCTTTGGCTCTGTCCCACACAAAATAGTCCATTGTGGTCAGGTCTGGTGAACGAGCAGGCCAAGGAATAGGCTCGTCTCTGCCGATATCCAGCAATTGGGAAAACAGTCGTCAAGATAGCTTCTCACCGCCTAATGCATCTCCTATATGCACTAAACAGCCTACAAAATTGAATTAATAGTAGTTTATGTGACTGCTGCATAATGGAGCGCATTAAAACTCGAGAGTGGGTTTATGAAACGAGCCGAAGGCGAGTTTCATAATAATATCACTCGAGAGTTTTAATGCCTAATTATGTACAGTTACATACACTAGTTTATCTACACACATATCATAAGCTCTCTTTGATGTGTTAAGGAACCGCATGTTTGACCGGCATTGTGGTTCTGCAATTGTTTAGCTTGTTCTTTAGTACCAACTTCACGCAGACGGGCGTCGGCGTTCGAGAATGTCAGTACTAACTTCACAGACAAACTAGGGACGGCACGCGGGTGGGGCGTCGGCGTTCGAAATTTGAATGTCATTATATGTAGAAAATCTACACATAATGACCATTATGTGTAGTTTTCCAGATACGAAACGAGTTTTTACCAAGTAGTTAAGCATAATGCTGAGCGTAACGTGCGGTTTTTGAACACAGTAAAGAGGGTTTATGATACGTGTGTAGATAAACTAAATTAAACCTCTTTATTTTATTATTATTTTTCGCGATCTTTTTTTATTGTTTTAATGTCAATTGATATTTCAGTGGGATAATTTCACACATTGTTTCTTTACGTCTTGGATTTTCTTCAATGAGTTCTGGGCTCTGGGTCGAAAGCTTCCCTTATGGCTAGTTTTTCTAATGAAGAATATGCCGACATTGTTTTATGTAAGGCAGGGCAGACGGTAAAATCTGTATAAATGTGGCATTGGCGAAATTAATCTAGTTGTTATATCGCCATTAATTTCTTAAAATTGAATTAGAAATTCCTAGATATCAGGGAGTATTTTATTTTATTTATGATTTAAGAAAACATTACTAAAACATTAACACGATCCAATGGCGTTGTATAATCCGTGGTCTACAAGATTCCACGCTTGCTTCTCAGGAGATGCAGATTAGAATCCTGACCATGTACCAATGAGATAATTAATTAATCTTAAGTACAGTATCGGACGTTCAGTGTTTCGGATAGCACGTTAAGCTGTAGGTCCCGGCTACTATCGCTACGTGGTAGTGGTAGTAAAACCCCTCCATCAACTCCTCTCTACAGGTTGAATTTCTCAACCGATTCTCGTAAGATCTTGACCCAAAGCCATCAAATTGGCAAAAAATATTTTTAAATGTTTTAAAGTGGGACCGAAATTTGTGTTTTGTGTTAATTATTTTTTAACCCCACATCCCATGAACTTTATCGGCAGAACAAGTGGAATTATTATAAACACAAATAACCCGATTTGCTTTTAATGACACATACAAACTTATGAATGCACTTTGTAACCTACATGGAGTCTGAAATCAGCCGCACCAATACGAAACTACTTTTCTCTAAAATGCATCCTATTGAATATTCGTTAAAGTTTATACAGTCTATGTCAATCTCACGGTCCCCACAAATCCAACAACACCCAATTTGTCAAAATCTTTAAAGCTGTTTAGACTGTAACGGTTTCCTTTACATTTACAACATCTTCGACATAAAAAACTGAAACGCAAAAAAATACCGTTTAATTATCGAACCTGCTCAAAAAATTTCACGAGAATCGGTTGAGAAATGCGGCCTGTAGAAAGAACAGCCGGACAGACAGACAAATCCCGACGTACGAAAGCATTTTTGGCCAAGCTGAAACAGTACAATCAATCGTTCGGTCAATAAGTACCTATGTAGGTATCTACTTCTACTAAATATCTTAATAAACATTCCAACTGGTAGAACCTACGTGTAACTTATGTAGTAGTAGAAAACCCAATATTCTCCCTTGCGGTACTCCAAAACAACTTTGCACAGAGTAAGATAAAAGGAGGCTAATGCTAAATACGTCTTGTGTTTACTTTCTACACAAACCTGACCCACAGTGGTGTCGTAAGACGTTCCAGGTTATAAATCTATTTGACATGGACCTTTAAAGGTCAAACATTACGCGACCTTTGCAAACTATTTGCTAAATCCAATGCATTCCTTGATCACCATCACACAGGCCGAAAACTCAGCTGACTGTGAGGCTTGGAAAAGAAAAACAAACCATTCGAAAATCGAACACTTTGGTGACGTCACACTGCACTACGGCAGTCGGTATCACTGCACACACATGTAGGTCACCAACACTGCCGAGCGTCCGTTCAAATATGGAACACAAAATACGAAGTTGCGAAACGAAGACACTGGCTGGTTTTATAGCTTTTCTCGGCGAAAACAGGTTTTAGTTTTGACAGCACGCAACACTTGATCAAACAGTAGACTTGTATTTATTTTCTTGTACAATCTCAGTTAATTAGCTCTCACAGCGGTATTTTGAGCGCGCAAGCTTTTTATTTTCGTTGCTGTTGTTTGGCGGCATCGTGAACGACCGCGCGCGTTATAGTGCGACGCGGAATGGCGTTTGGCGCATTCGAGCGGTGTTGCCAGGCGAGAGGTTTACGGTTCCCATTCGGTGTCGCGGTAATAGCATGTCTATCGGTGAAAATGTTTCGACGATTTGATGGTCTAGATTTAATAAAATTGGTTTTGATTTTGACAAATTAAATGCCCATACAAAAAGTGTGCTGTTCCGTTGGGGCCATAACGGTCAATGTGATCAATGACAATCAAACACAACTAGGCGCATGACAGCTAAGCGTTCATTGCAATTACGGAGGGAACCCGGGAAGGTGATTGATACCTTATAGGACGTCCTAGTGGTACATTCTAGTGACTTGTACGTACAGGTACGTACGTATTGTAGGCGGGTTGCAGGAGCCGAAACCGCAGTCCTATCAACCTGTCATGCGCCTAGTTGTGTTGGTAGGGTAGTAGAATGTTGATCGCACATCGCACCTGTTTTCAATTCTCGCTATTGCGCCAAAATTAATTTGTACCGTGATAATTGACGATAAATGACGACCCGAATGGCCGAGTCGGCAGTGATCGTGCCTACGAAGCCAAGGGTCCCGGGTTCGAGTTCCGGTGGGGGCAAATATTTGTTTGATGAGAACGGATGTTTGTACCTTAGTCATGGTTGTTTATCTATCTAAGTATAATATTTATCTATATAAGTATGTGTGTCGTTGTCTAGTACCCAAGATACAGGGAATCCTAGTTTGGGGCTAGATCAATGTGTGTAAATAGTGTCCAAGGTATTAATTATTATTAAAAAAAAACACGTGTGACCCGCGTGGCCTTGTAGTTTAGATTTTGCAAAAGACTGACATGGAAAATAAAGTGAAAATTTATAAAAGGCACTTGAAAAGTGTAAATCACTTTTATGGATGCTCTGAATTATGAAAACATAAAGCATTTCGTCGAGGTGGAGATGGCGGGACGACCTCGCTCAGTTTCTGCCAGGGCGGACGGTCATAGCCCAAGATAGGGAATTGTGGTTGCAACCTAGGGAGGCCTTTGCCCATCAGTGGGTCACTTAACGGCTACACAAAAAGCATTTTGTCGCTTCGCTTCGCTTACCCCCTTTATCTTTCACCTACCCTTACCCAGCACTTCGCCCAGACAGTCTTCATTTAGCCAAAAAGTGTTGGCTAAGCCAATCAGTAATTATGTCGCGAAATTCTGTATTTTTTTTTCAGGTAACACCACAGTTCATGGTCATTCGTTCAATAAGTTTATTATTCACTCGATTTATATATGCCCATTTCTAATTTACCAATACTTTACCATTGTTACATTCGATTCCAATATAATATTTCACTGGATATATCCAAAATGTTCGCAGCATGGCAGCACACGCCCTCGAATGTCAAAACAACATCTGCAAAGTACCGACAACATCCCACGTGCACCCGCCTTCGACCTTACCGCCATGAGCATAAGGTCTTAATTTATCTGCCATATCAAATGATTATCATTGCGCCAGGAACGCCGTTTGCGGTTCGTAAATGAATTCAATGATGATCAGTAGGTACTAAATAAATTGAACAGGTTAGGGACCTTTCTGAACCACTTTTTTGACCAACCCACTTAATCAGAACACAAGCCGCAATACGGCTGTTCTAATTCGGATTCTGTGTCACTGCAAACATAAAAATTTACATATAGGCTTCTGGCCCCACACTAGGATACCCTGTGTCGTGGGGACCAGAAACAGCGACGTCACATTATTTTAGGCACTAAATGACGAATTTTAAACTTTAAATTACCTTCTTTAAGTTTTAGATAGCTGCATTACATTGAAACTGTAAAAGTACTTGATTTGGTCTGCAAATTTTTCTTCGTTCATATCATTAGGGGAAGAGCCTCGCTACTTATCCCAAAACACAGGGGAAACCCTACCTTGGGGAGTATCGACTCTGATGTTATTTTTGCTTATTACCAACACCTATTCTCATAAACATATGATGTATCTATCTTTAGTTAAGTTTATATAACATGAAACTGTACCTTTCTAATTATGTATTCTTTTGTCATTTTTGTAATATTTTTTTTCTTTTTGTGAAAAATGTTTATTGAATAAATCAAATCATTATTGAATAAATCAAATCACAAACATCCAAGACCTGGGCGATTCTTATTATTCACCCCCAGCCGGGCATCGAACCCGGGACCTCTCGCATGGTTGACAGAGCCACAAGAGATCACACTATGGATCCTTCTAAAGGGCCTAATACAAGGCTGTAATTAAATTGTTGTTGAATTGTTTCCGGCCAATGTTCGAATGACCTTTAAACGCTCGTGGCAGGGAGGCATGGGTTGTCTGCAAGCTGTCGGCATCGTTGGCTGGAAGTGTGGGGCCAGATGAAAAGTAAACGAACCCGCGGCCGGCCGGCTCGAACATACTCTCCATTAATATCCCTAAAAGGAAATGCCGGTGGCATCGTCCATCCGACCAAACTATAAATACGTATGCAAGGAGTCGATTTGTAGTTTATATTTAGAAGACAGCTAGACACGTTTTATACTTCTTGGAAACCATCTTATTTTTACATAGAAATGCGCTAAATGCGGACTAATTAATGATGTACTTAGAAGCGTCCATGGCCTAGCGGTATTAGCATCGGAAGTGATTGTGCCGGTAGCAACATCTGGCCGAGCGAGACGTGAGCCGCATTTTTGACGATCGGTTTAGCCTAGCGGATAGTAGCCCTGCCTACCAAGCTGATGGTCCTGGGTTCGAATCCCGGTAAGGGCAAATATTTGTGTGATGAGCATGAATATTTGTTTCTTAGTCTTGGATGTTTTCTATGTATTTACATAAGTATTTATCTCTATTAAATATATCCTCGTCTAGTATCCATAACACAGGCTTATTGAGCTTACTATGGGTCTAGTTTGATTTGTATAAGATTGTCTTCTAACATTTATTTATTTACTATTTAGACCCGAATGGCCGAGTCGGCAGTGACCCTGCCTACGAATCCAAGGGTACCGGGTTCGAATCCCGGTGGGGGCAAGTATTTGTTTGGTGAGAACGGATGTTTGTACCCTAGTCATGGTTGTTTATTTATCTAAGTATAATATTTATCTGTATAAGTATGTGTATGTATCATTGACTAGTGCCCAAGATACAGGGAATTTTAATTTGGGTCTAGATCTGGATGTGTGTAAATAGTGTCCAAGGTATTATTATTATTATTATTTAATAATTTCGCGCCCTGGGCCACCAAGATTTGCCACCCCATAAGTTTGTTCCTTAAACAATAGTAGCAAATAGGTTTAAGGTACGAAAAAATATATATAAAAGGAATACGAATGTAAACGAAAGTGACAGCGTTAATTACTCCCACATAAGAAAGTAAAGAGAGCGCCAACAATGCGCTCGACTCAAACTAACATAACGTAGCGCAAGCCATATAAAAATTGTTTAAAAATAAACTACGCTATTTTGTCAAAAATATTTTCAAGGAGAGTTTACGAATACATAATATCTATATTTTGAATGTAATTCAGCAATGAAATTAGTAAGC
Source organism: Argyresthia goedartella (assembly GCA_949825045.1). Classification (NCBI taxonomy): domain Eukaryota; kingdom Metazoa; phylum Arthropoda; class Insecta; order Lepidoptera; family Argyresthiidae; genus Argyresthia; species Argyresthia goedartella. The sequence continues at coordinate 23,945,383 of OX463832.1, forward strand.
ATTTCAGAATTACAGGAAAAAATAACGCATTTTAGAGGTATTTTCCTAATTAAGTTCTATCGCGAAAATTTCATACAATCGCGTTTTCCTTCACTGAGAATCTTAATCAAATACTCAATAAACGTTAACCCAAAAATCAAATCTGTAGATGAGTTTGTAGTGGAGTAAATGAATTTGAAAAAAAAAAACATTTTTTTCTTATCATCTTAAAGCACAGTTTACCGAATTATAAATCGTATTTCTAGTTTTATTTCGGGTTTTCCTATATTTGTACACTTGAAGAACTTGGATGTGTGGATGTGTGGATGTAGGTTATCAATACAATATACTTTGTAGCACAAAATTTGTTAATGCAAAGAAGACAAAGGAAGAAACATGCACAAAGGCTCTCTAACCAGAGATTTCTTCCAGCAAACCTAGAATGGAGAGAAATAAAAAACTACAGGTAGGTAGTTCTTTGTGCACAACATCAAATATACTGAGCCAGCGTGCTGGAGTATGGCCCAATCTTACTCGTATTCGGGTAAAGCCCTGTGCCCTTTGGTACGGACATTAATTGGCTATATTTATTTATTGATTATAAAATGATATATTTATTTTGCATTTAATTTGAGCAGCGACTGTGAATTCGTCCATCAGTTTTCCGTTTTCAAAATGGATCTAACATAAACATAAACATTTGTATACAGGCACATCAATTGATTTTGGCCCCACACTAGGATACCCTGTATCGTGGCAACCAGGAACAGCAACGTCACACAGGCAAGGCCTGGAGTTTTTTTTGGCTGCCTTTATGCCAATCTGGAAGGAAGGAGAAAGGGGGCAGCAGCTATAGGAAATGATAGGTAGGTAATAGGTAAAGGTAGATAGGTAACAGATAAAGGTAGCTAGGAACTTATTAAGGCTAAAAGTTACCACAGTCATACAGTGCCAATAACGACTATACAAATAAAATTTAGAAGTGGTACCATAAACTGTAGAGGTATGAAGATGGTGTAGAAATAGTTCCATCTTACCTCCTCTGACTGTGCTGGAGTGAGCGAGACGCGGCTACCCCACTCCTCCCATTCACGGTCACCTATAGGAACAAAACAAATAATTTTAACAAATAATTCATCCAGTTAAAAACATTTAAAAAAACAGCGTCTATTCCTATTTCCGGTCGGTATGAGAATATCGTCTTCATTCTCATACCGACCGGAATACCCGGACCGATATCGTCTTCAGGGCGATTTGTTACGCGATATATATGTATGTCACCGTAAGATAGTCAAAACCATCAGTTGATCAACTAAAGGTTTTTTTCTCGTTAGTTGGTCAACTATCGACAGATAGTAAACTGTAGCGTACTGCGTACTATATGACGCGTTAGTTGAACAACTAACGGTTAAAACTGTAAAATAGTAAACTGGCTTAAACTTGAATTGCAAAGAAAATACCAGGGCAAACACTGCGGTAGCTTACATAGGTGAAGACTAGAGAGGGCGAGCGCAGCCCCCGAATAGTGTTCGTGTTAGGTTGACATGTAAGAGCAAAAGAAACGTAAATTCTAAACCCTGACGGTCTGGTTTACCAACTACCGCGTTAGTTGATCAACTGTCGGTTCTGACTATCTTCCGGTGACTTATATATTGTGAGGTGTTAAAGTAGAGCCCATTTCCAGCATATTTAGCCATACGAATTGAATGGATCATCCGAAAACTAATGGGTTTCGAGTCTTTTTATTTTCCAATATTTGGCATAAAAATAATTACGAAAAAACTAAATTACTTTGGGTAACTTCTTGACTGTCGTTTTGATTCTGTTCATTGATGTATTAGGTAACAAACCAGTGCTACTACGAGGGTGGTCCCAGAAGTAAGCGGCCTAACAAAGATAACATAAAATAATCGAACAAAACTTATTTATTTCTCAATATAGTCTCCTTTTAACGCAATACACTTTTCCCAACGATGTTCGATAGATTCGATACCCTGTTTGTAGTGGTCTCTGTCAAGCTCCTCAAAATATTCATCAACAGCAGGCTCAACCTCTTCATTATTGGTAAATATTTTCCCGCCGAGCCACTTTTTCAAGGTTGGGAACAGAAAATAATCCGAGGGAGCTGGAGCTGGCGAATAAGGTGCATGGGGAAGTAATTCAAACTTCAACTCATTAATTTTTGCCATTGCAATAGTGCACTTGTGAACCGGTGGTGCATTGTCCTGATGAAACAAAACTTTCTTTTTCGCTATATGCGGCCCTTTTAGGGTTCCGTACCCAAAGGGTAAAATCGGGATCCTATTACTAAGACTCCGAGTCCGCTGTCAGTCTGTCGGTCTGTCTGTCTGTCAGTCTATCATGAGGCTGTATCTCATGAACCGTGATAGAGAGATGAAATTTTCACAGATGATGTATTTCTGTTGCCGCTACAACTAATACTAAAAAAACAGAATAAAATAAATATTTGAGGGGGCCCCATACAAAAATTCTTTCGATACCACATACAAACTTATGAATGCACCTGGTTACGTACATGGAGTATGAAAGTAGCCGCACCAATAACTTTGTAAACAACACAAAAGATTCGAACTTTCGAATAAAAAAAACAGCTAGCATTGCTATCTATATGCCTGGGACCGCCTACGTCAATTACTCAACACGACACCCATTTATCAGATCTTCTGACAGTCATATAACAAATATAAACGAATATGCGGTACTCATAGTCAAAATTTATCTCATGACAATAACTGTAAGCCAAGGTAATGTGTTTGTTTGACTATGATTATGATTTAATATTGAATAAGCGATGCAAGAGACGCAGCCTTTGGATGTTCTGTTTCGGATGACACATTAAACTGTAGGTACCGGTTATTATCGCTACTTGGTAGTAGTAGTTGTGAAGCCGTGTCAGAGACCCTAATAGGGCAGCTTATAAACTTCTGACAGTAGAATTGGCGACTGTCTGGCTAATCCATCAAGCCACAGCAATCTTATTTGTATGTGGGTAAAGGCCTGTTCCCCTTGTAGTGGACATTAATGGACTACATTTAAAATTAATAATAAATGAGTATGTACTTCAGTAGAATGTTAACACTTACAGTAGCTCGCCTCACTGCTCAGGGCAAAACTAAGACGCTGTGTTTGCTGCATTTTTTGCTGATTCTAAAAACAATGATAGGAAAATCCAAAATATCTTAGCAAATCTTGGTCAGAGTGTCGATAAGGGGGCGGAGGGGGCGCTTCATTACACTGTTTTCTTTTATAAGAGTTAAAATAATATACAAAAGCAAGCATACATCTTCATAAAGAAACAGGAAAAATATTAAAAAGGTTGACCTAACTAATATTCTAGTGACATCAAAATCTAACCAAAAGGCCATTGTTAGGATGATAGGGCACCACTTGAGGGACCGTGGCTATGACTGCTGCTCCGGGTCCTGCCTTAAGCAGAGGATCTACCGTGCTGTGCACCATGGCAACACAGCCAACATATGGGCACATTTGCATAGGATATGACAAGGAGTGGCATATTTCCTAATTAATTAATCCTTTAAATAGTTAGGTCATTTTTAGAAGCCTAATTGCAGGCCATTATTCACTATAAACACTTGAAAATGACAGGTGCAACAGACAGCCCCCTATGCAGGGGTTGTATGGAAGTGGATGAAACAGTAGCGCACATGCTGCTGGCATGTCCATCCACAATAGAAACCAGGATGGCTATCTTAGCTAATACAACAACCACCCACGAGCTCCTGGAACACCCAGGCCTCCTACTCCAGCTGATGAAGGAGTTGGGATGACTGAACTAGATGCGCAGTTGAAGGGGACATGCATAAAGGCCCCATTCAAGTGGGCCAGGTGCAGGCACTACACCCCCTTTAAGATAGAAGATAAGATAGACAGGTTTCCTCATTTATAATCTGGTATAGACTGTTAATATTCAAAATACTATTCATACTAAATGGGTGAACTATAACAATAATATGTTAAGAAAATATTCCTACAGCAATTGGTAATACAATTTCAGGATTTGTGTAAGGTGCGGCTCTTCAGTTGGCCGGCAACAGGCTAGCCTCCTGTGACAATATGTATTGATTGGCTGTGAAAGCGAACAATATCTGAGATATACACACAATGAACAGAGAAACAAGAAACAAAGTATCTAACTGTGTACCAAAATAGAAACGCCGAGTACGATCCACGCCCAAACTGATGATCACAATAAAACACTAGTAAAATTACCCGGTTTACATATTCACAATAGCACGATGATTTATAATCACAAAATTAATCCACTATTAGTCACAATAACTTGATTTTCATTGATATTCCGCGATTTTGTCGAGAGTTCGTCGCCCTCAATGTTTACAATATGTCAAATCGATCGATTATGCCTTGGCTACATTATCAAGTTCCGGCGAATGTTCGCTTTACGAAAAGAGAAACGTAGCTTCACGCGGTCATGCATATTTCTTTCCCTCTTTTGCAACTGCTACGTGAAACTTCGTCGAAGCTCGATAATGTGGGCTGGGTTGACATATTCGACAATTTCGACATTGAAGCAAAGCGCCATCTATCGATTAAAAAGTTTTTCACCATAAAGGTAGATACGAGTCATCAGAGTCATCTAACGTCAAGAAGCAGAACTAATTTTCAAAAAGTATTTCACCACAGAGAGGATGAAGCCCTATTAGAGTCCTCTAGTGTCCAGTAGCAAAACTTTTTTTTTTTATTAGAAAACCCGTGCTCAAAAATGTCTTGGTAGAAAATAAAACACAATGGCGGCAAATAAAATCAATGTATACCTGCATCTAGCTCAATTATACGAAAATATTCTACGAGTTCTTCGAGGCTTATCGTCGCCGAGTGCTGCGACGACGTCGCACAGTGCCACGACCAGTGGAGTGTTGTGTGCCTGTGCTACGAAAATTGTTTTTAAGTAATTAATTAATTATTTATTTAAATTTTATTGGTTATATATCGTACATGGAGGTAATAACGCATCATTTAATTTTATTTTACAATTTGTGTTTAGTTAATAAGTTCCAGATGCCCACTCTGTCACTGTGTCCTCATTGTCCCGGTTCCTCAAGGCAGTTTAATTTTCCCCGGGGCTTGGACGTGCATATAAGTAGGGTACACAGGGGTCTGCATTCGCAACAGTCTCAGGCTGTTCTTGGTGATGGTGAACCATTGTTGAAGGCGAATGTGAGGGTCCTTAAACATATTCCTAAGGGTGCATGAAGTCTTGCCGCCGGGAAGTTGTAACAACAACTTGCGTTCAGAACAACTCGACGGAGGACTGGTTTGCCCTTCTAACTTTTTCATTCAAATGCCTAAGAGTCCCTTCCTCCGACAATCGGAGTCAGTCGCTGACTTCCAAAGTGAAAGAAAATATTAACAATATCAGCACACAGGGTACGCAAGGGTTGGTCACGTCAGATCCGCGGCCCAGTATAAGGGCGTTTAGTTGCCGATCCTTGGGCGTTTAGGGCCGTGGAAACGAAGGTTTATGATGGGGACCTAGGTGGAGCGGTTAGGATTTTAATTTCTGACTGCTCAGTAGCTGACAATAGTGAGGAGACATTGGAAGCCTTGCGCCTCAAACATCCCTCTCCGGGTCGTTCTTTAGATTTCCCACCAGAGCCGACCTCCTCAGACTGTGGAAGTGTCGGACGTCTCCGAGGCTGTCGCATCAATTTCAAATGGTTCCGCGGCAGGTTTGGACGGGCTGCGCCCTGAACACCTTAAAGAGCTGACGTCGGCTGCTGCGGGCGACAACGGTGGGAAACTCTTGGCCTCAGTTTGTGGTTTGGCGAATTTCATGCTGAAAGGCGAGGTAAATAGTGAAGTTTGTCCTTTCTTATACGGTGCCTAATTGTGTGCCCTTCGAAAAAAGGATGGAGGCTTACGGCCTATTGCCATAGGCAGTGTGATCCGTCGCTTAGTGGCTAAGCTAGGGTGTCGCGCCGTAAGAGAGGAGATGGCTTCATTTCTGCAGCCCCGCCAATTGGGTTTTAGCGTACCCTTGGGTTGCGAGGCTGCTATACATGCTACTCGGGCCTTTGCCCTGTATGAGGCTGATACAAATAACATTGTATCAACGGTCGATCTTCGCAACGCTTTAATGCAGTCGACCGAGACTCAATTTGGCCCATGATAAAGGAGAAAGATCCTGCATTGTACCCGTTTCTACACCAATGTTATTACAGATCGAGTAACTTATTTTTAGGAGACAAGTTGGTGGAGTCTCAGGTGGGGGCGCAGCAAGGTGATCCTTTGGGACCTTTAATATTTAGCCTCGCAATTCAGAATGTAGTGTCCACCTTGCGCGTCACCTCTAAACGTATGGTATTTGGATGACAGTACCATCGGAGGCAGCCCGGAAGTAGTGATCGAGGATCTGAGAGCACTTGTCGAGGGGTTAGCGAGGTTGGGGCTGGAAGTGAATCCACAGAAATGCGAATTATAGCCCTTTTCCAGCTAAGTCTCCCCGGAAGTGCTATCAGAAGTCTATTCCGTGGCCCCAGGGTTAAGGATACTGGACAAATCCAACTTTACTTTATTGGGTGCACCACTCTTCCCCGAGGGTATCCCGGGTGTCTTATCGGCCAAAACAAGAGCTCTCTTGGCATCCAAGGATCACTTACAACAACTCCCAGCCCACGTCGCACTAACTATCCTGAGGAGTTGTCTGTCAATTCCCAGGCTTACATACACGTTGCGTACGGCTCCGATGTGGCTTTGTAGGGAGGAATCCACTGAGTATGATAACGTACTGAAGACCTCACTAGAATCGATTATCAATATCGAAATGACTTCCTCTCAGTGGTGCCAAGAAGCTTTTCCCATTAGGCACGGTGGTTTAGGCATTCGACGGTTGCGCGACACCGAGCTGCCGGCCTTCTTGTCTTCGTCGCATGGGGTGCGAGACCTTGTCACTCTTATTTTAAATATCCATGGTGATGGTTTTCGTATCCCTTTCGCGGAGGAGTCATTAGGGTTATGGCATGATTGATGTCCTGGTAGCACTCCGCCCCAGCACCCGCACTCACAGCGTAATTGGGATGAGCTATCGTGCGGAGTCACGCTTAACGAGTTATTGGACCGGAGTTCGGGGGTCGAGCTGGCACGACTGCGCGCAGTTTCGCAGCCAGAGTCAGGGCTCTGGCTCCACGCCTTGCCTTCTCCTCAACTAGGAACATTTCTGGACAATGACACATTGCGCGTAGATGTCGCCTTACGCCTTGGCTGTGACATCTGCCAGTCTCATTCCTGGTGTGTGGTGCGGGTGTGGACGCTCGGGGTCGGCACGGTCTACACTGCGTTCGAAGCGCGGGCAGGCTTTTCCGGCACACCTCTATCAATGACATCGTCAAGCGGGCTCTTGTAACAGCCAATATACCTTGTGTATTGGAGCCCGCGGGGCTGTGTCGTACCGATGGGAAACGCCCGGATGGCCTGATCATGATCCCGTGGGAGAGGGGGCCTCCTCCCACCTGTGTCCACCTGGGGGCCGCAGCAGAAGAGGCAGCGAGGATGAAGACCCAAAAGTTCTCTGTGCTTTTGGGTCAGTATATATTCGTCCCGCTTGCCATAGAAACCACCGGGGTCTGGGGAGTGCAGGGCAAGGCATTCATTAGGGAAATAGGGCGCCGCCTGAGGGACCGTGGCTATGACCGCCGCTCCGGGTCCCTATCTTATGCAGAGGATCTCCCTCGCAGTGCAGCGCGGAAACGCCGCCAGCGTGATGGGGACCTTCGCATCTGATATGGTCCGGGGCGCTTTATTTTCTTAGTGTGTTTGTGTGTGGTATGTGTGTGTGTGTTTTTGCATAATTAAGTTTTGGACAAAGCAGTTGACGGATGCTGAACAATGATTTATTTTCATTATAATAATAATTTATATCGTCTATCTAGTAATTATGTGTATACGTGATTGTCTAGAAAATAAAAACCGTTTAATATATACCTATCTTATCATTTTCCAAAGTTTCGTTCACTAATTATTAAGTTGTACTGTCAACACGGCAAAGTTTAGGAACATAAATTGCCGTGTTGACAGTACATCTTAATCCGAAATAGTTTGGGTAGTGTCGTTAATTGTAAACGCCACTACTGGTAGTGCGGCTGGTAGTGTCCTTCTATGCTGTGCTGACTGTACATTTTAACGCAAAATAAACTTGGTAGTGTCGTTAATTGTAAACGACACTACTGGTAGTGCGGCTGGTAGTGTCCTTCTATGCTGTGCTGACTGTACATTTTAACGCAAAATAAACTTGGTAGTGTCGTTAATTGTAAACGACACTACTGGTAGTGCGGCTGGTAGTGTCCTTCTATGCTGTGCTGACTGTACATTTTAACGCAAAATAAACTTGGTAGTGTCGTTAATTGTAAACGACACTACTGGTAGTGCGGCTGGTAGTGTCCTTCTATGCTGTGCTGACTGTACATTTTAACGCAAAATAAACTTGGTAGTGTCGCTAATTGTAAACGACACTACTGGTAGTGCGGCTGGTAGTGTCCTTCTATGCTGTGCTGACTGTACATTTTAACGCAAAATAAACTTGGTAGTGTCGTTAATTGTAAACGCCACTACTGGTAGTGCGGCCGGTAGTGTCCTTCTATGCTGTGCTGACTGTACATGTTAACGCAAAATAAACTTGGTAGTGTCGTTAATTGTAAACGACACTACTGGTAGTGCGGCTGGTAGTGTCCTTCTATGCTGTGCTGACTGTACATTTTAACGCAAAATAAACTTGGTAGTGTCGTTAATTGTAAACGACACTACTGGTAGTGCGGCTGGTAGTATCCTTCTATGCTGTGCTTTAACGCAAAATAAACTTGGTAGTGTCGTTAATTGTAAACGCCTCTACTGGTAGTGCGGCTGGTAGTGTCCTTCTATGCTGTGCTGACTGTACATTTTAACGCAAAATAAACTTGGTAATGTCGTTAATTGTAAACGCCACTACTGGTAGTGCGGCTGGTAGTGTCCTTCTATGCTGTGCTGACTGTACATTTTAACGCAAAATAAACTTGGTAGTGTCGTTAATTGTAAACGACACTACTGGTAGTGCGGCTGGTAGTGTCCTTCTATGCTGTGCCGACTGTACATTTTAACGCAAAATAAACTTGGTAGTGTCGTTAATTGTAAACGACACTACTGGTAGTGCGGCTGGTAGTGTCCTTCTATGCTGTGCTGACTGTACATTTTAACGCAAAATAAACTTGGTAGTGTCGTTAATTGTAAACGACACTACTGGTAGTGCGGCTGGTAGTGTCCTTCTATGCTGTGCCGACTGTACATTTTAACGCAAAATAAACTTGGTAGTGTCGTTAATTGTAAACGACACTACTGGTAGTGCGGCTGGTAGTGTCCTTCTATGCTGTGCTGACTGTACATTTTAACGCAAAATAAACTTGGTAGTGTCGTTAATTGTAAACGACACTACTGGTAGTGCGGCTGGTAGTGTCCTTCTATGCTGTGCCGACTGTACATTTTAACGCAAAATAAACTTGGTAGTGTCGTTAATTGTAAACGACACTACTGGTAGTGCGGCTGGTAGTGTCGTTGCCAAGAAATGCTATATACCTATATAATACATTACATACAATTCATGGCAGAGGCACAGTTATGCCCGCATCAAAAATTCAATGAAATAAATTTGTGTACTTATCAAATCTGTTTTGAATACCTCCTTCAACAGTCAGCTGCCTTGGTGCTTCACAATCACAACGCTAAATCAATACTCTTTCTACCCCACGCCTTAAGTTGAGCGGATTAGCACTATTCTACGATTAATTTTGACAACTCCATACAAATTTGTATGGAGTTGTCAATCCGCTTTATAGCTAGTGGCACTTATTGATTTCCGCTACTTTAGCTCAACTTAATATCTCTTAATGTGTGGGCAATAAAGTGTCGTTGGTCACAGTGGATAAAATGAACATTTATTGTAAAGACTATCTTGTTGTTTTAGTGTGAGCGTACCTCCAGCAAAAAAGGTCGGGGTTATCGAAATTCTGAATATGCAAATAATTAGTGCTCTGTGAGAAAAATTAGTGCCCCAAATATTAAATTTGTGCTCCCACGGGATTTAGAGATAAATGCGATAAACACATTCTGCTGGGAGAACGTTCTCCTAGCAAAAAAATAATTTAAAAAGAGACTTAGCTCAATGAAAGTTGTAGGGTAGGTAGCTTATATTTGTGCATAAATGTGCCCGAAATGGCGAATTTGTGCCTCTTAGGAACAGTTTTATAATTTATTCTGCTGGGTTAACGTTTGAGGGTTTTCTGTATCTCAGCAACGGCTGAACCTAGGGATATGAGATTTTGTACATTAGTTTTTAGTAATTAGTGCCTAATTAGAGCAATCTCACTTTTTTGAAAAACTTGTTTTTTCGCGGTATTCAGTTTACAAAAAAAAAGTGAAAATCTCACAGCTCAAACGACGCTTCTTCAAGACTTGATATCTCTATCAGTGGTTCCAAATAACGTCCATCATCTCCTCCAAAGATTTCATAAACCTGGAAATCAGAAATCAGAGAAATCAGGCTCTGTTGTTAGTTTGACCGCGACTTATGTTTGGAGCCCTCTCATTCAATTCCTAAGACAAAAGCGGATTTTCTCATTAATTGACGAATTAGTGCTCTTATTCATAAATATATCCTGAAAATTTGAACCGGAAATTCTATGTAGAAGATGAGATAATTAACGAAAGCTGAAATCTTCCAGTATCAAACCACTACCCCGCCAAATTAAGTAGGCCACTAAAAAGCGTACGATATATTTTTTCAATTGTTCAAAGCTCAGGTACCTTATTTCAACCCCATTAATATCGATATGGAACAAGCCGCAGTTAACGCTATTAAGGAAAATTTTTCACGAGGCAAATATAAACATTTGCTACTTCCATGTAATGAGAAATATTCGTAAAAAAGGCAAAAATCTTAACTTGCTAAAAAACAAATATACAGAGTGGTTACGTTATGTAGTGCATTGCCACTAGTGCCCGTCAGTCATATTACTGAGGGATGGAACTATGTACAAAAATATATATCGAGCATGAGCGAAGATCATCCAAAATTATTGAAGTTAGGAAACTACGAAATACTGGCTCAAAAACGGTAACGTTTGAGCTATGTGGTCAGCGTTTAGTGAAATCATCGCACCAATAATTGCAGTGAAAGCTGAAACTCAAGTTTAATCAAAATGATCGGCCGTAAACGCCCAGACATCAGAACAGAAGCGTCGACAAGCCAAGACTAAACGCAGACCAGAAGATATCGCTAACGATTAATTCATCCAGGAAACACAGATGGAGCTTTTGAATATCGAAATAACTGTTGGACAGTTTTTAGATATATAGATTTTGGTTAAAGAATGTTAGAAAATGATTAACAATCTTTTTTTCCACATCTTTACTTAAGTAATTTTTGATGTGAACAAATCGAATAAAAATAATAATTTTAAAATAAGTAGTAAATTATTATGTTTTTATTTTATTTTAAGGTGACCTTAGTGTGAATGGGGCCTAATGTTATGAATCCGCGTCCAGGGACCCTGATGAACTCCTGAGTTCACCAGGATCCCCTGGGGATCAGGATTGGGGATCCTAGTGGACTGAATGTCCTTGAAGGGAATGATGTATCTTAATAAGAAAGTTTATGATCATTTAGTTTCCTATTACTATGGGGACGTCTCGAAGGAAGGATGCACGTTGTCACGGGACTGAACGGAATATAAATAAAACAAGATTGTAAAGATTTAATATTGACTAATATTTAGTAAAATACCATATTATAATAATAAAATTCATATAAAAATCCAAGTTTTTAGTTAAACAATACTAGAGACTTGCAGGGCGGCCCAGTGCAAACCAAGTAACAATTTTTAACACTACATAAGACACTCAGCCTGCCCACAAGTAAATATTAACCACTAACTAATACTATATCAAAACAACAAAAATAAATTTTACCTTACATATGTATTAATTATTTAAATAAAAACCCGATTAACTATAGGACTATGTACCATCTTCTACTAAATTTTATTTATATATAAATATATAAACGTTCGTGGTTAAAATAACAGCTCTTAAATAAATAGATAAAATAATACATTGTTTTCGATAAAGCTCTGATTTAGAAAGTGTCTTACCATAATATTCATTGGAGGATTCACAATTACTACGATAGGTACTTCAAACGTTAATGCTAAGTTATTACGGTCTTACGGCCAATGTGCTCAAATAAATCAAAATGGGTTACAAGCTAATTTAATACGTTTTCGCAGTGGTATATAATAAAAAGTAATTAATTACCTAAAGATTTCTGAAAATACTGAAATGATTAACTCTACACAATATAGAAAACAAGACTAAACTAAATATGAATAAACAAATCTACATTGATAAATAAATCCAAAAAATGATTCTCAAAAACGTTATACAAAAGGTATAAAACTTGAAAAAATAAATAGGTTCAACTTCAAAAATCACCAAACAAGCGAGTAAATATCTAATACTTAAAAAGAAACAAAATAAAGTTCAGATAATTTCATGTCACCTTCGTCACTTTTCCAATCGTATAATATAAATAGGAATTTATTTAAGGACGATATACATCTTATTTATGTCTTTTTTGGTAGTCGCGTCTTTGGGACACATTTATTCGAATTTTTATCTTTACGTCGCTTAGACTCTGCGTGCGCTCTTCGCCTACTAGCGACGACTTGGTCAAATCGCTCCCGCCTCGAGCGTACCCTCCCAACTTATGAACTCGGCATTATGGATTAGTGTTTTCCCAGATGGGGTGGCAGACATAAATTCACATTAAAACCTTCCTAACTTCATAAAATACTTTACAAAAAAAAATTCTTGGAGATTATTTTTACAGGTGTTACAGGCTTCATGTTCATGATACGGCTGTACAAATTGCGACAGCTGTCAAAATTACTTAAACCTGTCAAAATACTGATACGTATTGCGTCTTGCATGGTAATCTCTGCCACCATCTGGGAGATAATAGAAGTTGTTGTCCCTTCCACTTTCGTAACCCAACTTACATAACCAGTTACATAAAAAATATTTTTTGGTGAATGCTTGTGAAAAAAATTATTACATTTACATTACATGCATGGCCATTGCTGTGCCTCTGGTACGGCGTAGCGGTAATTCGAAGCGTAGGCCATGGGCAACGTGAAATTCGAGCGACGTAAAGACAACATTCATATCTTTGGTGAGCACAAACAACAAAGCTGAAAATATACATCAAAAACATTTACTCACATAATCAGAACGGTCATAAAAACATCATAAAATCGCATGTGATTGCACTGCCACTGAAACAAAATCTCGACATACAGTCTAACTACAAAGAAGAACACGGCAGGAAAGTTTCAAATTCATTTTAATATCTTCACAAAGCTCTAAAATAATTTAATTTCATTTAAACAAAGTAGGCATGTACCGACATCGGTCACAAAAGCGAATCTCAACAAGGTCATCGAGCCGGAAGTGCGAGTCAAATTCAATTTAATTGATAAAAAAACGCGCTATGAAATAATAGTGATTCATCAAAATTGATTCTTAACTTCATTTGGTTTAATGTGAGAGCAAAAAAGAGTCAAGATTACAGTGTATGTAGCGTTAGGAATAAGGTTGAATCTAGCTACTGCTCTGTTGCCAATCAACTATCAACAAAGTGTGCTTAAGTCTAAGGGAAACTTAAAAATATCCTTACATACTTCTCACTAAAGCTGTCTCTATTTATAAATCTTGTTGGTGATAGTTAAGTTGAGACCATTAAACCAAATGAGGTCAGAATTCCACAGGGTAATGTAGCAAACAATACTTTAAATACCTTTATCCAAGTGAACGTTCTTATAAATTCATATCGTCAACAAAATTGATCCTATTTAACAAGTCGCTGAAATAACCGTCTATAAAAATATATACCTACTATAAATACTTCAAATCAATTCAAATTACCGTCGCCGCACTAGCCTCCCATCGTCATTAAAAATATTCCAATGTGACAGATATTATTATCAAAAATATAGATCGCTATAACCCAAATTAAGTTAAGATATTATATGAATTTTGAAAACATTATTTAACTCTGAGGGAGCTAGCCTAGCTTACATAGAAATTTTGTGAGTCTTTAAAAATAATTTAAATTTCAATGCACCATCTGCCCGGAAATCTGTGTTGGAAACCCGACATTATTAACGATGAACACTCCAGTCCCATATGACGGTGCAAGGAAAACAATTTACAAACTTAATATTGTCTAGCAACATTACAAGGTATTTAGGTACTATCGCATTATACAATATACTCCACTAGGTAGGTATGTATGTATATAATGCATTATACAATATACTCCACTAGGTAGGTATGTATGTATATAATGCATTATACAATATACTCCACTAGGTAGGTATGTATGTATATAATGCATTATACAATATACTCCACTAGGTAGGTATGTATGTATATAATGCATTATACAATATACTCCACTAGGTAGGTATGTATGTATATAATGCATTATACAATATACTCCACTAGGTAGGTATGTATGTATATAATGCATTATACAATATACTCCACTAGGTAGGTATGTATGTATATAATGCATTATACAATATACTCCACTAGGTAGGTATGTATGTATATAATGCATTATACAATATACTCCACTAGGTAGGTATGTATGTATATAATGCATTATACAATATACTCCACTAGGTAGGTATGTATGTATATAATGAATTGCGCTACTCTTGCTATTAATAATTTGCTAAAACTCCTAGCACGAGAATTTACAAAGGGGGCGTCCATTTATTACGTGAGGTCTTGACGATTTTAAATTTCCCCCCCTAAATCTCACGTGAGTAAAATTATTTGAAAAAAGTCTACTTAGGATGATTAGATCGTAGTCTAGAATCACAGTGATAAAAATTAACAATAAAATACAAATGGGAACTACTATAGTTACCTTTTGACATATTTTTGTCAAGAAACCATTATTATCCGTTAGTTTACTATCCTTCTCGCGGTACTTGTTCAGCACGGCGCCGGTGTTGGAAGGTCATGCGAGCTAAGCTCTTTGCCGCTCTTTTGTGCGCGTCATGCTCTTGTACAGCGTGGCCACCAGCGCGCCGAACCTCGGCTCATTAACTCAAAGCAGTGTAAATTTTCTCACAAATTTACACTGCTTTAAGTGGAAAAACTTAAATGTTATATACCGAGACTCGTCCCCCAACCACCTCACGTAATTAATGGACGCCCCCAAACTCACGCTAAGAAAAATTCCACTAATTTCGGTCCGCGGCCGAATAAAAGTAATAAAAACATTTTTTTGCGGTTTTCTTTTATTTCCTAAGAATCCAACGTACGATTTCGATTCACTATGTACACATGCAAGTGAAAAAGTGCGCTGAAAAAAGGTATCTCGGAGATCAAACGACGAGGGACAAAAACACCGAGCCCGATATAACAATTTCGTCGTATTAAATATTGGCTACAATTTTTAAAAAAGTACAAATTACATCAAAAAAATTATGAACGTAGTGATTCGCGCCCGTGCCCCAGTTTAGTGCATCCTTGCGCGGCCACGTGACCCGTGACCCGCCTCTACAGAACAGACAACATACAAACAAGGCAGGCCGGTGAACGGCCG
Source organism: Argyresthia goedartella (assembly GCA_949825045.1). Taxonomy (NCBI): domain Eukaryota; kingdom Metazoa; phylum Arthropoda; class Insecta; order Lepidoptera; family Argyresthiidae; genus Argyresthia; species Argyresthia goedartella. Next base: position 23,961,062 of record OX463832.1, read on the forward strand.
TGCCCCAACAAGACAAAACTGCCTACAAACTCTACAAACTAACTAATACAAACCCTACAGGGGAAACAAAACACCGCCACGCGGCTTCAAACGAAAACACTGTCCAAACTAACTTAAAATACAACTCTAGGAAAACAACAAAACCTCCGAAAGCAGACAATCGCCTAACAAATTATTAAAAGCAACCAAAACTAACTCGGCGGACAAAGTTAGTGCATCAAACGATGCCAAAACATAACAAGAAAACATCAAGGTACAAAAGGGAAATGAAAACATTGAAAACTTGCCTGGTCGAACAAAAACCCCCGAGAACCGACCGCCCAGGTTTATCACGGCACGGTCGTGGAGACAGGGGAAGCATCTAGCTTTCCAGAGTTAGTGCAAACACAGCTAAGCACCGCACGTAGCCGACCGCACATCCCAAACACACTCCGGTCTCAAATCAAGGAGAACCTCCACACAACGACGTCGTTATTATTATTATAATAATAATAATAATAACGACGGTCTGAAATCGTGTAGTTTCTAACACACATTTGCCTCAAACCACGAGAATCTTCGAACCTAAACAATTTTTCTCAGTCCCTAAACAAGTGGAGTTTAAAATACTTCGGTCTCAATTCGCGACTAACACATCAAATTATTACAAGACTAACACCAATTAGTTGTACGAAATATTCGCTGGGTCACGCAACAATCTACTGTCGCCATTCAGAAGGGACGTCTAGTTGCTTCTACTGCATGTCCACAACTATGTTGCGTGTCAAAGGAAACATTTATGTTCGAATTTACAATTTTGTCTTTATAAAAATATAAAAATACAAAATGGGACAGTGCGACCATACACATACTAACAACTCACTCACGCGTCCCGGCTGTCATTCGCGTTTGTCTTCTAGGAGGGGGGGGGGGGGGGGGGGGGGGCACTTTCAAAACATTCAACCATTATCAAAAACCGTTGAGCAAATTCTTCTAAAAGGACGACAAAAGCGCACCAACTGACAGCGAGCTGGTTCTTTCTACCCCCTCTATGACTGCCAAGTTGCGTTTATAGAAGGTAGCGTGGCGGCAAATCTTCGCTACGTCATTTTTATACATCTATTCTTTTATCCATGAAAATGTGATAGTGAATGTGATAGTGCCGATTTCCCGCCACAGCTCAGCGTTAGGCGTTAGTTAGGCTACGATGTCTACACGTTAGAAGTCTAAATCCCGGCTAAGACCTTAGAACTTGGGCATAAAGAGAAACTAAAACGTCCAAACTCATACAGCGACAGGGCGCACGTAAAAATAGGATTACGACAACAAATAACGATACATAATACAAACTAGAATTGTTGTCTAACAGCGACACACACTTGAAGGCAGTGGACAAGAAAAACTCGAAGAAAACACTCAAAAATAATAAACAGCCAAAAATGCATTTTCGAAAAAGAACACATGAAATACAAAATCACTAAAACAAACAGAAATATTCAAACATGATATTGAGAATACGAAATGGTGCGAGTGGGGAGTGAGAATGAAGAATTATTCTCGTATTTAGTGAAACAGGGCATGCTGTTAGGCGTGATGACTATTATTAAAGTCGACTGATCTAAATCACTAATTTAGTTCGAAGAGAAAATTTAAACTATTTAAATTTACTGGGCAACGTCGCTTTTCAACATTTTCCGCTATCTAGAAATTCTTCTAGAATATTTTTATAGAAAATTTTCTCCAACGCGTAGTTGCAGGCCGATGGGCGCTGACAAACTTTTTAAATCGAACATCTTTAAACATGCGATGCTAATCTCTACTCAACATTGTTCTTCTAGTGTCCCGCTTTAATCAGCTCTCAATTATGGAAATATAAAAACTCACTCCGAACGATGACTACGGCAATGTTCGCTAAACGCTAATTAATAACAATCAAGAACGAACTTTAGGAGTTCGCTTGATCATCGAATTGTAAGTACCTACTTAACTTTAGAAAAATCGATTTGCTATTTTATTTTTAATAGCTCACTTCGTAGATCGAGTGTTTTCGAGACTGGCCGCGCTTGCGAATGAGGGACAACTGAAATGTCAAAACATCGAACACATTCATAATTCCTCTAGTCGTCTTTTTGGTATACGCCCCTTGCCGAGGACACGTCGGGAGGTAATAGCGAGCTATCTTCACTCGTCCAGGTCTACCACGAGTCGAAGGCACTTTGAAGCCTCACTTTTTAATTTTGAAAAAGTCACCACACGAAATTCCATTTTAAAAAGGAAAAAGTCGTCAAAAAATCCGCGTTAAGTCTTTTTCTGCAGTCTATTTTTATTCATTCGTCCGTGGTCGATGCGGGATACGAGTCCTTCTCTTTAGGTGTTTCCACCATTCTTAAACACCTAGGTTACGTTTACCTTTTTAAGTACTTTTAAAAACTAATCTCATTACAAATTTTGAATAAAAATCCTCACGACGCCATCAATTAAATTCTAAACGAAACAGTAAGTGACAAAAAGCTTGAGTTGGGTCGAAATCTTTCACCTACGTAGCATGAAGATAACATGTTTTCTTTATTACAAAAACCTGAAATTATATTTTGCCTTCCTCATATTCCGCAAAGAAAAATTTTAAGAAGCCCAGTCCAGAAGGTAAAAACGTGTTTAGTTATTTATATTTACACTATAAATATTTGGTTAATATTTTCATAGATACTAAGCTACCGTCTATTGCACTATCCCGGCGATACCAAAAAATATCTCTTTACGGTTAAAAACAAAAAAACATTAACGAACCTCCGTTTGCACGCCTACAGCCAGAACTGGTAACAATATTGTTTAAATAGGTATTTTGTACTAAACCCAATGCTTACCGCCTCCCAGCAAATATAGAAACTAATGTAGCCTAAATCAACGACATACGTGAAGTCAGTATCACTCAAGCGAGAACTTTTACAAACAACTGATCCGCAACAATATCCAAGAACTTCGATTAAAAAGTGTTGATAATTTTAAGGAATTCGTTCTAGCTAAACAGGTACAATATTCATAGATAACCGACATTTCACTTAACCCTTAACTATTATCTTAACGATAAGTGAGCGCCATATGCTGTTGGTGAAACTGACCCAATTTTTGCCGACGTCAGATTTTTCTATCCGATCGAATGCGAAAAATTACGAATAGATTTACCAACAATATTGTTAATCTCTTATAGTAAAGATAGAGCTTAAATCACGAACGACGAACGGACAACTAAGTAGCTAAGTTATTTCGGGATACACATCTTTGCTTAAATCGAATTTAGGTCACTGAGTTTTCATTTACACCACGATCAACAGATGTTGATATTTGAATGCAAAAGAAATCCCAGTGAGGCGATTTGCGCCATGTACTTTACACGTTAAGGTTTTATATTGCATTGGATAATGTTGCTTTTTGTATAAAATTTCGGTGCCTGAAATATCAACTTAGAAATAACAAATTAGTACTAGTACCAACAGTGTGGCGATACCGCGTTGCGTTTCACTCCTTCTCGACAAATAACAGCCGAAGATTCAACATCTAGAAAGCGTGAAAATGTCGGGAAATACTTTTAAAAGTTTTACATAATCCCCCTTTACATCGGTGGCCAACGAAACGTGGGCTATAATAAGGATGAGTACCTACATTAATGAGTCAAGACTATGCCCGAAATGCAATGAGTGATGTATGCTGCCCATCACTTTATGTAGGCCACGTTCCTTTGCGTCACGTTACCCGACGTGCGGCGGTTGGGCGCCAAAACTGCGCCAAATTTCCATTGCTATAGTGTGCCTCTTGGACACTACATTGCTTATAAATCATGATGCTGAAATATTTTCAATGTCTAAATATTTTTGTAGTAAAATTTTCTATCATTTCGCTAGCATCGTGATTGAGAAACTTTATAGTGAAGGGCTGGCACTCACGAGAGCAGCGGCTTAGTTATCGACAGTGGGTGTCGGTGGTATATTCTGTTGCGGACTTCATTCAGTTATCGGTCCCGAGTGTGGCGAGCGGGCGGCGGCGCAGGTCACGTCACAGACAGACAAGGTATTAGTAACGCGGCGGAAAAATAATGCAACGGCATACTCAAGTCACGAGGACGCTAACGTCATGTCTTCGACGCACGTAACGTATCGACTTTAGTCCACAAGTTCCATCAAATTGACGCTTCGCCATTACCTCAAATTGACGTAACGTCAAATCAATGTCCATCAAAGTGACGCTTTCTCAGACTAACGTCCATTATACTGACGTTTAGTCCTAATGTACGTCACATCAACGCCCAGCAAGCTGCCGCTTCATCCCTCCTCGCGAGGCCGCCACACCGCCGTGCGCCGTGCGCCGTGCGCCGGGCGCCGCGCTAACACCAGCGGAACGGCACGGCGCGCGGCCGGTCGGCGCCCTCCTTCACCAGCGGCTTGTGGAACTCGCGGCCCGGCCGGGAGTGGATCGTCGCCCAGCAGTGCTCGCAGTAGTACTGAAACGGCATCGACAGACGCGTGCTGATTATTCGTTCGCCATGGTGGCGATAGAGCGTGTTGTTGGACGTGTGATGTTGATAGACAGGAGCTAAACTTAAAGGGCATTACCACAAAAATATGAACTGCTGTTCAATACTTGCTTAAAACAAAAATGTATGGGATTTGACGTTCATTTTGAGGTTGAATATTGTGGTAACACGGAAACAGTTTCACTTTCACCAACTGGAGAGACCAGAACCAGAAACCTGGAGCTAAAACTAATCACAAGATAAATTTGATGTAGTTAGGGGGTATGAAAAATTAATATATCTCTCACTATAATGATTTAACTTATAAATACTTGAGATCTTTTGAAGAGCCTAACTATAATCCAATCTAACCCAATTATTAATTAAATTCCATATATTAGTATTTTTTTTTTAAATTTAATTGCTGTATTTTTTTTTGTATATTTTGTGCACTTGAGCCTATTGTTGTCTCGTCTGCTTTGGCTCTGGCAAAATATCAGCGTCACAGATTCGTCTGTGACATTTCTAAGTCAGGGCCATTTCATTGTCGCGGTACAGTCCCAGTGCCACATAGTGATCCTTACTTCCTATATTTTTGCTTTTTTATAATTATTTTTATTGTTTTATTTAATTTCTTTGAATTTTTGTCATAATTTATTTTGAATTGTTTGTAATTTGTTAATTACCAATAATGTGTTTGTGTTTGTACCGAACAATGAATAAATGAATTATCTATCTATCTATCTATCTATAAGGCCTAACCCTAGAAGGCCTAGAAGTTTGGGTGCTTATTTAAAGTGATATTTGTAATCCCACCTGCAGACAAGTGACGTTGGCGCAGAAGAAGGGCGCGAACTTGGAGCCGCAGCGTGCGCCGGCGCACTCGTCGCACATCTGATCGTCCAGCACGTACGGCTTCACCTGGCCACAGAACACGCACGTTACAAACGTACACCAGACATTCTTTAATAATGCGGGCGCGCGGGGCGGTTGTCAATGTTGGCAAACAACAGTCCGGGCCCGCTTTAGAATTTGGTGTGACATGCTTCTTAATTGTATCTTTTCCCGATTCAAATTAGGTTCAAAACAAGAACATCACCATGGCAACCATTTCCATTCCAATTCGCCATAATGGGCTTTATTTACCTAATACCAAGACTTGTTTTAAGACGGTCACGGTATTTTTGCGGATCAAATTAGGTTCCTAATCTGAATCGACGTATGACGTTGTGGTAACCCCCCTGTTCGTGTTATGCTTGTTGTGTGCTGGAGCCTTCAGTTAAGATATTTATCACTTTTTAAATTTTGAGACAAAAACCTGAAAAGGTGCAAAAGGCCATTTATTTTATTCAGTATTGATTTTCACGCAATATCTAATTTAAAGGAACGTGTTCAAAAACACCCATTAGAGGAAGTGGCGTACTCTGCGTTGTCAGTAAGAGACAGAGCTATGCTACAGTCTCCCTTTCCTATTACGTGCGAAAAAAGCAGGAGATTAACACATAGCTCTGTCCCATACTGACCAAGGTACGTCACGTGAAAGCAAAAATTAAATCAATTCATGTTTCCGATTGCTAAATAAGAGTAACATCTACAACAGCATTCAGGTTGTATGTAAATAAACCGTAAGTTGACCACCAGAATCCTACCGCATCGGCCATAATAGTAGTTTATGTGACTGCTACATAATGCCTAATTATGTACAGTTACATACACTAGTTTATCTACACACATATCATAAGCTCTCTTTGATGTGTACAGGAACAGCATGTTTGACCGGCATTGTGGATCTGCTGTTGAGTTGTTTAGCTTGTTCTGTAGTACCAACTTCACAGACAAACTAGGGACGGCACGCAGGCGAGCGTCGGCGTTCGAAATTTGAATGTCATAATATGTAGAAAAATTACACATTATGGTTATGTGTAATTTTTCAGATAAGAAATGAATTTTACCAAGTAGTTTAACATTATGCTGATCGTAACGTGCGGTTTTTGTACGCAGTAAAGAGGGTTTATGATACGTGTGTAGATAAAAGAAGCTTATGGCTGTAACATTGTTATTATGTGACAGGTGTCTAGTGGGGGCATCTGTCACATAATGCCGACAAAAAAGAATTCCCTCTTACTACCCGACAGGATTGTAAAAAAATAATTCCCTTGGTACAACCACCACTAGTAGTACCACGGGTAAGAAGTGATGTCGCAGCCTCTTGCAACTCTCGCGACTTTGCTTTTATTTAAAATGCTATTCAGCTTGCCATGGCCAGCTCGCTTATCGAATATATTTTTTTTAACAAGATCGGCGCGGCGCCGACCCCGTTCCCGGGGAGCTGGGCTGTGCGTATTTCACGAAATTAGACTAAGGACATAACAATAAAAACTATGAGATCCCAATATAACCACAAAAATTAGTACAACATCATAACCCGGGCAAAGCCAAGGGCTATAATGACTTGCTTTACTTGCATGATATATAAAGTCATATCTGTCAAATATTCTTGATCGTCAGCTCTAGATAATCTCTAACTTTGACATCAAGAAATAATGTTTTGAGGGATATTTGCTTCCTTTAAATTGATGTTTGACCAATCAGCGCGCGATCATTTCTCACGAGTTGTAATGCGACTCATTTGAAAGGGAATCGGGATTTGTCGTCTGATTTCAAAACCCGCAACAGTTTTCATTGGTTTTGGACGTTATTATCAACATATAAGGTTGTAATTACGGGGGGACTTGAGCGGGTTTTGTCAAAAGAGACAGAGCAGTCGAGCGGTCTATATAGAGGCGCTCACCTCGACTCGCTTGTCGATGTCGCCGTGCTGCAGCTGCACGAAGCGCGCAGAGATCGCCGCGATGTACGACTGCTGGTTCGAGAACGCGACGCGGCCCGCGCCCTGACCACAACGACCAATCACATTATATACACAGCTTAGTAGAGGAGGGCCCAAAGGGGGGTCTAGTTGGAAAAGTCGAAAGATGCTGATTCGTCATCTACTGCTGAAAAGTACGGAGCTCATATCCTGGATGATTGGCAACAGGTAAAAAGTGTATAAAATCAAAGTAGTAGAGAATTTTATCAGCTTTCATTATGTGGTACAATAATATTTATTTTTGACGAGATTTAAGCAAAAAACGGACCTTCTTGGTGCCCCCCTAGGGCTCACCTCAGAGGGGTCAGGACTGTTGGTATGATTGTCTCAAGTTTCGAAGTCAAACTTTCTGCTTTCGACTTTTCCATCTAGAACCGTTCGTTGGCTAGTCGAACAGTCTGGAAGGCACACTACCACACACTAGGACACCAGTAACAGCGACATCATAAACCGACCGGCCGACCAGGGGCTACTTATCTTCCTCCCCAGCCGAGATTCGAACCAGGAATGGGCACTTTGTTCATTCATATACTTTCTAAGGCGAGGATACATATTTCATCATTAGAGCCTATCGTGTTGATAACCCTAAAGATGCTGAGCAAAAAGTGTCCAGTTGCCAAGTGTTTGAATAAGTACCCATGTCTTCCGGCTGGGCTTGCTCTCAGGATTCCTGATACCCTATGTAGATGAAGCTAGATCAAAGACCAGCGCTCTCGCGTTACGGAAATTACGGTACAGTTGTACTTAACTTGGGCATCAGTGTGTGTGCGAGTCTCTTACCTTGGGATACTTGAGCTCCGGGTCTGTGTCGATGCCGGCGTAGCACACCCCGCCGTACAGCCGGTCCATTATCATCGCCAGCTCCACTGGAAATAAGCAAACATTATCTGTTATTTCTTCTTCCTATGACATATATAACACACAGGTTTCCATGAAGAGCATTGCTACGTGCTGCGAAAAAGTCACGTTCGAGTGGTAGCCTCTCTGGAAAATAAGACCGAGGAGAAGAAGAAAAGCCACGCTGGCTTCCAGTGCGAAGTGGCTTGTTACTGCGTGTGTGCGCGTGAATGTATAGCGCGACCTACCCAGTCTTAAGCGGGTGTGGCATGCCCCGCCCACGAGCACCGTCTTGCACGGGCCGAGCGGCATGCTGGCGTCGAGCACGAAGTGTGCACCCAGTGTGTGTATGTGTTACCTACCAGCCTTGAGCGGGCGCGGCACGCCGCCCACGAACACCGTCTTGCGCGGGTCGAGCGGCTTGCTGGCGTCGAGCACGAAGTGTACACCCAGTGTATGTATGTGTTACCTACCAGCCTTGAGCGGGCGCGGCACGCCGCCCACGAACACCGTCTTGCGCAGGTCGAGCGGCATGCTGGCGTCGAGCACGAAGTGTACACCCAGTGTATGTATGTGTTACCTACCAGCCTTGAGCGGGCGCGGCACGCCGCCCACGAAACCGTCTTGCGCGGGTCGAGCGGCATGCTGGCGTCGAGCACGAAGTGTACACCCAGTGTGTGTATGTGTTACCTACCAGCCTTGAGCGGGCGCGGCACGCCGCCCACGAACACCGTCTTGCGCGGGTCGAGCGGCATGCTGGCGTCGAGCACGAAGTGTACACCCAGTGTGTGTATGTGTGGGTGTGTCTGTGTGTATGTATGTGTTACCTACCAGCCTTGAGCGGGCGCGGCACGCCGCCCACGAACACCGTCTTGCGCGGGTCGAGCGGCATGCTGGCGTCGAGCACGAAGTGTACACCCAGTGTGTGTATGTGTGGGTGTGTTTGTGTGTATGTATGTGTTACCTACCAGCCTTGAGCGGGCGCGGCACGCCGCCCACGAACACCGTCTTGCGCGGGTCGAGCGGCATGCTGGCGTCGAGCACGAAGTGTACACCCAGTGTGTGTATGTGTGGGTGTGTTTGTGTGTATGTATGTGTTACCTACCAGCCTTGAGCGGGCGCGGCACGCCGCCCACGAACACCGTCTTGCGCGGGTCGAGCGGCATGCTGGCGTCGAGCACGAAGTCCGCGTCTGCGAGCCGCCACGGCCGTATCTGCACCGGCTTGTCGCGGATCGTGGGCGACGACACGCACAAGTAGAGCTTGTCATCGTCGGTGATGCATGCCTCCATGAGGGCCGCTACGGAGCTCTCGTCCTAATAGACAGGCGATGGCGGTTAGTAAAGAAATTGCCGAATGCAGATTGTGTTTTTTTTTTAATGCTGCATGTTACACTGACACTGTCCCGAGCGAGAGAGAGTGCAAGATAGCATGACAATTGTCCATCGAGAGGCCGGATACAAATCCCGGTCGATCAAGGTGGAAAAAACTAAAAACCAAGTATTATTATCTAGAGAACTTGTAGGTGAGACACATTTAATTCTTGGGTGGATTCTCGGACACTTTTCTAATTATCAACGTTGAGGTAGATAACCGGAACAACCCAAGCTCGCGCGGCCCTGTGGGGTAAGAACTTTTACAGCAGTCCCCAGTACAATCTTCCTTGTTATTGCCTGGGTAGGTGTTCAACTACAAATCTCACCTGGAACAGTAGGAACGCGTAGCCCTTGGGCGGGAAGTAGCTCTTGCTCTCGGCCTTGTGGGGCCAGTCCACGACCAGCGGCCCGAACCGCCGGAACGACGACGTAATCTCGTCTGGAACCGAGAGAAAGGTAGCTTACTATTCAAATGGAGTATACGCACACATACATGTCTTCAGCCCACACTGGGATATCCCGTGACTTTAGGTTTACTGTGAACGGGAAGTGATCATATTGACAAGTTCCTACTTTTACCCCTTCCCGAATCGGGAAGTGGTGGAATTGGGAAGTGGTGGAATTGGGAAGTGGTAGAATTGGGAAGTGGGAAGTGGTAGAATTGGGAAGTGGTGGAATTGGGAAGTGGGAAGTGGTAGAATTGGGAAGTGGTAGAATTGGGAAGTGGGAAGTGGTAGAATTGGGAAGTGGTAGAATTGGGAAGTGGAATATCGGTAGTGGTCATAATGGGAACTTATCATTACAAACCATGTCATAATATGAACTTGTCATTGCAAACAGTTTAAAGGGAACTTTCCATACAAACAGTTTTTATAATGTGAACTTGTCATTAAAAACCTAATGTGAACAAACTGTAAACTTAAATAATGTATTGTAAGGAGGCAAAAATGTTGCACGTTTACGAGTCAAACATGGAGAAAATTAAAAATTAATCAAATTTGATCAACTAAACTAATGAGATTATGGTTTGAGTTTGAAAAAGAAAATTTCCCTTCAAGTGTTGATTCTTGGCGAATCTCGGACAGGAAAAGGAAACTCCATTAACGCTACCAGTGCTTCGGAAATACGCCCGTCTGAGAAGATAGCACCAAGACTCTACGGGGATATATTTTTTAAAATATATTTTATTATTTATTAGATATATTTTGTCATTTTTTATGCCACATGGTACAATATAAAAATAATCTAATCTAATGACAATGTATCTATGAGTACCAAAAAGATGTCTCAAAATATAAATTTAACAAAAGGAAGAAATAAAAATAAACAAAAGCTGTAAGGAACATAACTTATGAGAAAACTGACTGGACCAGTCCCCCCAAGCAGCACCCGTTCACGAGTATGACTTGTGCACCAGCCATCACCCCCCTCGCCATATTTGAGGGAGAGGAGCAACACGCTACCCAGAGCCACTGCAAGCAAACTGTCATTACACAACGTGTCATAATGGGAACTGTCAAACCTTGACCTTGTGAAAATGTGATGTTGGAGGAAATACAATGATACCCATAAATCTTCAGCAAAGAGAGTCTTACGCTCGACTATCGCTCGGGAGATATTTGTTTAAATCTCGGTGTTCAATTGGGAGTGAACGTTAGGTATGGGCAGAAAAAGCGTGAAAGCATAAAAAACGCAGTGGAAATGTGGTCGTTGAGGAGTATGTGTGGATTGAAAGATAGATTGAAGAATGAAGTTAAAGGGGAAAGCTGTGACTTGGAAGAATATATAGTATCACGTATGGAGAAAGTTCATCAGTTGGGTTTGGTCACGTTGAAAGGATTAAAGAAAGGAGATTGACAAAACCGATCTATACAACCAGTGTGAATGGAGCCGTCGGACGAGGACGCCCAAGCAGGTCCTACAAAGCCTAATTTGGGATTCATTAGTGAAGGAGCAAATTAGAAGTGCCTGTACCAGCGAGCTTGTAGGAAGAGACAAGAATTTGAGAAAGCGAGAGAGATATATGCCAGGATCGTACCAAGTGGAGGTCTTTAGTCTCTGCCTACCCCTCTTCCGGCAAAAATGCGTGGCCATATGTATATATGTACGTATCTCAGTGCTGCTGGCCAAGTAATACCAATACGATGTAATTTATCATAAGTATACGTACCGACGTTCTGCAATGGAAAATATCGATAGGGAACCTCGAAATAACTGCGGCGACGGGCTATCCCCCTATCACGCAAAACGGAGCATCTATTGAATATCTGGCTAAACATAGCCCCAAATTTGCGCCGGTAAGACACTAATTTTGTTCAAATTAGCGCATTCAGGTAACTATTCTGCCACTCATCAGTGCACAGCGTGTATGTATGCATATGCCTGAGCTAATTTATTAGCTGCAGCCGACGGCATGTGATATTCAGCGCGGTCATTCTCAAGGGAGCCGGGTCTTTGTTCGGCTCCTAGCAACCATGTCGTAAACACACACTCAGCACACGCTTCTTTCAAACGTCACTCCATTGTTTCTGATTACCGCGAAGTTTTCACTAGGCCGAGACGCAGTGATTGTTCAGGTTACACGACCTCTAAATGACATAGGAATCGTCAGATCTTAGAATACAATGTTAGTTAATACGATAATACCAATCACATCACTCCACATTTACCCACAGTTGGGTAAACCAGCTCCTTTCGATCCCGCAGCCAATAGCAATTGGCAACAAATATAATGATCACCAAAATATTTTTTTCCTACCCAAAATGGATAAGTGAACACCAAAATTTGCAAAAAATATCAGGGCAAAATACTGCGGTAGCTTAGGTGAAGGGTAAAGGGGGTGAGCGAAGCGAAGCCCCCTTTATCCTTCTTGTTAGGTTGAACATGTAAGAACAACAAAAAATACTTAAAACATAAAAAGAAGTTTGGTGATCATTTATCCAAACACAATTTGGTGGACATTTATCCATTTTGGCAGTCATTTCGAATTTATTGGTAGCAAAATAGGTGCGTTTTTGGTTATCGTTTAAACACAAGCCATAGCAATTAAGAGATTGATTTTTTGTTAAACGTGAACTCGACTAACGACGCTGCGGGTGCTGTTAAAACAAAAAGTATCTTGGAGGTCGTAATAGCGATCATCATAATTGATTGAATATGCACTATTTGTCATAACCTATACGGGCTTCCTTGTAAGTAGCTTGAGACAGCCACCCACGTCCTGCTGGAATGTTCCGGCGTGGCGATCTACCGGGCAACACACCTTGGGACGCCGAGGTCGCTCCAGGAAGTCGTCGGCAACATTAAGGGTCTGCTAGGCTTCCTACAGGAGCTGGGTTGGCAGGAGTAGTGCCCCCAACACACGTCACGCAAAAAAAAGGCGCAAATTTAAGACGTCGAGTTGCAGAAAAGGGGCCTGCGATAAACTATAACTATAACTAAAGGTAGCTAATAGTCGTGACTAGCCCCCTGTGGCGCAAAGTTGTATATTACTGGCTTACTCAGGGCCGCGTGGTTACAAAAGCCTGTTGATTTCGGCCAGTTACTGGACCCAACCAACCGGGCTTTTAAAGTCGACACGATCACCTTAATCCCCAGAGCGTTTGGGCCAACATTGTAGCCCACACCATCGGGCTGGAGTAGTTTAATCGTTTTACTACCATGTCACTCCGCCAGCGTGTGTTTGTCGCTAACAGGGAATCTTAGTGCAGTTATGCTTACTTTAAAACCCAGAGCTGTGCAGTTCCCAGAAACCTTTTTTCAGCTAATCGTTCAAACTCCAAGCAGCAGTGCTGCCACCGAAAGTATTTCGAGCAAGCCAATCCTGTCTGGACTAATTTAAAAAAATCTGCTTGTGGATTATAATTAATATGAATTTGAACTGATTTTATAACAAATTACTGCAAATACTTTAACATCATAAACCCCCAGGTTGCTTTGAGGCATCACTTATTTTGAACATTAGGCCATGGTATTAGAATTCAAAACCTATAACGAGAAAATGGCAACATATGTTGGGTCGTTGAGAGGTTAAAAGGAGCCCACATCAGTTTTTTTTTTTACACCAACAAGAATAAAGAGTCCAACCGACCGCCATCGCTAGAATAGTTTAAAGAAGTATAAAATGAGGAAATCAGATTCAGTATGGACGCCCATTTAATGGTGAAATATCCTAGAGCTCCCAAAAGACCTCATAATAGAAGCCTAAGTATAATTTTGGACAGCCTAGTGGAATTTTTTATTTGAGGCTAAAGATTTAAACAAAGAAACATCACTGTCAAAATGACATTTCAGTTGAAAACATTTTTTGTCACTGTCATTTTTCAGAAACATGGCAAACACAAGATTGTGCTCATCACACAAATGTTTGCTCTGGGCGGGGTTCGAACCCGCCCACGGAGCCATCAATATTGTTATCGACGTAATATAAACATTCCGTGACAGAATTATATAGCTGATGGTTAAAACCACATAAAAATCGGTTGCGTGGTTTAGGAGTTAGCAGATATACAGACAGACAGACGCCGCCGAGAGCGACTTTGTTTTGTTAGGTTAGTGAAAGTATTGTATTCTTATAAATAATGATAATATTCATTTATTTACTTACAAGGATAAGGATTTTATACTTTGTAAAGATAAAGATAAATACCACAACAATTATATTCTATATCTGACGTTCTATCCTCAGATTCCGCGTCTGTTACATTTATTATAAATTGTTCAACTACATCATCAATTAGGTGATCGAGTTAACACATTTTGTCCTCCACTTTCATTGCGTGGCTAATGCGCATTTGCGGTGTCATATTTAGTAATCCCTCATGAAATAGGGCTTTCACTTCCGCCATTTTGAATGTTTTGTTATTCCTTCCGACATGCCCTTTTACCTGTGCCCAGGGGGGTTACCACAATCTTTTACCGATTCATTCAAAACAAAAACATCAACATGGCATCTATTTCCATTCCAATTCGCCACAATGAGCTTTATTTACCTAGTACCAAGACTTGTTTTAAGATGGTCACGGTTATTTTGCGGATCAAATTAGGTTCCTAATCTGAATCGGCATAAGATGTTGGTTGGTACTATGTTCAGCTGCCAACTCTTCTACCGCTTGCTTTGATACAAATGCTCTTCTCTATTCACAATTTCCAGCAACTGTGCTCTGACCATTGTCGGTTCATATGGTATATTTTTGGATTGTAACCATTCTTGGATGGCAGCTTTTCGCCATGAGGTGGTAGGGAATAACTCCACTTGTTGTGAATGATACGGTGATATCATTAATCAACACAAAATTTGGTTTAAATTGGGTAAAATACCGTTCAATCACTCCTCATAAGACTCGCATTCTCGACGTCAGACGGATGGTGAAAAACCGAATGATAGCCAGATCAGATTGCAAAATAGCGTCCGTGTGACTTTTTTTGGTTTGGCAGATTAATTTCATATAAACAAAATATATTAATTAAAAATAAAATAGAAACACTAAAAGAAACAACTACGCGAATAAACCACCCCGGGACATTGCCGAGGCCAAGGTTCCCACGACGCTGGCAGCATTTCCCCGCTGCACCGCCAGGGAGATCCTTTGCATCAGAAATGCCCCAGAGCGGTTGTCAAATGCTCTATCCCTTAGACGGCGCCCCAGATCCTTAATAAATATTTTCCCTTGTGTCCCCCAAACCCCAGTCGTCTCGAGCGCAAGAGGCACAAAGATATTAAATAAGTTCAAGTTACGTACCTCTTTGGTGTTGCAAGTACCATATTATTTTTCGCTGGAATAACTGTTTTCCTTTTAATAAAATGCGTGTTACATAAACAAGAGATGAAAATAAATTATATCTAATATTTTTCTTGATAATCGTATTCATCGATATAAAAAGATTTTTCTAATGTTAACAACTTTGTTTACATCTTTGATCTGAAATTAAAAATTCTACGTGAAAACTTAAATGAAAGTACTTTCTTAAATAATGACTTGCTCTTTTTTCGTTTACCTGTAAACTTGGACAAACTCTAAAACGGAGTACTGAACATTCTATTGTGGGCATTTTTGGGGAGACAATTTGCCTTAATTATTATGTCACTATTTTTTCTTTTTTATATGCAATAGATGCTGGGTGCTTATGCTGACGGCTTAGTATAATCCATCGTAATATCGACGAAAAATAAGAGATGTCGCTTTTACTATTGTTTTCGAGGTAGCGGTCAAAACAACGCACACACACACACAAGAGTAAAGTACCTAATAGCTACACAATACGAATGCATGCGCACGAGACGTGTCGCATAGCATATAAATGCGTGCTCAGACGCGTAAGCCTTGTTTGTTCGATATGAACGCTTATAACGCCATCTTTCCTAGATTAAGTGCACCACTACGATACTACCGTTACTAGACAGAAATCACAGTAGTGTTCTATTACTAGTTCTATTGTTTTCGAACTAGTAGCTCTATCTAGCGAAAACATTAAAATCTAAAATCGAATTACGCTTCAAAGCATGACGGTTGTCTGTGCTCTCGTATTGCAGGACCAAGATAAATCTAAGTTTTTAATTAACTACGAAGAAAATGTGAAATTCCTTTTTATAAATTATAAAACGCTGAATTTAAGTGCCTGTTGATTTCGGTCCCTTGACTCGTCCCAACATTCTAGGCATAAAAGTAAGTACTTTAAAATCCCTAGTGATTGGGTCAGGTACCTGGCCGAAATCAAAAGGCTATTGTAATCACGCGCCTCTGCCATACTATCTTTAAATATCTATGTGCGTGGATGTAGACTCACCCTCGTCGATGTCAGGCGGTAGCCCGCCAACGAACACTTTCCTGCTAAACCGCTCGCCGTGCTCAGAGCCGGCGGATACAGGCGACGAGCGCGCGGGCGAGCCGAGCGCCGACACGCACATCGACAGGCCTGCCAACGAGAAAGTAATGAGTAAATGTACATAAGGACACTACAATTAGGGCTACCGTTTTACAGAGGGCGCCACACCAGTACCCCTAGTTGCGAATTACCACGCGATAGTCCTTATTGCATCGACAGGTAGACACTTAGATTTGTAACTCATACAAGAGGAGAAATGGCAGAGGGGACCGATCAAAAGAGGTCCTGGTAGTGCAACTTAAAAATGAAACGTCAGACCCAGGACACCTTTGCTGACACACACACTAGTGTGTCGGTAATGAGGAATCGCAGCCAATCCGAGAAAACATGAGAAGGGATGCGCGCTTTACGAGGCGTTGCTAGAATGGCGTCATTTCGATGCGGCCATGTTCAGTATCTATTTAAAAGTAGCAGCAGCCGTCAGCCGGGAGACCACGTCTTTGGCCTGCTCAGCAGACACTCTGCCACTCCGTGTAGGAAAATCCAGACCCAGAGAGAATCACGCAACAGTTCGGAGATTCACAGACTCGGGTGTCGTTCTGCTTTTATTCCCCAGAAGGACTGAAGCGGCGTGTGCCTTTGGCCGTGTTTGCCCGCGGCGATTTGCAAATTAAAGGTACCAGGCTAGCATAAATCACTAGCGGCCCTCATCAGGGAGACCTTTTCAGCGAGTACGAGGGACAAACCAGTGCCCATCGCCCGGTTCCACCGCCAAATCCAAAATGGATGCTAACTACGCTTCTTTTGTATCGCTTAGAGTGGCTTTGTTTTGCTCCGCCGTTTGCAAAGCTTGAGCAAATTGAATTTAGAGTACCAGGCTAGCAGAACTCACCGGCGGCACTCAGTCGGGAGACGACGTCTTGGGCCTGCTCGGCGGGCACGGAGGGCGAGCCAGCGCCCGTCGCGCCCGCCGCCACCGCAGAATCCTCCACGCCGGGGAAGAATGGCGACTTGCCTGGAATAGACGGAGATATAGTGTTAGCTTTGCTTTGAGTCAATCATATGAATTCTCGCTCTGAGAATGAAATTTTTGAAGAAAACGCAGAGCTGTGTGAGACGTAGCAATCAAGTCAAGTTGAGTAAGTGTATAAAGAGGGCATTGTTTAGTTTCGTGTTCAATCCTATAGTATCCTGTTTGCCATTTCGGTGCGGTGTGTAGAAAGGGGTAGCCAGAGCTGAAGGAAATCAGTAAATCACTACATCCATGTAAATAGCCATCATATAATCATATTACTTCGATTTTGTCACCAACAAATAGTTAGGTGCCATGTAAAGTTGTGGTAAACCACGCTTTTAAACTTTTAGCCTCTATCAGGCCGAGATAGGGTCTAATACATTTCAAAATATTATAAATCTCCGTCACCATAATCATATCTAAGATCCATCGTAGTGAAGTCTACTACCAACTACGAAAAACTACATTAAACCCGACCACACATTTGACCGCTATTCCTTGTTAAATTGAAAACTTTCGAACTACTAAACTGATTTTAACAAAGCATACCTAGGAACCATTGCAGTTAAGTCTTATACCAACTTCTAAAAACCACATCAAAATCCGTCCACCCGTTCGACCGCAATCTTTTGTTATGCTAACAATTTTGGAACTACTAAACCGATTTTAGTTAAAAACATCTAAAATCATAGGTAAGACAAAAACCGCATTAAAATCCGCCCACCCGTTAGACTGCTAGGGTGCCATGGACAGACATACAGACACACCGACACTTATAATACCCTTACCCCCTCTTATGGTCGTCGGGGGTTAAAAAGTAGGGCAACGCGGTTTCGTTGCCAAATGGGGCGATTAATTGGGCTTCCGATCGTACATGCCGAGTTGAATGACCCCATGGCCCTTGGGATTTGGGGTCAAATAGGGTCAAAAGTCGTGCAAAGGTCATGTTCACTATCGGCTAATTTCACGAGAAATATAGCCATCGTACTGTTAATTAAGTATTCTGTGCCATCTTTAAGCAATCGCTGATCGGCCGTTAAATAGGAATAGGATAAGTTGAACTTTACGGTTAGCATTTTGGTGAATTTTAGTAGATTTAAAAAAAAAACAACGCTGAGGTTTTTAACCGCATGACCAACTCAATTATACTCAAGGTACATGGAAAAACAACCAATTCAATGCCGCTGTGTTGACAAAAAATATGTTACTACGAAAACAGATTTAAAGTGTTAAAGTAAACAGTGGGATTGGTGTCTTACTCAAACGCGACACGCTCCTTAGATCACAGAAAGCCCAATCCCACTGTTAGATCAACCGTGTTATTATTGCTCGTCGTTTTCATTGGCCTAAATCCTACTGAGAATTTAGGGGATAAATATAAAGTGGTACGCTGACTCAACTGGGAACCGATTACTAAATATTCCAAAACAATGATGAGATGAGTGGGTTGAGGTCGAGTACCCTAAGCACAAGAATGAATACTCACTCTTTCGATATGGAAATCTCGGCCCTCTTATGAAAGGTGTTACCAGAGGAATCGTATGCACAGACATAATATTCACAACTAAACTAAAAACTTATATTTATCAGCACTTAAAATAAAAAATAACAACACATGAACACAACCGCCGTTCACAGCAAATCACGAGAATGAAAAAATCGATTAAAAAATGCAATTGTTTTTGTGACAGGATTTTCAATTTCGAATTTCGTGTCTTCACTGCCAGCATTGACACGTGACGTGATCGAAATGAATCGATTGACAAGAATCGATGCCAACTTGATTTTACTTTTTTACAGCGCGAAAGCAACGTAGAATAAATTAGGCTACTTTTAAAAACAAAACGTAGGTACAGTTAAATCATATTAACTCCTAATAACCTCTTTGACTGCACCTTAAGGTGATACGAAAATATATACATATAAAAGGAATACGAATGTAAACAAAAGTGACAGCGTTAATTACTTCCACATAAAAAAGTAAAGAGAGCGCAAACAATGCGCTCGACTCAAACTAAAATAAGGTAGCACCAAACCACATAAAAAAATAATTTTAAAAATAAACTACGCTATGTTGTCAAAATGATGTTCAAGGAGAGTTTACGGATACATAATATCCACATTTTGAATGCAATTCCGCAATGAAATTCATTTCAATATCAGAATTACAGGAATAAATAAAACAATTTAGGGGTATTTTCGTAGTTAAATTTTATTGAGAAAGTTTCATCCAATCGCGTTTTCCTTCAGAGAGAATCTTAATCAAATACTCAATAAACGTTAATCCAAAATATAAATCTGTAAATGACTCTATAGTGGAGTAAATGGATTCGAAAAAAGACCCTATTTTCGTATCACCTTCATTTGCGCCCTGTAAATTAAGAGTCCTGTGTTGATGCGGGTCTCTAAACAATATACCTAGATCACATGTATTTTATGCTTGTGGAAATAAACCCCACCAATAATAATAGCCGGGTTCAGTCGTGGTGATGAATTAGCAACTTGTCACTGGGCGTCTTTCTTCATGTCCACATATTTTGAAGAATTTATCGGAGTTCGGAATCTCCAGAGCTGTTTTGGTTCATTGGTGTCAAACCTAGATGTTAATATGGACATGCCCACTGGTGATTCTGATAACAATCTTGGGAAATAATATATAAAACATAATAAAAAATATTTCAATGGATAAAGAAATAATCCAATGCACCGCCTGTGGTCTAGCGATAGTAATCGCACTTTGGAAACAAAATAAAAATAAAGTTGCTCTGATCAAATCGGTGTTATTGTAAAAGTAGTTCAGATTAATACCTATAACAACCCCTTAAAACATAGTCATGTTTATACAGGATGTTCTGTATATATATCTAAATATATTCCAGCGCCAGGAATGTCCAATATTGTCCAAGTCCATAACCACGTATCGTAGTCGCAAGTGCCAAAAATGGCTCTACTTTTTCCGATCACTGGTGATTAATGATCATAGTGTTCCTTCCTGCAGCTACCCCTTCTACCCCCTAGCGGGGCTACAGCCGTGAGCATATGCCATGCATATGTTACGTCATACATCATTCATACATTCAACAGCTCTGCATTTCCCACGCCACGTCTATATCATTCCCATACACCTGCATCAAAATACAACAATGCGGCAACCTTGACCGTTACGCTTAAGCGATAGGGTTCAGAATTCAGTGCACGGTCGCCGATGCCGTGTTTCTGCTGCGCTAACATGCGCCAACTCTGACGCAATGCCGTTTGGAGGTCTGCGGTAGCTTGCAGAAACATGGTTATGCTCTACTTTTTGGCACTAACCATCCAAATGTTTCAGGCTCAGAACAAATAGAAATAATAATAAATAATTGTTCTGAGGTTTCAGGTGAGAACTGTTTGGAACTGATATTCGAATATTCGGGTCGATATTTAAAATAACACTCATTCACCGTTCGAGACGAATACTCAAACGCAGGCGCAGGCAACACAACATTTTAAATGTTTTAACAAAGTATAGTCTTATTGACCCAGCGAGCGAAGCGTCTAAGTGCAGGATTAGGCAAAAATGTCTGGATCTGTGTCCGGATGTTCACCTCTGCAGGCCGCATTTCTCAACTGATTCTCGTGATTTTTCGTGAGCAGGTTCGATAATTAAATAGTTTTTTTCTGTCCATTCAGTTTTTGGATAGTTAAGTGTAAGATGTGGGGCTTTTAAAATTAAAAAAAAACGCTAGCGTCCAAACAGTTTGACGGATTTTAACAAATGAGGTGTCGTTGGATTTGTAGAGACCGTGAGAGTAAACAAGGAGTCTACTTTCATACTCCATGTACGTAACCAGCAGCCTTATGGCGTAACTCGTCTGAGCTATGAACTTCATATAGACTTTTACGTTTGACACCTTGCACCAGCTTCATCTGTCAAATTGGTATCACGCAAGTAGCATCATAATGGAGGCCAAAGCCAAGCTCATTGAATGAAGCCTAGAAGCCTTCGGTGATACCCCGCAATCGATGAAATTGCATGAGCATGAGATGAACCATAGACACACGCTATGAACTCCAGAGATTTACGCCATAAGGCTGCAGGTGCATTCATAAGTGTGTGTGTGTGTTATTAAAAGAAAGTGTCACTCGCGAGGTCTACAGCTCACAGAGACACTAGTCTAGTTTGATCTAGTCTAGCTACAGTCTAGATATAATTAGGGCTGGAAATTTTGGGGTCGTTTTGTGTCACAAAATAATAATCTAAACAAAAAGTAAAACTTTTCAATAAACCGGTTTCAATACCTAATTGATACAAAAAATACCATTAAAGTGTTTCCTTTTTTAGGGTTCCGTAGAGAAACAAGGAACCCTTATAGTTTCGTCTAGTCTGTCTGTCCGTCCGTCCGTCCGTATGTCACAGCAATTTAATGCAGAAACTATTAGGACTACACAGTTGAAACTTGGTATGTAGATGTATTCTGTGAACCGCTTTACGAATTGTATACAAAAATGACTATAAAGGTTCCTTGTTTCTCTACGGAACCCTAAAAACGCTATATTGCATATAGTCTGTCCATCATATTTGGAGAGATCCCATCATCAGATCCTGACCTGATGAAAATGGGATCAATCGGAAGATAAACTCTTTCAAAGAAAAAACAATTTTCCAAATAGTCCATCGGTCTTGGAGAAAACGATGAAAACACACAAAAAAAACATAGATCCCGACGGATGTAAACCTCCTTTTATGAATTCGGTAAAAAAAGAAAATGTGTCAGCGATTTCGCGCGGGACTCATATTTTGGCGCCATTATAACTGTGATATTGAAAATTACGTGGCAGACCATGTACCAATGCGATTTCATCGTATTTTATATGGACGTTCCAACAGTGATGGTGAACATCGTGAGGAAACCTTCAATCCTAATAGCAGCGGTGATGGGCTCGCGCCCTGTCACGCAAAATGGAGTATTGGATAATTGGCTAATGTCAGCTCTTATGTGAAAAGACGTGAAGCTGTGTTATGTTGTTTGTTGTGTTTATGTTACAATCTATTCTATTCTATACTTATAAATATGAATCGCTGTATTAGCATTAACAAATCTCTAAAATGGCTCGAACAGTTTGACTAATTCGTATTCACATTTATTCTCCTCAGAAATATTTCAGCAGTTACATTAAAAGAAAATACATGTACCAAGGCGAGCTTATCTCTTAAAAGAGATTTCGGCCAGCAAACCAGGGCTTTTTAAATAGTACCATAAAAGGGTAGGTATTTAATAAATTAAAGGCTGGTATTTAATCGCACATCAAAAATACTGATTTGCGCAGCAAAAAAGGATCAGCAAAAATACTTTTTATGTTTTAAATATTTAATCAGAATCAGAATCAGAAATCGTTTATTTGCCTAATATGCTTATAATGAGTACTTAAGTTTATGTTTAAAGTATTTTTTGTTGTTCTAACATGTTGAACCTAACACGAAAGATAAAGGGGGTGAGCGAAGCGAACCCTTCAACCTAAGCTACCGCAGCAAATATAAGGGATATTTGCTCTGAAAATCAGTAATTTTGATGTGCACTTTAATATTTCCCTAAATTAAATACCTATAAAATGCAGATAGTAAGCTGATTTACTTATACTATAAATAACTCTCACAAAAGAGATGTAGTGCTCTTTAGTACGTTTCTTATCGCTATCGCTAGATGGCGTAGGTAGCCATAAATAATTGAAACTCCTTTGCCAGTGATTAATTAGGTACCTAATCATTTAACCTCTTTGTTGGTAGCGGACTTTATGTTCCATAGCTGTGCGATGCATATAGTTACTATGCAAAGGCTAGATTGCGTTAAATGTTAATTACCAACGACTTTTATTTAACCACCAACTAATTTATTACTTATTTTCTCGCTAACGCGACATCTTAGGGTAAATACCATATCACATAATGAGAACAATTTAAATGACCACCAAAATAATTTTTTCCTACCCAAAATGGGTAAATGATCACCAAAAGTTGCAGAAAATATCAGGGCAAAATACTGCGGTAGCTTAGGTTAATGGTAAAGGGGGTGAGCGAAGCAAAGCCCCCTTTTTCATTCGTGTTAGGTTGAACAGGTAAGAAAAAAAAAAAACATAAACGATAAAAAGAAGTTTGGTGATCATTTATCCAAACACAATTTGTTGATCGTTTACCAATTCTGGCGGTCGTTTCGAATTTATTGGTAGTAAAATAGGTGCGTTTTTGGTGATCGTTTAAACATAAGCCTTACTTAATTTACAATCAAATTTTAGTTGATACGAAGTTCACCTGGTCAGTTCAAGCAAGCATTTTTGTTTTTTTTTAAAGTAATTCGCAACAGGCGCAATATCTGAATAGGGCAAAGCCTTTCGACCATACAGCCAACTCTCATTTATTTATCTCTTTCTTTCGTGGTTCTTTTCTTTTTACTCGACTTTCGATGCCGTACACAACAAACATTCTGAGCACGAGTTCTACTTCGATGACGTGTACTGTGCTGCACGAGTTTTTTCTCTAACACATGCGTGATGGATGTCGTATCGTGAATTCGTCCTTGAGCTATTTTGCTATACCTGTATGGTTCTATTATAGATTGCACTATCGTAGATGAATTTAACGAGTGTTTCCAGGTGAAGTCACAATCCTAACTAGGTGGCCTCACACGGCTGGAATGCCTATACCTGAATCCATCCATGACATGGAAATGCATGCTTTTTTTGTTTCCGCACACACTGATCTGACACGTATTAGAGGGCAATCAATAAAAATATACCCCGACGAAAAATGAGGGTGTTATAAGTTTGAAGCGTTTTTCCGTCTGTCTATCTGTCTGTATATCATCGATAAAAAAATCGGATCAGTGGTTTGAAAGTTATCAGCTTAACAGGTCAGCCAAATTTTAGGCTTAAGGGTTTATTTATCGTGTCAAGGATGTTTTAAATTAAAAAAATATAGTGATATTGTAAGATTTCATGTAAATGAAATGATAGAAATGTATTTATAGCAAAATTTGCAGTTTTAATGAAATAGATAGTTTTCCCATTAGAACCCGAAGGGTGCCAAACGGGACCCTATTACTAAGATTCCACTGACCGTTCGTCCGTCCGTCTGTCTGTCACCAGGCTGTATCTCATGAACCGTGATAGTTAGACAGATGAAATTTTCACAGATAACGTATTTCTGTTGCCGCTATAGCGACAAATACTAAAAAACAGAATAAAATAAGTATTTAAGGGGGCTCCGATACAACAACGTTATTTCTTTCTTTCAATTTCGATTTGCCCTAAGTGTAAGGGTCACCCCTGGGCTCCTTGGGGACACCCTAAATATAAGAGTCGGGCCACCGAAACAATCGCTAGACAGCTAAGGAAATGAGCTAAGTGTCCCTTAACTATTCGTGAAATCGGGCATAAGACTACTGTGTATTTTGTACTGTACGGACTGCACTGGAAGGTAGGTAATCACTGAGGAGTGGAGGTCAAACATAATGAATTACTTCCGTCTGCCCCACTCCTAACATGTTACTAGTTAATTCTAGTTACCTACACTACATACAGTCACATACTTACATCTAAACATGACAGCTCTACTGCAATTCATTTTTGACATCTGCAATTACCGCCATTTTGCATCGGCACATCAATGCATGGCTCGCAGGCGTAGAGGTAGTAAGGTTTATCTCAAAATAAATAAATAATACCTTGGACACTATTTACACACATTGATCTAGCCCCAAACTAGGATTCCCTGTTTCTTGGGTACTAGACAACGATACTTACATAGATAAATATTATACTTAGATAAATAAACAACCATGACTAGGGTACAATCATCCGTTCTGATCAAACGAATATTTGCCCCCGCCGGGGCTCGAACCCGGGAACCTTGGCTTCGCAGACAGGGTCACTGCCGACTCGGCCATTCGGGTCGCCCCTATAATCACAAGGTTTATTAATTGAAAACTTAGTGAGTATTGAAGCCAAGACATTATAAGTAATAATTATATACTTCTTGGTAAAAAATCATTTCTTATCTGAATACTTAATACATTATGACCAAATGTACCAAAATTTGTCAAATTATGACAATCAAATTTCGAACGCCGACGCCCGCCTGCGTGCGCCGCCCCTAGTTTGTCTGTGAAGTTGGTACTACTGAACAAGCTAAACAACTGCAGAGCCACAATGCCGGTCGAACATGCGGTTCCTGAACACATCAAAGAGCTTATGATATGTGTGTAGATAAACTAGTGTATACAACTGTAAATAATTAGGCATTAAAATTCTCGAGTGATATTATTATGAAACTCGCCTTCGGCTCGTTACATAAACCCACTCTCGGGTGTTAATGCCCTCCATTATGTAGCAGTCACATAAACTACTCATTTGGCCTCAAGAGGCTATTCCTGAGCCTCCGCTGTCGAAAAAGGGATATTACAATGTTCAAGATTACTTAAATGACGGGACTGTATGGAGATAATCTGGCTCAACACAGATCTTGCTGTTAATCATTTTGTAATTATTTATTCCTGCTTATTAATTATAATAATTCATATTGTAATATTTGTATTAAGTAGTTAAGCACAAGCAATTTTAAAAAGAGATCTTAAAATCAATCTGTGTGAGTTTTTACGCCCTTCTTCTCCCACAGTGGTCCAATGTAGAAAAGAGGCAAAAATGACGATTGCTAAGTATATGTAAATATCTACAGTAATAAATATTAGATTGATTGATTGTAGAGACGCAAAGCACCTATTATTAGGAACTTTTATGACAGACGTCACCTAGTCTATTGAAGATAAGTATTTTTGTTTTCTGCGATGTTATTTTTGTTAAGTGGTATCTATGTTATTTTTTGTTAAGTATCTGCAATGTTATGTGTGTGGGTGTGCGCTTATGCAAATAAATAAATAAATAAATAAGATTCTATTGTGGGCATTTGTGGGGCAACAACATAAAATTTGCGTTAACTGTTAGGCCATTATTTTATCTTTTCCGGCCAGCAGAGAAGTCAAATTAAGGTGATACGAAATGGTTTTTTTTTCGAATCCATGAAGTGATCTACAGATTTGATTTTTGGGTTAACTTTTATTGATTATTTGATTAAGGTTTTCACTAAAGGGAAACGCGATTTGATGAAATTTTCTCGATAGAATTTAATTACGAAAACACCTCTTAATTGTTTTATTTTTTCATGTAAATCTGAAATCCTAACTAATTTCATTGTGGAACTGCGTTCAAAATGTAGATATTATGTATTCGCAAAATCTCATTAAAAAACTTTTTAGCAAAATAGCGTAGTTTATTTTTAAACAAATTTTCTGTGGTTTAGCACTACGTTTTTTCATTTTTTTCCCGATTACGTCCCTCTCACACTGCGGGTCTTTCCGCCTGGAGTACCGGGGACCTTTGCATGGACGAGACAAGTTATCTGAAACGCACTATATAGTAGTACATAATTGCTACGCACAAAGGGTGTCGCCCAAAGGCTTTACGCGACACCTAACCTAATAAATAAATTGGATTACATCTAAGAATAGGGCTAATGTGTAAAACGGATTATAAAAAGTCCATGTATTCAGGTCAGATGGACATGCCCGAGTGTTTTAAGGCCCTCTCCTTTGAACGTAAGTAAACACTTTACTCTGAGAAACTACTAATAAAGGGTTATGCCGATTTAGTATGGGCGGGTGAAGTCATTTTTTTTTGAGCGTCCACTATCCAACCTTGTTTTTATGGAAGATATTATAATCATAATAATACTTTGGACACTATTTACACACATTGATCTAGCCCCAAACTAGGATTCACTGTATCTTGGGTACTAGACAACGATACGCATACTTTTAAAGGTAAATGTTATACTTAGATAGATAAACAACCATGACTAGGGTACAAACATACGTTCTCGTCAAACAAATATTTGCCCTCACCGGGACTCGATCGCGGGACCCTTGGCTTCGTAGGCAGGGTCACTGCCGACTCGGCCATTCAGGTCGTCTAATACCGAGTAGATCGACGCATAGCGCCGTCCCTTACTTCCTGTGTATTCCTGTCACAAGACACTGATGGGTCTGTTTTCCCGCCAAAGTGTCAACTGTCAGTTGGAACCCGCAATTTTGGGCATTAATATTAAGGGATTAAATATGGCCAGAAATGCATCTTTAGCTTCAATTCTAGGCTAAACTAGACAACATAAAAATGCAGGATAAATATATGTTATAAAAGGTCTATTAAAGACAAGAATGGACTTTTAAAATTACCGGATATCTGTTATATTTAATACTTAAAAATATTTTTCGCAATGCATTATTATTCAACTAAATGAACAAGCGCTCGGAGACGAAATCAGCTTCCTATATGAAACTTACACGCAAAAATAGGTAAAAAAATGGGAAAATTTTTGGTTATTTTATTTTATTTTTAATGTTATTATTACAGGAGTTTAGTAATATTTTCTATAATTTTCTCGGTCTCGGAGCTGGGGCTGCCCCGCGGGGCTCTGCGCGGGAGCATGCGTCAGTCTGCTTCGACGCGATGCGACGGGTATTTGTTGTCTTTGTCTAATTCTCAATGCCATTGGCCTATGTTCAGCCCTTAAGATAGTTTAAGCTCGTGGTCTATTCGACATGATTTACGTGAAATTGAAAGCAATTACAATGTATGCAGGTTCTGTGTTTCGAAATTTGCATAAAACCACCCCTCTTCTTTCCTCTTTCGTCTCCCCCCATAAGCAGCGATCTGGTTCTATCCATTCAGTGTTGTAGCAGGGACGCGCGGTGACCTAGAAATCCAGATATTACCCGGCCGTCCGACGACCTAGATTTAAGAGGTCTGTACCTAACTTGAGATAGAACCGCCTGCAAACGGGGAATAAGTAGCGGCAAAGTTGGCAGCCGTGAATGAAGAGAAATAAAAAATTGCGACGAAGGAGGTTTCAGTACTTCTTTTGTCTATGGCGCGTGAGGATAATAACGAAATGCGTACAGGATGTCAGAGAACGGTGTAGTAGATTTTATGGTGTTGTTAGGCACACCATCCTAGCAACTCCTTAAAATAGTCACCGTAAGATTGTCAAAACCGTTAGTTTAAAAAATAACGCGTTCGTTTGTTAAGTGTCGACAAATTGTAAACCAGAACGGCAGGGTTTAGAATTTACGTTTTTTCTGTTCTTACATGTCAAACTATCTGCTTGCCCTGGTATTTCCTTTACAATTCAAGTATAAACCAGTTGACAATTTAACGGTTTGATTACAAACTAATAATTAACACATCGTAAGCAGCACGGTACGGTACAATTGAAAATTGAAAAATTGTACAGTTTACAATTTATCGATAGTTTGTAAACTCACGAGAAAGAAAACGTTAGATTAAAAACTAACGGTTTTGACAATCTTACGGTGACATGTACACCTTGTAAAAAGATGTTATCATATAAAAGTTAGGTAATTTAAAAAACAAAAAAAAACTTGTTTTTGTTACGTTGAAACAAATCTAACGAGTCCAAACTCGAGGGTTTTAATGGAAGCCGTTGAAGAGTTCCACTATCCACCTTCAGGTCCCATCATCAGCTCAGCTCGATACCCTCACTAATCTATCAACTACTCACCAAACCTAAAGAGCCCAAACTCGGTAGGGTTGCGTTATTTTATTACAGAGTTCCTGTGACCAGCATCCGGCTCCATCATCAGATCAGCTCGACGGTATCATACTATTGCATTGTCACCGAACTTACATGATTATTCCAAATATCAGCTCAATCGGAAACCGGGAAGTGGGTCAAATTTTACTTGCAAGATTTGTTTACATAGTTACTTATTTCTTTAGTTCCAGGTGAACCTAATACAATCGTGTTAAAAACTAAGCAAATTACAAAGAACTAATTTAATTAAAGTAACTTCAAATACAGAACATACCTACACAACAATTTTGTAATTATTTATTCCTGTTTATTAATTATTATAATGACCCAACTAATATTATAAATCTGGAAGTAGCGATGTTTGGATGTGTGTGTGTTTGTGCCTGAATCACGCTAAAACGGCTGAACGGATCTCAATGATATTTAGCACAGAGATAGTTTATGAGCTAGATTAACATATATGATACTTTTTATCCGACTGCACCAGAAGGAGGGTAACGTTATCTCGGTAAATAGTAATTCCTGGGAACATGGAGATGATGTTGCGGGCTTCAGCTAGTATTATAATATTTTTATTAGTTAAGCACAAGCGATTTTTAAAAGAGATCTAAAAATCAATCTGTAGGAGTTTCTACGCTATACTTCTCCTTGAGTGGTCCAATGTAGAGAAGTGGCAGAAAATGACGATTGCTGAGTATATGTTAATATCTACAGTAATAAAGACATTTGGAATTTGAAACAGAAACCAGCGCTTCATTCTGTATTTCCGATATCTATCGCAGGCTTGTAAAAAAAAACACCAATCAGAAGCAACGCGATTTTTACACTAGCTGATGCCCGAAACTTCATCTGAGAGTTCCTAGGAATTATCATTAACCGAGATAACGTTACCCTCCTTCTAGTACAATCGGTCGGTCTATATGTTAATCTAGCTGATAAACTATCGTTCAGCCGTTTAAGCGTGATTGAGGCACAAACACACAAACATCCAAACATCGCTACCTTCACATTTATAACATTAGTTGGATGAGCTGCCTTTTCTAGAGATGGGATTTCTCGTTTTGAAAGATATTGCGATTGATGGAGATACCAAATAAATCTAGCAAAATAGGGCAGACGAGGTGCAGTAAAATTGATATCACATTGTGACTATTTTGCAATAAAATATTAATCTATGAATGATAATTTCGATAAAATAATAGTAACATTACTGCGGCGGTCTATAATGACTGCATTGCTGGCAACACTGGTTGTTGGTGGCCGAGAGCGCAGCGTAGCGCACTCCAGGCCTACACAGCGCGGTCAGCATTGCAGTCATTGCGGACCATGGCTTTAGTGCTTTGCTCAAACAATGAGAGTAATTTAAATTTAAATTTAACTATCATGAAAATTGATGGAACAATATGAAATATTCCAAAAAAAAACACCACGCTAGGTTGCTTATTTTAGAACATTTTTAAATAAAACTCGACAATAATGGATTTTCAAAGGAAATTGAATCACCAGCAATTAATTTCCATAAAACTTTGCTGGCGCCTACTCAAGTTAACATAAACATAAACATTTACATGCAGGCACATACGTTGCTTCTGGCCCCACACTCGGATACCCTGTGTCGTGGGAACCAGAGACAGTGATGTCACACACATATAAACATGTAAGACTTGGGGTTTTTTATCTTTGCCCCCGGCCGGGGATCGAACTCGGGAACTTCTCGGGTAGGCAAAGCGACCACGGCATTTTTGAGTAAAAATAATTATTGATTCACATAGGACTATTAGTAATAGTATAAGACGATTGATCTAAAGAAGAGAAGATAAAAATATGAGATCAAAATGCACAAAAAAGATTTTTTGTATTTTTTATGTATGACTACAGAAGTAAGAAAAATTTACATTTCGTTTAAATTTTCGTATATTTATTGCACCTAAAACGACATAAGATATAATAAACAGAAATGACATCTACAAAGGCATTCTTATCTCTAAATAGAGATCTCTTCCAGCAAACCCAAGGTTGATATGAAAAATATTATAATAAAAATACACAAAACAAACAAACATGGCAGAGGCACAAATGTATAAAAATATACTACATGATATAAGTAAATAAGAATACGTACTCATAACCGGATAACTACTTCGGACCCGTGGTGGCCGAGTCCAGCTGGCACTTGACCGCTTTTCTTTAAACAAAACAAAACGACACGTAAACAAACCTTCGCAAACAAAATTTACATGCAGGTATATAGGGATCTGGCTCTACTCTGGGCCAGAAATCTGCTGAAAATAATAATAATAACAATACCTTGGACACCATTTACACACATTGATCTAGCCCCAAACTAGGATTCCCTGTATCTTGGGTTCTAGACAACGATACACATACTTATATAGATAAATATTATACTTAGATAGATAAACAACCATGACTAGGGTACAAACATCCGTTCTCATCAAACAAACATTTGCCCCCACCGGGACTCGAACCCAGGACCCTTGGCTTCGTAGGCAGGGTCACTGCCGACTCGGCCATTCGGGTCGTCTAGGCTCTAACTGGGCTCTTCACAGAAATGCTGTGAATCTCCAATAAATCACTCTGTTTACATTCGTTTCCTGTTGCCTGTGATTTAGGTGTTCCGTCCGTGTCAACGTATTGAAAAAGAAATATCTTAGGGCTAGTATTAATCGCACATCAAAAATGCTGATTTTCACAGCAAAAAAGGATCAGCAAAAACTCTTTTTATGTTTTAAGTATTTCTGTTGTTCTTACATGTTCAACCTAATACGAAGGATACCCTTCACCTAAGCTGCCGCAGTATTTTGCCCTCACATTTGCTGTGAAAATCAGTATATTTGCTGTGCAAATCAGTATTTTTGATGTGCAGTTTAATATTTCCCATATCTTAATATATACATTCTTTTATCTACACACGTATCATAAACCCTCTTTACTGCGTCCAAAAACCGCACGTTACGATCAGCATAATGTTAAACTACTTTGTAAAAACTCATTTATTATCTGAATATTGAACATTATGACCATAATGTGTAAATTTTCTACATATTATTCAAATTTCGAACGCCGACTTCAACCTGCGTGCCGCCCCTAGTTTGTCTGTGAAGTTGGTACTACTGAACAAGCTAAACAACTGCAGAGCCACAATGCCGGTCAAACATGCGGTTCCTGAACACATCAAAGAGAGCTTATGATATGTGTGTAGATAAACTAGTGTATGTAACTGTACATAATTAGGCATTAAAACTCGAGAGTGGGTTTTTGAAACGAGCCGAAGGCGAGCCCTCCATTATGTATTAGTCACATAAACTACTAAAATAATGCATATTTTAAAAAATGCTGTTATAAATAACTACAGTATTAAAATATAACATGGTACCTGACGGGAGGGAGTCTTTAGGGAGCCTGTTAGTGAGGGATATTGCTTAAAAACCTCGATTTTTCAATTGAATCGATATGTCACTTAGCTGGTCAACTATCGACAGATAGTAAACTCTAGCGTACTGCTTTCTATGTGACGCGTTAGTTCCGTTAAATAGTAAACTGGTTTACACTTGAATTGCAAATGAAATACCAGGGCGAACACTGCGGTAGCTTAGGTGAAGACTAGAGGTGACGAGCGCAGCGAATTCTCCGAATAGTCTTCGTGTTAGGTTGACATGTAAGAACAAAAGAAACGTAAATTCTAAATCCTTTCGGTCTGGTTTACTATCTGTCGATATTTGATCAACTAACGCGTTATTTTATCAACTAGTGGTTTTGACTATATTACGGTGACAGATAGATAAACTCTTGAAACATTTGTGAATTCGATGCAGAAAAGGATAGATTTCGCCATAATTTTTTCTATTTCGATTATATCCGATTGTTTTGGTAACATCCCTAGCGTTTAAAAAGTGGATTTTATGAAGTTTAAGGTTATCTTTCATGTCACTTCTAAGATTTTATGAACTATACATGTATGTTTCTGCTAGTCTCACGTTATCAATAGTTATATCATTGATCCATCTATCTTTGTTGTTTTTTTTTTTGTTTGAGCCAGCGTGATGGAATATGGCTCAATCTTACTCGTATCCAGGTAAAGCCCTGTGCCCCTCGATCGGGACATTAATGAGCTACATTTATAATAAAGATAGTTAAATCTTACACCATCGTGCAGCTTTCAATGACTTTGGACTTTTTACCAGGTCATAAAGTTAAAAATTAATATACCTAGTCCTATAAAGTACATTGCATGTTAACCAGAGTTAAAGTTATTCAGAATATGTCCCTAATAACTTATTTCCACTTTTATCTACACACGTATCATAAACCCTCTTTACTGTGTTCAAAAACCGCACGTTACGACCAGCATAATGATAAACTCATTTCTTATCTGAATATTGATAAATTATGACCATAATGTACAAAAATTTGTCATATTATGACATTCAAATTTCGAACGCTGACGCCCGCCTGCGTGCCGCCCCTAGTTTGTCTGTGAAGTTGGTACTATTGAATAAGATAAACAACTACAAAGCAATGATCAATGCCACAATGCCGGTCGAACATGCGGTTCCTGAACACATCAAAGAGAGCTTATGATATGTGTGTAGATAAACTAGTGTATGTAACTGTAAATAATTAGGCATTAAAATTCTCGAGTGATATTATCATGAAACTCGCCTTAGGCTCGTTTCATAAACCCACTCTCGAGTTTTAATGCCCTCCATTATGCAGCAGTCCAATAAACTACTATTCTGATAAATTCTTAATAAAAAGATATATAATTATCTTTCCGAGTGTTATTTCCGACGGGGTTACTCCAGTTGGTAGCTGGTGCACTGACCCACCCTATCGGAAGGATTAAGGGTAAGCATCGAAGCGATATAGACGTCTGCAGTACTCCGCCAGTGCCCGTTACGAGGGAAAAAAGATTTGGGAGTTCCCGATAAATGGTGTGGACGGTGTGTGAGTACAACATACTTTTCGTGTTTTTTTTTTTTTTTTTAAACATTTACATACAGGCACATACATTGCTTCTGGCCCCACACTAGGATACCCTGTGTCGTGGTAACCAGAAACACCGACGTCACACACATATAAACATCCAAGACCTGGGGATTGTTTTTTTTTTTTTTTTCATTACCCCCAGCCGGGGATCGAACCCGGGACCTCTCGCATGGTAGGCAGAGCCACAACCGCTGCGCCACAGAGGCCGTCAAAAATTTATAACAAAAGTTATAAGAGACAAAAATAGAAGCATTTTATTAAGTACTGCAACATTTTATATGACTTACAGGACACCCTGTAATAAACCTACACAACAAATTTATTGAGAACCTCATCCTTAATGGCCTTTGGTAAAACAGGTCAGGTGCAAGTAGGATGTCGCACGAAGGGTTCCGTACCATTGTACACGGAGAAACGTAAAACGAAAGTCTTTTGTACGAGTAGCTTTTTAATTATTTTATCTACACACGTATCATAAACCCTCTTTAATGCGTCCAAAAACCGCACGTTACGACCAGCATAATGATACTTACTTACTCACTTGGTAAAAACTCATGAATCACATTATGATCATAATGTATCAATATTTCGACATATTATTACATTCAAATTTCGAACGCCGACGCCCGCCCTCTAATTTGTCTGTGAAGTTGGTACTACTCAACAAGCTAAATAAGTGCAGAGCAATGATCATTGCCACCATGCCGGTCGAACTGCGGTTCCTGAACACATCAAAGAGAGCTTATGATATGTGTATAGATAAGCTAGTATATGTACCTGTATATAATTAGGCCTTAAAATTCCATCCCATCAATTATGTATCAGTCACATAAACTACTTTAATAATAAAATATTAAATACTAGTTATGTCTAGGACTACATTCAAGGCCGTACATCGAAATATTGAAAAAGAGTTTTGTGTTTGTAGTATGAAAGTATTAAACTATGTACTCAGGTCAAAGAAACTCTGCTCATTGTAACCGGAAGTGATTAGATATGGAGTAAATTATTGAAATAAAATCAAATATGATAAAAAACTTAATTTTAATTATTACAATATAATCACAAATAACTAAGCACAAACTCGATACCTCCAATTCAAGATCTTTTCCAATAAGATCGGGAGAGTCCAGTTTCACCGATAAACAAGCCAATTATTTTTTTATTGTATGGGTACTTCTTTTAATTCTTAAAAACCGGTATGTTTCATTATTCGTTGTTACAGCGGCTATAGAAATACATCCTCTGTGAAAAATATTTGTTGCTGTTGCGGCAACAGAAATGCACATTCTGTGAAAGTTTCAGCTCCCTACCTATCTCGGTTGATCCGGTAGAGCCCGGTGACGGACGGACAGACGGACATGCGGCGAGCGGAGGCTTAGTGATCGGGTCCCGTTTGAACCCTAAAAAGGAGTTTGGATATAGAGTTTGTTAGTGGTTGGCTAGCGAAAGCTGAACAGAGTGATTATAGCGGCAACTCTGCCAAAAATGCCATCATGGCGTGTATTGATAGTTGCGCCCAGAACGTCATTTGTATGTCATACATAAAAACCGGTCAAGTGCGAGTCTAACTCGCGCACGAAGGGTTCCGTACCACCGTACAATGGTAGAGATGGTGTGGAGTGAATAGTTTGGATTTTACACAGCAAAATTTGTTTTTTCAAAGTTATTGGTACTGTTATAACCCTGTTTTCTTTGTAATAAAAGCTAAACAAGCAGATCACCTTGTAACGTGTATATTTCCATGATATTCTATTGCAGAGTCAGCCCTTTGGTTACCTGCCATTTACTTGAATAATATTTTTTTTAGTCAGTTAGAATTGTTCAATTGCGAGGAGCGGTCGCCTCCACTTTCAAGAAGTTATAAAAGTTGTGTCGTAGTGATCTTGTAAGATTTGTCAAAAGACAATAAAACTAGTTAGGCGAACATTGTAGTTTTTTTTTAAAAAGACAGACACCATAGGCCTCCTAACAAATTGGTGTCAGAAGTGGGATTCCAAAGAGGTCATACAGACATCTAAGGAATCCGAATCCCTGGCCAGTGTTTGTCCTGATCGACGATAAGACTCGTGCCTAGTACGAGCCCGCATCAGCTACAACCTAACTGTCTTGATCCGACGGTCAGTCTCCGCCCTCTGAGCGTGAGCCCGCGATCCAGAACACTACCACTGCGGGTACTCCATTCAACGTGCCCGACGAACAGCTCTAGCTCATCATCACCATCGCCCAACATCCTGGGTGCATTATCCTGCAGCCCGTTTCCAGCCAAAAATCTAACACGCCGCCTGTCGCCGCGTGGTCACCAAGCGCTGTCACTAGACACGCGTCACGCGCTGCCTGCCCACGTCACACAACCTGCCGCGTGATACCATCGCCAAGCCCGAGAATGCAGCTTAAGACCAATATCGTCGTGTGTCTGTGAGTTACAAAACCCGTTTACTTTTGTGTTCTACCGTTTTCATGTGAAAGTGTTTTTAAGTCCTACTTTTAATTTTACCTGCTACATCTTATGTTTTACGGTGATTTATTTTTACATTTATTTTATTGGTATTGTCAAACATTTTGTCTAAGACTACCTAAACATAGCACAATAATTAATGTCTGACGTCAAATCCGAATCTGAAGATTCCAAATTAAAATCGGAACTTCCAGAAGGTCACGAATCAATCAGTTCAGAATCAGACGCTTCTCATACTTCCTCTGACTCTCATTTTGGATCTAGTGTCGACTTATCTGCTATTCTTCCTACCAACATGCCACCAAAAGTCGATAAAAATGCTGAAATCTCCCTGTCAGTATTGACTAAATTTATAAAACCATACAATGGTGATAAAGAATCCCTTCCAGCATTCCTAACTAACTGCGATAATGCTATTTCGTTGGCAAATGCGGACCAGATCAATGTCTTGTGTAAATATGTAATATCCCAACTGGAAGGCAAGGCGCAGGTTGCCTGCAGCCTCAAAAACTTCGATTCATGGGACGGAATAAAAAATTTCCTTCGAGCAACATTTGGAGAAAAGAAACATGCCACACATTTACTTGTTGATCTTCAAAATTGTAAACAGTTGCCATCTGAAGATGTGACTCAATATTCGATAAGATTAGAATCGATCTTGACACGCATGCAATCTGATATTTATTATAATTGCAAACAGCCAAACGAACTCGTAGGGCGAATAGCTGCCATGGAGGACCTTGCCCTCAACACATTTTTGTTGGGCCTAAACTCCTCAATCTCCAACATAGTGCGTTGCCGTAACCCACCTAAATTAAATGACGCTATACAATGCGCAGTTGAAGAGGAAAAATTATATAACCTCACCAAATCGTCGTCTTCGTCGTTCTACCGAGCAAAACAATGCTCGTTGTGTCACAAGAAAGGGCACACTTCTTCTGAGTGCTTTAGGAACAAGCCTCAAAATCAAACTCAAACCCAACGATCATACGCCGTCAATTCAAGACCTGCTTTTGATTCTCTCCAAGGTCCTAAACAGTGTAGATACTGCAAAAAACAGGGTCACACCATTGACGAGTGTTATAAATTAAAATATAAGAATTCCCAAACTTCCCAAGGTCAAGATCCCTCACAAGGTACTTCGGCACAGGCCCATGTGCATAATGTCTATGATGAACCTTCTGATGATGCTTTAAACCAAGAATGATTTCGGTTGTGTGCCTGCCGAAATCGCTTAATCAAAACGGCACAAATAACAAACCCTTTGAGGTCATCTCTCAATTATCATACGCCGATGTATTAAAGAAATCCCGGACTACAGTTCCGAGGTCATCTCAGGTTACCCTGAGTTCTACTCTGCCTAAACACCAGAGTTCTACGATTAAATCCCGGAATATAGTTCCGAGGTCATCTCAGGTTACCCTGAGTCCTACTCTGCCCAAACACCAGAGTTCTACGATTAAATCCCGGAATATAGTTCCGAGGTCATCTCAGGTCACCCTGAGTCCTACTCTGCCTAAAGACCAGAGTTATACAATTAAATCCCGGGACATAGTTCCGAGGTCATCTCAGGTTGCCCTGAGTTCTACTCTGACTAAACCACAGAGTTCTATAAATAAATCCCGGAACACGATTCCGATGTCACCTCAGCACTCGCTGAGTCCTACTCTGTCAATACAAAAAAGTTTTCAAAACAATTCTCAAAATCAAGATTCGGGAAATATTAAAAACTTTGAACTAACTGAATCCGACCCTGTCCCTGATTTTATACCAATTCTCGAGACTACTATAACTAATAAAAAAATATCATTACCACACATTTATTTGCAAACTAAATACGCTGTGAATCCACTATGCTTGCTGATCGACACTGGCGCAAGCATCAGTATAATTAAAAACTCAAGTTTGAAAGAAACTCCTGCACTCTCACGTGAAATTGTAAAAATTAAAGGCATAAGTAAATCAGAATCCTTAATTACAACATTGGGCACCTTCCAGCTGTATATTGACTTACCCTCAGAAACAATCAATTTTAAATTCCATGTCACAAATGACGATGTGTGCCTCGAAGATTATGACGGAATAATCGGAAGTGATTTTTTCGGACATTTCAAAGTTAACATTAACTACGAATTGAAAAGCATACACATTCGCAATGTACAGTTGCCTATTGTTTATAATCAACCTACCTACATCATACCGGCTCGCAGTGAAGCCGTTATCGAGTGCGGAATATCAAATTACTCACACGAGCTCTACCAAGATAACGAGGCCCTCGTTTTAGATCATCTTTATTGCGAAGGTGTTTATGTCGCTAATTGCATAGTTTTAATCAAACCAAATGGCAAAGTGAATATCTCAGTTTTAAATACTACAAACTCTAGCGTCAACGTCAAAGACTATGCGGTGGAATTAACACCCATTGAGAAATCAGAAACGACATCTGATTCTTGTCGTAAAATAAACTCTATTTCTGTTTCTAATTCTGATCGAATAAATCAAGTCTTAAATCAATTACGCTGTTATCATCTGAACGATGAAGAAAAAGCAACTCTTTTTGAGTGTTGTCGCAAATACACTGATATCTTCCACCTTGATGGTGAATCCCTGACCTATACTAACGCCATTGAGCACACTATTAACTCCGGTGACTCTCCCCCTATTCATGTAAAATCATATCGATTTCCTGATTGTCATAAGGAAGAAGTCGATTCTCAAGTACGAAAAATGCTTGATCAAAATATTATCCGCCCCTCTATCTCACCATGGAGTGCTCCCGTATGGGTAGTCCCTAAAAAAATGGACGCTTCCGGCAAGAAGAAATGGAGGATTGTTATCGATTACCGCCGTTTGAACGACGTCACAGTTTCTGAAAGTTATCCTCTACCACTTATCACCGACATACTCGACCAACTGGGTCATTCTAAATATTTCAGCACTCTTGACCTGGCAAGCGGATTTCATCAAATAAAGATGAGTGCTTCAGATGCCCTCAAAACAGGATTTACCGTTAGTACTAACTCGAGCGTCACTGGCCACTACGAATTTGCCAGGATGCCCTTCGGGTTAAAAAATGCTCCTTCTACGTTTCAGCGTCTCATGAATACAGCTCTTTCAGGCCTTCAAGGCCTTCACTGTTACGTTTATCTCGACGATTGCATAATCTACTCACATGACCTGGATTCCCATATGACCAAGTTACAACTTGTCTTCGACAGGATGCGACAATTCAATTTAAAATTACAACCTGATAAATGTGAATTTCTCAGACGGGAAGTCGCTTACTTAGGACACATAATTACAGACAAAGGAGTCAGTCCCAATCCCGAAAAAATTAAAGCTGTTACTGA
Source organism: Argyresthia goedartella (assembly GCA_949825045.1). NCBI lineage: Eukaryota > Metazoa > Arthropoda > Insecta > Lepidoptera > Argyresthiidae > Argyresthia > Argyresthia goedartella. The sequence continues at coordinate 24,000,927 of OX463832.1, forward strand.
GTTCCCAGTACCAACCAATGTAAAGCAAATCAAATCCTTCCTTGGTCTTGTCGGTTATTATCGACGCTTCATTGAAAATTTCTCGAAAATCACAAAACCCTTAACATCACTACTCAAAAAGGATATCCCTTTCAATTGGACTTCAGAACAAGAAAACGCTTTTCAACTCCTCAAGGTAAAGCTCACCACTGCACCTCTACTCCAATATCCTGATTTTTCTGCCCCGTTTGTGATCACAACGGATGCTTCTAATTATGCGGTAGGTGCAGTCCTTTCACAAGGTGATATAGGTAAAGACAAACCTATAGCCTATGCATCCAGAACCTTAAACAAGCCTGAAGGAAATTATTCGACCACTGAAAAGGAATTACTAGCCATAATTTATGCTGTCAAAACATTCCGCCCTTACCTTTTTGGTCGCAAATTTAAAATCGTGACGGATCACCGGCCATTAGTCTGGCTATTCAACGTTAAGGATCCTGGCAGCCGACTTATTCGCTGGCGCCTTAAACTAGAGGAATACGACTATGAAATTGTATATAAACAAGGTCGCCTTAACTCCAACGCCGATGCGTTATCGCGTTGTCCTGTGAATATCATTGATTCCCAAAATCTACTTAACTCTCCATATGAAAAATATTTTAAGGAACAATTTACAAATAGAATCCCTACTCCAAATACCATAATGGAAGAACATACCGAAGCTCTCCATCTATCTAAGCTTAAATCAATCGCGTGTCCCGTCTCACTGGACTTTGACTATTCTATGCCACATTGTGAAGAGCTAATGTCTCAACTAAATTCCGCTGACTTACTTGATTCCGAACGCGAACCATTTACGATTAAAAGCGTAAATATGAATAATAAAATGTACTACTTTCTATTCACAAAAATCCACCACTACGAGGAAACTAAATTTAAGGATGTATATAATTTACTCATGAAACTCCGAGACCAGATTCTGGAAGATAGTCCGGAGACCACAGACCTTGCATTACCAGATTTTTCCGATCCATTCTCTAAGATAGCTTACACAAAGATTTATAACATGATCTCTCACATTTTCCACAACACGAACATTAAGATACATGTTTATAAAAATCAAATGATTTACCCAACTCCTGCCGAAGTTCCTAAAATTCTCAAAGAAAACCACGATTCTACTATCGCTGGTCACCCAGGTTCAAAACGAATGTATAACAGAATCAAGGCCTCCTACTACTGGAAAGGCATGCGGTCTGATATCGAAAACTATGTCAAAAATTGTAAATTGTGCCAAATTAACAAACCCTTAAGGATATCAAATAAAGCCCCTATGGAAATAACTTCTACCTCCACTAAACCATTTGAACGATTAGCTCTCGACGTCGTAGGTCCCTTACCGGACGCTGGCTTCCAAAACTTCAAGTTCATCTTGACACTACAAGATGACCTCACAAAATTCTCAAGCGCCTACCCTATGGTCGGTGCAACAAGTGAAGAGATAGCACGTAACCTAGTGCATTTCATATCCCTTTTCGGATTTCCAAAACACATCCTAACAGACTTGGGTACCTGTTTCACATCAGATCTTTTCAAACAACTGACAGAAATTTTAAAAATTAAGCCCCTTTTTACCACTCCATATCATCCACAAACAAACGGAGCTCTTGAACGCTCTCATGCAACTCTAAAAGAGTATCTTAAATCATTTGTCAATGAAAATCAGAATGACTGGCATTGCTACTTATTTACAGCTATATTAGCCTACAATACCACTCCACACTGTACTACTGGATTCACACCACACGAACTTCTATATGGTTATAAACCATCTATTCCCAACTCATTATACGATACGTCTAACAATACTACCTATAGTGAATATATCCGTGCCCTGCAATATAGGATGCGTTTCAGCCGTGAAAAGGCTATTCAGAACATAATAGCAAGTAAAGAAAGGTCAAAACAATACTACGATGCTCATTCTCGCGATTCACATTATAAAACCGGTGACATGGTTTACCTAAAGCAGCATCATAGGTTACGCAAGGCTCTATCCCCTATTTGGAAAGGTCCATATAGGGTTGTCAAAGTACATAACAAACATAATGTCTCTTTACAAGTGGGCCGTAAACATGTCAAACACCATACTAATGAAATTAAACCTGCTAACTAGTCTAAGCATAACCTTTTTCATTATCCTTGTTTCCAGAGCCTTGCTCTACGGATGCAGCGCTGAATCGAAAATCACGCCAATAGTTCATAGCCCAGGAATTTACTTTGAACCCGTAACTTCGATTAATTTCTATAACGACTACTGGAAAGTAGTAACACACATTGAGCTTATATCATTACATCCTTATCTTGATAATATCGAAACACTTTTACAAAAATCTGAGAAACTTTGCAATAAAATACAACTATCAGATTTGATCCAATGTAAAGAAGCTTTCAGCCCTATCGATGTTTTAGTGCAATCAAATTTAATTAAACTGCAATCACTATCTCACATAACTTTGAGTAAATCCCAAAGTAAAGTCAAGCGATCTCTAGAATTTGGTGGGGAAATCCTGAAATTCTTTTTCGGAACCCTGGATGCCGATGATGCCAGAAAATACGATTCCGCTATCGAATCGTGTAAGAAAAGTGAAAATGAACTATTTCACTTGATGAAGGATAACATTCATGTTGTTAAATCTACCATAAATAATTTTAATTCTACTATTTACAAACTTAGTCAAAATGAAATCAAAATAAACTCCCAAATTGACAACATGAATGGGATCCTGTCTCAAATTACCAAGATAGACAACGAACTGTTCTATATCTCTAGGATAAATAGTTTACTAAACATCATAGAAAGTTCTGTACTTTCTGTATCGAATTTATTAGATACTACGTTAAATGCTATTTTATTTTCTAAGGTCAATGTATTACATCCTAGTGTGATAAGCCCTTTAAATCTGTTCAATGAGTTATCAATGCATAGTAACCAACTAGACAAACGTCTGGACTTTCCATTGCCACTTAACGTAAACAATATCCACTCTATAATTGACGCGTCCAAACTTAGTTCCTATTACTACAACAATAAAATAGTGTTTGTCCTGCAGGTCCCACTGATAACGTCAGAAACATTCATGGTTTATAAAAACATACCTTTACCTACTCCACATGATGAATCACGGGTTACCCGTACTTTTGCGCTCATTCAACCTTCTGATAACTACATTGGACTTAGTGATAACAGAATTCATTATGCTATGTTTAATAATCTAGACAAATGTAAGTTTATTAGTGGTAATTATTCTATATGTGAACTAGTTTCAATATTTTCTAGCTTAGGTAACCCTAACTGTGAATCTAAGCTCCTTACGGAAGTGACATTATCACTACCTTCCCAATGTTTTTCAAAACTACTCATAGGCCAGATAGATATTTGGCAAAAGCTTAGTAATAATAGATGGATTTATGTACAGTCCGATCCTAGCAAACTTACTATAAAATGTCACGACGATATTGTCGACTATTCTATCATAGGAACTGGTATAGTTAAACTAACTGAAGAATGTATTGGATTTTCAAGGACTATCCAACTCATGCCAAGTAATTCTTATACTAATATAATTAAGTCTCCTCTAGATATAACTTTCGATATTACACAAGATGACTGTTGTAAGAAAGAAGTGTTTAACAAAACCTTACCTCATTTAACCCCTATCAATTTGAGCAAAATTAACTTAGAGTCCTTGAAATACGCATCTCACCACCTAGATAATTTGGAAAATGAAATAAATAAATTACAGTCAGAGTCACACTTTATAAGATATGCTCAATACTATTCAACGTTTACTTATGTTTTGATTATTTTGATGTTTTTATTTATAGGATACAAACTGTATAAATGTTATAGGTACCGGAACATTAAACCGGATTCTGGATGTTGTATACAGATTTTTAATCAATGCCACAACAAAAAGATGGTGAAACATAACTCTAATATTACCAACTCCATAGAAATGACTGATGTCTCCTCATCCGAAGATGAGAAGAGGTCAATCAAATCTTTACCAGCCCCTCATACAAGTTTTAAATTAGAATATAAACATCCATCCAGAAGGAACCTTAACTTTTAGTTTGATAAGATGCTAAACTAAGTATAATAACATTTTCTCAATTTTCCCATGTATTGTAAAATGACTTCTTGAAATCAAATCGGTTATCTGCTTATTTATCTTTCTTCATTATTATCATTATCATGTATTTACTTCGCTTCATTCTTAGGGATGAAGCTTCGTCAAAATGGGGGAGCTGTTATAACCCTGTTTTCTTTGTAATAAAAGCTAAACAAGCAGATCACCTTGTAACGTGTATATTTCCATGATATTCTATTGCAGAGTCAGCCCTTTGGTTACCTGCCATTTACTTGAATAATATTTTTTTTAGTCAGTTAGAATTGTTCAATTGCGAGGAGCGGTCGCCTCCACTTTCAAGAAGTTATAAAAGTTGTGTCGTAGTGATCTTGTAAGATTTGTCAAAAGACAATAAAACTAGTTAGGCGAACATTGTAGTTTTTTTTTAAAAAGACAGACACCATAGGCCTCCTAACAGTACGGCTACTTTCACACTCCATGTACGTAAACAGGTGCATTCATAAGTTTTTATGTGTGTTGAAAGAATTGGTATATGGGAGCCCCTTAAATATTTATTATATTCTGTTTTTTAGGCAACAGAAATAGGTACATCATCTGTGAACATTTCAACTGTCTTACTATCACGGTTCATGAGATAAAGCCTGGTGACAGACGGACGGCCGGACGGACGGCCAGCGGAGGCTTAGTAATAGGGTACGGAAGCCTACAAACCATCTTCAAATAGTATAACTCTTAGTAAAACGCTATTTTGTGCCTGGGACTGTACTACAAGAGCACAACAAAAAGTGGGTTAAGAGCATTCCTAGTTATTGTATTCAAGAAGTCTTAAGGTGATACGAAAAAAAAATGGGGTATTTTACGAATCCATTTACTCCACCATGGAGTCATCTACAGATTTGATTTTTAGGTTAACGTTTATTGAGTATTTGATTAAGATTTTCACTGAAGGAAAACGCAATTGGATGAAATTTTCTCGATAGAATTCAATTACGAAAATACCTCTAAATTGTTTTATTTTTTCCTGTAATTCTGAAATCCTAACTAATTTCATTGTGGAACTGCGTTCAAAATGTAGATATTATGTATTCGCAAAATCTCCTTTAAAACTTTTTAACAAAATAGCGTAGTTTATTTTTAAACAATTTTTCTGTGGTTTAGCGCTACGTTTTTTCATTTTTTTCCCGATTCCGTCCCTCTCACACTGCGGGTCTTTCCGCCTGGAGTACCGGGGACCTTTGCACGGTCGAGGTAGCGCCTTAAAGCAGCCATCACATCGAGAGTTGCACATTTGGATGCATATTTTGTGAAATTATGATATGCTTTCAATTTTAATTTAATTTCTACATCAGCATGACTGACTTTGACATTTTAACGGGTCGAAATTTTGAACCATGAAGCCATGGTAATAGAATTCAAAACCTATAACGGCATTTTGGTTTGGTTGGCAACCCAGGGTACCCAAAGTCAATCAACGGGGTAGGTACCGACAAATATTACAATGGCTTATGTTTAAGCGAAGCGTCGAAGCGACAAAAACGCACCTATTTTACTACCAATAAATTCGAAATGACTGCCAGAATGGATAAATGTCCACCAAATTGTGTTTGGATAAATGATCACCAAACTTCTTTTTATGTTTTGTGTTCTTAAGTTTATGTTTTAAGTATTTTTTGTTGTTCTTACATGCTCAACCTAACACGAAGGATAAAGGGGGCTTCGCTTCGCTCACCCCCTTTACCCTTAACCTAAGCTACCGCAGTATTTTGCCCTGATATTTTTTGCAACTTTTGGTGTTCATTTATCCATTTTGGGTAGGAAAAAATATTTTGGTGATCATTATATTTGTTGCCAATTACAATTATGATTTTTATCTTGAAATCGTAAGCATTTCCAGGGATGTTTTTTAGTTGGTATAGGTTATATTTAATTTTAGTCTGTCATATCGCTCTAGACGGTTGTACTCCGACCGCCCGATAATTTTGATTGTTTCGCACATAAAAAAAAACTGATTTGAAAGGATCGGCAAAAACACTTTTTATGTTTTATGTATTTTTGTTTTTCTTACATGTCCAACCTAATACGAAGGATAATTCGCTTCGCTCACCCCCTTTACCCTTCACCTAAGCTACCGCGGTATTTTGCAATGATATTTGCTGTGAAAATCAGTATATTTGCTGTGCAAATCAGTATTTTTGATGTGCAGTTCAATATTTCCCTTATTTAATTCAAAAGGGTTCATTTGGTACATGATTTTTTAATTCTAAATGGCTGCAGCAAATATGCCACACGTCACATGAATGTCTGTGTTGTATTGTTTGCAGATCTATCATGGAATAGGTTTATACCTCTGCAGAGGCAATTGATAGAAATATTATAATCATTATTAACTTTATAAAGAGCTGGAGTTGAGAAAAAATACTACTACAATAAAAGAAGAAGATGAAGGAGATACCAACTAGACGTCGTCTGATATACAACTTGTGTTTTCCTGGTTGTTCAATCTATAAAAAGTGTTAGTAAAGTTTTTCTTAAAACAGTGTAATTTTGATTATTCAAATTAATGTTAACTAGTAATTGTCATCTAAAACAAATATATCAGGATGAGATAAATCGTGCCCATTTCAAACCAACATAGTTAAAAAAGTCCATGTAATTGTCAAACCTGCTTACTAAATTTTGAGAAATGCGACCTGTAGAGTAGAACATCCGAACAGAAACCCAGTCTTACGAAAGCATTTATTTTTGCCCAAAATGTGGATTAATTTTTCTACTTCTTCTACTACCTTTAATAGACTACGCGGATGCTTGTTGGGTCAGTGCGAACGAAGAACAACTGAATAAACTCGAGCGACTCCAAAACCTTGGGATTCGGTTTGTCTACGGGCTGCGCAAATACGACCAAGTCTCCCAATATCGCAAGGAGCTGGGATGGCTTCCGATCCGTCTTCGCCGTGATATGCACATTCTCTCCTATCTATTCAATATTTTGCGAAATCCCCGCTACCCCACATATCTTCGAGAACGTTTTGAGTTTCTTTTCCCCAGGGATAGTAATCGGAGATCCCACACGGTGTCTCTCCTGTCAACTCCTCGGCATAACACTGCCGCCTACAAACACTCTTTTAGGTTAAGGGCAATCCTACTGTGGAACGCACTTCCCTGCACTATTAGGGATAGTCCCTCAATTTTCACTTTTAAGAAAAGATTGAAAGCGTATTTCCTTTCTCTTCCGTAATTGGTATCATATTTATGTAAGTATATGTGTGATATTTTGTAGTTTATATATGTGCATGCTATCTAGTGTATTTTATAGTATAGTTGAGATAAATATATTTTTATTAGGTATATTTTATTTATATTTTAAAAGTATTTTTCGTACGTATGTATACAGTTTTATTGCGCACTAGGACTGTCCTTTTTCATAAACACTCCTGTCTTGCCTAGGTTTGCTGGAAGAAATCTGTTTTTAGATATAAGTTCGCCTTTGCCTATAAAATTTATTGTAACTGTCTGTTTATCTATGTTTTCTGTGCAATGAAGAATATGAATATTAATATAATAACATTATTTACATGAATTAGTCTAAATACTGATTTCTAAGATTCAGATTCTTTTATTTTCCGAATGCCAGTACCAAAAATGTAAAGTTTAGCACACGAATATTAAAATTTTCCGCGCTTTCTCAAGTACATATCCCATTAGGCAGGCTCTAAAAAGTAAAAAACAAATCGGTCCCAGTATATTTATCGAAACTCTTTGCTAAATAACTTTGTGAAGCAATGCGTCACCATAGCCAGCAAGGAATCCCAGAAAAAAAACACGCAATCAAAGAAACAAGCCAGTTCTGAAAATCAAATGTCCGCCAGAAACCCAGAACTCGCGTGAGAGCGGCGAAAATAAGTCCACAAAACTCACGGGTCATCGACCCTCGCCACGTGCTTTGAAACGCGCATGCGTAGATAAAAGGTCCTGCACCCGTAAATTGCATTCTTTAAACTTTTCCTTTCGCCAATATGTTTGCTGTAGTGTCATGTAGTGACATGAAAATGGGCAAAGCAATATTCAGTTTCCAGGCTCAGATCGCAATTCTCCACTAAAATAAGATAGCTGGTACATAAGTAATTGCCAGATCGTTCTAAAAGGGATAATTTTCCGTCCCTTTTGACATGGAGTCGTTCCTACTGAAGTCATTAAGTCCCTTTTGGGTGCCGTTGGTTACTATTGAAGAAATTACACAACAAGCTCAATTATTTATGGCGTATATTTAACTGTTTACCAATTTGAGTAAAAAGTTACACACATTTCCACCTCAAATTCACCAAAATTTTACACCCTATTTTATACCAGTGGGCCTAGTAGCTCACTGAGCTGTAGATCTCGCGAGAGACATAGGATTGATGACACAGAGGCTGTCAAGCCGTTTGGGCTGTAGTGATTTTTTTAAACGTTTTCAACCCTAAATATTTGCGATTTTAAAAAAATATGTCTATATACTTAACTATCGAACCTACCCACAATTTTTCACGACAATCGGTTGAAAATGCGACCTATAGAGGAGAACAGTCGGACAAACGGTCAGAAATCCAGACATACTAAAGCATTTTTACCTAAGCTGAAACTGAGACGGCCCGCTCACTTCACTCGCTCGGTCAACTAAACTACACGAGATCCCCTCGCTCCGATCCGCTTCTTTTCGGCTCCAAGTTGTGTTATATAGTTATCAACATATCTGGGAGTCAAAACTTATATTGGTTAATTAAATTTGTTGACATTATTTATCCCCAAAACAGAACATAAGTAGAACCTTTTAAATACCTATTTGTTTTGACTACATATAGTTTTGATGCCTTGATAATTTGGGATAGGAATTCAATAGGTATTTCATTGACTGATATGATGATAAGATATTTTTTCCTTAACTTTTGGGTAACACATTGTTTTACAGCCAGCAACACTGGTTTCATTGCTACCAACTTAACGGCGAAGGGAAAAGATACATGGAAAGCACAATAGCATGCATGATCGTGCGACTCACTTTTACCACGCATTCTATGGCGTCTAAATGTCCAAATACGCTTCTTGGAAAACCACAGCGATGGACTAGCTCCCTCTCCTGCAAAATTGATTATTGAACAACTGACGACAGGTCCTGGATGGCCTTTTACTATATATAATCTATTTTGATATTATATTGATCATTGTAGTGTGTGTATCGTTATCTAGTACCCAAGATACAGGGAATCCTAGTTTGGGGCTAGATCAATGTGTGTAAATAGTGTCCAAGGTATTATTATTATTATTGATCTTATGATGATCGCAACGCCAAATGTTTTATTTTACAAATATAGGGCTATCCCTTTCTCATTCGAGCTGGCAGAGGCATAGCTGTGCCAACAATGTGTTTTTTTTTACAACAGGGCCCTTTCTAGTTCACTGGAATGTAACCGCTCTGAGAGCTATCTCAAGCGCCTGAAAATGGCAGATTTGATATGGCGAGAGCCTAATTTTTACATGCACATAGCTGAGCTAGAGTTGAAAATTGCGGAAACTTTCGGTAAGAAATGTAGTTTTCGAGGTGAATTTCCGGTAACTTTCCTGAAACTTTTAAAATTAAGGCAACTTCGGTAATTTTCAAAAATGATAATCTAATCAAATCAAATCAAAACTTTATTGCACCATAATGTATAAATAAGGTCTTAAAATTTAATAACAGTCTCTATTATGGACCCTTTTCGGGTAATGCAAAAACACTTATCAAATGGAATGTATTAAATCTTAACTAATAACAATTATTTAAGCACTTATAGCTATATCTAGGTTTACAATTTATTGAAGGTAATCCTCAATTGTGTATGGACACATATTAATAAGGTATTGTTTAAGCCTTTTAGTGAATAGTGGCTGGTTTTCTATATTACTTAAAAATGAAATGAAATGAAATGAAATGAAATAGTTTATTTGTGTTCTAGAGCGTGATTACAGTTCACTTGTTAAACATACGTTAAAAACGTTATAACAGTGTCAGAGTGACCTTAACTCCCTAAGGTAGGGTTTCCCCTGTGTTATAGGATAAGTTAAAATATCTCTTCCCTTTTTGTTTGTACATATAGTATATGTAAACAGGTTAAATATTACAACTTAATTTTACAAAAATTAAGTTGTAAAATTAAAAAAATAAAAAGGCGTGGAATTGACTGTCAGAAGAGAAAAATCGTTGCTTCGGTTTCGTATTTATAGACGACATTCGTGAGCCGACCGACCGGGAAGGAGTAAATAGGGCTTAAAGTCGGTTTTTAGGGTTCCGTACTCAGAGGGTAAAAACGGGGCCAAATTATTAAGACTCCGCTGTCCGTCTGTCTGTCTGTCTGTCATCAGGCTGTATCTCATGAGTTGTGATAGTTAGACAGTTGAAATTTTCACAAATGATGTATTTCTGTTGCCGCTATAACAATAAATACTAAAAAACAGAATAAAATAATATTTATCTCGAAATGGATTTTCTCAGTTTGGTACCTTTGAATCTTTTTTACACGGCCAATTACACGAATTTACTGTTAGCTTAAGAAAAAGCCATAATTTTTAAAGGAAAGGAAAAAGAAGGAAACTTTAAGGTGACTTTCGCGAAACTAACCTTCGAAAAGGAAATTAATGAGTTAATTTTCAATAAGCTGAGACAATTCTTAGAGCTGAGGCAGGTTTATTGATACGGTTCTAAATCCGCAAATAAGTTGTCACATCAAAATGAAAACGAATTCGTTCTCTTCATTTCTGTAAAAACGTTAAATTACGTAGTTATACCACCTCGTTTGATTCGCCTGCTTGCTCTATCTAGGTCAACGGCCATGGAGGTCGTATTGTAGCTTTAAAATTGAATAGCGGTGTTCTGAGAGAATACTTTTGTAAATGGATGATTATTTTCCATTCTGAAATATGGATGAGTGCTTTGCACAGAGTAAGTAAGTAAGCAAGTGAATTGCAATGAGGAGGAAAATCGCCATAGACAAAACGTGAAACTGATGTTTTAGAATCAACATAATTGTATCAGTCGACTAAAGTCGCTAAAAACTCTAGTGACTCTGTGAGCTGAAGACCTCGCGAGTGACACTTTCTTTAAATAACACATACAAACTTATGAATGCACCTGGTTACGTAGATGGAGTATGAAAGTAGCCGCACCAATAACTTTGTAAACTACATTTTGCGGTTTTAAACCCAACCTATAGACTTTTCACTAAAATGTATACAGTCTGTTACTCTCACGGTCTCTACAAATTCAACGACACCTCATTTGTTAAAATCCGTCACGCTGTTTGGACACCCACCCCACATCTCCGACATTTTGAAAATTTTCCAAAAATGTTTTCAATAAAAAAAAACTATTTAACGACGTAGGATGACATCCGGACATACGAAAGCATTTTTGCCCAATCCTGAAACGAAGACGCTTTGCTCGCTTCGCTCGCTCGGTCAATAACAATAAAAATAGCTTAATAGATCATCTGTTGGTATCAAAGCTCTGCTGCTCTGTGGTTGGTTGGTATAGTTGGTCGCGCCGATAGCAAATCATCAGCCTGCACATCACTCATCATAGGCTGTAACACCGTTATAAACTATTACACCTACGTGTAGGCTGAATGATTGAATACCTGTGATCAAAAAAAAAGTGCTTGTTTGCTTGCTTATACACGCAAGGAGGTTGAAGGAGGATGTATATGGATTCGACCTTATTTGAACGAAACTTTTTAGTTAGGCTTCTCCCTCCGACGCACTAAATACTGTCACGTGATGTTAGAGCGGCAACGCGGGAATCCCATGGGAATGATTTTGTGATTTTATGAATGTCATTGGAATTTATGCCTCATAGTATTGAGATAAAGTGTCATTCATTACCGACCTCGCGACAATTTGGAATGAATTGTCATTGGAATTTCTGCTTTATTATTTCAACTGTCTTAGAGTGCAATTACCGATCCCATTGTGAGGGAAAAACGAAAGAGTGTAAACAGAAAACAGTTTTTTCCCTGTAATGAGACTAGTTTCCTAGCTAGATCGATTTTTGCCCCAAAAACCCCTGATAGCAAATTTAATCGAAAACTTTACATCCGTTCAGGGAACGTTAAACATAAAAATATTCCTCGTTTAGAGTAGGTGGCGCGCGGCCGTGAATCGCACTGTATCTACGCGGTACCACTAACTACGTGATAAAATCAATCACATATACTAGGTATGTAGTGTTGCTACGACGTTTATGCAGTTAGCTGTTATATGATTTCAATGAAGCTCTGTAAAAAATTTAAACACCTACGCTGTTGGATCAAACTGCTTATTATATCCCTAATATTACAATAATGTAAGGCTACAGTTTCATAAACACTAACCTAACCTTACCTAAGTTCAACGCTGTCGTAATAGTCTGTACACAAGGATTGTAGTGTGACGTCTTCGTGCGTCACAATTTAGGAGATATATTGACAAAATCGACACTTTTTGAACTTATTTCTTTACTGTTCAAAAGAAGTTTGAAGTTAAATATATTAATATAAACATTTTGGGACCTTTTTCTAGATTTTGTAACAACGGAAACGCGATTGGAGGAATTTCGCTCGATAGAAATATAGGTAGTTACTGAAATGAGGTCTAAATTAAAACAATTTTTGATTCCGACAAATTGGAATAGCGCTAAGAATTCAAAAATATTTATTTATATGAGTTTTGACAATACCTAAATTACCTATTATAGAAATTTTCATAGCTATTTTAGTTCATTTTATATCAATTTAAAACGGACATTTTGTAATTTTTCCCCGATTCCGTCCCTCTCACACTGCGGATCATTTCGCCTGGAGTAACGGGGACCTTTGCACGGACGAGATACCCTTTTAAGCAAAGAGTTTCGTTGTCTGAGGTTATGATGCTCTAAGGACCTCAGATAAATGTGTCCGGTCTTGTAATAGTACGTTATGATGATACAAAGTGTGCAAAGTCAGTCATTGCACACGTGACTCGTGCGTGGCGACAACTGTGCAAAATTAGTAATACCACACGTGTCACGAGAGAGTATTATTTGCGCGAGGAATTTTTGATAATAATAACACAACGAAAACGTAAGTCAACAAATATTCAAGGAAAATGGCGCGCTGGTTTTTTTTTCCGCAAGCGCGCACTTGCATTACCGCTGAAAAGCCAATAAAAATAATGTTTTGAATTCGCAAATTAATCGAACTGAATGTTATGAAAAAGATATAATCTAACGTTAAAAATTTAATGATTGATTTATCATAATATTTACGTAACCTAAAACAGCTTATTTATCTATGATATTTATCTCAATAAGTTGTCTAGTACCCAAGATACAGGGTTTTTTTTTAATATAAAAATAACTTTACTATCGTTTATTTTTATTTGAGTTCACTAGTTTGGGGCTAGATCAATGCGTGTAAGTAGTGGCCAAGGTATTATTATATTCACAAATATATTTATTGTTTATAAGCATGAAAACTCTTAGAAATAAAAGTTATGAACTTAGATGCGTTGCTACACAGATTCACGTGTTGAAAGTGAAGTATGAAATATAGGCAGTCCTGCAGCCTAGGTACCTAACTAACATCACACCATGGACCGGTGAAGACTGAAGAATATGTATTCATGTGACCCAAACAGGAACAAATTAATTTTGAAATTGGGGTGAACCGTGAACTTTTGGGGGGCACATCAGAAATTAAATAAAACTGTTTTCAAAATGTATCGTGAATGAAATGGTTGTTGCGAGGACCGCAAATATATGTATTTTTCTCATCATTTTGAAATACTAAGTTAAAAAAAAAATAAGAAAATATAAAGCTTTCCCTCCACCCTCCTCATCATCTCTAAAACTTCTGAACCTAAAATTAAAAAAAAACTTAAGTCGTGTATTTCTTTGCTTGAATATTACAGAAACGCTGTAGAGAAATGTGTGATTTAAATAGGAGATTTTCTTGTTGCGACGAAACCGTTCATGCGCGAATCCGACTCGCACTTTGCCGGTTTTTATTAACATGTGCTAATAAAGCTCAATGTGGCAGTCAAAGTTGCGCTATCAGGATGCCAGCCGCAATCTGTATTGGATGTCCTGTAGGTGTTATCATCGTTGCACCACGCCTCTTATCAATCAGCCACGTCACAACACGCATGCGCGGTTTCCATGGCAACGGCAAGATGGCCGCCCGTTGCCATGGCAACGCGGATGTAGGCCACACAGCCTGGACGACCTGCTTCCCGATCTTTAATTTAACAAAATGATGTAGTGAGTGTTATTGCAGTTAATAGCATCTCACTCAATCGCTCGTCTAGTGCGTACATATGTGTAATAAAATAGGCTCAAAGGGAATAATAATAACAATAATAAAAAAGGATAAGTCTTACCATAGTACGCCATATTGCAAATTTGTTCATTAATCATCTTCGGGCACTGGATACATAAACCACACAAACAAACACAGGGCAAATAAACTTTCAATGCAGCATTTTCGGTAACACAGGATGACTGGACTTGGTTAATAAACACAGCGGAACCCAGGTTTCTTTTAAGTGTTTTACTACATTCAATTATAATATATACATAAGAAATTAAAAAGTTATGCACCTGCAAGGTGTCAATACTATTTTAATTATCCATGACAGTCGGTTAACCAAATGTAGACTAAAGGAGATACATTTGTTATCTTCCAATATTTTTATGGAGAAATTTGCTAGCTGATTGTAATCACCCGATACAAAATTACTCTGGAAAAGTGTTAAAACAGGCGGGAAAGAGCGGGAAGGAAAACGGTCAAGGCATGTGAGCTTGGTTTTGCAAGTTAACAAGTACCTGGATACTTGGTACTCTACTTCCCTATACTTTTTTATAGTCATTACTTAACTTTTTTAGTGCATAGTTTTTATCTTTTTTTAATATGGTTTTTGTGTCAATATCTCACTGTTTGTTTAAATTGGCAAGTGTGACAAATATGATGAGTGTTCCCATGTTTAATTTTTGCTCTATTTCTGTAAGTGAATACCTGTAATTGGCTTTCTATTTCTATTTTAGTTTTTAAAGAAATTAGTTTTATAGCTGTTGGTTTTCCAAATTTTAAATAAATGAATAAATAAAATAAATTACAATGTGGATAATAAAACTTTACAGTCTTGAAACATAGAAAATTACTTAGGTTGTTCAAAAAACTAAAAACACACATGTATTTTCACGTTAAAACAAATCAAACGAGTTCAAACTCGAGGGGTTTACTAGTAGCCGTTGAAGAGTTCCACTATCCACCTTCAGGTCCCGTCATCAGATCAGCTCGCTACCCTCACTAATCCATCAACAACTCACCGAGACGATTCAAAAGCGCCCAAACTCGGTAGGGTTGCGTTATTTTATTACAGAGTTCCTGTGACCAGCATCCGGCTCCATCATCAGATCAGCTCGATGGTACATACTATTGCATTGTCACCGACCTGACATAATTATTCCAAGTTTTAGCTCACTCGGAAACCGGGAAGTGGGTCAAATTTAACTTTAATTTGTTTGCATAGTTAATTAATTACTTCCTTAGTTACAGGTGAACCTAATAAAAGCGTGTTAAAATAGTAGTTTATGTGACTGATACATGATGGGGGGCATTTCATAATGATATCACTCGAGAGTTTTAATGCCTTATTATATACAGTTACATACATTAGTTTATCTACACACATATCATAAGCTCTCTTTGATGTGTTCAGGAACCGCATGTTCGACCGGCATTGTGGCATTGATCATTGCTCTGCACTTGTTTAACTTGTTCAGTAGTACCAACTTTACAGACAAACTAGGGGCGGCACGCAGGCGGGCTTCGGAGTCCGAAATTTTAATGTCATAATATGTCGAATATTGATACATTATGGTCATAATGTATAAGAAATTAGTTTTTACCAAGTAGTATAACATTATGCAGGTCGTACCCTGCGGTTTTTGGACGCAGTAAAGAGGGTCTATGATACATGTGTAGATAATAGTAGTTTATGTGACTGCTACATAATGGAGGGCATTAAAACTCTCGAGTGATATTATTATGAAACTAGCCACTTACTCTCGAGTTTAAATGCCTACTTATGTACACACACATCTTTGACGGAACGGTCAAATCATCAATAGTTTGCGTTGTCTGTCCCTCATATTTAAATAAATTACGGCAGTTTAAGTTGCGAATTTGTCTGAAAAGTGTTATTGGCTTGCAATACGGAGTACCAGTGATAGTTATACCTCGTAACGTGCTCCCTAACAAGCTATAAATCTAATTTTGATAACTATCTTATTCGCTAAGTGCCGCCGTGGCTACAAACGAGTAAGGCGCCCGTGCATGCTATTCTCGCGGTTAAGTGTCCTACGTTCGGGTCAGTGTTGCGCGCAGTGGGACCGGGGCGCACGAGCATAGCAACTGTGTATAGTGATTCACCTGTCCAGTGCTGCGGTCATTGAGTGCCTACATAGAAGCGACACGCGACTAGAACCTAATCAATTTTCTCTGTGAGGACTACAAAATGAAATGCGCCGGTTGTAAATCCACTGCAGCCAGAGATGTTAAGTACTACAGCTGCTCTTCTCAGTCATGTAAAGAGGTCTATTGCTCCCTCTGCACCGGTATCAGATCCATGACCCCAAATCGCCTAAAAACATGGATTTGTCCACTATGCCAGTCTAAGCAGAAGAAGACTGGCAACAATGCAAGTACTCCAGTTAGGAACTTGGGTGATCTCGCTACCTTACGGAAAACTTCTTCCGCGTCTAAATCTGACGAAGGAGTAGGTAGCAACGCCAGCAGCGGTGATGGAAACGGCAATGTGGACGGTGAAGTCAACAGTGAAATGATAGGCGATGGTAATGGGGATAGAAGCGGCGGCGGTAGAGTTAGCGACGGTTGCGACGTCCCTGAGACTAGCGTAAGAAGTGGTAGGGAAGACAGTGTCATCAACAATGCAGCTACTACCACGAATGATGATGGAGCAGGAACAACATCTGAAACTGGAGTTGGTGCGATGTCTGCAAATGGGGACAACCACTTGTCTGCCCTGATACGCTCCGAGATCTCCAAGTGTTTGCGCTCCGAGCTACAGAGAATCCTAAAGGACGCTTTAGCTCGAGAACTGGCACCATTGCAAAAACAAGTAACTGAACTCATTGAGGCGGTGTCCTTTATCGACGGACGTTACGACGATATGAACCGTCAGTTACTGTCACGAGAAAGTGGATTGAGAAAGTGGATTAAGATTGGGAAAGTAGCTGTGAGGATTTGTGGATTGTAGTTGGGTTGATGGAGGGAAGGTTCCTTAAACGTATTGGCATAGGTGTAGTGTACCTATCGACACCACCAAAGTTTCCTGAAATTAATGCCTACTTAGAAAATACCACGGATATACTGGGAGTACTGGACGATTACATTGTGGTTGGTGATTTTAATATGAGCTTCATAACCTGGTCTGTAGGTGATGACGCGCAAAGCGAGGGTTTCACACCGAACAATTATCATAACAAGTTTGGCCATGCCCTGGTTGATTTCATGTCCCTAACCGATATGCATCAATTCAATGCAGTCAAAAACTACCAAGGCAAGATCTTGGATCTGGTTCTTAGTAGTACTCCTTGTGAGGTTACTAGACCAGACCACATCATCAGTAAATTGGACCCCTACCATCCTCAATTATCCATTAATACACGTATTAAAAATGTAAACACAAATGTTCTGCCACCTAATCCTAGAACTGACTACAATTTCTTTAAAGCTGATTATGAGAAAATCATACCAAGTCTTAAATCAATAGATTGGCCAAAATGTTTTATAAATTCTGACAATACTGATGCACATGTCGAGATTTTCTACAAGAAATTGAGAGATGTAATTTTACTGCATGTTCCTAGGAGGAAATCTCGCAACCAGACACATCCACCATGGTTCAGCACAGACCTAATTAAGTTGCTTAAAGAAAAAGACAAATTGAGACTACGAGCGCAAAGGTACAAAAATCCTAGGGACAGGCAAGAATACCAAATTCTCCGGAAGCGATGTGACAGGCTTTTTAACACACGTTATAGAGAATACTTGAACAAAGTAGAATGCAGTCTGAAACATAATCCTAAAGCATTTTGGAGCTATGTAAAAAGCAAAAGATCGGCCAAGGAAATGTTTCCATCCATTATGCACCGTGGCAATCAGTCTGCTGATACAGGTACCGGTGTAGCTAATCTGTTTGCTTCCCAGTTTAGTTCTACTTTTAGTTTTGATACTCGCATCATGTTATCGTCATCCACTGTAGTACCAGCCGGGTATTGGGATCCACAATCGAAACTTATCAACAACATTGTCCTCACCGAAAATTCTATACTTAAGGCTCTCAAAAACCTAAATCAAAATAAAGGAGCAGGTCCTGATGGTATTCCACCTATATTTCTGAAGAGATGTGCATCTGCTCTGTCTTATCCGCTCTCACTAATATTCAACATGTCTCTAAGGAGTGGTGTATTTCCGTCTGAGTGGAAAAAAGCGCGTATAGTACCAGTGTATAAGAAGGCTGCCAACAATGACGTCAGCAACTATAGGCCTATCTCTATCCTATCTGCGTTCTCTAAGCTGTTCGAAGTATTGATATGCCCTATTGTAACCAACCATACGAGGCACCAAATACGTACACAGCAGCATGGATTTCAGCATAAAAAATCTGTAGTTACCAATCTGGCTTCCTTCATCACTGATCTCATTGAAAGTGTTGATGAAGGAAGCCAAGTTGATGCTGTCTATACCGACTTCAGTAGTGCATTTGACAAAGTCTCACATACTATTCTGATAAGCAAGTTAAAATGTCAATACGGCATTCACGGGACTCTGCTTGAATGGTTCGATTCATATTTGAATAAAAGACCTCAGAATGTGGTTATCAACGGTTATCAATCTCAGAGTTATACCGCTACGTCTGGTGTCCCGCAGGGCTCACACCTGGGACCAATTCTGTTTGTGCTCTTTGTCAACGACACTGTGTCTTGTATTAGACATAGTGACTGTTCCCTTTTCGCTGATGACATGAAATTATACAAGCAAATTGACTGTGAGAGAGATGTTCGCTTACTACAAGAGGATCTGGACCGCGTGCACGAGTGGTGTATCGACAATCAGATGCTTCTGAATACGTCTAAATGCCAATTCATTAGATTCACTCGCAAGAAAAAGCCAATTTTGGCACACTATCGCATAAATAATGATGAAATTGGTGAAATCACACAGATTCGTGACCTCGGAGTAATTCTGGACTCAAAATTAACCTTTATTCCACACTACGATCACATTGTCACCAGAGCTGCTAAAATGCTAGGGTTTCTGAAGCGCGTCACAAAGTAATTCAAGCGAATCAGTTCTAAAGTGTGCCTTTTCAATGCTCTACTTCGCAGCATTCTGGAGTTTGCCAGTGTCATCTGGAACCCAGTTTACAACATCCACAAGGAGAGATTAGAGTCGATTCAGAGATCTTTTACAAGGCACCTTGCGTTCATCAGTCCAGGTATTAGTCACAATGTATTCAAAATAACTGTTTTAAATATGTTTTATGTGTTTTAGGTATTTTTATAAGTATAGGTTTTGTTTTTCTATAAACTCACATTGTATATATATATGTATATGTAAATTCATATTAGTAACTACCTTATTTTTTATTTTATTTTTATATTCCCTTAACTATACATACATAAACAGAAGACAGATTTAAGTATTTGTATTTTCTTTTCTTTTGTCATCATCAATAATGTCATTGATTGATCGATTTGATATATTGTGAATGTTGTGCGCATCTGTTATTGATGCAAACACATGAACTCTGTTAGCATTGTTTATTTTAATGTAAGTGTTTGCATTGTTGATGTGCCTGTCATAAATAAATAAAAATACACTAGTTTATCTACACAAATATCTTAAGCTCTCTTTGATGTGTATGTTCGACCGGCATTGAGGCATTGATCATTGCTCTGCACTTTTTTTAGCTTGTTCAGTAGTACCAACTTCACAGACAAACTAGGGGCAGCACGCAGGCGGGCGTCGGCGTTCGAAATTTGAATGTCATAATATGTTTTGAATGCCATGAATATTCAGATAAGAAATGAGTTTTTACCAAGTAGTGTATCATTATGCTGATCGTAACGTGCGGTTTTTGGACGCAGTAAAGAGGGTATATGATACGTGGGTAGATAAACATCTTCAAAACGCTTTAGGTACAAAAAACCTAAGACCCAAAGTCAAAGGACGCACTGGTGCTTAAATAATAACCCTCTCAGTCCCACTTCGAACGCGAACCCAAACTATTCTCTGAATACCATTGTAGGGTGGGGA
Source organism: Argyresthia goedartella (assembly GCA_949825045.1). Lineage (NCBI taxonomy): Eukaryota > Metazoa > Arthropoda > Insecta > Lepidoptera > Argyresthiidae > Argyresthia > Argyresthia goedartella. The sequence continues at coordinate 24,021,430 of OX463832.1, forward strand.
CCGTGATGCCTACTGAAGTTCACTGAACAGACCAGACAGACACGACAGACAGGCCACGTTTGCACAGCATGTTCTATACAGTTAAAGGATTGGGTACCCAAAAAGAAAAGGACGTGCCGTGCAAGCGTGGCCTATGCTTGTCTTGCCTTTTACCGGGCGCAGCAGAATTTGTCACTGGTTTTGGACCAAGCTATAAAGTTGAACGTTTGGTGGCAGTATATTTCTTATGCTGGCGCCTTCAGTTTCAGTGACGGTATGACTATGAGTGTTGCTCTAACTTTCAGCAGTTGCGCATTCAGGCATATTTTACATAAAAAACCGTATTATTTACATATTTAGGGCATATTTAGGGCTCCGTAATATATGTTAAATATGAGCCGAAATGTGAGGGAATTTTGAAGGGAAATATTAAACTGCATATCAAATATACTGACTTGCACAGAAAGTATACTGATTTTTACAGAAAATATCAGGGCAAAATACTGCGGTAGCTTAGGTGAAGGGTAAAGGGGTTGAGCGAAGCGAAGCCCCCTCTATCCTTCGTATTAGGCTGAACATGTAAGAAAAACAAAAATACTTAAAACATAAAAAGTGTTTTTGCTGATCCTTTTTTGCTGTGAAAATCAGTATTTTTGATGTGCGATTAAATACTAGCCAATTTTAAAGAATTAATCTGATTTATCAATATTTGTTGGTAAAATATAGGTACGTTAACATTAAGTATCACCTATTTTTAAGGACTAGGCCAATTGGAAGTTAAAGATCTTTCGGCGCATCATTTTGTAAAAATTCTGATTTTGATGGCTTCATTTTCCAAAATTTTTTATACAAATATATACAGTATTTATGTACTGCAACGAGCTATAAACAATGATAGCCCATTCGATGGGGTAGGATAATATATTTTTCACACCTTTCATTCGGAAAAGTAAGTTTTGCTCCACGACGAGAGGGAGCAAAATGCTACTTTTCTGTTCAAGCTACTTTTTTAATTTATTCATTGGCATGCAGCTTTTACGCAATGTGCCAATTGAACACAGATTAAAAAATATAATGTAATTATGAAATTGCATTACAATCGACAACGATGACGTAGTCGATTAAAAACGAACATGTTTGAAGTTTTAACTTTAACAACGTTATATGCAAATTTATGAATTTTTCGTAATATTTAAAAAAAATGTTACAATAAATTATATGTTTTACTGAAATCAAAACTATCGATGACTGTTATTCTGATATAATGAATATTAATATCCGAAACCATTATAATATTCGATTCGATCATTTTTACACAATAGTAAAAGTACACAGGAACATTTTATCTGTGGTGACCTTTCCCTAATCCTTTACAATCCATCATTATATATGAAAAAAATGTTTACGTTGTTCGATTACTGTAAAAGTGGTAAAAGTATAATTCAAAGTATAGTTTTTTTTTAGAGCAATTTAAATTTTCCTCATAGTCGGTGTGAAAAGTTGAATGTGTCACTCAGGAGCAAAATTATTTTCGTCATGGGCGTTAACGCTTGAATCCTTCGTTACGCTCAGGATTCTATCGTAGAATCCTTCCCTTTACTCTGGATTCAATGTACGGCCCTCGCCGTAAATACATAATTTTGCTCCCTTGTGTCACAAGGGAGCAAAATGATGCTCCTGAGTGACACATTCAACTTTTCACACCGACTATGAGGAAAATTTCAATTAAATGCTCTAAAAAAAAACTATTCTTTGAATTATACTTTCACCGCTTTTACAGTAATCGAACAACGTAAACAAAACTTTTTTTCAATGGTGGATTGTGAAGGATCAGGGAAAGGTCCCCACAGATAAAATATTCCTGTGCTACTTTTACCGATGTGTACAAATAATCGAATCGAATATTATAATTGTTTCGGATATCAATATTCATTATATCACAATAACAGTCATCAATAGTTTTGATTTCAGTAAAACATATAATTTATTGTGACATTTTTTTGAAACACCTACCATAAATCAATTATACGAAAAATCATAAATTTTCATATAACTGCGATGAAATTATAATCGATTATTTTATTAAGATCTGTGTTCAATTATGTATCTACATGCCAATGAATAAATTAAAAAAGTAGCTTGAACAGAAAAGTAGCATTTTGCTCCCTCTCGTCGTGGAGCAAAACTTACTTTTCCGAATGAAAGGTGTGAAAATAACTATTTTTGCTCCCCCTTCTAGCAGTATGGAAGCCACCCTGAAAACCATTTAAAAAATATTTTATCAATTTGTTTACCTTTGGGCCCACAAATTGTTTATACTGTGAATATTTGAAGACTGTAGCTTTACCCGTTTGGCTGTTAAACCTGTGTGACAGTATGACAGACGGACGGACGGACACGTGAGTGACAGCAATAGGGCTCCGAATTGACCCTTCGGGTACGAAACCCTATCAAAACATGAATTCCAAAATGTATTGGTAAGCGCAAATCTCATAAAAAGGCTGGACCGTTATGGATAAACTTGTTTTAAGTATTAGTTGAACCCTTCGGAAGGTTCAACGGGGAGAAAATTTTGAAAAAACGCTCCGTGAAAGCCAAGAACCTAAAAATCATTTAGTATGAGGATTTTCTATGAGATCACAAGATTGTGGCGGCAATTCGACATTTGAATTTTGTTTTTCCTCTAATTCAAAATGGCCCGTTTCCTTGAAACGAATGCGAAGCTGCTAGTCTAGTCTAGTCTAGTCTAGTCTAGTCTAGTCTAGACTAGTCGCTAGTGGTAAATAGGTGAAACTTTGGACTTGTTCAAGCTGGACAGAAGTTAACCTCCAGCTTATTGCTTCACAATGGGACCAAGTATACCCAGAATATAGTTTCGAATTCGTTTAACCAGCAAAAACTCTTTGCTGTTTTAAATATTGAATGAGGACTTAACTTTATGTTTTGAGTATTTTTTATTGTTCTTACATGTTGAAAGCTGAAATCACTTCGCTTCGCTCACCGCCTTTACCCTAATTTAAGGGATATTTGCTGTGCAAATCAGTATTTTTGATGTGCAGTTTTTATATTTCCCTTTCACAATTAATAATTTTAGGCTGGCAACATTTTGGTCAAAATTCAACCTGTTTCCGCTAATCTAGTTAATTATTAGGCTCCATCTTATAAACCTACTACTATTAATCAGTACATTGATAAGTACTCCATTGATAGTCAGATCGAATACTGTATATTCCTATGTTGTAAAATATATATGTCGCAGGGATCAACTTTTTGAACTACCAGGAGCCGAGCGAATCAGAGCGGAGCGAAGCAACCCCATGTAGCTTCACAGTACCGTATTGGTTGCTTATTTTGCGTTTATTTTCGACCAGGACACATATAGTAGATTTTACAACAAGTGCACAAAACGAACCATTTTTATCCGAGACTTTTAGCAGCCCGAGCCGAAGGCGAGGGCTGATAGTAATATCGAGGATAAAAATGGTTTTGTGGACGAGTTATAAACTCTGCTTTTCACTTCGATTGCGAGAATTCAACAATAATTTGAGAAAATTCAATACGAAAAGTTCACGGCTTCTTTCCCGCTACTTTACTTTTTTAATTTTCCTGCATAATTTTCGGGCAAAGAAAAAAAATATACAGCCTATTCTTAAATTATTTTGGAATAATGTTTTTTTTTGTGGTAAACACGTTTTGATATTTAGTTTCTTTTTCGTATTATCTTATTATAAATCAAAAATGCAAATGGGATGGAAATATTATAAATTAGCAAGTTTTATCCATGTACAATTAATTGTTTTTGGCTGTATGGGCTAAATGGTCACTGCCTTAGTGTAGACACATTTAAAAAGCTACTTTTATGCACAAGAGCATAAAATTCAACTTTATGTCGCCTAGATCCTGCATAAAGTAGTACTTTTTCGAGCATGAGAAGTGAAAAAGTTTATTTTTGTCATTTCACTAAACCAGTTTCGGGAATTGGTGAAATCCCTTGGGTTTAGGGATATGTTAAAATCGTGTCATTATTTGACCATTTCCCTGGATTTTATCAAATCCCTGCAAAATCCACAAACACATGATACCTACCTACATTTGTTAAAGTGAGGTTTACTTTAATGCTAACACATCCAAAATATAATGACGATAAAAACAACTATTAACTCACTAATAAACTAACGGTCTTACTAATAAAAAAAGTTATTCACAGTATAACTTATACAGTGTTTTGTCTTGCTTTGACATTTGACATTTACTCGACGTATAATAATAATACCTTGGACACTATTAACACACATTGATCTAGCCCCAAACTAGGATTCTATCTTGGGTACTAGACAACGATACACATACTTATATAGATAAATATTATACTTAGATAGATAAACAACCATGACTAGGGTACAAACATCCGTTCTCATCAAACAAATATTTGCCCCCACCAGGAATCGAACCCGGGACCCTTGGCTTCGCAGGCAGGATCACTGCCGTCTCGGCTATTCGGGTCGTCATATGGAAGGGACAAAACACTGAATAAATTAAACAGTGAATAACTTTTTAATTAGTAAGCCCGTAAATGTTTTGACAGTTCGTAAATATCCACTATTTATTCAGTCAAACACCGGATCGAGTTTTAATTTTCTTGCGAAATTTATCATTTTCTGTTGTTTAGGTGCCATGAATACTGTATATCATGTCAATTTAATTATCATTTATTTAAACAAAAATTAGAACATTGGTGGATTTTACCTATATATGTAAGATAGTCAAAACCGTTAGTTGATGAACTAACGAGTCCGTTGATCAACTATCGACAGATAGTAAACCGGATCGGCAGGGTTTAGATTTTACGTTTCTATTGGTCTTACATGTCAACCTAACACGAAGACTGTTCGGGGGCTTTGCTGCGCTCGCCCCTCTAGTCTTCACCTAAGTAAGCTATTATCTCAGTGTTTGCCCTGGTATTTCGTTTGCAATTCAAGTTTAAACCAGTTTACTATTTAACGGTTTTAACCGTTAGTTTATAAACTAACGGGCCCTATAGTAAGCAGTACGATACAGTTTACTATCTGTCGATAGTTGACCAGCTAAGGAGAAAAAAAACCGTTAGTTGATAAACTAACGGTTTTTTGACAATCTTACGGTGACATATACATACTAACTGATGCCCGCAACTCATTTGCGTGTTCCAAGGAATGATCATTTACCGAGACAACGTTACCCTCCTTCTGCTGCAGTCGGATAAAATTATCTCATATACTATCTCTTTGCTAAATTTCATTCAAATCCGTTCAGCCGTTTAAGCGTGATTGAGGCACAAACACACAAACATCCAAACATCCAAACATCGCTACTTTCACATTTATAATATTAGTTGGACAAGTATATGGCCCAGTGGTTACACGCTCGCTTGTCACTTTGGATATGGGTTCTAATCCCAAACACAAAAGTTTTAAATCTAAGGGCTGAAAGATAAGCGAGTTAAGTTATGTTACCTCGTCCGTGCAAAGGTCCCCGTTACTCCAGGCGGAAAGACCATCAGTGTGAGAGGGACGGAATCGGGAAAAAATGACAAAACGTAGCGCCCAACCACATATTTTTTTTTAAATAAACTACGCTATTTTGTCAAAATGATTTTCAAGGAATGTTTACTAATACATAATATCCACATTTTGATTGCAATTCCGCAATAAAATAAGTTATGATTTCAGAATTACAGGAAAAAGTAAAACAATTTAGAGGTATTTTCGCAATTAAATTCTGTCGAGAAAAATTCATCCAATCGCGTTTTCCTTCAGTGAGAATCTTAATCAAATACTCAATAAACGTTAACCTGAAAATCAAATATGTAGATAACTTGGTAGTGGAGTAAATGGATACGAAAAAAAAAACCCATATTTTTTTTCGTATCACCTTAAGACATACTCTCGGGTTAACCTTACTTGTACGAAATATAATTTTCGACCTCAGATCTCTTTCCGTCTATTAGTTAACAGAACCACAGAGCAATAAATAGGAAGGTGGTTTGTGAAGGCCCTCCTTTAGGGCACTGGCTGAACGAGCGTAAACCGGTTTTATCCAGTGGCGGCGCGTACTAGACACAGCGGCCAGTGCTCACTCACACATGCGCAGTATGCTTGTAGTAGGTTACCTACGAAGGCGTGGTTCTATGAACCTTTGTCTCTGGTCCTTTCTTCCTCTGCGACAGAACCACTGATTGACAAGAACTAATGAGACAAACAAACCCAGTAGTTCTGTCAATCAGTACAAGTCAGAACTGCACAACAGAACTAGTCAGTAAGGATGTAATCAACCGTTGTGGTTTGTTTTCTAATTCACAATAACACGAAAATCCATCATCTCAATGCCGAGGTAGCGTTCATGAAGCGTTCCACGTGACGTCACAGACTGTGCAATTCTCAAGGCGTTAAAACTAAATACAATGGCCGCTTAAAATCATACGTAAGAGACGGTTGCTATAGTTTCTAAACCAGTTTAAACCTGCTTACTTTGATGCTCAGAAATAATGATCAACAGGAAAATGAAAATGGAAAATACATCCCGTTGTTTTTTTAAACTTTCGTCCGACTCAGGGCACTGAAGAAAAAAATATATGTTATGTATATATTTAAATTAACTCCGTGGTTTCACGCTTGCTTCTTACACAGGAGATGCAGGTTCGATTCCTGACCATTTAACAATGATATAATTAATTTATCTTAAGTACGTATACGGGCGTTCTAACGGTGATGGAAAACATCATGAGAAAACCTTCATTATTCCATAGTTGCGGCGATGGGCTAGCGCCCTGTCACGCAAAATGGAGTATTGAATAACTGGCTCAAAGTGGACACAAATGTGCCTCTGCCACTCCGTATGGGAACAGGCATTATATTAAAAAAAAACTGAAAAATACCTAAAACCCATTAAATTGTGGCCTTATTTCTATAGCTTGCTACCGCGCTCGCATTATCGCACGTTGCTGTTATTTCACGGCAAATGTAACACAATCAAAATCTTGCGAAGGAAAAATAGAACCAATATTTTGTTACGATACGTAAACTACAGTCCATGATTTGGGCGTAACTTTACAAAAAAACAACCTCCATACGTAGAAAGGCAATCGGTTAGTTGTGACGCCTCTGGAATCGGTGCCAGTGTCACCTGAGCGATTCTAATTTAGTACGCTCTACACTGCCAAGCGACAACTCATTGTGCGAAGAACTCTAATTATTCGCTGAGCAATATCATTATTGCAGTCAGGATGTTCGAATACAAACCTTATTGCTGCGTGGAAAAAAAAAACACGCGAGTTTTGCCGCGCATTCAATTATGCGGAATATTTTTTTTTTTTTCGAAGAATAGGTTATCGGATAAACAGCCTCTGAGACAAGTCCACAATTGCAAAGAGTTCGGATTTGTAGTTTAATTTTTGAGTGAATCCGGTCAGGCAAATATTTATTCCATATACTTACATTACATATACAAAATAATGATTGAATGTTATAAAAAAAAGATGCAGTGGCACATTTGGCAAGTAATTGAATTTACCTATCACCGCACTTATTAGGATATAAAGGTGGTTTCCTCATTATCTTGAACGTCGGTATAATGTGGTAACTATCTCACAAGATGTTTACTATTCAACGTGCGTGTATCTCAAATTGATTGATCAATATCTCGACCAAACACTCCTTATCTCACTAAACGTGATAAAACAAACAAATCAACTTTAAAACGATAATGCATTACAAAAAGTCCATATCCGATGGACCTTATCGGTCACGTCCGGCCTTGGCCCGGCATTAGATCTAGCATAATTAATATTTTTATCGATTCGTCGGCAGCGGCCGTGGCACATCACTAGAGTTGCGTAATTCCAGTTTTGCATCGCGCCAAGGTCGATACTTTTTGCTGGTTTATCATTGTTTGTGTGTTTGGTGTTTTGTTCGCGCGGGAAATGTAACGAGAGACGTTCTGTTTGAGTTAGCTACAAAAGAGTCAATTAAAAATAATTAAACTAGTGGCTCTATGAGCTATACACTGCAAGACCACGCGAGAGATGCAAGAAATTTGCGTTTTTTTTTTACTAATTTCCACCGCCTCACACCAACGACCCCTTGAAGTTTATCGGATGAACAAGTGAAATTAATATAAATTCAAATGTTCCGACTGCATTTTCTTTCAATATCACATACAAACTTATGTTAGCACCTGGTTACGTACATGGAGTATGAAAGTAGCCGCACTAATAACTATTGTGAACTAAATTTTGCTATCTAAAATACAACCTATTGACATTTCACTAAAATGAAATAGCCTAGTCATTTTTACGATCTCCACAGATCAAATAACACCTCATTGGCCTGCAAAACTTAGTACTACACTTTTAAATATTATTTTTTTGTAAACTATAAAAGTACGAGATTTAAAATAAACAACGTTTTAAAGCAAATTAAATCAACTTTCCTTGAAACTATAGTACATAATTTAATTCTCTTTCGAGTCTTTTTTATTTTGAAAGTATTTCCTCTACTTAAAAAAAGTTACTGCAATTTTTAAAGTGTGATACTTAGTTTTGCAGGCCAGTGTATATCAACCCATTTGGGCTGTGGCGGTTCAATTTGAAGTTTATAATAATAATAATAATACCTTGGACACTATTTACACACATTGATCTAGCCCCAAACTAGGATTCCCTGTATCTTGGGTACTAGACAACTATACACATACTTATATAGATACATATTATACTTAGATAGATAAACAACCATGACTAGGGTACAAACATCCGTTCTCATCAAACATCTGTTATTCTTACATGTTCAACCTAACACGAAGGATAAATTCTCAAACCGACTCTCGTGAATTTTTGTGAGCAGGTTCTATGATTAAATAGTTTTATTACATCGATTCAGTTTTACGAAATTTAATGAAATGGCCGAGATATGGGGTATGACGACCCGAATGGCCGAGTCGGCAGTGACCCTGCCTACGAAGCCAAGGGTCCCGTTCGAGTCCCGGTGGGGCCAAATATGTTTTTGATGAGAACGGATGTTTGTACCCTAGTCACGGTTCTTTATCTATCTAAGTATAATATTTATCTAATAAGATACAGGGAATCCTAGTTTGGGGCTAGATCAATGTGTGTAAATAGTGTCCAAGGTATTATTATATATTATTATTACTTGCTATACTTACGAATTTACGTATTCATTAACCTCAGAGGAACAAAACTCTTTGCTTACCTACTCCATGCTCGTTACTAACACTCGGCGCCCTCTGAGTGAAACTGCTTTGACAGTTTTCTTCCCCACAGCCTATCATCGTGATATTGACATGTTTTTAGAGTTCCGTAACTGAAGCTCGCCAAACGGGATCTTCTCACCTTACAAGTTACGTCATTTTAATGCCCTTTTTTGCACGATGTTAAGTGTCTTCTCTTCTTGTGTAAGTCCTACTCGCTTTTTCTGCCATTAGTTTCTTTACACATTACACAATTGCCGCTAACTACAATCGCGATTTTAAGGTGATACGAAAAAATCAGGTTTTTTTTTCTTTCTAATCCATTTACTCCACTATGAAGTCATTTACAGATTTGATTTTTGGGTTAACGTTTATTGAGTATTTTATTAAGATTTTCACTGAAGGAAAACGCGATTGGGTGAAATTTTCATGATAGAATTTAATTACGAAAATGCCTCTAAATTGTTTTATTTTTTCCTGTAATTCTGAAATCCTAACTAATCTCATTGTGGAACTGCGTCCAAAATGTAGAAATGTATTCGTAAACTCTACTTAAAAACTTTTTAACAAAATAGCGCAGTTTATTTTTAAACAATTTTTCTGTGGTTTTGCGCTACGTTTTTTCATTTTTTTCCCGATTCCGTCCCTCTCACACTGCGGGTCTTTCCGCCTGGAGTAACGGGGACCTTTGCACGGGCGAGGTATCGCCTTAACACGTTTTTTTCAATAATTAAGTCAATTTGTCTGTTTTTTCAGCACATTTGGTGTTGGCCGCTCGTGGCGGGAGGTGTCAAGGTTCGATCACTATTCGTGTCAACTCAATTGCTCAATCAATACAGTTGACAATGAACGCTACAGTCGACGACACAAGTGATTCACGCCTTGTCAAATGTGGCGGCAGAGGCACAAACACACTGCGTTTAACTAGATAAACATACAGGCACATTCATTGCTTCTGGCCCCACACTAGGCTACCCTATGTCGTAGGAAGCAGAAACAGTAACGTCACACACATATAAACATCCGAGACCTGGGTTTTTTTTTGACAACCGCTGCTCCGCAGAGGTCGTCATTAATTATTATTATTTTTAAGCATTTCATTATGACTCTTATGAATAATGATCACACAAGTTTATTTTCGTATTGCAGGCGCGCGCCAAGTTATCGTAGTTTTTCAATAGGGAGTTATGGGATCTAGTCGGCTGGAATAGCAACCAAAGTGAAATATGTACCTAATTTTAATATACGTCACTAACGTTTGATAGCACAAAGCATTTTTCGGAATCTTGTATTGTATTTTATACAGAGAAAAAGAGATTTTATAAACAAAAAAAAGGTTTTTGGCTATGGAATGATTTCCAACTGCAAAACAAGAGTACCTTTTTAAAGCATGGATAATGCAAAATTGTTTGCACTTTTTTAACTGACTGTACCACGTCGAGATTGGCAGCCAACCGAATGAATTGTTTGTTGCATCTATCTGTTTCTGTTGTCAATGAGACAACACTAAAAATGTTTTAAAAAGGTCGAGGAAATATATTGGCTATTAGGAAAAATAATGGACACCCAAGCCACAGACCACTTTTGTGTTTTATGAGATCAAATCTTTTTTTTTTAAACAGTCAGTAGTCCGCCAATGTGGCTATAATTTTTTTTCTACATTAAGTTGGCTATCCGTAAATTAATCACATGTAGTGGCAGGCAGGCATGGCCTGGTAAAATGCATCGTCACATGTAGTGGCAGGCAGGCATGGCCTGGTAAAATCCATCGTCACATGTAGTGGCAGGCAGGCATGGCCTGGTAAAATGCATCGTAACATGTAGTGGCAGGCAGGCATGGCCTGGTAAAATGCATCGTCACATGTAGTGGCAGGCAGGCATGGCCTGGTAAAATGCATCGTCTCATTTCTTATAATCAATTTTACGGCCACATAAAATGAAGGTAGCTATTTTCCTTTTAAGACGCTGATTAAATAAATATGGGGTGCTGTTTTCATGTGTTTTTCAGGAAATACTGGGAAAATCGTAATTAATTTCTGGTATATGTAATTTGACTATATAATCTAGAGATTCTTAATTGGAAAACATGTTTGGATAAAATTTTCTCGATAGAAAATAAATACAAAGTCAACCCTTTTTTTATGGTTTTATCCTATTACACCGCAGTAGTAAGTGAATATGACTGTGTGATAATTGCAATGTATGAACAATTGTTATTTCTAACGATTTTCAATTCGAAAGTTAATTCCCTGAAATAGTTTATTTTTTATGATTTTTTTTTACGTTTTGGCGCTTACGTTGTTTCAGATTAGTCGCGAGTGCATTATTGGCATCCCGCTTTTTCTTATTCGCGAGTAATTATTGCATCTCACGTCCACTCGACAGCGCATTTTTATTCCATCATCGCCTTAAGATGTTTGCATTTTTTATTTCTATGTGCAGGCTGTGTAATTTTGAATTAGGTCACCTTAATAGTGTTTCTACTTGCAAGCAGGTCTCTTAAGGTTTAGTATTTTGGATAGGTGTTAAAAACACGTTTAATACCTCGGAGTTAAAGGAAACGAAGCCAGAGCCCTGTTTTTCCACTTTTCACAGAGCAATTTTCCGTCAAGCTAAAAACACAATACACACTATTTTAAAATAGTTTAAAGTTCACTGCACTCCAGAAACGCGCGGCGAACACGAAATTGTTAAAAATAAACGTAGGCTGCACGTTGCGTTTACGCCTTGGTCTATCTAATTTTGAATTTTTTAAAAAGTACAAACGTCAATCGCTTCGGTTTTCAAACGCACGCGCCGAGCTGCCGCGCGAATCGGCCGGCGACTAATATAAATAGAGACGCGTAGCTCGTGCGCTGTTATCGATAAGCCGACAATTTCAGATCCACATCTCGCCCCCACCAAAATGCTCGTCGCGTGCTGACTATTCAAATCAGCAGGTTACGCTTTTCGCCTGTAACCCGACTGTTTCAAAATTTAGTCAACACATCTGAGATGCTTTCGGTGGGTGTCTCGTTGAATTTGTCCGGTTGGTTAGGAAAAGTCACAAGGTGTATTTAAATCGGTTTGTCTATTCTATGATGTTGGGATATAAATACCGTCCTGTCGCCTAGAGAGCCAACGCTGAAAATGTCAGACGATGTAGCGTCCTTTTGCATTCGTTTACGTGTCAGTTTTTTGTTTTTGTTTATTTTGAATAGCTTGGTGTATCTTTAGGAAAATATTCTACTTCAAAACAGTTTGCGCATGGTTTGCGCCAAGTTTCTTTGGCTCTGAGTGGGCGGTCACCTATCTCTCTCACCCCTTACCGTACGCGAGAACGAGAGGTCACAGCAGTATTCAAAATTTCGGACCCATTTGAGGCAAGATATGCGTTACAAAATAGATCAATATGTCTTCTTTCCTTCAGACAGATCACTAATCTTTCGCCGAAATTGTACGTAGCCCAATCATGTCCCCACCGAGGGTCACAGGCCTTTACCCGGATACGAGTAAGGTTAAGCCATACTCCACCACGCTGGCTCAGTGCGGGTTGGTGGAGTGGTTTTACGACCACTACCACGTAGCGATAGTAGCCGGGACCTACAGCTTATCACGTCATCCGAAACACTGAACGTCCGATACTGTACTTAGGATCAATTAATTATCTCATTGGTACATGGTCAGGATTCGAACCTGAATCTCCTGTTTGAGAAGCAACCTTGAAACCCGTTAGACCACGGAGCTCTTGAAGTCTGTATTGAAATTACGAAAGAAAATAGTTATTTCTGTCACAATGGAGCAAAATTTTGTATTTAAGGCGAGGGCGGTACATTGAACCCAGATTGAAGCGAAGGCTTCTACAATAGAATCCTGAATGTAGCGAGGGATTCTAAGTTAGAATCCTGAGCGTAACGAAGGTTTCAAGCGTTAACGCCCAAGACGAAAATAATTTTGCTCCCTCTCATCGTGGAGCAAAACTTACTTTTCCGAATGAAAGGTGTGAAAAATATATTTACTTAGATGTCTTGACAACCACACTAGCATATTGTTAGGTCTTTCCTTAAACTGGTTGACAGATACGCGGTAATGTAGCTGGCACCATACATATTTACTTAGATGTATGGCATCACATAGGTCTCTCTATAGGTACATACGTTTGTTTGTTTGCACGTAATATTAAGCACAAGGTTATGAGATGAATGTTGTATGCTCAGGTTATGAAACGCACTGAATTTCATGGTTGTATAAGTCATAGGTTTTACAGGCAATCATTTACGTGGATATGAATAATATTGGGAAATATTAAACTGCACATTAGTAATACTGATTTGCACAGCAAATATACTGATTTTTACATCAAATATCAGGGCTAAATACTGCGGTAGTAAAGGGGGTGAGCGAAGCGAAGCCCCTTTATCCCTCGTATTATTTTGAAAATGTAAGAACAACAAAAATACTAAAATATAAAAAGTATTTTTGCTGATCATTTATTTTCTGTGAAAATCAGTATTTTTGCTGTGCGATTTAAATTAAATAATATTGGGTGCTTACCAGTGAAATTATCGATATTTTCTTACGGATTCAGGAGTTCATAATTCGTGACACTCACTAGCTATTTTCATTATTATTATTATGGTTTAAAAGTAAATTTCAAAGTTTGACATCTGCATATAAAATTTTCTTTTAATTTTCAGTTTCATGACTAAAATCTGATGACTAAAATGATCTTCAAAGTCAGCTTGTCCTAAATGTCATCCATTTTCATGATAAGATTCGTATTATTTTCTACAGCTGACACTTTTTAAAATTAAATCAAATTTGCTGTTAGCTAAATGTTGTCATTCGAAAAAAAGTGTAAAAAAACGGTCAAGTGCGAGTCGAACCCGCGCACGAAGGGTTCCGTACAATGGTAGGGATGGTGTGGAAGAAATTGTTTGGATTAAACATAGGAAAAAGTTATTGGTTCGGCTACTTTTACACTCCATGTACGTAACCAGGTGCATTCATATGTTTGTATGTGGTATTGAAAGAAATATTGTATGGGAGGCCCCTGAAATATTTTATTTTTAGTATATTATTCTATTTTTTAGTATTTCTTGTTAAAGCGGCAACAGAAATACTTCATCTGTGAAAATTTCATCAGACTAACTATCACGGTTCCTGAGATACAGCCCGGTGACTGACAGACAGACGGACGGACAGCGGAGGCTTAGTAATAGGGTCCCGTTTGGCACCGTTCGGGGGGTACGTAACCCTAAAAATGTTTTTACTGAAAATTCTATCTTCAATTTTTCCATACATAATGCTTTCATAGGTAAGCCTTATCTTAGTTTTATTTGCGTATTTCGGATTACGTTTGGTCTTAAATATGTATCAGTTTCACACGATATAACCGTAAATAGGTTTGCAAATTATTTATTTACACATTTTAATTACTAGTTATTTATGTAAAATATTAAACTGCACATCAAAAATACTGATTTGCACAGCAAATTTAAGGGAAAAATACTGCGGTAGCTTGCGAAGCCCCTTTATCCTTCGTGTTATGTTCAACATGTAAGAACAACAAAAATACTTAAAACATAAACTTAAGTACTCATTAATATTTAAAACATAAAAAGTGTTTTTGTTGATCCTGTTTTGCTGTGCAAATCAGTATTTTTGATGTCCAATAAATACATGCCGTTATTTATTGACATATCTACATGAGAAGTTACTTAATTGTTTTATATTTTTAGTGTGGAGCCATAAGAAATGTATGTTCTGTATACAAGGTGACATTTAATTAGCTGACCATATTTTGGGGATTCATAGCAACGATCATTACGAACCAGTGATGTTAAACTATCGATAGTTTCGCTATCGATAGTTGACCTTGAAAAACAGGTCGATAGCTCGATAGGACTATCGAAAATATCTAAATTCTGTAATACTATCGATAGTATCGATAGTATCGATAGTGAAAATTAGGCGATACTATTGAACCGCGTCGATACTATCGATACTATCGAAACTATCGATAGTATCAAAGTTAGATACTATCGATAGTATCGATAGTATTGAGTCAAGAAAGTCGATACTATCGATACTATCGATACTATCGGTGCGTTTCGATAGTATCGATAGTTTTGCTTTAGTAACTATCGACGTGTTTTCAATACTATCGACTGGAAACAAAACGCCACCTGGTCGGTAACACAGAGACGCAAATAAACTGCATGTTCAATGTTTAGTAAAGAGCTTAATTATTATTAACGACGTTATGGATAACAACGAAACACAACTATTATTTACCGAAGACGACACGGTACAAATGAGTTCAAATTCGGCATATACACCAAAGCTCACAGGTACGTACGTACGCACGCACACACCCTCACACACATACACTCACCCTTGCTCTCACACTCACACACACACACCCTCACACAACACACACACACACACACACACACACACACTAAATATACAAAACCTTACCTTAAACGTTATGAAAATAGTATTTTTTTGTTTCAGTGGACAATTGCACTCAAACACGAGAAGCCGCTATAACATTTTCTGAGATAGGGTCCGAAAATAAGCTGTCATATTCGACACGTGAATTACCATACCTTAAGTACTATCGTAATCAACAAATTTCGGATCCTCGGAATGAAGATATGGCTAGAATCATACTATATGAATTAGAGCGTTTGCCCCAAAACCACCGCATCGCTGCATTTATGGCAATGCTCAATGAATTAAAAAAGAAACAAAACGAAGTGTCTTCTTGTCCTGCCACCGAAGAAAAAGAAGATCCAGAAGAAGCCAGGAAAACAATTTTAAAATTAAGAGTCCAGAAAAACGTGGAAAAATTGATAAAAAAATAATAAAAAAATGTAAAAAGTAAAGTATAATTGAAAACTCGCACTAGCCATAGATTGCATCGAGGTCCAATTAAAACTTAATAAAGTATTCTCAATATTCATAGTTTTATTCATTGATATCACCAAATTACAAACACGATACGACACGATATTAACAAAGATTACAACTTAAACGGATTGAGCTTTCTTAAATAATTAACATAATGAAATACACGGTGACTTTAAATTGACTGACCATATTTTGGGTATTGATAGTACCCAAAATATGGTCAGCTAATTTAACGTCACTCTGTATGAAAAAAACTGACAAACTGACTTATATTCGTTTAATGGCACTGCCGCTTTGATTAATTGGATTGATTTAAACAATTAAATATAATCAAAACTGACAAACTTACTTATAATCGTTTAATGGCACTGCGGCTTTGATTATTTGGATTAATCTAAACAATTCAATATAATGAAAACTGACAAACTTACTTATAATCGTTTAATGGCACTGCGGCTTTGATTATTTGGATTAATTTAAACAATTCAATATAATGAAAACTGACAAACTTACTTATAATCGTTTAATGGCACTGCGGCTTTGATTATTTGGATTAATTTAAACAATTCAATATAATAAAAACTGACAAACTTACTTATAATGTTTAATGGCACTGCAGCTTTGATTAATTGGATTTATTTAAGCAATTAAATATGATAAAAACTTATAAACTTACTAATAATCGTTTAATGCCACTGCCGCTTTGATTGGTTGGAATGATAATTATCTACTCTGCCGTGCTAAGCGGAATGGTCTTATCTGACACTTTTAGGTATTTTCATTTTTTTGCATATTTGGTAGGTTGGCAACACTCCCGACATGCATAAAAATCAATAGAGCCCTATCTGTGCATTTGGATACTCAAAACACAAGTTTAAGTTTGTCATATCTGCAGTTGGGTACCCCGTTACTAAGGATAAAAGTCATAACAAACAAATTATACGCTTAAAAGTCGTTTCTGCCGAGTTTCTCTCATAATACTAAGCATAATGGTCTTATCTACATATATTTTTTGTAGATAAGATTCTCATCTTTAGTAGTTTGCGTATTTCGGAAAGCATTTAGGTCTTATGGCTACACTGTTTATTGATTAACTCCTGTCAAATATTTTCGCGATTTGCCATGTGCGTAGTCGCATTTGTGAAAAAGGCGGCCACGCACATTTATTACCTGTAGTTATGTTTCATTCATCGCAAACACTGTTGTGATGTGATGTTTATCAGATAATGTTACTCGATATGCAAGGCTCGGCCTACTATACTTAACACTTATATGTAGTTTTGTTTAATTTATAACTTGTAAAATCAGAATATGCTTCTCATTGGCTAGGTTACACTATCGTCTATAATAATATACAAGCACGTGGTTATTTATTCTTTAGTAGATTATAATTAACATTCAAAACAAGAAGTGCATTTATGTATTTGCCGCTTAGACGGTTACGGCGGTCAGTAACTATCTGTCCGGCTTTTGAGAAGATTCTCTCTGCTGGTGTTGAGCTTCCTGGTATACATAAATATTTAAGAGCAACATGTTTCAGGTTGTTTTCATTAAATATCCAGTACTCAATTGGATATTCCGTCCTCGATAACAAAGGCTTCTCTAGATATTGCCGGAGGTCAATGATAGCATCACTTGTTACTGAATGAATCTCATTATTTTGATTTGCATCTACAAATGATAGAAGACTGTCTAGTTTAGATTTCTTGTAGGCACTGCAATCATCTTCCAGTGAGCTTTCGCCAGTTGCAGTAGCACTTACTCTCATATTTTGTCTTGACGATAGATATGAAGAGTACTCTTTTTGAACGTAGTTTATTGCTCTTTCTACATCGGTATTTGTTTTAAATCCGACTTTCTTGAAGTGCGGGTTTAAGAGTGTCGCAATAATACACGCTGATCTACTCTCAAATGATTTCAGTTTATCATTGATGGAAGTCCTCATATGTTGTATGACATTTTGTGCGGTTTCAGAGAAGTTGGCGTTTTCGAATTCTACCATTTTTAGACTTAATCCTTTTATTAACGGAATAATTAATGATATCGTCACATATTGTTCACCAGATACAGCTGTTGTGCAAGTATCGAACGGATCTAATAGTTCATGAAGCTCATTCAGGAATATATATTCACCAGGTGTTAGATTAGGTGGTGCATGCTGCAGCTGGCCTAGAGCCAGAGTCACTTCTTCTCTTACGGCTATTAGTCTTTTAATCATATAATAAGCGCTGTTCCATCTTATTTCGATGTACTTAATCAATTTCAGTTCGGGTTTTTTCATCTCTCTTTGTATGGACTTTAATTTGTCAGACGCTAAAGTACTTCTTTTAAAGTGAGTTACAATAGCTGAACATTTGACAATCAACTCGTTAACATTTGGTTCAGTTAATACTTCTTTAATTACCAAATTAAGGGAGTGTGCGAAACATGGCATGTGACGGACTTTTAATATATGGGCAACTTTAACCATAGTGGAGGCATTATCAGTGACGAGAGCAACAATTTTATTGCGGCATTTCCATTCGGTCAAAATGCGATCTAAAACCTAAAAAATAAATAAGGTAATTTGAGTTAGTGTGTTGTCGATTATCACGATAACTTAAAATTACGTTTAACCTCAAACTATGAAGTGAAGGTTATAGCTATCACTTTCTAAAGTGATCCCCGTTGATTGCTTTTCCCTGACCCCCTCCCCCCTCCAGAATTTATGTGTTTTTTTCCATTTTACGATCACTTTGGGTGAACCTAACCTCCAATTTTAATAAACTTTAAAAATTCATATCTCAAAAAGTATACATTTCCTAATTTCAAAAACTATATTGGGGGTATAGTAAGTAAGTAAGTAAGTGTACATTTCCTAACTATAAAAAAACTATATTACTAATTGAAATACTTTGGAAAATACTATACTTTGGGTTTGGGGGGACGCCCCCCCCCTTCCCTCCCCCCTAAATTTCATCGATATAAAAAAATACCTGCGTGAGTCTGCATGAGCGTGCTTAAAACAAACCCTCACGCGAATTCACGGTCCAGTTACCATATATACAGGGTGGCCCAAATACCGTGGATCAAACGAACCAGGGTGATAGAGGAGGTGATTTCCAACAAAAAATATTTCTACAGCATGGTCATAACTTAATTGGATAAAAAGTGATGATCATTTTTGGTTTTTTCAAATAAACTGCCGATTTTTTTACAATTTCATTAATACAGAGATAAGTTGATAAAAAACACCAAAACAAAAGGTGTTGTATTATGACCAGATAATGTATCATTACAAAAAAAAAAGAATTGCAGCTCTGGGTACCTAATTTAAGAAGCAATTAATTTTTTCCCGTAAATTTTGAAGCATTACAAAAAAATACTACTCACTTTGAGAGCACCCTGAGTAAAAAAAATGTACTACAGAAAAGTGACCCTGTATTAAAAAAACTAGCCGATTTAATGCTGATTTGAATGAGGTATAACACTTTAGTGTCAGACTTTCAGTTCAGGTTTTATGCGAGTTTTTTTCATGTCAAGGAGCAAATTTGTTAGAAAGGAAAATTCGAATAAAAATTATGTAGTAATTAAAAAACCATCTTGAAATAAAAGAACAACAATTATGAGTCGATAATTTTATTACATTATTTTTTTACAGTAAATGCTCAAAATTCCTGCCTCTAACCATTATGCACAATCTGCACCGCCTAATAAAATTGGTACGTAATCGCCGGAAGGCACCTCTGTTATTCATAATTTGTACTTTTGCAAATTCGAGTTTTCGTCGTAATTCTTGTTCAGTGTTGTTCTCTTTTTGATATACCACTTCTTTGAAATAGCCCCAAATAAAAAAGTCTAACGGATTAAGGTCGGGCGACCGGGGTGGCCATGCAACAGCTCCTATTCGACCAATCCACCGGTCGGGGAAGCGCTCATTCAAGTATTGTCGAACTGCTTGAGCGTAATGAGGCGGGGCACCGTCCTGTTGCAGCCACATTTCTTCTCTTATTTCTTCCGGAACTTCAGCTTCGTTGAGTAATGGATTCAAATCATTTTGTAAAAAATTTAAATACTCAGCACCGTTTAGCCTTGGTGGCATTTCGTGTAGCACCAGCTTCTGGTCAATGATACCAGCCCACATGTTAATGCCAAACTGATGCTGGAATCGATCATTTCTGATGATATGTGGGTTCACTCTGGAGTAGTAGTGTAAGTTATGGATGTTAAAAATTCCCATTCTTCTAAAATTTGACTCATCCGACCATAACACTTTATTGAAAAACTGAGGATCCTCTCTGTGTAGTCTTAACATCTCTCTACAAAATCTCACTCTAGGTTCATAGTCAGCTGGCAGCAAAGCTTGAACTCGTTGCACGTGGTAGGCATGATATCGGTTTTTTTTAATAATACGCTGCACCGTCGAACGTGGGATCCCGAGATTTCGCGATATTTGGCGTTGGCTAATACCGGGGTCCAATCGTAACTCTCGCAGTATTCGCTCTTCATTGTCAAATCGTACCACAAATCTCTCTCTCGGAGCATGCGTACCGGGTAAGACTCCCTCCATGTACGCATTATGCACACGCAAAAAGACCCTGTAGTCGGGGAAACGGTCTCGGTCAGGGTACCGTTGTTGATATTCCCTGGCAGCAGCCCGAGCATTGCCGTCGCAGAAGCCATAAAGGTAATGCATTTCTGCATACTCCCTTTGGGTGTACTCTCTCCTCGCAGCAGCCATCTTCCGTTTATCTAGCCAATCCGTAGCGATTACAAAGTCCGGTTCACACAGCGTAGGTCACAGGTAGGCAATCTAACACAAGTCCAATAACGAAGCGTAGGTCACAGGTAGGCAATACATAGACAAGTCCAATAACGATGCGTAGGTGATAGGTAGGTAAGGTCACAAGTGCAGAATACGGGTGCGTAGTCACAGGCGGAAAGCGAGTTACTAACAAAGAAAGATGCTCACGCGCTTCCCCCGGCCCCACCCCGCCGGCCCCCCTCAGAAATCGATCAGTGTTAGAAGAGGACAAGAGATGTCAGAGAAAAGAACCAGTTCTCTGATCACTGGCTTCCTGCGTAGAGCCCCGCTCCACCCAGCATTCTTCTACCTGAACTGAACTGATAACGCCACGCCAAGACGGGCGTTCTGACCTTTTTCGACAAAGGATTGAAATGGTTAGTGTGAAAGAGAGGCATAGTTTCTTAATTATGACGCTTTTTCGATAAAAGATTAAAGAAAAAATGTTCATTCAATGTTTAGTGTGAAAGAGTTTCTTTCCATTTCATAAATCCTAAGTGTGACAAGCACAGAGCAGTTCTAGCAATCCAACGTACAGAAAACTAGCCGTTTATGATAACGATGATAAAGTTTTAGAAGAATGGGAATTTTTAACATCCATAACTTACACTACTACTCCAGAGTGAACCCACATAAATGTTGTTCTTTTATTTCAAGATGGTTTTTTAATTACTACGTAATTTTTATTCGAATTTTCCTTTCTAACAAATTTGCTCCTTGACATGAAAAAAACTCGCATAAAACCTGAACTGAAAGTCTGACACTAAAGTGTTATACCTCATTCAAATCAGCATTAAATCGGCTAGTTTTTTTAATACAGGGTCACTTTTCTGTAGTACATTTTTTTTACTCAGGGTGCTCTCAAAGTGAGTAGTATTTTTTTGTAATGCTTCAAAATTTACGGGAAAAAATTAATTGCTTCTTAAATTAGGTACCCAGAGCTGCAATTCTTTTTTTTTTTGTAATGATACATTATCTGGTCATAATACAATACCTTTTGTTTTGGTGTTTTTTATCAACTTTTCTCTGTATTAATGAAATTGTAAAAAAATCGGCAGTTTATTTGAAAAAACCAAAAATGATCATCACTTTTTATCCAATTAAGTTATGACCATGCTGTAGAAATATTTTTTGTTGGAAATCACCTCCTCTATCACCCTGGTTCGTTTGATCCACGGTATTTGGGCCACCCTGTATACCTATATTACAAGATATGTAGATAAGACAAGTAATGTACGGTATTTAAAAGTATGCCAAATTATAAGTACCTACTTAGATTTTTAAAGCTAGGTACTTACCGCAGCAATGTTATCAGCAGTATGTCTTTCTTCCATCACGACAGTTTCTAAGAGAGCAGCTTCGAGTTTTTGATTTTTAATAAAATGGGCAGTTACTGCACATATGCCTTGATTGTTTTTGGATGTCCACATATCAGTAGTTAATGCTATATTATCAATGTTTTGTAACATTTCATGTAATTTTGCTTTTGCAATAGCATGCAGCTTCGGAAGCAGTGTAGTAGTTACTGCATTTCTAGATGGCATTTGGTATTTACAATCCAAAGCGGCCACAAATTCTTTCAATCCTTCGCGTTCAGATAATTGTAATGGTTCCATATCTCTTGCTATCATTTGTGTAAACAAAGAATCCAACCGTTTCTTTCTTGTTGAATTAGCACTATAAAATTCAATTGACGTATTTGGATTTTCCGTGTCGAGGCTTTTATCAAAGGTGCTCTCGTCAATCGAAGTGGATGCTTGATATTTCTCTGGATGTTTTCTCATTAAATGATCTTTCATGTTTGAAGTGTTTTTACTTTGCTTAAATGCTCCAGAACAATATTTACACTTAACTTTTCCTTCACTTTCTTTCTCAAAATGTAACCACATAGGAGATTTCATTTTAGATTTGTCCATTTTAACAGAGATTTGCAATATCTAATCCCACAACAAAAACTTCAACTCACTGTCTCGCACTTTGAGGTAGGTAGGTAGGTAGATAACGTGTCACTTTGTCGCGGTAATATTTCGAGTCACCCACTTTAAAAAATAAAATGCTGCACCGTAGCGCGTGGCTAGGTATTGCCAATCTAATATAACAACTTGTAAATTAATTAATGGCGAAATACTGCGAAGATGGGATAGATGAACTTTGTAATCATTACCTATATTACCTTCTAGGAGCAAGCAATAGTATCGTAAAATGTTCGACTATCGATAGGGCAAAACTATCGATAGTATCAATACTATCGATAGTATCGATACTATCGTCACTCTTCCTATCGATAGTATCGATAGTATCGATACTATCGATAGTTTTTGTACTGATACTATCGATAGTATCGATACTATTGGTCTTTAGCAATAGTATTACTTATATTTAGCTATCGATACTATCGATAGTATCGATAGTATCGTCAAGGTTCGATAGTTTCGATAGGACTATCGATAGTATGACTGAATTTCAAGGCCACGATAGTATCACGATACTATCGATAGACTATCGCTATCGCAACATCATCATTACGAACAACTTTCCCCAATAAACATATGTATTACTGGCTGTCAAACGGCAAACAGCTGATTTCACTACGTCCCTAGAAAAATTTATATTTTAATATGATTTAGTGTAATTCTGAGCCCAATTTAGTGTTATTTTAGGATTATAGTGTAATGTTAAGTATTTCTATTGTTTGCAGTGTGTTTTAGTGACGTTTACTAGTGTCTCGAAACATGTTAAATTTGTGACCGTTGCAGGTTATAAATTTAAAAGTATTTGTTATTTCCGTACACTTTCAGCGCTTTTTGTTACCTTATTGTTAAATTATTATATTTAACAACGTTTAAAATATATTTCATAGCAATTAGTGATGTGCAAACGCTGAAAAACGTTACTATTCCACGTAAGTAATTTCGCATTGTTTTGGTGTGCAATTCCTTGATTCTTATCTCAACTGTAACCATGATGACCCGCAGAGCTGCTGCTGTCGCCTCCCGACAGCAGGAAAATGACAAGCTCAAAGTTACCTTACTAGAATTAAAAAAATCAAAGGAAATGGTCACCGAATTACTCTGTGAAAGGGAGGAAAATGAGAAAGAGCTATTATCAGTACTTGAAAGTAGAGATAAGCTAAAGAAACAATTATGTGTATTAGAACAAGAATGTAGTGATGTAATTGTTGAGCGGGACAAGCTGCAGGTCACCGTAGATAGCTTCACTGTATGTAGTGCAGAGTACGAGCAAGCCCTGAAATCGATTGATTCCCTGGAGAAAGCATTGTTCGATGCCCATGAACAAATACATGCACTCCAGGAGGAGAAGGAAAACACCGCAGCGTTGCAGACCCAGAGCCTCTACAGTGAAGTCGTAGGGATCAGCCCGCAGCTGGTTACTGTTGCAACTGGAAGCCTTGATGATGTCATTGATTTAACTAATGACACATTGCCCACATCAAGGTTATTAGGTTGCAGCAATAACAAACTAGGTAAAATAAATAGGTATATACGGAAAACTCAGAAATTAATAAAACATAATAAATTGTGTACTAAAAACTTAAAAGTAAGCAAGAAAAATGTAAACTTATTACATGATTTGAATATGTGTGTATTAGAATTAGAAAGTACTAAGTTGATGTATGAAACTGACACACAAAACTTACATTTGAAAATCCAAAGCTTGGAGGATTCATTGAGATCACTAAACAGTGCATATTTGAACTCTGAGAAAGTTATAAATGAATACTCATTGGCTATGGATGATTTAATTCAAGAAATGAACCATAATTGTGAGCGGTTTGAGTCGCTGACCAACAACCATACTTGTCGCTGTGAGCAGAAAGGTGGTTGTTTGACAGCGGGCAACTCTCCGGGCTTGTGTGACAGTTTACCAACACAAGGTGTTACTGATAATAGTTCTGCCAAGTCTGATATGACCACAACACCTGATATTATAATGTACTGTGATGAGATTGGAAGTGGCATGGGCTCAGCACTCCACTCATACTCTAAGGGACATAGTGTTATTAGTAATTGCTCAACTTTTAGCACTGTAGATAATATTATAAATCAAATTTTGAATGACAGCACTATCACAGCCAGTGCCACACTGATAATTTTCATGGGCAATAGGGGAGATGTGAACAAAAAAAATTTAATAAAATTTTATGAAACATTGAATGGTCTTAGTGTGAAAAAAATTATATTGTTCACATTTCCCTACTGCAACCAATTGACACAAAATGAAAATGTATATAGACATAATATGAATATAACTATGTACAATTTATGTACATATAATAATAAGTTTGATATTATTGACACTAACAATTATGTTAGTAATTATTTTACTATGACTAAAGGTACATTTTACCTTTCAAATTATTGTAAACGACAAATAGCTATGTCACTATTATATTTATATGACATTACAGCCAAAAATTTGGCTTCTAACTCTGCTTTTACTGAGCAGCCTAATATGAATCTGGTATCAGACCAGAATAACAGGATGCATTTAAATTAGTTCATAGGACAACAGAGGACCCAGGCTCTGGCAACATATGTTCTAGTATATTAGAAAACCCTAAGAATAAGGGAAGCTCACATGCTAAGTATATAAGCCTGGTTCATCAGAATATTCAATGTATTAGAGGCAAAGATCTACAAATAGAGTTATTTTTAAATTGTAATAAAATTGACATTTTGTGCATAACAGAGCACTGGTTAACTATTAATGAAATTATGTTTAGCTTTAAAGATCACCAGGTTGGTAGTTCGTTCACCAGACTTAATTCAATACATGGTGGGGCATTAATCATACTAAACAATCATTTGAAATTCAAGGAACGTAAGGACATTGTTTCCTTATCTGTTGAACGAACTATAGAACTTGCAGCTGTGGAATTAGAACAGTTCATCGTTATATGTGTCTATAGGCCACCCTTGAGCGACTTTGAAATGTTCGAGAAAATAATGGAATCCGTCCTAACTATTTCATCACACAGTACGAAACGATTAATTATATGTGGTGACTTTAATGTTAATCTGTTAGAAAGAACTACTCTCAGCGTTAGATTAATAAATCTTTTCTCATCATTTAGGCTTAGCCATTTATTTATGGAGCCAACAAGAGTGACTGCTACTAGTGCTACATGCATTGACAACATTTTTACTGATGTTATTCCAATCAGTAAAAGTGTTATCAGTGAATTGGATTCAGATCATTTAGGTCAATTATTTCAATTTGATTCTATTAGAGAACCTGTCATTAAAAAGAAAATTTCGTTTGTGCCAGTAACTGCTGACCGGTTAGAAAGAATGAGATACTCTTTAGCCCAGGAACTACCGTTTTTGGCTGCTGAACAGTCTCCTAATATAATGTATAACTTATTCTTTGAAACCTTTATGAAACAGTACAGCGCGATATTCACTTCAAAATCGGTTGTGGTTAGTGGTTCAAACGACTTTAGTACGTGGGCTACTGCAGAGTTGCATAAACGCAGGCAAGCATTGTATGCATTGTATGAGGAACGACGGTTCAACATGAGTGACGACTTTAAAGAACAAGTCAAACAGTTCTCCAAACAATTTAAATTAGACTGTCATACAGCTAAACGTAATTTTCTGAGTAGTAAAATTAAGAATAGTTCCGATGTTATAAAAACGACTTGGAAAATAATTAATGAGGAGGCCGGTCGTAGTAAAAAAGCGAGTCACGATTACGAACTAAAAATCAATGGACAGCTTACGAGTTCTAGCTTAGAAGTTGCAACTGAATTTGAATCGTTTTTTACTAATGCACCGGCTTCCACGACTAAGTATTTAAATTCGTCACCTTTGTCTGCTGTTGCAATATTAAAAGATAATGTCTCAGAGTGTGCTTCATACTTGAATTTTAAGCACGTCACAAGTTCAGATGTCGTAAATGCATTTAAATTGATAAATGTTAAGAAAACGAATGATCTTTGGGGACTCTCTGTTCACGTCGTTAAATCCCTGATCGAATTAATTGCACCTGACCTAGCGGTCATTTTCAACAATTGTATAGACTGCGGTGAATTTCCTGATTTAATGAAACAAAGTAAGATAATTCCCCTCTTCAAAGCAGGTAGTACTCAAGACCCCACCAATTTCAGACCTATATCAATACTACCAACTTTTAGTAAAATTTTTGAGAAATTAATCTTATCACAGCTATTACATCATTTTGAATCAAATAAGCTAATGCATAACAAACAGTTTGGATTCACTCGCGGTCGTTCAACAACAGATGCCGGAATTCAGTTCATTGAAAGTATTTTTGATGCCTGGGAAGAGTCACAAGATGCCCTAGGCATTTTTTGTGACTTATCTAAGGCTTTTGATTGCGTTTGTCATGAAACATTGATCAGGAAATTACATCATTATGGAGTTAGAGACACGTCATTGAATTTGTTAAAATCTTATCTGAACGGAAGAATACAAAGGGTAGACGTAAACGGAGAACGATCACCAGGATCATTGGTTTCTTTGGGCGTGCCACAGGGCTCAATATTGGGACCCTTCCTATTCCTCATCTATATAAACGACTTACCCTATCTAGGAAGGGACTGTCATGATATGGTACTGTTTGCTGATGACACCTCACTTATTTTTAAAACAAAGCGAAACCAACACGCTACTGATGATCACTTGAACAATACCATATCAAGAGTGGTAAATTGGTTTAATGTTAATAATTTGCTATTAAATGAGAAAAAGACTAAATGTGTTAAGTTTCTTACTACTAACGTTAAAAATAATCAGACATGTATAACAATTAAAAATGAGGAATTGGAATTGGTAACCAGCACAGTGTTTCTAGGTATAACGTTGGATTCCAAACTCCAATGTGGTCCACATATTGATAAGCTATCGAACAGACTGAGCTCTGCAGCTTTTGCATGCAGGAAAATCCGTCACTTGACAGATTTAAAAACAGCCAGATTAGTTTATTTTAGTTATTTTCATAGTATTATGTCCTACGGTATTCTGCTCTGGGGCAGTGCTGCTGACATAAATACTATTTTTGTGCTGCAAAAGCGGGCTGTTCGTGCGATTTATAAAATGAATAATAGAGATTCTCTTAGAAATAAGTTTAAAGAAGTAAATATATTGACAGTCCATAGTCAATATATTTACGAGAATATTATGTATGTCCATAAGAACATTGTTAACTTTCCAAGAAACTGTGATATACATAACTTTAATACTAGAAACAAGGACAAACTTGCAGTGCCCACTACTCGGCTCCATAAAATAAAAAACTCGTTCAAGGGTAATTGTGTAAGATTTTACAATAAACTCCCAAGCACTTTGACAGATCTATCAATTAATAAGTTCAAGAAATACATCAAGCAAAGGCTTATTTCTAAAGCTTACTACAGTATTCAAGAGTACATAGACGATAAAAATGCTTGGGACTGAATTGTTCTAATTAATTGTGAGCATCCTCACTGCCAGAGTTTCTTTTACTGGACACTTGGAGGCCTTTTACACCTCCAAAGATTAATTTAATTATACAACTCTTGACTGTGGGGACCATTTACATCTCCTATTATCATTGTATTATTGACTAAAGAGACTATACATCTCTGTTATTTATATTTTAATTATTTTATTATGACATTTGAGACTCTTTACATCTCTCAGAAACAATAATTAAAAACTTTTTTTTTCTGATAATATGATAATAATACCAAATGTTCTGTAAAAAATGAAATGAAATGACATGTGAAAGTGCCCTTGTGGCCTATTTACAGAATAAACGTTTTGAGTTTTGAGTTTTGAGTTTTTATGATCGCAAATGAAAAATATGTTTCGTCCCTCAGTACATTGACCCCATCAGCTGATTACAAGTTACTATGGAAGACCCAAAAAATATTTCGTTTACGACCACATGTTCCTTGGGGAAAGTTATTCATAATTATGGATTATTTCATTCCCCAAAATATGGTCAGCTAATTAAATGTCACTTTGTATAAATATTTATAGTTACAGCTACAAATATTTGATATAGTTTTATTGAATGATGTAATTAATTAATTTATGAATAATTGCCAATTTGATGCACGTTACTGAAATTTTTATTGTAAAATATCTAGCATTCTAATGTTGATTAATTGTGTTCCGCCTCCCATATGTCGCTATATGTGTTTAAGTACTTTGGAGAGCAGTCGGGAACCATATTCTGTGCATGCTTTAATAATGTAATTTTGTGATTATCTGTTTTATCTACACACGTATCATAAACCCTCTTTACTGCGTTCAAAAACCGCACGTTACGATCAGCATTATGTTAAACTACTTGGTAAAAACTCGTTTCGTATCTGGAAAACTACACATAATGGTCATTATGTGTAGTTTTTCTACATATAATGACATTAAAATTTCGAACGCCGACGCCCACCCGCGTGCCACACTACAAAAACTACACATAATGGTCATTATGTGTAGTTTTTCTACATATAATGACATTAAAATTTCGAACGCCGACGCCCACCCGCGTGCCGTCCCTAGTTTGTCTGTGAAGTTGGTACTGACATTCAAATTTCGAACGCCGACGCCCGCCTGCGAGAAGTTGGTACTACAGAACAAGTTAAACAACTGCAGAACCACAATGCCGGTCAAACATGCGGTTCCTGAACACATCAAAGAGAGCTTATGATATGTGTGTAGATAAACTAGTGTATGTAACTGTACATAATTAGGCATTAAAACTCGAGAGTGGGTTTATGAAACGAGCCGAAGGCGAGAAGAAGAAGAAAATATCAGGGCAAAATACTGCGGTAGTAGACTTGGGTAACTCGAGAGTAAGATATAATATGACACACATATCGCTTGACGTCCTTTATATCCTAGTTACATCCCAGCGATATGAATCATATCTTACTCCCAAAACAAATCTCGCTCTCTCTGCCCAGGCTACACTAAACACAGTTGTGTGAGAACATACCAGCAAAACCAGACGTCTTCCAGTTTTAAAATGTCACTATTAGGCAAACAGCAACCTTATCACCTTAACATTTGGTCTACATTTGGTCCATATTTTGTTGGCAAATACACAATTGACCAAACCAACCACACGTATTTCAGTCTTAAATGTCACTTTTAGGCGAATAGCAACCTTATCACATTAAATCCTTGGTCCAAATTTGAGCCGGATACCTAGTAGTAGCGATAGCGAAGGCGAACACACACTAACCGCACCGAAAGGAATGACGGCGCCGAAGGAATCGACCACGCTGCTCTCGCGCGTTGCTCTGTCGCACTCGCACGCCTCGCATGACCGGATAAGCATGGATAGGTGTGCGTTCACCTGTACACCAGAGCGAGATTCGCGGAAACGAACACGTGAGTTTTTTCGGCTATCATCGGTTGGATTAAGATGAGCGAGAAAGAGTATGTGTTTGTCATACTATAATAGGCATAATGTTTCCAAAAGTTTGCTTATTGATTTGAATCTTATCGCATTGCAATAAGCTCGAAAAACAATAAATAATCTATGGGATATAACGTTTATAATAATGTATGAAGAACCTATGGAGGCCTCAGTTCGCTGCCAAGGCAAAAGTGATCAAGGGATCGAAGCGGGCAATAAAAAGTGGTCTCTAGGTAAGTTGGTTAAGGTATAGTTCAAATGGTGAAATTAAAATGCAACTGTTGCAATTCGTTTGTTTATATATTTTGTATTGAGTAGGTTATTTTTCGAGACTCTTCCAACTCATCAACTCATTAAACAAATATGAGATAAGCCTTGTGAGATAAAAGAGTAAGAAATAAGTGGGAGTTGGAGCGTTATGAGAAGCCATAGATTTGAATGAGTGAGATATGATAGAGATATAATGTGTCACCGAATCAATAGATATGAGATATGATTACTCCCTATAAAGACACACTTTGCGCAAGTCTATGCGGTAGCTTAGGTGAAGGGTAACCTTCGTGTTAGGTTGAACATGTAAGAACAACAAAAAATACCTAAAAACATAAACTTAAGTACACAAAACTTAAAAAGAACTTTGGTGATCATTTGCCCAAACACAATTTCATGATCATTTACTAATGCTGGCTGTCATTTCGAATTTATTAGTAGTAAATTTTCGAATTTTTTGGTAATCGTTTAAACACAAGCCAAAAAAAATGCTTTTTGCGGTTTCCCAATCGGGGTGGCACCGGCAACTATAATAAACTCCACCTGGTATTAGCGAATAGCGTATTAATAATAATAATAATACCTTAGACACTATTGACACACATTGATCTAGCCCCAAACTAGGATTCCCTGTATCTTGGGTACTAGACAACGATACACATACTTATATAGATAAATGTTATACTTAGATAGATAAACAACCATGACTATGGTACAAACATCCGTTCCCATCAAACAAATATTTGCCCCCACCGGGACTCGAACCCGGGACCCTTGGCTTCGCAGGCAGCGTCACTGCCGACTCGGCCATTCGGGTCATCATTATGAAATATGAAAGAATCGAATTTAAAAAAAGAACGTCGAAGTCTATCCATTTAAAGAGTGTTATCGTCACATAAGCATTAACCCGTTACTAATAGGGTCGCCCGGTTTCTGAAAGGAAAATTATTTTATTTAATTTTTATTTTATTTTCATAGGAAAACTAACAGCATATATAAATATACAAAATTTTGCGTAGACTTAATGTTAAGATATAAACATGCCAATTACAAGTTTTCGTCTTTAAAAAGAAGAAATACATATAACTATAACAAAAATACCTATAGTCATATTTACCCAAATTAAGAAGTTGGTAATTGGTTGTAAGGAAAGACACAATTATTTATATTGGAATTAATGTGAATGTAGAACTTTAAAGACGAACAAAACATCTTAAATTCTATGCATTGGTTGACATGAACGCCACAAATTGAGCAGAGCCAGTAGTAAAACAGATAATACATATACTTACATACCCATAAATAAAATTGTATTTATTAATCATATTTATCAATTTATTATATAAACTAAAACTAAACTATAATTGCACTAAACTAAATTAAAAATTTCCCTGAGTTCCCTGCCGGGCGGGAGGGTGCCCAAGACGCTGGCACTGTTACCTCGCTGTATCGCAATACTGATGCGTTGAGCGAGGTAGGCGCCAGCTCTGCGGTGCCCTGACGCTTCGACGAGCCTCTTAGAGATGTCTTTGAGGACTCTTCGAGCGTCAGGGCCCCACGGCCCAAGGGTCTCAAAGCCGAACGGCATAAACAAATAGTCGTCGCCGAGTGCGCCGTATTTGCGGGTTTGGAGACACTCTGCTGCTGCCGCCGCAGCGCCGGCTGTGGCTGAGGTTGCCGAAAGGTGACACGGTGCCAGCGTATCTACGCAGGTCGCGTCCCATACTAGCGACCTCCCGCTCTGCCAGGGAATAAGCGTCATTCCGTCTGGCCTCTTGCCATCGTCGCGTGCCAGTCCATTGGGTTCAAGTATTGCTGGCACGCCACAGCTGTCAAGGGCCCGACGGATGACGTCATTAAGATTGGCATGACG
This sequence comes from Argyresthia goedartella, assembly GCA_949825045.1. Taxonomy (NCBI): domain Eukaryota; kingdom Metazoa; phylum Arthropoda; class Insecta; order Lepidoptera; family Argyresthiidae; genus Argyresthia; species Argyresthia goedartella. Next base: position 24,053,868 of record OX463832.1, read on the forward strand.
GGACCACCGACCGGCGCTGCGTTGGCAGGAGAGGCCGTGAATAATATAAATATGAACTTTATATTATTCATTTTGCATGTGTTGTATTTTAATTTTGCCAAAGTAAGCTAAAAAACTGCTTTATTTTTCTCTCGTTGGTGTTAAAAAGATCATTTGATTTTGTATACTTTTTATTAAATTTTTCAGCTTAGCTGTGACAACTTGTTGAACTCTTGCTAAACGCATTTCAGCCAATCACATGCCGCTATTTTGATCAAATGATCGATTAACTGCTTGTTACATTTGGCCACTCTTTCGGAAACTGGGGGAGACTGATACCTGTCAAGCAGCGAGTTATCTTTATCATACTGTAGTCCATTAACCGTGGCACTTCATTTCATTTATTCATCGCTTACATGTGGTATACATATGTACAAGTACAAGATGTCAAGATTAAATTTAGTCCCAGAACATGCGCCCTGCAAGGGCATTGCAATATTATTCTTTTTTACTTAGGTCTAAGGTATCAAGGCATGGCTATTATATTCTATTATATATATATCAGTTATAGGTAAACATTTTCTAATTTTCTGAGATTTCACTTAATAAAATTATATAATACGAATAAATATAGGTAAGTAATAACTGATTGTAAAATTTTATTTTATTTTATTTCAAATTAAATTATTAAGGGCATAGGTCATAATCATAATCATAAAACTCCTGAAGGCTGTAAAAGGCATTTTCTATCAAGAATTTCTTTAAAATATTCTGAAACCTTTTAAAATTTTCTGTTTCTTTTATAGTAGGTGGTAGGTGATTATATATTTTGACACACATATTATAAGGGCCTGTGTCTACTAATACTAGGTTAGAATCAGTTGCAGCTAATCTTGGGCGGGGTCTGAGATTTACAGGGCGCTCTCGAATAGGGAACATATGTCGGTTTTTCCTAACAAATAATGATAAGAGGTGAGAATTTTGAAGATCTTGAAATAAGGTCGACAGCTGGTCATTTGGTCTATATGAGCCAATATTCTTATGCATTTTTTTTGTAAGATAAATATTTTTTGTATGTCAACACACTTGCCCCATAGTATGATGCCACATTGAAGCCGGGAATGTGCGTAGGCATAGTAAGCCTTCTTGGCGGTTTCTAAATCGGTAGCCTTTTTTATTTCATATAGGGCGTAGGTAAAGCCAGATAATTTAGAGCTCAATTTGCTGATGTGTTGTTTCCAGTTTGGGTACGAGTCTATGTGAATTCCTAAGAGGCAGTAGGTATTGACACATTCAATTGGCTTATTTTTAAATTAAAAGTTTATCTCTAAAGGTGTTCTTTGATATGGATGAAACTGAATTAGTTTAGTCTTATTTAGGTTTATGTCTAGATTATGGTCCTCAAGCCAATTTACTATTGTATTGAATGTGGAGTGTAGATGGTTGTTTAGGATGTGGGCGTCATTGCCTGGGATTAAAACTGAGGTGTCATCAGCGAACAGAGTGCATGAGTTATCTATTACTTTAGGAAGGTCGTTTATATATATCAGAAAACTAGCGGCAACAGAATACAGATCCTGAGAAAATATCAACCCTCTACCCTATTTTGGTTCTTGAGTTTCAGCCCTGTGCAGGACAGACAGATATGCAGACGGACGGACGGACAGCGGAGGCTTGGGGTCTCGTTGGGCATCCTAGCAGCACGACCCGATTGGCCGAGTCGGCAGTGACCCTGCCTACGAAGCCAGGGGTCCCGGGTTCGAGTCCCGATGGGGGCAATATTTGTTTGATGAGAACTGATGTTCGTACACTACTCATGGTTTTTTCAATCTTTTTAAGTCAATTTATTCATAGATGTATAAATGAAGCACAGACAAGACACGGTCAGTCGGTCATTGTTGCAACTTAAACAAACTCAAAAAAATATCTTACAGGTTGGAACACCTTTCTAGGACTTATAAATACAAACTATAATAAGTAATTTAAATCTATTCTAAGCGTATTTCCTGTAACATAACAACACTAAATTGTTTCAAAGTTATGGTTGTTTAATCTATCTAAGTATAATATTTATCTAATCGTTGTCTAGTACCCAAGATACAGGGAATCCTAGTTTGGGGCTAGATCAATGTGTGTACAATACGATTAAAATCAGTTAAAGATTCTTTTCTCGGATATCATCGCCTAAATCCGATCTCTCTCTCTCTCTCTCTCTCTCTCTCTAGTGAGATGAGGGATTCACGACAATTTCCGAGGTTGGCCGAATCGTTAACTGATTTTAATCGTATTGTAAATAGAAACGCGATTGGATGAAATTTTGCCGATAGAATTTAATTACGAAAAGACCTCCAAATTGTTTTTTAGTGTCAAAGGTCTTATTATTATTACGCTTCGGCTACGGAACCATTAGGGTTATTATTAATTAAAGGGTAATTATTCAATTACGTGTACAAAGCATATTCGTAAATACCTACTAAAACCCTTTTGAATTAGTAAACTCTAGCCGCGCGTGCTGTGGCTTAGAATTAAGAACTAGTGTATGCCGGTGCAGGCAGCAGCGTCGCGTCGGCAGGCAAGGCCGACGAACAAACGCGCTGAGTGTAAACTCTTGCGCAAGACCTCATTGTGCGGCGCGTCACGGCGTGAGTGGAGCGATAGCAGAAAAAACAGGGAAATATTGAACTGCACATCAATAATACTGATTCGCACAGCAATTATACTGATTATCACAGCAAATGTCAGGGCAAAATACTGCGGTAGCTTACGTGAAGGGTAGAGGGGGTGAGCGAAGCGAAGCCTTTATCCTTCGTATTAGGTTGAACATGTAAGAACAACAAACATACTAAAAACATAAAAAGTGTTTTTTATGATCCTTTTTTTGCTGTGAAAATCAGTATTTTTGATGTGTGATAAAATACTAGGCGAAAAAACATATTTTTTTATTATTATTTACGGAGTTCGATTAACCCCGTATGGAAAAAGGCGTTACGCTGTGTGTGTATTTACATTTTTGGATGTTATTTGACCGATCGAGTGAAGCGAGCGAAGCGTGTTCGTTTCAGGATTGGGCAAAAATGCTTTCGTATGTCCGGATGTTATCCTCTACAGGCCGCATTTCTCAAGTGACTTTCGTAAATTTTCGTGAGCGGGTTCGATAATTAAATAGATTTTTTGTGGATTCAGTTTTTGGAAAATTCACAAAATGGCGGAGATGTGGGCGTTTAAACATTTTAAAAAACCACTACAGTCCAAACAGCTTGACGGATTTAAACAAATGGAATGTCGTTGGATTTGTAGAGACCGCGAGAGTAACAGGCTAGATACATTTTAGTAAAAAGTGTAGTTTACAAAGTTATTGGTGCGGACACTTTCATACTCCACGCACGTAACCAGGTGCATTCATAAGTTTGTATGTGTTATAAAAAGAAAGTGTCACTCGTGAGGTCTACAGCTCACAGAGCCGCTAGTTTACCTTTATATTTCATACATATGGTAACAGGTTGTTAAGAAAAAAAAAACTGGAGGTCTTATTAGCAGACCAAACTTTGCGTCAGCTAATTAATAGTCACGGCAAGGCCACAGTACCTTAAATACTTCTTGTTAATATAACTCTTGAACTCAGAACTAACTAATATAAATTGACGACGATATATATTCCAATCTAAAATGCGTAAAACCTTTTTTTTTAACAAATATATATTTGAGCCCAACTTTTTATGCTATCGGTACTAATTGGCCGCTAAAAAGGAAGTCGCGAGCGTCCGTTTAGCGCTCGCGTACCGACAGCAGCGACGTCGCACTATTTATTTAGTTTTGACAAGCAAACATCCACCTGCTTCTAGAGTGGACAGGTTACTGAACAATTATTTTCCAACAAAAAAAAAATTCACTGTGAGGATAGCCGCTGTATAATGAGTAAAATTTCATAAAAAAAAAAACAGTCAAGTGCGAGTAGGACATCGGACCCGCACATGAAGGGTTCCATACCAGTGTACACGGAAAAACGTAAAACGACAGTCTTTTGTACGAGTACCTATTTAATTTTTAATAAAAACATATTCAATACTAGGTAGGACTGCATTCAAGGCCGTACATCGAAACATTGAAAAATAGTTCTGTGTATGTAGTATGTAAGTATTAAACTATGTATTCAGGTTACCGAAACTCTTTGCTCATTAAACCCGGAAGTGGATAGAAATTGAGTAAATTATTTACAGAAATAAAATCAAATATGATAAAAAAGACCACACAACTCAAGTAAAACTTCTTTAGCTCTAATGCTTCAAAAATACATCTCCTGCACTGTGTCTGGCTATGAGAGGAAGAGAGAAAGAAAATATGCCTCGCCCGATCACACTTTTCGTAACGCTCTCGTCACGGATTCGCCAGCTTACTCCCCAAGTCAAGCGTGCGTATAGAAGTTTTACTTCAAAAAGTTAATACTATTTATGATAATTTGAATGAGCAATTATTAATCATATAAGGACAAATAACTGAGCACAAAACTCAATACCTGCAATTAAAAATCTTTTCCGAGAAGATCGGGAGAGTCCATTTTTCACCGATAAACAAATAAAACAAAATGGCTAAGAAAATGGCCATACCAATAATTTCTTCTATGGGTACTTCTTTTAATTCTTGAAAATCGTTATGTTTCATTATTTGTTGCTGTTGCGGCAACAGAAATGCACGTTCTGTGAAAGTTTCAGCTCTCTACCTATCTCGGTTGATCCGGTAGAGCCCGGTGACGGACGGACGGACGGACGGACGGACAGACCGACGGAAAGACAGACGTACAGCGGAGGCTTAGTAATAGGGTTTGGCACCCTTCGGGTAGGGAACCCTAAAAATTTACCACACTTTTTGTTGTTATTAGAAGTGAAGATAAATATTTGTGAACTAATTCCAAATATCCTGATAATGTGAAAAAAAAGTGTTGAAAAAATTTACAAGACATGTTGCATAAGTCCCACACTAGGTTTCCCTATGGCATGGGTACTCGGCTCAACAATAATAAATAATATACTTGCGCGAAATAAAGACGGCTGGTAGTAATAATTAAAAATCTTAACCTAACTTAGGTAAGACATGTGTATTTTACAGAGTGGTGAACAATTGTTCAGTATGATATACTTAATATGAAATAATACATGCTGCAAAATAAGAAAACCCTCTCATTCGTGAAACTTTGACACTTCAGTTTCGGGTACCACAAAAACCGAAAAAAAAGTTTTATTTATGTAAAATGAAGTAAGTATGTTTATCTACACACGTATCATAAACCCTCTTTACTGCGTACAAAAACCGCACGTTACGATCAGCATAATGTTAAACTACTTGGTAAAAACTCATTTCTTATCTGAAAAATTACACATTATGACCATAATGACATTCAAATTTCGAACGCCGACGCCCGCCTGCGTGCCGTCCCTAGTTTGTCTGTGAAGTTGGTACTGATATTCAAATTTCGAACGCCGACGCCCGAAGTTGGTGCTACAGAACAAGCTAAACAACTGCAGAGCCACAATGCCGGTCAAACATGCGGTTCCTGAACACATCAAAGAGAGCTTAAGATATATGTGTAGATAAACTAGTGTAAGTAACTGTACATAATTAGGCATTAAAACTCTCGAGTAATATTATTATGAAACTCGCCTTCGGCTCGTTTCATAAACCCACTCTCGAGTATTAATGCCCTTCATTATGTAGCAGACACATAACATACATTGTACACTTAGTACATTTATACACTTTGTAGGCATCCCATACTAGAAAAATCCGTATCTTGGGACACAGCGTAAGGTTACATCGTGCCTATTTAGGTAATATTCTGAACTAGACACTAGACACTGCATTAGACAAAGTTTAACATCAGAATAAAAATAAAATAATGATACAATTTTTTCGCACTTTGTCCTCTAAGTAATTGCCAAAAGAAGATTCTCAACAGATTCATTTTCCGCAGTTATAAGTCAATTTTTCTACTGATTTTTATGTATTTTGCCTCGTTCATTTATTTCTAGTACAATTGGTTTGCTTATCTTGCTTACTTACTTGTAGGAGGGTAAAGTATCTCATTGAGAAATAAGTTAGCAATATAGTGAGTAAATAGTGCCAGTATAACTTACTCGGCACCCTGCGCCGCCTGGCAGCGATCTGGGCCCAATGTTTTTATGACCGAGCGAGCTAAGCGTCTCTGTTTCAGCTTGGGCAAAACTGCTTTCTTATGTCCAGATTTCTGGCTTTTCCCCTCTACCTTAGACGGCAGGGCATGTCGACCTACCTACCGAATGGCCGAGTCGGCAGTGACCCTGCCTACGAAGCCGAGGGTCCCGGGTCCGAGTCCCGGTGGGGGCAAATATTTGTATGATGAGATGTTTGTACGCTAGTCATGGTTTTTATCTGTCTAAGTATAATATTTATCTATATAAGTATGTGTATCGTTGTCTAGTACCCAAGATACAGGGAATCCTAGTTTGGGGCTAGATCAATGAGTGTAAATAATATCCAAGGTATAATTATTATTATTATTATTACAGGTCGCATTTCTGAACGGATTCTCGTGAAATTTTGTGAGCAGGTGCCATAATTAATGGCTTTTTTCGATTCAGTATTTGGATTTTTTGCTCAATGGTGGAGATACGGGTTGGAAATGTAAAAAAAAACCGGTCAAGTGCGAGTCTAAATCGCGCACGAAGGGTTCCGTACCACCGTTCAATGGAAGCGATGGCGTGGAGTGAATAGTTTGGATTTTAAACAGCAAAATATTGTTTACAAAGTTATTGGTGCGGTTACTTTCACACTCCATGTACGTAACCAGGTGCATCCATAAGTTTGTATGTGGTATTGAAAGAATTGTTGTATGGGAGCCCCCTTAAATAGTTCTTTTATCCTGTTTTTTAGTATTTGTTGTTATAGCGGCAACAGAAATACATAATCTGTGAAAATTTCAACTCTCTAGCTAGCTAGGTTCTTGAGATACAGCCTGGTGACAGACGGACGGACGGACGGACGGACGGACGGACGGACGGACAGCGAAGTCTTAGTAATAGGGTCCCGTTTGGGACCCTTCGGGTACGGAACCCTAAAAACGCTACAGCCCAAATGGTTTGACAGATTTCAACAAATGACGTGTCGTTGGATTAGTAGAGGCAGTACGGTATGCGCGCTATTCGTGCCTGACGATTTCCTACGCGCGCGCAGGCACCATCTGCTAGCGGGCGGCACGCACCGCACGGTGGCGCGCCGGCAGTCTCCGCTAGTGCGGGCGCGAGACAGCCTCAACGCACTGCTGGCTGCAGCACCAATGAATGATCTGTTTGGTGATGCATGGAGGGACATAGTGCGCGAATGTGGCAGGTTCTGTGAGATGGATGCATGATTGTGTCGTCACCGAATTATTGAACTTTCAGAATGGAATGTCTATAATGGTAATTGACTTTAATTGAATTTAATTGACTTTGTAATTATATTTTTTTATTTTGTAATTGTAATTATTACGTAAATATTTCTTGTATATTTGTGTGGATTTGGAATTTTCTGTAAGGGCACGAAAAATAATTAATATAAAAAAAAGGGCTACATAACTTTCCTGAAAACTCAATAAGTTGGATTTTACATAGCAAAATGTTGTTGGTGCGGCTACTTTCATACTCCATGGACCTAACCAGGTGCATTCATAAGTTTATTTGTGCTATTGAAAGAAAATGCAGTCGGAAAAAACGCGAATTTCCTCTTCGTTACTAAAATATAACCAACTTGTAATAGAACGTACAGAAAGGCGAGCTTATTACCAGGAAGAGGCTTACCTTTCATGTGGTCTGACGGCTCTGCCCTCATAATATCTGTGAGGTAGTGCTCCAGTGAGCGCATGTTCTCGAGACCAGTCCGCTCCTGAAACAGACATATAAACGTTTATATTTCGCATGCAGGCCTGTTCGCCTCGGTTGGGAGATTGATAAGTTTCATTATTCTATTCGGATGTAAGGCTCGTGTATCGGTAAAATATTTGACGCAACCATGTTAAAATATAGTTCATAATAGCTCGCAATTCAATATGGCTGTAACGTCATTCGCTGCGGCAGAACTGTGAGTTTGTGAGTTCGTTTATTTATTTCCCAAAACCACTGATTATTTCTATTTCAAACACCACGTTTTAAGATATTTTATCTACACACTTATCATAAACCCTCTTTAGTGAGTCTAAAAACCGCACGTTACGACCAGCATAATGTTCTACTTGGTAAAAACTCATTTCTTGTCTTAATATTGATACATTATGATCAAAATGTATCCATTTTCGACAAATTATGTCATTCAAATTTCGAACGCTGACGCCCGCCTGCGTGCCGCCCCCTTAATATTGATACATTATGATCAAAATGTATCCATTTTCGACAAATTATGTCATTCAAATTTCGAACGCCGACGCCCGCCTGCGTGCCGCCCCTAGTTTGGTTAAAGTTAAGGTTAAGTTGGTACTACTGAACAAGCTAAACAAGTGCAGAGCAATTATTAATGCCACATGCCGGTCGGACATGCGGTTCCTGAACACATCAAAGAGAGCTTATGATATGTGTGTAGATAAACTAGTGTATGCAACTGAATATAATTAGGCATTAAAACTCTCGAGTGATACTCTCATGTTTTAATGCCCTTCATTATGTATCAGTCACTTTAACTATTATTCAATTCATATTTTTTGACGCCAGAACCTTATAAATATACCTTTTACATCCCAATTCCCAAGAGATATCACGTTTTAGGTTATTTAGTTTTTTTTTTCTTTCACAACAGTCACATCAAACTGTTATTGACTCATCTCGAATGGAACGCGACTGAGATCTTCCGGCATTTATTGACCGAGCGAGCGAAGTGTCTGCGTTTCGGGATTGGGCTAAAATGCTTTCGTATATCCGGATGTGTCCGGTTGTTATCCTCTGCAGGCCGCATTTCTTAACTGATTCTCGGGATTTTTTTTGTGAGCCAGTTCGATAATTAAATAGTGTTTTCTTGTCGATTCAGTTTTTGGACATTTTCAAAATGGCGGAGATGTGGTTTTAAAAATTCATTAAACCGCTACAGTCCAAAAAGCTTGACGGATTTTAACAAATGAGGTTTCCTTGGATTTGTAGCGACCGTGAGAGTAACAGCCTAAGTACATATATAGTTTTAGTGAAAAGTCAATAGGTTGGGTTTAACACCGCAAAATGTGGTTTACAAAGTTATTGGAGCAGCTACTTTCATACTCCACGTACGTAACCAGGTGCATTCATATGTTTGTATGTGTTATTAAAAGAAAGTGTCACTCACAAAGCCACTAGTTTTTAATATTCGAGCCCACCCCAACCTACTTCTTCAACCTCCTTGGTCCCTAAAAAGGTCCGCACCCGACCCAAACTCCTTGGTCCTTACAAAGAGGCCGGGACAGGCCTCCCTAAACAATCAATGCGGGCAGACCTACTGACCTAGATACAGCCTTACGCAGCGTATGACGTCACACAACGCCATTGCGCTAACCACCCCAGCACGCCATAACAGCCTTTAATAGCAACAGCGTAAGTCGTGTTTTCAGCTAACTAGGTTAGGGGTGGGACGTGGCCGAGAGTGTTATGCGATTGTGAGGCTTGAGAAGTTGGGGGTAAGGTCGGTTTTACGTTGGGAGAGCTTATGGTGTGGGCAGGTCTCCAGTTTTAAATTTGGAATGTCTAGTCAGAAGCCGAGTTTTTGAGACGTGTTAGAGTTAGATAAATTCAATTTTGATTAATATTCTGTGAAATAAATTTTAACATCAGCTACGGTACACCCTAGTGGCCCTTAATATATTTATACAGGCACATACACTGGCTTCTGGCCCCACACTAGGATGTGTCGTGGGAACGAGAAACAGTGACGACAAGTGAGTTTGAGGGTCGAGCCGCAGGCGAGGCTCTCTAAGAGACGAATATTGCTCACTTTCCAGCCTCTACATACCTCTACTATTTGTAGCGCTTTCCCATACTGCTCAAAGTCAACTTTGGGCTGAAATAGTTTCAGTTTAATGACATCACATACCTACATATAAACATCCAAGAACGAAGGTTTTTTTTTCCTTTATCCCCGGTACCTCTCGCATGATAGACGGAACTACTTCCGCATCGCCACAGAGATTGTCAAAGTAGGGTGCCTCCTTAAATTCTGAAATCGTTTTAGCGGGTTTTGAAAATAGACATGTAGCCCATATTAATGTCCCGAGGGGCAAATGGCCTTTACTCGGAATCGAGCATATTGCTTTTTGGACATTTTGTCCGCGGGATATTTTATCCCCTGCACTGAAAAAAATTGTAACAAAACTTTTTCGGTTATTGCCTTTTTAACCATACTTCAGTTAGTCGTCAACAAACTTAATTTGAAATAATTAAAGTGATTTATTAACGAAGCACAAAACTGCTTGTGTTATTTTCAGTTCGGTTGTTTAATGCAGTTAACGAATAGGATTGGTAACGTGCAATAAAACATGTTTACTCAGTTAATACTAATTCTTAGACTATTCGTTACTAAAGGCTAGCTGAACTATCAAACAATTATTATTGTCAAACACTAAACAAACATCTTGCTACTATTATCCCAATTAAGTTTTTTTTACACAGATGTTTAAAACAAATAGCCATTTTTGTATTTATACGACCAAGAGAGGGTAGATATAAGTTTGAAGCGCATGTCGGTCGGTGCGTCTGTCTGTATGTCTGTCTGGGCCACCCTAGCAGTCAAACAGGTGGACGAATTTTATTTGGGTTTTCTGTAAATTGTAGTAGACTTTCCTGCGATCGTTCATTGATATGTTTTATTCAAATCGGTTCAGTAGTTCGAAAGTTATCAGCTTAACAAGGAATAGGGCTCGAACTGGTTGTTGGATTGTAATGCAGTGTTTTTGTAGTTAGTAGTAGTCTTAAATGCAATAGTTCTAAGCTGTGTTTTATTCAAATCGGTTCAGTAGTTCGAAAGTTATCAACATAACAAACAAACAAGCGAACCAAATTTAAGACTTTTAAGGTTATATTAATGTGACAAGGGTGTTTTTTAGGGTTCCGTAGAGAAACAAGGAACTTTTATAGTTTCATTAAGTCTGTCTGTCCGTCCGTCCGTCCGTCCGTCCGTCCGTATGTCACAGCAACTTTATGCAGTAACTATTAGGACTACACAGTTGAAACTTGGTATGTAGATGTATTCTGTAAAACGCTTTACGATTTTTATACAAAAATTGAAATTAAATTAAAGGGGGCTCCCCATACATGGAACTGAAACCAAAAATTTTTTTTTTCACAAACCTACTATATGTCTGGGGTGTCTAAAGATAGGTATTTAAAAATGACGTTGAGTGAAAAGTAAATCGTTAAAGAGACAGACCCTTCCAAAGTGGAAAAATGTGTCCCCCCCCCCTCTAACTTTTAAAGTAAGAGAGTGAAAAATCTACAAAAAATATATGCTGTGTATGACAACAATACGACGACAATTCAACGAAAATTGGTTAGAACAAAATAAAAAAAAGAGTTTTTAAAATATAAAACATTTATTAAAAACCGCAAAGATAACTTTGTCATTCATACAAACACTATGAAAAACAAAGTTACAACACAAACATCCTGTCACATAATTACTTGCTACAACGGAACCCTTCACGGGCGAGTCCTGCTCGCACTTGGCCACTTTTTCCAGTACTAATCCCAACGGATAACGACCTGTTGTCTGTCTGATTGTCGAGTTTAAGTGATGAATGATGGTCTACTAGTGGATTAGTCATTCTAATGAATTTGGGTTCCTATTGTACAAAGGAATTAGCAAACATCAAAGGGAAACCTTCATATCTCTATAGACGCGGCGATGGGCTAGCCCTCTGACGCGCAAAACGTGGGCGCAATTGTGCCTCTGCCAGCCCGTATGGGAAACGGTGTGACGGTGTGTTTGTATGTTCTGGTGACGTCATAGTGCGGCTGAATCGATACACCTTTAAACATTGGTGAATTGAATGCATAAAAAGTGACGATGACAGCTCTTCTATTATTTCAGATGAATGAACAATTTCAATTCTTTCCGATTGTTTTGGTAACATCTCTAGTGGTTAAAAAGTGGATTTTATAAAGATTTAGGTTATCTGTCATATACCTTCCAAGATTTTATGTACAGTTACCAAACTTCAAGGTAAATAGAGCATAATAATACATTACTACTTTTACTTTTACTAGATACTTTTCCTCCCGAACTATTTCGGGAATGTATTTGTTGGATTTTTAGAAGTGTTACCAGTTTAGACTCGAAAGTAAAATTTTAAATTAACAATGTATTTCTAATTGTAAGATATGTGGTCTAATGTGTATTATGTGTAAATAAAAACTTTTGAAAAGAAAACAACCAGTTTAGACTCGCAAAATATGCTATTCTCCTGGGTAAACAAAAACAAAAAAGTTCATGTCCGCACTAGGCTTCGAACCTAGCACCCCTGCCCTACAGAAAGCAGATCCGACGTCTCACCAATTGCGCTACCGAAACGATAAATAGCTGACATAGGTCTTCCCTGCCCAGCATCAACCATTCCCATCTTAATCTGGTTTCCTGTAAGAGATCTCTTATTAGAGATAAGCTCGCCTTTGTAGACTTTTTCATGTAACTCTTCATTTGTAGGGTTCCGTACCCGAAGGGTGCCAGACGGGACCCTATTAATAAGCCTCCGCCATAGTATAAATAAGAAACAAACTGCGATAAGTTTTGGTTTTGTAATGATAATGACATATACCTCGCGCCACGAGTTATGAGCGGTGGCCTTGAATGCGCAGTAGTCACTTTTCAATACCTGTACATATGCGCAGTAATTCCCGCCAACGTCTCCCAGCGCTCTTAATTCGTGGCGCGAGGTATACCATATAATAAAATCGAGTTTAGGAAAATTGGACAAAACTAAGTAAAGTTGTTGGATTAAATAGTGGTAATTTACGATGTCCTAATGTGAGCTACGAGTGTTTAAGGGTTCCGCTGTCCGTCCGTCCGTCACCAGGCTGTACTGAGGGACTACCAGCCATTCCTCTCCATCATTTGAAGACCTCGATAAGCTTGTCGGACCATCAGACGTGTAACTCGAATAATAGTAGTCTATTAAAATGACATTAACTTAGTGCAGTGATTGGAAGGTTCCGTACCCGAAGGGTGCCAAACGGGACCCTATTGCCTCCGCTGTCCGTCCGTCCGTCCGTCCGTCTGTCACCAGGCTGTATCTCATGAACCGTGATAGTTAGAGAGATGACATTTTCACAGATGATGTATTTCTGTTGCCGCGATAACAACATATACTAAAAAACAGAATAATATAAATATTTAAGGGGGCTCCCATACAACAAGTCTTTTAATACCCTCATACAAACTTATGAATGCACCTGGTGACGCACATGGAGTGTGAAAGTAGCCGCACCAATAACTGTTAACAGCATTTTGCTATTTAAAATCCAAACTATTCACTCCACACCATCCCTACCATTGTACGGTGGTACGGAACCCTTCGTGTGCGAGTTCGACTCGCACTTGACCGGTTTTTTATTTGAAAGGGTAACTTTCCAGTGTGGTCCCATTTAAAAAAAATCGTCCCAATAGTTTTTTTTCTACAGCAAAACGACTGGAATTATGAAGTCATCCAGGTAAACGAAATTGCGTATTGCTTTACTGTGATTTATCAGTGGTGGTTAAGGTCATTGTCATAAGATGAATTCTGTCTATAAGTACTGTATATTAGTTTATCTACACACGTATCATAAACCCTCTTTACTGCGTACAAAACCGCACGTTACGATCAGCATAATATTAAATTACTTGGTGAAAACTCATTTCTTATCTGAAAAATTACACATTGTAGTTTTTCTGCATATTATGACATTCAAATTTCGAACGCCGACGCCCGCTTGCGTGCCGCCCCTGGTTTGTCTGTGAAGTTGGTACTGCAGAACAAGCTAAACAAGCTAAGCTGGCACGCAGGTTTGCTCGTTGCACACATCAAGTAAAAATTACTTTGTTTAAGGCTTACTGCCAATCCTTTTACACGAGCAGCCTGTGGGTCAGCTATACTCAAAAGTCCATAAACGCCCTTCGAGTCCAGTACAATAACGGATTTAGGATGCTGCTGGGGCTGCCGCGATTCTGTAGTGCGTCAGGCATGTTTGCAGAAGCCCGCACGGACGGGTTTCATGCAGTAATAAGAAAACGCGTGGCCTCACTAATGCACAGAGTTCGCGGCAGCACCAGCGGACTGACTGTTATAGCAGATAGGGTCGATGGACCTATTTTAAAGCCCTGGATCAAGGTGGTGACCGGCACCTCGCTGGATAAATAGGCTCATCATCATCAATCTGCCCACACCTACCCACTGCTGGGTACAGGCCTCTTCTCTACCTCGCTGTCCGCCATAAGTTGCCTACTTATTTATTTTAATTTTATTTTAAGGTGTAACTAACATAGATTAGGAAATTCTCTTTTTGTACTAACAATACTATGGATCCGTGTTTTCTGAAAATAAATGTTTTATTATTATTATTATTATACCTATTCTGGGAGAAATCTAAATTTTACGGAACAACTTTAGAGTTTTTTTATGGATTGTCAAAGTTCGCAAAAGCAGACAAAACAGTATATTTGATTTACTTTCATAGTGTCATGTCCTATAGTATCTTGTTGTGGGGGAAAGCAGCGGATTTTCAACCTATGTATTTTTATTTTAAAGAAAAGAGCTATTCGAGCAATTTATAATTTAAAACGTACAGACTCCTTAAGAGAGCTTTTTTAAAAAAAATACATACCAACTGTAGCTAGTCAATTTATTTTCGAAAATATAATGTATGTACGCAAGAACCTTACAACATTTTCCAAACATAGCGATAGCTGTAATGTTAACCTAAGAAATAATCACAGACTACTTGCGCCCCGGTTTAGACTAGCGAAGGTTAGCAATTCTTTCAAGGGTCAGTGCATTCTCTACTACAACAAGATACCTCTGGAAATTTTGAAATTGCCATTTGAGTAATTTAAAAAGCATGTTAAAGCTCCTTTGTCGAAAAAGGTATATTACAATGTTCAAGATTACTTAAATGACGGGACTGTATGGGGTTTATCTGGCTCAACACAGGCCTTGCTGTAAATAATTTTGTAATTATTTATTCCTGCTTATTAATCATAATAATTAATATTTTAAAATTTGTATTAGTTAAGCACAAACAATTTTTAAAAGAGATCGAAAAATCAATCTGTGGGAGTTTCTACGCCCTTCTTCTCCCACAGTGGTCCAATGTAGAGAAGAGGCAAAGAATTACGTTTGCTAAGTATATGTAAATATCTTAGCAATTAATAAAGACATTTGACTTTGACTTTACCTGAGTTAGCGCTAACAAGAATTGGTCCACGTCGATCAAAAATGTTCAAAATGTTAATGTAGCCGCAAATTGTATATTACAAAGTTATTGGTGCGGCTACTTTTATACTCCATCTACGTAACCAAGTGCATTAAGAGGTTTGAATGTGTTATCGAAGATTATTAGATATTATATTTTAAGAAAGGCTATTTAATCGCACATCAAAAATACTGATTGCATAGCAAAAGGATCAGCAAAACACTATTAGCTCAGTTCCATAGCCTTAACTTGTTCAAGGTTTCATGAACTAGTGGAATCATTATTAAAACAAATAACCCGACTGTATCTTATTTCAGTACCGGTAGTCGGTGTTTTGACGAGCCGAATGGCCGAGTCGGCAGTGACCCTGCCTACGAAGCCAAGGGTCCCGGGTTCGAGTCCCGGTGGGGGCAAATATTTGTTTGATGAGAACGGATGTTTGTACCCTAGTCATGGTTGTTTATCTAAGTATAATATTTATCTATATAAGTATATGCATAGTTGTCTATTACCCAAGATACAGGGAATCCTAGTTTGGGGCTAGATCAATGTGTGTAAATGGTGTCCAAGGTATTATTATTATAGTACCATAGACAAACTTATGACTGCATATGGTTACGTAGATGGAGAATGGAAGTAGCCGCACCAATAACTTTGTAAACCCCATAGCTCCATTTTGAAAGAGATCCAAAAACTGAGCCGATAAAAAGAAACCATAATCAACCCTTCAAAAAAAACACTGGAAATGTGTTCTCAAGTTTATGTTTTAAGTATTTTTTGTTGTTCTTACATGTTCAACCTAACACGAAGGATAAAAGCGGCTTCGCTTCGCTTACCCCCTTTACGCTTCACCTAAGCTAGCGCAGCAGTTTGCCCTGATATTTGCTGTGCACATCAGTATTTTTGATGTGCAGTTTAATATTGGGTGCTTACCTATGAAATTGGCGAATTTTTCTTACAGATTCAGGAGTTCATAATTCGAGTAATTCAATAGCGATTTCCAGTTTTTTTTTTATTGTTTTAAAATTGTTCGATTCCAAATCGATATTCGATCGATGGTTTCGGAACGGCCATTTTGAATTTGACGTTGCTGCCAACCTGGCAGTTTTTTGACAACTGACAGACGAAAGCCCTCGCAATGTAAACGCGTTTTGGATAGGGTATTGAAATTAAATCGCAGTCCATCTGGAATGTATTCGAGGTTCCCTCAGGATTGTCTATATAGCTGAGTGTGTTGTGGTTCCCCGAACCAGATAAAGTTCGCATTTACGTGGCCGATTGGTTTTTTACCACGTAACATAACCTGTGTTGGAACACTGTGCTGATCGAGGCTGGCCCGCCAGTCACACAGGAGGTTGGCTGAAGAACCTGTCTACCAAGAAGAGCCTAGGGTGCACCCGGGCCTTGCAGAGAGACGGGAGGTTGACGGGACCGAAGCACAGACCAGGTTAGATCGAACCCAATCATTTTAGCTCGGTGAATCGCCGACGTTCACACTTCTTGGCAACTGATCGCTACGCTACCTCGTAGCTGATGGGCCCCTACGAGGTCATTAGGTGCCGAGAAGCCTGAACAAAAATTAATTTCAATATTTTACATCTACTTGTTAAATTTCTTTTAATTTTCAGTTTGATAACTAAAATGTTATCTTCAAAATCAGTGCCTCCTAAATGTCATCCAGTTCTTGTTATATTAACCGTAATATTTTTTACAGCTGACACTTTTCAAAAATTATATAAAATTTTCTGTTAGCTAAATGTTGTCTCATTCATACACACAAAGTTTACAAAATTAGGATCCTTCATTCCTAAAAAAAATACAAAAATGTTTGTACTGAAAATTGAGTTAACTTCAATTCCTCCATACAAAACGCCAATTGCATATGTAAGGACCTAATATGTCCCAATGATAAATCCTAGGAGCATGCAGATGAAGTTGCGGGCATCAGCAGCTCCCCATATAGCTACAAAGCCCAGATAAAGCTATCAGAGTAATAATAACAATACCTTGGACACCATTTACACACATTGATCTAGCCCCAAACTAGGATTCCCTGTATCTTGGGTACTAGACAACGATACACATACTTATATAGATAAATATTATACTTAGATAGATAAACAACCATGACTAGGGTACAAACATCCGTTCTCATCAAACAAACATTTGCCCCCACCGGGACTCGAACCCGGGACCCTTGGCTTCGTAGGCAGCGTCACTGCCGACTCGGCCATTCGGGTCGTCAGAGTGTCGGAAACACATTCAACAATGCGCACGTTAGAGCGATATGATAACATTTCCTACAGCTGGCTGACAATATCAATAGCAAGGAGGAGGGGAGTCACACTGGCCTACTTACAACGCGGTAGACTCCAGGGGGGCTGCCAGCCTCTACATCGATTCAGATTAGGTTCAAAACAGGAGCATCACCATGCCAACCATATCAATTATAATACGCCATAATTCACCAAGTTAAAAGCTTTATCTACACACGTATCATGATGTGTATGAAGATGTGTGCAACGAGCAAACCTGCGCGCCAGCATGTACACCCTCACCGCCAACGCCCTCCGTTCCCTATCAATGTCCAGGTCGTCTCTCAGGTCATTGGTTACAATGTGTCCCAGATATTTAAAACTTGTAACACTCAATAACTCCTCAATAACTCCGTATGGTATGTGAACGTGAAAAAGGCAATACGGTATTTGGCAAGGTAGTCCAATAAATATAGAAACGTGTCTCAAGCTGTACCTGTTTCAACAGAACCGTTTGACAATATCAGAATCGTATATTTCCAGCAGTTGCATTTTATAAACTCAATTTTGTGTTGAAAAGGCAGCATTGGACAATGACGTTACACGCTAGTATTTCATAGAACTCGTGAACAAAACTACCGTTTTGACAGTTCCTAAAAGTATCTATTTCATCTAGCAGTCAAATACCGTAACTGACAATATTTGACCGAGCTAGCGAAGCGAGCGAAGGGCTCCATTTCGACAAGATAGGAGGCCGATTTCGCTTTCGTCTGTCTCTATGTCTGTGTGTCTCACAAAACTTGGCACACGTGTTCCTTGAAGGAAAAGATTTTTCTGTCGAGAGCTTTTCTCGATTTTCCCCTTTGGGGGGGATTTATGACGTATGGTTTTTTTTTTATCAAATCATCAATCATCAATCGGGGTATCAAATTAAAGGGCTTCATGAGACGGTTCTAAAAATATACTACACCATTACCTTTCGGCCGCCTGCTTTCTAAAAATCCAAGAAATATTTTCAATACATACCAAGTTTGGACTCCTCGAAGTCGGAGACGGATTAGTAAAGAGGATCTATACAGACCATGAGAGTGAGTGAAATAGACTATAACTTTTTCGTGAAAAGTCAATAGATTGTATTTTAAATCGCAAAATGTAGTTTACAAAGTTATTGGTGCGGCTACTTTACTACTTGATTTCGATTGAATCTAAAATACTTACCTATAAATGGGTCCACAGTCCCCCCTGTTAGCGAGGTCTACTGCCCACAGGGACACTAGTAGAATATTTCAGGGATATCTGTGTCCATCTGTACGGTTACAAATAGATGTGACATTTAGTGTCTTCCTGCATAGCGGGCCGGCGACAAACATTATTTATAGCCTGTCTGTACACAAAATAGAAACAAAACAAACACACATTAGAGTTCGCTGCTGTGACAATTCACCGAGTTAAAAACTTAAAAAAACCGACTTCAAGTTCAAGACCTATTTCTTCCTCTCCGGTCGTGATGCGAATAAGGTCCGCGTACATGATAAAGTCCCCAATAAAAAAAAAACCTGCACGGAACCACAAACAACCACAAAGTTAGCCTTTTCGAACGAGTTACGAACAGAATTTTTCCGCCTGAGAACCAAAAATGAAAAGTAAAGAGGGTTTATGATACGTGTGTAGATGAACTATTAAAGGCTGAGATAATCGGGCCTAGCAGCCACACGCACAATAAAACTTTGTAGAATAAACTTGTTATTTCAGCTGATTTGCTTAAATAAATTTCACATACGTGTTCTAAAAATAGATAAAATATAAGTAAAAACGTATCGAACCATTGAATGACTTGGCAGTATGAAGTACCTTAGTCTAATGTCACATGTCGAAAATTAAAAACAAAATAAAGCAAATTGGCGGGAAGCTCTTGTCATTCTTTGCTATTTGTTGATGTTTGATTGTTGTTTTACAATCTCTTGTCTGCCATTGTTTCATTTTCTCGCAATCGAAGTGAAAAGCAGTCTATATAACTCGGTCATAAACCTCATTTTACCCTCGACTTAACTATCCACCCTTGCCTGCTGCTCGGGTGCATCAAATTCTCAGGTGAAATGGCGTGTTTTATGCCCTAGTTGTACAATATCTACTATTTACCACTAATGCTCTGAAAACAAGTTCTATTTAACTCGATTTGCGGGAGGTAAACGTATTTCCCACCCTAGGGGGGTAAGTCAATTTGTTTTTTGCACAAGACCTCATATTTGAGGCCAGACCCCGACAAGTCTTAAATTGGTTTATACTCTACTGCTCGGAATTACGGCGATAGATCTTTAGTTATAGGGCCGCAAAACAATGAATAGAGAACCAGGACAACAATAGTTATTTTTGTCTCAAGGGAGCAAAATTATGTATTTACGGCGAATGCGGTACATTAAATCCAGAGTGAAGCCCAGGATTCTATGATAGAATCCTGAGCGTAACGAAGGATTCAAGCGTTAACGCCCATGACGAAAACGATTTTGCTCCTGAGTGACACATACAACTTTTCACATCGACTATGAGGAAAATTTAAATAAAATGCTCTAAAAATAATGAAATAACTATACTTTGAATTATACTTTCACCACTTTTACAGCAATCGAACGAAATTTTTGGTTTATAATGGCGGATTGTAAAGGATTAGGGAAAGATCACCACAGATAAAATATTCCTGTGCTACGTTTACCAATGGTTTTTTTTTAATTATCGAATATTACAATGGTATCGGATATCAATATTTATTATATCACAATAACAGTCATCGGTAGTTTTGATTTCAGTAAAACACATAATTTATTGTGACATTTTTTTAATATTACGAAAAAATCATAAATTTTCATATGATGTTGTTAAAACTAAAACTTGAAACATGTTCGTTTTTAATCAATTACGATGAAATTATAATCAATTATTGTATTAAGATCTGTGTTCAATTGGCACATTGCGTAAATGCTACAAGCCAATGAATAAATAAAAAAATTGCTTAAACAGAAAAGTAGCATTTTGCTCCCTCTCGTCGTTGAACAACACTTTTCCGAATGAAATGTGTGAAAAAAACATTTCTAGCTTGTTTGAACAGGCAAGGAAAAACATTGTTGGCTTGTTTGTTATATGGTTCTGTTACATGTCAACAGATGGCGCTTCATGCCGTGTTAGTATTTCCCGACATGGCGTGCGTCATACCATCGTGTCGGTACGCTTTTACCTGACCAGTTCTGTCAATTGCTGTAGGTTTACGTGCGGAGTTCCAAACTTAATTTATTTAAAAAAATATTTTCTGTATAATTAATTTTATTTTCTTGCAGTAGTCGTGCAAAGCACTATTTAATATCGAGACAAAAACTCGTCAATGGACCCGTCTCAAACTCACTCGTCCACTTTATAGCCTATACAACAATGTACTATTATTTTTAAAACGACGCAGCGGCCAGCAAGGCCACTGAAACAAACAATATTGGCGCCACGCAAATCTTGTTGAAAAACGTTGTTGGAAATACTTATATTTTAAAAGAAAACAATTGTTTCCTCGCATTAGTGATGAAAAGTAGAGCACTGAAACCATAAGCACATTCGCTCGCTTATCTCGCTCGTGCGCTGAAGTATCTCGGGTGTAATTGATGACTTACCTCCCTTGTATAGCAATTTACTTTGATAAGTATTAACATGTAACTACAGTTCATAAAATCTTAGAAGTGATATGACAGATAACCTAAAACTTCATAAGATCCACTTTTTAAACACTAGGGATGTCACCAAAACAATCGGAAATAATGTTCAATCAGTTGAACTAATAGAAGAGTTGTCATCGTATTTTCTATGCATTCAATTCACACATGTTTAAAACATCGATTCATTTGATTAATCGATGTTTTCAAGCACTTACAGGCGAGAACACCCGTCGAGCACCAGAGAAAGATAAAAACCCCGGTCTTGGGTGTTTATATGTGTGTGACGTCACTGTTTCTGGTTCCCACGACAGGGTATCCTAGTGCGGGGCCAGAAGCAATGTATGTGCCTGTATATAATTGTAAATGTATGTAATGTAATGTTATCTTTTTCATACTGTGGTCAGACACCCATATGCCGCACGGGGATGATTAAAGTTTTTTTCGCTCGGGAGAAAAGGGTACCCCATATCAGAAGGTGATTTGACGATTGAGATGCAAACCAAACAAACAGAGCGTCACTCCTTTTCCCATGGGTATAGCAGAGGCACTATTGTGCCCACATTCAGCCACCTATACAATACTCCATTTTGCGTCACTAGGAGGCTAGCTCGGCGCCATAGCAACGGACATCATGACGTTAATAAATATGATAAATGTAGCCCCTCGACCTTTGGAGACATGCTAGGGTACCCCACACGTGAAGCGGCTACTGGCAGAAAACCCAAGCAATATGTCTTCGACAAAAGGTATAACATACAACTGCATCAAGACCCTTGGGAGGGCCTCAATCAAAGAGTATCTAACTAAGGATCTAAGGACCTTCACAGACGGTTCTAAAATAAACTCAGGTACGGGCGCCGGGGCAGGCGGAAGATCTAAACATGAGGAGATCAACATCATTAGGTGCCCACAACACCGTTCTTCCAAGCCGAGTGCATGGGCATCATAATTGCTACCGCAGCTATTGCAGAGACAGGTAAAGGATTTCCCTATCCGCATACTATCCGACAGCAAATCAGTTCTGCGAGCCCTACAAAGCAACACCATCAGTTCTGGGCTTATATACGAGTGTCACCATGCCCTGTCAGAGGTATGTGACCACAGTATTGTTACCCTGCAGTGGATAAAAGGACAGAGTGGCTCGCGCGGCAACGATGCAGCCGACGCACTGGCAAGGTTTGGTTCAGAACAGATGGTGGAGGGACCAGCACTGGCAAGGTTGGGTTCAGAACAGATGGCGGAGGGACCAGAACCCATAATACCACTGCCATTCAGCTGGTTGAGAAAAACCCTACGACAACACACAAAGGTAACTAACTCACAAACGTTATTGGTCAACCTTGGATACCTGCAAGCAAGCCAGACAGGCCCTCCCGATGATCAGGCCTGGATTATCGCGTAAGCTTCTGAAGCTAAAGAGAGATCAGAGCTACGCTTGGTAACCGGAGCGGTAACTGGACACGCTTTGCTAAATAAACACTTACACACTCTAGGTGTTACGGACATCCCCATGTGTAGAGCCTGCATGGAGGCGGAGGAGACAGCCACCCACGCCCTGCTGGCATGTTCCGGCGTGGCCATCTACCGGGCAACACACCTTGGGACGCCGAGGTCGCCCCAGAAAGTCATCGGCAAAGTCCAGGGTTTCCTAGGCTTAGCAGGAGAGTTCGAACCCACAGCAAGCAAAATCGGCGCAAATTGAAGTCGTCGAGTTGCGGAAAATCCGCCCGCGATCACCAATAACTATAATAAATATTGCCCACTACTATCCTCGGGGGCGGTATGCAAGTAAGATTAAGCCTTACTGGCGCTGGCTCAGTGTGGGTTGGTGGAGGGTTTTACAACCACTACCACGTAGCGATAGTAGCCGGGACCTACAGCTTATCGCGTCATCCGAAACACTGAACGTCCGACTTCAATTCGTCTCAAGCTGCAAGCCCAGATAATCACTTTTTCACGTAGCCAGCACATTGAGTAAAAAGAGATGTGGAAACTAACAATTCGAGTAGCGAGTACCTGGTAAAAACCTTTCTAGGGGCGGCGAAATAAAGGTCTCTTCAGGGCTCTAATGTTTTTTATCTACACACGTATCATAAACCCTCTTTACTGCGTTCAAAAACAGCACGTTACGATCAGCATTATGTAAAACTACTTGGTAAAAACTCGATTCGTATCTGGAAAACTACACATTATGGTCATTATGTGTAGTTTTACTACATATAATGACATTTAAATTTCGAACGCCGACGCCCACCTGCGTGCCATCCCTAGTTTGTCTGTGAAGTTGGTACTGACATTCAAATTTCGAACGCCGACGCCCGCCTGCGTGAAGTTGGTACTAAAGAACAAGCTAAACAATTGCAGAACCACAATGCCGGTCAAACATGCGGTTCCTGAACACATCAAAGAGAGCTTATGATATGTGTGTAGATAAACTAGTGTATGTAACTGTACATAATAAGGCATTAAATCTCTCGATTGATATTATTATGAAGTTTTAATGCCCTCCATTATGCAGCAGTCACATAAACTACTATTAAAGTTTCTAAATTTTCATACTTTAAGAGAGAAAAAATCTGGAGCCCACCACAAAGGGTGTGGCAGGATAGTCTTGGGAAAAGTGCCCCCAAAGCCTGAACTTTGAAACTGCGTCCAAAAGATACTTTATCTAAAGATAGTATAATGTGCAAAATATCACCCCCCCCCCCAATACCCCCCAGGGAGCCACGGCATCCAATTATACCTAAACTGTTTTATTTATTTTCTCCAAAACTAAGTAACTGACGAATTGAAAATTTTGCACAGGTATTGTTGTGTTTCATAGTAATAATATAAATAAACAATAGCTCTATAACTACCTTCCATATTGAAAAAATAAAATAAAAATGTACCAACCTGTGTTTCCCCTGTACACTCACAGTTTTACTGTTTTTAGACTGTACTTAAGATAAATTAAGATAAATTAAGTATGGTCAGGAATCGAACCTGCATCTCCAGTATGAGCAGCAAGCGTGAAGCCCATTAGACCAAAGAGCTCTTGCTTTCGTTGAGAAATAATAACCATTATAAACCGCCAGATCCAAAAAAGATTCTAAGATGGGTAATCCCTGGTAAAATACAATATCTTGAACTTATTTGGGTAATCTTATCAGCTATTGATGAAGCGATTTGACAGGATTTTGACAGGTGGAAGGTGCCGGCTTTTATCGTTGATGCTATATGATCAGTGCTGTGTGCGAAAATCGAACAAATTGTACGAAAAGAATGGTAATTTGACGTAGAAAACAATATGACAACATTGGCAAACTACTGCGTGTCAAGTTAACGTGATATATCGACGAAATCGACACTTTTTGTAGTTATTTCTCTTCTGTTCATTAGAAGTTCCAAGTTAAATATATTAATATAACAATTTTGGGACCTTTTTCTAGATTTTTTAATAACATAAACGCGATTGGAGGACTTCGCTCGATAGAAATAATTATTGAAATGAGGTCTAAATTTACACTTTTTTGATTTTCTGACAAATTCAAACAGCGCAAATAATTAAAAAATATTTACTTAGATGGGTTTTGACAAATCCTAAATTGCCTATTATAGAAATTTTCATAGCTATTTTAGTTAATTTTCTATCATTTAAAACCGACTTTTTGTCATTTTTCCCTGATTCCGTCCCTCTCACACTGCGGGTCATTCCGCCTGGAGTAACGGGGACCTTTGCACGGACGAAATATCCCCTTAATTACAGTTAAGAAAACTCGCAGTTTTCCGCTAATTTGTGCCTTATTTTTGTAGCGTGCCCTACCCGAAGCCCGAAGCCGAAACGGAACCAGTTCAAAGAGTTTTTTTTTTAAATAATAAAACGTTTATTGACACTCGAGTGGTTTACATGGTGTATCTTAGATATAAGAACTTACATGGTAGGTAGTTTTATGTTAAAGTTAATGCTTGAAAACAATAATTTTGTGCATGAACGTTACAAGATACGTTATGACCACTAGCGGTTAAACTAGGTCGAGCCAGTGTCTTAAACGCAAATTCAAATCGTCTTTGGTTAGAAAAAAATCTGTATTTTATTGAGAGTTTGTATCAAGATGATGAATGGTGATCCATCATAGTCACAACGTCATATCAGTTTAATTCGGCTCATATCAGTTTTATCAGTATCTCTGCATACAAACATACCCGATATGGGAGCTACGAAACTAGGCCGTGGTCGTTTTAAAATAAAACTACCAGAGGCTGCATGACTCAGTTCCATTGCCTAATATAATGTAGCCCGTTAGTGTCCCCGCCGAGGGGCACAGGCCTTTATCCGGATAAGAGTAAGATTAAGTTGATACGAAAAAAGTGGGGCTTTTTTCCAAACTATTTACTCCACCATGAAGTCATCTACAGATTTTATTTTTGGGTTAACGTTTATTGAGTATTTGATTAAGATTCTCACTGAAGGAAAATGCGATTGGATTAATTTTTCTTGATAGAATTTAATTACGGAAATACCTCTAAATTGTTTTATTTTTTCCTGTAATTCCGAAATACTAATTAATTTCATTGTGGAGCTGCGTTCAAAATATAGATATTATATATTCGTAAACTCTCCTTAAAAAACTTTTTAACCAAATAGCGTATTTTATTTTCAAACAATTCGTCTGTGGTTTAGCGCTACGTTATGACATTTTTCCCGATTCCGTCCCTCTCACACTGCGGGTCTTTCCGCCTCGAGTAACGCTGACCTTTGCACGGACGAGGTATGCTCCACCACGCTGGCTCGGTGCGGGTTGATGGAGGGGTTTTACGACCACTACCACGTAGCGATAGTAGCCGGGATCTACAGCTTATCGCGTCATCCGAAACACTGAACGTCCGATAATATACTAAAGATAAATTAATTATCTCATCGGTACATGGTCACGAATCGAACCTGTATCTCATGTGTGAGAAGCAAGCGTGAAACCTGTTAGACCACGGAGCTCTTTATTGCCAAAACTCTCTTGGTTTTAAGAAAATCAAGCAAGATGCATTCGTTTCATAACTGGAAAATGCCACGATTATAAAATAAAATGAAAAACGAACTTAGTGGCACGGATCCTGCGACGATTAAAATAATTAGAATTGTATGTTGTAAATGTCCATTTCCAATCTACTTAAATAAAATTAATACTGTTCTGCTGTTAGGTCTGGAAAGTAAATTTCAAAACTAACAAAAATACTGTTTCATTCAGAACGAACGTATTATTTTGACTAACTTATTTTGTTGTGCATGTCAATGATAAACTAACGCGTTAGTTGATCAAATATCGACCGATAGTAAACCAGACCGACAGGGTTTAGAATTTACGTTTCTTTTGTTCTTAGATGTCAACCTAACACGAATACTATTCGGTCTAATCTTTACCTAAGCTACCGCATTGTTTGCCCTGGTATTTCGTTTGCAGTTCAAGTTTAAACCAGTTTACTATTTAACAGTTTTAACCGTTAGTTTATCAACTAACGCGTCATATAGTAAGCAGTACGCTACAGTTTACTATATGTCGATAGTTGACCAACTAACGAGAAAAAAACGTTAGTTTATTAACTAACGGTTTTGACAATCTTACGTTGACTTGCACATATATCGTCAAACAACAAGTAAAAACTATCGTTGCATTATATGTTGTTCCTAGGATGGACAGGATTTAATAAGAAAATAGGTCTACTACATATTTAATAAGGTACATCCTGTCCATCCTAGATTTGCTGGAAGAAATCTCTTATGAGGTTCCATACACAAAGGGTTCCAACGAGACCCTATCACTGAGCCTCCGCTGTCTGTCTGTCCGTCTGTCCGTCCGTCCCTCAGTCCGTCTCTATATCGTGAACCGTAATAGGTTAAGAGTTGAAAACACACATTATATATGTCACCGTAAGATTGTCAAAACCGTTAGTTGATAAACTAACGTTTTTTTTTTCTGCAACTGTAGCATACTGGTACTATATGACGCGTTTGTTGATGAACTAACGTTCAATAGTAAACTGGTTTAAACTTGAATTGCAAACGAAACACCAGGGCAAACACTGCCGAAGCTTAGGTGAAGACCAGAGGGGGGGCGAGCGCAGCGAAGCGCCCTTCGTGTGCGAGGCCGATTCCCACTTGGCCGGTTTTAATTTGTAATCCACTGTTTTAAGACGCTGATTAAATAAATATGGGGTGCTGTTTTCATGTGTTTTTCAGGAAATACTGGGCAAATCGTAATTAATATCTGGTATATGTAATTTGACTATATAATCTAGAGACTCTTAATTGGAAAACATGTTTGGATAAAATTTTCTCGATAGAAAATAAATACAAAGTCAACCCTTTTTTTATGGTTTTATCCTATTACACCGCAGTAGTAAGTGAATATGACTGTGTGATAATTGCAATGTATGAACAATTGTTATTTCTAACGATTTTCAATTTGAAAGTTAATTCCCTGAAATAGTTTATTTTTTATGTTTTTTTTTACGTTTCGGCGCTTACGTTGTTTCAGATTAGTCGCGAGTGCATTATTGGCATCCCGCTTTTTCTTATTCGCGAGTAATTATTGCATCTCACTTCCACTCGACAGCGCATTTTTATTCCATCATCGCCTTAACCAATACTTATTGATATTGATATTTAACGCCCTCAAAATTATTACAATTTTTGTTGTGCTTCCATTTACGCCAATAGGATTTATATTTATAAGGTAATAAGCGACCAACACAACTAGGCGCATGACAGCAAAGCGTTCGTTGGAATTACGGAGGGAACACCGGTACGGTGATCGATACCGTACAGTACGTACTTAGTACATGCTAGTGACTTGTACGTACATGCTAGTGACTTATACGTAAATGCTAGTGACTTATACGTACATGCTAGTGACATGTACGTACATGCTAGTGACTTGTACGTACATGCTAGTTACTTGTACGTACATGCTAGTGACTTGTACGTACATGCTAGTGACTTGTACACACATTCTAGTGACTTTTACGTACATGCTAGTGACTTGTACGTACATGTTAGTGACTTATACGTAAATGCTAGTGACTTGTACGTACAAACTAGTGACTTGTACGTACATGCTAGTGACTTTTACGTATATGCTAGTGACTTGTACGTACATGCTAGTGACTTTTACGTACATGCTAGTGACTTGTACGTACATCCTAGTGACTTGTACGTACAGTTACGTACGTAATGTAAAGTAAAGGCGGGTTTCAGGAGCCGAAACCGCAGTCCTGTCAACCTGTCATGCGCCTAGTTGTATTGGACGCGTAGTACCTATCTAATTAAAATAAGAAATATTTACCCAATTAGTAAATGCTGTACGACTTGTACGTACAGGTACGTTCGTATCCGTACTGTCATGCGCCTAGTTGTGTTGGTCGCGTAGTACCTATCTAATTAAAATAACATATATGTAACCAAACCTTCTGCGTTTGAAAGTTTTTTAACTGTGTCCCGATAACACGTTATCGTTCGTTCAACTGATAGCTACGCAAATTAGCCGGTTTCACTGAAACATACCTATTAATAAGAATTAACTGGGAAGTAATCGTTATTTTACGGTGCTTATAGTACCTGCAATACCTACCTACCTAACAACGTATCTACTATCCTGAACGCTTAGCATGGTACTTTTTACTCTCTCTCGACTCTTCGAGAGAGAGACTTACAAGTACTTGCCAGGTCTATGTCGCAGTTAGTTGCTTAGATCAGGCACTTAACTAACTCTCTAAACCGTTAATTAAATGCCGACGTTTAACCAAGTCACTAAAATTCCGTCAGACAAGTGAGTATACGCAAAGTTGAACGATTTAAAAAAAAAGAATGCCATCGAAGCCATGGTACCTAAGAACAGATGTCGCTATCTCTCATAGTTTCCGACTTCTCCCTACTGACCCATTTGGATTGATTACCTGTGTAATTTTAGTGAAAGGGAAGTTCAAAAAGATATTAGTGCATCTACTTTCATACTCCATGTACGTAACCAGATGCATTCATAAGTTTGTATGTGTTATTGAAAGAAAGTCTCACTCGTGAGGTCTACAGCTCACAGAGCCACTAGTTACAAGTGAATTAAATATCACACCACTGGAGCTGTAATTTCTCGAGCGAGAGTCAGTCAATCAACAGGAAAAATCATTTTATTTTATTTTCCTTTAATTTTCACGCACGTTTACTATCGAATAGACTCTAATAGTAGTTTATCTACACACGATCATAAACCCTCTTTACTGCGTACAGAAACCGCACGTTACGATCAGCATAATGTTAAACTACTTGGTAAAAACTCATTTCTTATCTGAAAAATTACGAATTGTGACCATAATGTGTAATTTTTCTACATATTATGACATTCAAATTTCGAACGCCGACGCCCGCCTGCGTGCCTTTGTTTGTGAAGTTGGTACTACTGAACAAGCTAAACAAGTGCAAAGGAATGAGGGTTTTCGATACTTTTTCTGCCACCAGGCGGCGCCTCGTAGGCGTCAGGTCTAAACAGCTGTCAGATAGTACAAAGTCAGAAAACCCTCGAGGGTTTTCGATACTTTGTCTGCCACCAGGCGGCGCCTCGTAGGCGTCAGGTCTAAACAGCTGTCACAGCTGTCAGATAGTACAAAGTCAGAAAACCCTCATTATCAAAGCCACCATGCCGGTCGAACATGCGATTCCTGAACACATTAAAGAGAGCTTATGATATGTGTGTAGATAAACTAGTGTATGATACTGAACATAATTAGGCATTATGTAGCAGTCACATAAACTACTATATGTGACTGTTACATAATGGAAGCCGTTAAAACTCGAGAGTTTTAATGCCTAATTATGTAGTTACATACACTAATTTATCTACACACCTATCATAAGCTCTCTTTGATGTGTTCAGGAACCGCATGTTCGACCGGCATTGTGACATTGATCATTGCTCTGCAGTTGTTTAGCTTGTTCAGCAGTACCAACTTGACAGACAAACTAGGGGCGGCACGCAGGCGGGCGTCGGCGTACGAAATTTGAATGTCATAATATGTTTTGAATGTCATGAATATTCAGATATGAAATGAGTTTTTACCAAGTACATAGTATATCATTATGCTGGTCGTAACGTACGGTTTTTGGACGCAGTAAAGAGGGTTTATGATGCGAGTGTAGATAAATAATAACATTGATTGCCAAAAACCGCGTGTTCAAATCAAACTGACAGTTGACAGGCGCGAAAACGCCGCCATTGGCGACTAGTGATAGGAGGAGGCGGGAAGTATGGGACAGACCTACGCGACAATCTCCCCCTCCTTCTTTCGCTTAGAAAATGAAAGAGAGAATGACGCATAGCTCTGTCCCTTAGTTCCTGCGTCTTCTTTGTGTGTTTTTAAAAACGTTCCGTTTCACGTTACTTTAAAGTCGTTATTTTTGTTGCAAATCGATACGAAATTTGCGAAAGCGGACCCTTTAATGGTTATTGGGTCTCAAAATACTATTAAATATGACAAATATTTTCCATGAAGCTCTCAATCTTGTCTCTTCTCTTCAATGCTGTTGATTCCCCATGAGATTTGTGATACCTGGACGGAACTAAGATTACCACACTCGCTATCTTTTGGAGAAGCTATCTGATAGATAACAGTGTTTGCAATATGATGTTGGAACAGGTGTATGTGATAATATATACAAGAATGTGAGTTTACTATAGCGAACTATTGTCTATTCGCCCAAACGAGTTAAGGAGATCCGTGCAAAGGTCCCCGTTACTCCAGGCGGAATGCCCCGCAGTGTGAGAGGGACGGAATCGGGGAAAAATTACAAAAAGTCGGTTTTAAATTGATACAAAATGCACTAAAATGGCTATTTATTTTTCTATAATAGGTAATTTAGGTATTGTTAAAGCCACAGATATCTCAACATAGGAGATAGGGTGTTCAGCCTATTTTTTATGCAAACCGATTGTCGCAAGCTGAATTCATTCATTCACGCACACAACGTATCATTAAATAAATACAACGAACACGCACACATAATAATCGCTTACACATTTATCCCTACTCTCGTATTGGTAAACACAGGCAAAGCAGTTACGTGCGCATGAGGCGCACATTGTTTCAAAAAGCACGCACACAGCACACACAGCGTCATGGACATTAAATTTATTTCTTGTCTCTCTCGCTATTAGGTAACGCTATTGAGTATGAGAGAGACGGAATCTGGATGCGACTCAGTAGCATTACTTCCTCGGAATATTTCGTTAATCGTGTTGTTTTATTGAAGAAATATAGTATTTTCAGTATTTACCTGTGAAATGTTATACCCTTGTTATGGAAATATGTCGAATCACTGCGATGTTCACATAGGACAACTGCACAGGCCGGCATTATAGAAAATAAAGCTAAGTGTTGACAGTTTTCTAAGGCGATCGGCGCGTGCACTCGGGAATTCTCGCTGAGAGCAAATGAATGCACTGTATGCACACTGGGCATACAACGGTCAGCCGTTACGCGGCGGCTTGCCCTCTCTCTAATATTCAACGCTCTGTGGTTAAAACCCATCTAAATAAATATTTTTGAAATTCAAAAACATTGTTATTTAGACCTCATTTCAATATTTATTTCTATCGAGCGAAATTCGTCCAATCGCGTTTCTTATAAATAACACAAAATTTAGAAAAAGGTCCCAAAATTGTTTGATAAAGTGATAATTTATTTAACTTTGGACTTCTTTCGAACAGCAGAGAAATAACTTCCAAAAGTATCTATTTTGTCGATAAATCACCTGACTTTGTCACACAATTCCATACAAATGACAAGGGCAAGAAGCATAGTGGGTATCAATTAAACTGATTCGAAGTTAAGGCGCCTTCATCTAGATATATAAAACAAACACTTATCACTCAAGAACGGCTAGACTGATTTTAATGATCTCTTTTCTGTTAGATTCGCCTACGCCCCGATTAGCAATATAATATGTAATTATATGAAATGAGGAATTACTTGCTACTGATCAAATCAAACCAAATTTATGGCTGCATTTTCATACAATATTGACAGGATATAACTTCGATAACTTCACAGGTTATAACTTCGGTTGGGTTATTTCTTTCAATATAAGGATTTTTTTAGTTCGCTTCTAATTCTTACTTGGTAATGGGCCAATTTTGAAACCATTTCATTCAACGCTTCATGAGATATCCTACTGATGGACAGACGGGCAGACAGACAGATGATCAGCGGAGGCTTAGTAATAGGGTCCCGTTGGTCAACCTTCGGGCATGAATCCTAAAAAGCGTGGCAATTTTAATAAGTACCTACTTATGTTATTAACCTACTTCACAAAATGACAGGATCTATTTTTTTAAGTTTTTTCAGCGATTTTTCGAAGACGGATGGACAGATTTGGAAAATAATTTTTCGTTCGAAAGGGCTTACCTTGTGATTCGTCCCACCGACAGGGAGAAATCACGGGAACTCTTCAAATTCATAGGCAGACCTATAGCGATTTTGGTGATTTTCATAGTAACTCGTGCATCTCTCGGGAAGTATCATTTTGACAAGCGGAACTGATGAGCCCATCGAGGGGCACCGGAACTGGTCCATACTAGTCATTCCACGTTGAGATCTGGGTACTTTATAAGGTTGATAAGTAACGTTTACTCGCCTTAATGCATATGCTTAAGCAGAGGTGATTTACTACATGTCTTAATTGATGACGGTTTTTTCTAAATTTTGCTTATTTTTATGGTTTTACAGATTACTTAAATGACGGGACTGTATGGGATTAATCTAGCTCAACACAGACCTCGCTTTATTGCTGCTTATCAATCATAATAATAATAAAAAAACATTTTTCTATTAGTTAAGCACAACCAATTTTTAAAAGAGATCTAAAAATCAATCTGTGGGAGTTTCTACGCCCTGCTTCTCCCACAGTGGTCCAATGTAGAAAAGAGGCAAAAAATGACGTTTGCTAAGTACATGTAAATATCTACCGTAATAAAGTACTTTGACTTTGACTTTTGACTTTGTTTCGTACCCGAATTGTCCAAACGGGGCTCTATGGCTGTCTCTCACATGTCCGTCTGTTCGACAAAAAAATAAGCTATTGTTCAAGACTAGTTTAAAACAAAAGTGTATGGGATTTGACGTTTGTTTTGAGGTTAAACGCTGTTTAATATTTGTTGTGGTAACACGGACAGTTTTCAAATTTTCACAAGACCTTGTAGTCCCAGAGCCATACACATTGTCAAAAAATATTTTTAAATGTTTTTAGGAGGAGCTCCAAAGGAAATAAAAGAGGGCGCGAAAAAAAAAATTACCGGGGTCGGTAATTTTTTTTCAAATTTTACAAGACCTTGTAGACCCAGAGCCATACACATTGTCAAAAAAAATTTTTAAATGTTTTTAGGAGGAGCTCCAAAGGAAATAAAAGAGGGCGCGAAAAAAAAAATTACCGACCCCATCATGTAGGGTCATTATTTAGAACTAGTTGAGTAGATACATACTGAATTTTTTGTTTAATAAAATATTGGATACCACCAAATAAGCCACCAAATACAAAATGCCTAAATGTTGTACCGAAGAAAATTTTAACTACTTGAAAATGACATATTTCACTAAAAATACCAATATATTGATAAATCTGTTTTTTTCTTTAAAATTCTCTCAGTTTTAGGTATGTATTCTACATTTGTTACGGAACCCTCAATGTGCTATGTCCGACAGGCACTTGGCCGGTTTTTTTAATTGTATTCTTATAAGGGCCATTCTAGGGAAGGTGATTACTTCATTAGGTAACTATGTAAAGAAAACCATGTAACTAAAAATCCGTTTATAGGTGATCAAGTTTTGGAAACATTAATCTTTTTTGAGGTGCAAAAGAATCTCATTGTGATGTTGCAACGCGTAGAACCAAGCACATTAGGTACCTGTAGGTTACTCGAATACATGCAGGTAGGTAAGGTAGGCACCTGTGCTTATCAATGCAAACGTTGTTTTCAAGGCTTTTCAGGCATTACGTAAAACTCAGTCACGTGGAAATGTATTGGAGTGTTTTGACCGACACAACAGTTTGAAAACATTATTTATTTGCCTTTTCAGTTGTTACTCGCTTGTCGATATATTTTGAGCAAATTGGATATTTCAATGAATTCAAATAACTCATGTGAAATGATAAAAACTAATAGTACATAATGGGACCGATGCTGGTAGACAGAAACCAATGAAAATCGTGTTTGAAAATTGAATCTAAGGTAACCGCACTAGAGTCGTATTCAAGGTTGTCAGTTTAGAGCCGTAGTTGGTTTTGACACCTAAAAAATGGTACTATTCGCAAAGGAATAAGAATAAGGAAAATCGATTCAAAACGAACGCTCCTAGTCATAACCTCGTCTAACTAAACGATGACATTGAAACAAGATGGCCGATAATTCGTGGAAAGAGGAAAGGGTAATAAACTAGGTACTTAGCAGGGTGTATAGTGATTGAAAAATGTAGTCGTGAGTGTATGTAATGTAATATTTCCAGGTAATTGCCGTCTCCACTCAAAACATAAATTGTACGTCGTCGTTGTAAACGTCGACAGCAAAATCTATTTCCCTCCAAAATCTTAACGCGGCCACTTTTTAAAAGCCCCCCGCGCTCCCGCATAACCCAGTTGTCGGGCACAGATTGTCCGCTATACAGCCTGGGCGACCCACGTGACCTACATAGTCCGATGGCGCAGTGCGGAGACCTTATTGGCTGATGGCGAGAAAAAACAAAATAGGCGGTATAGGTACGGGGTTTTCGTTTGCCTGATTGATTGATTAGGTCATTATCGGCACAGTTACTATATATTATATCGATATTGTATCGATAGGACAAGAAATATTAAACCTAATATTCAGAATCGCAAGGATTTCTATCTGACAAAGTGACTAACTTCTGAAACCTGCATAGGCATTATTTGGGGTTTTTTTGCAATTTCGGGGATTTATTATCTACAACCCGCTTCCAGAGAGGCATTAGACATAGCTGGATATAGCGAAGGAATGTTTTCATTGGTTTTGAAGCAAACCTTAACGCATTCGCTGCCAATATTTTTTTAATTCATCGCGATTTTGAACCTTACGCCATGGTATTAGAGTTCACATCCTATGAAAATCAAAAGTTCAATTTTAGGTTCTCTGCGTATCGGCTTATTGAAAATATTTTGTTAATCTAAAAAAGTTGCCCTCCTATAAACTCCACTATTTAATTTTCAACCTTATGGCTTGGTTGGTAATAAAATCCAAAACCAATAGAGTGAGGGACTAGAGCGAGACTTCGCTTCGACTGAACTTTTTAATTTTGATTTCCAATATATTTTGATATACCTAGTCGGTCCTTAAGTTCTGTCACAAGGTTTTTGATAGATAAAACTCAGCAATAAACTTTTTCTTATTCGTATTATACATGATTGAAAAGCTTATTTTATACGAATCAAATTGCAATACAATACATTTTGTACGATTATCGCAATATGACAAAAAACCTTATAACTTGAGACAATCGCGAACCCAAAACACGCCGCAACTGACAAAAATACCACTTACCACAAATTTAATAAAAAAACAGTGTTCCAGATAACCAACAAGGTTTTTTTTTATTTAATCTGAAACCTCGATTTTAGACCATGCTTAACAACTAGCATTTGATTTTCTGTTAGCTTTCAGTTCCAACTGCTCCCAAAGAGAACTTTACGTACTTTTTACGTTTTCAGAAAAACGTATAAAAATGATCTTGTGGGCAACAAGTACACTACGTAAAATGTGAATATGAAAATTAGTTTTACCCAGACTTAGTTATCTTATGCTTCAAAATGAAGGTAACGGGTTCAGGGAGGGTTCTGACTAAAATCTAACATAAGTTTGAAAGGTTTTAAGAGTCATGGAAAAAAGATAAAGTGAATCACGTCCGTATTTTTGGTTGGGTAAAAAAGTGCAAAATCTCTGAAGAAACTAGTATTTGTGTAATATGAGCATTTGTGTAATATGGCTTTAAGCATTTAAATCCAATAATCGTTCTAATTTATCAGTATTTAATGAGCTATCAAACCATATATTAAATAAAATAAAACTTGGTATTATTTACTATGCGGCAAAATATTTGTGACAGAACTTATGGACCGACTAGGTAGATGCCTAAGGTAAAACCAAAATATATATATATATCTAAGGAATACCTAACTAAACGAAAGTGACAGAGTTAATTACTTCCACATAAGAAAGAAAAGACAGCGCAAACAATGCGCTCGACTCAAACGTGGCGCCAAACCACATAAAAATTGTTTAAAAATAAACTACGCTATTGTGTCAAAAATATTTTCAAGGAGAGTTTACGAATACATAAAATCCACATTTTGAATGCATCCAACCGCGTTTTCCTTCAGTGAGAATCTTAATCATATACTCAATAAACGTTAACCTAAAAATCAAATCTGCAGATTTACATTGGAGTTAATAGATTTGAAAAAAAAAACATTAATTTTTGGTATCTCCTCCTGGTCATCGGGGATTAAATGTTCGGAGCTCAAAATGATAGGGTAGATAGAACAAAGTACTTGGTACAAACATTAAAACATCGTCACGCCTTTTCCCAGACGGGCTACCAGCGGCACAATTGTGCCAACTTTGAGCCAGTTAGTCAATACTCTATTGGGAGCTAGTCCGTCGCTGCAGGTTTCCTCAGGATGCCAATTTTCGTCGAAATCGGTTGGAAAATGCGACCTGTAGGCGAGAACAGACAGACAGACAGACGGACAAAGCGTTTTTGGCCAATCTCGAAACAGTACGCTTCGCTCGCTCGGTCAATTACTTATCTCCTTGGTACATGGTCAGCACCGGGATTCGAACCTGCACAGCCAGCAAGCGTGCAACCCACAAGACCACTCAATCTGTTACCCCCTGCGCAGTATGTAGTCCAACAGTATTTTTCAACATTCTTCAGACATGTTTTCGTTCCAGTTTCCGTCGCACGCAAGTGTGACAACATTCACATTCACAAGCAATTGTCGTTTTTGTAGTGTTTTTATTTTTTTATTGGCAATACCAAACAATACCCCCGCCATGTGTTATGCAATAGAGAGATTAGGTGCTACTTAAGGGCATGAAACGTAAATTAGCTAAACTGGACAACAAAACCATTTCTGGCCTGTCTTCTTTTGCTAGGGTTCTGTCACCT
The DNA here is from genome assembly GCA_949825045.1 of Argyresthia goedartella. Taxonomy (NCBI): domain Eukaryota; kingdom Metazoa; phylum Arthropoda; class Insecta; order Lepidoptera; family Argyresthiidae; genus Argyresthia; species Argyresthia goedartella. The sequence goes on from OX463832.1 coordinate 24,091,392, forward strand.
GACAACAGATGGCACTTCACTCAGATAAACGTTACTCTTTGGCACTTCATGCCATGTCGGTAAAAGCGTGCGTCATGCCGTCGCGTTGATAAAAGCGTGCATGGCTTGTGGTGTCAAATGCGGTAAATAGCGGACTCCAACGGCGTGGGAGTTAAAAAACTAATTTCTTTAAAAATGTGTTATCTGCATAATTAATTTTGTTTCGTCACGGTAGACGTGAGCACTATGTAATGTCTCGGGGAAAAGTCTCAATAGATAGACTCGTCTTTTAAACTTAATCTTTCTTTAACTGGCAGAACCATCGAAATCCTTCTGTCATCTTTGTACATAATGCCAAGGTTTGATGTAATTAAGCAAACCATTTGTTTTGTAAGCTATATTTTATCATTTAACAGCATTTCAAGTATGGAAATACTTGGACACCTTCTTGTATTATATTATTGTTAAAACTGAAACTTTGACGCCATGAAATATTGTTGTCAAAAGTCAGTCTTTTGTGAATGTTTTATATCTGTTTGATGAAGAAACTATTGCGTGTAAACTCGCTGCTAGGGGCACTGTTCTAGCGTGAGGTCTCCAGATACAAAACGCACTGACAATCTTATACTTCTTGAACAAAGATCGCGCTGTAGAGAGTATGAAACATTCAGCCAGCGGTCAATACGCTTCTAACAACTAAATGCAAACAAAGCAGCGAGGAAAAGCTAGTAATACATTTATTTTTGGAATGTGCTATTTAGGCCCATTAATAAAATACCCAACATGGCCCTGTTAAAAAGTAAAAAAAAAACAGTACTCTATGTCCTCTACAGGGCGCAATATTGAATTTAGTGTGAACTCAATCAATCAATTTTTAGGTTTGATGGCTTCTACTGTGGATCCCTACAGTAATTCCGCCAATATCACGTATTGAAGATGACACGAAGGGGATCACGTTGTACAGTTATCGGTGAAACTTCCCTTGAGTTGAGATCTCTCTATAACCAGACAAACAACAAATAGGACAGCACAAATTAACATATAATTTAAATGTTAAGTGATTACATATTAAGGGTGTTAGACATAAAAAGAAGACATACATAAATAAAATAATAATTCTACATCTAACTACAGTTTAATCTTGTTAGAGGTTATAAATTTAGAAAGGATGTGAATAAAGGAAGGGTCCGAAAGAGTCAATAAGAATTTAAGATTGACGGGACGGGGGATCTTACCGGGGAGGATGTCATACAATGAGGTTTGAAGTTTAGTGCATTCAAAAAACAAATGATCGGGAGTACCGTCAGCCAGGCCGCATTCACAAAGAGAGCTATCCCTTATCCTAATTTTAGCGAGATGTACTGGCGTGCAGGAGTGTCCCAGTCGAAGCCGACAGATAGTTGATGTAACAGTCTTACGCATTTCCCTGTACTTGAAAAACCAAGGTTTTTTAGGTATTAACGGTTGAATTTGGCCATAATGCCTACCCTTTAAAGTTCTAGATGACTGCCATGAAGATTCCCATGATTTTTCCAGACGAGTCTTAGCCGAAGATACTAAGTCTTGGGTATGAATTTTGAAGTGTGATAATTCACCAGATTCCACAGCTTCCTTTGCACAAGAGTCAACTATTTCATTACCCGAAATACCACTGTGAGCTGGAATCCAAGCCAGTATAATGATGATACCCCGAGAGAGGCATCTGAACAGAGCTTGGCGAATCTTTAGTACAAGAGGGGACTTAAGTTTTGATTTAAATGGGTTAGCAGAAATTGCGTAAAGAGAGCTTAAGGAGTCCGAGAAAATTAAAGTGTTATCCAACGAATGGGATTCCGCATACAAGATGGCTTCAAGGATTGCCGTCGCCTCCCCGGAAAAAACGGAGGAACCCGGAGGTAGTTTGAAGTTTAAGATAATTCGGAATTTAGGGATCCACACGGCTGCTCCAACATTCCCGCTAGAGGAAAGCTTGGATGCATCCGTGAATATGGGCAGCCACTCTGACCACTTTTCTGTAATTATTCTATTAAATTGCCTATTGGGTTGACGTGAATCTTTTTGAATGCCAAAATCTAATAAGATTTGAGGTTTAAAAATAAGACAATGATATGGGAACGAAAAGAGGGGAAAAGTTTCATAATGGAATATGGGGTGACGGATACGGAAAAAGTTGATGAAACTTCGAAGTAAACAAGGAAGATCCCTCAGGGATCTGTAACCTTGAGCCGTAGTGATCTGGAAGAGTCTTTGGAGTTTAGAGAGTAAGGGGTGAGAAGAAACCTGAACAAGCTTAAAGAAAAATCGATCACATAAATACTGATTGCGGAGATGAAGTGGAGGATCGACACATTCAACCTGGAGAGCATTAGTTGGGGATGATTTCATTGTTCCTGAAATTATTCTCAGACACTTAGCTTGAATTCTGGAAATTTTGACGGTAGCAGCTTTATTACAAGGGTCCAAAAGGAAACCGCCATAATCAAAGTGGCTACGGATAATGGCGTTGTAGATTAATTTTTGAGAATAGGGGTGGGCCCCCCACCATACTCCTGATAAGGAGCGAAGAACGTTAATACCCTTCTCACATTTTTGGGCAACATAGGACAGGTGTGGGATCCCAGTCAGTCTGGAGTCGAGGATCACTCCTAGAAACTTGACTTTATTGTCGGTAGGGATAGGATCGTCTTCAATGAGAAGTTCCAAATCCGGAATGGTTCGTTTTTTTGTGAAAATAACTGAGGAACTTTTGGAGGCCGAAAGAGATAATCCGTGAGCATCGAGCCAATCATTTAGATACATCAGCGCCGAGTTTAGGCGAGATTCTGCAACGGAACATGAATCTACAGCTAAATAAAGGGCTAAGTCATCAGCATATTGTAAAATATTGCAGAAGGGGGTGACGCATCTTTCAAGATCGTACGTGTATAAATTGTATAGGAGTGGGCTCATGACAGATCCCTGGGGGAGACCTTTCCATACAGTACGGCTTGTAGGTGGACAGTTAGTATTTTTTATGGATATAGATCTTTCCATGAGAAGATTGCATATAAATCGAGTCAACTTCTCAGGAATACTCAGATTTTGCATAGTTTGCCTGAGAACTGAGAGCTGGACGTTATCATATGCAGAAGTTATATCAAGGAATGCTGCCACCAAGTACTGTTTCTTCTTAAATGCCAGGTGGATATCAGTGACAATAATGCTTAGACTATCCATAGTGCTCATACCCTTACGAAAACCAAACTGGGATTTAGCTAGGATGTTATTATGCTCAAGGAACCACTCAAGTCTGGTTTTCAATAGATGTTCCATAATTTTACATAGGACGGATGAAAGGGCAATAGGTCTACGGGACTTAGGGTCAGAGGGATTCTTTCCGGGTTTGAGGATTGGGATTATAATTTGTTTGCTCCATGTAGTTGGGGAGGAACCATTTCAAAGAAGAAATTTATTAATTCCAAATATTTAAATTTACATTTTGAGTTGGATTTAGTTAAGAAAGAGTAAGGAATCCCATCGACTACAGGGGAAGAGTCGACAAGGCCTTCCAGTGCGCATTCTAATTCGCGGATAGAGAAAGGGGCGTCCATATTCCCACATGCAGAAATAAAGGACGGGGGAGAGGGGAGATCATAAGAATTAGGAGAGAATGGAGGAGAAAGTCTGTCAGCAAAAGCGTCCAGCCAAACTGCCGGATCATTAGAGGTCACATTCTCTATGTTCATAGAGCATCTAAATCTACGAATGTTTCTCCAGACTTCTGAAGGACGCGTGCGAGGAGAGAGACCTTCACAAAAAAAGTTCCAACCTGCTCTTTTTTTCCGATGGATTGTTCTTTTCGCTCGAGCAGCGGCGTGCTTATATTTAATGAAGTTATCCATCGACATGTCAGAAATGTATAGTGTTTCAGCATCGTTTCTCTCCCCGATCACCAACGTACATTCGGAATCCCACCAAGGAGGTGAGACTCTATGATTCCTTGGCTTCTTAATAGGAATGTGTGAATTGGCAGATGACAAGATGGCATCAACAAAGTTATCATATATTGACAGGAAGTTATTAGAAGTGCATAGGGGAATTGAATCCATTTTAACATCTAGTGAGGAAGAGAAGTCATCCCAGTTAGCTTTAGACAAACTGTATCTAACAAGGGGGCAAGGGTCAATGGCGATATAAGACTGAGAATGAAGAGAAATAAGGACAGGGAAGTGGTCACTCCCAAAAGTACTAGAAAGCCTTTTCCATAGACATGAAGAAGAAAGAGAGGGGGAAGTAATAGTAAGATCGACAGCAGACTTGGGGTTCTGATGGGGAAGGACTCTACGAGTAGGGGAACCATCATTAATTATACAGAGATTTAAGTTATCCAAAAGATCAAGAAGAAGATGAGAGAAGGGGTCACACTTATAGGAACCCCACGAGATATGGTGGGAGTTGAAGTCTCCCATGACTATAACAGGGGGAGTAAGTGAGGAAATTATAGCTTGTAGAGAGGGGATAAGTGAGGCTGTTGGGTTAGCTATGTACAAGGACAGAAAAGACACACCAAGAGCTCTAAGAGCTATGGCATTGATCTCCTGACCATGGGGAGGGAGGGGAATTTGGGTAAAAGTAAGGGAACGTTTTACTAGTAAAGCGGTCCCTGCATACCCGTCGTCTCTGTCCTCCCGAAGGCATGAGTAACCAGGAACCCGAAAACGGGAACCAGGGACCAACCACGTCTCCGAGACGGCAGCGATGGCAGGTTTATATTGATCAATCAGATTAAGAAGTTCTGGTTTTTTAATCTTAATGCTTTGACTGTTCCACTGAAGTATTTGGGGGAACATTGTTAAGGATATTAGAAATTTGTATTAATTGTTGTGCAACGTTGGGCGGTACTGAATCACTAAATTTAGATATTATATTTACAATGAGGGACAAAAGGGTTTCAATGAGGTTGTCGTTTGGGGATATAGATTGAGATGATTGAGAAAGGCAGAACCCATTAGGAACTGAGGATGTTGGATCTGCAATAATCATATTATGGGTTGATCTGTCATAACCTTTAAGTGGAGGAGGTCTGGACCTTTGGGAATAAACTGTTTTTTTATAAGATGTTGAGGTAGTAGGGGCTGGAGTTGAGACCAATGGGGCTTTGAGCATGTCTGCATAGGATCTTCCAGATGAAGGGATCTTGATAGAGGCTTCTCCATATGAGATGTTCTCTTGGGTCATCATGAGCTTTATTGATTTTTGTCTGCCCTGTTCAGGGCAGTTTTTGTCTGTGGCAACATGGTTGCCTGAACAGAAAATGCATGTTGGGTCGGTAGTCAATTCTGTACAATCTTCACCTAGGTGGGGCTGACAGCATCGGAAGCAACGGGGTTTAGAGCGGCATTGAGCCTTGACATGGCCAAAGCGAAGGCATTGATGACATTGAATTGTGGGCAATTGGTATGATTCAACTAGCAGGGACGTGTGGTAGGAGAAAATTCTTTCAGGTAAGACTTGGCCTCTAAAAGTTAACACGACAGACTGTGTAGGAACCCAAGAAGCAACATGATCCAGCCACTGCTTGCGATTCAATCTGCGTGCTTTCAGGATCTCGCCACATCCTGTTGGAAGATCCACAAACTCATCCATCGGCATGTCCACGGGGACACCCCTTACAAAGCCCATTCGGGATACTGCATATGTAGGGATATAGGCCTTGTATTTTTTTTTTTTAAGTAGCGGGTTTATTAGGAATTTATTTGCCTCACAATAGTTTGAGAATGTCACAGACATTTTATTTCTACCGGTTTTTTTAATTCCATCCTTTTTTATGTTTTTTATGTTTAGATTGTATAGAAGTTGACCGAATTTCAGTGGATTGAATGAAGTTGCAGAGTTATCAGCCTCTCTTTCCACTAATACTACATATGGGCCAATGTCCCCCTCACTATATGACCTAACGAGATCCCCCGTCAGGCTGGGATGAGTATAGGTGGTGACCACGGATGCCGGTTGCAATCCCGGAGCCGTCACAGCTTTTTTAGCTGAAGAATCATTTTCTTTATCGACCCCTGGATAGGACCTTTTACCGTTCTGATTTAGGATCTGGGGGGAGTTATCCGGGAATAAGGTCAACTCCATGCGCTCGTTATCCCCCATAGGATCCCTGGCCCCATCCGTCCCGCCAGGGTCCGCCGGGGGAGAAAATCCCTCACCCTCCATGTCCGAAGACATGGAGGGATCTAGACACACAAAAACTACTTACCTAGTTAAACAAAACAACCACTACCGGATAAACACAATCTCCACTCAAGGGGAGCCAATGATTAGGCAAAAGTTTGGAAAAAATCCCTCTGACACGTGTGATAAACAACAGACGCGAAAGCGGACCTCCTACCTACCTAGTGTGAACTCACTAGCCTATCTATATCTGGCGGACTCATAATACGCTACAACGCAACCTCATTTGTCAAATTCTGATATGTAGATCTTCTTGGTGGAACAAATGAAGCCTCCTTTTGGCGTCGCTGTTAGCCGGGTAAAAAAGTATATAGATAACTTGAATGTAGCTCTACATAATTAATTGTTGACAGAAGCGCCCTACTATTGTGAGTAGTGGTAATGGGTGTGCTATTGATTTCTAGACACGGATGTGGGTCAGGTCAGGAGCTACAGCCGAGCGCAATGGGGGTTGCGGGTGACGGGGGGGGGGGGGGTCACTTATTGCACGTGGAAAACTTAATACATAACCACGATACACATTATCCGACGTATTCTGGAAATAGCTACTTCCGACGAAAAAATAGGGATTTTATAGCGTTGAAGAGTCTGTCTGTTGGTTATAAAATTTGGTTCAATAGTTTCCTTGTTAAGCTGGTAACTTTGGAAACACTAAACAGATTTTAACTAAACATATTTAAGAACTATCGCAGGGAAGTCTACCATTTACAGTAAACCGAATTAAAATCCGTCCAACTGTTTTATCGCTAGGGTGCCACGGACAGACATACAGACACACCAACACACCGACAGACGCTTCATATTTATAACAACCCCTCTTTTGGTCCTCGGGACTTAAAAAAGGCTTGTGTTTAAGCGATTACCGAAAATTCGAAAATTTACTACCAATAAATTCGAAATGACTGCCAAAATTAGTAAATGATCACCAAATTGTGTTTGGATAAATGATCACCAAACTCCTTTTAATGTTTTGTGTACTTAAGTTTATGTTTTAAGTATTTACTCTCTCCCCCTTTACCCTTCACCTAAGTTACCGCAGTATTTTGCCTTAATATTTTCTGCAAATTTTGGTGATACAAATTTTGGGTAAGAAAAAATTATATTGGTGATCATTATATTTGTTGCCTTTCAAAAACTAATAGGCCTTATAACAGGCCACCGTCCACTGAACAAACACTTGAAAGTTCCAAGTGCAATATCCCTCTATAGAGAGATAGCCCTCTATGCAGCGGGTGCAATGTACAGATGTAGTGAATAATCCTTTCCTATCGGCAAAACTCGGAACAACGATAACACCCGAATGGTGCCGATGTGTCTATGAATTACTGTATTATTAAATTACGTGTAGGTATCAAATAAATTGCATACTTTATTTATCAATGTCGATGGGTACTGAGTGCGAGTGAAGTAGTAAGACAAAAACGAACATTTCCGAGAAAATACGAAAGGAAAGGATTATTCACTACATCTGTAGGTGGAGTAAACTGACGAGCGCATGCCTTTGGCGTGTCCATCCACCAGGAAGTGGCTTGTTGGTCTAGCTAGCTAGTTGTATAAAACTCAGAGTTGAATCTCAATGTAGATGTCGCTGCTAGTCGGTGGAGGTCGTCTATCTGTCAACGTAGTCAAATTCTATTTACTTCTTCTATGGAATTCCGTAGAAAAGGCTCTTAGAGTAGTCTTTGGCTGGATTTCTTCCCGCTGTGGGATATTTATGATAATAATACCTTGGTCACTATTCCCTGTATCTTGGGTACTAGACAACGATACACATACTTATATAGATAAATATTATACTTGGATAGATAAACAACCATGACTAGGGTACAAACATCTAGTTCTCATCAAACAAATATTTGCCCCCACCGGGTCTCGAACCCGGGACCCTTGGGTTCGTAGGCAGTGTCACTCACGACTCGGCCATTCGGGTCGCCATTAGGCAATGAAAGGACAGACAAATTAACTAATGAAGCGGTAGAGTGTGAAGATGTGTTCCCATACAAAGACTTCGTTCCTGATCTGTCTTCTCCGCCCAGGATATTGATGCTCGGCTCTTGGAATAAAGTTTGGGCAGAGAATAGCTAGACGGGTCGATTTTATAATAATATACAACCCAAAAGAAGCTATGGTTCCGTAAGGCCAAGCTCGGAAAGTCTCTTACGTCTACTATTATCCGGATGTGTTTAGGACACACGTGCACACCGGCCCACCTCGCCAGGCTTGGCATTGTTCAGGACCTGCATTTGCTTGCGGGGCTGATGTGGGAGATATTATAATAATAATAATAATAATAAATATTTCAAAAAACCACTTTTTGTTCGCAAGTCCGCTTTATGACCGTTCCTCCCTTGTTGCAGAGCTCATTTCCGACGACCGGAATGGCGGGGTCGGCAAATGACCCTGCCTACGAAGTCAAGGGTCCCGGGTTCGAGTCCCGGTGGGGGTGGCGGACTCTAGTCATGGTTGTTTATCTATCTAAGCATAATATTTATCTATATAAGTATGTGTATCGTTGTCTACTACCCAAGATACAGGGAGTCCTAGTTTGGGGCTAGATCAATGTGTGTAAATAGTGTCCAAGGTATTATTATTATTATATTATTTTCCGAGTCCCATTTCCCTCCTCTGTATCCTGCTTTTTATATAATTTTGATGTAAATATTTTTATAATAATTTTTGATCCTCATTTTATAAAAATAATAACTTGAGGTTGGCATAAGTGCAAGCCGGACAATGCCATAAAAAGTGACATGTTGGTCTAGTTGTACACAAGTCGGAGTTTAATCTCATAAGCTCAGTGCAGATGACGCTGGTGTGGTTAGTAGTGGTACTAGTGTAAAACTGTCAACGTTGTCAAATTCTATTTACTTCTTCTAATTATACCATGTGAGTCTATAAAGTGCACATATCAAACAGGGTTGGGAAGGATCAATTTTTTTTATTTTATTTTATTTTAATTTAAAAAAAAATATGTTTTCTTATTACCAACTTCAAAAAACATGTTTATCTTCGATATGGAAGGGTTTGCCGGGTTCAAATGAACTGGAAAGTAATGAATGGACAGGCGGTACCGCCAGTATCAAATAGTAACAAAAAGGTACTAACTGTAAACTGAAATACGCTTTGTTTGAGAATAATCCCCCATTTTTTACATTTTTTGGTAATTGCTGTTTTTCAAAAAACTGGTACCCAAAACAAAATCATTTTACTATGGAATAGTAAAATGATAAAAAAATCATCATCATAAAAAAATAAGTTTCTACACTTTTGGCGCATTAATGTTTTTAAATTCGGTCGGTAGAGGGTTAAATCGCAAAAACCAAATATAACGAAATTATGTTATGACAACTCCACCTGGAACCCTGGAAGTATGGTACCTTTACATATATTTTGTGAAAAATTTATGTAAACTCAAGAAAATTGTTTCCGAATTAAAAACATAAAATGTTTTTTCTTTAAAAAAAATTGTTTTGATAAATATGTGCTTTTTTATTTTCCGGTCACAAAATTAAAATTACCAGGGAAATATTTCATATGTTGATTCGCTATCACTAAAAAAACCGGCCAAGTGCGATTTGGAACCGCGCACCGAGGGTTCCGCGCAAGTCGCATTTTTTTGTGACGGATCTAAAAATTTTCGGTTTTCAGATTTTTTCGTTTACTCATGATACCTTGCTTCGTCCCAAATCTTACGATTCTCGAACAACGGAAAATACTCTATAGGAAGGACTCCTATCCCTTACGAATATCAGGAAACTTAAGCAAAATTGTGACTTGTATGGCGGTTTATGACCTCTGTGGCACTGCGATTGTGATTCTGCCTGCCATGCGGGAGGTCCCAGATTCGATCCCCGGCTGGGGATAAAAGACAAAAAAACCCCAGGTCTTGGATGTTTATATGTGAGTGACATCGCTGTTTCTGGTTCCCACGACACAGGGTATCCTAGTGTGGGGTCAGGACCTATGAGTATAAGTGCCTGTATATAAATGTTTGTGTGTATAAGATTTTTTACATTTTCAAGAGACTACAGACTTTATTTATCGATATTAATTGTAACTTGATACCTCAATGGGTTGTTAAGAAAAGTTTCTTGATAGACAGAAGAACAAGAAAGTGATCCTACAAGGGTTCTTTTCCTTCTAAGGTACAGAACCCTAAAAATGGGGTTAACATTGAAGCTATCGCAAAAAACACCTGAACACATTCAAGAGAGCTTATGATATGTGTTTAGATAATCTAAAAATACTGAATTGCGCGACCAAATTACTGGAATTGCGCGACTAAATTTCTGAATGATTGAGTCACCATTGGCTAAATAAAGATTGTCTGGGCGACGTGGTAAGTCAGGGTAGGTGAAGGATAAAATGGGTTAGCGAAGCGAAGCCCCCTTTAACCTTCGTGTTAGGTTGAACAGGAAAGAACAACAAAATCCAATGCTGGATTTGTATTTATTGTTACTCGAATTAAGGTATTTAAGAACCTGTTTTTAGATTTCTCGTCTCGGAATTGTGTCAGACGAAGCCAGTATTTCTAGTCGCGCTTATTTATTGTCGCTATTAAGTAATTAAGTCTAACAAAACTTCTTGAAATGGGCGAAAAAAATACCGAATTGCGCGACTAAATTACTTAATGACTGAGCCACCATTGGCTAAATATAGAGTGTCTGGGTAGGTGAAGGATAAAAGGGGTTTGCGAAGCGAAGCTCCCTTTAACCTTCATATTAGGTTGGACATGAAAGAACAACAAAATCCAATGCTGGATTTATATTTTATGTTACTCGAATTAAAGTATTAAAGAAGCTGTTTTTAGGTTTCTAGTAGCGGAATTCAGTATTTTTGTCAAGACGAAACCAGTATTTCTAGCCGCGCTTATTTATTGTCGCTATTCAGTAATTAAGTCAGGCAAAACCAGTATTTTGCAAAGCAAAAACAGGATTTACAGTCATATATTTAACATATATACATACTCACTCACGCTCACGCTCACGCCTATTTCCCGGAAGAGGGGTAGGCAGAGACCAAAGACCTCCACCTGCTACGATCCTGGCATACATCTCTCGCTTCCTCAACATTCATAAGTCTCTTCATGCAATCTCGCCGGTTACGGGTACTTCGTATTTGCCCCTTCACTAACAAATCGCCGATTTGGTCTTTATAGGAGCTTCTTGCGTTTAAATGCTACCGTATTTGAAATGACCACCTCAAGGTATGGAAGCCTCCTTGCCGGTGGATCTAGGATTTACTCACCGAGGAGGAAAATGCCAGCCGGGTAGATTTTTGCGAATATTTGCTTAAACATTTAGAATGCGGCGGATTACAGCAGATGTCTTAGATACTATAGCTGTAATGTTAACCTAAGAAATAATCACAGACTATGTGCGCCCCGGTTTAGACTCGCGAAGGTTAGCAATTCTTTCAAGGGTCAGTGCATTCTCTACTACAACAAGATACCTCTGGAGATTTTGAAATTGCCATTTGAGCAATTTGAAAAAGCATGTTAAAGCGACTTTGACAACCAATTTTTAAAAGAGATCTAAAAGTCAATCTGTGGGAATTTCTACGCCCTGCTTCTCCCACAGTGGTCCAATGTAGAGAAGAGGCAAAAAATTACGTTTGCTAAGTATATGTAAATATCTACAGTAATAAAGTACTTTGACTTGACTTGACTGATTGGTGATGTGACGAGGATATCTGGCTACAACCCTCTTACAGAGCTGCTATCGCTGCAATGGGTGTTCTAAGAAGCCACTTTGCCTACGAAAGGTGGTCGCAATGAAACGGGGGACAAAAAAAAACACGAAAAAAAAAAAGGTCATGTGCGAGTCCAACTTGCTCAAGAAGGGTTCCGTTCCACCGTACAACAGTAGGGATGGTGTGGAGTGAATAGTTTTCATTTTACATAGCAAAATGTTGTTTACAAATTTATTGGTGCAACTACTTTCACACTCCATGTACGTAACCAGGTGCATTCATAAGATTGTATGTGGTATTGAAAGAATTGTTGTATGGGAGTCCCCTTAAATTAAATGTCTGTTTTTTAGGGTTCCGTACCCAACGGGTAAGAACGGAACCCTATTACTAAGACTTCGCTGTCCGTCCGTCCGTCCGTCCGTCCGTCTGTCACCAGGCTGTATCTCAAGAACCTAGCTAGCTAGAGAGTTGAAATTTTCACAGATTATGTATTTCTGTTGCCGCTATAACAACAAATACTAAAAAACAGGATAAAATAAATATTTAAGGGGGCTCCCATACAACAATACCACATACAAACTTATGGATGCACCTGGTTACGTACATGGAGTGTGAAAGTAACCGCACCAATAACTTTGTAAACAATATTTTGCTGTGTAAAATCCAAACTATTCACTCCACACCATCGCTTCCATTGAACGGTGGTACGGAACCCTTCGTGCGCGATTTAGACTCGCACTTGACCGGTTTTTTTAGTATTTGTTGTTATAGCGCCATCTCATCACATCATCAGTGAAGATTTCAACTGTCTAACTATCACGGTTCATGAGCTACTGTCTGGTGACGGGCGGACGGACGGACAGTGGAGGCTTCGCTTCGCTCACCCCCTTTACCCTTCACCCTACCGCAGCGTTTTGCCCTGATATTTGCTGTGCAAATCAGTATTTTTGATGTGCAGTTTAATATTTCCCTTACTAATTTGAGATCAGCTAGAACTTTTCGGAACAGCCCAGCGATATTGGTGCTGCAATTTTGTGAAGGAATTTTGTCGAATAATTGTACGCTGAAGTTGGAGAATATCCTCTAAATCGTCGATTGTAAGGGTTAGGGATGTTTTGGATAGATGTTTTAGATATCCACAAAAGTGTGTCTAATTACTCGGTTCAATCTTTTGGTTTACTTCTGACAAGTCTTTATTGCACATTAAAAGCACTATTTTCATTTAAAACTTCAAAAATGTCTTTGGGGCTGTCAAATGAAAGTGATTCACTGAATAGAGTATATGGAATGTGAAAAGAAAAACAAAGGATTGAACAGTATTACATGTCATAACCTGTTTACAAACAATGCTATGATATTGGCATAACGAGAGACACAGATGTAATAATATGGACGAGCCATATGTATCACATATGCCCTTGATGGCACCTCGAGAGACGAATTTGTCACTTTTTTTGGCACTTTTTTTTAATTTACTTCGCCTAGGTCTGGCGTGTAATACTGAATATGAATGTTTTGGTTTATTAATTGAACAAAATCCCCATTACCTACATTACGCAATGTGCCATTTTAAATGTGACTTTAGTAGAAGCATCCAATTTGTTGAAGCCAGCTTACATTTTATAAAAAATGTATGTTTATGTAGCAAAAAAGGATCAGCAAAAATACTTTTTATGTTTTAAGTATTTTTGTTGTTCTTACATGTTCAACCTAATACAAACCTAACCCCACCTAAGTTCAAAATTATTAATGTGCAGTTTAATATTTTCCTTTCCTCTTTACAAAGTACACTTGGTCCTTCGAGCCGCATCAAGCGACCATGAGAGCCGCCCAGCTGATAAAGTAAAAAATATTGTTTTTTAGGTACCTATTGCTTATATATTTTAATAAGAAGTAGCTTGTTAGTGAACAGACACTATGTACTGTGTTTTAACGCGATACTGGTAAGTTTTCAGGAACAAGTGTCTGTTACTTTTGCCTACTGACAGAATCATATAACAACTGATCATATTGGATTTGGAAACTTAATCTACGTTACTCTCCCTCTTATTTACCAGCCCAACTCGACCAAAATTGTGGAATAGTGACCCCTTCTGCATACTTTAGAGATCAATTTAAAATAAGCTGCGTCGATTTGGATGCGAGCTCATAATTTTTCTAGTAGATAACTGTCAGAGTCTATAGGGGCCAGATTCATGTTCCTAGTAGATGAGAACTCTACTTAAATATGGCTACTTTCTGAACCTATCACAGTGGATATAATACGGTTGTGAATGTTCCACCACAGACGCCAAAACCACGTCTTTAGTTTCACGAGTTCATTAAATTGATACCTATAGGTATAGTCGCAGTAATTAAGTGTAAAATTTCAAAACGATTCCGTTCTCACTATCGCATACTATTGCAGGTGTACTCGTCATGAAACCGTGAAAATTTCACAAATTCACATCTCTTATCGACGAAAACAGCCTCACTCTAACACTGTCTGTCTCTTTCCCGCAGCATGTAATACCTGGTAGGGCTCATCCGGCTTGCCAGGGTAGCTCTGCGTCCGCCGGTAGTCAGGCGGCCTGGGCGGCGCCGGAGCCCTGCGCCAGGGGGCGAAGGCCGACGGCTGCGGCGGCTGGGGCGCCGGCCAGCGGTACTGCGGCGCGCGGCGGAAGGGCGCCCGGTACTGCCTCTCGTCATCGCCGACGCCCGCACCCGGGTAGAGTTCGCCCATGATACGTCCGCGCGGCTCGAGGGCCGGACGGTTACTGAGATAAGCGGTATCGAATCGATGCCGCCTGCGCGCGCAGCGGTGTTGACAGTTGAGCTGATTGCTGGCTGATGGGGATTGTGGGTAGATTTAATGTAACTAAAATTCCATAATGAAACTCTATTCTTTCTATGAGGCGATAGAGCGAGACAATAGCATTGTGAATATGGGGACAAAAACTGACATTGATAACTCTACAAATCCACCTATGAACCAAACCTGATTCGCAAGTCTTGGTATTACATATATAAATAAAGCCCATTGGCGTATTGAAATGGAAATGGCTACCATGGAGATGTTCGTTTCTTAGGGTCCCGTACCCGAAGGGTGCCAAACGGGACCCTTTAATAATAATACACACTATTGACACACATTGATCTAGCCCCAAGCTAGGATTCCCTGTATCTGCATCACCCTATTACTATCCCTGTATCACCCTATCACTAAGCCTCCGCTGTCCGTCTGTCCGTCTGTCACCGGGCTCTACCGGATCAAGCGAAATAGGTAGAGAGCTAAAAATTTCACAGAGGGTGTATCTCTATTAGCGCTATAACAACAAATAATGAAACAAGGCGGTGTTTAAGAATTGAAATATGTACCCATACAAAAGGTCCTTAGGCTCTAAAGCTTACGTCATGTTTCCTCTTGACGAAAGCTCTGGCGCTGCGGTTAAGGCTCAGAAAAAAAAAACCCAGGTCTTGGATGTTTATAGTCGTGCATACAATACAACAAATTATTGGTATGGCCATTTTCTTATTTTTTGAGTTTGTTTAATTTGTTTATCGGTGAAAGGTGGACTCTGCTGATGTTATCGGAAAAGATCTTTAATTGCAGTTATTGAGTTTTGTGCTTAGTTATTTCTCACTAAACTACTTATAATTGCTCATTCGCATTATAATATATAATATTAAGTTTTTTATCATATTTGATTTTATTTCTGTAAATAAGTTTCTCAATTTCTATCCACTTCCGGTTTCGATGAGCAAAGAGTTTCGTTAACCTGAATACATAGTTCAAGACTTACATACTACATACACAAAACTCTTTTTTCAATTTTTCCATTTACTGCCTTGAATATTAGTAGTCCTACCTAGTATTAAATATTATATTATTAAAAAAAAAGGTACACTCGTAGCAGACTGTCGTTTTAAGTTTTCCCGTGTACAATAGTATGGAACCTTATCTGTTTCGCTGGTTGTGGTAAGCCCCCTGGTGGCTATAACATGAACTAATTTTGCAAGTAAAAAATGTCACTCGTGAGCTATTGGCCATTTGAGTTTGTGCCAATATAACTTACATTACAATCCAGGCAATCATTAAATTTATAATTAAACTACCACGGAATATAAAGGTAAAGTTCATATTTTTATTGCTCACAACTTATAACTTTAAAATTTAACACGTTAGTAAAGTTTGTGGTAAGTAATATCTAAGAATTAATTTAAAATAAGTTATTTGTGCCACACACACAGACACACAACACAAACACAAAAGAGTCCTGTAACCGATGACCCTTCCATTTCACAGGTTAAGTTAAGTTACATTTCACCCAAAAATTGTGGATAAAAATTTAACCCGAGCCTGGCAACACTCGAAACATGAATCTCGTGTTGCATTTCTATACTGCATCGACGTCATAGCTAGGCCTTGGGTTGTGTAGTGCAGTGCAGATGGCAACATTCCCTGGCCTATCTAGAAAGTAGATAGAGGACTGTGCAGAAGAATTCTGCCGCAGATGTACCGCAGATTGGTGCAAATCGATATTTGGATGAAATATGGCGGAGGTTTTAATGGGGCAGCTTGACAACTTCTGACAGTCGGGCCGGCCACTAGCCCGCACTGAGCCAGCGTGGTGGAGTACGGCTCAATCTTACTCACATTGGGAGATATGCCTGTGGCCCTAGGTACATTTATTAATTTAAATACTGAAAGTTATTTCTAGGGACAGGTCGTAGCTCTGATCAAACTGGTGTCACAGTGACAGTTCAGAATGATGTCCCTAAAAACGCTATAAAATATGGCAACATATTTCTGTTACAGCCTGTATAGGGAAATTAATGAGATATGTTATGGCTGGCCTGAAGGCTCGCTGTGTATTATTAGGGATATGTTTCTGAACAAATCGTGCTACGAAGCCGATTTTATGGAATCGCCGTTCTTCTAAATCATAGAAAAAAAAATACTTTCTGTTACAACCTGCGACATAATAAAAACTTTAAAAACAAAAAACTGTGAGAAAAACCTGCTTCAAAAAGAGGCCGCTACGGAAGGAGGCCGATCGTCAAGTAGAAATTCGTAGGTCACCCGTAACGCACGAGCGGCTACGCGCGTAGCTGCTACGGCGCCCTGCTACGACTTCTTTCATTGGACTTAAGATTACAAATTGGAGGTTGTAACTGTTGTTAATTTGTGATCTGACAAGTTAATTACTGAAATTTTTGATAATTAGAGATTGGATTAAGAGAGTTGGTATGAAATTGCTTGACTGAGAAAATTAAGACAGTTTACTAGAATTTGTTTTAAATTTTCGTGTCGATTCTCTAAAAACTTTCAGTGATTTGTAGTTTAACTTCTTGCACGAAGCAATTAACCCGGAATCAACAATTGTATAGGTAGTAGGTAGGAGTACGTAATTGAATGACAACATTGACTCGAGTTAGTATTTCAATTTTTATATTTCGCCCATACGATTTCAGAGTAAAACTACTGGTACCTACTTCAAAGTCAATTGAAAAAAAACTCCCAGTAATAAAAGCAAACATAATTTTGCGTGACCGGGGGCTAACACATCGCCGCAGCTAAAAACTACAGCATAGATTGCACGAATAGTTATCAAAGTGAAAAAGTATGCGAGCCCAGAATTTGAAATGATCTTTTACTTTATCCATTCTTAAGAATCACTGAAAGTTCAACTCGCTTCAGTTTTCAGTGCCTAATTATCCGTGCAGATGCCTAAAAAGCCTTTAGCACCAATAAATATGCCGAAGGCTTCTGCTGACGAAGCGGGCGCCGATCAATACTCGCGAAACTGTGTCAGTGCAGCGTTTCCGACGACACGTAAACAATCCAAACAGACAGAGCGACGGCCAAACACACAGCTGGCTGTTTTGTTTACAGCTGCTATGCGGATCGCCTGGGTACGCAACTTCGCCACGACACAGGAATGCTAGGATACGACGTGGTTCCGCGAAAATACGCAAGATGGCGCTGGGTGTGGAGTGTTGTTTGTAGTACCGGAAGATGGAGGTAGGTAGCGGTGTGTGCTGAATTTGGGTGATGTACAGGAATAAGACAACAGATGTGGGAGTAGAAAATTGGTTTTAGTTTAGGGAAATTCCGGTAGCTGGCGGTATGAGGAAAATTGGATAGGTGGAACACGACGAAAGATGATGATGCTATCAATAGGTAGTATAGTGAAATGACACCAGATATGACCAAATTCATATAGATATGAATTTGGTGAGTAGAGATCCAGGAAAACTCTGTGTTATTTATAAAGATTCAATTTATCTAAAACACTCATAATATAGAGTTTAAACTGCCTTACAAACCGTTCCCACAAAATTATGATTAATAAAATAAAATCTGTATTTAAGGTTCGTTATAAACCTTAACAACAACTTAATAGTAGTTTATGTGACTGCTGCATAATGGAGGGCATTAAAACTCGCGATTGATATCACTCGAGAGTTTTAATGCCTAATTATGTACAGTTACATACACTAGTTTATCTACACACATATCATAAGCTCTCTTTGATGTGTTCAGGAACCGCATGTTTGACCGGCATTGTGGCTCTGCAATTGTTTAACTTGTTCTGTATACCAACTTCTCGCAGACGGGCGTCGGCGTTCGAAATTTGAATGTCAGTGTACCAACTTCACAAACAAACTAGGGACGGCACGCGGGTGGGCGTCGGCGTTCGAAACTTCTCGCAGACGGGCGTCGGCGTTCGAAATTTAAATGTCAGTGTACCAACTTCACAAACAAACTAGGGACGGCACGCGGGTGGGCGTCGGCGTTCGAAATTATCGTTTCGTATCTGGAAAACTACACATAATGACCATAATGTGTAGTTTTCCAGATACGAAACGAGTTTTTACCAAGTAGTTTAACATAATGCTGATCCTAACGTGCGGTTTTTGAACGCAGTAAAGAGGGTTTATGATACGTGTGTAGATAAAATATCTATGACCCTTCTATAACTGTCCGATAAGCCCATTTTAGGCATTATCACACATTATACTCTCTCTGGCGTACACCAAATGCCAAAGGCAAACGTCAGCCAGCACAGACTATATAGGGATACCACAACGTGAGTCAGCAATGTATGAAATTAAGCAAAGAGTTTTGTTAATCTGATAATTCATGTTGGTTGTTTTTTTGTTTGTTTGTTGGAACCTCAGATAAATGAAACTCTTAGTTGGAACTTAATTTAGAACTAAATTATGACACATACATACACATATATTTTTTAAGTTAACGGCTTTGAATTCTCTTCCTTCAGCCAACGTCCACAGACCATAAGTTCCTTGCCACAAAAAAAATACTGTTCAACACCTGTTTAAAAACAAAAATATATTGGATCTGACATTTGTTTTGAGGTTAAACGCTGTTTAATATTTTTTGTGGTAACACGTTAATAGAATAAAAGAACCTACAACAGTGTTTTAGTTAAAACTGACTCGCTGTACTTTTATAAATCACAAAAACATCAAACGCTCATTATGGTTTCAAGAGGATTTTGCTTTAACAGGTCTACAAATATAAATTATTTATATAATATATTTTTATAGATCAGACTGATGTAAAAAATCGCGACTCATTCATACACAAATTACGCATAGACAGTAGAATATAAACAAAAGGAAAATCGTGGAAAAAAAATAGAGTAATAGATACTCTATGGTAATCGTCGTTCTTTAAATCAGTCCGTTGTTAAAAAACACAGCAAAGTCCGTGAAAACGCTATTCGTTTTCCTAAAAATTTTAATTAATGTAATAAAATGTTAAACGTGAATGAAGTATTCTTTCAATAAAATGCTCTATCTACAATTGAATGTACTTTCCCTCCATGTGGCATAGCTGTGTAAGTGGGACGGGACAGCTGTATAAAAAGGACAAAGTTTCATGACTCTATGTAGGTCCACCTCCTTAGGCTCCGACGACCCGAATGGCCCGGTCGTCAGTGACGCTGCCTACGAAACCAAGGGTCCCGGGTACGAGTCCCGGTGGGGGCAAATGTTTGTTTGATGAGAACGGATGTTTGTACCCTAGTCATGGTTGTTTATCTATCTAAGTATAATATTTCTCTATTTAAGTATGTGTATCGTTGTCTAGTACCCAAGATACAGGGAATCCTAGTTTGGGGCTAGATCAATGTGTGTCAATGGTGTCCAAGGTATTATTATTATTATATTATTATTATAGGCTTTGCATTGTCTGTCAATGAATAGAATAGCGTCTTAGTTTTGTTTTGTATTATATTGGGTGCTTACCTATGAAATTGGCGAATTTTTCTTACAGATTCAGGAGTTCATAATTCGAGTAATTCAATAGCTATTTCCAGTTTTTTTTATTGTTTTAAAATTAATTTCAATATTTTACATCTACTTATTAAATTTTATTTTAACTTTCAGTTTGATAACTAAAATGTTATCTTCAAAATCAGTGCCTCCTAAATGTCATCCATTTTCATGATAATATCAGTAATATTTTTTTACAGCTGACACTTTTCAAAAATTATATAAAATTTTCTGTTAGCTAAATGTTGTCTCATTCATACACACAAAGTTTATAAAATTAGGATCTGTCATTCCTAAAAAAAATACAAAAATGTTTGTACTGAAAATTAAGTTAACTTCAATTTCTCCATACAAAACGCCAATTGCATATGTAAGGACCTAATATTTATCTTAAATTCGTCTCGATGGATAGGAATATCGAAAAACAAGTATTTGGATTTTTTGTATAGGTTACGACGGCCGGCATAGAATTCGATATTTGAATTTGGTTTTCCTCTAATTTGTATCGATGCGGCCAGTCTTCCCAACAGGGCTGAGAAAAGGAGTACTTACTCGGCTCCAAATCGAAATTTAAATTTTGTTTTCACAAACATGGCCACATCTTATTACAAGCCTGTTGTTAACACGTATCTTGTATGGGGACCACTTTAAATATTTGAAAATGCGTGTGGTTCATTATATATTTTTCACACCTTTCATTCGGAAAAGTAAGTTTTGCTCCACGATGACAGGGAGCAAAATGCTACTTTTCTGTTCAAGCTACTTTTTTAATTTATTCATTGGCATGTAGCATTTACGCAATGTGCCAATTGAACACAGATCTTAATAAAATAATCGATTTGTTATTGCATCGCAATCGATTAAAAACAAACTTGTTTCAAGTTTCAAGTTTTAACTTTAACAACGTCAAATGAAAAAATATAATTTTTTCGTCATATTGAAAAGAAAATGTCACAATAAATTATGTTTTACTGAAATCAAAACTATCGATGACTTTTATTGTGATGTAATGAATATTGATATCCGATACCATTGTAATATACGATTCAATTATTCCTACACTTTGATAAAAGTAGCACAGGAATATTTTATCCGTGGTGACCTTTCCCTAATTATTCACAATCCGCCATTATAAAAAAAAGTTTTGTTTTTGTTGTTCGATTGTTGTACAATTGGTGAAAGTAAAGTATAGTTATTTCATTATTTTTAGAGCATTTTATTTCAATTTTCCTCATGGAAAGATTAAACTGCACTCAATAATACTGATTTGCACAGCAAATATACAGATTTTCACAGCAAATATACTGATTTTCTCAGAAAATATCAGGGCAAAATACTGCGGTAGCTTAGATGAAGGTTAAAGGGGGTGAGCGAAGCGAAGCCCTCTTTATCCTTCGTATTAGGTTGAACATGTAAGAACAACAAAAATACTTAAAACATAAAAAGTGTTTTTGCTGTTCCTTTTTTGCTGTGAACATCAGTATTTTTGATTTGCGATTAAATGCTAGCCTTTTCCTCATAGTCGGTGTGAAAAGTTGTATGTGTTACTCAGGAGCAAAATTATTTTCGTCATGGGCGTTAAAGCTTGAATCCCTCGTTACGCTCAGGATTCTAACTTAGAATCCCTCGCTACGCTCAGGATTCTATTGTAGTATCCTTAGCTTCACTCTGGATTCAATGTACCGCCCTCGCCGTAAATACATCATTTTACTCCCTTGTGACACAAATAACTATTTCACACCTTTCATTCGGAAAAGTAAGTTTTGCTCCACGACGAGAGGGAGCAAAATGCTACTTTTTTAATTTATTGACTGGCATGTAGCATTTACGCAATGTAGCTATTGAACGCAGATTAAAATAATCGAATGTAATTATGAAATTACATTACAATCGACAACGATGACGTAGTCGATTAAAAACGAACATGTTTCAAGTTTTAACTTTAACAAGGTTATATGAAAATTTATGAATTTTTCATGATATTAAAAAAACTACACAATAAATTATTTGTTTTACTGAAATCAAAACTATCGATGACTGTTATTGTGATATAGTGAATATTGATATCCGAAACCATTGTAATATTCGATGCGATTATTTTTAAACATTAGTAAAAGTACACAGGAATATTTTTTCTGTGGTGACTTTTCCCTAATCCTTCACATTCCACCATTATAAAAAAAAGGTTTTGTTTACGTTGTTCGATTACTGTAAAAGTGGTGAAAGTATAATTAAAAGTACAGTTTTTTTTTTAGAGCATTTAATTTAAAATTTCCTCATAGTCGGTGTAAAAAGTTGTATGTGTCACTCAGGAGCAAAATTATTTTTGTCATGGGCGTTAACGCTTGAATCTTTCGTTACGCTCAGGATTCTAACTTAAAAATCTCTCGCTAATAGAAATACACCCTCTGTGGAAATGTCAGCTCTCTTCCTATTTCGATTCATCCGGTAGAGCTCGGTGACGGACGGACGGATAGCGGAGGCTTAGTCATAGGGTCCCGTTTGGCACCCTTCGGGTACGGGACCCTAAAAATGATCGATGACATAAAAGCAATAGATACCCGTATACGGATGTCGTAATCAATTATAATCTATATATCTCCTACCTACTCTATTTCTAAAGCGCTATTCCCCACTTCACAAATCCCAAAAAATATATGATAAGAAGACTTCCCCTTCAATTTTAATGTTTGAAAACATTTCATTTCACATAAACAGCTCATAGAAAAGCATTTCATTGCGATGCGATTTAGTAGCTAAATAATTAATTTATAGTTATAACGAGAAAACTACTATATATTACTATAGTAATATATAGTAGTTTTCTCGTGCTCTTAGTAGAATATAATGTATCCACTCTCTTCCAATAGGAAGTAATAATAATTATCAACCTGGGAACGATTATTTCGATACCCCTATAGACACGTAATAAGTCAATTGTTAGAGTTCCGTAGAGAACAAGGAACCCTTATAGTTTCGTCAAGCCTGTCTGTCCGTCCGTCAGTCCATATGTCACAGCAACTTTATGCAGGAACTAATAGGACTACACAGTTGAAACTTGATATGTAGATGTATTCTGTGAACCGCTTTACGATTTCGATAGCAAAGAACTTGTATTAGAATTATTTCAAAAAAAATCTGACATTGATATTATTTGTGTTACAGAACACTGGTTGAAGGAAAATATGATTTCTTTTAACATAAATAATTACAAAATTGTCAGTTGTTACAATAGAAAGACTGCTGATAGAGGTGGTTCTTTAATCTTAGTGAAAAATAATATTAAGGTGAAACAACGGATATTATATATATAGATATTCTTGCACTTACTGTTGAAATACAAATAGAGGTATCCTGTGTTGAGTTGGATAGCCATATTATTGTTTGTGTCTACAGGCCACCGAGGGATGAAAAAGGCCATGGCAATTTCGAAATATTTGAGAAAATTATGGAGGAAGCCCTCACTAAACTATGTAATAACAGAAAAAAGTTAATTATTTGTGCCGATCTTAATGTAGATTTGCTTGTAGGAACAACAATGAAACAACGATTAATAACTTTATTCAAATCGTTTAATTTATGTCATGTATTTTTAGAGCCGACTAGATTTACACTTACCATCCAAACTTGCTTAGATAACGTTTTTTGTGACTGTGCATTCACAAGTAAAAGTGTAATTAACTGCTTTCCTTCCGATCACAGTGGTCAAACAGTTTCATTCCCAATTGCTATTAAGGACAAGACTGGTCCATCATTTTATAGGCCTATTACATCCCATAGACTAGAGACATATACGAAAAACTTAGATATATATTTGCCAGTACCGGATTTTAATGAACAGAACCCAAACAAAATCTACTCAGACTTCTTCAACATTATTCAGACAGAATTCAATAAAGTTTTCAAATTAAAGAAAGTCAGTGACTACAACGGTAAATCTAAATTTAATGACTGGGCAACGTTTGGAATTCGTAAAAGTAGAGTTATCTTGTATGACCTTTATGATCAAAAAAACTATAACTTTGATCGAAAATTTCATGACTATGTTAAAAAATATTCCAAAACTTTCAAGTTGGTTTGTAGAACTGCAAAAACTTTACACATATAAATTCAAAATTCAAATAATAGAATGAAAACAGTTTGGTAAATAATAAACCGCGAAACTGGCAAAGTTATACCAAGGGATAATGATTTCTGCCTAAAGATAGGTGATGATGTTGTTAAATCCAACGCTGATGTTGCTCGAGCTTTTGAAATATTCTTCACCAATGTACCCGTACTCACAACAGACCATCTAAATTCATCTCCATATAAAGCAGAGACTTTATTAAAAAATAACACTAGCGTCAGTAATGTATATTTAAAATTTCATCATGTATATCCCCAGGACATTGTCAAAACGTTTAAATTACCTAACTTAAAAAATACGGAAGACCTGTGGGGTATATCAGTCAAAGTCATTGGTTCAGTAATTCTAGTTATAGCCCCACACTTAGCTTATATATTCAATAAATGTGTTGACGATGGGGCTTTTTCAGACCTCATGTAACACAGTAAACTGATACCTCTGTTCAAGTCGGGAGATAAGGGCGATCCTTCAAATTTCAGACCAATATCTGTTCTTCCAACACTAAGTAAAATATTTGAAAAGATTATACTCAATCAAATGCCCTCACACTTCAACCGTACAAAACAACTCCAAGCTAAACAATATGGTTTCACTAGGGGTAAATCGACTACGGATGCAGGTATTACCCTTATATCACATATTTATTCTGCATGGGAGGCCGCACAGGATGCTATCAGAGTTTTTTGCGACCTGTCGAAAGCGTTTGATTGTGTTGATCATAATACGCTATTAATCAAATTAAATCATTACGGAGTTAGAAATAAAGCGTTGGATCTACTAATATCATACCTAAGCAATAGAATTCAAAAGGCAGAAGTTAACGGCGTAAAATCTGATGGATCGGGTGTTAAAATTGGCGTTCCACAAGGTTCCATATTAGGCCCTTTCTTATTCCTGGTATATATTAATGATCTGCCTTTCATGGTGGAGAAATGAACTGACATATTTTTGTTTGCTGATGATACTTCAATGGTCTTCAAAATTGAAAGACAAAAAGGAGAATTTGATGGTGTTAATGGTGTATTGTCTTTAACCTTGAATTGGTTCACAGTTAATAATTTATTGTTATACGCTGGTAAAACCAAGTGTATCAAATTCTCACTTCCAAATGTCAGGCAAGTTGAGACCAGTTTAGTGTTAGACAACAGCACGTTAGAATTAGTAAATGATACGAAGTTTCTTGGAATAACCGTTGATAGCAAATTGCAGTGGGGACCCCACATAGATAAATTGGCTGGTAAATTAAGTTCTGCGGCTTACGCTGTTAGGAACATCAGACAAAGCACGGTGTATTTTAGTTACTTTCATAGTGTGATGTCCTATGGTATCTTGTTGTGGGGGAAAGCAGCGGATATTCAAACTATTTTTATTTTACAGAAAAGAGCTATTCGAGCAATTTATAATTTAAAACGAACAGACTCCTTAAGAGAGCTTTTTAAAGAAATTGACATACTAACAGTAGCTAGTCAATTTATTTTCGAAAATATAATGTATGTACGCAGGAACCTTTCAACATTTTCCAAACTTAGCGATAGCTCTAATATTAACCTAAGAAATAATCACAGACTGTGTGCGCGCCGATTTAGACTCGCGAAGGTTAGCAATTCTTTCAAGGGTCAGTGCATTCTCTACTACAATAAGATACCTCTGGAGATTTTGAAATTGCCATTTGAGCAATTTTAAAAGCATGTTAAAGCGACTTTGTCGAAAAAGGGATATTACAATGTTCAAGATTACTTAAATGACAGGACTGTATGGGGTTAATCTGGCTCAACACAGACCTTGCTGTTAATAATTTTGTAATTATTGATTCCTCCTTATTAATCATAACAATTAAATTTTTCATATTTGTATTAGTTAAGCACAACCTATTTATAAAAGAGATCTAAAAATCAATCTGTGGGAGTTTCTACGCCCTTCTTCTTCCACAGTGGTCCAATGTAGAGAAGAGGCAAAAAATTATGTTTGCTAAGTATATGTAAATATCTACAGTAATAAAGTACTTTGACTTTTGACTTTGACTTTGATACAAAAATTGAAAAATTAAAATAATTAAAGGGAGCTACCCTTATATGGAAGTGAAAACAAAAAATATTTTTTTTATCAATCCTATATGTGTGGGGTTTTTATGATAGGTCTTTAAAATAACGTTGATTAAAAATAAAAAAAAATAAAAATGAAAACGTTTATTTCTTTAACACACTATTTCAATAACATAATTGTGGAGTCCTCCTTTTAAGTAAAAAATACCTGTGCCAGGAGAACCCGCTCTTCCGTAATTACATTAACATTTAGTGCGTTACATAAAAAAGTAGGTACCTAAAAAATACTGTAATTAATTTAAATTAATCTATAAAATTCATGCATAATTAATTTATTGGCATAGACATATCATTGGCTTTCATATTGTTTTTGTAATAAAAATAATTGAATAAGTTATACAATTCTATCAAAAATATTATGAAATTTAATATAATTAACTTATACACATTGAGAATATTTATATCCTTTTTATATAGTAAATAAATAATGAATAAATAAATAAATAAATGTATAAACTAATAAATAAAATAAACCCTATACAAACGTCCATACATTTGTTTTATTTACTATAATATTTAATATATTTATCTGTGTTTATCTGTATTTAATATACTTATGTATCTAAATATCATTTTTGATTGTTCAGGTTCTAAGAAGAGCTTCATTTTCCTCGTACGATTTATCCATTAACCATTTAGTCACTGCTTTTTTGCATTCATATATTGTCATTTCGTATATTTTTATGTTTATTTGCTAAGTTATACAATGTGGTAGCTCTTTTTGTAATCTGTCTTTCGGCAAATTTAGTTTTTACAGGGTGTGGCGGAATCACCATATAACACCTTCTCTTTTCGAGTGTTTTAGGATCATATTGTTACGAGCGTGGGGGTTCGTATTTGATAGAAAAGCACGAATTAATCCACTAATTAAAACACACACACACTATTTCACTAATTATGCACTCACTATTCACACGAAGAGTCTTTCTCTCCGATTATCCTTGTACTAGCACTCGATCGCAGTTAAAATGTAACTAACTCGTGCTTTTGCTTCATAATCTTCTCACGCACCCCTTCTGGGGCGTGGGGAGTCGGGGTCAGGTCGATGGACCTCTTCCCGAAGAATCGCCTCTGTCCACTCCTGTGGACAAGTCATCGGACGGCCCCTGCGGGCGGTGGTCTTGATGTGGCGCTGGTATGCAGTGGGTGATCGCCGGCTAGGCAACCAGGTCGCGTGGCAGGCGGCGGCGGTCGGGCGGGCGCGCGTGGTGCGGCGCCAGTTCGGCGATGTGCGGAAGGTGTGATGCATCCGCACGCGCGAACATGCCCTTCGCCAGCCTCTGGACAAACTGGTCCACGGTTTTCCATCTTAGGTCCCTCTGGATTGTCGCGTTCCTCACGTAGCGGGGGGCGCCGACGATGGTACGCAGAGAGAGGTTCTCTTGGGCTCGGAGTCTCCGTTTGTTCGTCTCCGAGCACAGGGCGTACCATGCCGGAGCCGCGTAGGTGAGGCGGGATCTCACATAGGTCTTGTAGATCCCGAGCTTCGCCCTCAGAGGGAGGCTGTAGTCGAAAAGTGGACGCAGCTTGGCGCGTGCCACCTTGACCTGGCTGTCGACGTTGTCGACGTGTTGCTTCATGGTGAGCCGGCGATCAATGGTCACTCCCAGGTACTTCACCTGCGAAGACCACTCGATGTGCTGTCCCTGGAGCTGGAGCGATGGTGGAAGGAGACTCTGGCCTGTGATGAGCGCCTGCGTTTTCCCAACATTGACGGACAGTCTTTTGACAGTCACTTGGCGAGCCAGTCAGGCAAGATGTCCAGGGTGCGCTGCAGTTTGATGGCAGCGTGCGGAGCCTGGAACGACGACGCATAGTAGGCTGCGTCGTCTGCAAAGAGTGCCAGCTGGGCACCCGGCCCGACGGGGATGTCGTCCGTGTATCGGGCGTAGCAGGCGGCCCAGCTAACTCATTTGGCTGCTTAACAGCATTGGAGCCTATCTTTTTGTAACTCAAGGTGATAGACTTAAGCGCTAGAGAATCTACTAAATACTTTCTGCAGCAGCTATGCGGCAATTTGGGCACTATTTTATGCAACCCTTAGTTCTATATCAACTCTTTAATGGTGGCACAGAGCTGCTACAAAAACTGCATGAAACTATTAGCGCCATTATAAAGCCCCCCTGGCGCTTCCCTTTGAACGAACTAAATATTCATTGAATGAATGGTTTGCCATCAAGTGATTTTATTGGGTTGTGTTTGTGACAAGCATACATTTCCCTGCACTCTCTGGATGTTATGGTGGATAAATTCGTCGGCCATCAGTAAACAATATTCTAAAGTAAGTAATGTGATTATGCCTTTTATAGTTCTTATATACACGTAATTTCTAAACGCATTTACGTTTACTGTGTATGTTTAGGATATTTTTAAGTAGTTTTGTCAGGCCTCCATAAATTAATCAGTATTCTAAATAAAAACAAAAATATTATTTATTGACTAAAAATATTTATTGACAAAATAATATCAGTTTCATATTGTTTATATAAACCATACGATTATATACGCTAACTGGCCCACGAAAATGTTGATAGTGGTCCTAATTATCAGAAAAGAATTATTATATTATAATCACCTTTTTTTTTTAGGATATTAACATTTTATTTCAAAATAATAAATGGCGTCTTTTAAAGTGTAGCCTTAACCCGTAGATTAAGCTTAAATAATTATCTTATGTGAGTAATAGTGATAATTTTAACCTTTTTAAATCTGTAAGTGAATTTTATTTCTCTAATGCAGCTTATATTGTCAATAGAGCTGCTATTTCTGATGTATTGTTACTTCAGGTGTTATTATGTGTCTTTTTACCTCTTCTTTGAATCAATGTTTTAGAGATCCGTGATCTTTGTTTAACCCTTAAAAAGCCCCCTTAAATCATTAGCTAAACAAAAAATATTCTAAAATTGAAGACTCTATCCCTAAACCCGAATGGTCTGTAATTGGATGCGTTGTCAAAAGAGAAAATATACAAACTTACGAAATAGCCGAACAAATACTTGGAGAAATGCTAGATCGTTCCACAACAGAACTTGATGAGGACTCGGCAGCGGCAGCGATGCCGGCGGCCTTACCAACAGTGGGAGGGGCAGTGCCAGTGCGACAAATCCATGAATTTAATACAATGCTAAACCAGGTTCACACTTTTTACTTTTTTATTTTTTGGAGATATTTTACACAAAATAACGCTAAATCGTTGATGATCTCTAAACGAGGATAGTGAAAGAATTTCACCATTAAAATATTATACTGTAGTTTGATTCAGTGTAGGGTATCCCTACACCAAAGCATGTGAACATGTTGCGCGCGAGTGTGCGACTATTTCTTTTAGTCTCAAAACAGCGATAAATTCATTATTATTTGTATTCTAAATATCGGAATAATGGTAGGTTGTTCTTTTTTTTCAAAACATTATTTCTACCTTTTACTTATTCTACTATATACAAAATGACGCCTTTTAAAGGTTTTGCCTGTTTCAATGAACTATTTAAGTAGCTTCTTACATTCAAATTTTATTTATTTCAGGTAACAAGCCAAGAGCTATCTGTTTTATCAGAACAAAATATTCCACCCGCGTTTTCAAACGATGGCAATGAACCTGCTACATTAGATATTGAAGGTGACGTAACGCAAGGACAAGTTATCGAAACTTCGGAACTCATAAATATTACAACGAATCAATTGGAGATATACAAAACTCAACAATAAATGTAAAAAAATCAAAATATAATCATAGGGAACCAGAACACTGAATTTTCTATGAAATTTGAACACATGATAACGAAACAATCCTCAGCGGTTGTGACGTTAAATTTGGAAAATAAAGCATTCTGCTTTAAACCAATTTAGCCGAACTTTCTAATTTTGAAGATCTGCTTACTGACGACGACATGAAAACAGAATTAAAGGCAAAATACAGCATCGTTTGTCAACCAGGAAAGGCCTCAATATGCGCATATCTACTTATGGACGTTTTCTTCAACAGATAGTTTTTAACACAATGCTCTTGGTCGGGAAGTGCGAGAGGCGAAGGCACAAAAATAAGCCTAAAGCTGTTTAAAAATGTTTTGGGTCTATTTTTTGTACTCATTTATGAATGTGACAGAAGTTATACTTTTGCCGCTAATGAGACATTCTTCAAATCGATTCTGAAAAATGCAACAAAACGGAAGAGATCAAAACTGCAAAGGGCATCATCATCAAGAAACAGTCATAAGAGACCAAAACGGAACGTGGATTCAAAAGAAAATGAAAATAATAATGCGTTGGAAGCTAAAAATAACACTAATCTGCATAACGAGACCAATGACAAAAATAAAGAAAATAATATCAAGCAACGATACTACGAAAACTAATGATCAATGAAGCCATATAACGACGACATTCTACAGAAATTAATTTTAAGTTGACCCGTATCACCCGTATTTTTGTGAACTTGTGTACAAAAAATAGGTTTTTGTTGTTTTCTAAGAATTTTAAGTTTGTGTTAAAAAGATAAAGCTCAAAAAACACCCAGGCCCGGCGCAAACAAAACTTAAAATAATAGATATATTTGAGTGATAAAATTATCCATCCATGGGAGACATTATCGAAATCGATGGCTAGGTGCGCGAAATTTCTAGTAAAATTATTGTTAGTTCTATTAAAATATTAGTACACATGATGCCTGTAAAAACTCAAATAGCAATTTTACGCACTTAGCCATCGATTTCGATCATGTCTACCATGGATTATTTAAGAACTTAATTATACCTATTATTTGAGTTCAGTTTCGTTTGCGCCGGACCTGGGTGTTTTTAGGGCATTTTGAGCCTTCTCCTTTGTTTATATTTATTACATTTTTATCGTGTATTGGTTCGTGCATCAAGATTTATTAAGATTAAGTAATTAAGATTCATAAAGATATTTTCTACTAGTAAAAGATAGTACCTAATAGTAAATATAACATAACATTATGTTTAAATTTTGTAGTTAGGTATAAACCTATACTTTGATGCTTATTGCCTAATTGCTTTTTCAAAAGATACCTTTCACTTAAATTAGGTTTTAGTTTTTATTTATTTCTCCTTTGTTTATTTTTATTAGATTTTTATCGCGTATTGGTTTCTACATCAAGGGTTATTATGATTATATAATTAAGATTTATAAAGTTAGTTTCTGCTTGTGAAATATAGAACCTATTAGTAAACATAAGATACAAAACAGCTCGTTTTGCCCAATAAAAGAATGGTTAATAGATAATAATGTTTTATTATACAATAGATAGGTAACAAAAGGGAACAAAATATAATTCAGATTCGTAGATGGTGACTACTAATTTGACGTCACAAGGAGAACAAACCAATTCTGTTATTAATTCTAAATTCTCTGAGGTCCTAAAAATATTAAGATATGAGGAATAAATAGGAAGATCAAAAACATTTTGCAGATGTTAAATTTTTTTGGCAATAAATTCTTATCTGTTTTTCTTGAATATTAAAAGTGCTAATCTCCATTATTTCTTTTTTGTTTAAAAAAATATTTATCTACACACGTATCATAAACCCTCTTTGACACGTTCAAAAACCGCACGTTACAATCAGCATTATGTTAAACTACTTGGTAAAAACTCGTTTCGTATCTGGAAAACTACACATAATGGTCATTATGTGTAGTTTTTCTACATATAATGACATTCAAATTTCGAACGCCGACGCCCACCCGCGTGCCGTCCCTAGTTTGTCTGTGAAGTTGGTACTGACATTCAAATTTCGAACGCCGACGCCCGTCTGCGTGAAGTTGGTACTAAAGAACAAGCTAAACAATTGCAGAACCACAATGCCGGTCAAACATGCGGTTCCTGAACACATCAAATAGAGCTTATGATATGTGTGTAGATAAACTAGTGTATGTAACTGTACATAATTAGGCATTAAAACTCTCGAGTGATATTATTATGAAACTCGCCTTCGGCTCGTTTCATAAACTGTCGTGTAGCGACAAGAACCTAAACAGAACCTAACAAGAAACAACAACCAGGATAAAATTTAGAAATGATAGTTTATTATGCGTATATACAGTGACTATTTTTATAAAAATGAAAGGAAGATGAGGATGAATGAGGTGAGACAGGTTTTTAAAAAAATACAGGTAACAAAATAAAAAAAGGAAGCGGAGGACACGGAGAGTAGGAGGCAGAAGAAGTAGCAGCCGTCTGGCGAACCGGTCGGTAGAGGCAGGCAACACGGTAAGTAGCTGCAGTAGGCAGGAGGCGTAGCACCGTCTGGCGAGCCGTTCAGTAGAGGCAGGCCACACAATAAGTAGGCAGCAGTAGGCAGGAGACGTAGCGACAGAGGCTCGCAGGATCCCGGGGCAGTGCGGCCCCGGGATAAGGCCTTAAGGTGATGCTTCTTGTTCAAAAGCTGAAGTGAGACTCCCGAATTTCAGAAATGTTCCGCTCTTATACCCTTTTTGGAGAGTTCTAAAAATTATTTAAATTAAAAGCAATTTTTGTGAATGGCCAAGAGGGAAAACGTATTTTTGTAAAAGTATTGAAGTAAACATATCAGACCGCTAACGAGTTTGAATGGACATTGCCATGTCAACCAGATAAACAACGACATAGCAATATGTCAGATTTTGGTTTCAGGCTCGTAATAGCGAAAACAACAAGATATCATAGCCAAAATTACATAACAGCGATAGATAAAAAGGTAGCGCACCAGCGCGCACGAAGCCCGAGATTGCAGAGTTTCGGAGAAAGCCAAATACAAGGTCACCAAAGGTAAACCCCTCCGACATCGATTTAACAGTGCTGATAGTATGAAAATACGAAGTGAAAATGATTTGTTATTGTGTTCTTATGGTTTAACACTATTTCACTAATTATGCACTCACTATTCACACGAAGAGTCTTTCTCTCCGATTATCCTTGTACTAGCACTCGATTGCAGTTAAAATGTAACTAACTCGTGCTTTTGCTTCATAATCTTCTCACGCACCCCTTCTGGGGCGTGGGGAGTCGGGGTCAGGTCGATGGACCTCTTCCCGAAGAATCGCCTCTGTCCACTCCTGTGGACAAGTCATCGGACGGCCCCTGCGGGCGGTGGTCTTGATGTGGCGCTGGTATGCAGTGGGTGATCGCCGGCTAGGCAACCAGGTCGCGTGGCAGACGGCGGCGGTCGGGCGGGCGCGCGTGGTGCGGCGCCAGTTCGGCGATGTGCGGAAGGTGTGATGCATCCGCACGCGCGAACATGCCCTTCGCCAGCCTCTGGACAAACTGGTCCACGGTTTTCCATCTTAGGTCCCTCTGGATTGTCGCGTTCCTCACGTAGCGGGGGGCGCCGACGATGGTAAGCAGAGAGAGGTTCTCTTGGGCTCGGAGTCTCCGTTTGTTCGTCTCCGAGCACAGGGCGTACCATGCCGGAGCCGCGTAGGTGAGGCGGGATCTCACATAGGTCTTGTAGATCCCGAGCTTCGCCCTCAGAGGGAGGCTGTAGTCGAAAAGTGGACGCAGCTTGGCGCGTGCCACCTTGACCTGGCTGACGACGTTGTCGACGTGTTGCTTCATGGTGAGCCGGCGATCAATGGTCACTCCCAGGTACTTCACCTGCGAAGACCACTCGATGTGCTGTCCCTGGAGCTGGAGCGATGGTGGAAGGAGACTCTGGCCTGTGATGAGCGCCTGCATTTTCCCAACATTGACGGACAGTCTTTTGACAGTCACTTGGCGAGCCAGTCAGGCAAGATGTCCAGGGTGCGCTGCAGTTTGATGGCAGCGTGCGGAGCCTGGAACGACGACGCATAGTAGGCTGCGTCGTCTGCAAAGAGTGCCAGCTGGGCACCCGGCCCGACGGGGATGTCGTCCGTGTATCGGGCGTAGCAGGCGGCCCAGCTAACTCATTTGGCTGCTTAACAGCATTGGAGCCTATCTTTTTGTAACTCAAGGTGATAGACTTAAGCGCTAGAGAATCTACTAAATACTTTCTGCAGCAGCTATGCGGCAATTTGGGCACTATTTTATGCAACCCTTAGTTCTATATCAACTCTTTAATGGTGGCACAGAGCTGCTACAAAAACTGCATGAAACTATTAGCGCCATTATAAAGCCCCCCTGGCGCTTCCCTTTGAACGAACTAAATATTCATTGAATGAATGGTTTGCCATCAAGTGATTTTATTGGGTTGTGTTTGTGACAAGCATACATTTCCCTGCACTCTCTGGATGTTATGGTGGATAAATTCGTCGGCCATCAGTAAACAATATTCTAAAGTAAGTAATGTGATTATGCCTTTTATAGTTCTTATATACACGTAATTTCTAAACGCATTTACGTTTACTGTGTATGTTTAGGATATTTTTAAGTAGTTTTGTCAGGCCTCCATAAATTAATCAGTATTCTAA
The DNA here is from genome assembly GCA_949825045.1 of Argyresthia goedartella. NCBI lineage: Eukaryota > Metazoa > Arthropoda > Insecta > Lepidoptera > Argyresthiidae > Argyresthia > Argyresthia goedartella. The sequence goes on from OX463832.1 coordinate 24,126,171, forward strand.
ATAAAAACAAAAATATTATTTATTGACTAAAAATATTTATTGACAAAATAATATCAGTTTCATATTGTTTATATAAACCACACGATTATATACGCTAACTGGCCCACGAAAATGTTGATAGTGGTCCTAATTATCAGAAAAGAATTATTATATTATAATCACCTTTTTTTTTTAGGATATTAACATTTTATTTCAAAATAATAAATGGCGTCTTTTAAAGTGTAGCCTTAACCCGTAGATTAAGCTTAAATAATTATCTTATGTGAGTAATAGTGATAATTTTAACCTTTTTAAATCTGTAAGTGAATTTTATTTCTCTAATGCAGCTTATATTGTCAATAGAGCTGCTATTTCTGATGTATTGTTACTTCAGGTGTTATTATGTGTCGTTTTACCTCTTCTTTGAATCAATGTTTTAGAGATCCGTGATCTTTGTTTAACCCTTAAAAAGCCCCCTTAAATCGTTAGCTAAACAAAAAATATTCTAAAATTGAAGACTCTATCCCTAAACCCGAATGGTCTGTAATTGGATGCGTTGTCAAAAGAGAAAATATACAAACTTACGAAATAGCCGAACAAATACTTGGAGAAATGCTAGATCGTTCCACAACAGAACTTGATGAGGACTCGGCAGCGGCAGCGATGCCGGCGGCCTTACCAACAGTAGGAGGGGCAGTGCCAGTGAGACAAATCCATGAATTTAATACAATGCTAAACCAGGTTCACACTTTTTACTTTTTTATTTTTTGGAGATATTTTACACAAAATAACGCTAAATCGTTGATGATCTCTAAACGAGGATAGTGAAAGAATTTCACCATTAAAATATTATACTGTAGTTTGATTCAGTGTAGGGTATCCCTACACCAAAGCATGTGAACATGTTGCGCGCGAGTGTGCGACTATTTCTTTTAGTCTCAAAACAGCGATAAATTCATTATTATTTGTATTCTAAATATCGGAATAATGGTAGGTTGTTCTTTTTTTTCAAAACATTATTTCTACCTTTTACTTATTCTACTATATACAAAATGACGCCTTTTAAAGGTTTTGCCTGTTTCAATGAACTATTTAAGTAGCTTCTTACATTCAAATTTTATTTATTTCAGGTAACAAGCCAAGAGCTATCTGTTTTATCAGAACAAAATATTCCACCCGCGTTTTCAAACGATGGCAATGAACCTGCTACATTAGATATTGAAGGTGACGTAACGCAAGGACAAGTTATCGAAACTTCGGAACTCATAAATATTACAACGAATCAATTGGAGATATACAAAACTCAACAATAAATGTAAAAAAATCAAAATATAATCATAGGGAACGTAGAGAAGAGGCAAAAAATGACGTTTGCTAAGTATATGTAAATATCTACAGTAATAAAGTACTTTGACTATTGACTATTGACTATTGGAACCAGAACACTGAATTTTCTGTGAAATTTGAACACATGATAACGAAACAATCCTCAGCGGTTGTGACGTTAAATTTGGAAAATAAAGCATTCTGCTTTAAACCAATTTAGCCGAACTTTCTAATTTTGAAGATCTGCTTACTGACGACGACATGAAAACAGAATTAAAGGCAAAATACAGCATCGTTTGTCAACCAGGAAAGGCCTCAATATGCGCATATCTACTTATGGACGTTTTCTTCAACAGATAGTTTTTAACACAATGCTCTTGGTCGGGAAGTGCGAGAGGCGAAGGCACAAAAATAAGCCTAAAGCTGTTTAAAAATGTTTTGGGTCTATTTTTTGTACTCATTTATGAATGTGACAGAAGTTATACTTTTGCCGCTAATGAGACATTCTTCAAATCGATTCTGAAAAATGCAACAAAACGGAAGAGATCAAAACTGCAAAGGGCATCATCATCAAGAAACAGTCATAAGAGACCAAAACGGAACGTGGATTCAAAAGAAAATGAAAATAATAATGCGTTGGAAGCTAAAAATAACACTAATCTGCATAACGAGACCAATGAAAAAAATAAAGAAAATAATATCAAGCAACGATACTACGAAAACTAATGATCAATGAAGCCATATAACGACGACATTCTACAGAAATTAATTTTAAGTTGACCCGTATCACCCGTATTTTTGTGAACTTGTGTACAAAAAATAGGTTTTTGTTGTTTTCTAAGAATTTTAAGTTTGTGTTAAAAAGATAAAGCTCAAAAAACACCCAGGCCCGGCGCAAACAAAACTTAAAATAATAGATATATTTGAGTGATAAAATTATCCATCCATGGGAGACATTATCGAAATCGATGGCTAGGTGCGCGAAATTTCTAGTAAAATTATTGTTAGTTCTATTAAAATATTAGTACACATGATGCCTGTAAAAACTCAAATAGCAATTTTACGCACTTAGCCATCGATTTCGATCATGTCTACCATGGATTATTTAAGAACTTAATTATACCTATTATTTGAGTTCAGTTTCGTTTGCGCCGGACCTGGGTGTTTTTAGGGCATTTTGAGCCTTCTCCTTTGTTTATATTTATTACATTTTTATCGTGTATTGGTTCGTGCATCAAGATTTATTAAGATTAAGTAATTAAGATTCATAAAGATATTTTCTACTAGTAAAAGATAGTACCTAATAGTAAATATAACATAACATTATGTTTAAATTTTGTAGTTAGGTATAAACCTATACTTTGATGCTTATTGCCTAATTGCTTTTTCAAAAGATACCTTTCACTTAAATTAGGTTTTAGTTTTTATTTATTTCTCCTTTGTTTATTTTTATTAGATTTTTATCGCGTATTGGTTTCTACATCAAGGGTTATTATGATTATATAATTAAGATTTATAAAGTTAGTTTCTGCTTGTGAAATATAGAACCTATTAGTAAACATAAGATACAAAACAGCTCGTTTTGCCCAATAAAAGAATGGTTAATAGATAATAATGTTTTATTATACAATAGATAGGTAACAAAAGGGAACAAAATATAATTCAGATTCGTAGATGGTGACTACTAATTTGACGTCACAAGGAGAACAAACCAATTCTGTTATTAATTCTAAATTCTCTGAGGTCCTAAAAATATTAAGATATGAGGAATAAATAGGAAGATCAAAAACATTTTGCAGATGTTAAATTTTTTTGGCAATAAATTCTTATCTGTTTTTCTTGAATATTAAAAGTGCTAATCTCCATTATTTCTTTTTTGTTTAAAAAAATATTTATCTACACACGTATCATAAACCCTCTTTGATACGTTCAAAAACCGCACGTTACAATCAGCATTATGTTAAACTACTTGGTAAAAACTCGTTTCGTATCTGGAAAACTACACATAATGGTCATTATGTGTAGTTTTTCTACATATAATGACATTCAAATTTCGAACGCCGACGCCCACCCGCGTGCCGTCCCTAGTTTGTCTGTGAAGTTGGTACTGACATTCAAATTTCGAACGCCGACGCCCGTCTGCGTGAAGTTGGTACTAAAGAACAAGCTAAACAATTGCAGAACCACAATGCCGGTCAAACATGCGGTTCCTGAACACATCAAATAGAGCTTATGATATGTGTGTAGATAAACTAGTGTATGTAACTGTACATAATTAGGCATTAAAACTCTCGAGTGATATTATTATGAAACTCGCCTTCGGCTCGTTTCATAAACTGTCGTGTAGCGACAAGAACCTAAACAGAACCTAACAAGAAACAACAACCAGGATAAAATTTAGAAATGATAGTTTATTATGCGTATATACAGTGACTATTTTTATAAAAATGAAAGGAAGATGAGGATGAATGAGGTGAGACAGGTTTTTAAAAAAATACAGGTAACAAAATAAAAAAAGGAAGCGGAGGACACGGAGAGTAGGAGGCAGAAGAAGTAGCAGCCGTCTGGCGAACCGGTCGGTAGAGGCAGGCAACACGGTAAGTAGCTGCAGTAGGCAGGAGGCGTAGCACCGTCTGGCGAGCCGTTCAGTAGAGGCAGGCCACACAATAAGTAGGCAGCAGTAGGCAGGAGACGTAGCGACAGAGGCTCGCAGGATCCCGGGGCAGTGCGGCCCCGGGATAAGGCCTTAAGGTGATGCTTCTTGTTCAAAAGCTGAAGTGAGACTCCCGAATTTCAGAAATGTTCCGCTCTTATACCCTTTTTGGAGAGTTCTAAAAATTATTTAAATTAAAAGCAATTTTTGTGAATGGCCAAGAGGGAAAACGTATTTTTGTAAAAGTATTGAAGTAAACATATCAGACCGCTAACGAGTTTGAATGGACATTGCCATGACAACCAGATAAACAACGACATAGCAATATGTCAGATTTTGGTTTCAGGCTCGTAATAGCGAAAACAACAAGATATCATAGCCAAAATTACATAACAGCGATAGATAAAAAGGTAGCGCACCAGCGCGCACGAAGCCCGAGATTAAAGAGTTTCGGAGAAAGCCAAATACAAGGTCACCAAAGGTAAACCCCTCCGACATCGATTTAACAGTGCTGATAGTATGAAAATACGAAGTGAAAATGATTTGTTATTGTGTTCTTATGGTTTAAAACGTTACAGGGTCCTATGAAAATAAAGGTGATACGAAATATCCAGAGATATATGAGATGAATGCCGACCATCAACGCAGACTGGAAAATGGCATGTAAGTAGCATAACACTACAAAACCCACTCTCGAGTTTTAATGCCCTCCATTATGCAGCAGTCACATAAACTACTATTATCTTCTTTTTTTGTTGATAGCATGAAATCCTGGAAATGCAAATCGATCCTATGGTTTTTATAGTTTTTCTTTACATATGAATAATCTGCATTAGATAGGATGGAATTCCGTTCATAATCAATAGTCTCGAACTCGCCTACCTGGCTGGCTACCTGAGCAAGTAGTTTGTTTCCTTGTCTAAGCAAATCTTAATTAAATATAATTTGTTTTCAAATTTATATGCATTAAAGTTATCTAATTTCCCAAATTTTTTAACCTCATCTACAATATGTATTCAGTTATGAACATTAAAGTACTCTAAACAGTTTTTTTTTAAATTGGTTTCAAAGAAATTTAAAAGCTCTTGCGCCAATGATAATAAATTAAAATGTACCTCTGCCGAGCATATTGTTATTGCACAGTACAACGTGAGGAAATGTTGCACAGCTTCTTGTTTTAAAACCTTTGGCAAAATCATTATACTCAAATAGTGAAAGAATGTTCTAAACTCAGACCCTTTCCAGTGACTTAGACAATCTAATCCTCGAACAGATTGTGGATTTCTTCGAAATTTTCAGTTTGTAATGGTACACGAGAGTCAGTACATTTGATACTTCATTTTGCGTGACAGAGGGCTAGCCCAACGCCGCGCTGTTTTGAATACGAGAATCGGTTCAGATAACGTTTGGGGTATTGAGTAGCTCAGGGGCAAGTTAGCAAAAAGCAATGAGCCGACGCGTGGGATGGTTCGAGGAAGGTTACAGGCCAGGTTTTTTTTGTCGCATTCCTGCGAGATGTGTAGGGATCAGAGCCGATTTGGCTGCGCGCTGAATAAAATATGAATAACTAAATAATGGAAGGTTATTATGGAACGATACGGAGAAAGCTATTATGTTGATAGCAAATATACAATTGCGTTTGGTTGGTATGAGATGGAGAGTTTGAGACCACCAGTATGAATAGCATTCTAGTGGTCTTTGTGTCGCGCGCTAGCGGTCGGGAACGCTTAATTAATCGCAACAAGCTTTATGGTCAGCGATCAACAGATTTTGTGTATCGGCCATACCGAATGACTTGAGTGATAACCTACGGTTGATCATAGTGAATATGCGTACACACAATTTGTAGAACGGCGGATCTGCATGGCATGGTTGAAATTAGACCCTGTGTAGTTAGTGATAAGAAGCTTCGCTTGGGCAGAGCGTGTTCGCAAAGGACGCCATTTTTTCTTTCAGACATGTGGGGTGTATAAATACGATTGCGGGGGAAGGGAGAGCATTCAGTCTCAGCGTCTAGCTACTGTGACAGTCGCCTTTCACGAGTTCTAAACAGTTTTGGTCTGCCGTGTTACGCGTCAGAACTATACGAATTGTGTTTGCGAAGTTTCAGTGGTTTTTCGTGAGTGTCTGAAGCGCCGAGATATACCTCGGTTCCTATCCATTATATCAACATACCCCAAATTCCAAAACTATCCTTGGGTCGTTAGATAAGAACTTTTAGGTAATTTATCTGAGTCTGAGTCTGGGCTTGGAGCGACCCTAAATTCCTTTTTCCTTCACCATAGGGTTCCTGGATTGGCTCTTAGGATATTCGCGGGCTAATCCTCTCCTCATTCCTTTCGAGTAGCGAGTTTTGAAATTCCCACACACACAGTCATTAAACATACAAGCACATTCAAATCAAACTCAACCATTTTCGAGTGGTGTCGATAATGGACGTGGTATAACACTAGGTTTTGAGACTAGGCTAGACAGGAGTTTAGTTGCGGCTAAACCTAGGTTGGCAGGGCATAGGGAGACTGTTTGATCGATGAGGTTCCGCGGATGGAAATAACAAATTCAGAACAAAATTAAACCGGTGTCAATACAGATAAACTATCCTGTTGATATTTTGACATTTGAGTGTTGTCGGGGACGCGCGAAGAGATCAATTTACAGTCTAAAGTTCATTGTTTAGGACCGGGTAGGTGGTTTTGCTTTGCCTTGGGTCAGGTTGGATTCAAGTTGCATCTTTAAATTAAATGTAAATTTCGCTGGAGGTCTAATGTGTAGGCTGAGTCAATATATATGATTAGGCTCAGTCGAGGACGTGCTGTGGCTAGTGGAATTCATAGTTCGGAATTTACCGAAGTATGCATTTCGCTATGGTGTGGGTTAGATCTCCTAAAGCGCTAATGACTACGTTTCGATAACATCCAGCTCAAATTGCGCAGAGTTGAAGGTTTCAAAACGTTACGGACCTTTTGAGGTAACCGCTAGTTCAGAACCCATTTCGGAAAATCAAATCGCAATTGTGTAAACCGGTCTTTTCGGATCGTTATTGCCGTGAACTAATTATACAATTGGAACTACCACAAGCCGCTACTAGCGAGCACATGAAATATCATTGAGTACTCACGTCGTAAAACTACGACGGATATCTATACGATATCCCAAACAAATATTACAAATCGTGGTCGACCACTAAAAGAAGTTCCAAGCGCCCATATATACAAAAAAATAAATGGTACCATCACACATAAATATAACAACGATCGATCCGGCGCAATACACCGCTGACTGATGCGAATTACCGGCTTGCGGACATATATGCATTCTCTGTCTAACTTGAAACTCTAAATTCCTGAACCAATCTTCCGCTCGACTATTGTACGCCTAACGAACTTCTCAACGAACGAGAAATTTAGACTTATCATTCTTAACTTACAAATTTTACAGCTGAATCGGGACATCTCTTTTTGGGGTAGATAGAATAGACGATCATAGCTACTGTTAGCGGTGGCTCGACCTTAGCCGTTGTGCCGTTACAAGTTCATTTGTATAACCTGATAGGTTTGCTGGAAGAAATCTCTGTTGAGAGATAAGCTCGCCTTTGCGTTTAAATTTCTTGTAAAATGTTTTGTTCTAATGTTCTGTGCAATAAATAATTGTGTATTGTGAAACTCTCACGAAAATCACATTTCTTTCCATGCTTCTCAATGTATTCAGAAATTTACTCATTGTCAGTGTCGGAGTCAGCAAAATTGTATCTGCAATATACATTAAAAAAAGCCACGTAAATCTGTTATTAAAAGATAATCTTAATGCAAATTATGATTGTAGTAACCATAACTAACTGACCTGTCTTCAAAAACCGATTTTACAGTCGAATTTATTACGCCTACGGAACCCTCGCCCGTATTTATTGAACGTGGACTTGATTCATCAATATGAGTTTCTTTTATTGTATTCCTTAAATAAGACATTATTTTAGTTTTAATGATTAATGATGTACATATTGATGAAAACGGAGTAATTATTAATTAAGAAAAATAAATAAATTACCTGAAAATTTGTTGATCAGAAGTTTTATCGGATTGTTTTGTTATGATTGATTTGTTTTTTATATTTTCATAAACTTTACATACTTTTCTACGATAACCGCCGCTTCTCTTTAGCAATTTCCATTGTTTAGAATCCATTTTTTTATTTAATTACAAGGATGCGTGACGATTATAAGTAAATGACGATTAAATTTAGGCTGTCTAAAGGAACACGATAATTCTGTTGCATCACTTATGCCAGCCATTGCTTCTTTTATAGAGCTTTTAATAAGTTTGAGGTTATAGTATTTGCTATCTTCGCACTTAAGTGAACGTAGGTGGTATAATTACTACTATTATGAAACTTACAGTAAAATAATAGTGGTTATTATTACCTCTAAGCAGTTGATTTATAGAGTCTTCAATAAATTCCTTAATATAGTTCAATGGCATATAACAACTCTTGTAGGAACTCATACGCAGCTTTAAGTGACAAAATGTTATACTTAATTTCTTCTTAAAGGTTTTAGTATTAAAGAAGATTTAGGCCGAACTATTGTAAAGCCCAGGTTGGTACGAGGTTCAACGTTTAGCACTTTTGGTGATTTTTGTAGTTTCAGACGCCTGTGGATGCTGTTATATAACTTTTTACTGCTGTGAGAACCCTTATATCACTGATGTGGAACCAAAAGTTACAATATAAGCTGCTATTTCCACTAGTGTGTTAGTTGGGGGGCGACAGGCAAGAGCCCTGGGGGACGCCGGCTGCGACGGGATGTTCCTCGGAGACGGCGTCTTCCACCATCACTCGGAAGCGGCGATTCTTCAGGAAAGAGGCGATTGTCTTGACCGTTCTTCTTGGGGCAGGGGACGTCGACAGCTTGTACAGCAACCCCTCGTGCCATACTCTGTCGAACGCCTTCTCCATATCCAGAAGTACTGCGACAGTGTTTTCTTTTTTGTTCAAACAGACCGTCATGTCATTCAGTACTCTGGTGAGCTGAAGCGTCGTAGAATGCTCGGGCCTGAAGCCGAACTGTTCCGGGCGCGGCTGGATGTGGGGCAGTAACTTCGCTAACAGGAGCATCTCAAACACCTTTGAGATGGTGCTCAGTAGGGTGATCGGCCGATAGCTCTCAGGCAGCTTGGTGTCCTTGCCCGGCTTGGGCAACATGATGACCAAGCCCTCCTTCCATTGGGTTGGAAAGTGACCCGTGCGCAAGATACCGTTAAACAGGCGCGTAACGGCCGCCACAGTGCGTGGCGGCAAATGTAACAGCGCCGTGTTGGGTATTCGGTCTGCGCCCGGGGCTTTCCTGGGCTTGGTACGTCGGAATGCACGCACAATCTGGCCGGGCGTGACGACGATGGGGTCCTCTTCGGGAGCTATCGGCGTGGCGAAGTACTCTCGCAGGTGTCTCTCGACTGTTGCGACGTGCTCCACATCATCCGTTGGGTTCGGCTTGAACTGCTTCTCGAGGCATTCGGCGAAGATCTCCGCGCGGTCTTGGGCTCGGAATCTTGGTAGGCCGTCGCTGCCCAGGATTGGTCGAACAGGAGCAGGAGTGGTCGACAAAGCCCGGCACAGGCGATGCACGGAGGGGACGTGGTCGCCTATGGACTCGACGTGGCGTTCCCAAGATTCTTCGGCGTGGAGGTCAAGTTGGCGCTTCAGCTCTGCCGTCATGGCGTTGAGCCTGGTCTTCATCGTGGGGCAGCGGGTTTGCTGCCACTGCTTCCGGAGAGAGCGCTTGTCGCAGATGAGTGCGCGTAGCTCAGCAGGAAGAGGAGAGGGCTTCCCCCCGCGAGCTACGGTTTGCGATGATAGGTCGAGCGCGTCTCGGATCTGGGTGGTTAGCAGCGATGCCAGGCGGTCAACGTCTTCCGGCTGGTTGACGGGGCAACTGGTGGAGGGTTGGTCAAGGGCGGCGGTGAAGGCGCCCCACTGGTAGCGGCGACGTGATGCTGGTGGAGATACCCGGGTGGGTAGATCCGCCAGGACGAGAAGAACAGGCCTGTGGTCCGAAGGGAGGTCAGGGAGAACCTCCTGGCTCGGCGGCGTCCGGAGACCTCTGACGACCACGACGTCGATGATGTCCCATCCGGCCCGCGTGTCGAAGTGTGTGGGCTCGTCGGGACCGATGACGTCGTAGTTGTGGCTCACGGAGTCGGCATGGATGGCGCGTCCAGCTGGGCACACCCTGGTGCAGTTCCAGGCGGTGTGCTTGGCGTTGAGGTCGCCGGCGACAAGTGTCGGGTGCGGCGACTGTATCAGCCCTCGTAGCTCGGCGGTGCGGATTGGTGTACTGGGGGGCTTGTAGGCGGCGTAGAGTCGCAGCACCTCGCCGGCGACCTGGAGGTCGACGCCCAAAGCATACAGGGATGAATACTCCTGGGCGTCGACGAGCTGGTGGACGATCTTCCTGCCGACGATGACTGCCAAGCCTCGAAAGGTTCGGCCGCTGGAGGTCTTCTCGTCCTTGCGGTAGACGAAGTAGCCGGGCAGCGACAGCTCGTCGCTTCCGGCTAGGTGTGTCTCGCTGATGAGCATCACGTCGACGCGGTAGTCCCTCAGGAACACGTGGAGCAGCCGCTTCTTCCCTGTCAGCGACTGCGCGTTCCAGTGGACGACCCTGAGCGGCTCATGCATTGCGGAGCAGAGCGCTGAGTCTGCCCAGGGCAGTGGGGTCGCTTAGGAGGGCGAACAGGGCTGTGAGGTGCCCCAAGTCCTGCTGCCCTATCGCCGCAGCCGGAGTGGTGGCGCCAGCGGCGGCCGCAGTCTCGCTGGCGGCGAGAGTAGCCGCCGCGGCGCCGGCGGCAGGTGAAGCCGTCGCCTTCTTCTTCTTCTTCCCCCCCCGCTTCGTCTTCTGCCTGGGGGCTCCGTCGTTCGCCTGCGCCATAAGCGAGGCGGGCGCCGTTTGTTCCTGCAGATCGGGACGTGGCGGAGGGGGAGGCTGCACCTTCTTGGGCCCGGGCGCGTTGGTGAGCGCCACAGTGCCGGCCTTCTTGTTCCGCGCCTCCTGGCGGAACACGGGACACGTCGCATTATTTGCCGTGTGCGGGCCACCGCAGTTGGCGCACGTCGGCGGCTGGTCTTTCGGGCGGGGGCATTCCCGCGCCGAGTGGGTACCGCCGCAACATACGCACGCTAGGGGGCGGTGGCACATATGCGACGAGTGCCGGAATTGCTGGCACCTGTGGCACTGGGCCGGGCCCTGCTTCGAGCGCCAGGCCTCGATATTCACCCCCGGCATGTACAAGATCTCCGTGATCTCGTACACAGCGCCGGGGGCACGGTCTGGATTCTTCTTCAGGCTGGCGAAGAAGATGCAGCCGGGTCTTCCTTTGCGCGCCCGGATCTGCTTACAGTACTCGGCCTCCACACCGAGTTCTGCAAGCGCCGCGACTATCTCCTCCGGCGCGGTGTTAGAAGGCAGCCCGTGGATCGCCACCTTCTGGGTCTTGTCGGCCGGCAACGAGTATGAGAACCACCTCACACCGTGGTCCTTCTCCAGCCTGCACAGGTAACGTTGCACAAGCCGGTACTCGTCTTCGGCCGTTGGGGTAAAGCACACACCCTTTTGGTAGGCGCGCGCGCTGGGAGCCCGGCCGAGCTCGCTGGCTATCGCCCTGAAGTGGTCGGCCCAGTTGGGTAGGACCTCCACAATAAGGGGCGGATAGCGCGGCTGGCGGGGCTGCTGCGGCGCAGCGCCTCCCGACGGGGCGGCGGTGGCGGTGGCAATCGCGGCTGCGGTTTGGGCGGCGGCAGTGGCAGGCGGCGTTGGGCGGGCGGGCGGCATTGGGCGGGCGGGCGGCATTGGGCGGGTGGGCCCTATCGCGGGTGCGGTGGCGTGCGGGTTCGCAGGCGCAGCGGCGGGGCGCGTAGGGCGGGCGGGCACAGTCGCGGCGGTGGGCGGGTTCGCGGGCGCGGCGGCGGGGCGCGTAGGGCGGGCGGGCACTCTCGCGGGCGCAGCGGCGGAGCGCGTGGGGCGGGCGGGCACTCGCGACGTGGTCGCCGACGGGGCGGGCGGACGCGCGGTTGGCGGCACCGGGTGCCTCACTGAACGGGGGGGGGGGGGGACGCGGTGCTGGGGCGCGGTGCCCCAGACACGGTGGATGCGGTCGCGGCCGCCGCGGCAAACGACACTGTAGGAGAGCACTTATTAGGTAAAACACTCGTACCTGTCTGTGTTGAAGCACTCTCATAGTCACTCGCGGCGGCGGACAGTCCAGGGGCGGGGGCGGGTGCCTGAAGCGCGCCCGTTAAGGGCGACAGCGTCGGCATGTCGAGGCCCGTCTTCCTCGGCGGCGGCTGGTTCGTTGGTGGCGGGGTCGGCGAGTCCGCAAGCTGGACTCGCTTTCCATCTCCTCGGAGACGCAGCTCATCGCTCGTGCTTTCGCTGCGCGGGCGCTTCGTCCCGCGGGTTGGTGGCAGCACCAAGGGCTGCATTTTCGCCTGCTCCACTAGTTTTGCATCGAGTAGCTCGACGCCAATGCAAGCCGCAGGCTTGCCCGGTAGGGCGGCGCGGCTTGAGGCGACGTAGGCCTCCACGGCACGGAGCAGGCCCGCCGAAAACAGGATGGCTTGAGCGGCCCGAATTAAATATAATTCGTCCAGCTCAAGCTCTGCCCTCGGAGACCCAGGACGCCGCACCACGGGCGACCCGTACTCCGTCGATGTGGAGATAGGGACCAGGCGGTCCAACGAAGTTGAACGTTGCGCGCGATGCCGGCGCGGGGTTTCACCCAGCGGTGGGCTCGCGGTCACGACTGCACTTGCACTATCACTAGTATCATTGTCACTGTCATTAGTAGCACTGTAGCCCTGAAAAGGGCTTTTGGGCTCGTCCATAGCAGCGGGCTATGGACGAGCTGGCGTCACGGAAAGGGTTACACACCAGGCACGACCTTAGGCAGAGCCGGCGTCCGTCCCGATGTGGTAATCCCCTCCGTGAACACTCGCGGCGCGGGTATCGCGATCGCGGCGCGCACGGGCGCGTGTTACACACGTCCGCTTCGCACGAAGCGGCGGGTGAACTGCAGCGGGACGGCGAAGCGGAGATCCGTGTGCGCGACGGTCGAAACTATCCTATAACTAACTGGTGCCGGCCGTCGGCGCCTTTTATATCCCGCGGAGCCGCTCTGGACACATTGTCCACACATATCGCGAATATTCTAGTAAGGACCAGGGTGCGGGCCGAGAACATTCGAGACCATATATGTCTCTCTCTAATGGTGCACTCTCTCTGTCACTCCCTTGTCGAATGTTCCGAGTATAGCTATCTCTTTCTAGTAGTGCTATCTCTGTCACACACTTCTCGAATGTTCCGAGTATAGCTATCTCTTTCAAGTAGTGCTATCTCTGTCACTCCTACCGGATATTTCGCCATATAACGATTTGTGTTTCAGAGGCCCATAAGGGTTCCTGAAAACGCCTGAAAACGGGTTTTCAGGTTATGGCGTCATCTGATAGAGGGTGCCCTGAAACGGACTGAAAACATGTTTCAGGCGCCTGAGAACGACGGCAACTTGGGTGAAATTTCGATCTTTAGATATGTGATAGAGTAACTTTTGAAACGTCCTGAAATGACTTTTCAGCCTGCTGAAAACGCCTCTAAAGCACTGAAATTGACGTTCAAAGTTTTTGACCTAACCTACCGGCGTAACACTACCCCCTCCTAAGACATGCTCGTCCCGAGCATCATTATTTCCGTGGTATCTGGCCAGCCGGTCAACATGAACAATCTTGCTCGGACTACGAGGATTCCGCTGGATTCGATACGTGACGTCGTTTAATTTGGTGACCACCTTGTAAGGCCCTTCCCAATTCGGAGATAGTTTCGGGGACTTTCCTACTCGTCGCATAGGGTTATGTAGCCACACCAACGAACCTTCCTCAAAACCTACTTGATAAGACTTCCGATCATATCGGGTTTTCATCTTTATGCTAGCGTGGAGCCCGTGTTCACGTACCAGGCTGTGAACATCATCAATCCGATCCCGCAAATCACTTGCATATTCCGTGATGGTCCTTGGTGTATCGGGCGGACGTCCAGTCAGGAGATCTGCAGGCAGACGGAGTTCTCTTCCAAAATTCGCATACGATGGAGTAACCGCCGTACTTTCGTGAGTTGCCGACCTATAAGACATCAGGAAGAGGGGGATATGCCGATCCCAATCTTTTTGATGGCTCTCGACGACCTTGGCTAGATGTCTCTCCAGTGTCTGGTTAAATCTCTCAACCATTCCATCTGACTGTGGATGGTACGCCGTAGTCCTCGTCTTATGAATTCTCATTATGCGACAAGTCTCCTGAAAGACCGCAGACTCGAAGTTTCGTCCTTGATCACTGTGGATTTCGAGTGGTACCCCAAACCGGCAGAATACTTCGTTCACTAACTTTTCAGCTAAGGTTACCGCTTCTTGATTAGAAATGGCAAATACTTCAGGCCACTTCGTGAAGTAATCCATCACGACAAGAATGTACTTGTTTCCGGAGTCCGATTCTGGGAATGGTCCTGCGACATCTAATGCAACCCTTTCCCAAGAGGCTCCCAACGTTGTACAACTTGAGTGTTCCTCGGCTACGGGTATGCGGTCCCTTGACTGATGCACAGTTAGTGCATCGTTTCCACCAATTTTCAACATCTTCTCGGCAGTGAATCCAATAAAAGCGTTGCCGAATTTTCATTAGGGTCCTTTTTACTCCAAGGTGTCCACCGGATGTTCCATCGTGAAATATTCTCAAAACATCTTTCACCCTTTTCTTTGGGACAACGACTTGCAGGTGAGCATCCCTCCCATTTGTTGATTCCCATTTTCTACATAGAACGCCATTATGCATAACCAAGCTATCCCATTGTGCCCAGTAGCTTTTTGTTACCGCACTCAAAGGAGCTACATCACACCATCTTGTTTTAGGTGCGCCAGCATTAATCCAATCAAAAATGGGTCTCACGTCAGGGTCCTCTTGTTGCGCTTGCTGCATGATTTCATCACTCCATTAGTCGCTAACCGTATCAGTTCTCATCATTCGAACACATTCCTTGCCTTCTTGTCTTGAGCAATGTTTGCAGTTGTCCGCACAAGGTCTACGTGATAGGGCGTCAGCATTTCCATGTGATTTCCCACTACGGTATTCGATGATGAAATCATACTCCTGCAGTTGTTCAATCCATCTCGCCACTTGTCCCTCGGGGTTTTTAAATTCTAGCAACCACTTTAAAGCGGCATGGTCAGTTGCTGAAATGCTGTAACGTCTTGACAACTGCTAGCAATTCCCTCCGAGTTACACAGTAATTCCTCTCTGGTTTTGACAATGACTTACTGAAATATGCAATCACAACATCGTTATCTCCTTTCTTTTGCGACAAGACACCTCCAATTCCAGTATTACTAGCATCTTTATCCACAATAAAATCCTCGTCCGGGTCTGGATACCCCAATATTGGCGTTTCACAAAGTCTTCCTTTAAGCTCGTTGAAACTTGACTCACATTGTTCGTTCCAGTCAAATGATCGCTTTTCTTCCGTTAGTCGATGCAAAGGCTTTGCTATATCCGAGAAGTTCTTCACAAAACGTCTGTAGTATGAACAAAGCCCCAAAAAGGCACGTACTGCAGTCTTGTCTTTTGGCGTCGGCCAATCCTTCACGGCGCTAATCTTCTCAGGATCTGTCTGGATGCCGTCCTTCGAAATCACGTGTCCCAAGTAATTCACTTTACGTTTGAAAAACGAGCATTTCTTCGGACTGAGTTTCAGATTTACCCCTCGTAGTTTGCCTAGCACCTGCTCCAATTTATTCAAGTGGTCGTTGAAGTCTCTACCAACGATAATGATGTCATCCAAATAGACCAAGCAAGTTTCTCCTAGAAGTCCAGCTAATATTTGTTCCATTAATCTCTCAAATGTGGCTGGTGCATTACACAGTCCAAATGGCATAACATTGAACTGCCAGAGTCCCTTGCCAGTAGAGGAGGCCGTTTTCTCCTTATCCTTGTCCTTGATTTCGACTTGCCAATAGCCACTTTTCAGATCCAACGTTGAAAACCATTTCATTCCATTCAATGTGTCTAAAGTGTCGTCGATTCGTGGAAGTGGATAACTGTCCTTCTTGGTTACATCATTAAGTCGACGGTAGTCAATACAGAATCTCATGGTGCCGTCCTTCTTCTTAACCAAAACTACGGGAGAACACCACGGGCTTGTTGAAGGTTCCATAACGCCGCTTCTTTGCATTTCCTCGATCATGCCCTCAACCTCCTTCTCCCGAGCTACAGGAACTCTCCGAGGGCGCTGTCGGATAGGCATAGTTTCCCCAGTGTCGATCTCATGCTGAACCACTCCAGTTCTTCCAATGTCATCATCATGCGAAGAAAAGACGTTGCGATATCGTAGCAGTAAGCTACGCGCCTTAAGGAATTCCTCCTCGGTAAGGTGCTCCCTGGAGTCATTTAGTAATTTTTCAACATCCATTGAAGGCTTAACTTGCCCAGGTTTCACGTTTACCTCAGATTCCCGGCAGCCTCTTACCCAAGAAATTTCTTGGCATGATCCGACCAGCGTTCCTTTATTGAGGACGCATTCCGTGTTGCTTGGATTAAGGATCCTTACAAATGCTGTAGATGCCGTGGTTACCAATGTACGGGCTGTTATCCACGGTTTATCAGCATCCAACCTCTCTACCACCACACAGCGGTGAGAGTGCGGCCTTGTGGAGTTCGGCAATTTCACTGGAACTAAAACCTGTGACCTTGGTTGAAGAATGGTTCTCCTGGTACAGTAAACATTTCCATTTACTCCACCTTGTATAGGAATCTCATCAACTCCAAACTTTAGAACTCCAACCTTCAAGTCGATTTTACAGTCATGTCTCCTCATAAAATCCAATCCAATAATGCAGTCGTCGACGATGTTAGCAACGATCACTTTATGCCAGTATTCTTTTTCACCTATTTTCACAGCTAACTCTCGTTCTCCTTGGACGGAAATGTACTGGCCGGTAGCAGTTTGCAGCTGGAGATGCCTAGGTCGGACTAGATGATATCTGGTCAGGTGTCTCAGTAGCCGAGAGCTGATCACAGTCCGAGAAGCTCCGGTGTCTATGGTAAGGAGACATGGTATTCCACAGATTTCTCCATTGACAACCAGACTTTTCCCGTCGTTTGCCTGTGAGATCATAATTGGGACATTTCGACCGCCAGCCAGTACTCGTCCCATAGTCCTGGCTTTTATTCGTTTCCCTGTTGGGGCTCTGACTCCTCAGAGCCTATTTTCCTCGCCATTGGAGCGGGGTCTCTGTCCCTCCTAGTCCTTTTTGGACAGCCTGACTGCAGGTGACCACGTTCTCCACAATGGTAGCAACGTGGCCCAAATTCGCGGCGGGAATCTACTGGCTTCGTAGTCGACACTTCTCGCACCCTGAAAGGCCTGGATGAATCCTGTCGTACAGCTTCCACCTCGAGAGCGTGGGCTACTGCATCCTTTAGGCTGCCATGATGTCCCAATCGCACGGCTGCCCTCACTTCCAGATCCCGGATCCCATCGATGAAGGCCTGCACCAGCATAATGTCCACAAAGGATGCTGACGTACGTTGATAGGCCTTCCTAACCAACTTCTCGATTTCCAGGGCCCACTGTTGTAAGGACTCGTTACGTCCTTGTGTCCTGTCCTTTAACTGAGCTCGGTACACGTGCTCCAGGTGACTGTCACCGTATCGTGCCTCCAAGGCTTCTAGAAGGCGGTCGTACGTCCGGTCATTTCCCAGAGCCTCTAGTATGGTAAGAGCCTCGTCGCGCAGCGCCAACGTCAGTGCTGTCCTGGCTTGCTCCTTACTCCAACCATTAGCCTGGGAAACAGACTCGAACTGCAGCTTATAGGCAGTCCACGATGAGCTACCGTCAAAGGGGGGCACTTTGAACCTGCCGCCTCCGGATACCGATGCGTCGGGTACATAGGTACTTGGAGTATTAGCCACTTTGATCTCAAGTTTTTGGAGACGGCTCTCACAGGTCTCAATTTTTTATCGACATCATGGACTCGACTCTCCAGTTTTTCATCCATATCGGCCAGTTTTTCCTGGACCTCGAACAACTCTCTCTTCCATTCGGTCGTGGACTCATGTACCTCACGAAGCATTCGTGCCTGTACCTCCTGGTGATCCTTTTGTTCCCTAAGCTCATTCTGGAGGATAAGAGTCTGTTCCTCCTGTTTCCTGGCCCGTTCCTCCTGTTTTCGCGACTGTTCCTTTAGCTCTCTCGCTTGTTCCTTTAGGAGGACGAAGATAACGTTGAGGTCTACTCCTTGTGCAGCTGGAGCAGGTGATCCCGACGTACCAGGCGTCGAGTCTCCAGATCCAGACGTTTGGCTTCGCGTCGTCACTCCTTTTGGCTCGGTTTCTCGTGGCATTAACGGCATTTTCTATCCCACTTCTGACACCAAATGTTACGAGCGTGGGGGTTCGTATTTGATAGAAAAGCACGAATTAATCCACTAATTAAAACACACACACACTATTTCACTAATTATGCACTCACTATTCACACGAAGAGTCTTTCTCTCCGATTATCCTTGTACTAGCACTCGATCGCAGTTAAAATGTAACTAACTCGTGCCGGCCGTCGGCGCCTTTTATATCCCGCGGAGCCGCTCTGGACACATTGTCCACACATATCGCGAATATTCTAGTAAGGAACAGCGTGCGGGCCGAGAACATTCGAGACCATATATGTCTCTCTCTAATGGTGTACTCTCTCTGTCACTCCCTTGTCGAATGTTCCGAGTATAGCTATCTCTTTCTAGTAGTGCTATCTCTGTCACACACTTCTCGAATGTTCCGAGTATAGCTATCTCTTTCAAGTAGTGCTATCTCTGTCACTCCTACCGGATATTTCGCCATATAACGATTTGTGCTTCAGAGGCCCATAAGGGGTCCTGAAAACGTCTGAAAACGGGTTTTCAGGTTATGGCGTCATCTGATAGAGGGTGCCCTGAAACGGACTGAAAACATGTTTCAGGCGCCTGAAAACGACGGCAACTTGGGTGAAATTTCGATCTTTAGATATTTGATAGAGTAACTTCTGAAACGGCCTGAAATGACTTTTCAGCCTGCTGAAAACGCCTCTAAAGCACTGAAATTGATGTTCAAAGTTTTTGACCTAACCTACCGGCGTAACAATATTTAAGTGTTTTATGTGTTTTTAATATTACGTTAAGTATGTATAATTTCCTCACAGACAGCACTTCACAGAGGCTATAAAGCTCTGTTGTCGGAAATCTTCGTGGTTTAAAATATATAACCTTTAATAGTGTTCTCTGTGCGCGTTCGATGTTAATCATTTTTGTTTTTACCGCCCCTCCCCAGATTGGTAAGCAATAAGTAATTAGTGATTGAGCTAGGGATATATACATTGATTTTAATATTTTTATTGTTGCAATGTGTCTCAAGTGTTTGAAGAGCCAGACAATTTAATTTGAAAGTGCCAGGAAAGTCGTTGATCTACATAAACACCAAGATATTTTGTATGTGATACCTTTTCAATAGAATCGCACGAGCAGTTACAAGGACGAGTGTCGTTATTGCATTTGTGTATTTTTACCTTAAAGTTTGCAAGTTTTTGTGTAGAGTCATATGGGGTAAAACATATTTAGTTTGTTTTTGATGTGTTTAAGGTAAGAAGATTATTACTCAGCCATTTATCTACTTTAGCAAGCCCAATCTCAGTTGTCTCGTGCAAACCAACGCAAGTTTTACCATCAAAGACAATTGCTGTATCGTCAGCATACGAGAAGATCTGACCATGTCTGAGGCTCATGTTGCATAGGTCATTAATGTATATTAGAAACAGCGTGGGGCCCAAGACGCTACCTTGAGGTACCCCATAAGTGATGTCAGTATCCCCAGTGACGTATTTACCTATTTTAACACGCTGCTTCCTGTAACTCAAATAGCTGGTCAATAAAGAAAGCGAGTTCTCTCTTATACCTATGTTTTCTAGTTTCCGTATTAGAATGGGCACGGACACAGTGTCAAATGCTTTTCTGAGATCCAGGAAGACGGTCAGGCATTTTAACTTTTTGTCAACATTTTCCGTGACAAGTGATGTGAGTGCCGTGACGGTGTCTTCCGTAGATAAACCTTGACGGAATCCAAACTGAGATTTAGAGAGTATGTTAAATCTTTGTAGATATTTAATCAATCTGTTATTAATTAATTTCTCCAATATTTTAGAAATAGACGGAAGCACGGATATTGGCCGGTAGTTGCCAACCTCTCCTATATCCCCACTTTTGAATACTGGCGTGATTATCTATTGCTTCAGAGATAGTGGAAACTCGCCATTTTTAAAACAAACGTTTGCGAGATGTGAAATTATGGGAATAACAAGATGTTTCGCGTATTTTAAGAATTGTGTTGTTATTCCATCCCAACCTGGAGCACTATGCGATTTGAGACTCCTCAGTATAGTTTCTACTTCTTGAGGGTCAGTATCAAGTAGAACAAAATATTATGATTGCGGGAAAGGTAGGTTAACCTCATCACTTTGGTGGGTTGCGTTTGACATTATATTTTCGGCAAGTGTTTTCCCGACATTTGTAAAATAAGTGTTAGCAGAATTAACTGATGTGTCTGGTGATGATTTATATTTCAAAAGATCTAGATTTGAGCTTTTCTTTTGTTTATAATTAGTGATTTTATTTATTGAGTTCCACAATGATTTTGGATTATGACTACTTTTTTCTAATTCTGCTTTATCATAATTTCTTTTCAGTTTCTTAATTGTTACAAAAATTTCGGTATCTTCGAAAAGTGATCCTAAGAATTATATTATCTTGGTCTGAGCTTAATTGCTTCTGCATTTTGTTCCTGTTTCTAATGCAGCGTAGTATACCTATTGTTATCCAAGGCTTAATGACTCGTTTACACTTAGGAATTTTAATTATAGTTGTGTTTTCTTGTATTGCTTCGTTAATTTTGCTTACCATTACATTTCTTAGTTTGTTAGGGTCATTTTCCAACATCAAATCTAGTAGTTTACTCTGTTCTAATGTATTCATAGCCTTTTCATAATTAATTACAGTTTTAGTTTTGTGACAAAGATAGGGTTCTGTAACTGTAGATAGTTTCATTAATATCATTGAGTGATCCGTAATTGATGTGTCCAGGACAGCTATGTAAGCACTTATTTTAGTTTTATCAATTTTTAAATTATCCAGACAATTATTTTCTCTAGTTGGTAGACAATGACCGGGTAGTAATCCATGCATAGCCAGAGTGGCTAGATAAGTAAGTCTATTTTTACGTTCATTGGTTTTTTCTGACGGTTTGGGTATAATATTTATGTTAATATCCCCAGTTATTATAATGTTTTTAGAAAATTTAAGTGAGTCTATGTGTGTATTTAATGAGTCAATAAGAGGATCTATATTATCATTTGAAGGGGAGCGATAGATTCCTAGAATTATCATGTCATCGAGAGCAATCTCTAGACAGGACGAATGTATCAGTTTTATTTCCCTGACACTTACTTTGTAGCCATCCTTTATATACGCTACAACTCCGTCATTTTGATTCAGATGATTAGTCGTCATGAATGTAGAGTATGTTTGAATATTCGGTATGTTTTTGTGCATGTCGATTCTGCATTCCGTCAATATCATTATATCCAGATCAAAGTTTATCTCATGTAGAGTTATTTGTAGGTCATTAATGTTGGAATAAACGCTCCTGATATTTTGAGACATAATTGTTATATCCAATTTTTTTATATTAATTGTTTTGTTTAGATCCTGTATTGTACACTCGGTTGAGCGTGCTATTTATATTTCGTCTATTGATTTCATTGTTTGTAGAGGCTTATCCATAAAGAAATAGATACAGAAGTCTGGATGTACTCGCTAAAATGGTAAGATATTTTATATTAAGCATGTGAAATTCTGTGAATACACTGTTCTTTGAACAAACGTCACTCGAGCCAGGCGCCAACTTAGCTCGCCCGAGTAGTATGTCGATATTTACCTCCAAATACCTCGGTAATGGAAAACCTTGTGGTACCATATTACTTGAAATTTTTATTCCAGATCGGTTCTGTCTGTCCCCTTCGACAGCAGTGACAGATAAACATTCAATAAACTGTACGAAAACAATGCACAATGTTAAATTTAATACCAAACCGACTTCAAGTTTGCAAGTATTGCTTCGAATATACAAAAACCGGTCAAGTGCGAGTCTAACTCGCGCACGAAGGGTTCCGTACCACCGTACAATGGTAGGGATGGTGTGGAGTGAATCGTTTGGATTTTACATAGCAAATGTTGTTTAAAAAGTTATTGGTGCGGCTTCTTTCACACTCCATGCACGTAACCAGATGCATTCATAAGTTAGTAGGTGGTATTTATAGAATTGTTGTATGGGAGCCGCCTCAAATATTATTTTTATTCTGTTTTTAGTATTTGTTGTTATAGCGGCAACAGAAATACATCATCTGTAAAAATTTCATCTATCTAACTATCACGGTTCATGATACAGCCTGGTAACAGACGGACGGACGGACGGATTGACGGCCAGCGGAGACTTACTAATAGAGTCCCGTTTGGCACCCTTCAGGTACGGAACCCTAAAAACGAGTCAAACTAAAATCAAAAGAGTGATAGTCAAGTCCACACGTATAACACAACATTAGGAAGATGGTACGGAACCCTTCGTGTGCGAATTCGACTCGCACTTGACCGTTTTTTGTTAATTACAGATGGCGGAAGGCACATATGTATAGTTAAAATTAAATGTTGTTTTAAATCTTTGTCGGGCATGCCGATTTTTTCATTGGTTTTGTACTTTTTATCCAAGCCGTATGGCCACACAGTGGACAGAGCCTTAAAGGACTTCTACAACCACCAACCAACCACCAACAGAGGTCACCTTGGTCGAGTTGACGAAAAAATGCACCGTTTGGACTTCGATTGACAACCGAATTATTATTATTACTTGGTCGGAAGACCAACGGTTGAGTCGGAAGAACAGTTCTCCCGACCAATGACGCGTAGAGGGCGTTGTGCCGGGACTCGATCGTGTGGAAGCTTGTTGTCGGTCAGTTGCGTGCCTCGCGTCAGTCGAGCGAGTGACACGTCCAGTGAAATTGTGTTTTGCGTTTGTCCACGATGGAGCGAGCACACGAAGAGCGAGAGATTTTAATAGAGTTCTAAGAGCTCTACCGCGATCTTCCCTGTCTGTGGGATATGTCAGCGGACACTTACGCAGACAAACATCAAAAGTCGCAAGGATGCACAACATATAAAAAAACTAAACATCAGAGTGACTTTAATATATTTATAATAAATTACTTAGATATTTACACATATATTAGCTGACATACTAAAAAAAAATAGAACCGAAAGCGAACGCCGCGCTCGCAAAAAAAAATTGATAATATGCGAACTGCATACAAAAGGGAAGCAAAGAAGGTTAGATAATTCTGTAGGTAAGTACATGTTTATGTCTTTCCTTTCTGGTGGTGCTTCTAACGTTAATTTTATAAGTACACTCGCACACAGCTCTAGTCACCCTTTTTAGCGTAACACACAAGCATATATGCTCGTGTTTCTGTCGACCATCTGTATGTATGCTCGAGATCTCGGCCCCTAGACCACCTAGAGACTTCGGATTTTCGCTAAATGGTAGCTTATAAGGTTGAGGATGAGACCATTTTGGAAATTTTCTTGGGTTGGACTAGGGGCCATAAACCCTAATTTTCATACAAAATTTCATGGGTATCGTTGATCTCGTCTTTTGATGCCGAGTATGATGGAGTGGGTTACGCGGCACCACCACGAGTGGGTTTTGAAACATTTTTAAGTACCTATTTGATTTTGTACCGTTTCTTCATATGCAAATCATAATAAATGTTTTCTTTTTATTATACACTTTATTGAACCACAGTTTGAGCAACATAATGTTTACATAAAAATTCACACTTACTGCCTTTTCCCCATAACTATATCAATCATTTTATCTTGAAAGCTTACCCTACCAACGCCATTAAAATATGCCATTACGGTATTCCTAACGCGCTGTCCCTCATTGGTGTGTCATTCGTTAGTTCGGTCCAGCGGCAACAGCGCAGGACCTGCTTGACGCCAGTCACCCAGTCTGAATGTCTGCTGCTGTATATCTTCATGGTCAACACTCGTAGGCGTCCAATAAATTTTAGATTTTTTTCTTAAAAAGTTGTGTAATGCACAACTGGCCAAAACGATGGCGTCAACATTTTCGACTTTAACGGCAAAGGCTTGCCTGAATACTCGAAAGCGAGAAGCGAGAATGCCAAAAGCATTTTCGACAATTCTTCGAGCTCGAGATAAACGATAATTATATATTCTTTTCTCCCTAGTAACGCTCTTCTCAGGAAATGGTTTCATTATATTTGTCTCAAGTGCGAATGCACTATCTCCTAGAAAAACTTATGGTACTGACAGATCTGTGCCTGGTAGCAAATAGGATTCAAGCAACTTTAGCTCCTCGTTGATGAGTTTGTCATAAAACTTGGTACTTTTTAAGATTCCTCCGTCTGACATACTTCCATTTGAACCCGAATGGACATAAATTAATTCATAATTTGCATTTACGATTGCAAATAACACGACACTCAATGTGCCCTTATAATTATAGAATAGAGATCCACTTCCGCTTGGTTTTTCAACAATAATATGTTTGCCGTCCATACAACCCACACAGTTATGAAATTGCCATTGTTCTTGAAATGATTTTCCTGCTATTTTCTATTCGTTTTCCGTTGAAGGCATCTGAAACATAAAAATAATCATTACTTTCAGGACTCACAACCACCATCTGAGAGGGAACAAGCCGGACCAAGTAAATGACAACCATCTGAGAGGGAACAAGCCGGACCAAGTAAATCACAACCATCTGAGAGGGAACAAGCCGGACCAAGTAAATCACAACCATCTGAGAGGGAACAAGCCGGACCAAGTAAATCACAACCATCTGAGAGGGAACAAGCCGGACCAAGTAAATCACAACCATCTGAGAGGGAACAAGCCGGACCAAGTAAATCACAACCATCTGAGAGGGAACAAGCCGGACCAAGTAGTGCTAAGCTGAAGAAAAAATATCCCAACGACAGAGTTTTGGAGCAAAAAAAACATTCATTGTTAGATACAGCCCAAGAACTTCTTAAAAAAACAAACACTTTTGGACTTTATGTAGGAGAACAATTAGACCAAGTAGACGTCTCTCAAAGACAAGTTGCAGAAAAACTTATTTCTGAAGTATTATTTTTGGCAAAAACAGGGTACCTAGATTTTGACACCAAAATAGTAAATCCCTCCGCTCAACTAATACAACAATCTCCTCCACCTCAGTTCATTCCACAATCTCACCCACCTCAATTCATTTACTCATCATCCTCGTCCTCTAATTCATATTCACAACCTCGCCCCACTCAAATAATACAAGTAACTTCTCCACATCAATACATTCTGCCATCTCCTCCTCCACCTCAGAGCATTCCAACATCTCCCCCAACCCAATGCACTCAACCAATTCCTTCACCTCAAATTCAGTCACCTCCTGACGGTGGTGAAAGCATAGTGCAAGTATCCATACAATCACCGCCATTATTTATGTTACATACATGATAAGATTGGTGTCCGACCGAACCTGGAGTTTCAGGCGAAACCGAAACCGAGACCGAACTTTCGGCTTCGGTCCCAGTTTCGGCCGAAACCGAAACCGAACCTTATTTGAACATATCAAATATATGAATATTTGATATGTTCAAATATGGTTCGGTTTCGGTTTCAAGAAATTATGAATTATGAAATTCATAATTTCTTGAATGCACACAAATAATATATTGAAACAAGACTTACATAAAAATAGAGTACAAAGGCGAGCTTATCTCTTATTAATAGGAGATCTCCTCCAGCAAACCAAATTAGGATGGGAAAGGTCGATTGGGGGTAGATCAAATATGTTTATTGTATGTCAGGAATTATTTAACTATTCGTATTTGATTAACATAAGTAATTTTCATTATTAGGTGGGAAGATTTACTTACAATTTGTTGACCTCTGTGGCGTAGCGGTTGTGGCTCTGCCTACCATGCGAAAGGTCCCGGGTTCGACCCCCGGCTGGGGTGAAAAAAACACCCCAGGTCTTGGATGTTTAATATGTGTGTGACGTCGCTGTTTCTGGTTCCCACGACACAGTGTATCCTAGTGTGGGGCCAGAAGCAATGTATGTGCCTGTACGTAAATGTTTATGTAAATGTTATAATAAGCATTTTAGATTAATGAGTCAAAAGTCAAGCGTGGCTTTATTGACAACTCGAGATAACAAGACACACACACACAAACACACGTTAGCATGCGTCATACCCACACGGTACGGCAGTGGTGTATGTGTGTGGGACAGACAATAACCAACAATTCTCAAACTGAATAAAACATTACAAGAATGACGCATTCGTAAACTTAAATGGTATTACCACAAAAAATTAAACTATTCTTCGAAACGGGGTTAAGGAGGAGATCGAAATAATATCCAGATTCTCACTATGTTACAACTAAATTTATCAACTCCATATTACTATCCTACTTCCTATACTACTCTTACTAAATATATTATAGAAGCGAAAGTTTTGTCCCTTTTTCAATAAAACTCCGATTGATAAACTTCGTTTTACAACAGTCATGAATATTCACTCTTGAACGTTATGGTGTGTTATGGAGTCGTGAAAGTTATACATTTATAACGTTCATGACATCATAACACACCATTACGTTAATAACTGAATGTTACAGACATGACTGCTGTAAACAATAGTTCATTATGACATTATACGTTATGGCATTACACGTTATACATACGGGTACCTACCACCTATGGGTATTCTTTACAAAAAGGAGAGATTCACATGGGCAGGACCACCGCCATATGTGTAATCCCATCCCATCCCATCGTGACACCCAAGTAATCTACGTCTTGTCTCAACAATATTTTTTTATCTACACTACAACCATATCGTAAGCCCTCTAAAATGCGTTCAAAAACCGCAAATTACGACCAGCTTAAAGATAAACTGTTTTGTTAGAACACATTTCTTGTCTATGAAAATGTTATTATTTCTTCATAATAACATCGAATTCGATGTTCTTATTACATTCGTATTTTAAACATCCTGAAAAACAAAGCAATTTTATTTCGTCTCATTTCTAATATCAGTCGAGATGACGTTCTATTCGAAATTAAATGTTAACGCCGCAATGCCGGTCGTAACCTGCGGTTCCTGTACGCATCACAGTGATCTTATAATTTGTGTGTAGGTAAAGCAGTGTGTGTAACTGTACGTAATTAGGCATTATGTAACAGTAACATAAACTACTATAACGGTGTTATTTTTTGATGCTGTTTGTAGTTTGAGCACCACTGCTTAACACTCTATGGCTGGCCTCACACGGCCGGAATGCCTTTCTGAATTCAGAATCGAAATCCATTATGCGACTTCAGAAATGCATAAAATTGGCCAGGCGAAATAAAATACGTACTACTTTTTATTTTATTTTATTAAACTTTAGCCTATTTTAAGAAATTACAATTGAACATTACGAGTCTAATATCTAATTATAAAAAATATTTTTTAAAGAACACCCCTCGTGACGTCACTTGTACACAGTTTTTGAACGTTTTTAACTTGAGGCTGGATGTTCTGATTATAAAACTATTATATCAATATTTGTTTATATATCCACAAACTTATCTGCCCCCGGTGACAGCGTCGCTAGCGTCAATGGCTTACGAATGAGATTAGCTTCCGCCACCGGGCCAGATAAGTCTGTGGATCTGTACGTTCCAACTGAAATTTGAGTTATCGACTAACAGGAAAACTGTTGACACTTGGCAGTTTTAAAGGCAGCCAACAAAAGGAATTTGAAGAAACTACGCTGCAGAGGACAAATGAAGGCCATCGTGTTTTACGGATATTTCAGTCATCCTGTTGTTTGTTATCTCGAAATGGTTTTCTCATCTTGGTGCATATTTTTTTTAACTTGACCTTTTCAGGTTTATCGCCACACGTTCTGATATTTTAACATTATGAATTTCTCAGGTCGATCCGACGGAATCCAAACAGGGCACTGATAAGTCAGATTTTTAAGACAATCGTGAGGCCGTGTACGGGAAATCCAATCAAATATTCAGCCCCCTTATTCAGCCCTGAGAGGCCCACTCAATATGTGGGGACCCGGACATAGCAGGGAGGTCTGACTCCTGGGCATGGGTAATTCCATTTATTCCACTCCAAAAAAAAATATAAAAAAAAAATGTTGTGCATGCGAAAACCGTCACATTTCGACATTTAACGGTTCGGTTCGAGTTACTGAATTCAGAAAGTCATTTCGGCTGTGTGAGGCCATCAGCAATGAATTTTATCAGCAAAATAGCGGGGTGAGGCAGGCATTATATCAGTACCGATTAAGGAACTGTTGCGAGCGCTTGTGTTTTTAATTTAGTGAGAAAATGACGGAGTTTGTCCCGACAGGTTGGTGGTTCAGTTAGTTAGTTAGATTAGTTTTTAAGATTATTCTCCGGAGCTGTGGCTGGGGTTGTTATTTTAGTTAGAAAATACACATATTGCTTTTGTGATGTGAACTTCAAACCAGGGCATATGATGCCGTGCAACACAGATTAATGTACATCATAATTTATTTATACCCAAGCTGTACTTTGTAAACAACTTCAAATATTACTTGTTGTATTGAGGCTTTGAAAATGTTTTCTGCTTATTGTGCTCAAAAAGATTATTTAGAAATCCTAATCTTCGATTTAGTTAAGCCATTTATGGCTTGTACCGTTTGTGTTATGTTATGTATGATTATGATTAATTAAGATGTAAGTTAATTTTGTTTGATAAAGTGAGGTGTCTTGTCTATAGAGGGCGTATAGAGGGCAAATATATGTAGTATATAAATAAATAACGTAGCCCATGAATGTCCACACCGAGGGGCACGGACCTTTATCCGGATACGAGTAAGATTGAGCCATACTCCATCACGCTGGCTCAGTGCGGGTTAATGGAGTGGTATCGGGCTAGTGGCCAATCCGGCCGTCAGAATGTTTTCAAGCTGCCCTATTGGGACCTCTGACCAGCTGCACGACTACTACCACCGAGTAGCGATAGAAGCCGGGACCTACAGCTTAACGTGGCATCCGAAACACGGAAGCGCCCGAAACAAATGCCGCATAGAAACGGACGCCCATCCAGTACCCGTCTCAGCCAGATGTTGATAGCCGCACGATCGCTAGGCCACGGTCATCATTCGAGTCTTCTCACGCACCCCTTCTGGGGCGTGGGGATTCAGGGTCAGGTCTATGAACCTCTTCCCGAGGAATCGCCTCTGTCCACTCCTGTGGTCAGGTCATCGGACGGCCCCTGCGGGCGGTGGTCTTCATGTGGCGCTGGTCTGCAGTGGGTGATCGCCGGCTCGGCAACCAGGTCGCGTGGCAGGCGGCGGCGGTCGGGCGGGCGCGCGTGGTGCGGCGCCAGTTCGGCGATGTGCGGGTGTTGTGACGCATCCGCCGCGCACATGCCCTGCCAGCCTCTGGACAAACTGGTCCACGGTATCCCATCTAAGTCACTCTGGATTGTCGCGTTCCTCACGTAGCGGGGGGCGCCGACGACGGTACGCAGAGAGAGGTTCTCTTGGGCTCGGAGTCTCCGTTTGTTCGTCTACGAACACAGGGCGTACCATGCCAGGGCCGGTCGCTCCTCCTAGGCCAGAATAGTTATGGCCAAGGTTTGAAATTGCCCCTGAGTTTTTTCCCTTCCCATTCGGGATTCGAACCTTTCGCATAGGAGACAGATCATCATTTTCGACGTCATTCGCCGAGGTCACCATCGTTGTTAATGTTTTAAACGGCTGCATTTCAGAACACCAGCACGTCCGCTACAATCCACTGAAGGACGAGTGGATCCTGGTGTCCCCGCATCGCTGTCTGCGACCCTGGTCCGGGCAGGTAAATAATTATAATAATAATAATAATACCTTGGACACCTTTTACACACATTGATCTAGCCCCAAACTAGGATTCCCTGTATCTTGGGTACTAGACAACGATATATATACTTATATAGAGAAATATTATACTTAGATAGATAAACAACCATGACTAGGGTACAAACATGCTTAGCCAACTTTTGAGATTGCCATTTGAGCAATTTAAAAACAATCTAAAAGCAACTTCGTCTAAAAAGGGTCTTAACACAAAAAAAGAAACTACCGTTCAGCACTTGTTTAAAAACAAAAACGTATGGGATTTGACGTTTGTTTTGAGGTTAAACGCTGTTTAATATTTTTTTTGGGTAACACGGATTATGTTCAAGATTGTCAAATAGCCAGAAACTCTATGTGACGTCGCTGTTTCTAGGTCCCATGACACAGGGAATCCTAGGTATCCTAGGTATCAATGTCTCTGCCTGTATATAAATATATCACTTTAGCTTTAGGTTTATTTGACTACAATAAATACTACAATCGCCTTATTGTGGCTCACTTTCAATCGGAGCTCCGTTCGATCGAAGCAATCCAGAATGCTACAATAATACACGCCTCGCTAATTTTTATCATCAATCTAACATAATAATAATTCATATTGTACCTGCGTTCAGCCATGTCTCATCCGTGTAATAAATCTTCCTATTTTGTCGTCTGAAATCTTTTATTTGCATGATATATTTTCTTCTCCAGATCGTTAAATCTGGTCTAATCGATACGGATCGAGCAAGTAAAAATAAGAACATTTATTCACAAACAGTGATTGTACTCCACGGCGCGACGAGGGGATGGTGAGTCGAGGTTTGACTCACCATCCCCTCGTCGCGCCGTGGAGTACAATCACTGTTTGTGAATAAATGTTCTTAATTTACTAACGTCATATTTGAATAAAAGGTCAGGTCTACGTCAAACTGTTTCGTACTATTTTATCATTGACAGACGGAGGAGGCTGCTGATGACGAGCAGCTCGAGGACAACCCCCTGAAGCCAGGAGCCGTCAGGGCTTCGGGGCAGGTATATTTACAAACGATACTTCACATTATACCTGCCACCGTAAGATAGTCAAAACCATCAGTTGATAAACTAACGTTTTTTTTCTAGTAAGTTAGTCAACTATCGACAGATAGTAAACTGTAGCGTACTGCTTACTATATGAGGCGTTAATTGATTAACTAACGGTTAAAACCGTTAAATAGTAAACTGGTTTAAACTTGAATTGCAAACGAAATACCAGGGCAAACACTGCGGTAGTTTTGGTGAAGACTAGAGGGGGCGAGCGCAGCGAAGCCACCGAGTAGCCTTCGTGTTAGGTTGACATGTAAGCACAAAATAAACGTAAATTCTAAACCCTGTCGGTCTGGCTTACTATCTGTCGATAGTTGATCAACTACCGCGTTGGTTTATCAACTAACGGTTTTGACTATCTTCCGGTGGCATACACAAATTAAACTTTAAATGTAGACATTTAAAGTTTAATTTGTGTATGCCACCGGATCACGCTTGCTTCTCACACTGGAGATGCAGGTTTGATGTGCCATGTGCCAATGAGATAATCAATAATAATAATAATACCTTGGACACCTTTTACACACATTGATCTAGCCCCAAACTAGGATTCCCTGTATCTTGGGTACTAGACAACGATATATATACTTATATAGATAAATGTTATACTTAGATAGATAAACAACCATGACTAGGGTACAAACATCCGTTCTTATCAAACAAATATTTGTCCCCACCGGGACTCGAACCCGGGACCCTTGGTTTCGTAGGCAGCGTCACTGCCGACTCGGCCATTCGGGTCGTCGTAATTTATCATAAGTGCATTAAACGGACGTTCTAACGGTGATGGAAAACATCGTTAGGAAACCTTCATCACTCCATAGCTGCGGCGATGGGCTAGCCCCCTGTTACGCGAAATGGAGTATTGAATAACTGGCTCAAAATGGGCACAATTGTGCCTCTGCCACCCCGTATGGGAAAAGGCGTGACGCGATGTTATGTTAAACTTTGGAACACACATACGAGTACTGGCCCTGCAAGGTTTCTTGGCATGATCACGAGATCTCACTTCTCTCTCTCTCGCGCATGTATGCATCTCTCTTGTACCCATGCGCCGCTAACCTCTCCAGGCGGCATTCAGAGGCCAAGAAACCTCGCGCGAACTGTACCGATCTTTACCGTTTCACTGGTCTAATAATTACAGCAGTGGATAATTAGCTAAGATACCAAATATTAACTCTTGCAGTCCTTCGGATAAAAAAGCGCGCAAAGGGCGTATGTAGTCCACATAGGTATCTCCACCTAAAAGAAAGGGACTAAACTATTTGGAGCGCATAGCTCTGTCCAGTACTTTCAGTGTCGTACGATATGGTATGACATAAAAAACGGTCAAGTGCGAGCCGAACTCGCGCAAGAAGGGTTTTGTACCATGGTAGGGATGGTGTGGAGTGAATAGTTTGGATTTTACATAGCAAAATGCTGTTTACAAAGTTATTGGTGCGGCTACTTTCACACTCCATGTACGAAACCAGGTGCATAAGTTTGTATGTGATTAACAGAGAAATAAATTATTTTATCTACACACGTATCATAAACCTTCTTTACTGCGTCTAAAAACCTCACGTTAAGACCAGCATAATGTAAAACTATTTGGTAAAAACTCATTTCTCATCTGAAAAATTGTACATTATGACCATAATGTACAAAAATTTGTTAAATTATGACATTCAAATTTCGAACGTCGACGCCCGCCTGCGTGCCGCCCCTAGTTTGTCTGTGAAGTTGGTACTACAGAACAAACTAAACAACTGCAGAGCAATGATCAATGCCACAATGCCGGTCAAACATGCGGTTCCTGTACACATCAAAGAGAGCTTATGATATATGTGTAGATAAACTAGTGTATGTAACTGTACATAATTAGGCATTAAAACTCTCGAGTGATATTATTATGAAACGAGCCGAACGCGAGTATTAATGCCCTCCATTATGTGTAGCAGTCACATAAATTACTATTATTCTGTTTTTTAGTTACTATTAGTTGTTATTCAAAACTGTTTTAATGTTAAATCGATATAGAAAATTCAAATAACAAGTTAAATATGCACAATTTGCATTTCCCGAAGGGTGCCAAAAGGGACTCTATTACTTAGCCTCAGCTGTCCGTCCGTCCGTCCGTCTGTCATCAGGAAGAATCTCATGAACCATGATAATTAGCCAGTTGGAAATTTCACGGATGATGTATTTCTGTTGCCGCTATAACAACAAATACTAAAAAACAGAATAAAATAATTTATTTCTCTGTTAACCTGTGATGGTCGCCCGCAGAAAAACCCGGACTACTCGTCGACGTACGTGTTCCCGAATGACTTCCCGGCGCTGTTGGAGCGGGTACCCGAACCGCCCGCGCCGGGGCACCCGCTGTTCCGGGTCGGACAGGCAAAGGGCACTTGCAGGTCAGGATTAAACTAGTTATTGGCGGATTCAGCGGGTATTTAGATGATTTAGTTCTAAGAATATGAGGAAAGTACCGGTATTGTTTGGCTTTCTGATAAATAATTATTGCATTTGGGCAAAAATTAGTGCATAACGCCTGATTGACAATTGAGAACATCATCTATGCAGTTTTATCTGAATGTAGTGTTAAGCTGCAAGCCAATGCGAAACAAGATCAAACCCTTTGAGAAGGCATCAGCCCAGGTGTCAGCTGGAAAGTGAGGGTGGTGTCATCTGCGTAGGATGACACTACCCTCACTTTCACAGCTGACACCTGGGCAGCTTAAGTTAAGTTCACTGAATTCATCAATATAACATAAAAATAGCAGCCTGACTAATGTGAAAACTTAAAATTAAAAATTATCTATGTTATTAATACGCTTATTCATCTATTACAAATTAAATATAAAAAACCGGTCAAGTGCGAGTCTAAATCGCGCACGAAGGGTTCCGTACCACCGTTCAATGGAAGCGATGGTGTGGAGTGAATAGTTTGGATTTTACACAGCAAAATATTGTTTACAAAGTTATTGGTGCGGTTACTTTCACACTCCATGTATGTAACCAGGTGCATCCATAAGTTTGTATGTGGTATTGAAAGAATTGTTGTATGGGAGCCCCCTTAAATATTTCTTTTATCCTGTTTTTTAGTATTTGTTGTTATAGCGGCAACATAAATACATCATCTGTGAAAATTTCAACTGTCTAACTATCACGGTTCGTGAGATACAGCCTGGTGACAGACGGACGGACGGACAGCGGAGTCTTAGTAATAGGATCCCGTTTGGAACCCTTCGGGTACGGAACCCTAAAAAGGGCTGTAAAAATGTAAACAAAGGCGCTATAACGTTGTCCTGCCGGGCTGATTTGTGTATCTAAAACATCCAGGGCGCCACCCAAACGCATACAAAAATATTCATTCAAATCCGTTCAGCCGTTTAGGAGAAGTTCAGTGACACACACGTACAGTAGAATTATATATGTATTATATATATTAGGCATTTTTCTTGGCCGGACACCAGGGTCACTGTGGCCAAGAAAAATGCCGAATATTTTGTGTGCGGGGCCACTGTTATGTGGCTACTTTGCTGTTTGTAGCGTAGACATGTCGCACATTTTGGGGTTTCAGACTTTATCAGTGGTCTGGTGACCTAGTTCGCCGCAGTGGCAGCTTCGCATCTTTGTGTCTTGGCAGCGTGACCATATTGTGGACAGTTGTAACATCTTGTTGCCAAGGTAAAGCCTCTCACAGTACAAGACGCCCAGTTAATAAATGGAAATATTAAACTGCACATCAAAAATACTGGTTTGCACAGAAAATATCAACGCAAAACGTAGCTTAGGTGAAGGGTAAAGGGGGTGAATGAAGCGAAGCCCCCTTTATCCTTCTTGTTAGGTTGAACATGTAAGAACAACAAAAAATACTTAAAACAAACTTGAGTACAAATAAAATATTTAAAACATTAAAAGTGTTTTTGGTGATCCTTTTTTGCTGTGCAAGTCAGTATTATTGATGTGTGATTAACTACTAGTCGTTGCTAAACACCCTGTCCTGTGCTATAAGAGCCTTGCCAATATCGGTGGGTACTTCGTTGCTGCTATTGCAATCGTCCTCAGTGTCCTTTTTACCGGATTTGTGGCTTATAGCTTTTTTACCTGTACATATTTATTCTTTTTACCTGTAGATATTTATTCTTTTTACCTGTAGATATTTATTCTTTTTACCTGTAGATATTTATTCTTTTTACCTGTAGATATTTATTCTTTTTTACCTGTAGATATTTATTCTTTTTTACCTGTAGATATTTTTTTTTTTTACCTGTAGATATTTATTCTTTTTACCTGTAGATATTTATTCTTTTTTACCTGTAGATATTTATTCTTTTTTACCTGTAGATATTTATTCTTTTTTACCTGTAGATATTTATTCTTTTTTACCTGTAGATATTTATTCTTTTTTACCTGTAGATATTTATTCTTTTTTACCTGTAGATATTTGTTATTTTTTACCTTTAGATATTTATTCTTTTTTACCTGTAGATATTTACATATACTTAATAAACGTCATTTTTTGCCTCTTCTCTACCTATACATTGAAGCACTGTGGGAGAAGGAGGGCGTAAAAACTCACACAGATAGATTTTTAGATCTTTTTTTAAATTTGGTTGTGCTTAACAAATACAAATATTACAATATTAATTATTATGATTAATATAAAATAAAAAAAATAAAAAATAAAAATAAAATAGATTGACCCCATACAGACCCATCATTTAAGTAATCTTGAACATTGTAATATCCCTTTTTCGACAAAGTCGCTTTAACATGGTTTTTAAATTGCTCAAATGGCAATTTCAAGATTTCTTGTTGTAGTAGAGAATGCACTGACCCTTGAATTGCTAACCTTCGCGAGTCTAAACCGGGGCGCAACTAGTCTGTGATTATTTCTTAGGTAAACATTACAGCTATCGCTAAGTTTGGGAAATGTTGTAGGGTTCTTGCGTACATTCATTATATTTTCGAAAATAAATTGGCTACAGTTGCCAATGTCACGTGTTTTTATATATTTCACTGTATTTGGACAGGTTCTCTTCCCTGGAACCTGGAAACTTTAGTGTTGATTAGTTGCTCCTTAGCACTAACCGGCAAGACGTGAAGGGGTGTAGGTTTCAGGTATCTCCTTCGGACGTGAGCAACTGTTGTTAACGTGACAAATACATCAAATATGAAAATTTGTTTAAGCATGACCTCGCATATTGTTTGATGATGTCACCAACATATCATGCATTTGTCACGATAGGATTCATAAAAAATCCTTACGCCTTTTGAAAATAGCCCCCCGGCCAGCTAATAACATTGTTGGCTTGTTTGTTATGGTTCTGCTACATGTCCATAGATGGCGCTTCACGCCATGTCGTTTTTTACCGACATAGCGTCCGTCATGTCTTCGCGTCGGTAAAAGCGTGCCTGACTTGTGCAGTCAATTACAGTAGATGGCGGACCCAAGAGTTTCGTTCATCTTTGGGCGGACTTTGCCCGGCTATCTCCTATTATAAATTTTATTTCCTCTCAGTAGTCACGAAGGCACTGTGTAATGTCTCGGCCAAAAGTGCAATAAATGGGCTCGTCTCTTAGAAGACCTTGCCTACGGCTCGGCCGTCAAATTCGCTCGTCCATCTATTGCTCTCTTTCCAGCCTCCACAACAACCTAATATTTTTTGTTACAGAGTGATGTGTTTCCACCCTGACTCCAGCATCACGCTGCCTCTGATGTCGGTCAACGAGATTGTAGCTGTCGTGGAAGAGTAAGTAAGGCTGGGCACTTCGACAGCGAATTTCACCTTCCCCTTACTTTACTTTTAGAAGAATAGGATTCAAATGTTAAGAAGGGAATATAGGGTGTAATACCTGTTGGTTAACCCACAATAAATAAATAAATAAATTCACCGATCTATTAAGACCCACGGCAGTGTGTCAAGTCATGTGTTATCTCGTGTTGCATGAAAAATTTCGAGATACTTTTGACCCCATGATAACTCACGATGTATTCGACCTACTTAAATGAAACACGAAAATCGGTTGAGAAATGCGACCTGTAGGGAAGAACAACCGGACAAAAATCCAGATATTTATTTATTTTATAGGATATGTTGATATACGACCGGGCAGAAATCCAGACATATGACCAGATAGAAATCCAGACATACGACCGGACAGTAATCCAGACATACGACCGGACAGTAATCCATACATACGACCGGACAGTAATCCAGACATACGACCGGACTGTAATCCAGACATACGACCGGACTCTAATCCAGAAATACGACTGGACAGTAATCCAGACATACGACCGGACAGAAATCTAGACATACGATCTGACAGTAATCCAGACATACGAACGGACACAAATCCAGACATACGACCGGACAGTAATCCAGACATACGACCGGACAGAAATCCAGACATACGACCGGACAGAAATCTAGACATACGAGAGAATTTTTCCCAAGCTAAGACGGAGTCGCTTTGCTCGCTTCGCTCGCTCGGTCAACAGCTTTGGTGAAAAGTCAATAGGTTTGATTTAAGATCGCAAAATGTAGTTTACAAATTTATTGATGCGTCTACTTTCATACTCCATGTAGGTAACTAGGTGCAGTCATAAGTTTGTATGGTAGAAGTTCCTAGCTTTCCACCAATAGCCTTGAGAGGTCGCTGACAGAGCCACTAGTCTTAATCTGCAAGTAAGTAAGTTAAGAGTTATGCTAAGCGAAGAGATTCATTAATATGAGAAGAAACAACTTAGATCGACCTTAGACTTAAAAACTTTACAGATGGTGCAACCAACTAAAGGAGCTCGGTCGTCGCTACACCTGGGTTCAGATCTTCGAGAACAAGGGTTCCGTAATGGGGTGTTCAAACCCTCATCCTCATTGTCAGATCTGGGCGTCTAGCTTCCTGCCTAACGAGCCACGGGTCAAAGACAGGTATGTACCAGTACGCGCCAAATTTCAAGGTCTGAGAGAGCTGTCACCTCTCTTTCTCTCACCCCACCATACTTTATGCAAGAAAGAGAGGTGCCACCGCTCGCTTAGAGCCTGTAACTTTAATAAACCAACATTTTTCTACGGAAACTGGCATATTCATCCACCCGCCGCCATAATTAAGTTAGAAGAAAAAACAAAATGGCGGCGGTTCGACTAACGGTTGTTTTTCTTTTATTACAATGGCGTGCAAACCTATTTTGAGGTTATTTCCAGTGTTAAGTGTGTTTGAAAATCACAATTTGGTGAGGTTATCTTTCTGGAACCTACAAGTTAATGTTTTGAGTATATTTTATTGCCGCTACCAAGGAAGAACGTGAATTTCTGTGGGCTCCAAGTAACTGCCTCCTTGATAACGGTTAATTAGGGGTTCGGTGATAGAATCTTCGAATCTACTACCTCATTGGTGTGAGCTTCTAGCTTCCTCAACCAACTGGTTACAGACAGGTGACTAAAGTTTTAGTCTTCTCAGTTCTTACTGGGATAGTGTAACAGCGGGTTGATAAATGACTGTCTTTTGTAGGTAAGTACCTACTTAGTGTATAGGAAAGGTGGGCTATGCATATTTATCACATTTAATAATATTATGAGACATGACAAGGTGACAAGGGTCCCGGGTTCGAGTCCCGGTGGGGCAAATATTTGTTTGATGAGAACGGATGTTTGTACCCTAGTCATGGTTGTTTATCTTAGTAGATATCTAAATATAATATTTATCTATATAAGTATTTGAATTGTTGTCTAGTACCCATGATACAGGATGTCCTAGTTTGGGGCTAGATCAATGTGTGTAAATAGTGTACAAGGTATTACATAACAGCGTGAACGGCCATTTTAAATTTATTTTGTATTTTGTATTGATTTGCAACAAAAATTACGATTTTCAAAACACCCATCATCGTCTAGTGACAGGAATACACAGGAAGTAAGGGATAGAGCTATGCCTCAGTCTCCCTTGCCCTTGCTAAGCGGAAGAAGGAGGAGGATATTGACGCATAGCTTTGTTCCTTTCTTCCTTTGTCTTCCTGTCACTAGACGCTGATTGGTCCGTTTTCGCGCCAAACTGTCAACTGTCAGTTTGAACCCGCGATTTTCAGAAATCAATCTTAATATTTAGACTTCTTACGATGCTCGTGGTCTATTCGGCATACGTGAAAATGACACCAAAAAAAAAAACGGTCAAGTGCGAGTCAAACACGCGCACCAAGGGTTCCTTACCACCGTACAATGGTAGGGATAGTGTGGAGTGAAAAGTTTGTATTTTACACAGCAAAATGTTGTTTACAAAGATATTGGTGCGGCTACTTTCACACTTCATGTACGTAACCAGGTGCATTCATAAGTTTGTATGTGGTATTGAAAGAATTGTTGTATTCTGTAAAGAGCCCCCTTAAATATTTAATTTATTCTGCTTTTTAGTATTTCTCATTTTAGCGGCAACAGAAATACATCATCTGTGAAAATTTCAACTCTCTAGCTAGCTAGGTTCTTGAGATACAGCTCTTCTTGAGATATTATTTTATATTGTTACTTTCCAGGTGCCAAAAGGAGTTTTACACTAAATACAAGAAGCCACTGCTTGTTGAGTACTTGGAGAAGGAGCTACAGAATAAGGTATCTGACCGTGTAGTAAAGTTTAGGGATACCATAGCCACTGTTTACTATTCCAAATCTCCTTCATTGAAACATTGAAACATTGAAACATATTTATTGGTAAGTGTCAATTACATGTCAGATTATAAATAAAAAATTGATTAATATACATCTGTATAAAAAATGTCAGACCCATAAAAATGCATTCCATAAATTAAGATACCATTATTTAAAATTAAAATTGCCATAAAGTGTTACATTAAATTTGAATTGTATTAAATTAAATTAGTTTTTCATTTCATTAAATTGGAATCACATTTTATATTGGTCGCTTCGAACTCAGCGAATGAGTAGAAGGTTTGCTCGACAAGCCAGTGTTTCAGTCGCTTTTTGAAGCATGCGGAATTAGGCGCAGATTTAATATGTTCTGGTATGCGGTTGTATACTGTCGGACCCATGACGTGAGTCAACTTCGATGACTTGGCCAGGGTGTGTGAAACCGTCCTGAGCCTGTGACCGTTGCGGGTCGCGTGTCCGTGGATGTCGTGATGCCTGCGGAAAGAGTGGATGTTCTCGTGCATATACACGGCCACCTGGAGTATGACGATGGACGGGAGCGTCAAGATGTGCAGCGCTTTAAAGTGAGGTTTTACCGACACGTCCCGGCGGACCTGAACTATCGCTCTCACGGCTCGCTTTTGCATCCTGAATGCTCTCTCCCAGTCCGCCGCGCGCCCCCACAGCTCGGCTCCGTACTGCAGCAGCGAGTGTACCGTGGCGAAGTAGCACGCGCGCGCCACACTGCGCGGCACCGTGCGCACCAGCCGCCGCAGCGCAAAGCATGCGCCGCTGAGTCGCGCGCACAGTCGCGCCACGTGAGCGCGCCATGTGAGTCCACGGTCCAGCTCGAAGCCCAGGAACGTTGTCGCTTCCACCTGATCGACCCGCATTCCGTCCACTTGGACGTTCAGTGGGACGAGACGGCGACCTAATAGGTCGAAGTGGAGGAAGTGAGTTTTCTTTATGTTGAGAACGAGACCGTTGTTACGGAACCAGTGAGATAGTTCAGTGATAGTATGGTTTAGGTTTTGTTCAAGGCCTCCAATTGTCCTGTCAGTGATGATTCCTGCCACGTCATCTGCGTACATGACTAATTCGCTGGAGGTCATCGCTTGTGGCAGGTCATTCAGAAGTAATGAGAATAGTATGTTGGATACCGAAGAGCCTTGAGCAATCCCCATATGTGTCATCACCGGTTCTGATCTCGTTCTCCCTCCATCACCAACGACGATCTGCGAGCGTTTTCGCAGGAAGTCTGTTAGTAGACATAAAGGCCCCCCGACTATACCGTAGTGACGGAGCTTAGCGGCGAGCACGCCGTGATCGGCAACATCAAACTTTCGAGAGGTCACAGCAGAGAACTGCGACCTGGAACTTCCTCTCTCTTGCCTCGAGAACTCGGCGCACCACCTCCCGCGCCAGTGCAGTCGTCGAGCGGCCCTCGCGGTACGCATACTGTCGCTCCGACAGCGCATCAGTCGACGCGAGGAATTCAAGAAGTCGGGCGCTGAGACCATTTTCGAGGATCTTCGACACCGTGGGTACTACGGCCACTGGTCTGTATCCATCGATATTCTCCCTCTTTCCTTTCCCCTTGAATATCGGAGCGATTTTACTCCTCTTTAGCGCTGTTGGGTACACGGCTCGTCTAATGCACTCGTTGAATAATTCAGTGATAACTGGTGACAACGGTTTAACAGCTAGTTGGACGAGTTCCATCGAGGTCTCGTAGATATCCTTGGTAGGCTTATGCGGAATCCGAAAGGATATGATGCGATGTACCTCGTCCGCTGTAAACAGGCGCAGTCTCAGGGAGCGGTCGGCAGGTGGGCGGGCAGCGTGCAGGGCACGACAGGCGCGCGGCACGTCGGCAGCCGGGGCTCCGCACGCGGCGGCGGCACCGGCGAACCGAGCGTTCATCGCGTCCACCACGGCCTGCTTGCTGCTAAATTTAATGCCGTTTGAGTCTACGGCCACATCCGTGAAGTCTACACAAGTACGGTTGCTTTTCCCTCGTTCTTTGTTAATCACGTTCCACATGGCTTTACTCACGTTCGTGCTGGACGTGATTGCGCTCGTGTAAAAGTGTGCTCTTTTATTTTTGACCAGGTTGTCGTATTGGTGTTTTAATTTGTCAATGAGTTCCGTAACAATGGTATCATCAGGATGAGCAGACGAGAGCTCCAGAACGTCGAAGAGCAATGATTGAATGTTTCGAAGCTCATGTGTAACCCATGATTGGCGTGTTGGGTGTGGTTTTCGTGTGAGTGGAAAGCAAATGTCATACTTGTTGCTAATTACAGAAATCACAGACGCGGCCAAATCCTCGATCGACTCACCTTTTTGGCACCAAATGTGCTGCCAGTCCACACTCGCAATAGACGCGACGAAATTGCGGCAGTTAGCCTGCGTGCGCTGGCGCACGGTCCGGACAGGTGGCACAAGCGCGCGGGGGCGGCTCGTGACGCGCGCGCGCACGGCGAGGTGGTCGCTGAGGTGCGTGCTGGCAGGCGCCGCGCACACCGCGCCCTCGGCAAGGTTGCTGTACAGGTCGAGGCTGGTGGCGGTAGTGGCCGTCACTCGCGTGGCAAAGTCTACCTCGTTCCTCATGCCGTGGGCCGACAGTATATCGTGGAGCCGATCCTTCTCGGACGAATCCTCAATCCAGTCTATGTTTACGTCCCCGACAATAATGCAATCTAATTTGATGTCACATAGCTTGTCGAGCAAATCATCTAAGCACCTTAGGAAGTTATTAGTTTTACTACCATTAGAGTAGATACATACAACCATTAAATTATAGTCTGTTACATTTATAGCCGAGACTTCAAAGTATTCTTCCACTGATAGTGTGGTGAAATCTATATTTTCAACTACTTTTAAAGTGGACTTGACATAAATACAAGACCCACCGTGTGATAACTTAGACCTACTATATTTAGATATGAGCGCGTATCCATCTATATTAACACTTTCTAAATTTTCATTCGTCAGCCAATGCTCCGTTATAGCAAGAATGTCACATGCAAGGTCACTTTTAAGAAGAACGTCTAAACGCTGTGTTTTCTTGTCTAATGACCGTATGTTTTGGTGTGAGATTGTAAGTACGCTAGGATCACTTGTTGCTATGCGCGATGATGAGTCACGCGCGGACGGATCGCTCGCGCACAAAGCCGCTTGCGCTGGTAGTGTCTGTTCACGGGGTCGGGCCACGGGAGTGGAGTTCGCCGTTGTCATCGTTGCCCCGCGGAGTTTCGCGGGGGCGTGGACGAAATCGCATCCAGTCGGAGAACCGGACTCGTGGTGGCCATACAGCGGGCGAGCTGAACGCCGGGTACAGGCTCTCTGGGATTCCTATGATGAAGGATGCGTGCCTTTTTGACATAATTTCGCGCTTTTCAACATAGAAGTCTTCGCTACTTCTAATTTTGTTTAAGAATTTGGTCACATTATCTGTCGTGGTTTGGGGTGTGAAGGACCAGGCTTGAATGTACTTCAGGGATTCCACCGTCTGTAGCAAGTCATCTTCTTTTCCTGTTCCCACAGTCACTGCACGTCTACGGGCACGTTTTGATTTGACCGTTTCCCATTGGTCTTCAGTCGAATTAGTAAATGTGTCAGACGAATACTGATCCGTAGGGGTGTTGGTGGAGGCGAGTGGTTGTATTTGGGTCATCGGTTGGTCGTTTGTAGTTGAGATTTTCGTGGCCATATCCTCAGCCGGTGGCGGTTGGCTCGGCTCGGGTGTTGGCGGAGTGGTGGCGCTGGCGTTGTATAACGAAGCGCGCGCAGTAGGTTTGGCACCAGTCAGCTTCGCAGCGTTGAGTTTACCGCTTGCGGTGACGGCAGCTTTTAGACGTACTTGTCTCACCGGGCGCTGCAGCGCTGTCTGAGCAGCCGCTTGTTGAGCGCCCTCGGGGGTAGTCATAATCGCCGCTGTCGATGATTGCGGCGAAGTTAACTTCGTAATTAGGCTGTTTTGAGCCTCAATTTTTGTTTCGAGTGCACTGACTTTAATCACTAGCGCGGATATCGTAGTCGTCAACTCGCGTACGGCGTTTTCAACAGCTTTTGCAGCCATATTGTATTAAATTTTAATAACAATGACGGAGCGTCAATAGTCACGATCGGGCGTTCCCCCACTATAACACACTAGAATACACTTCAGTAATATCGATAGATATTGTAGGAAACTGATGGCCAGAACTAAGTATCGCGTATAGTTCCGTCCACTGGGAGCTTTTACTGTAGCATTTTGCAAATTTTTCGTTAATTTTACTGACAATTAATGAAAAATTTGCAAAATGCTACAGTAAAAGGGCTTATGTTTAAACAATTACCAAAAACGCACCTATTTGACTACCAATAAATTCGAAATGACTGCTAGAATAGATAAATATCCACCAAATTGTGTTTGTATAAATGATCACCAAACTTCTTTTTATGTTTCGTGTACTGAAGTTCATGTTTTAAGTATTTTTCGTTGTTCTTACATGTTCAACCTAACACCCTTTACCCTTCAC
The DNA here is from genome assembly GCA_949825045.1 of Argyresthia goedartella. NCBI lineage: Eukaryota > Metazoa > Arthropoda > Insecta > Lepidoptera > Argyresthiidae > Argyresthia > Argyresthia goedartella. The sequence goes on from OX463832.1 coordinate 24,170,440, forward strand.
CTAAGCTAACGCAGTATTTTGCCCTGATATTTTTTGCAACTTTTGGTGTTCATTTATCCATTTTATGTAAGAAAAAACTATTTTGGTGGTCATTATATTTGTTGCCGTTTAAAAGCAACCATAGCGTAACTTACAGCAAGAAAAAGATAACATGGTGCTTGACGGGTCTTAGCCTGTTATTAAGGGGATATTGCTTAAAAACATCGATTAATCAAATAAATTGCATAATATAAATAGACTCTTCAAACAATTGTCAATTGGGTGCACCAACATAGATAGTTTTTGACATTATTTTCTCAATTTAGATTCATTCCGATTGTTTTGGTGACATCCTTACGGCCTTACTAATAAAATAAGTTATTCACAGTGTAAAATGAAAAGGACAATACACTGTGTAAGTTAAACAGTGAATAACTTTTTTTATTAGCAAGGTCTTTATTATTAAAATGTGGATTTTGTGAGGTTGAAGGTCATCTGTCGTGTCACTTCTAAGATTTTATGAACTGTATGTGGTCTAACGCTGAGTTGTGGCAGGAAATCTCTATGTCATTTTTATTGATCAGAGAAAACTGTAGAATAAAAATGACGTGCCGTAGATTTGCCACCAAAGCTCTAAGCGATACCTTTCTATTCCATAAGGGATACAGAAAATCTGGCTGAGAGAAGCTCGATGCAATACCTTTCTATTCCATAAGGGATACAGAAAATCTGGCTGAGAGAAGCTCGATGCAATACCCTTCTATTCCATAAGGGATACAGAAAATCTGGCTGAGAGAAGCTCGATGCAATACCTTTCTATTCCATAAGGGATACAGAAAATCTGGCTGAGAGAAGCTCGATGCGATACCTTTCTATTCCATAAGGGATACAGAAAATCTGGCTGAGAGAAGCTCGATGCAATACCCTTCTATTCCATAAGGGATACAGAAAATCTGGCTGAGAGAAGCTCGATGCATACCTTTCTATTCCATAAGGGATACAGAAAATCTGGCTGAGAGAAGCTCGATGCGATACCTTTCTATTCCATAAGGGATACAGAAAATCTGGCTGAGAGAAGCTCGATGCGATACCTTTCTATTCCATAAGGGATACAGAAAATCTGGCTGAGAGAAGCTCGATGCGATACCTTTCTATTCCATAAGGGATACAGAAAATCTGGCTGAGATCAGCTCGATGCGATACCTTTCTATTCCATAAGGGATACAGAAAATCTGGCTGAGAGCAGCTTGATGCGATACCTTTCTATTCCATAAGGGATACAGAAAATCTGGCTGAGAGAAGCTCAATGCGATACATAAGGGATACAGAAAATCTGGCTGAGAGAAGCTCGATGCGATACCTTTCTATTCCATAAGGGATACAGTAAATCTGGCTGAGAGAAGCTCGATGCGCCCACGTTTAGCAATTAGGTATTAAATACCCTAATTTCGTGTGTAGATATAACGATATAAAGGTTGCGATAGTTTTCCATCGTCGTTGGAACGTCCGTATAATGTATAATTTAAACAAATAATAAAACCTCTGATAAAACCGATGATTCTAGATGGATAACACTAGTTAGGAGCCAACGTACTAAAAGGTTAGGTGAGCCCTAGATGTCCCATTTTCTAGTTTTTTGCTTACATCCCAAAAACGAGGACTTTCGAAATGGACTCAATTTCTATCCACTTCCGGTCTCAATGAGCAAAGAGTTTCGTTAACCTAAGTACATAGTTAAAGCCCAACCAGGAATATAAAAAACCTGGTCTAAATAACTTTATGTATAGCAATACTACTAAGTATGTTATACCCATGCAAATTGGCCGCTTCGGTAATTGCCAAACTTATTATAAAATCAAACTTATTAGTTACTTTTTAAATATAACTATAAATTAACAATCATAGAGAGCTTATGATATGAAGAGATAAAGCAGTGTATGTAACTGTACATAATTAGGCATTAAAATACTCGTGTATTGTTATTATGAAACACTCGTATATTAAAGGCTCTCATTATGGATATCACATTAACTACTATTATTTTTTATTAATATGAAATAATCTTGCACTAAAGTAAGTACCTGTAGTCGGGTTAAAATATAGAAAATAAAATCATTATGATTATGTATTCATTTTTTTTTTAGTGTTCAAATTCAGAATCCAAATATTATCAGATTCATATGACACTTCATGATCTTCAGATTGTACTGGTTAAATTCTGGGCAGATCAGACTCATTGTCAGTTGTAAGACTGGATGTTTCACTATAACTGCCGCCAATTACCAGTCCCCTGCTTCTATATTCCTCTTCTAGTTTTTTTGTATGCTCACAGAAATTTTTTCATGTATCAGATATATCCTCAAATCAGTTTTGTACAAGCTTCAGGAACGTGGTATTATCTAAATCAACATTCTTTGTGGCAACCATTCCTTTTACTATGCCCCATATTATTTCTATCGGATTCACGTCACAATGATATGGCGGCAGTCATAGTATTTTGTGACCATACTCCTGTACTAAATTATCAATCTCGTAATTTAGTCAGGTTTATTTTGTATTACCAAAAATAACAACATACTTTTGGTGGCTTTGGTAGGGTAGGCAATATTATTTAATGTAAGCCATTCTGCAATTTATTTTTTTCTATTAACCGAGCTTGAAGGTTTGTTAATTTGGCAATCTAGCATTGTCCATGACTATTCAGGTGGGTTCATTTAGATTGGGTAATAATTTATTCACTACCCATTTTTAGGGTTCCGTACCCGAAGGGTTCCAAACGGGACCCTATTAATAAGACTTCGCTGTCCGTCCGTCCGTCCTTCCGTCCGTCTGTCACCAGGCTGTATCTCAAGAACCTAGCTAGCTAGAGAGTTGAAATTTTCACAGATTATGAATTTCTGTTGCCGCTATAACAACAAATCTAAAAAACAGGATAAAAGAAATATTAAAGGGGGCTCCCATACAACAATTCTTTCAATACCACATACAAACTTATGGATGCACCTGGTTACTTACATGGAGTGTGAAAGTAACCGCACCAATAACTTTGTAAACAATATTTTGCTGTGTAAAATCCAAACTATTCACTCCACGCCATCGCTTCCATTGAACGGTGGTACTGAACCCTTCGTGCGCGATTTAGACGCACTTGACCGGTTTTTTTTAATTAACTTTATTAATGGCATCATGGAAATCAGTTCTTTTTTCTTTGTCGTTATAAATTAACAAAGCATTCGGGACAAACCCAGCCTTGCCACCACAATGTACTTTAACTCTGTAATAACGCTTGTAATAACTTTACGATAACGTTGTAAATATGAAGCTTTATACTCTTTAATTGTGATGTCAGACGATTGGTTTACGTTATTTATTAAAAATCTTTTCATTTTGCTTGAAGTTCGTATCCTTTTGTAACTCAGTTAACCCTGTGTTCTTTTTTTGTTTGATCCTTTGTGTAGTCTCTTTAAAGCTGTCCTTGTATGTTTCGTGAAGTTTACTCAGAAAAGTGTTAGTGTCCATAACACGCCAATCTTGCCTTTCTAGTTGCCTACAGAAATAAGATTTATTTTTCCGATAAATTTTTCTTCTTTTTGCTTGATATGAGATTCCTTTCTTTCCAATCTCATTTGTAACTGGTGTACATGTTAATCCAGCACGTCCATCGCCTAGTCCATTAAATCAACTACGGCTGTGTCCAACACGTCTTGAGCGAGATTGGTCAAAATATTATATATGCAGGACTGGGAGTCATTGCGAGCAAATGTTGGTGTGTTTACAATATGCCTAAAGTTATAGCAAGTTAGTAGCAACAGAAAATCATTTTTCTGGCTGCTATCAGACAGCAGATCTATGTTAAAATCTCCAACTATTACGCATTGCTTATCGAAGATCTGCTCAAGGAGCTTTTCAAAGCTGACCATAAAGCTATCATTTTTTTTGTGTCTGGCGTGCGATATATACATATAATATTGATGTTCGTGTCGATATCCTTCAGCCCACATATTTCAAAGCTATTAATTTTATATAATTTCTGGCAACTATTAAATTTTCGACCTGTCTATCACTTTGTGACAGAATGAGTGACCCACCTCTCTTTTTTTTCAGTCTTGTATTAAATGCCAAAAGGTTATAGTCAGTAATATTATAAAGTGGAGCATTGATGGCATTTAGAAAATGTTCACAAATGCAAATAAAACAGGTTTTTTACTAAGTCCGTTAAGATAAAGTTCGATCTCATCTCTTTTACTTGTGACGCCGCAAATATTCTGATAGAAGATGCATATAATAGAGTTTGACCGCGTTTCACTAGTGTTGCGTTGCTCAGCCAGTTCACTAGTAACTCCGAAAAAACTGCTTCGTGTCGTGGCAACCGACGCCTTCGTCGATATTTAATCTTTCTGATATTTGTTATATAGCGCTTAATATGTCTCGAAATACCGTTTTCATTCCGTGATTATTGATTTGGCCACTTTTCCTGAAGAACATACCACTGTCGTACTTTAGATTCCAATTTGTATCGATTGCAAAGGCGTATTTGTGTGTCTCTAGATCCTCGTACAACCGGTCATTAAACAGTTCCACTCTCCAGTTGTAAATTGTCGCATTTACCTCGTGTTTACCTGTGTGTGTGTAGGTACCTGTCCCTCCACGCTACTATATCATGTCGCTCCATAAGTACTGTTCTTTGATTTCTACTTTTTGTATATTTATAACCTAATATGTGTAAGAGTAAACGAAGAGATTCTCTGCTAGCAGCCGTTTCAAACTCGGTACTTCTTTTTGGACAACATAAAATTTATGTATTTTATGCCTAATTGCACATAAATCAAAACAGATTGATTTTCTTTTTGGTTTTAGGTTTATTTTTCTTAGGCGTAGAAAATATAGCCGACGTCCCACCTTCCTTTTGTATTTTCATTACGGAAGATCAGGATATGCCTAAATTACAACAAAATATTTTACTTATAAATAGTTACAAATTAGCCAATTCACATTGCACATACTATATGACGTACCTACCAGTCATGTTGACAACCAGGCTGCTGATGTTATTTGGAGGAATAGAGTCCAATCCTTCAGACTTTCTATCCGACAAATATTTCGATAGATTGTGAATAACTTTTCTTACGCCACTGTCAATAGTTTTCGGCATTTTCACTCACAAAACACAAGAAAGCACAATCGACGCCCCACTTTGACAGCAATCGACAGATAACATTAATTACATTTTAAAGAATATGTTGCAAGTTTTACTACCAATAAATTTGAAACGACCGCCAGAATTAGTTAACGACCACCAAATTGTGTTTGGATAAATGATCAACTAACTTCTTTTTACGTTTTGTGTACTTAAGTTTATGTTTTAAGTATTTTTTGTTGTTCTTACATGTTCAACATAACACGAAGGATAAAGGGGGCTTCGCTTAGATCACCCCCTTTACCCTTCACCTAAGCTACCGCAGTATTTTGCCCTGATATTTTCTGTAACTTTTGGTGATCATTTTGGGTAGCATTTACCCATTTTGGGTAGGAAATAATTATTTTGGTGATGATTATATTTGTTGCCTTTTATTATTAACAATTAAAAAGGTATACTTGTACCAACTACTGTCATTTGACGTTTTTCCGTGTACGTCCTACTCGCACTTGTCCATTTTATTTTGTCGAACATTGCTTTATGTTATAGTTTATAATTGCTATTCAAAATATATTTATCTACCTTTGAAAAGTTTGGAACTCATAGTCCTAGACAACGATTGGGAATAGTTTTGAGTACAATAAAATGTTCTAAGATTCGTCGTTTTCGAGATCTATGCAAAAACCAAACACGGGCTTAACAAAATGGCCATAAATAGCCATAATGGCCTGTCGGTCTGGTTTACTATCTGTCGATAGTTGATAAACTTACGAGAAAAAAAACCGTTAGTTTATCAACTAACGGTTTTGACTATCTTACGGTGACATATCTATACCTCGCACCACGAATTAAGAGTGCTGGGCGACGTTGGCGGGAATTACTGCGCATATGCACAGGTATTGAAAAGCGACTACTGCGCATTCAAGGCCACCGCTCATAACTCGTGGCGCGACGTATACCCAGACAGATGCCCGAAAATCTCCACTGAAAGGGTGCCACAAGATGGCTCCGGCGCGCGGGATGACTTTGAGAAGTTCCTTCCGGGGTGGCCTGGCCGGAGGTGGCTCAGTCCAGGGACGTGTGGACGCTGCGGTAGTGGCTCCACCTACCACGCGAGGTCCCGGGTTCGATCCCCGGCTGGGGATAAATAGAAAAACCCAGGTCTTGGATGTTTGTATATGTGTGATGTCGCTGTTTCTGGCTCCCACGACACAGGATCGCCCAGTGTGGGACCAGAAGCAATGTATGTGCCTGTATACAGAATACCATCAACATGAACAGCTTTCCCCAATAAACATGTAGTCGCAAATGAAAAAAGAAAAATCGACCCTCAGTACATTGAACCGATCAGCTGATTACATTACTATGGGAGACCCAATTTGTTTTTCGTTTGCGAACATGTTTCTTGGGGAAAGTTGTTCGTAATTATGGGTACTATCATTCCCCAAAATATGGTCAGCTAATTAAATGTCACCCTGTATATTTTTTTATGTTTAATTGTGCTTCTGCCACCCCGTATGCGAAAAGGGGTGACGCTATTGTGCGAGTGAGGATATGAATGAATGAATGAATGGTGCTTCTCCAGCCAGGGTTCTAAACCTGTTCCGGTCTTTCGGCCGGCATACCAGAGGGCACAAATTTTGAGGGGGGGCGGAATGACCTGCTCTATAGGAGAGGAAGGATAGTGAATTCAATCGACCGACTCTTCAGCCTGAAGCCAATATAGGATATGTGGAATGGGGAGGATGTGGGATTTGGAGAGCAGCTGTTGTTTTCTTCAAGTTCTTGTTTTCCTTCTATTTTCAGTTATTGTTATTAGTTGAGTTTCCTGAGTCGTGTTCGTTTGGGTTATCCGGTAAGTTCCCAGTTTCGCTTTCGCTCTCTGTTTCTGGAATACGGTATATTTGCCTCTAGGCCATCCTGACTTCGTCCCTGTTATGTGATGATTCTGTCCAGTAACTGTGTTCGTCACCGTAGTATTTGATGTCATGCTTAAGGAAATCTTTCCAGGTGTATATAAGTCGGCCGTCTTTCTTCTTCCTTGCTTCGTATTTGAATGGAGCGTGTAGTAAGTGATGTTGTGGGCGTCGCAGAATATGTATAGTAACACATCCGGTGGTTTTTGATTCGTTTGGTTATCGTTTTGCCCTGTAGTCAGTCATGAATTTTGTGGTATCTTGGATAGCTTCTGGCGTTCTCAAACATGTCTCTGAGGATCAGGCGTTCATATTTTCTTAGTCAAGAACTGACTTTCAACTGTTTGCTTTAGTGAGGGTTGCCGCTTTTTGTCCGTATTTTATAAACAGTGCAATGACCATTTTGTAAATCAGGCGCACTATATTCCAGTCCATGTTGGATTTCTTTATAAAATGCATTAGGGCCTTGGAATTTCATATGGCTTGCCGGCACCTCTTTTTTATTGTGTCCTATGTCCTGCCGTAATATATGTGCCGAGATATTTGATTTCGTTTACGGTTTTTATTGGAACTCCGTCCAATACACTGGTTGTTTATGGGGTCTCTTATAAGAATTTTCGTCTTTCTACTTTTAAGTTTGCCATAAGCATTTCTCCGATGATATTTTTTTTTTGTTTTTACTTTATTACTGTAGATATTTACATATACTTAGCAAACGTCATTTTTTGCCTCTTCTCTACATTGGACCACTGTGGGAGAAGAAGGGCGTAGAAACTCCCACAGATTTATTTTTAGATCTCTTTTAAAAATAGGTTGTGCTTAACTAATACAAATATGAAAAATTTAATTGTAATGATTAATAAGCAGGAATAAATAATTACAAAATTATTAACAGCAAGGTCTGTGTTGAGCCAGATTAACCCCATACAGTCCTGTCATTTAAGTAATCTTGAACATTGTAATATCCCTTTTTCGACAAAGTCGCTTTAACATGCTTTTTAAATTGCTCAAATGGCAATTTCAAAATCTCCAGAGGTATCTTATTGTAGTAGAGAATGCACTGACCCTTGAAAGAATTGCTAACCTTCGCGAGTCTAAAACGGGGCGCACATAGTCTGTGATTATTTCTTAGGTTAACATTACAGCTATCGCTAAGTTTGGAAAATGTTGTAAGGTTCTTGCGTACATACATTATATTTTCGAAAATAAATTGACTAGCTACTGTTAGTATGTCAATTTCTTTAAAAAGCTCTCTTAAGGAGTCTGTTCGTTTTTAATTATAAATTGCTCGAATAGCTCTTTTCTGTAAAATAAAAATAGTTTGAATATCCGCTGCTTTCCCCCACAACAAGATACCATAGGACATCACACTATGAAAGTAACTAAAATATACTAGCCTAGATGTAGCCACATCCGTGCTTTGTCTGATGTTCCTAACAGCGTAAGCCGCAGAACTTAATTTACCAGCCAATTTATCTATGTGGGGTCCCCACTGCAATTTGCTATCAATGGTTATTCCAAGAAACTTCGTATCATTTACTAATTCTAACGTGCTGTTGTCTAGCACTAAACTGGTCTCAACTTGCCTGACATTTGGAAGTGAGAATTTGATACACTTGGTTTTACCAGCGTTTAACAATAAATTATTAACTGTGAACCAATTCAAGGTTAAAGACAATACACCATTAACATCATCAAATTCTCCTTTTTGTCTTTCAATTTTGAAGACCAGTGAAGTATCATCAGCAAACAACACTATGTCAGTTAATTTCTCCACCATGAAAGGCAATTTAATTATTCACTATTAGCTACTCCGCGGCATAGCAGCGCTGCGTATAAACGCTCTTTCAGGTTGCGGGCGGTCCGACTCTGGAATGCACCTCTTTGCACTATAAGAGACAGTCCGACTCTTTTTTCTTTTAAGAAACAAAGAAAGAAACCTGTCTTTTTCGTAAAAGTTATTGTATTTATATTATTATATGTAAAGTTTATGTATATATCGGTAATTATTTCGTATTTGCTATCTGTATTTTACAGTTATTTTTATTTATTCCTAGGCATTTTAGTTATAGTAATTATTGTGCACTGCCTACCCTTTTATGATAGCAATTCCTGTAATGCCTTGTTTTGCTGGAAGAAATCTCTTTTTAGAGACAAGCTCGCCCTTGTACATGCATTTTCTTTTGATGTAACATTTAAAATATTTGTGTGCAATATTGTGAAGGAGGTTTGTTCCTATAATTCCCTTTTTCCTGTATTTCTTTATAGCGTCTTGTCCGATGCGAGTATACAGATACCAGAGATAGTGTTTTGACATATGTATCATGTTTGTTTCCTGTATATAAAGGCTATGTGTATGTTTCTGTTAGTCAATTCCGCATCAATGTTGAGTCTTTTAATTATTTCGGCGCATCCTCTAACGTTCCAAGTAGCAATGCGCATACGCTCGCATGTGACTTGTGGTTTAAATATGGGGCTGTTTCGTATCATCGTATATCCGGTGTTGTCTGGGATGTCTTCTGTAGATGTTATGGTTGACCCTGAGGAGGTCATGGGTGTTGCATTAAGTATCGGGGAAAGTATGGTGTTATCAGTTTGGTTATCGGTTGCTTGATCCGTGGGTAAATTTGGCGATTCAAGCAAGTATACGCTGTCGTAGTGGTGTCCTGTGCCGTTGAGGTTGATAGATTTCACTGCATCCGCTGGATTCTTGGGCGTGAATGTGAGCGATGGTGTATTTTGTTGGTGGATTGCTACGTTAACTAGAAAGCATTCGGCAGCTGGTATTATAATCTCCTCTCCAGCCCAAGTACCGCAGATTTTCAATGTTGAGTAGTTGAGGATTTCAGGCTCAGTGATTGCGAGCTTTGTTCTGTTCATCGCCGTTTTCTTCTACATATTTAACTAGGTCCTTACGAATGTGACTGTGGTTGCATGTTAATTGACATAGGTGATTAATTTGGTCAGCAATTGCGGTGAATAGGCAGTTACCATCTCAGCATTGGTAAGGCTTCCATTAGGTTATCTTCTTGGGATGTTGTTGAAAGAAAGAACTTAGAGATAGCGTGATTTATTTGAACTACCTTTGTCTACGATTAACAGATCGTACGGGTTGCGATTGTCAAAGTTTGTGCGTATCTTCGTGCGCCCTTATTCTCGGTAGAGAGCCGCTTAGGACAAAAAGTCTCCGATTTTATTGTTGTTATTGTTCATCAGTGGAAGTCTTTTGTTAATTGCCTGTTTTCTGGAAGATGGTGAAATGATCCTTTTATGATGTGCAATTGTTTTCTGTTTCTCGCTATTTCTCAGAATATGCAGTTATGTAGTAGACGGGCTTGCATTATTGTTTTATTTTTGTGGGCTTGTCGGACCGGATAAAGTTAGAAATAGTTCAGTTTTGTTTTACTGTTATTGGGTAGGTTCCTGCCTAGTTTTGTATTTAGGTATACCTATCTCCTACCTACTAGTACGGCACTGTGCCTGTGGAATAGTTTGGAGTTGGCGTAGTAATTTGAAGCGAGCGTGGTATCTGTTTATGAAATGGTATTTAGCATTACGAAGGGGGTTACCTGCCAGATATAGAGTTCGTTTTGCCTTTTGATCTGAGTTAGGGCTATCATAATCGCAGCGATCTCACCAGGTTGTTGCTCAGCTAGTGAGACTCATTGCACTGATATCACCTACTTCAATTCAGTTCATTAGTGCATATTAGTTAGGTCCGTGACTCGGGTCGAGGTTCAGTCCGTGAACAAGGCCCTAAAGATGTAGTACCCGGTTGTATCTGACCCGGCGGAGGGGGATGCATGTGTTTGTGGCGTGTGAGTGTATGTGTCGTTACGGTAAGTATCAAAGTCATTGGTCATCTTATCTTGAGTTGTGCATTTTGGGTAGGCCGGGGGAAGGTGTTTAGATTTACCGCTATCATATTATCTGTTTTTGGGGCGGCTGGAACTTGAGTGTACTTTGGTTGTCGCGCTGTATTTTGGTATGGGAAAAGTGAGATGCTGTAGATTTGACTGGTTGTTGATTACGTTTTGGTGCTCTATTATAATATATAATACCTTGGACACTATTTACACACATTGATCTAGCCCCAAACTAGGATTCCCTGTATCTTGGGTACTAGACAACGATACACATACTTATATAGATAAATATTATACTTAGATAGATAAACAACCATGACTAGGGTAAAAACATCCGTTCTCATCAAACAAATATTTGCCCCCACCAGGACTCGAACCCGGGACCCTTGGCTTCGTAGGCAGGGTCACTGCCGACTCGGCCATTCGGGTCGTATTATGTATGCGCTGTCGTAGTGGCTGTCGGAAAAGGTCAAGTTGATAGTTCCGACTGCGTTATATTCTTGTTGGGGGCTATATACGATTGATGGGCCATTTTGTTGATGGATCGCTACACTTCTTACGTAGAACTTCGCGGCTGCTATGATAATTCCTTCACCTCCCCACATGCCCTGTATGTGGAGATTTTTTATGTACTCAGTGAAAGCTTCTGCGTTTGGTGCGTCGATCGCAAGTTTGATGCGTGGATAATTGCTGTTAGCTTCCACGTATCTAGCTAAGTCGCTTCTGATGTGAGTATGGTTGAATGTCGCTCCAAACAGATGGTTGATTTGGTCTGCAATTGCATGGAACAGGCAGTTTCCATCTCTGGGCATTGGTAGAGTTTCCATTGTAAGACATTACTACAGGAGAGAGCCTCATGCTGTTTTAGCTAATATGAATGTGTGTGTGGGTTGTTTCTAAGAGGTGTACGGCCGGTATAATGAGAGACGCTTGTTTGGCCTTTTACGACCTATTTTTATTCTAATGTTTCCCGGTATTTCCAAGATGGGCTGACACCATAGAATGGGTGCCAGATGTGTGAGGGAACGTTGTGGGCCTTTTGTGCTTCGAAGCTTTTTCAATTGTTCCTAAATAGCAGTCAATTGTTTTGTCTAGTTTCTGGGAATTTGGTGAGATGGCCTTTTTATGGCATGCACGTGTTTAGTTTTTGTTTATTATCGGGTTTAGTATATTTGCAGTTTAGCTACGTAAAAATAATTCTAGGATTGTTAAGTTTTGGGTTGGCTTATTCACAGAGTTTCAGGGTTTAGTGGAAGGTTATTGTTAATGACTGTTTTGAATGGTCTTTCAAAGATGAGGAGAAAAGAAATCTCGAGGAGAATTATCTCGAATTTATTTTCAGGCAAAGTAATATAAGTATATGTAGCTATAATAATGTTTTATTAGTTGATTTTGCCTATAACGCACCTATAAATGTGATTATGCCTTAGTCAATAGGGGCGACCGCGGCCGCGGTAAGTGGTGGTTTATTATTGTCAGGCGGCGAGTGGTCCTGAGAGAAATAAAGTTAGAGATAGGTAATCACTATCAATGATGTCCTAATCGGAATGATCTCACCAGGTTGGTGTGTTTAGCGGCGGTGGTGGTGGAGGCAGTAGCGTTGAGGGTGTCTTGCGTAGGCGTCGCTCGCTGCCAGCCTGTCGCTGCGTGGCTCAGACGTGCACCTGGCCTAGAATTCTAGGGCTTGCATAGATGGGATGCCTAAGAGTACCGCGCAGTTCTCTGGGCATTTATTACACTTGATCGCACTAGTATCATCACAATCACTGAAATGCGCGGTATTGCACAGATGGGGTGCCTAGATGGATCGCGCACATTCCCTAGGTAACCCTTACAGAAACACGCGGTATAAGCCAGGCTATAAGCCAGGCTCGTTTTCGGGCCTCCGGAGGCAGAACAAAAGGCGCGCGCCGGGGATGAAAACTATTGTTTGTTTAAATGCGTTTGTGAGATCTCGGGGGGACACGTCCGTTCGGTCCGGCAACACAAACGCCACTCGCTATTGTGCGAGTGAGGATAGTAAAAAAAGTTTTCCAAAAATGTTCAAAAATAATGAAGTTTTTTCAATCCGCAGGAACGCATAGTCCTTGAGAACGCTGAATGGGTGGCCCTAGTTCCGTACTGGGCGCAGTGGCCCTACGAGACGATGCTGCTGCCGAAACAGGGGCAGCCTCAACGCCTCACCGACCTTAACGACGCGCAGAAGAGGAGCTTAGCGGAAATCATGAAACTCCTGACGACCAAATATGATAATCTGTTCAAGTGCTCATTCCCTTACAGCATGGGGTGGCATGGTGAGAACAGTAGTTTATGTGACTGCCACATAATGGAGGGCATTATCACTCGAGAGTTTTAATGCCTAATTATGTACACTAGTTTATCTACACACATATCATAAGCTCTCTTTGATGTGTTCAGAAACCTCATGTTCGACCGGCATTGTGGCATTGTTCATTGTTCGGCAGTTGTTTAGCTTGTTCTGTAGTACCAACTTCACAGACAAACTAGGGGCGGGCGTTCGAAATTTGAATGTCATAATTTGACAAATTTTGGTAGATTATGGTCATAATGTATCAATATTCAGATAAGAAATGAGTTTTTACCAAGAAGTTTATCATTATGCTGGTCGTACCTAACGTGTGGTTTTTGGACGCAGTAAAGAGGGTTTATGATGATACGTGTGTAGATAAACAATATTTAACCCTAAAATAAAATAATACGTGCGTTTATTTTAACACTACCGCTCGACACTTCTCGGCTTTTTGACTTTCTTAATGACTTATGTTTAAATGATCACCAAAAACGCACCTATTTTACTACCAATAAATTCGAAACGACCACCAAATTGTGTTTGGATAAATTATCACTATACAGTGGACCCCCGGTAATCCGGCAAACATTATGCAGGGCAGTGTCGGACTATCGAATTTGTCGGATTATAGAGCACTGCCTAAGACCCCTATAGTCCGGATTTTTTTACGAAAGAGTACCTTGTAATCCGACAAATTACATATCTAATGACGAGAGTCAATATATTATACGTACATATGTACATATGTACATACTTTGAAGTACAAATCAGACTTAATTTATGTAAGTCGAATTTAGTAAATTAAATAACAATTGAGAGCTTACGTTTTATTATAAAAATAAGCATAAATGCACATACATACATATCTACCAAAATAATCAAGAATTATTAATCAAAATCATGTAGTGAATACTATATCAAATTATGAAGCTTTGAAATATTCATCAATTTTTTTTTGTTTAAGGTTGTTATAACGCGAGATCAGAGCTTTGTCCCTCAGTCTTCTCAAAAGTAAAAGTTCGTTGTAGGATGTACCATTCTCTTCAGCCCATTGTAAACCTAGCTCAGACGCGTTAACTGCGTCTTGATCTGTGACTTGTGGAGCAGCCGTACCGCTATCACTAGTAGTCAAATTCAAACTAAGTAAAACAATGCATACGCGTCGAGCACAATAGCGGTGGCGCGTACGAGTTGTGACCTGTTCAAACGTGCGTGATCTATACATACATATTAGCAAAGATTGTCAAACATAATTCTGTCATGTCGGATTACAGGGGGCGCCGGATTAGACAGAGGCCGGATTATCGGGGGTCCACTGTACTTCTTTTTATGTTTTATGTAAGTTTATTTTTTAAGTTTTTTTTGTTGCCTAACTTTTGCTACCTAAGCTACCGCAATATTTTGCCCTGATATCTTCTGCAACTTTTGGTGATCATTTACCCATTTTGTGTAGGAAAAAAACATTTTGGTGGTCATTTAAATTGTTCTCTTTTTTAATATATTCTTCATGATACACCTCTGTGTCAAATTTCAAGATTCCAGGACATCTTGAACACTGTCAGCCACTACCACCGAGAAGAGTCGCGCGGTAGATCTACCTATATACAGATGTAGTGAATAATCCTTTCCTATCGGCAAAACTCGGAACAACGATAACACCCGAATGGTGCCGATGTGTCTATGAATTACTGTATTATTAAATTACGTGTAGGTATCAAATAAATCGCATACTTTATTTATCAATGTCAAATGTCAAATTGCCCGTTTGACGGGTACTGAGTGCGAGTGAAGTAGTAAGACAAAAACGAACATTTCCGAGAAAATACAAAAGGAAAGGATTATTCACTACATCTGTACAAGTCTGTGTTCAGTGTATTCTAACTCTTTCATCCATCTCTCGCCGAACGGAAAGTCAGTCAATTGGCGCCCTTTTCGCAGACTTGACCTAATTTGGGACGACCTCTGCGGCGCAGCGGTGGTGGGTCTGCCTACCATGCGAGAGGACGCGGGTTCGGTCCCCGGCTAGGGTTAAAAAGAAAACAGGTCTTGGATGTTTATATGTGTGTGATGTCGCTGTTTCTGGTTCCCACGACACAGGGTATCCTAGTGTGGGGCCAGAAGTAATATATATTCCTGTATAATAATGTTTAAATCACAGACCAGATATCGAGATAGACAGCGAAAGTCACTACTTCGCGTGTTTTTAATAGGTGGACTCCACTCATCCCGGCTCAGTCGCTCTCTGGCTGTTCAAATGTAAGCCGTGTAATAATAAACATAAAAATGCCTTACTGTGCCGTTGTGAATTGCAAAAACTCAAGCTATGTTGTTTCCAAAGAAAACGACGGCGTTACCTTTCATACGTAAGTAATTTTATTTCTGAAATTCTCCTAATTTATTTAATAATCAATTATTTTTAATATCGAGTAGCGTCTCCCGTTTTTACTAAGGTAGGTTGAACCATAGATCTTTCGTAGCCCTCAATGAACAGTGAAGCAAACTATACTTTCGTTAACCTTACAGTTGCATGGTACAGTCGATTTGCTCATTTTTCTGTCGATTTAATCAGATAGTGTTGTACAATGCGACAATTCTTGCAAAATCGCTGGACGATTCGATTTTGTTGACGGAAGAATGATAATTCTGAGTTGCATTTTCATTACATATATACATATTTTAGTAGTAGAATAACGTAATAAATTAGTTTAATCATGACTTAAAATTTAAGCTTTTTTCGTGTAACTCAGCATTACATAGAAAATCGATTAGTAATTCATTCCTCTGTCGATACAACATCGATTCATTTCGAGAGAGGAATGAGTAGAAGACAGAGTAATGATTTAAAAAAGATAAGTAGGTAGGTAGAACAAGACTGAACAAGTAAGTAGGTAATACTGTAGTAAAACGGAGTGTATTTTGATACCCAGGGGAGAATAGAGATAATCTCTCTTCTCTAATACTTTACGAAGTAGTGGGCCTAAGAGATGTTTCTATTTACCCTTGGTTATCAATACACCCCGTTTTACATTACCTACATTATTCTAGTCAGCCCCGTTAATTAGTAACTTTAATCCAGGTCAAATGCAACGCAGTGTCAATTGATTGTACATAACTATGGGAAATCTGATACTATTCCACAGTTTAAGATCGATTCGAGTTACTGAATAAGGGGGCTGGACGGATTTTCACATGAATAATAAAAGGTAAATAGGTACTACAGACAAATACATACTTTAACACTCTATGATGTGATATCCGGGTGCGATGCTACGATACGATCTCCCGCTCGAAACACTGTCGGCTTACTGACAAAAAGGCAACGCGGTAGGTACGTGGTCGTGGTAGGTAGGGAATTACCACAGCAGCGCTCATTTTGAATCGATTTGGCGGCGCGCCTTTGACTCTGTTTCACGATTAACATGTCAACCCATCACTAAAAGGCGCTCGTGACGTCACAGTAGGTAGTGAAAAAGTTACACGGTTGGTTCTCATACATTCTACCGTGTTTGCTGCGTCTATCTCGATATCTGGTCTGTGGTTTAAATGTTTAAAAAACTGTAAAAAGAAGAAGTACAACTCTAATAGAAAAGATATCTTCTTCGCTACGACGGTGATTCCCTCGCTCATCATACCTCGCACCTTTTGGGATTCAGTGTTGAAATACCCGAATCAATATTGAGTTGAATCGAGATTGATCCCTGACTACGGCCTCTTTCACTGGTTCTACGACTTTTTCGAACCTTGTCAAAATTTGATAGTGGCGCCCGCTCTCCAACGTGCGAGATATTATTAGAAGCAAAACAAAAACCGTTCTTAAAATCGCACTTTTAAGGCTTTTATTTTGATTTACCTGTATCGGTGCCTGTTCAGGCTTCTCGGCACCCGATGACCTCGCAGGGGCCCATAGCTACGAGGTAGCGTAGCTATCAGGTGTCAAGAAGTGAGAACGTCGGCGCTTCACCGAGCTAAATAAATAGATTCTATCTGACCTGGTCTGTGCTTCGTTCCCGTCAAACTCCTGTCTCTCTGCAAGGCCTGGGTGCACCCTAGGCTCTTCTTGGTAGACAGGTTCTTCAGCCAACCAGGTATGGCTGGCAGGCCAGCTTCGACCGCACAATTTACTTAAATACAAACTTCATCTGGTTCGGAGAACCACAATACACTCAGCTATAAGACAATCCTGAGGGGAGCCCGAATACAATTCCAGATGGCTTACGATTTAATTTTTAATGCCCTATACCAATACGCGTCCATCGCGAGGGCCTTTCGTCTGTCAGTTGTCAAAAACTGCTCTGTGGCAGCTCCGTCAAATTCAAAATGGCCGTTCCGGAACCATAGATCGAGTATCGATTCTGAATCGAACAATCACCCGCCCGGACAGGCACCCACCTGTCCCTTAATCTACGGGCAGCCGAGACAACGTTGCTACCGCTCGTTTTAGTACCGAGCCTCCTACTAGAACCTCTGCAGACCGGGGGGTCCCGTCCTTGCCAGGGAACAAGTTAACAATGCGCCCCCTGCGCCAACGTAGTGGCGGTAGGTTAGCATCCTTAACCAGCACGAGGTCACCAACACTAGGGGGGCTGGTTTTGTCAGTCCACTTAAGGCGCTGTTGTAAGATATACAGATACTCGAGCGACCAACGCTTCCAGAAATTCTGAGTAAACTGCTGCAACATCTGATACCTTGACAACCGATACAATTTCACTCCCTCGAAGGGGTGCTCGGGCAACGCGTTAAGTGGCTGTCCTATCAAGAAATGGCCTGGGGTCAGAGCCTCCAGGTCATTTGGATCCGAGCTGAGCGGACACAACGGTCGCGAATTGAGATCGGCCTCGATCTTACAAAACAATGTCGCGAGCTCCTCAAAAGTCAGCGCGGTCTGACCTACTATACGCCCTAAGTGCGTCTTCGCTGGCTTAACTACGGCCTCAAAAATCCCACCCCAGTGGGGGCAACTCGGTGGGCTGAAGGTCCACTGTATACCCCGACGGGAGAGGGCCGTTCCAATATCCACTTTATTTACATTCAAAAAGTTGACTATCTCTCGTAAGCATCGTTCCGCACCGATGTAGTTAGTGCCGTTATCAGAGCGGATCAAAGTTGGAAGTCCCCTTCGAGAAACAAACCTATCCAAACAAGCAATGAAAGCCTCTGTCGAGAGATCAGCAACGAGCTCGAGTTCAGGAGCCCGACATCCCCTGGATGCACAATCAGACGGGTTCAATTCTCCTGTTACATGTCTCCAAGTCAGTGGGACCTCAGACGACACAATCTGGGGGACACGGTTCGCAACAAAAACCTCTAAGGTATGGACCGAAGCCTTCAGCCAGCACAAAACAATCTGGCTGTCCGTCCACGCGTACACCGTATCCTCCAAAACCACTGACCCACACAACACTGTTAGAGTGTGATTCAAAGGTTTGGTCAAAAGAGCAGCCCCGGACAGTGCCAGTTTTGGAATCGTCATCCTTGTCCGAATAGGCGCTACCTTGCCTTTTGCCAAAACCAAACGCACGTCGACCTCCCCGGTGGAGGTGACGGTTCGCAAATAAACCGCTGCCGCAAACCCTCGTTCAGAGGCATCACAAAACCCGTGAAGGGTTGCCCTGTAATCCCCAGCAGGGACCAATTTCCTCGGCAGCGATACATTAATTATATTGAGGCCCAACCATTTCGCTAAATCGTTCGATACAATGCAGCCCTGAGCTCCAGAATCTAATAGGGCGCGAACGTATGTTGGGTTGCCCGCCAAATCCCAAACAAGCACAGAGGCGATCGGTAACACCACCGTCTCCGGTTGGGGGGCAACAAATTGTTGGGCCGCAAATTCCTAGTGGGGGCCCCCGGGGCCCCACTGTGCCTGTAACCGATCAGGTAGGCAGCTATACGCCAGAGGGTCCCATTGTACAAATGGCCCACGCGCCGGTTCCATTGCCACCCTACGACGCCCCCCGAAGGGTTGTGGGCGTGAATTCAACCGTGGCCGCTCCATGAGCGGGGGGGACATCACATGCGACCGACGAGGACGAGGCGACGAGCGGGGCGACAACTGAGGCGGCGTCCGAACCGCACCCGCATAGCTCGAAGTTGTCCCATGCCACCCGCCCGTTACGGCCTGCTCAACACACCCAATGTGCCGCTGAGTCGGATGCTGATTCGCAACCGAGAACTCAGGGCCCCCCATGTGATGACCCTGAGTGCGGCCCTGCACCCCTGGGTGGCCGCGTGCTTGTGGCCCCATTGCCCGCTGAGTCGGATGCTGAGTCGCAACCGAAAACTCAGGGCCCCCCATGTGATGACCCTGAGTGCGGCCCTGCACCCTTGGGTGGCTGCGCGCTTGTGGCCCCATTGCCCGCTGAGTCGGATGCTGAGTCGCAACCGAAAACTCAGGGCCCCCCATGTGATGACCCTGAGTGCGGCCCCGCACCCTAGTACTACCCTGTGCACGTGGGGACGCTGGCCCCTGAGTTGCGCTCCAAGTCGCAAACAAATTCTCAGGGCCCCATTCCGTATCACCCTGGGTACGGCCCTGTGGACGTGGGGACGTTGGCTCCTGAGTTGCGCTCCGAGTCGCAAACGAATTCTCAGGGCCCCATGCCGTGTCACCCTGGGTACGGCCCTGTGGTGGCTGTTGGCCGGACCGGTTCATGCACAACAGATTATTGTGGGCCCCACCACAATATCCGCACAATTTAGTGCGCGTGCAGTCCCTAGCCATGTGTGGCCCGAGGCACAGGAAACACCAGCTCCGCTGCTTGGCCATCCGACGCCGTCCCTCAACCCTAAGTTCCCCGAACTTATTGCAATCGGCCACACCATGGCCAATCTGCCTACAACATGGGCAGGTCTCACTATGTGGTGTCAATGCACTCACAGTCCCATATGACTGCCGGTTGGTGCGGTCCTTCCTCGTCGGAGGGCCCCTACTCACAGCGCTCCCGGCAGCTCTCTGTGGCTCCGAAGGATGGGTGACCGTCAACCCCAAATTCTCTGCCCGTCGAGCCTCCTCTTCCAAAAATCCGACCAAGTCGGAGAAGGCGGGCAGGTCCTCGGCCGACCTCCCGTGAGACTGTTCGAAACGAGTCTGCACGTCAGCGGGTAGTCGGGAAAGTACAATGTACAGCAATAGGTAGGACCATTCACCAACCGGAAGTCCAAGATTCTCTAGGGCCTTGGTGACGGACAACAACGGGTTCAAAACCTCCGTCTGTATGGCCCCGACCTTGTTCACAACCGGAATACTAAACAAACGGTTCAGTTGGGCATCGGCCAACCTCCGTTTGTTGTGGTAACGTCTTACCAACAATTGCCTGGCCGTCTCATAGTTACCCTCCGTAACTGTCAAATGAGCGACCAGCTCCCTAGGCTCACCCCTCAATGCTGCCACCAGCTGAGCCATCTTGACAGACTTGGTAATGTCCGATCGCATATGCACCAAACTGTCGAACAGATTGATGAAGCTCATCCATTCACCGGACACTCCGTCAAAAGTGGGCATAATTATGGCCGGTAACCTGGACCCTGAACCCTGAAGCGGCAGAGGTGCTGCAATTTCACCACCATGGCTGGACTCGCGCTGCCTACGTATGTCCGCAGCCTTCTGCGTGATGGCAGCTGCCATCTCCATACACTGGTCGACATCCCCTAGCAGCCGTGACAGCCTGTCAGATGCGCAACCATCAACTGATTCCGCCTGCGCGGACAATTCGAGCACCCTGTTGTAGCGTTCCTTAACGTCCATAGACCGCTCCAATACCACATCATGCCTATCTAAACGGTCTATCAGACCGTGTGCGGAGGAAAACCATCTGAGCTCCTTAGAAACACCCTTCTGTATTTCAGACAACGACATGATCGGAACGATACTTACTCACAATTTGCAGTAACTCAATTATATTGGACCCTCCAGTCTACAACACAAACGAGGGAACCCTAATCTATAACTTAAACAATGCTGATTTCCCCAAACAATAGAAACCGAGTTTTATATCTACACAAATTCTGTAAACAACAATTTAGTTTCCCTATATCATATAACACACACAGATAGTCAATATTAGTTCAAGTTACAAATTGCTATAAACTGAAAACAATGTCCAAACATTCATTAGCATTACTAGACCACTAATAGATTGACTAACTGGTAACTGGTACTTCAAATTTCAATTCACCTACAATGTACCTGTAATGTAATTACTATTCTGAGTCACATCTCAGTACAACTGGTCATTTAGGGAAAACTGTTATATCTGTCTGTCTACTACCAGCAATAGACTTATAACTTACAATACTACCAATCTATGTGGATACAGGAACAAAACCAAGTTAGCTAATAACCGCCTATACCTACAGGTTGATAGTCCCAAATTGGGTTCCTGGAGCCCTTGACGGCTGCAAATCTCAGGAAACCACGCTCTGCTACCAAAATGTTCAGGCTTCTCGGCACCCGATGACCTCGCAGGGGCCCATAGCTACGAGGTAGCGTAGCTATCAGGTGTCAAGAAGTGAGAACGTCGGCGCTTCACCGAGCTAAATAAATAGATTCTATCTGACCTGGTCTGTGCTTCGTTCCCGTCAAACTCCTGTCTCTCTGCAAGGCCTGGGTGCACCCTAGGCTCTTCTTGGTAGACAGGTTCTTCAGCCAACCAGGTATGGCTGGCAGGCCAGCTTCGACCGCACAATTTACTTAAATACAAACTTCATCTGGTTCGGAGAACCACAATACACTCAGCTATAAGACAATCCTGAGGGGAGCCCGAATACAATTCCAGATGGCTTACGATTTAATTTTTAATGCCCTATACCAATACGCGTCCATCGCGAGGGCCTTTCGTCTGTCAGTTGTCAAAAACTGCTCTGTGGCAGCTCCGTCAAATTCAAAATGGCCGTTCCGGAACCATAGATCGAGTATCGATTCTGAATCGAACAGTGCCTATTCGTCACAATCACCCGCCACGCGGGTGCTGTCAATATGGCGCCGCGCGTCCAGCGTAACCAATACGCATGCCACTGGAAGAGCGCTAAGGCCGACTTGTATAGTTCGCGTCAGGTTGGGTTGGCCATAGGGGACGGAGGAAGTTGCGAGGAACTGACGTCCCGCCCGCCTCTCCTCCAGCAAACCAGCAAAGGCATGTGTCAACTTTTCATGGAGCCGCGCGAGTCCGCATCGATCCCGCTTGTCGAGTTCGATATTGCTCACGTCGATTCTTTTACTTGCACTGGTGTATAGAGTGTAGTGTTATGTTATACTACTTACGTGCTATTTTCTTGAATGTCTTAAAAATTCCAAGGCTGCAGCTGCTTTCGAGAAACTTAAAGAAGATTTGGTAACTGCTCCTGTACGTACATGCTATTCTTGCTTCCTATCCCTTAGCTCCAGCTCCACCATCAGTCCTTTTGTTTGTCCTTCAGGGTACCTTGCTCTATTACGCTGGATACTTGGTGAGCTGGTGGCTTATTATCTGGTATCACCTTTACTTCCACAGGACCCTGTAACGTTTTAAACCATTAGAACACATTAATAAATCATTTTCGCTCTGCATTTTCATGCTATCAGCACTTTTAAATCGATAGCGAAACGGTTTACCTTTGGTGACCTTGTTTTGGCTTTCTCCGAAACTCTGCAATCTCGGGCTTCGTGCGCGCTGGTGCGCTACCTTTTTTCCTTTCGTTTTTAGGTAATTTATTTCCTGGTTTTACTGTTAGATTTTATATTACGAGCCTGAAATCAACATTTGACATTTGATATATTGATTGTTTATCTGGTTGTCATGGCAATGTCCTTTCAAACTCGTTAGCGGTCTGATATGTTTACTTTAATACTTTTACAAAAATACTCTTTCTCTCTTGGCCACTCTCAAAAATTACGTTTAATTTAAATAATTTTTAGAACTCTCCAAAAAGGGTATCAAAGCGGAACATTTCTTCAATTCGGACAGCTCCAGCCTCCCTCTGAGGGCGAAGCTCGGGATCTACAAGACCTACGTGAGATCCCGCCTCACCTACGCGGCTCCGGCTTGGTACGCCCTGTGCTCGGAGACGAACAAACGGAGACTCCGAGCCCAAGAGAACCTCTCTCTGCGTACCATCGTCGGCGCTCCCCGCTACGTGAGGAACGCGACAATCCAGAGGGACCTAAGATGGGAAACCGTGGACCAGTTTGTCCAGAGGCTGGCGAAGGGCATGTTCGCGCGTGCGGATGCTTCACATCTTCCGCACATCGCCGAACTGGCGCCGCACCACGCGCGCCCGCCCGACCGCCGCCGCCTGCCACGCGACCTGGTTGCCTAGCCGGCGATCACCCACTGCACACCAGCGCCACATCAAGACCACCGCCCGCAGGGGCCATCCGATGACCTGTCCACAGGAGTGGACAGAGGCGATTCTTCGGGAAGAGGTCCGTCGACCTGACCCCGACTCCCCACGCCCCAGAAAGGGTGCGTGAGAAGATTACCAAGAGAAGAAGAATTCGGACAGTCTCACGTCAGTTTCTGAACTGGAAGTACCAGTAAAGGCCTTATCCCGGGGTCGCTCAACCCCGGGATCCTGCGAAGCCTTCAAACTCCTTCAAATCTCCAAATTCTCCATCTACAACGGGATCCTGCGAAGCCTTCAAACTCCTTCAAATCTCCAAATTCTCCATCTACAACGGGATCCTGCGAGCCTTCAAACTCCCTAAAAACCTTCAAATCAATCTTCAAACAACGGGATTCTGCGAGCCGCGTCTACGCCGCTACCATTCCTACAACGAAGATTTCTACAACGGGATTCTGCGAGCCGTGCCAACGCCGCTACTGTTCCTACAACGACGATTTCTACAACGGGATCCTGCGAGGCGTAACTACAAGTACGCCCGCTACTGTTCCTACAAAGACGATTTCAACAACATCTACAACAACAAATACACCTGCACCCAGGTCTCCGCTTCCTTCTTTCTATCCAGACATCTGTATTTTATAAAACCTGTTTCACATCTCATCCATCCTCATCTTCGCATCATCTTTTTTTATAGACTTCACTGTAAATACTATACTTCTAATAAACTGATACTACTAAATTTTATCTTGGTTGTTTGCTGTTAGGTTCTGGTTAGGTTCGGATCCTCACACGACAAGAGATGTAATGTGACCGTCAAGTTATAAGTGACCGAGCATCTTGACCGATTGCTCGGTGAAATTGGTCTAATGTTGTCAATGAATTGACCTTTCTAGGAAACCACACGCAGTTCCTACATTATTTAAAAAGTTGCTAAAAACATCACGTGATTAATGAACGGCGAACCACTCTAATGCTAGTGCACCTGATCACCTACAGGACGTGCGTGGCTTGCATCTGACAAAAGGCCATGTTCGCACGGCGTGTTCTAACCAATCAACATTGAAGGATGTGGCTTAGGTAGAACATGCCGGCAAACATAGCGTTCGTCAGATCGATGTCACGTCACGTCACCTAGACACGACGCCTAAGATGTCCGAGTTGTATCGAAAACTCATTTAAACTGTATTTAGCTACAAGTCTGCTTAAATGCTATGTTCACAGGCGCCCCCACCGGCCCTGCTTCCGCCCCTGGCGACTCCACGCATTGGCTTCTGCACGCGCTGTATTTGCCCCCGTTGCTGCGCTCGGCGCGAGTCAGGAAGTTCATGGTGGGTATTCTCACCAAGGTCGCAGATGTAGGCAAACAGTTGACGGGATTGAAGTGGAGATGGGCGACACTTGGCTAGACGGGAAGACGGACGGTGGACCAAAGCAGTCACAGAGTGGTGGCCACAGGGAGCGACAAGGCCAGTGTTCAGACCACCAGCCCGATGGTCCGACGGTATCATCAAACCGTCGGGATCCCACATGCCTATGCCCAGCAGTGGGTCGATGTGGGCTGAATATGATGATATCGTCGGCTTAGTGCAAGAAGTCATTAACCGACAAATCCTGGAATGGAGAAAAACGACTTTGAAGTTTTTGATGCACTGAATTGCTCGCAACTTCGCGACTATGATAGTTACGATAAAATAAAAAATATCGTTAAATAGGTTGCAACATCTTTATTAATCATATAAATTCTGAGTTGACAAATTTATTAGGCAAGTATTTAAAAAAAATATGAAGTGAAGTTAGTGACTTTTGGCCTTTCCAAATTCGAACATAACATCAATTAAGTATTTCTTATACTACAATATTTCTATTCAGTCTTGTTTCAAAAAGGACAATGCGTTATATAATTTGAGTTTGACTTCTTAATTACTAACAAACAGTCTAATTTGTCCAATATCACAAGTAAACATTCTACAAAGACGGTGAAAGAATAACACATTTTTACAATCAGATTTACGTGTTTTGGTACTGACTACTGAGTGATGATTCTATCGATATAGGAAAATAGTCTACCTACTCACATAATTGCAGGTTCGACCACCTAGGTTAGGTAAGTACCTTGGTACCTAAAAATCAGACAAGTAACAACCATTAAGTATCAGACTTTAGACAATTTCTCTTATATTTACGACGTAATAAATCAACCACGTACAGACAACAATAATAAAATAATACTTTTATTCTCCACCTTCATCATCACCTTCGTCTTCATCTGATACCATATCTCGCCCCTCTTTCTCTGGTAAGCTTTTATACCAAGCGTGCAGTTCGGGGGGGATTATATTTTCCGAGCACATCTTCATCAAGTCCTTTTTCTTTGCCTTTGTGATAGGTAGCTGTTTCTTATAGGCTTTTTTTAGACTATAAGCGCTAAAATCAAATTCTTGTGCAGTTTGTACAGTTTCATCGCAGGCTTGTTTACGATATCGTAGATTTTTCGCCCTTGGCTTTATTGCGGTTACTCCAGGTTTTCTAAATACATTGATTTCTTTGTAGTCCGAGTGGTAGTCATATCTGTATTTAACAATGCCAGGTTTGTTTTTATCAAACCTGAAACATTTCACTTTCAACCACTGCAGTTTTTCCCCATCAGTCCCATAGGACCGATTCTGCATCAATTTGTTGCCCAAATCTTTTAGGTCTAAAATGTCTGTATGATTCAGCACTATTGGCTGGTATGGTCTCTTCGGTACATCATCCTTCTTCCTCTTTCTCTGAGATCTAGCTAGTTTAATTGCATTGCAAATGTCAATTTTAGAATAATATGACATCAGGTTCATTTGATGCTCAATAGCACTGTGAATGCTATCTACCTCCATGTGACTATGTCCAGACTCGAGGTATTTGTGCTCAATGGCATTGAGGTGAGTTGTCTGAACTAAATATAGCAGCAAACAAAGGACATATTGGTTTCGATTTTGGCTTCCGCAGGTGTCAGAAAATATAGAAATTTCTGTTACCGTAGATGGCAGATTCATGATCCAGGTGATACATTGCCGTTCCCACCTCGTCACTTCCTTTCTTTCCATCTATTTCAGACCACAAGTAACATAAACCATCGTTTGGAGAACGAGCTTCGTAAATAGTGGCGTTGTACATCTTAAGTTTGCGTAGGTAGTACAGGAGTGAAACCCTACTAGTCGGCAGATTCAGAACTTTTTGTAAATCTAATGTTATAGACATGAAGTGTCTGTCTTTAACGAACGAACGAACTTTATCCTGTGCTTTGGCCTCTTGGCTTTCTTTATGCAATGAAATATGTTATTCATACTTTTTTGCCATGTAGCTAGATCGGGCGATTTATGTTCTTCAGCACATTTATACTTATAACACAATAAATATTGGTCCTTCTTTGGATGGTGGAAGTCAAGATTGTACTGTGTACAAAATATATTTCGGTAAACGTACTCTGAGACCTTAGTTCTGGATGCTGCGTCGCATTTTTTTCTCAAAACATTGATTTCTTTGTAGTCCGAGTGGTAGTCATATCTGTATTTAACAATGCCAGGTTTGTTTTTATCAAACCTGAAACATTTCACTTTCAACCACTGCAGTTTTTCCCCATCAGTCCCATAGGACCGATTCTGCATCAATTTGTTGCCCAAATCTTTTAGGTCTAAAATGTCTGTATGATTCAGCACTATTGGCTGGTATGGTCTCTTCGGTACATCATCCTTCTTCCTCTTTCTCTGAGATCTAGCTAGTTTAATTGCATTGCAAATGTCAATTTTAGAATAATATGACATCAGGTTCATTTGATGCTCAATAGCACTGTGAATGCTATCTACCTCCATGTGACTATGTCCAGACTCGAGGTATTTGTGCTCAATGGCATTGAGGTGAGTTGTCTGAACTAAATATAGCAGCAAACAAAGGACATATTGGTTTCGATTTTGGCTTCCGCAGGTGTCAGAAAATATAGAAATTTCTGTTACCGTAGATGGCAGATTCATGATCCAGGTGATACATTGCCGTTCCCACCTCGTCACTTCCTTTCTTTCCATCTATTTCAGACCACAAGTAACATAAACCATCGTTTGGAGAACGAGCTTCGTAAATAGTGGCGTTGTACATCTTAAGTTTGCGTAGGTAGTACAGGAGTGAAACCCTACTAGTCGGCAGATTCAGAACTTTTTGTAAATCTAATGTTATAGACATGAAGTGTCTGTCTTTAACGAACGAACGAACTTTATCCTGTGCTTTGGCCTCTTGGCTTTCTTTATGCAATGAAATATGTTATTCATACTTTTTTGCCATGTAGCTAGATCGGGCGATTTATGTTCTTCAGCACATTTATACTTATAACACAATAAATATTGGTCCTTCTTTGGATGGTGGAAGTCAAGATTGTACTGTGTACAAAATATATTTCGGTAAACGTACTCTGAGACCTTAGTTCTGGATGCTGCGTCGCATTTTTTTCTCAAAACATTGATTTCTTTGTAGTCCGAGTGGTAGTCATATCTGTATTTAACAATGCCAGGTTTGTTTTTATCAAACCTGAAACATTTCACTTTCAACCACTGCAGTTTTTCCCCATCAGTCCCATAGGACCGATTCTGCATCAAGTTGTTGCCCAAATCTTTTAGGTCTAAAATGTCTGTATGATTCAGCACTATTGGCTGGTATGGTCTCTTCGGTACATCATCCTTCTTCCTCTTTCTCTGAGATCTAGCTAGTTTAATTGCATTGCAAATGTCAATTTTAGAATAATATGACATCAGGTTCATTTGATGCTCAATAGCACTGTGAATGCTATCTACCTCCATGTGACTATGTCCAGACTCGAGGTATTTGTGCTCAATGGCATTGAGGTGAGTTGTCTGAACTAAATATAGCAGCAAACAAAGGACATATTGGTTTCGATTTTGGCCTCCGCAGGTGTCAGAAAATATAGAAATTTCTGTTACCGTAGATGGCAGATTCATGATCCAGGTGATACATTGCCGTTCCCACCTCGTCACTTCCTTTCTTTCCATCTATTTCAGACCACAAGTAACATAAACCATCGTTTGGAGAACGAGCTTCGTAAATAGTGGCGTTGTACATCTTAAGTTTGCGTAGGTAGTACAGGAGTGAAACCGTACTAGTCGGCAGATTCAGAACTTTTTTTAAATCTAATGTTATAGACATGAAGTGTCTGTCTTTAACGAACGAACGAACTTTATCCTGTGCTTTGGCCTCTTGGCTTTCTTTATGCAATGAAATATGTTATTCATACTTTTTTTGCCATGTAGCTAGATCGGGCGATTTTTAGCACATTTATACTTATGACACAATACATATTGGTCCTTCTTTGGATGGTGGAAGTCAAGATTGTACTGTGTACAAAATATATTTCGGTAAACGTACTCTGAGACCTTAGTTCTGGATACTGCGTCGCATTTTTCCGTATAGAGTTCGTACAATTTGGAAATAGATAGGGTGCTGTCCAAATATTTTTTTGACGAAGTCTTTCTACAATAATGCGATTCCATAGTAGGGAAGGACCCGATGTGTTCTTTTACAAAAAACGCATCATCCACCTTGGTTTTGTTATGAGGCTCATGTTTGCCCCGGGAATCTTGCCCATCGAAGCTTCCTGAAATTCCTGCTTCGGAAAAAGCTTTGTTCACTGGACGGTTAGATATGTGTGAAAAATATTTGACACACTTTGATCTTGACGCTTCTTTTTCTCATGTTAGCTTTCGCTTAGTATCTTTCTGGATCTTTTGATGTGACGTTCTTCAGTATAAAATCCTTCTGTTTACTGTAGTCCAAACCCCAGTAATATTTACAAAGTGCTGCTCTGTCTTCCTCCGAAATATTCTTTGAACAGTTTAGTCTGCATTTACAGTCTGATTTAGGCAATTTGGGTGGCTGTATTTGTTTTTTGTAGTTTTTGTATGGTAAGCACATAGATCGATTAGCTTTTTGCAAATTTCTGTCTTGAGACTGAGACACTTGAGACTTGCACATTAACTTCTGTAGCTGCATCATTCAGTGGCTGCAGGGATGGAGTTGAATATTAGTTTAATATTTCCTGTGTATGTCACAGTGTAAGTCACAGAAGATGGTGTGCCCTCAATAAACTCAGTTGAAGACTAAAATAGAAAAGGTTAATTATTTATGATTATCTTTGCAAATATAATAGAAGGTTAATAAAATCAATAAATGTTGACATAAACAAAAAGCACATTACATTGGACTAATCACCGTAAGTTATCGAAGTACTTTGAGTTGTTGTGCTTGGGTATTTCTCAAAACAATCTCCAGATTTAGGCTGCAATAAACAAAACAAAAAAATTATAAAAAAATTAGAAGGTTATGTTTGCCCACTGTCCTTTGGATCTTTAAAAAAAATCAAATATAAAATCAAACCACTACTGATCACAATAGAAACAATAGCCGAAAATCATTTGGGATGGCAGAGGCAGAAGTAGAGGGATTGCGACTAATTCTGATTTCTTATACTTACACTTACAAACTAATTGACAACCCTAACTCCAATAGCTCCTATACGGTAGCCATAGATTTCATTTTCAAACTCACTTTTGAAATAGTTCTTAACAGAAGAAGTGAACATCAACTGTACGAGTATGTACTGTGAACTACTTAACTACTATTAGTTAAGTAGTTCACAGTACATACTCGTACACAACGACAGTTTTAGTTCGTGTTCGTTTCAAACTTGCTCTCAATCTCCCAACTCGCTAAATAATATATTGCTCAAACACTTACCGTATCCACTATAGGTACTTGAGACCTATTTTCTTTATTTTCAAGATGTTCCAACATCTTGAAACCGCGTCCCGGCTTAAAACCACAATTTTTACGGGACATTTTGCAAGAAAACATTAACTTCCGTCTGAACTCATCAATCATCATTTACGTGCTTTCGAGGACGCAACCACCACGAACACGAAGTGACAGCGTTGCGGAGAGATAAAGTCAACCGATATGCGCCCCCCTTCCAGCCTTCACCCCGCAGCTCCCGTGTTCTTTACAACAAAATAGCCAAAACCTGACAAAATCTAATACGTTCATTACCTAACAGTACCTAATTAGTTTTAGCCCACTAAAATTCTGACAGTCAACTCACCTTTAGTTTAGCAGAAATAACTAAAGCTGTTCAATGATAATTTTAACATAATCATAGTTTGATAGAAGTCATGATTGTTGCCTGATGACTGTTCCTAAAAACATAAAGTTTGGCAGAAATCATTACGTGCACCTAATGAATTTAAGCTAAAGGCGGTAAATACATGCTTAGTTAACTTGTGTATTTTCAAAACTCATTAATTTCATACATAGTCAAATAGAAAAGAAATAATTTAGACATGTTTATTATTTATGTAAACATTTATATAGCAAAATGAACTTAATAAAACATAGATTCTTATGGTAATAAAGTTTATTCAAAATGACCCCCGCGATTTTGAATACAGGCCTTTATTCTGCGCGGCCAGTCGTCTATCGCAGCACGAACGAGGTCCATGTCAATATCGGTGGCTGCCTTAATCAAGGATGCCTTGAGTGACTCCAAATCAGGATGAGGCTTTGAGCAGGCCTTTTCCTCCAAGTGTTGCCATATCTTGTAATCTAACGGACTCAAATCTGGACTGGAGGAGGGCCAGTCTTCGTGCCGGATGAAGTCGATTTCACGCGCCGCCAGCCAGTCTTGTGTGCTTTTCGCTCTATGAGCTGGCGCAGAATCTTGTTGGAATACCCAGTGCCTGTTATTAAACATGGTATGAGAAACAGGTTCCACAAGGTTCTTGAGGACTGTATTTTGATACACAACTGCATTCGTTTTTAGGCCTTTCTCACAAAAATGTACCTCAGTTAAGCCCCAATAAGAGACTCCCAACCAAACCATGAACGAGGATGGAAAATGACCTCGTTAGACACGCGGAATACGGTTGCTCGCTTCTTCACTGCTGTGTGCGTACACCTTATCATTTTGTTTGTTGTAGCTCTCTTCCACGGTGAAAATTTTTTCATCCGAAAAAAGAATTTCCCGATGCTTTTTTCCCGCGTACCGCTTCAACAAAGCGCGGCATCTCTTCAGTCTCAGGTCCATTAAACGAGCGTCCAAACGATATCCTGTTTTTCTTCGATATGCCCTAAGCCCTAAGTCTTCATTTAACACCCTTTTCACCGTGGTCCTGCTTAACCCCATCTGAAGGGCCAACAGTTTCTGCTTACGTATGGGATTTCTTTGAATTCGCGCCTTCACAGCTTTTATCACTGCTGGAGTCCTAACAGAGCGAGGGCGACCACTTCTTGACCTGTCATCTACACTAGAGTCTTCATTGTATCGTTTTATGGTACGATACACGAATCTTTTGGTTATATTCAAATTTTTCAGTAAATCGAAAATCTGAATTGGCGCGTAACCGCAACGATGCAACGCAATAACTGCGACACGGTCTTCTTTAAGTGTCCACTCCATATTTAAAAACGAGGAAAATTCTAAAAAGT
Organism: Argyresthia goedartella; assembly: GCA_949825045.1. Lineage (NCBI taxonomy): Eukaryota > Metazoa > Arthropoda > Insecta > Lepidoptera > Argyresthiidae > Argyresthia > Argyresthia goedartella. The sequence goes on from OX463832.1 coordinate 24,202,486, forward strand.
ACACATTTTTATTTTCATGAAAAATTCGAAATTCGAATTCAATAAACTTTTTTGTGGCCAGCGTTCTAAATTCAAAAGTTTTTATTGTGTGACAGAACTTATGACCTGACTGTGTATAATGACTTTTGCCAAATATAAAAATTACTTATTGTGAGTAATGCGCGTTATCAAAAGTCATTGTGTTATATAGATGACTTAACGCAAAATAAAAAAAACCCTCACACGCAAAAATACTTTCACAAAAAGCTACTCATTCAAGTAAATGACTTTCGAGGAAGAAAAGGTGCAATAAATGACTTCATGCAAAACTTTGATTGCGAATATGTGGTAACTGATGAGAGCTACATCAAAAGTGTCTTCTACTAAAATGTAGGCCTGGTCAAGACGAACACGCCGGTACCCATAACGCAGTTAGTGATTTTTGGCACTTAGTGACTTCTTGCACTAAGCCGACGATATGATGGTACTCACTCAGATTAACAGGGATATTGTCTAAATCGAACATGAAAAAAGTCTTACAGAAATAGAACATACTTGGCTACTGAGGAATACGCATTTATAAGTATTTGAATTGAACTGTCAGAGACTACCGTCACTGACAGTTTAATTCAAATACTTTTCGCTTAGTTCGGATGAAACGAACTTGAAGTCGTTGCACATTCTTATGTGCAACGACTTCAAGTTCTTAGACTTAGGGTTCGTTTCACCTGAACTAGAACACTTTCCGATCTATCAAATATTAGTGATAACGGCTCTTTTTTATTAATTAAGCCTCAGGCCGAGCGTACTTTCTACAGTTCATGAAATCTTAGAAGTGATTGACTTAAAACCTAAAACTTCATAAAATACACTTTTTACCAAAACAATCAGAAATAATCGAATTTGAATAAAAATAATCTCATGATCTATCCAAATTTACTGGCATCTAATTCACAAATGTTTGAAGAGTGTATCGATTACTTTGATTAATCGATATTTTAAGCGATATCTCCTCACTAACAGGCTATGTCTAAGCGGAGGATAAACCATTCAGTAATTTTGTCGCGCAATTCAGTATTTTTTCAGGAAACTCCGCTGTTCATGATCATTCCATTCCATTGACGACCGGTTTAGCCTAGCCTACGAAGCGAAATCCCGGGAAAGGCAAATATTTGTGTGATGGGCATGAATATTAGTTTCTTAGGCTTGAATGTTTTCTTTGTATTTACATTTAATTAGTATTTATCTCTATTAAATGTATCGTGCCTGAGGACCAAGGTTTATAACCAATGTGTCTTGCCCATCCTCACCTATGGAGTCGAAACATGGACGCTCCCAAAGCATAATTAATGTGGATACTATTAAAGTAGTACAAAGAGCGATGGAGCGTTCCATATTGGGTAGGTACCTCTCTCGTTGACCGTGTGCCAAACGACGAAATTCGACGGAAAACGAAGGTCGCAGATGTAGGCAAAAGGATGACGAGATTGAAGTGGAGATGGGCAGGACAATTGGCTAGACGGGAAGAAGGACGGTGGACCAGAGCAGTCACAGACTGGTGGCCACGGGGAGCGACAAGGCCAGTGGGCAGACCACCAGCCCGATGGTCCGACGATATCATCAAGTCGTCGGGATCCCGCTGGGCGCGATTGGCACAGGACCGGGGAGATAAGCGCTTTAGAGATTCCAAATTCCAAATGTCTTTATTACTGTAGATATTTACATATACTTAGCAATCGTCATTTTTTGCCACTTCTCTACATAGGACCACTGTGGGAGAAGAAGGGCGTAGAAACTTCCACAGATTGATTTTTAGATCTCTTTTAAAAATAGGTTGTGCTTAACTAATACAATTAAGTTTTTTTTTTAATTTAATAAGCAGGCAATAATAAATAATTACAAAATTATTAACAGCGAACTTAATCTTGAACATTGTAATAACCCTTTTTCGACAAAGTCGCTTTAACATGGATTTTAAATTGCTGAAATGGCAATTTCAAGATCTCCAGAGGTATCTTGTTTTAGTAGAGAATGCATTGACCCTTGAAAGAATTGCTAACCTTTGCGAGTCTAAACCGGGGCGCAAGTAGTCTGTGATTATTTCTTAGGTTAACATTACAGCTATCGCTAAGTTTGGGAAATTTTGTAAGGTTCTTGCGTACATACATTATATTTTCGAAAATAAATTGACTAGCTACAGTTAGTATGTCAATTTCTTTAAAAAGCTGTCTTAAGGAGTCTGTGAGTTTTAAATTATAAATTGCTCGAATAGCTCTTTTCTGTAAAATAAAAATAGTTTGAATATCCGCTGCTTTCCCCTACAACAAGATACCATAGGACATGACACTATGAAAGTAACTAAAATATACTAGCCTAGATGTAGCCACATCCGTGTTTTGTCTGATGTTCCTAACAGCGTAAGCCGCAGAACTTAATTTACCAGCCAATTTTTCTATGTGGGGTCCCCACTGCAATTTGTTATCAATGGTTATTCCAAGAAACTTCGTGTCATTTACTAATTCTAACGTATTGCTGTCCAACACTAAACTGGTCCCAACTTGCCTGACATGTGGAAGTGAGAATTTGATACATTTGGTTTCACCAGCAATAAATTGTTAACTGTGAACCAATTCAAGGTTAAAGATAATACTCTATTGACATCATCAAAATCTTCTTTTTTCTTTCAATTTTGAAGACCAGTGAAGTATCATCAGCAAACAACACTATGTTAGTCAATTTCTCCACCATAAAAGGCAGATCGTTAATATATACCAGGAATAAGAAACGGCCTAATATGGAACCTTGTGGAACGCCAATTTTTACCCCCGATCCATCAGATTTAACGCCGTTGACTTCTGCCTTTTGAATTATATTGCTTAGGTATGATCTTAGTAGATCCAACGCTTTATTTCTAACTCCGTAATGATTTAATTTCATTAGTAACGTGTCATGATCAACACAATCAAATGCCTTCGACAGATCGCAAAAAACACCGATAGCATCCTGTGCGGCTTCCCATGCAGAATAAATATGAGATATAAGGGTAATACCTGCATCCGTAGTCGATTTACCCCTAGTGAAACCGTATTGCTTGGCGTGGAGTTGTTTTGTACGGTTGAAGTGTAAGAGCATTTGATTGAGTATAATCTTTTCAAAAATTTTACTTAGTGCTGGAAGAACCGATATTGGTCTGAAATTTGACGGATCACCCTTGTCTCCCTACTTGAACAGAGGTATAAGTTTACTGTGTTTCATGAGGTCTAGGAAAGCTCCATCATCAACACATTTATTAAATATATAAGCTAGGTGTGGGGCTATAACAAGTATTATTGAACCAATGACTTTGACTGACATACCCCACAGGTCTTCAGTATTTTTTAAGTTAAGTAATCTATACGTTTTGACAATATCTTGGGGACATACATGATAAAATTTAAAATCTACATTACTGATGCTAGTGCTGTTTTTTAACAAAACCTATGCTTCATATGGAGATGAATTTAGACACTCTGTTGTGAGTAAGGGTGCATTGGTGAAGAATGTTTCAAAAGCTCGAGCTACCTCAGCGTTGGATTTAACAACATCATCACCTATCTTTAAGCAGAAATCATTATCCCTTGGTATAACTTTGCCAGTTTCACGGTTTATGATTTGCCAAACCGTTTTCATTCTATTATTTGAATTTTGTATTTTTCTATTTATGTGTAAAGTTTTTGCAGTTCTAAAAACCAACTTGAAAGTTTTGGAATATTTTTTGACATAGTCATGAAATTTTATATCAAAGTTATCGGTTTTTTGTTCATAAAGATTATACAAGATAGCTCTACTGTTACGAATTCCAAATGTTGCCCAGTCATTAAATTTAGATTTACCGTTGTTGGCTCTGACTTTCTTCAATTTAAAAACTGTTTTAAATTCTGTTTGAATAATGTTGAAGAAGTCAGAATAGATTTTGTTCGGGTTCTGTTCATCAAAATCCGGTACTGGCAAACCCATATCTAAGTTTTTCATATACATCTCTAGTCTATGGGATGTAATAGGCCTATAAAATGATGGATCAGTCTTATTTTCACTAGTAATTTGGAATGAAACTGTTTGACCACTGTGATCGGATGGTAAACAGTTAAATACATTTTTACTTGTGAATGCACAGTCTAAGCAAGTTTGGCTGGTAAGTGTAATTCTAGTCGGCTCTAGAAATACATGACATAAATTAAATGATTTGAACAGAGTTATTAATCGTCGCTTCAGTGTTGTATCTAAAAGCAGATCTACATTAAGATTGCCACAAATAATTAACTTTTTTCTGTTATTACAAAGTTTAATGAGGGCTTCCTCCATAATTTTCTCGAATATTTCAAAATTGCCATGGCCTTTTTCATCTCTCGGAGGTCTGTAGACACAAACAATAATATGGCTGTCCAACTTAACACAAGATACCTCTATTTGTCTTTCCACAGTAAGTGTAAGAATATCTTTCCGTTGTTTCACCTTAATATTATTTTTTACTAAGATTAAAGAACCACCTCTATCAGCAGTCTTTCTATTGTAACAACTGACAATTTTGTAATTATTTATGTTAAAAGACATCATATTTTCCTTTAACCAATGTTCTGTAATACAAATAACATCAGTGTCCGAATTATTAAGAAATAATTCTAATACAAGTTCTTTGCCAGGTAGCCCCTGCATGTTTTTATGGGTAATATTTAAGTGGGGCTTACCCTTTGTCTGAAGAGAAGAGGCCTATGCCCAGCGGTGGGTCGATGTGGGCTGAATATAATGATGATGGTGAAATATATCGTCGTCTAGTACCCTTAACACAAGCCTTATTGAGCTTAGTATGGGCCTAGTTCGATTTGTGTAAGATTGTCGTCGAATATTTATTTTTATTATTTTTATTTTATTTATCTACTCTCACGTCATAAAATTCGAAATATAAACGTCAAAACGAATTCATATTGATATACTTTATGAACGCAATACCGTAACCAAATTAAAAATAGTACATTATGATACAAGTGTGGTATGTTGGTCATTACACTCGAGGCGAAGGCTTAATGGAGACGAGAAGTGTAATGACCAATGCTCACGTGTTTCATACGACGTTTTTCAACACACTTGCGAGCAAAAGTAAATAAAAGTTCACATTTATTTAAAAACTTTAATTATTGAAACAGTTATTAAAAGTACAATTATTGAAATGATATGCTACCGCCTTATGAGGCATTTGTACTGTATGTTTAATTGTATTATTAATTATTTCATTGCTTTGTTCTTGGGTAACTGTAAATGTCGGTGATAATGCAACATTCTGAAAGGAGGTAGAAGAACATTGCGTTTCATCATTAGCAAACGTATGAAATCCCAAATCATCATTGGCATATGAGGTGGAAGGACGCGGTTCAGGGCAGAACTTCTTGGATTGTGGCTGCTTGTGTTATTTTGGCACTTATGTCGGCTTTATTTTGGATGGAGTCCTCAATATATGACTCGGCGACATTATTAGATCGCCATCCCCCATGGCGTTTTAAAGTCAATATATCGGCTCCTGAATTAGCCAGCAATGTAGCTGAAGTCCGCCTAAAACTGTGTCCGGTGTAAGCGTCAGCCTGTGGTAAGCCTAAAAACTTGGCAATTTCTCTAGGCATCGATCCAAATTTGTTCACTCCGATAGGCTGACTCGTGCATTTGCCGTTTTGAAATTTTTGGAAGAACCGGTCAGATTTTTCTTTTGTTGAACGTAAAGTTTCATATTTTTTCACTATTTCATAAAATGGTCCGTGAATAGTAAATGACCGAGGAATTTTATTTTTAGTGTTCGGAATTTTGATAAGTAGCATTTCTCCGTGATTCTCTATATCTTTTGTCGTAATGTTGTTTAATTCCTGACGCCTACAGGCACCAGTAATTCCGAATATTAATGCGACCTGAAAATAAATAAAATCATAATTAAGTTATAATAATCGTACTAGTTCCTATTATATCAACACTCACAATACCGCCTACAAATATTATAATAATGAATACAAAACTAAATAGTGGAACTGACCTTTGTCGCTAGATATTGATTATCCGGTGCTTCTTTAATGAACTTCTCCACTTCATTAGGTGTTAAAAACCTTGGATTTTCGACTGTAAAAGCCGTCTGAACGTCTTTTCAAGAATGCAGTTAGATTGGTGAACGCTTTGATGTCAATTTCATTTTTATTCTGCACGGTACTCTTCAACATAGAATATATACACCAAAGCGAACTAGGTTTATACCTCTTCGCCAGTTCACTAAAGTAAGCCATGAACACGTTCTCTGAGAAAGAGCATGCATTTTTGCTATTTTTCCATTGAATAAAATTTGCGTAGGCTTGCATGTATTTATCTTTTGATTTTGACGGCAAAAGACTATCACTCGCATTTTGCGCTTCAACTATGATATCTGGCGGCGTACACTCGATAAGTTATTCTTCGTTATCTAAATTCGACATTTTACAAAACAACACTAACGAAATGCAATACTGTGAATAAACTTAACAAACAGAAACCCATTTAAAAGATGGCGGCCGTAATTTTATTTTTTCGCGCGCTCAGCGCTGCATGCGCGCGCAAGTCTGAGATAAGGGCACCGGCAAAGTAGCTAATCAGCCACATATTTATAAATTTTGAAATTGGGTATTTATAGGTAAAAATACACCGTCAAAATATAAATACCAACAAGCTAACAAGCAGTTTCATGAAATTCTTTAATTATTTATCACATTTTGAATTGAATTTTATATTTACGCAAATAACTACTTAGCTGTTTTCGAAACATTAATACTTCTTGCTAATATTTAAAAAGATATGTAATGAAAAGGCACTAGTGCGATAATGTAATGTAAAAGGCACGGCATGGGTAATATTCTGCATTATCAGTGTAAATACGCTGTAATAAGACCTACTTTACGAGCAGGTGTGTTGAAATAGTACATTATGATACAAGTGTGGTATGTTGGTCATTACACTCGAGTCGGTTTTTAAGCCTGAGCCGAAGGCGAAGGCTTAATGGAGACGAGAAGTGTAATGACCAATGCTCACGTGTTTCATACGACGTTTTTCAACACACTTGCGAGGAAAAGTTAATAAAACTAAAGAAATGCAATACTGTGAATAAACTTAACAAACAGAAACCCATTTAAAAGATGGCGGCCGTAATTTTATTTTTTCGCGCGCTCAGCGCTGCATGCGCGCGCAAGTCTGAGATAAGGGCACCGGCAAAGTAGCTAATCAGCCACATATTTATAAATTTTGAAATTGGGTATTTATAGGTAAAAATACACCGTCAAAATATAAATACCAACAAGCTAACAAGCAGTTTCATGAAATTTTTTAATTATTTATCACATTTTGAATTGAATTTTATATTTACGCAAATAACTACTTAGCTGTTTTTGAAACATTAATACTTCTTGCTAATATTTAAAAAGATATGTAATGAAAAGGCACTAGTGCGATAATGTAATGTAAAAGGCACGGCATGGGTAATATTCTGCATTATCAGTGTAAATACGCTGTAATAAGACCTACTTTACGAGCAGGTGTGTTGAAAAATATATTATAATATAGCTCCTCATACAAAGATAATTGTATAAAATAACTTTTTTACCATAACGATACAGTTATTTTTCTTTTTGGGAAAGGCAAGGGTCTTGCAACCGTACAGCCAAAGAGTTTGATAGTCAGTGGCGACGGCGCGGCGCGGCGGCGGCGGCGTAGCGCGCGCATGCGCTGTTATACGGTTAGTTTGGCGCCAATTGATAAGTTTTGTTTCAGTCAATTAAGCACTGAAATTGTTGAAATACTTGTTACATTCGCATAAAAATGTCAGAAAGTAGTGATTTTGAAGAGAATGCGACTCCGCCCGATATTTTAAGTGCGGCGAAAAACAACCTATTGCCAGCTAAGTCAAGAAAAGTATATGATAGATGCTACGAGGAGTTTATCGATTGGAAAACGCAGAAAAAAGCTGCTTCGTTTTCGGAAAACGTGGCGATGGCCTATTTTCAGGAATTATCTGACAGATATAAGTGTTCGTCATTGTGGACGAAATACTCCATGCTAAAGAGTACAATAAGCATAAACCACGAAGTCGATATATCCAAATACTCAAAGCTAATCGCGTTTTTGAAAAGAAAATCACAAGGATTTAAATCGAAGAAAGCGAAGACGTTTTCCGCCGAACAATTACGTAAATTCTTAAACGAACCTCCCGGATATGAACATCTTTTATCGAAGGTACATATGTTAATTAGATTTTAGATGGATTTTAGTAAAAGTGAAATGTAATTGGGGTTTGTCGTTCTTGGGTTTTAATTTAATTTAGTTTGTTTCAGATTGCACTTATTTTCGGTATCATGGGTTCCTGTCGGAGACAAGAACTCTATAATGTGCAGTTTCAGCACGTGGAAGTTCATAAAAATACAATTTTAGTGAAAATTCGCAATACCAAAACTAACATAGACCGCTCTTTTGGTATTACAGGGAAATACTATGAGTTATGTAAAAATACATATCACTACGGCCCGATCCGTGTCAAGCTCCCTGCTTCTTTATAAACTACCAACGTGGCAAATGCTCTCAACAGAGAGTTGGCATCAATAAATTTGGAGCTTTAAGTAAAACTATAGCTGATTATCTACAACTTCCGAACTCAGACCAGTACACTGGCCATTGTTTTAGACGAACATCGGCAACCCTGCTCATTGACGCCGGCGGAGATATTACAATATTAAAGCGTCATGGTGGATGGAAATCGACGACAGTGGCAGAAGGTTATATAGATGATTCTATGAATAACAAAATCTTACTTTCATATTCCATTCTGAACTCAATAGAAAACAAAAAGAATGAAATTAATATCAATTTTCCAAAAGCCCCGACAGCAAGTACGAGCTCCTCTAATGCCAATGCCTGCCCAGCAATACAAATGCAATTCCAAAATGCAATAATTCCTGAAAATAGGCCATCACCACGTTTTCCGAAAACGAAGCAGCTTTTTTCTGCGTTTTCCAATCGATAAACTCCTCGTAGCATCTATCATATACTTTTCTTGACTTAGCTGGCAATAGGTTGTTTTTCGCCGCACTTAAAATATCGGACGGAGTCGCATTCTCGTCAAAATCACTACTTTCTGACATTTTTATGCGAATGTAACAAGTATTTCAACAATTTCAGTGCTTAATTGACTGAAACAAAACTTATCAATTGGCGCCAAACTAACCGTATAACAACGCATGCGCGCGCTGCGCCGCCGCCGCCGCCGCGCCGCGCCGTCGCCACAGACTATCAAACTCTTTGGCTGTACGGTTGCAAGACCCTTGCCTTTCCCAAAAAGAAAAAGAACTGTATCGTTATGGTAAAAAAGTTATTTTATACAATTATCTTTGTATGAGGAGCTATATTATAATATATTTTTAGGGTTCCGTACCCGAAGGGTTCCAAACGGGACCCTATTACTAAGACTTCGCTGTCCGTCCGTCCGTCCGTCCGTCCGTCTGTCACCAGGCTGTATCTCAAGAACCTAGCTAGCTAGAGAGTTGAAATTTTCACAGATTATGTATTTCTGTTGCCGCTATAACAACAAATACTAAAAAAACAGGATAAAAGAAATATTTAAGGGGGCTCCCATACAACAATTCTTTCAATACCACATACAAACTTATGGATGCACCTGGTTACGTACATGGAGTGTGAAAGTAACCGCACCAATAACTTTGTAAACAATATTTTGCTGTGTAAAATCCAAACTATTCACTCCACACCATCGCTTCCATTGAACGGTGGTACGGAACCCTTCGTGCGCGATTTAGACTCGCACTTGACCGGTTTTTTTAATTTGGTTACGGTATTGAGTTTATAAAGTATATCAATATGAATTCGTTTTGACGTTTATAATTCGAATTTTATGACATGAGAGTAGATAAATGAAATAAAAATAATAAAAATAAATATTAGACGACAATCTTACACAAATCGAACTAGGCCCATACTAAGCTCAATAAGGCTTGTGTTAAGGGTACTAGACGACGATATATTTCACCATCATCATTATATTCAGCCCACATCGACCCACCGCTGGGCATAGGCCTCTTCTCTAAAGCGCCAATCTCCCCGGTCCTGTGCCAATCGCGCCCAGCGGGATCCCGACGACTTGATGATATCGTCGGACCATCGGGCTGGTGGTCTGCCCACTGGCCTTGTCGCTCCCCGTGGCCACCAGTCTGTGACTGCTCTGGTCCACCGTCCTTCTTCCCGTCTAGCCAATTGTCCCGCCCATCTCCACTTCAATCTCGTCATCCTTTTGCCTACATCTGCGACCTTCGTTTTCCGTCGAATTTCGTCGTTTGGCACACGGTCAACGAGAGAGGTACCTACCCAATATGGAACGCTCCATCGCTATTTGTACTACTTTAATAGTATCCACATTAATTATGCTTTGGGAGCGTCCATGTTTCGACTCCATAGGTTAGGATGGGCAAAACACATTGGTTATAAACCTTGGTCCTCAGGCACGATACATTTAATAGAGATAAATACTAATTAAATGTAAATACAAAGAAAACATTTAAGCCTATGAAACTAATATTCATGCCCATCACACAAATACATGTATTTGCCCTTCCCGGGATTTCGCTTCGTAGGCTAGGCTAAACCGGTCGTCAATGGAATGGAATGATCAAGAACAGCGGAATTTCCTGAAAAAATACTGAATTGCGCGACAAAATTACTGAATGGTTTATCCACCGCTTAGACATAGCCTGTTAGTGAGGAGATATCGCTTAAAATATCGATTAATCTAAGTAATCGATACACTCTTCAAACATTTGTGAATTAGATGCCAGTAAATTTGGATAGATCATGACATTATTTTTTCAAATTTCTCTCGATTATTTCCGATTGTTTTGGTAAAAAGTGTTTAAAAAGTGTATTTTAGGTTAATAAATCCCAGATTTGCTGCGTTTGGGCTTTTCAAAAGGGAAATATTAAACTGCACATCAAAAATACCTATTTGCACAGCAAACATCAGGGAAAAATGCTGCGGTAGCTTAGGTGAAGGGTAAAGGGAGTGAGCGAAGCGAAGCACCCTTTATCTTTCGTGTTAGGTTGAAACTAAAGTACACATAAAATATTTCAAACATAAAAAGTGTTTTTGTTGATCCTTTCTTGCTGTGCAAATCAGTATTTTTGATGTGCGATTAAATACTAGCCATTTAAAAACTCTTCTTCCATGGTTGTTTCCAGCCTGCCCAGACAAGATGCAATTCGCTAATATCACTCGTTGTCGACGCTAAGAAAATGTATGCGTTTTGACCTTTTCCTTATTTTCTCGTCAAATCGCATTAGTTTTCTTTACAGCGTCGACGGCGGGTGATGTTAGCGAATTGAATATTGTCTATGGGGGCAAGGGCGCACAATTGAACGTCCACCGCCCTGTATTGGAAAAGGCGTGACGCTATATTTGTTCGCAGGTAGGGTACGAGATGCTTGCGCAGGCGCAGAGAGACCTCACGCCGGAGCAGGCCGCCACCACGCTGCGAGCCAGTGCGCACGACACGCATTACAAGGACGACAGGAAATGACAAAATGGATCTAGTATATACTATTTTTTTGTACCTATTTAAGTAAATTTTGCTGCCTTCAAGCCCTGGCTCATGCCATGGCGAAAATATCACCTAATGGCGTATAAACCAGGGCTATAAGGGTTTGTTTGAGTTGTTTCATGAAAGTGCTTAAAAATTAATTATGTTTTTTTCTGCCTTCGTAAAAAGCCCTTTATTTAGATTTTGACCTTCGGTTCCATACTCTTTTTCAGTACCTACCTACTTGCTCGACGTGGTACGCATGTGAAGTCCAGATGTCGTTTGTTAATCATTTCTCGGCTTGCTAGGCTAGTAATTCAACAAGTCGAAAACTTAAAAAATAAAGAAAAAAATACTTTATTAAAAACAAGCTTTTATTAAAAATTAAGTAAAAAGTTTAAAATAAATTAACTCCAATAACAAATATATCACTTTATAAGTTCATTGTAACCTTTAACGATAATTAAGCTCCTTCGTCTACGACAAAATAATTACATACCGTACATAATTATATATTTTTAACATGAAAACCTTCACACTTCCCAGTTTCCCAGTCCCAATTTCATAAATAAAAGCGTGTTACATTGTGATAGCGAGAGGAAAAGAAGGTGCTAAATGTTCTTAATCATACCATCAAAATGTAACACGCTTTTATGTATGAAATTGAGACTGTGATAAAAACGGGAAGATTCAACAATTAAAGTGTAAAGGTTTTCATGTTAAAAATATATAATTATGAACGGCATGTAATTATTTTGACGTAGACGAAGAAGCTTAATTATCGTTAAAGGTTACAATGAACTTATAAAGTGATATATTTGTTATTGGTGTTAATTTATTTTAAAATTTTTAATAAAAGCTTGTTTTAAAAAAAAGTATTTTTTTATTTTTTTTATTTTTAACTTTTTAGTATTTTTAAATCGAGATTTACTACGACGTAGTTCGTAGCACGTAGTAGCGTGTTTCCGTTATGTAGTTCGTAGTACGTTCACATAATATGTGCTGCTTTGAGCACTTAAAGTTTATGTATTTTATTTATTTTTATATGTATTTTTTTTACATATTTGTAGTAAGGTAAAATAATGTTTAAACTAGTTATGTAATCACCAGTTATTTATTTGTAGCGTTTCTCATTCTATCCATTTCTTTTAATGCATCAACATTACAAGGTTTCTTCGAAGTCAACTTCGAGCAGTCAAGTTCTTCGATTTGAAGACCTGCTAAAGACTTAACTCGGCTTTGGGGTCGGACATCTAGTATCAAAGTACTCGTCAAAACAAATTAAACTAGCCCAAACTCGATGGGCTTGCTTCGATTAATTATGGAGTTCCTATGGGCAACCTTCCAGCTCCATCATCAGACCCTGGTTACCATCTAGTGTCAAAGTACTCGTCAAGACAAATTAAACGAGTCCAAACTCGATGGGGTTGCGTCATTTAATTATGGAGTTCTTATTTGCCACCTTCCAGCTACATCATCAGACCCTGGTTACCATCTAGTGTCAAAGTACTCGTCAAGACAAATTAAACGAGTCCAAACTCGATAGGGTTGCGTCATTTAATTATGGAGTTCTTATTTGCCACCTTCCAGCTCCATCATCAGACCCTGGTTACCATCTAGTGTCAAAATACTCGTCAAGACAAATTAAACGAGCCCAAACTCGATGGGGTTGCTTCGTTTAATTATGGAGTTCCTATGGGCCACCTTCCACCTCCATCATCAGACCCTGGTTACCATCTAGTGTCAAAGTACTCGTCAAGACAAATTAAACGAGCCCAAACTCGATGGGGTTGCATTTAATTATGGAGTTATTATTTGCCACCTTCCAGCTCCATCATCAGATCAGCTCTATATCATAATAATATTGCATTGTCATCCGATTTATACATGCATGCAAAATTCCAGCTCAATCGGAAACCGGGAAATGGATCAAATTTATCTTGCAAGATTTGATTACAGACAGACAGACAGACAACGGGACAGGTGAAACTATATAAAAGCTTGGAAAAAGACCCGACTTCAAGCATTACTTTCTCCGGTCGGGATGCGAATGTCGTCATAACACGGAGGAGAGATCTGTCTTCTGAAAGTCAAATCCACAAATATTACAGGACATAAACAAATACAAGTTTAAGCCAGAATTTATCTCATGACTTTGTCATTGTCACCGTAAACACCACTGGAAAGTCACAGGAAAGCAATAATACTTGGTATTTTTTATTTTCCGGCCAACAGAGAAATGAAAGGGATACTTATGCAATTTGGTTTACCTGGATGACATCATAGTTTCAGTTTTTAGGGTTCCGTACCTTAAAAGCAAAAAGGGACCCTTATAGAACCCGTTGTCCGTCTGTCCGTGTGTCAAGACCTTTTTATCGGGAACGCGTGGAGGGTTCAAGTTGAAATTGATATTAATTACTCAAGTAGGGGGTCCTTTAAAGCTGTGCAAAAATCAAGCTTCTAGGTTAACGCAATCAAACGATACGACCGTTTATGCTGTAAAAAGTATGATTTTTATAGTACTCTCAAGGGAAACAAAACATTCCGGGTAAAGGTAACGGGTACTTTCCGTTGACCTAGAATCATGAAATTTGGCACAGAGCAAGGTCAAAGGGAAACATCTCAAAACTGTATATCTGTCTGTTATTTTCGACTGTCTGTAGCACTGGTCTGCATACGCGTTTCTTGATACTGTATGCAGGCAATGCAACTTTTTCGGTCGCTTGATTTAGGCTTACCTATCCTTCAAGCTACTGTTCAAACATTCTGCCTTCAGCCTTAACGTGGGTACAGCTTTGCGTATCTTTTGGCTTGCGGCAATAGTTGGAACTAATGCTTTTCGACTGTTTCGGTGCATTAAGTTGCGCAGAACTGGCACTCCCCTGTAAACGTTTGTCGTGTGACGACAAAAACCTAACCAGAACCTAACAGAAAACAACCAGAATAAAATTTAGTAGTAACAGTTTATTAGATATTTACAGTGAAGACGATAAAAAAATGATACGAGGATGAGGATGGATGAGATGTGAACAGGTTTTTATAAAATATAGATTAGATATAGAAAAAGATGAAGCGGAGGACACGGAGAGTAGGTGACCGGTAGGGTGACGAACAGGATGCTGGTCTATTTGTTGGTGAAGATGTTGTCGAGATCGTCGTTGTAGGAACGGTAGCGGCGTATTTGTAGTTACGGCTCGCAGGATCCCGTTGTAGGAGTGGAACGGTAGCGGGCGTATTTGGAGTTACGGCTCGCAGGATCCCGTTGTAGGAATGGAAAGGTAGCGGGCGTATTTGTAGTTACGGCTCGCAGTATCCCGTTGTAGGAGTGGCTCGCAGAATCGTGCTTTGAAGGAAACGGCTCGCAGGATCCCGTTGCTTGAAGGATTGTTTGAAGGTTTGAGGGAGTTTGAAGGCTCGCAGGATCCCGGGGTAGTGCGACCCCGGGATAAGGCCTTTAAGTGGTACTTCTAGTTCAGAAGCTGACGTGAGACTCCAGAATTTCAGAAATGTTCCGCTTTTATACCCTTTTTGGAGAGTTCTAAAAATTATTTAAATTAAACGTAATTTTTGTGAGTGGCCAAGAGAGAAAAAGTATTTTTGTAAAAGTATTGCAGCAAACATATCAGACCGCTAACGAGTTTGAATGGGCATTGCCATGACAACCAGATAAACAAAGACGTCAATCAATGTCAAAGTTTAGTTTCAGGCTCGTAATACGATAAACAACAATAAAACCATGAAGTAAATTACATAACAGCGAAAGGAAAAAGGGTAGCGCACCAGCGCGCATATATATATATATATATATATATACGAATATATACAAGGTCACCAAAGGTAAGCCCCTTCGCTATCGATTTAGAAGTGCTGATAGCATGAAAATGCAAAGCGAAAATGATTTGTTAATGTATTCTTATGGTTTAAAACGTTACAGGGTCCTATGAAAATAAAGGTGATACCCAATATCAGACTATGCAGCTCAGCAAGAATATAGCTGAAAAGCATGAAAGCATGACAGAGCAAGGTACCCTGAAGGACAAACAAAAAAGACTGATGGTGGAGCTGGAGCTAAGGGATAGGAAGCAAGAATAGCATGTAAGTAGCATAACACTACACGTTACTCACGCGTGAAAAGATCGTTGAAAGACTGTTTACTATTACTGTATTACTAGACTTACTAAAGAATAAATTATATAACTATCTTCTCTGCCTAGAGTCTGGCTAGACTAAAAAACATCGCAAAGCGCGGCGAATTAAAAAATATTATGCTTGACACTAATCAAAAAGTATTATGCTAGTCTATGTTACCGGCAAAATAAAAAATACACGCTTGGTACCCATAAATTTCACCGTGTATGAGTCGTCTGTCTTAATCTATGGTCTGTGAACACAGCCTTATCTACAAGTATGTACGGAACCCTTGGTGGGCGAGTCCGACTCGCACTTGACCGTTCATTTTTTCATTTAGAAGCCTTACTACAGGACCAATTTCGAATTTTCAAAAAATTCAATATATTTTTTGAATCGGTTCGCAAATAGAAATTAAAAATACAACCCAATTGGGGTTTTTTATGTCTTTTAAAAAGGATCAAAAAAAACTCGAGAGTGTATTTATTTTTAATTTAATTGTGATGTCGGATTTGAGTCTGTCCTGAAGTGCTGAATACTTGAAAGCTGGTTCCAAGCTTGTCTGGTTAGGTAAGGATAGATTAAGTTAGGTAAGTTTAGAAAGGAAAGAAGGAGTTATTAGGTTACGTTAGGTTAGTGCGTCAAAAGAAGGTAGATTAGGTAAGGATATGTAAGTTAGGTCAGGATAAGTTAGGATAGGTTAAGTTAAGTGACGTCCAGCATATTTCCCCTCGATCTCGGCAGCACTGGAGCCGGGGCTGACTCTGACATGATGTGCACTAACCACACGTGAAACTCTTCGTTTGCGGTCGACTTCGGCTTCTTGAATCCGTAGTTCTTGAACTTGCACGCCGCGGGGAACAGGGCTGTCGTCAACACTGGCAATGGTAACACAAAACAGTTTATCTACACACGTATCATAAACCCTCTTTACTGCGTCCAAAAACCGCACGTTACGACCAGCATAATGATAAACTTCTTGGTAAAAACTTATTTCTTATCTGAATATTGATCATATGACCATAATGTACGAAAATTTGTCAAATTATGACATTCAAATTTCGAACGCCGACGCCCGCCTGCGTGCCGCCCCTAGTTTGTCTGTGAAGTTGGTACTACAGAACAAGCTAAACAACTGCTGAGCAATGATCAATGCCACAATGCGGTGGAACATGCGGTTCCTGAACACATTCATATTTTCCTTATTGCACACAAAACTTATAAAAAAACAATAGTTACATGAAAATAGTGTACAAAGGCGAGCTTATCTCTAATAAGAGATCTCTTCCAGAAAACCAAGATGAGATGGCAAAGGTTGATTGCTGAGCAAGGGAAGACCTATGCGTACTACAATATAAGGAAATAAACAAGTACTAAGTAAATAAAATAAATAATATAATTACTATGATAATATACTAAATACTTATAATAAACTATATATACCAATAAATACTTACATGCATAATACCTATAACTCTAAAGGGAGAGGTAATGCTTCTTCTCACGACTTTTAAATATATTCAGAGTTGGACTGTCTCTGATGGTGCAGGGGAGTGCATTCCACAACCGAATGGCCCGAAGTCTAAGC
Organism: Argyresthia goedartella; assembly: GCA_949825045.1. Taxonomy (NCBI): domain Eukaryota; kingdom Metazoa; phylum Arthropoda; class Insecta; order Lepidoptera; family Argyresthiidae; genus Argyresthia; species Argyresthia goedartella. The sequence continues at coordinate 24,219,793 of OX463832.1, forward strand.
CCGTGCTCATAGGCCGCGGTGTTATGCTGTGGGGTAGTGAGCATGGAAATAGCACAAGTTCTCCGAGGCCTGCTGGAAGAATGAAATTTATAACCGTCTCGTAGGAAGGTTGGATAGCGTGGATTCCGTAAAATGTTGTAGAGGAAATAGAGGATGTGAGAATCCCGGCGAAGACGGATCGGCAGCCATTTCAACTCCCTGCGATGTTGTGAAACATGGTCGTATTTGCGCAGCCCGGAGATAAACCGAATCCCGAGATTTCGAAGACGTTCGAGTTTGTTCAGTATATCTTCATTAGCACTGACCTAGCAAACATCAACATAATCGCTGAGGGGTAGATGAAGAGACTGGGCGAGACTGATTTTGGTATGTCGAGGCAAATAGAACTGAAGTCTCCTGAATGAGTGAAAAGTAGAAAATCAAAGAGAGCTTATAATATGTATGTAGATAAACTAGTGTATGTAACTGTACATAATTAGGCATTAAAACTCTCGAGTGATATTATTATATAAACCCACTCTCGATTGTTAATGCCCTCCATTATGTAGCAGTCACATAAACTAATATAATAGACATTAAGGTCTAACATAGCGATATTGTGGACATACCGCGGAATTCCGACTATAAACCCAGAATAACATCGAATTTTAAGGGGGTAATTTTAAATGGCAACAAATATAATGATCACCAAAATATTTTTTTCCGACCCAAAATGGATAAATGAACACCAAAAGTTGCAAAAAATATCAGGGCAAAATACTGCGGTAGCTTAGGTGGAGGGTAAAGGGGGTGAGCGAAGCGAAGCCCCCTTTATTTTTCGTGTTAGGTTGAACATGTAAGAACAACAAAAAATACTTAAAACATAAACGTACACAAAACATAAAAAGAAGTTTGGTGATCATTTATCCAAACACAATTTGGTGGACATTTATCCATTCTGGCAGTCATTTCGAATTTATTGGTAGTGAAATAGGTGCGTTTTTGGTAATCGTTTAAACATAAGCCATTTTAAATCAATACAGCGGCTGAGGTCTAGCTAGCGGTTATCGCTCGTCGGAAATAATCAGCGAATAAACCCAGGTGGCCTGGAAACTTTGGGAATTGGATCGCGATTTTGAATTGTAACACTTTATTCAGGTTCAAATCTGGGGGCAACATCTGACCGAGTCGAGTACAAAAAGAAATAATTTTAATTTGTTCAGAATTATGTCCATTCCTACACCATTCTGTAACACAACTTAACAAACATAACATAGCGTCACGCCGTTTACCATACGCGGTGGCAGAGGCACAATTGCACCCACTTTTAGCCAGTTATTCGATATTCCATTTGTGACAGGGGGCTAGCCCATCGCCGCAGCTATGAGGTAATGAAGTTTTCCATCAGCGTTACCCAAGTATCACAAAGGTTCTGTGTAACAGCATTTTTACAGTACATCTTGGACACATTAGCTGCTAAAAATTGCTGCTAACAGCATTATATGGGCATATAATGCTGATATAACTCTAATTTGGGCACAAATTACGTGGCACATTGCTGTACAATAGAATTATAATAGCATTGTATTAGCAATAATAAAGGTAACAGCTACTCCAAGTGCTGAATATTGCCTGAATAACGAAGCACGTGGCACGTATTATAGCTAATGTCTTGCCATTCTCATACTCATTCGCGAAATTGGAATAAGTGTGGATATCAGAAATGCTGTATCGAAGCTAAAATTAAATTATCAGTGAAATTATGGTAAGCAGAAACGCAATTTTTATTTATTCAGTACGAGAGCGTTGAAGTGCTATTATGCGCTGAAATGAAGATGTTTTAGTGGCCATTTTGTGGATAAATAATAAATGTAATACGTTAATGAAAATTTGGGTTATTTCAATTATGAGTTAAATTTGATCGGGAATGTTACTTTATTGTGAAATATCATACATATTTAGATCAAAATTTTACGTGCTCTTATAATATCTTAAATATGCTATTTTCAAGTTTTTTTACATATAAATTTTTACATTTAAGCATATTTATTTATTTTGATCTAATTCAGTTCAAGAAGAAATTTTCTAAATAAACATAATGTATAAAAGCTAAATACATCTTCACAATAAAACGCATCACGTTATTAAAAAGGCAGATAAACAAGTGGTCAGTTTAACTTTAAGTTAGTTCTAAACGCTGAATAAATGTCCATGTGTGCGTGGCTTATAATGGTAAATCATAACTCAAAATTCCGACATAAATTCCATTATTCAGCCCAGGTCTGAATTAAAGGGCACGAGTGTACAGATTTATAGCAGTGCGCTGCTGTCTAACTGCATAAAAGGTCACATTTGGTACAACTTTGGCCTAGATATTAATGCTATACGAGTTATGGCGTAAAAGTGGACATTTAAGCAGCATAGAGCATAATATCTTTGTTAATAGACTCCACATCGTGACTGTTCGCGTTAATAGGTTCTCTCTTAAAATGCAAGTGTTTTAAAGGTACACCTGTGAACCATTATTCATAAAACGGCACTATTTGTGTCCACAAAATGCGTCTTTGAAGCTGATAAGGCATAACGCTACTAAAAGCTGAATAACAGCTGATTCTGTGGCGTCTGTGTAGCACTTAATGGAATCGCAGTACAGAGTAATGCATTATATTGGGTCTCGTTATTTCTTATGCAGCAGTAAACACTAATAAGTCGTTAAAAGTGCTTAACATCCGATGTGGACCTTGTGTGGAATTATATAATGAAGTTTTGTGCTACTTGGGTATTACGTATCTCATTGGTTGGTCAGCACCGGGATTCGAACCTGAACTGTCTGCGTGAGAAGCAAGCGTGTAGCCCGCTAGAACACGGAGCTTTCACTTCTGAAACTGTGTATTAAATCCTCGGATTCCGGGCAAGTCCATATTATTACCAAGTACCTATCTCAAGTGCCAAAAATACCTCTGCTTAATCCAATCACTGCTTATTTAACATAACATTTCTACCGGCTGTTTCGAGTATGGAGCGACATTTTTTGTGGTTATTTTCTCTTTCTTCTTCTCAACTTTCACTATGAAACCCATTTGATCAGAGCAACGTTAGTCTACATTTCCGAGCTTCTGGCCCCACACTAGGATACTCTGTGTCGAGGGAACCAGACACGGCGACGTCACACACAATTATTAACAACCAATATCTGCAGATTTTATCTCTTGCCAACCCGATGTGTATCCTTAACCGCCGCCGGCTACTGAAACATTTTAAATGATTAAAAGTACTTACCTAAAAAAGCTAATATATGAACCTTAACCATATCGGTACGTTCGCGTCACAGCGGCAAGTGCTGTTTAAATAGCGACACTGAAGGAACGTGGGCGCACTCAGGGGGGAGTGGAAGCCTTTTTAAACGTGCCCCTTATGGAAATAGGGTTCTAGATCGCCCAAAAGGGCAAATTCGACTCATACCTGAGAGGTCGTCAGCAGCGCATTAAGTCTGAAGAGACCGAAACTCAATGGTGTGATCTTTCCTCAGGAGTGCCTCAAGGTGGTATTCTCTCTCCTCTTCTTTTTTCAGTCTTCATAAACTCCATCTCCGACGTCCTCTCTTCTTGGTATCATCTGTACGCAGATGATCTACAAATTTATCGCCACTTTTCCCCCTGCGATGTAGTTTCATCCGTGGAGACACTGAATGCTGACCTCGAGAATGTGAAAGACTGGGGCTCATCATACGGGCTGTTAATAAACCCGAATAAATCACAAGCCATGATTTTAGGAACCAGGCACACTCTTTCCTTGTTACAAAAACCCATTGTTCCCGTATCATATAATGGCATCACAATAGAGTACACAGATAAGGCAAAAAACCTTGGGGTTATTTTTGACAACCAGCTGTCTTGGTCTCCACATGTCAGCGAGGTCAGCAGACGGGTCTTTGCGTCTTTTCACTCTCTCAGGCGTCTGCAGGACTTCTTGCCACGGCAGACCAAAATCACCCTTGCTCAGTCCCTTCTCCTGCCGCTCATCGACTACGCCAATGTCTGTTGGGCGAGTGCGAACGAAGATCTTCTGAACAAACTCGAACGACTTCAGAATCTCGGGATTCGGTTTATCTTCGGGCTGAGCAAATTCGACCATGTCTCTCAATTTCGCTAAGAGTTGGGGTGGCTTCCGATTCGTCGTCGCCGAGACTCCCATATTCTTTTTTATCTTTTCAATATATTGAAAAATCCGCGCTACCCCAGCTACCTTTGAGACCGCTTTGAGTATCTCTGTTCAGGGGATCGGCAACGGAGATCTCACACGGTCTCAATCTTAGCCACTCCAAGGCATATGAGCACTACTTCAGGTTGCAGGCGGTCCGACTGTGGAACGCACTTCCTTGTGCGATAAGAGACAGCCCCAATCTTTTCGCTTTCAAAAACCGGGTAAAAGAGCACTTCCTCTCTCTTTTGTGATAGTTGTAGTATGTATATTATTATTATATGTAAACTTTATGTACTGGTTTATGTATGTATTGATACGTATTTAGTAGTTTGGTATATACGAGTGTGTATTTTATTTACCGTATTTTATAGATATGTAATTTACTTATATGTATTTTATTATTGTTTAGATATTGTGCACTGCCTACCCTTTATTGATAAAATTTCCTGTCATGCCTTAGTTTGCTGGAAGAAATCTCTTTTTAGAGATAAGCTCGCCTTTGTACATATGTTTTCTCTTAATGTATCTTTTTTAAATAACTGTGTTCAATAAAGAATTATGAAAATTGCAGGTAGAAAGCCTTCAGCATATACCGAGGCCATGGCTCACAGTAAAGTCTTAGACAGACAACTGCAAACACAAAGTGGTTGTTTTTAGTCCGTATAGCACACGAGCTGATGCCCGCTCAATATGCGGGGACCCGGACATAGCAGGGAGCTCTGACTCCTGGCCATGGCTCATTCCATTTTTTTCCCCTCCAACAAGAAAAAGAAGAAAAAAAAAATAGGGTTCTAGCCTATATATATTTTCTGGTTTTGAAAAGTGGAGGCAATCTTTTAAGCGTTATTCCTCTACGAGGAATAACGCTTAAAAGATTCCCTTTTCACTATACGATGCTGTCATTCCCCGAGCGAGAGACATGAAGGCCCAAGATCACACAAAACCAGTGAAGAGAGCTTTGGCTAAAAAAAAAAAAAATGTTATTCACAAAGAGATAATCTCGTTTAAATACTATGTCGTTACGCGATTGGATTAATTTGGCTCGATCGTAAAAAATCCTAAACATAGTCTATATTTAAAAGGAGATTCAATAATTTTAATATAAAACTACTGATTTTTCTCATAATTTTTTTACCTAAATTTTCCTCTTTTAGAGCTACATATTAATCCTTAAAATTTATCAATTAGCTTATTTCCGTTTTTCAGTAAATTCGACCAAATTTTTAACGTCTCCGGACGGCCCGATGATATTCCGCGCCGCCCGCTACCCCGCCAGGAGACGACGGGCGAATGCGGCGCCCCTCACCTCAACAGCCAGAACTGGGCCTTAAAGTCAGTGTTAATGCAATATCAGTCTGCATCCGGGCATCAGGGCACATTCTAAGAACAACATTCGCTATAAAATCGATCGATTTGATCATGAACACGCTCGGGAGACATTTGGCACAAACGCTAGTACGAGTATACACTATCCGTGTTACCACAAAAAATATCAAACACCATTTTACCTAAAAACAAGCGTCAAATCTCATACGTTTTTGGTTTTAAACAAGTGTTGAACAGTAGTTTATTTTTTTGTGGTAACGCGAGACTTCCTAAGGCCCTTATACCCTGTATCAATATTATTTTATTATGATAAGAATGAATCTTCGTAAATTTAGTAAGTGTAAACGCGACTTATCCGGTGCTCATTCCATACAGATTAGAAATAGTAACACTTCGTAATCCAGAGATGGCGTTGGGAATAATGTCACGAAATTGCAAATAGGTTAGTTTTGGGGTTCCGTACCTTTAAAGGAAAATAGAAACCCTTAGAAATCCGTCAGTCCGTGTGTCAAGACCTTTTCATCGGGAACGCGTGGAGGGTTCAAGTTGAAATTGATATAAATTACTCAAGTTGGTAGTCCTTTAAAGCTGTGAAAAAATCAAGCTTCTTAGTAACCGCAAATAAACGATACGACCGTTTATGTTGTAAAAAAGTTGGATTTTCATAGTAATCGCAAGATAACCAAAACCTATAGGGTAATTGACCTAGAATCATGAAATTTGGCACAGAGCAAGATCTTATAGCACAAGTAAAGGGAAAAATCGGAAAACTGTTATTTTTCACTAATTGTCTATAGCACTGGCCGGATACGCGTTTTTTGATATTGTTTGCAGGCAATGCAACTTTTTCGGTCACGTGATTTAGGCTTACCTATCATTCAGCCTACTATTCAATCATTCTGCCTTCCAACCAAGCGATATAGGCCTCAAAGATGTAGTATCTCTGATTACGCCGCAACGCTGACATAGATTGTTCTACGTGATCTATCTGTATTAAACTCCATAAACTCAATATACTTTTCACACCATTCGGAAAAGTAAGTTTTGCTCCACGACGACGGGAGAGAGCAAAATACTCCTTTTCTGTTTAAGCTACTTTTTGAATTTATTCATTGGCAAGTAGCATTTACGCAATGTGCCACTTTAACACAGATCTTAATAAAAATAATCGAGTGTAATTTCATCGTAATCGATTAAAAACGAACTTGTTTCAAGTTTTAACTTTAACAACGTTTGTCGTGTAGCGACAAGAACCTAACCAGAACCTAACAAGAAACTACAACCAGGATAAAATTCAGAAATGACAGTTTATTATGTTTATTTTACAATGACTATTTAAAAAAATGATAGGAGGATGAGGATGAATGAGGTGACACAGGGTTTTTAAAAGATACAGGTATTGATATAAAAAGGGGAGCGGAGGACACGGAGAGTAGGAGGCAGAACCGAGAGCACGCGGCGGTGCTCTCGGTAGTGGAGAGAAACCTGGAGTAGTGGCGTAGTTGGTGATCCGGAGGTGGTGTAGGAGGTGGCTTGAAGGCAGCAGCACTTCAAGATGTAGGTGGTTGGAGACGGCAGCACGACGGGGTATAGATGGTTGGAGACGGCAGCACGTCAGGATATAGGTGGTTGGACACGGCAGTAAGGCAGCAGCAGCAAGCCATATAGGTGGTTGGAGACGGCAGTAAGGCAGCAGCAGCAGACAGTCAGCGACTCAACAGAGGCTCGCAGGATCCCGGGGCAGTGCGGCCCCGGGATAAAGCCTTTAGGTGATGCTTCTTTTTCAAGAGCTGAAGTGAGACTCCCCAATTTCAGAAATGTTCCGCTCTTATACCCTTTTTGGAGAGTTCTAAAAATTATTTAAATTAAAAGCAATTTTTGTGAATGGCCAAGAGGGAAAAAGTATTTTTGTAAAAGTATTGAAGTAAACATATCAGACCGCTAATGAGTTTGAATGGACATTGCCATGACAACCAGATAAACAACGACATCAAAATATGTCAGATTTTGGTTTCAGGCTCGTAATAGAGAAAACATCAAGATATCAATGAAAATTGGAACAGCTACAGATACATAAAAAGGTAGCGCACCAGCGCGCACGAAGCCCGAGATTGCAGAGTTTCGGAGAAAGCCAAATACAAGGTCACCCAACCCCTTCGACATCGATTTAACAGTGCTGATAGTGTGAAAATACGAAGTGAAAATGATTTGTTATTGTGTTCTTATGGTGTAAAACGTTACAGGGTCCTATGCAAATAAAGGTGATACGAAATATCCAGCTGTGAGATGACTGGAAAATGGCATGTAAGTAGCATAACACTACACGTTTTATGAAAACATATGAATTTTTGGTAAATATTAAAAAAAAAGTCACAAAAAATTATACGTTTTACTGAAATCAAAACCATACCATTGTTATATTCGATTCAATATTTTTTACACATTGGTAAAATACTTTACAGTCCGCCATTATAAAAAAAAAGTTTTGTTTTCGCTTCGATTGCTGTAAAAGTGGTGAGAGTATAATCCAAAGTTTAGTTATTTCATTATTTTTAGAGCATTTAATTTCAATTTTCCTCATAGTTGGTGTGAAAAGTTGTATGTGTCACTCAGGAGCAAAATCGTAAGATCCATCGCTTCACTCTGGATTTAATGTACCGCCCTCGCCGTAAATACAACATTTTGCTCCCTTGAGACACAAATAACTATTATTGCACGGTAAATCATGAGTAGAAACACATGAACACTATAATAATATTACAGTATCTGTGCTTACAGATAGGGTTTGTCCATAACACACCTTGTGAAACAGGCACATAAACTTTCTTATTTCTTTCAAAAGGTGCAGAAGAGATACCTGAGTGCAGCCCTGTGCCATATCAAAATCAGCTTCCTTGAATCGTACCTATTTAAGTAACAATTACGCCGGAACACGGTGTAAAGATAATTAAACAACACATACTTCAATGTATTGAGATAATAACTTATGCAAATAGGTAGGTACAGTGAGAAACTGCGTTATCTGGGCCGCAGATCGGGGGTGTTTTACCGCAGATTTTAAGGTTGAAGCGTCTGTTGGTCGATGTGTCGGTATGTCTGTCTGTCCGTGACATCCTAGCACCCTTACTGAAATGATTTTAATAAAACATCGGGTGGAAGTCAACTACCATTTACAGTAAACCGTATTAAAATCCGTCGGGGTTGACTTTGAGTCAACGGGTGTACTTCCCCGCGATGTTTTATTAAAATCAGTTCAGTAATTAGTCGGTCAAATACTGGACGGATTTTAATGTATTTTTGGTAGTTGGTAGTTCACTACGATGGTTCTTAGATATGTTTTGTTAAAATTGGTTAATTAGTTCCAAAGTTATCAATGAATAGTGGTCAAACTGGTGGATGTATTTTATTGCCATTTTCAGGGTTCCGTAGAGAAACAAGGAACCCTGATAGTTTCGTCAAGTCTGTCTTGTCCGTCCGTCCGTCCGTATATCACATCAACTTTATGCAGGAACTATTAAGACTACTCAATTGAAACTTGATATGTAAATGTATTCTGTGAACCGCTTTACGATTCTTATACAAAAATTAAAAAATTAAAATAATTAGCAGGAGTTATTATTTTATTTTTACTTATAGCTACTGCATTTATAGGATATGTTTTTCCTTGAGGACAAATATCTTTTTGAGGAGCTACAGTTATTACTAATCTTTTATCTGCAATTCCTTACTTAGGAACAATATTAGTAAATTGAATTTGAGGAAGATTCTCCGTTGATAATGCAACTTTAACTCGATTTTAAACATTCAATTTCCTACTACCTTTTGTTGTAGCAATAATAGTTATAATTCATTTATAATTTTTACACCAAACAGGATCTAATAATCCTTTAGGGATTAATAGAAATTTAGATAAAATTCCTTTCCACCCTTTTTTTTCTTATAAAGACTTAATTAGATTTGTAATTATATTATTTTTATTAATTATGTTAACTTTAACAAATCCTTATTTACTGGGGGATCCTGATAATTTTATCCCCGCAAATCCTTTAGTAACTCCAGTTCATATTCAACTTGAATGATACTTTTTATTTCTCTCTCTATTATTCGGCTCTCTATACATGGAAATATTTTTTTTCTTCATCAAACCTATATGTGTGGGGTATCTATAGATAGGTCTTTAAAAATGACGTCGAGGTTCCTGAAACCATTTTTCCTCAAAGTGAATTGTTACAGAGACAGACCCTTCCAAAGTGGAAAAATGTGTGTCCGGACCCCCTTTAACTTTTAACGTAAGTGAGTAAAAAATTTACAAAAAATATATGATTTATATCTCAATATACAATTTCAACGAACATTAGTTTGAACGTAATAAAATAAGCAATTTTTAAGATATGAAACATTTATAAAAAACCTCAAAGATAACTTTGTCATTCATACGGTTTATACTCCCCAATGTTAAACAAGTCTCGGCTAATGTTAATGTTAAAGGTGAAAATTTATAAATTGTAGATAGCACGGTATTCCTAGGAATCACCTTAGATAATAAGCTTCAGTGGGGCCCACACATAGATAAGCTATCAAAAAACTCAGTTCCGCAGTTTATGCAGTTAAAAAAATCTGTCTTTTTACGGACGTGGAAACAGCTAGACTAGTTTACTTCAGCTACTTCCATAGCATTGTCTTACGGCATACTGCTGTGGGGGAACGCTGCAGACATTAACATAATATTTGTGCTGCAAAAGAGGGCTGTTCGTGCAATCTACAATGTGGGTCCCAGAGAGTCACTGCGTTGTAAATTTAAGGAAATTAACATTATGACAGTGCCGTGTCAGTATATTTATGAAAACCTAATGTACGTCCACAAAAATATTGATAAATTTCCTAAGAATAGCGACAGGCACAATGTCAACACTAGAAATAGGAATAAACTAGCTATACCTACTACTAGGCTCCATAAGGTTAATGTATCTTTTAAAGGGCAATTTATTCGCTTTTACAACAAAATACCGACTGAGTTACAAGAACTGTCTGTAAATAAATTTAAAAATGTTGTTAAAAATCACTTATGTAAAAAAGGTTACTACAAAATATCAGATTATGTAGAAGACAAGAAAGCTTGGGAAGGTGTTTGCTCCAATTCTGTAAAAAATAACGTATAAAGCTGGAGGTTTCTAGTCGCCTCTTAGCCTCCAGCATTTAAAACATTGAGGTGACGGAATTCAAATTGAGTTGTATATTTCCCTGTACCTTATACATGTGTTAGTTTAAGATTTGACGTTCTCCAAATGTTACCTAAGTGTTTCTTATGGAAATAAACTCTTTTGAATTTTGAATTTTGAATACAAACACTATAAAAAAGTAAGTTACAAACATCGAGACGTCTTAGATATATTTTATTAAAATCGGTTCAGCCGTCCAAAAGTTATCAGCTTAAATAGGAAACTAGTGAACCAAATTTTCGCCGTATGGTTTCATTAATATGTTGGGGGAGTTTTAAATTGCAATGTATAGTTAACTGATACCTAGATAGGCCCAACACATTTCGATATTTACCGAACCTTATCTTCTTGCTTTTCACTCAGGAGGCTGTTACGGTTAGTATACCTCGCGCCACGAATTAAGAGCGCTGGGCGACGTTGGCGGGAATTACTGCACATATGTACAGGCATTGAAAAGTGACTACTGCGCGTTCAAGGCCACCGCCCATAACTCGTGGCGCGAGGTTTATAAACTTAACAAACTCACAGAAATAATTATAAAAATAAATAAATAAATATTAGAGGACAATCTTACAAAAATCGAACTAGGGCCATAATAAGCTCAACAAGGCTTGTGTTACGGGTACTAGACGACGATATATTTAATATACTTATGTAAATACATAGAAAACATCCAGGACTCAGAAACAAATATTCATGCTCATCACAAAAATATTTGGCCCTTACCGGGATTCGAACCCAGGACCGTCAGCTTCGTAGGCAGGGTCACTACCCGCTAGGCTGAACCGGTCGTCTGTCTAAATTTGTCTTTCGGAATCTGTAGTGTTATGTTACTTACATGCTATTTTCCAGTCTTTTCAGCTGGATACTTGCTGAGCTGTACAGCTTGTTATTTGGTATCACCTTTATTTGCATAGGACCCTGTAACGTTTTAAACCATAAGAACACAATAACAAATCATTTTCACTTCGTATTTTCACACTATCAGCACTTCTAAATCGATAGCGAAGGGGTTTACCTTTGGTGACCTTGTATTTGGCTTTCTCCGAAACTCTGCAATCTCGGGCTTCGTGCGCGCTGGTGCGCTACCCTTTTATCTTTCGCTGTTATGTAATTTTGGCTATGTGAACTTGTTAATTTTTCTATTACGAGCCTGAAACCAAAATCTGACATTTATTATGTTGTTGTTTATCTGGTTGTCATGGCAATGTCCATTCAAACTCGTTAGCGGTCTGATATGTTTGCTTCAATACTTTTACAAAAATACTTTTTTTCTCTTGGCCACTCACAAAAATTGCTTTTAATTTAAATAATTTTTAGAACTCTCCAAAAAGGGTATAAGAGCGGAACATTTCTGAAATTCTGGAGTCTCACTTCAGCTCTCAAGCGAGAAGCATCACCTAAAGGCCTTATCCCGGGGTCGCACTGCCCCGGGATCCTGCGAGCCGCTACTGCAACGCCTCCTGACTTGGCGAGCCTCTACCCTGGTCAGCGCTTCGTTGAGTCTCCACTTCCCCTGCCCGTTCTCGGCTACACCTGCACCCTGGTCAGCGCTTCGTTGAGTCTCCACTTCACCTGCCCGTTCTCGGCTACACCTGCTCATCAGTGACTTCAGGCCGACACGCTGCGGGCCTCTACCCTGGCCGGCGTTTCGCTACCAGGGCCCCTACTCCTGCTGCCCGTCGAGGTCTGATGACCGATAGGCCGCCGGCCACACTCTCCAACTGCAACTCCTACATCGCCCACCAGTGCCTCCACTGACCGGTCCACCAGACGTCTACTGCTTCATCGGTCTCCTACTCTCCGTGTCCTCCGCTTCCTTTTTTTATCTAGACATCTGTATTTTTATAAAACCTGTCTCATTTCATTCCCCTCATCTTCCTATCATTTTTCTAAAGTCATTGTATATAGCCCTAATAAACTGTCATTTCTAAATTTTATCCTGGTTGTTTTCTGTTAGGTTCTGGTTAGGTTAATATCTTTACACGACAAATCTGAAAAAAAGCGGTCAAGTGCGAGTCGCACTCGCGCACGAAGGGTTCTGTACCACCGAACGCGTATTTCCTTATCTGTATTGAATTCGTCCCCTCGTTGGGACGAATTCAAATACGGTTACGGAAATTAATTTATGCCCCGTGAGCGTATCGATTTCGTCTCCTCGTGTTGACGGTTATGGGCATTTTTTTGTATCAAAATGAAACTCCCATTTACGTATGCTCTGTCTCTCGAGCTGATAAAGACTCTATGTTCAGCTAACTAGCACCCCCAATGGTAAATATCTAGTCCTCCTCTTAAGGCCTCTTTCATCTTGACAGATGGTTCAAGCAGCGTCTGTTATACAACGCCATCGTCGCTCGTGGCTAAACCAACCGATACATGAACGGCCCCTTCGACCGCACTTCCTGCACTCGTGCTGAGAGACCGCTGTGGCAGGAGAGGTGGTCTCGCGGTTATCGCTCGTTTTTCCTAGGTCCTAAATAATAATAATAATAATAATAATAATAATAGTTGTTTATTTCCAGACTACAATGTCCAATATATAATAAAATGTTAAAAATGTCAAAATTACATTGATTAAAAAATAAAATTAATTAATTAAAATAATAATAATTTCACAAATAAATTAGTCACAACAAAGATGAGGGGCGGTGCAGGAGCCTCCATTTACGGTGCAGGGGGCTGGATTGCCATGAGCGAGCAGCCTCCAACAGCTGGTTGGTGGAGTGCGCTATGTGGGTCCGCGCGGTAGCCGTGCGCAGCTACAATAGCTATTAACAAGACTGAGAAAATGTCAGGAGAATTTATTGCAAAAACAGATTATAAAAGAAGATATGTTTTTTTTTTCATTGGTGGTAGTTTGCTGAACCGTCTTAACAGCATAGGTTTTAGAATTATATCAGTTTGAAAACTGTTGACAATAATCATATTGAATGTATCCTATAACCTCAGCAGTTTAAAATGGGAGAAATAAAACCAAGTACATACTAAAAATATATATTAAAAAGATAGTCAGGGCTTCGTAGCTCCTAAAGTTGTGGTCATATTCGTTGCAAAAACCTCATCAGCCAACAACATTTCCATGAATTTTTCCGTTTCTTCAAGATTTTCAGCAAATATATTTTGAAACAATGTCATTACACGAGTTCTATCTTCCTTACATACTTCCTTATCTTGTTGCCGAAGCCAACGCCATACAGCCTGCGTGACATGGAACATGCAACGTTTAAGGACGAGAAAAACTGCATAAGGATCTTGCACTGTTCGTTTTAAATTATAAATTGCTGGAATAGCTCTTTTTTGTAAAATAAAAAATAGTTTGAATATCCGCTGCTTTCCCCCGCAACAAGATACCATAGGACATGACACTATGAAAGTAACTAAAATATACTAGCCTAGATGTAGCCACATCTGTGTTTTTGTCTGATGTTCCTAACAGCGTCAGCCGCAGAACTTAATTTACCAGCTAATTTATCTATGTGGGGTCCCCACTGCAAGTTATTCCAAGAAACTTCGTATCATTTAGGTACTAATTCTAACGTGCTGAACTGGTCTCATCTTGCCTGACATTTGGAAGTGAGAATTTGATACACTTGGTTTTAACAGCGTTTAACAATAAATTATTAACTTTGAACCAATTCAAGGTTAAATACAATACAACATTAACATCATCAAAATCTTCTTTTTTTATTTCAATTTTGAAAACCATTGAAGTATCATCAGCAAACAACACTATGTCAGTCAATTTCTCCAGCATGAAAGCCAGATCATTAATATATACCAGGAATCAGGAAAGGGCCTAAAATGGAACCTTGTGGAACGCCAATTCTTACACCCGATCCATCAGATTTAACGCCGTTGACTTCTGCCTTTTGAATTCTATTGCTTAGGTATGATCTTAGTATATTCAACGCTTTATTTCTAACTCCGTAATTATTTAATTTCGTTCATAGCGTATTATGATCAACACAATCAAATGCCTTCGACAGATCGCAAAAAACTCCGATAGCATCCTGTGTGGCCTCCCATGCAGAATAAATATGAGATATAAGGGTAATACCTGCATCCGTAGTTGATTTACCCCTAGTGAAACCGTTATGTTTGGCGTGGAGTTGTTTTGTACGGTTGAAGTGTGTGTGTTGACACTTATTATTATTTCTTAATTAATGGCGGTCTAACATCTAGGTTAATTTCGGCAATATAACGTGTTTTTCTAGAGTCAGAGTTATGAGTCAGAGTAATTTTTTTATCAAATATAAATAAATAAATTATCTTATTCAACGTCAAAATTATACTTACTTATAACTACAAGTCAATTTAAAAAAAAAAAAAAAAAAGACTACACCGTTTCGGAAGGTGGGCCTCGGGGTTAAGAAGAAACGGCAAGAAACTCCCCCATACCTTTTTTTTTTAAAAGTGACTTTACAACAGACACTGGTTTCGGTCTAAGGAAATTCGCCGGCGAGTGATAGACTTGATCCATCGCCCCTCGTCGAATTTCTGTGCGCTGAGATGGTATGGACCATGCAGTTTTGTCATCTAAGTATTCCTTAATACTATAATAGGACTTTCTTATCAGCTCATTTTTAACATAGTTTTTGAACCTCTTTTCAGGAAGGATCATTGATTCCTGTGGTATTTTATTGTAGAAGCGATTACAGTGCCCCATGAATGATGTGCCTACTTTACTTAGTCTAAATAATGGTAGTGCTAACCTATTTTTATTTCTAGTGTTAATTGTATGGCACCTACAATTTTAAATGAAGCTATGTTTTTTCTTACATGCATGATATTCTCGTATATATATTGACAGGTAACCGTAAGTATATTAATTTCTTTGAATTTTTCTCTTAATGATTCTCTAGCATCTAATTGATATATCGCCCTGATCGCCCTTTTTTGTAAGAAAAATATCGTATTTATATCTGCTGCTCTCCCCCAGAGCAATATTCCATACGACATAATACTGTGAAAATAACTAAAGTAAACCAATCTGGCAGTTTCAACATCTGTAAGATATCTGATTTGTCTGACCGTAAAAGCGGCTGAGCTAAGTCTTCGTGCGAGATTAGTTATGTGAGGACCCCATTGAAGTTTCGAATCTATAGTGATTCCGAGAAAGATTGTGTCTTCAACGAGGTCCAATCTTTCAGATCCTATTCTAACACTGCTTTCAACCTGTCGTACATTAGGCAAACAAAATTTGATACATTTAGTCTTCTTTGAGTTTAATAACAGGTTGTTTACATTGAACCAACTTAACACATGAGAGAGTGTACTATTTGCGTCGTCTAGAATTTCTTCTTGTCTTTTCACCTTGAAAATAATAGATGTGTCATCAGCAAATAGAACATCCTGAGACATTTTTTCCACCATATAAGGCAGGTCATTCATGTACACTAAGAAAAGGAACGGACCTAAGATAGAACCCTGGGGTACACCAATATTCATATGGGTTCCAGTGGACTTGCATCTGTTTATATCTACTTTTAGTAATCTTTCCATTAAATAAGATTCCATTAATTTTAACGCATTATCTTTGATACCATAGTTCACTTCAACTTCAACGAAGTTTGAGCAAAAGAATTTGATGGTTCACACAGTCAAAGGCCTTGGAAAGATCACAGAAAATACCAACCGCATCCTGTGATCCTTCCCACGCACTATAAATGTGTTCTACTAGCGCTACTCCGGCGTCTGTTGTTGATCTGCATTTAGTGAATCCGAACTGTTTTTTGTGGAGTAGCCCAGATGCATTGAAGTGAGAGAGTAGTTGACTCAATATGACCTTTTCAAACACCTTGCTCAACACTGGCAATACAGATACAGGTCTGAAGTTGGCAGGGTCTTGTTTACTACCGGGTTTGAAAAGTGGATTTCACTGTATTTGGACAGCTTATCATAGATAACCTGGAAACTTTAGTGTTGATTTGTTGCTCCTTAGCACTACCCGGGAGGACGTGAAGGGTATCCAAGTATCTCCTTCGGACGTGAGTAACTGCCTCACGTGATGAGACTTTGTTTTCTTTATTTTTCCCATCGACAACTGACACACTCGATTTGGATTGTTTATGGCCGTCCGGCCATAAACAATCCAAACGAACGGACGGACACGCGAGTGATCCTAAAAGGGTTCCTCCTTTTTTGAGGTACGGAACCCTAAAAAGGCATACGTATATTGAAACTTAACTAATCATTGTATTCAATCTCATTACAACTGTGCAATGTTATTTAAAATTGCATTTTAATTGAACATGTAAAAAGTATGCATGATTAAATATCTCGCGAAATGCATGACTATAGCTCTTTTACATAATTTATGAAGATTATTTTTATACCACCTCCTGAGTGTGTGAAAGAGCACTTCTTTAGACAAGTTTATAAAAAGTTTTCCTTACGTTATGTAACCGACAATATACATATATGTAGAATCGGCTAAGGTCACAGCTATAGTCTAAATTGCTTACAACGGAATGTTGATCAAATATTTACTTGTAATTTGGTGTAAGTATTTTAAAGAGGTTTCTTCCTTCTAATAATACTAAGTACGTCGCGCCATTTTGAAAGAAATTTATTTTTACGACAAGAGATGAAACCGGTGTTAATCGACCTACTGTGAACGAAACTATTTGCTATAGATGTAGCGTCTATTTGGATAAGCGTTCATTGGTTTGGTCTTTTTAGTAACAATGTTTGCTGTACAGAATTAGGTAATACTCGCCATGTGTATAGTTTGTTTGTGAGAACAACAACGAACACAGCATCTGTCATAGTCATATCAACCCTGAATATTTTAAAATCGAAACTTTCGGGAAACGTTATTTTAATTATAAAAGTGATCTATCAGTGAAAAAAATATACAAAATTGCATTAGAATGAGAAATTCATTCGTTATGTCATGTGCTATTATCATACAGAATAAAATTTACATGAGAAATCATAATATGAACTCAGGCAAATTCATCAGCTACCACCGGTAAATATTAATTTATTTTATTCATATTTTTTCTTATATTTTATTATTTTCTTGGATACATGGGGATAGCGTATTTACAACAATTTATCTTTTACAAAGTTCAAGAAATATCGATAGGGATGTGAAAAAATTATTATCGATAAATTGTATAGTAAGACATAATAATGCTTAATTGCAATGATTTGATCTGTAGGTATTAATGAAATTTGATGTGCCATTAAAACTACCCTATTTATTTTAGAATTTCTCGTGAAAAAATATTGCTAAATACGTGGAATGAAATATCGGGCTGGATAGCAAAAACACGCGCGAAAACTCAAAATTTTACAGCAGAATGTTTAACCAGGAAAAAAAAACACGCATACTAATACAAACTGTTATACCAATACTAAATCTCACGTTCACATTTGTAAAATGAGTAAGAGCTCTTCACAAGGGATCCGATATTCACGATTCGTCAAAATATCCAAACAGACATTACGTCGTAGATGCTGGTTATATTTTTCAAAGGTACGCAGTACTTCATTACGGTACGTCAAGGGTCGTAGCGATCTCTAATTATTAATGGTGTGTAAATGTATTGTGAATTGATTGTTTAATTTGTAAATACACGTTTTATTTCAATTATCGATTCGAAGCGATAGCTAAGGCTTCACAACCTTCGCTTCGCCGACGACATTGTGCTGTTCGCGTCATCGGCACCAGAACTTGAGATAATGCTCCAAGATCTGAGCACTGCAAGCCTTGAGGTTGGACTAAAGATGAATCGTCAAAAACCCAACTCATGACCAACGGCTCAAAGCGTGCGGTAGTGGTTGTTGGGCAGGACATACAATACGACAACGAGTACACCTACTTGGGCCAGATATGGTCCTTCGAAAACAGCCAGGACAACGAAATCGAACGTCGTGTTTCGAACACCTGGAAGAGCTACTGGTCCATGAAGGAGCTAATGAAGGGCAACCTCCTGTTGTCCCTGAAGCGCAATCTCGTCGACATGTGCTTCCTATGGCGCTATCCTAACCCATGGCGCACAAACTTGGTCATTGATCGAACATCAGAAGTCAAGGTTTGTCAGAGGGCGATGGAGCGCAGTATTCTAGAAGTTAAACGCACAGACCGCATTAGGAACACCATACTGCGCTCCAAAACTGGTGTCGCTGACGTATATGACGCATACAGACCACAAAACTCAAGTGGAGCTGGGCCGGACACGTAAGTCGAATGCACCCAGACAGATGGGCAAAGATAGCAACGTGTATAAGTTGGAGTGGATCACTATAGCGACGACAAGATATGTGTGGGCTCGAAATGGTGAGGCCTTGGCCCAGCAGTGGGATGCCCAATAGGCTATATAAAAAAATGTTTGCTTAATTGATTATATATTTTTCAAAAATAATAATAATAATAATTTTATTTCGGAGCACAGAAGGATCTACTTAATCTATGTAAGTTTCTTCATATTACACTCAATTCAATCTTATTCATATAAATAGACTTTCAGCGATCGGAGTATACATGGAGTACTTGTCTCAAAATCCTTTCTCAAACCATCTCTTCATTCCTCCATGTAGTCTCTGCCAGGGTTCAGACTCTATCGCAACGTTAGGACGGCCAAAGCTGGTGGCGGCGTTGGTACAATTACCTTGCAAAGTCATCAGCCACTCGCTAAGCCTGTACTCTAGTTCGGCTGAGCATCTCTTCCTTGAGATTGCACTACAACCATATTCTTCTGGGTGTATATTAGCCCCTCAATTCGCATCGATTACTTTGAATCTTTTGAAAAGCTACTAAATAACTTTTCTCCTCTCTCTATAATGATACTTAGTGATATTAACCTCTGTCTTCTAAAAAATAATGCCCACTCCGCCAAACTTGAATCTATTCTAAATTCCTTTGACTTGCATATTCTTCCCCTTAGCGCTACTCACTTTCAACCACACTGTACTCCATCTCTTCTCGATGTCGTGATCATCTACAACACAGCCAAGGTAGCTTCCCATGGCCAGCTTAATACCCCTTCTCCTATCATGGCATGGTTTATCTTTCATACAAAGTCAGGATCCCTAAGCGCAAAGCCACATTTCTTGATATTCGGAGCTTCAAAGGCGTGAACCTCGATTCCCTTAAATCCGATGCCTCATCTGTTGATTGGACCCCTGTCATCAATAGCGAGACCGCTGATGACAAAATTCTGAATTTCAACTCAATTGTCCTGGGGCTGTTCGACAAGCACGCACCAATGAAAAATGTCAGGGTAAAACATCTCCCTGCCCCGTGGTTGACGGACACCATCAAGCGTTTAATGGTAAAAAGTAAACGTGCGAAAGGGCCATATAAGAGAGATACAACCAATGAGAATCTTCTAGCTTGTAAACGCCTCCGTAACCTGTGCAACCGCATGTTCCGCCAGGCGACGCCACAACCATGAGCGTATAGAGATGTACATCCCAGCTCAGGACTGGAAGTTCCTAAAAACCCTTGGTTTTGGCAAGTCTTCTTCGGGTAATACCGATCTCAACGGTCTCAGCCAGTTTTTTCTCTTCCCTTCGTAATAGACCCAGCCGCTAATGAGGCAACCATTCTTTGTCTACGATTGAGGGCAGCAGTCTGCACCACATCGTTGAACTTCAGGCTCGTTGGAATCGGCACAGTTAGGAAGGCAGTACTAGCTACCACTTCCAAAGTGGCTGGTGACGACCACGTCAGCCATCAGATGATCCACAGCGTCCTTGATGAGTTGCTTCTTCCAATTACCCACATTATCATCTTCTCTCTATTTGTTAGCTCTTTTCCTAGTCTGTGGAAGAAAGCACTCGTCATCCCACTGCCCCAAAATTCAAATCCTTCCTCCTTCAAAGATTATTGGCTCATATCTATCTTACCCATTCTCTCCAAATTCTTTGAATCCACAGTCCACTTCCAGCTCTCCTCCTACCTTTCATCAAACAAACATCTCAATCCATTCCAATCTAGGTTCGAACCCGGGCCACAGAATTTTAAAATTCAGTGATGATATAATAATAATAATAATAATTCTTTATTGCAAAGAAAACACTATGGAAAATATATCAAGAATAATATTTAAAGGTGAGCATATTTCTAAAGAGAAATTTCTTGCAACTCACCTGCGAGGAAAGGAAAAATATATATAGAGAGGTAGTCCCAGTGTACAATTAAGAGTCAAAAGAAATCAATAAAGTCCATATACTATCAGATAAATCACAATACATCCTACACACTTACTATAAAATAAATTAATAGTATACAATAAATACACATACATACTATAAGATGTGGAAGAGAGGAGATGCTGATTCATTTTTTTCTTAAGTGAACAAGGATGTGCAATCCCTAATAGCGCAAGGAATTGCATTCCACAAACGTATTGCCCTTAACCTAAGCGAGTGCTCGTAAGCAACAGTGTTGTGCTGAGGAATTGACAAAAGTGACACCGTGTGAGATCTCCGAAGTCTATCCCCAGAGAAAAGAAACTCAAAATGTTCACGAAGATATGCGGGATAGGGTGGATTTCTCAAAATATGGAAGAGGAAGGAGAGAATGTGCATATCACGACGAAGTCGGATCGGGAGCCAGCCTAATTCCCTGCGATATTGGGACACGTGGTTATACTTGCGAAGACCGAACGAAGATAAACCGAACCCCGAGATTTTGAAGTCGCTCGAATTTGTTCAGTAGAACTTCGTTCGCGCTGGCCCAGCAAACATCGGCGTAGTCAATTAAAGGCAGAAGAAGGGTCTGAGCTAGCATGATTTTAGTCTGCCTAGGCAAGAAGTACTGCAAACGCCGAAGGGTGCAAAGACTCTTTCATTTGTGGCAAGAACTACAAGTGCAGCAGCGGGAACCTAAGTACTTGTATACATAAAAGTATTGTAATGGCGATGGCATACAATACAGTGATTTATTGCCGATTAACACATAATTATTATCCTAAGCAGGCAAATGTAACACTTACATGATGTATTATTTCATCTGTTTGTAATATTGACAGGTATTTAAAAGAAATATGAACTAAAGCGGATTTATGAAATACTTTTAATTGTTATGAATTAACCGATATAAATAGGAATGTTGTTTCCACAGAGCACTGAATAATCACGCGCGCGCCCCTGCTAGAGACGGCAGTAATTGCAACATTCGTGCTGCGCAGTTGCGCTGAGCGCAACTACGGTAGGAAAAGGCCTTCAGTGTTCAGTTTCTTTTTGCACGTTGTGGAGTGAACATCATTAAAAAACCGGTCAAGTGCGAGTCTAAATCGCGCACGAAGGGTTCCGTACCACCGTTCAATGGAAGCGATGGTGTGGAGTGAATAGTTTGGATTTTACACAGCAAAATATTGTTTACAAAGTTATTGGTGCGGTTACTTTCACTCTCCATGTACGTAACCAGGTGCATCCATAAATTTGTATGTGGTATTGAAAGAATTGTTGTATGGGAGCCCCCTTAAATATTTCTTTTATCCTGTTTTTTAGTATTTGTTGTTATAGCGGCAACATAAATACATCATCTGTGAAAATTTCAACTGTCTAACTATCACGGTTCATGAGATACAGCCTGGTGACAGACGGACGGACGGACAGCGGAGTCTTAGTAATAGGGTCCCGTTTGGAACCCTTCGGGTACGGAACCCTAAAAAGGAGTAGCAATGCCTCATTGTCCTGTGATTTGGTGGCAATATCAAAGTAAAAATGTGAATAAACAAATTTCTGGCATTTCATATTACAAGTAGTAAAAAGCGATTTTTAGATATTTGAAAAAATGCGATTTTAGGTTGACTTGGAACACAAAACCTCAACCAAACCGGCGCGGTTGAGGATTTGTTTTGCTAGTGATGTGTAGCGTTGTATGGCGTCATATCGATAGAGTGCACCAATATCCTTAAAATACCAATGTATGTACCATTTAAAAATTGTTAATTTTGGCATAACTTTTATTGATTTTCCTTTTTTCCCTAAATTTTTAGGTTTCCTATGATGCCTACATAATAGATAAATGTATATTAGCGATAGCGATATTAGCGAACTTTCCTCAGAAACATTGTAAGATTTGTTCAGAACATTTCGATGCTGGAAGTTTCATGAATAAGAGTACAAGAACTTATTTATGTATCTTCCGATGCTATTCCAACATTGAAACTCCACCCTATTTTTAACGAGGTAATGTAGTATCAATATTGTTATTTAGTTTGGAACTTATAATATTGGGAGCAAGTGTTTAGCATCGTAGAAAAAATTATGTACTTTTCAAATGAATCCGTCCACAAATACCAATAAAATGAGCCACAATTATAGTACCAACGAAACGTCAAAAGGTAATTTATTTACATATACATAGTTAATTTTGGATCTCTTGAAAACCTCATATATTTAGTATATAATTCTTTCAGATCACTGGAGAATATCAACCCAAGTTGTTCAAGGTGATTTATCTCAAAAAGCACAAGCAAAACAAATAATGGTAATTAACTGTAAACAACATTTCGTCAAGTGTTGTGAAGCTCCTTAAAATCCACTGGTTGCGTCTTGATGTTCGGTTCTAGCCAGGTGCTCTCCAAATTGAACCGTTTACTGGAATGAGATCCACCCATTTGTGCCTTTTATCGATTTATAGAAACTGGTTTATACCGAATTTCAGATAGAACTCATCAGGTTCCTGTTATATTTTCAGATCTGAACTGATGATTCACGATTCGAGCCACCAAATGAAGCTTTCGATGCTTATTTATTATATATAAAATTTTCTAAAACTTCGTCGCAAGCCCAACCCGAACAGACTTCTAGACCAAATATCCAGGACACGTAATGGAAAAATATGAGCACATCAGACTGTACAAAAAAGGCAACTCCAGTTTATCGATACGAAGTTGTTGTTATATTTATTTTTTTATTTTTGGGGCAGTGATGGTGCTCCGGCACAAGATTTCTAATTAATTGGCTAAGTTTTATTAAACAACATGATAAAATTAATCCATTTCTTTCAACATCTACCTTAGTAAAATACATGCGTAGAGGTATTATGAACAATATTGAATATTGAATAAAATCGAGAAAAACGACACGTGGCAAAATAGAAGTTGACAGTTTCGATCTAGGTTTGATCAAGCGAAAAGTGCAGGAATTTTATGCGATTAAAAGGGAATTACCAACGATAAATAAACTGCTTACTGTTCTAAAAGACGACATAATTTTCCAAGGTAGCAGAGAAATACTTCGTAAATTGTTACGAACAATTGGCTTTCGTTACCAAAAAACACAAAGCGATAGCAAGTTTTTAACCGAGCGCAAAAATAAAAACGCTTTATCAGCTAATCGTCGACCAGTTGTATACTTAGACGAGACTTATATACATTCCTCATATACCACTAAAAATGCTGGCAGTCAAGAAACAGATGAAGTTCTAGAACCTGCATCTAAAGGGCAACGTTTTAATATTGTTCATGCCGGATGAGAAACAGGGTTGGTCCAAAACGCAGACCTTGTATTTAAATCAAATACCAAAAGTGGGGACTACCACGACGAAATGAATAACACAAACTTCAAAAAGTGGTTAACCGAAAAATTACTACCCAATCTTGAAGAACCATCTTTGGTAGTAAAGGACAACGCTCCATACCATAGCATTCGGGTTAATAAGGCTCCAAGTACAAACACAAACAAACCCGAAATTCAAAAGTGGTTAAATGAGAATCTTTTCGAATTCTCATCAGAAATGACTAAACCACAGTTGCTGGAGATTGTCAAACGATACAAACCTGACCCTGTATATGAAGTTGATAATTTATTAGCACAACATGGTCACAAATGTTTACGGCTGCCACCCTATCACTGTGACCTAAATCCTATTGATATATTGGAGTTCAATGAAAAGGAGAGTAGCAGAAGTAAATATAGAGCACAAAAATGAAAATATTCCGAAACTAGTATCCGAAGCGTTCAGTTCTATTGATGCCTTAGTATGGCAGAAATATTGTGCACACGTGCATAAAATTGAAGAGGATTATCGACAAAACGACGTATATTTAGATAAGCCCTTTATAGTCAATGTGTCATCAATTATATTTTTATAAGCAATATTTATACTTAATCATTTGTCAATCGTACGGTCTGGTCGAGTAGACCTCTTGTAAAATTCGTATTTAGATGTTAAAAGTTGTGATAAGTGTCAAGTGCTTTATATTGTGGATTTTAGTTATTAATAAAAGTTATGTACATATGTATATATTTTTATTTGGCTAACAAAACGGCTATATTTATGTATCAATCCTAAATTAATAAATCGCTAAAAATAATTGTGTGTTACATTCTCTATTTGCACCGATTGCAGCAATTTATGTAATATGTGGCAACCCTTTTCGATGGTGGCGTCATCCCTTCATTCTACAGATAAGTTTGTCAATCTGTAGTAGGTACTCCATTGCCAGAGATTGACTCTGTCAATCGAGTCTCGCTGTTTTTGGTTCACACAGAGTATCTTAGCGAAGGACCAGAGTCAAATCTATGTCATCCTTTATAATTGTACTATTATATTTCAGTTTTCCTATCAACAATGCCGATTGACGGTAAATTCAAGGGCTTCGGACTCAAACCACACGGCAAAAGAAGCACCATAATAATTTTTCGTTACCTAAAATGGCTCAATACATCCAATACCTACATAAAATAATAAAGAAAGTCTTTTGCAATAATTATTTATTGGTACTTATTTATTTTTTATTTCACTCGCTTACTTCCTGTAGTCCCGGTGTCCCCCTTCCGTCCTTCTGTCCCCAATATGGGTACAACGGGACTTCATTTTTTTTCCGTGCCGTTGTTCCTATCGTAGTAATACAGCCAATGGGGACAACGGAATATTGAGATTTGACGTAGGGTTACTGCTAGCGGGATATTAAGATTTGGCTTGCCGTTGACCCTCTTAATCTTATATATTTTAAAGCTTATTTATTAACGAGTGCAAAGAGCTAAAATAAAATAATTTATAGTTAAATTATAAGTCATATTTATGGGTTTTATCAGAATCATTTGTGAGTGGCATTCCCATATTATTTCTCCGTTTTCATTTGTTGTTTTTTTACCTCCTTTTCTCTGTAAATATTCGAAAATACTTCTTCCTCCCGAAGTACCCGGTTGTGACATTATTAATGCTGTTGAAACTGATTGAAAATAAAATAATATCATAAATACATAATTTAAGAACTTCATGGAATCTCTGTGGCCGTGTTTTCCTGTGATACTTTTCCGATTGATCTGTCAAATTTACCATAAGATCTGTCCAAAAATTTTACAATAGGAAAGGGGTATCTAGCTAGATAGATAAATAATTTAAAAAAATAACGCACATACATTTGCTCCTTTTTAGAATTTCGCCTACACCAATCACACACTCAATTCGCATCACAACCTAGAAATGCCAGTAAGAAGAGCTGTGCGGAAATTATGTCCAAAAATTCAGGAGTGGGGTTTTGAATGAGCCAGTGGGAGCTTTGCACTTACAATGTTATCTGTTATTTGGCTTGGTGGAGTAGGTACCCGTTTTGACATCATTGTCAACGAAATATTTTCTTAGTTCACACAATATATTGTTGTAACATATGTTGTTTCTAAAATGCTGACATTATGGGTGTTTGTTATCGGCCCTTTGTTAAGTCATTTGTTTACCAATCATGTGAAAGTAAGTATACAGGGTTACAGGTTAAGTCGACTTAGATCCGTTGAGGGCGTGTTTTACCCATCTTTTCTGACTGATTTCACTATGAAACACCTACCCTAAACCTAACCATTTTCGAGATAATCGACTTTTATTTTTTTTAGAAAAATTGCCGACATTTTTTCCATTAAATATGATATTTTGAAATTGGTGCGCCTTATTAATATTATTATTTATTTTGTACATGCAGTTTAAGATGCTCTATGAACTTAGTGACCAAAATCCTACGTAAGTTAACTAATGAGGTCAAAATATTATATAATGAAGTCATGAGCCAAACTGGCATACCAACTATTGACCTAACAGCTTGTGAAACCTCCTGCACCATGAAGAATTCAAGTGCCGTGAAAATGAACAGTGCAAATAAGATAAGAAAATATGTTAAAACTAGGAAATATATCCAGAAAGTACAAAGACTTGCAAAACAAAGCCGTAAGAGCAGTGCACAGACAAAACATTCAATTAATTGCAGAGGTGTCTGAGTGTCAGAAGGAACTACTTACCAGCAAAATAGAACATGAGCTAGCCATGGCTGAACTACAAACTCGCTTCGAAAATCTGCAGTATGAGTTAGTGGACATCACATGCAAGTACTCAACAGTACAAACTCAGTATGATGAATGCATCTCATCAATTCATGAGTTGATGGCACTAAGCAAAAGCAATCTTGAGAGCTTTGAGTCCTTGTGTCAGACAAACATGGAAGACTCTGAACAAGGATTGTCTCTGCCAGCCCTGCCACCACCACAAGACCTGTCGGAGAAAGCAGCCCCTTTACAGCTGAGCCCCCAGCAGCGGAAGAGAACTGAAACTGCCAGCGGGCAGGCTTGCTTGTCATCACCATGCAGCATGCCCATCACACCGGCCTCTATACTGCGGGATCCAGTACAGCCACATGTAGTCAAGTCATGTGGTCCATCAGTAGCATCAAATGGAACCACGGGCCATAGCAACACGTCAATATGTGACGCCTTAAATTGGCGATCAACACCCACCAGCAATTCAGTTGAAAATGGTGCCTTCAAGTCAATAGTGTACTCAGATAAATTATGTGTAGGTTTAGGTATAAAGCTGCAGAATGACTTACGGCAGCATGTAGAAAACATTTGTATGCCTGATGCATCTTACATGCAGATAGTAAACTGCATGCTTAATAGTACGACAGTAATAAATAAATAATATAAAGTTCCATTCTTAAGTCACCAACAGAACACAAAGAGTAGTTATAAATGGTTTCACTTCTTCCTCCGCTATCACCGTCTCATCTGGAGTGCCCCAGGGGTCCATTTTGGGCCCACTTCTCTTCATTTTGTTTATAAATTATATATACAAATGTTTTAAACACTGCAATTATCTTTTATACGCTGCCAACCTCAAAATGTACCGAAGGGTTTATACAGAACAGTACTCACTATTGATTCAACAAGATCTTGACCGTTTGTCTACTAATTGTACTGAAAACAGATTGCAGCTAAATGTTAAACTATAACCTTTACAAAAAAAAAATATTAAAATATACTTACAGCTTACTTAACATTCTACTTGATAAGGTGTCAGATATAAAAGATCTCGGCATAATTTTGGACGCTAAACTTAATCTGGATGCACACATAAACAGTATTATCAGTAAAGCCTTCCAGTTATATGGTTTTGTAATGCGCACATGCAAGAACTTTAAACGCTCAGCCTCATACCTAAGTCTATTTAAATCCTTAATTAGGTCTCAATTAGAATATGCTACGCCCATCTGGAACCGCAATTATGATAAGTATAGTGAATGTATTGAATCGGTGCAGCGTAAGTTCATTCGTTCTGTAAATTATAGATGTCTTCATTCTAGAATTTCTTATCACAACTCGCTTACCAAGTACTCTTTACTTTCTTTGAAAGATCGTCGACTGTTTTTGGACTCTATGCTTCTATACAATATAAAACACAATAAATTTTATTGTTCTTATATCACCAACAATATATGCTATAGAATACCAAGTGCTTCTCAGCGCATCAGAGACACATATCCTCATCGATTGTTTGTGACCAAACTATGCAGAACAAATGCAGGCAAGAGAGCCCCACTGTATAGACTACTGCACTCTTACGTTTTTCTTCGGTGTTGACATATTTTCTTTGCCTCCTGGTAGATACAATATGGCAATATTGGACATAATTTATAACAAAGATAGTTAAGTGGTTTAGCTTATATACTGTAAAAAAATATTGTAGGATGTACCTACTTTATAATAAAATTATACATTTTACATTATTATTACTAGCTATGATAATGTTTATAGTACCTATACCTAGTTACATTTATTAATTTTTGTGAAAACAGTATCTTAATTGTTTAATTCTGTGTGAGATATCTGTGGAAAACGGTGCTGGTTGTACAATTACCTAATTTTACTTAATGCTACTTCGATAATCTAGTACTATATATAGTACAATTGTTTGTTTTTCCCAATAAAATAAAATAAAATAAAAAAATAAATACAACTATTATATTACAAATGGGGAACAGCACAAGAGTTCAACAAGACGATTTGATTAATTACTTTGAATCTATAGTATCTCTCCGGGCAGGGACAAATATTCTGTGTGGTTTTCCCTATTCCAAAGCTCTAACAGAGGCACAAAATGACCGGATTTCTAGACTCAACCAGCTTATGTATAACTTGACCTTTGGTCATCGGGACCGAGTATTATATTTTGATACGAATAAGTTTATTCGAAATTTTATACTGACTAGGGATACAATGTATGTACCTGCGTCATCTAAGCGACAGATTGCAAAACTATTGGCATACAATATTTATGACCCTGTTATTGTTGAGAAAATAACTAGGGTGCCAGTAGGAAATGACGAATTTAGAAATAATTTTACTAAACCTTTGTATGTTAAGAGTAATGTGACATGCACCCCTATTGGGAATTCACCTGTTAATCATACTTTGCATGCAACATTGTAATGTGTTCCAAGTAATTTAAATAAGTTCATAAGACAGTACAGGAAATCTCTAGCATACAAGAGCCACTAAATATGTCAAAATGTAAGCCCCAGTTAAATATTGCCTATCAAAACATCCAGGGGCTACCTGGCAAAGAACTTGTATTAGCAATATTTCTAAAAAAACTGTTATTTCTAAAAAAAAATGTGTTACAGAACACTGGTTGAAGGAAAATATGATGTCTTTTAACATAAATAATTACAAAATTGTCAGTTGTTACAATAGAAAGACTGCTGATAGAGGTGGTTCTTTAATCTTAGTGAAAAATAATATTAAGGTGAAACAACGGAAAGACAAATAGAGGTATCCTGTGTTGAGTTGGATAGCCATATTATTGTTTGTGTCTACAGGCCACCGAGGGATGAAAAAGGCCATGGCAATTTTGAAATATTTGAGAAAATTAAGGAGGAAGCCCTCACTAAACTATGTAATAACAGAAAAAAGTTAATTATTTGTGGCGATCTTAATGAAGATTTGCTTGTAGGAACAACAATGAAAAAACGATTAATAACTTTATTCAAATCGTTAAAATTATGTCATGTATTTTTAGAGCCGACTAGATTTACACTTACCAGCCAAACTTGCTTAGATAACGTTTTTTGTGACTGTGCATTCACAAGTAAAAGTATAATTAACTGCTTACCTTCGGATCACAGTGGTCAAACAGTTTCGTTCCCAATTGCTATTAAGGATAAGACTGGTCCAACATTTTAAAGGCCTATTACATCCCATAGACTAGAGACATATACGAAAAACTTAGATATAAATTTGCCAGTACCGGATTTTTATGAACAGAACCCAAACAAAATCTACTCAGACTTCTTCAACATTATTCAGACAGAATTCAATAAAGTTTTTAAATTAAAGAAAGTCAGTGACTACAACGGTAAATCTAAATTTAATGACTGGGCAACGTTTGGAATTCGTAAAAGTAGAGTTATCTTGTATGACCTTTATGATCAAAAAACCTATAACTTTGATCGAAAATTCAACGTTCAAAAATATTCCAAAACTTTCAAGTTGGTTTGTAGAACTGCAAAAACTTTACACATTAATAGAAAAATTCAAAATTCAAATAATAGAATGAAAACAGTTTGGCAAATAATAAACCGTGAAACTGGCAAAGTTATACCAAGGGATAATGATTTCTGCCTAAAGATAGGTGATGATATTGTTAGATTTAACAATCGAGCGAGCAACATCAGTGCTGGATTCAGCACTGATGTTGCTCGAGCTTTTGAAACATTCTTCACCAATGTACCCTGACTCACAACACATCGTCTAAATTCATCTCCATATGAAGCAGAGACTTTATTAAAAAATAACACTAGCGTCAGTAAGGTATATTTAAAATTTCATCATGTATATCCCCAGGACATTGTCAAAACGTTTAAATTACTTAACTTAAAAAATACGGAAGACTTGTGGGGTATATCAGTCAAAGTCATTGGGGTATATCAGTAATTCTAGATATAGCCCCACATTAAGCTTAAATATTCAATAAATGTGTTGACGATGGGGCTTTCCCAGACCTCATGAAACACAGTAAACTGATACCTCTGTTCAAGTCGGGAGATAAGAGTGATCCTTCAAATTTCATACCAATGTCTGTTCTTCCAACACTAAGTAAAATATTTTAAAAGATTATACTCAATCAAATGCTCTCACACTTCAACCGTACAAAACAACTCCACGCCAAACAAAACGGTTTCACTAGGGGTAAATCGACTACGGATGCAGGTACTACCCTTATATCTCATATTTATTCTGCATGGGAGGCCGCACAGGATGCGTTGCAGATGTTTGGTTCACGGTAGTTGGGGTGGGAGCAGGTTGAGTGAAGTTACGTATGAACAAGTTTGCGATGTCTTTGTCATTCGTTATGCCATCTATGTTGGATGGCAGAGCACCACCAGGCTTACAGATCTTGTTAGTGTTTTGCCAAAATTTTGCAAAATTTTTGTCGTTCAGATTTCGTGAAATGCTGTCCATCCGATATTGTTCAATATTTTGTTGACATTTCTTTAGAGCCATTTTGAAACTAGATCTAGTTGTTTTGCGTAGTTCGGCGATGTCACCGTCTCTTTGGCTGGCCGCTCGCGTTCCATAGAATTAGTGCGTTATGCGAGGCAGCATAAAGTTCGGACACGTTCTCGTTCCAGCCTGCGATTGACTTTGTCTTCTTGACTTGATTTTTCTTGGCGTCAAACGATTGCTGTGCTGATTGTTGCATTGCGGTTACAATTAAATCAATCAATCAATCATTTTTATTTCGGAATACAAAGTTCCATTGTTTGTTAGTAGTACTATTAATAACATTAACATAACAATAACACTTAAAATTATAATAAGATTCAATCAATTAAAATTAAAATGAAGTCCTGCTAATAAAAATTCAAATTAGGTCATTACATTAAATTAGGTTATTTTACAATATTAATGAAATAAAATGAAAATAAATAAATTAAAATTTAACTGACACAAATTACAAATAACAATTAAATTCAATACATTCAGGTGGATTTATGCATTCATCTCATATAGATAGGCCTGCCCGTGGAACGGCTCAGTTTGCCACACACTGTCAGTGTACCTGTAATAACACTAACCCAGTGTTTGAGTATAGGCCCGTCGAGCCGATCCGTAATGACCTGCGGGATGCTGTTGGCGCTGCTATGCGTTCTGCTCAGTAAGGAGGCCGTCCTCTTACGTATGATGGCGTGAAATCCGTCAGTACGTGCCTCAACAAACATACCCGACGCACTACAGTAGCGCGGCAGCCCCAGCAACATCCTAAAAGCATTGTTGTACTGGACGCGCAGGGCGTTGAGAGCTTTTTGGGTATAGTTGACCCATAGGCTGCACGTGTAGAACGATTGACAATATGCCTTGAAGAGTGTGATTTTGACTGGCTTTGTACAACGTGCAAACCTACGAGCCAGCATATTTGCCCTAACTGCCAAAGCCCTGCGCTCCCGCTCAATGTCTAGATCATCCCTCAGGTCGTCTGTCACTATGTGACCAAGGTACTGTCGTGTGAGGATACGAACCTAACCAGAACCTAACAGAAAACAACCAGAATAAAATTTAGTAGTAGCAGTTTATTAGATATTTACAATGAAGACGATAAAAAAATGATACGAAGATGAGGATGGATGAGATGTGAACAGGTTTTTTATAAAACACAGGTTAAGTAACAAAAAAGGAAGCGGAGGACACGAAGAGAAGTAGACCAGTGGGGTGATGACCAGGTTGCGGGCGTATTTGTAGATGTAGATATTGTTGAAATCGTCGTTGTAGGAACGGTAGCGGCGTACTTGTAGCTACGGCTCGCTGGATCCCGTTGTAGAAATCGTCGTTGTAGGAACGGTAGCGGCGTACTTATAGCTACGGCTCGCTGGATCCCGTTGTAGAAATCGTCGTTGTAGGAACGGTAGCGGCGTAGGCACGGCTCGCAGAATCCCGTTGTAGAAATCTTCGTTGTAGGAACGGTAGCGGCGTAGGCGCGGCTCGCAGAATCCCGTTGTATGAAGATTGATTTGAAGGTTTTGAGGGAGTTTGAAGGCTCGCAGGATCCCGGGGTAGTGCGACCCCGGGATAAGGCCTTTAAATGGTACTTCTTGTTCAGAAGCTGACGTGAGACTCCAGAATTTCAGAAATGTTCCGCTTTTATACCCTTTTTGGAGAGTTCTAAAAATTATTTAAATTAAACGTAATTTTTGTGAGTGGCCAAGAGAGAAAGAGTATTTTTGTAATAGTATTAAAGTAAACATATTAGACCGCTAACGAGTTTGAATGGGCATTGCCATGACAACCAGATAAACAAAGACGTCAACAAACGTCAAAGTTTCGTTTCAGGCTCGTAATACGGAAAACCAACAATAAAACCATGAAGTAAATGAAGTAACCATGAATATAAAAAAGTAGCGCACCAGCGCGCACGAAGCCCGAGATTGCAGAGTTTCGGAGAAAGCCAAAAACAAGGTCACCAAAGGTAAGCCGCTTCGCTATCGATTTAGAAGTGCTGATAGCATGAAAATGCAGAGCGAACATGATTTATTAATGTGTTCTTATGGTTTAAAACGTTACAGGGTCCTATGGAAATAAAAGTGATGACCAATATCAGACTGTACAGCATGAATGCATGACAGAGCAAGGTACCCTGAAGGACAAACAAAAAGACTGATGGTGGAGCTGGAGCTAAGGGATAGGAAGCAAGAATAGCATGTAAGTAGCATAACACTACATTTTCCCCCCGACCCTGGAAAAAATTTTGACTCAGCAAAAATTTTGATATGTACAAAAATAAACCATAAAAACACAGCTTTGCAGAAACAGACATCACCAGGCAAAATCAGATATACCATCTCTTACATTCATCATCTTCATTCAGGTAAGGGTGGAGTTCACATTCAATGACTACCACTCTAAAAGTGTGTTTTCGTAAGGACATTCAGGCTTACTTAAGGAGTTGTCATCCGCTCCTGCGTGGAAAAAATAAATTAGTAGAGGTAAAGAGAAACAAATTAATCCTAAGGTAGCTTTAGTCGCTTTGCCTTAAGAAAAGATTAAGAACGGCCAGAGCGGTAGAGCTCGAAGCCAGAGATCAGCCACATCGCCAACGAGATGTGTCTGAAATAAAGATTAGAAAAAAAATAGGTGAAGACTAACCAACGAAAATTCGAGGTCCTAGAGTAAAATGTGTTGAAGAACACTAGATTAAAGGAAGAAATAAAATATTAAGGTGAAAATGATGATGATATTTATACATATATACAAAGTAACAGTTAATAGAAGTTAAGAAAAATTTAATGTCTTTAATGTGCCACTTGCCTCTAACTCCGTTAGGGTCTTCTAGAACGTGTACCAATGGTGAAAGTTTGGTTACTATTTTACACTTAATGAATTTAGGGGCAAGTTTAGCATTAAAGTATGTGCCAGCATTGCTTAAAACATGGTTTTTACGCCAAACAGTATTTCCCACATTAAATTCTTTAAAAGTCCGGCGAAGATCATAGCGAGCGCTATTTTTAGCGTGAGCTATGTGAAGTTTAGTTTGAACTCTGTGAAAGATAGATGAGAGGAGACCAGCATTAGACGCGTAAATATCACGAGGCATAAATATCAATTCCTCGAGATTCTGAGTTGGAGTATAGAAGGAACCACAAGGTATTGTTTCCCTACCAAAGACTAAAAAGTTTGGAGTAAAGCCAGTAGCAACGTTTGTAGCGCTGTTCATTGCGAACTGAATCTTAGTAAGATGGTTGTCCCAGGATCTATGATCGTCTCCTACTAGGGATGCTAGAGCTGTAATAATCGTACTATTAAATTTCTCTGTAGGATTAACCTGAGGACAATATAATGCTGTGTGAAAAATACAAGGAACGTTATAAGAATTTAAGAATGAGTGGAATTCTCGCGACTGAAATTGAACAGCGTTGTCCATTATTATAGTTTGGGGAATGCCATGAACAAGAAACACTGAATTTTCCAAGACATTAATGATATTAGCTGAAGTAGCCCGTTTAAGGGGAAAAATCATAGTATATTTAGTAAAATTGCAGTTAATTACCAGAATATTCTGATTTCTTCTCCGGGTCATAGGCAATGGACCCATAAGATCCAAGGATATAGTTTGAAAAGGTCTGGAGCAAAGTTTAGGTTTACCCATAAGACCATAGGGAGAATGATTAGGGTGTTTGTAGGTTAAGCAGGTTTCATATGTCGAG
Source organism: Argyresthia goedartella (assembly GCA_949825045.1). NCBI lineage: Eukaryota > Metazoa > Arthropoda > Insecta > Lepidoptera > Argyresthiidae > Argyresthia > Argyresthia goedartella. The sequence continues at coordinate 24,254,951 of OX463832.1, forward strand.
ATTAAATTGGCAATGTCCTTAAACATACCCGGCCAATAGTATTTTAAAGATATTTTCTTGAATGTTTTGAAGAGACCAAGGTGGAGTTCTGAAGGGGAACCATGGCTAACTTCAATAAGTGCATGTCTATCTTGTGGCAGTGGAACTTCTTTCCAAATAAAGTCGTCGTTTAGACAATCGGAAGAATGGATGCAGCGGTAAAGTTTGTTATCCCTGATAGTGTAGTTGGGATATGCGTCTGGGTTGTTGGAGCATCCAAGAAAAATCTTGTTGTAGTGTTCAAGTTCACGATCAGGTGGTTCTTCAATCGTAATAGGATGTACACCTTGAGGTGGAGTTTCTTGTGTATCAGGACGTTCTTTATGCTTATGCCTTGATAAAAGGTCAGGAACAACGTTATCCTTTCCTTTTTTATATTTCAGGACAAAATTAAAACATGATAAGCGTAGAGTCCAGCGAGCAAGTCTTCCAGATGGATTCGATAAGTTCTGAAACCATTTAAGTGCAGCGTGGTCAGTATATATTATAAATTCCTTACCATTGTCTAGGTAACATCTCCAATGTTCTAGCGCAGTTATTACAGCTACTGTTTCTCTTTCAGTAGTTGAGTAGTTTTGTTGATTTTTGTTTATTGCTTTACTCATGTAAGCAATCACGACTTCTTTGTCATCTTGATGTTGAGTAAGCATTGCTCCTATGCCATAATTTGATGCATCACAATGTACAGAGAAGGGTAGTTCGAAGTTAGGGCAAGCAAGGACAGGAGCAGTTACCAAAGCTTCTTTAAGTTTCTGGAAAGCAGCTGCAGCCCTGGAATTCCATAAAAATTTAGGAGCGTTCTTTCCGGAACAGGTTAGTTGGTTGAGCGGGGAGGCAATAGTGCTGAAGTTTAGAATGAATCTTCTAAACCAGCTGCAAGTGCCTATGAATCTTCGAACTTCTTTTCTGCAAGTAGGTACAGGATATTCTATAATATTTTATCTGGATCAGCTGGATTTATTTTATCTGGATCAGCACGTAGACCATACTCGTCCACTAGAAAACCAAGGTATTGCAGTTCTTTCCTGAAGAATTGACTCTTTTCAAAGTTAATAGTCAGATTAGCATTTGAAAGTTTTTCCAGAACTTTCATGAGAAGCGATATGTGCTCCTCAAAAGTCTCGCTAATAATAATGATGTCATCCAGATAGCAAAATACCTTGTTCTCAAATTCAGGACTAAATAGCGTATCCATTAATCTTTGTTGAGTTGCAGGTGAGTTAGTGAGACCAAAAGGCATTACTTTGAATCTGAACATACCTCTTCCAGGAACATAAAATGCTGTCTTATCTCTATCAGCAGTATTCAAGGGAATCTCCCAAAATGCTTTCGCAATGTCGATGCTTGATAAGTGTTTGGCATTTCTCAGGTTGTCTAAAATTTCGCTTATTAGAGGCAGACTATAAGCATCACGACGTGTGACTGAGTTAAGCTTCCTGCTATCTACGCAGAAACGCCATTCCCCATTCTTCTTTGGAGTGATGAGGACTGGCGATAACCATGGACTTTCGCATTGTTCAATGACGTTCAATCCCAGCATCTTGTCAACTTCATTAATTAAAGCCTTTTGTTTTTCAGGAGACAGTCTGTAACATCTTTGTTTGATCGGAAGAGAATCACCAGTGTCAATCTTGTGGGTGATTAAGTGTGTGTTTCCCAGAACACCTTTTTCTTCAAAAGAGATTGTCTTGAAGCGTTGGATGATGTCATTAGCGATGTTCTTTTGATTAGGAGTTAAATGCTCATAAGGTAAAACTTTAATATCTTTAGTGTCGATAGCCAAGCATTTAGGATCTGTAAAGTTAAGAGAAGTTAAAACACTAGGTAGAAGATTATTTTTTCTCCAAAAGTCGATAGGGTATTAGAGAAGGGAATATTTCAGGGAAAACATAAGCTTTAATCAAGTGAGTTTCGTTATTGAAATGGACAGGTAAGTCAAAATAACCCAAGGAATTAATTTTTTGATTATTAGCAGTAGAGACAGTAATAATATCTGACTTGAAAAATTTGCAGCCCAGTTTAAGAATTTCCAAATGGGAATTATTACCCAGAATAGTTACTGAGCTGCCAGAATCTAGTAAACCAGATAAAGTTAAGTCATAAATTTTGACATTAACGAATGGACGATTAAGATCTTGTTCTTTGGAGTAGAATGTAGAAGAGATTTTGTAGCAAACAAAGAAGTTTTGAATTGTTTTGAGCCAATTAGTCCACTCGTCCTTATCAAAATTTGAGTTACTCTTCAAGTCAGCAGTTAGTTTTTTGTACTAGTATTAGGTTTGGGAGAACAAGTAGGGCACTCTGCAGTTTTAACACCCTTAAGACCACATCTGAAACAAATCACGAATCGTGGTTGAGTGCAACTGTTCAAAGTATGACCCAGTTTACGACAGCGAACGCAAAAAGAACTTTCTTGGGGAGCTGCAGTTTGAGAGAGACTATTAACTTGTCTAGAAGGGTATTTGTAGGTAGGAGTGAATTTATTCATGAAGGGAGGAGAAGGTCGTGAGTTATTAGAAGAGTTTGGAGAGTCCACTGAACTTGAAGTGGAATGCTTGTAGCTGAATTCCGAAACATGAGGACTTTGTTGCAAATTTGGTTCTTTAAATTACAGTACTTAAAACACGTCACTATTTTGAGTGTATTACCGTACAGTCTCAAAGCCGGCACTTCACTCGGTAGTTTATTACCAGTCTTAAAGATCATATCTCACTTTTTTTGACATTATATTTGATGCCGTGTCTTTCTGCATATCGTTCACATGTTGTAAGTAATTTTCTCAAGCCCCCTGGTGACGGACTCAGCAGCACCATATCGTCTGCATAGCTTAAGTTGTTGCAGCTTTTACCATCAACGTAGCATCCCGCATGCATACTGCTGAGTTCACCGACCAGATCGTTCACATACAGATTAAATAGCTTGGGCGATGTTAATCCCCCCTGCCTCACTCCACATTCCATCCGATACGCCTCCGAAAACTCATTTCCCCATTTTACTTTGTTGATTTGATTTTCATACCAAAATTTAAAGATATTAACAATTTCCGCCGGTAGTTTAGACGCTCGACACTTATCCCACAAGATGTCATAACTTACAAGGTCAAATGCTTTTGAGAGATCTAAAAAACAGGCGTACACATTTGTTCTACGGTCAGTGTAGTATTTAACGGTGTGCTTGAGGCCCAGAATTGCACTCTCCGTAGAAAGCCCCGGCCTAAAGCCAAACTGTTCAACATTCAAACGGATGTGGGCGCTCAGCTGTGCGTCAAGCAGGCCGTCAAATACCTTTGCATCTATGGTTGCAAGCGAAATTGGTCTGTAATTGTTCCTATCTGATATATCGCCAGTTTTGTTTTTATCAATGGGCACCACAATAGTTTCCATCATTTCACACGGAAGATATCCATGGCTGACACAGAGATTATAAAATGTGGCTAATACTCTAGGTAGATGAGTCCCTGCATGTTTCAGGTGTTCAATGCTGAGCCTGTCGTGGCCCGGAGACTTCCCTCTGGACATGTTTTTAACAACTGTTGCTACGTCTTTAGGGCAGAATCGAGTCTTCAGATCACCCCGAAGCTGTTCAACATCAGCCACCCTATTTGAAGGAACTATAGTGGTTGCACCTCGAAATGCTCACGAAATATGTTGGCTATTCCCTTCTGTTCCATTACCCCGTCAACAGATACCGGTAGGCTGGGTTTGTAAGCGAAGACGTTATCTATTTGCTTCGATGATGCAAGCTCACCCCAGAAACATTCTGTCTTTTTCATTTGTTGGTCTATGAGACTGGTATAGTGCTTAGTTTGCAGCATTGAGCGTGGTTTCCATGCTGCTTTGTTCCATCTACGGTTATCTGGTATGTTGAGTTTGGTCAAACCTTTTATGCTGAGATGTATAAGTAAAGGTCGATGGTCTCTCCATGAGATGCTGTAGTCTATGGTAACTTTATTTATGCATTTGCTTATGGTTTCTGTGGCTAAGCAGTGGTCGAGCCATGATGTGGTGCCGTGTGCGTCGCTCACATATGTATAGGAGTCAGCTGGTAGCAGTTTCTGGTCGGTTATTTCGTAGCGGTATTCGGTGCAGAAAGTTGACAGTTCACGCCCAAACTGAGTACTGGGGTCGACATTAAAATCTCCTAAGACTAAGCAGGAGTTGCAGTTATTATCTATCTTCTATGATACTGTGTATATTTCCCAGGTAGTCTGCATACTCGTCAAAGTGGTCTGGTTTACAGGTAGGTAAGTACACACACACAATAAGCAACGACTCATTATTGGAGAGCGTGACTTCAACTGCTACTAATCTTGGAGTATCTGTCTGTATATTGGCTCTGACCTTTAGAGACTTCTTGTAGAGTATTGCTGCTCCTCCGTACGGTCTTCCCACAAGTATAGCAGCCGAGGTGTCAACAGCTGATGTTCCCACTCCCAGGAAGTCAGGATGGATGTTGTTCGATTCCAAATCGATATTCGATCGATGGTTTCGGAACGGCCATTTTGAATTTGACGTTGCTGCCAACCTAGCAGTTTTTTGACAACTGACAGACGAAAAGCCCTCGCAATGTAACGCGTATTTGATTAGGGTATTGAAATTATATCGCAAGCCATCTGGAATTGTATTCGGGGTTCCCTCAGGATTGTCTAGATAGCTGAGTGTGTTGTGATTCCCCGAACCAGATAAAGTTCGCATTTACGTGGCCGATTGGTTTTTCCCACGTAACATAACCTGTGTTGGAACACTGTGCTCGTCGAAGCTGGCCTGCCAGCCATACCTGGTTGGCTGAAGAACCTGTCTACCAAGAAGAGCCTAGGGTGCACCCGGGCCTTGCAGAGAGACAGGAGTTTGACGGGAACGAAGCACAGACCAGGTCAGATAGATTCATAATTAATAGCTCGGTGAATCGCCGACGTTACACTTCTTGGCATCTGATCGCTACGCTACCTCGTAGCTGATGGGCCCCTGCGAGGTCATTAGGTGCCGAGAAGCCTGAAAATTTTGGTAGCAAGAGCGTGGTTTCCTGAGATTTGCAGCCGTCAAGGGCTCCAGGAACCCACGATTTGGGACTATCAATCTGTAGGTATAGGCGGTTATTAGCTAACTTGGTGTTGATCCTGTATCCACATAGATTGGTAGTATTGTAAGCTATAAGTCTATTGCTGGTAGTAGACAGACAGATATTACAGTTTTCCCTAAATGACCAGTTGTACTGAGATGTGACTCAGAATAGTAGGTACTCAACCTAGGTACATTGTAGGTGAATTGAAATTTGCATTGAAGTACCAGTTAGTCAATCTATTAGTGGTCTAGTAATGCTAATGAATGTTTGGTTAACATAGGTAGTTACATCTATTGATAGCAGGCTATTACATTGTTTTCAGTTTATAGCAATTTATAACTTGAACTAATATTGACTATCTGTGTGTGTTATAATGATAAAGGGAAACTAAATTGTATTTACAGAATTTATATAGATATAAAACTCGGTTCCTATTGTTTAAGGAAAACAGCATTGTTTAAGTTGTGGTTTAGGGTTCCCTCGTTTGGGTTGTAGACTGGAGGGTCCAATATAATTGAGTTACTGCAAATTGTGAGTAAGTATCGTTCCGATCATGTCGTTATCTGAAATCCAGTAGGGTGTTTCTAAGGAACTCAGATGGTTTTCCTCCGCACACGGTCTGATAGACCGTTTAGATAGGCATGATGTGGTATTGGAGCGGTCTATGGACGTTAAGGAACGTTACAACAGGGTGCTCGAATTGTCCGCGCAGGCGGAATCAGTTGATGGTTGCGCACCTGACAGGCTGTCACGGTTGCTAGGGGATGTCGACCAATGTATGGAGATGGCAGCTGCTATCACGCAGAAGGCTGCGGACATACGTAGACAGCGCGAGTCCAGCCATGGTGGTGACATTGAAGCACCTCTGCCGCTTCAGGGTTCGGGGTCCAGGTTACCTGCCATAACTATGCCTACCTTTGACGGAGTGTCCGGTGAATGGATGAGCTTCATCAATCTGTTCGACAGTTTGGTGCACATGCGATCGGACATTACCAAGTCTGTCAAGATGGCTCAGCTGGTGGCAGCATTGAGGGGTGAGCCTAGGGAGCTGGTCGCTCATTTGACAGTTACGGAGGGTAACTATGAAACGGCCAGACAATTGTTGGTCAGACGTTACCATAACAAACGGAGGTTGGCCGATGCCCAACTGAACCGTTTGTTTAGTATCCCGGTTGTGAACAAGGTCGGGGCCATACAGACGGAGGTTTTGAACCCATTGTTGTCCGTCACCAAGGCTCTAGAGAATCTTGGACTTCCGGTTGGTGAATGGTCGTACCTACTGCTGTACATTGTACTTTCCCGCCTACCCGCTGACGTGCAGACTCGTTTCGAACAGTCTCACGGGAGGTCGGCCGAGGACCTGCCCGCCTTCTCCGACTTGGTCGGATTCTTGGAAGAGGAGGCTCGACGGGCAGAGAATTTGGGGTTGACGGTCACCCATCCTTCGGAGCCACAGAGAGCTGCCGGGAGCGCTGTGAGTAGGGGCCCTCCGACGAGGAAGGACCGCACCAACCGGCAGTCGTATGGGACTGTGAGTGCATTGACCCCACATAGTGAGACCTGCCCATGTTGTAGGCAGATTGGCCATGCTGTGGCCAATTGCAATAAGTTCGGGGAACTTAGGGTTGAGGGACGGCGCCGGATGGCCAAGCAGCGGAGCTGGTGTTTCCTGTGCCTCGGGCCACACATGGCTAGGGACTGCACGCGCACAAAATTGTGCGGATATTGTGGTGGGGCCCACAACAATCTGTTGTGCATGAACCGGTCCGGCTAACAGCCTCCACAGGGCCGTATCCAGGGTGACACGGCATGGGGCCCTGAGAATTCGTTTGCGACTCGGAGCGCAACTCAGGAGCCAACGTCCCCACGTCCACAGGGCCGTACCCAGGGTGATACGGAATGGGGCCCTGAGAATTCGTTTGCGACTTGGAGCGCAACTCAGGGGCCAACGTCCCCACGTGCACAGGGCGGTACTAGGGTGCAGGGCTGCACTCAGGGTCATCACATGGGGGGCCCTGAGTTTTCGGTTGCGACTCAGCATCCGACTCAACGGGCAATGGGGCCACAAGCACGCGGCCACCCAGGGGTGCAGGGCCGCACTCAGGGTCATCACATGGGGGGCCCTGAGTTTTCGGTTGCGACTCAGCATCCGACTCAGCGGGACATTGGGTATGTTGAGCAGGCCGTAACGGGCGGGTGGCATGGGACACCTTCGAGCTATGCGGATGCGGTTCGGACGCCGCCTCAGTTGTCGCCCCGCTCGTCGCCTCGTCCTCGTCGGTCGCATGTGATGTCCCCCCCGCTCATGGAGCGGCCACGGTTGAATTCACGCCCACCCCCCTTCGGGGGGCGTCGTAGGGTGGCAATGGAACCGGCGCGTGGGCCATTTGTACAATGGGACCCTCTGGCGTATAGCTGCCTACCTGATCGGTTACAGGCAGAGTGGGGCCCCGGGGGCCCTCGCTAGGAATTTGCGGCCCAACAATTTGTTGCCCCCCAACCGGAGACGGTGGTGTTACCGATCGCCTCTGTGCTTGTTTGGGATTTGGCGGGCAACCCAACATACGTTCGCGCCCTATTAGATTCTGGAGCTCAGGGCTGCATTGTATCGAACGATTTAGCGAAATGGTTGGGCCTCAAGATAAATAATGTATCGCTGCCGAGGAAATTGGTCCCTGCTGGGGATTACAGGGCAACCCTTCACTGGGTTTGTGATGCCTTTGAACGAGGGTTTGCGGCAGCGGTTTATTTGCGAACCGTCACCTCCACCGGGGAGGTCGACGTGCGTTTGGTTTTGGCAAAAAGCAAGGTAGCGCCTATTCGGACAAGGATGACGATTCCAAAACTGGAACTGTCCGGGGCTGCTCTTTTGACCAAACTTTTGAATCACACTCTAACAGTGTTGCGTGGGTCAGTGGTTTTGGAGGATACGGTGTACGCGTGGACGGACAGCCAGATTGTTGTGTGCTGGCTGAAGGCTTCGGTCCATAACTTAGAGGTTTTTGTTGCGAACCGTGTCTCCCAGATTGTGTCGTCTGAGGTCCCACTGACCTGGAGACATGTACCAGGAGAATTGAACCCGTCTGATTGTGCATCCAGGGGATGTCGGGCTCCTGAACTCGTTAGACACCATTTGTGGTGGGGACCACCCTGGCTTGCCAGGAGAGAATCGGACTGGCCCCACAGCCATGTAGTAGTATCTTCGGATCATGGCCCCAGAGCGGCCGTGCATGTTACCCAGAAGGCTGAGGACCCTGACGCCGGGTTTCTGCTGGACCGGTATAGCTCATGTGTGTTTGTTTGTTTATCCACCAAGGCGGTACTTCTCGAGCTCGTTGCTGATCTCTCGACAGAGGCTTTCATTGCTTGTTTGGATAGGTTTGTTTCTCGAAGGGGACTTCCAACTTTGATCCGCTCTGATAACGGCACTAACTACGTCGGTGCGGAACGATACTTACGAGAGATAGACAACTTTTTGAATGTAAATAAAGTGGATATTGGAACGGCCCTCTCCCGTCGGGGTATACAGTGGACCTTCAGCCCACCGAGTTGCCCCCACTGGGGTGGGATTTTTGAGGCCGTAGTTAAGTCAGCTAAGACGCACTTGGGGCGTATAGTAGGTCAGACCGCGCTGACTTTTGAGGAGCTCGCGACATTGTTTTGTAAGATCGAGGCCGTTCTCAATTCGCGACCGTTGTGTCCGCTCAGCTCGGATCCAAATGACCTGGAGGCTCTGACCCCAGGCCATTTCTTGATAGGACAGCCACTTAACGCGTTGTCCGAGCACCCCTTCGAGGGAGTGAAATTGTATCGGTTGTCAAGGTATCAGATGTTGCAGCAGTTTACTCAGAATTTCTGGAAGCGTTGGTCGCTCGAGTATCTGCATATCTTACAACAGCGCCTTAAGTGGACTGACAAAACCAGCCCCCCTAGTGTTGGTGACCTCGTTCTGGTTAAGGATGCTAACCTACCGCCACTACGTTGGCGCAGGGGGCGCATTGTTAACTTGTTCCCTGGCAAGGACGGGACCCCCCGGTCTGCGGAGGTTCTAGTAGGAGGCTCGGTTCTAAAACGAGCGGTAGCAACGTTGTCTCGGCTGCCCGTAGATTAGGGGACAGGTGGGTGCCTGTCCGGGCGGGTGATTGTTCGATTCCAAATCGATATTCGATCGATGGTTTCGGAACGGCCATTTTGAATTTGACGTTGCTGCCAACCTAGCAGTTTTTTGACAACTGACAGACGAAAAGCCCTCGCAATGTAAGGCGTATTTGATTAGGGTATTGAAATTATATCGCAAGCCATCTGGAATTGTATTCGGGGTTCCCTCAGGATTGTCTAGATAGCTGAGTGTGTTGTGATTCCCCGAACCAGATAAAGTTCGCATTTACGTGGCCGATTGGTTTTTCCCACGTAACATAACCTGTGTTGGAACACTGTGCTCGTCGAAGCTGGCCTGCCAGCCATACCTGGTTGGCTGAAGAACCTGTCTACCAAGAAGAGCCTAGGGTGCACCCGGGCCTTGCAGAGAGACAGGAGTTTGACGGGAACGAAGCACAGACCAGGTCAGATAGATTCATAATTAATAGCTCGGTGAATCGCCGACGTTACACTTCTTGGCATCTGATCGCTACGCTACCTCGTAGCTGATGGGCCCCTGCGAGGTCATTAGGTGCCGAGAAGCCTGAACAGATGTTGTCCAGTATATGCAAATCGCTAGGTAGCAGCCAGGTTTCTTGTAAAATAACAATGTCATTTGTATTGCAAAGTTCATTCACGAACTTTATGTCTCCTCGAAGAGATTTACAGTTAATGCTCAATATTGTCAGATCTTCCATTATAATTATTCTAAAGGCTTATTGGTGCGCTTAACCCGAGCGATGTAAGCGTGATATTTGAAATGACCCACGGTTATCCCGGGGGGCCTCAGTTTAGGGTCTATGAGCGTAATCATCATGTCTTTGCTGATGGTGATTGCAAAGGCGTTACAATTAAAGCCCTCGCGGTCTGGCATGAGTTCTATTCTTCCAATATTATCTACAAACTGTTTTGCATGTTCCCTTATTTCTTCACAAGTAGTGTTCTTGGTGAATCCTGATGCGTATATCCTGGTGGACTGTGCAACAGCATTTATATTGTTGTACATACCAGATGCGGCGCCTAGTATGTTTGTAATAGAATGTTTAGCTTTCTTTCTTGTGACAACAGTAAAGCCTTCATCTAATGGTTTTTGTCCGGCTATTTGTGCATAACTGGGTGAGGGTGGCGTAACGGCAGTCGAGTCGAGCTGGGTTTTTGGCGCTGGTGACGGCGGCGACGGTGGCAGTGGTGGGGAAGCTGGCGGACCGGCTGACGAGTCGAGCTGGGCTGATGGCAATTGTGACGACTGCAGCGGTGGCACTGTTTTCAGCGGCGGTGATGGTGGTGATGATGGCGCTGTCGGTGATGGTAGCGTCGGTGGTTTTGGCGGCGCAAGGCGCGGCAGCGGCGACGGTGTCAACAGCGATGGTGTCAGTGTCGATGCTTGTGTGTCTTGTAGTGTCATCGCGGGCGGTGTTGGCGACGAGCTTCGTACTGTCAGCGCGAGTGGCGCTGGTGCTGCAGCTGGGAGGTAGGTAGTACCGTGGATAGCTGGGCGGGTGCTGGACTGTTGTTGTCTTAGTTCTTGCACATCTTTTGTGAGCTTCTCCATCTCGTCTAGCGATGCGTATTTGTGGCACAGGTTATTCATCTCTGCTTTCAATGTAACAATGTTTTTGAGCAGACTTGTTACATCAACATGGTCGAAAGTAACCGGTGGTAGTTTGGACAGGTTACGGGCAACGAATATAGGTAGATCATATGGATCTGTCTCCTTTATAATTTTAATTATGTCTCCCAGGTCACGTTGTTCTTTTCCGTCTCCTTTGCGAATTTTATTTCTCCCTTTCTGAGCTGTTGAAGAGTTTTCGTAAAGCAAATTTTTCGCTTGTTCGATGTCCTCGGATGTAAAACCTGTTTTACATATCTGGATCATGCTGACATCGTCCATCACATTATGTTTGTCTTGCACAAAGGTAAGTAGTTCGTTAATGATAACGTTGTACACGCAATTCGCAGTTTTATTCATTTTGCCGTTTGTTGACAAATTTGAAAAATTCGTAACGCATCGCGCGTAGCAGTTGCGTAGGCGGTTGTCGTAGCACTAGGCGTAAATAAAGCGTTGGATCTACTAAGATCATACCTAAGCAATAGAATTCAAAAGGCAGAAGTTAACGGCGTTATATCTGATGGATTGGCTGTAAAAATTGGCGTTCCACAAGGTTCCATATTAGGTCCTTTCTTATTCCTGGTATATATTAACGATCTGCCTTTCATGGTGGAAAATCGAAAGTTGAATTGAAAGACAAAAAGAAGATTTTGATGATGTTAATGGTGTATTGTCTTTAACCTTGAATTGGTTCACAGTTAATAATTTATTGTTAAACGCTGGTAAAACCAAGTGTATCAATTTCACTTCCAAATGTCAGGCAAGTTGAGACCAGTTTAGTCTTAGACAACAGCACGATAGAATTAATAAATGATACGAAGTTTCTTGGAATAACCATTGATAGCAAATTGCAGTGGGGACCCCACATAGATAAATTAGCTGGTAAATTAAGTTCTGCGGCTTACGCTGTTAGGAACATCAGATCAAGCACGGATGTGGCTACATCTAGGCTAGTATATTTTAGTTACTTTCATAGTGTCATGTCCTATGGTATCTTGTTGTGGGGAAAGCAGCTGATATTCAAACTATTTTTATTTTACAGAAAAGAGGTATTCGAGCAATTTATAATTTAAAACGAACAGACTCCTTAAGAGAGATTCTTAAAGAAATTGACATACTAACTGTAGCCAGTCAATTTATTTTCGAAAATATAATGTATAGTAAGAACCTTATAACATTTTCCAAACTTAGCGATAGCTGTAATGTTAACCTAAGAAATAATCACAGACTGTGTGCACCCCGATTTAGACTCGCGAAGTTTAGCAATTCTTTCAAGGGTCAGTGCATTATCTACTATAATAAGATACCTCTGGAGATTTTGAAATTGCCATTTGAGCAATTCAAAAAGCATGTTAAAGCGACTTTGTCGAAAAAGGGATATTACAATGTTCAAGATTACTTAAATGACAGGACTGTATGGGGTTAATCTAGCTCAACACAGACCTTGCTGTTAATAATTTTGTAATTATTTATTCCTGCTTATTAATCATAATAATTAAATTTTTCATATTTGTAATAGTTAGGCACAACCTATTTTTAAAAGAGATCTAAAAATCAATCTCTGGGAGTTTCTACGCCCTTCTACTCCCACAGTGGTCCAATGTAGAGAAGAGGCAAAAAATGACGTTTACTAAGTATATGTAAATATCTACAGTAATAAAGTACTTCGACTTTGACTTTGATGGGCATTATTTCCAATTATTTGATTGTACCTTACTTTCTACTCGATAATTTAAATGGGGAGACTATGAAAAATTCCTGAGAGGAGACCTCAACGATTTGATGGCTGATTTGCCACTGAACCTAATCAGGGACATGTGGTTCCAGCATGATGGCTGCCCTGCACATTTCCGAAGAAGTGTCAGAGAATGGCTGGACACAAATTAAACCCATAAATGGATAGGACGAGGTGGGCCTTTACCTTGGCCAGCCAGAAGTCCGGACTTAACCCCCGTGGATTTTTATGTGTGAGGGCACATGAAGAGTCTCGTCTACAGCGAGCCAAATTCAATTGCGTCTGTCGAAGAATTGAAAGTCAGGATAATAAACGCGGCAAACGAAATTAGAAGAACATTGACTACTGGTTTAGTAAAAACTGGACTTCGCAGAAGAATGCGAAGATGTGTACAAAACAGAGGAGGACATGTCGAACACGAACTTTAATCTAGGAAGTTAATAAATGTTATTTTGTACAAACTTACCTATTGTTTTGCTTTACTTTCTAGGGCCAAAGAATAAATTAGGCTCAATAAGCGTAATTATATTTACGTCCACTATCGCCTATAAAACTTAGTTTTTTCCTACGAGATAAATAAGGCCCTAGAGTGTTATAACTTGTTGGATAGCTGATAAAACGTAGATATTTTAGGCACATCTGCCAAACGTCTGCTATACATTTTTTTTTTAATATTCCTTAAAGAAAGGTAAATTGATATTTTTTTTATTTACTTTTTGAACTTTCAATCTTCCAGAACAACTTATTTAGTTAACTAACGTAGGTATTGGTTACTAAGTTCATAGAGCATCTTAAACTGCATGTAAAAATAAATAATAATAATAAGAAGGCGCACCAATTTCAAAATATCATATTTAATGGCAAAAAAATCGGCAATTAAACAAAATTTCAAAAGTCGATTATCTCGAAAATGGTTAGGTTTAAGATAGGGTGTTTCATAGGTCTGACAAGTTCAAGTGTTCCTTATTATGGTCTAAATACTCAATGTTAATGTTAATCTTTTATTTAGAAGGTTCACCACCAATATATGAGAGTAGAAAAACACTCGTGCTTCATTTGCTTTACTCAACACATTTGCTTCATAAGCTACTATTATAACATTATTGAGTTGGCATCAATAAATTTGGAACCTTAGGTAAAACTATAGCCGATTGTGTACAACTTTCGAACTAAGAGCAGTTCACGGGCCATTACTTTAGACGAACTTCGGCAACCCCGCTAATTGACGCAGGGATATTACAATTTTGAAGTGTCATGGTGGATGGAAGTCAGCGGAAACAAATTCAAATTCCATTCTAAACACCAAAGAAAACAATAAGAAAGAAATAAATATAAATTTGCCAATACCCCGACAGCAAGTACGAACCCTGTCGCTTAGTGTCAAATACGTTTTACGTCCAATACGTGTGTTGTCTAAATTTTAACCAATCCGTTTTAAGTAAAACACGCGTCAAGTCCAAAAGGTTTTAAGTCAAACACGCGTCAAGTCCAATACGTTTTAAGTCAAACACGCGTCAAGTCCAAAAGGTTTTAAGTCAAACACGCGTCCAATACGTTTTAAGTCAAGCACGCGTCAAGACCAAAAGGTTTAAGTCAAACACGCCTAAAGTCCAAAAGGTTTTAAGTCAAACACGCGTCAAGTCCAATACGTTTTAAGTCAAACACGCGTCAAGTCCAAAAGGTTTTAAGTCAAACACGCGTCAAGTCCGACACGTTTTAAGTCAAACACGCGTCAAGTCCGATACGTTTTAAGTCAAACACGCGTCAAGTCCAAAAAAAGGTTTTAAGTCAAACACGCCTCAAGTCCAAGAGGTTTAAAGTCAAACACGCGTCAAGTCCAATACGTTTTAAGTCAAACGCGCTTCAAGTCCAAAAGGTTTTAATTCAAACACGCTTCAAGTCCTAAAGGTTTTAAGTCAAACACGCGTCATGTCCAATACGTTTTAAGTCAAACACGCGTCAAGTCCAATACGTTTTAAGTCAAACACGCGTCAAGTCCAATACGTTTTAAGTCAAACACACGTCAAGTCCAATACGTTTTAAGTCAAAAACGCGTCAAGTCCAATACGTTTTAAGTCAAACACGCGTCAAGTCCAAAAGGTTTTAAGTCAAACACGCGTCAAGTACAATACGTTTTAAGTCAAATACGCGTCAAGTCCAATAGGTTTTAAGTCAAACACGCGTCAAGTCTAATACGTTTTAAGTCAAACACGCGTCAAGTGTAATAGGTTTTAAGTCAAACACGCGTCCAATACGTTTTAAGTCAAATATGTAGGAAGTCCAATACTTCACAAAAACGAGCTTTACTTTGCTGAGTTTAATTAGTTTTTTGAGCCCCAAAACCAAGCTTGCCATCTATACTACATTGATAAGACCTTGCCTCACTTACGGATGCCCAGTGTGGAGCAGTACCTCAAACACGAACCACCTTAAACTCCAGGTTATCCAAACTCGTGCTATAAAAATTTCTTATAACACTCCTTTTCGAACTAACCTTATCAAATTACATGAGCTAATTAAATTCCCCCTACTTTTTGATTTCATCATAAAACGAACTAAAAACTTCTATAAATACTCCAACAGCAACCATACAAATAAAATAATAGCGAAAATTGGCACGTCTAGATAACTCGGCAACAAATAACGATATCGATACATAACAAGGCTCCCACATCACTACGCCCTACCACAAATGACGACTCACTCCACTGACCGACCAGTCGACCGGCAGCGCAGCGGCAGCTCGCATTGCTCGCACCTGATTATGTAATACGCATGATTGTCTCCTATTATGTTAACTTTATTATGTATTCCGTAAATGCACCCTATTATGATACGACAGTAAGTAACAACTTTACTATAACAAATTCCTTCTGTATGATCTGTGTTTTCTACCCTCAGGTAGTCTCTTTATAAGTAATATTTTACTACCGATGGCAAAGATTGTAAACTAAAACGAAGTTTGCAAAATAACTCTGTTACATTTAAATACTTACTCCTTTTACAATTATGTCTTGATTTCATTTATGATATAAGTTTTAAGAGGTTAGTTTTAGCCTGCTAAACATCTGTTAATACTTATGAACTAGCTATAACCTAGGATTAAATCTACACTGGGTTGTATCATTTTATGTCTCAAGTAAATAAAGATCTTTTATCTACACACGTATCATAAACCCTCTTTACTGCGTTCGAAAACCGCACGTTACGATCAGCATTATGTTAAACTACTTGGTAAAAACTCGTTTCGTATCTGGAGAACTACACATAATGGTCATTATGTGTAGTTTTTCTGTGAAGTTGGTACTGACATTCAAATTTCGAACGCCGACGCCCGCCTGCGTGAAGTTGGTACTAAAGAACAAGCTAAACAATTGCAGAACCACAATGCCGGTCAAACATGCGGTTCCTGAACACATCAAAGAGAGCTTATGATATGTGTGTAGATAAACTAGTGTATGTAACTGTACATTATTAGGCATTAAAACTCTCGAGTGATATTTTTATGAAACTCGCCTTCGGCTCGTTTCATAAACCCACTCTCGAGTTTTAATGCCCTCCATTATGCAGCAGTCACATAAACTACTATTAAAAACAAAACAAAACAAACAATGATTGCTTCCTTCCAACATTGCTTATAAACCTACGGATTAAATCCTCCTTTGATACTTCTCGACAACCTTCTAGTACTGGCCACTTCATTTATTCTAATCTATTATCTATTAATATGTCAGGAATCAATTCTCTTTTTGTTGCTGCCTGATGTATTGTGAACATAATAAAAACGGGAAAATAAAATATAAAACCAATAGCCATTTTTCAAATTATTGTTAAAATGTGGAATGGTGAAGGTTTATTGTGCTTAGATAATCAAAGAGGGGAATTTTTTTACTTAATTCTGGGTACATGTATAATTTAAATGTATCATATAAAAATGGTAAAACATTGTGGCGTTGTGTAAGCAGTTCCATATGTTCTGCATCAGTAACAGTTGACGCATCTAGGCAAACTAATATGGCGATACCCAACGAATATATGTCAAGCAGACGAAAAAAACAACGATATGTAAAAGAAGTTTGTTGCGTTGTTGCAACCGGTATCAAAAAAATTCGAAAAAAACGACGTTCTGAAAGAGGAAGACTCCTATGCTGACTATGTGCTGACTTGAAAAAAAATCAAGACTCTTTGTATGGGTTCCGCAATTTTTTTAACGTAGAGAAATTGAGTTTTTCGAGACTTGAAGATGTAATATTTTCACAATTCTTAGCCTTCTCTTCAAAAAAATAATTCTCATTTTTTGGTAGCCGATGATGGAAAAAATGACAAAATTTTAATATTTTGTACGAGCAGCGACAAGGGACAAGTGATAAGGGACAAGGGCCAAGGGACAAGGCTAAGAAGTTCATTAAAGCTAACACAACTTATGGAAGCTTCTTTGGAGACGGGAGCTTTAAGATTGTGCCTTGCGGTTTTGGCCAGTTATATTCAATATTTTTGGATGCTGGATCCACAGTTCCAAATTCCAAATTTCCAAATTCCAAATGTATTTATTACTGTAGATATTTACATATACTTAGCAATCGTCATTTTTTGCCACTTCTCTACATTGGACCACTGTACATTCACTCAACAAATCTGATTCCGGTAACATAAGGGTTATTGGCAAATAAATCCGAAGAAACCTATATTCGCTTTTTCAGCTAACTGAAAGAAAAAAAAGCCTGGATATACAAAGTTTTATATGTGAATCTGAGCTTACAGTATTCAATGCTATTAATAATGTATACCCCGAAACTATACTTTCCGGGTGTTCTTCTAAGGACGGGCGAAATTTAACAAGATTGGTTGCAAATCTACCATTTCTACAATATTAAAGATTGTTGGAACACTATACTTGCGGATGCCCATGTAGTTCCAGAGGTAGAGCCATTTCCAAAGTATTTAAAAAAAAAACGGTCAAGTGCGAGTCTAAATTGCGCACGAAGGGTTCCGTATCACCGTTTAATGGAAGCGATGGTGTGGAGTGAATAGTTTGGATTTCACAGAGCAAAATATTGTTTACAAAGTTATTGGTGCGGTTACTTTCACACTCCATGTACGTAACCAGGTGCATCCATAAGTTTGTATATGGTATTGTTGTATGGGAGCCCCCTTAAATATTTATTTTATCCTGTTTTTTAGTATTTGTTGTTATAGCGGCAACAGAAATACATAATCTGTGAAAATTTCAACTCTCTAGCTAGCTAGGTTCTTGAGATACAGCCTGGTGACAGACGGACGGACGGACGGACAGCGAACTCTTAGTAATAGGGTTCCGTTCTTACCCGTTGGGTACGGAACCCTAAAAGCAACACTGCATGTATTATGTTGTACGAGCAAACATCGGACAACCAATTCATTGGAGGGTGGGCATTTTCGGATAAACCGGCAAATTCCAAAAACACCCAGCGTTTGCTCCTTTATTGAAAAGTGAAGGAAGGTAGCCAAACATCAAGGCTTTTGGGATGAAAAGACATCTAATTGAACCGATAAAGAAAAGCCGTCGAAGTATTCACATCGGCTTTAACTTGAAATATGAACGATATTTGAAAAGAATGGAAAGCAACGAAATTAAGTACGACGAAAGTAAGACAATTTTTGGACAAGTAAGACAAATGGACTTGTTTTTAAGTATAATGATACATTTAAGTGAGATTGCTATTGAAGTTAGCTATGTAGCTTTTAAGTTTGTATTTGCGTTAGTCTGACATTGTGGGAAATAAAACATCCTCACTCAATTAATATTGTTTTACTTTTCAAAGTAAGTGTGGTATGGGGCCCATTTATGGTACCCAACTGTCAAATGTCAATATCCAGAACCTACGTAATCTATACTTATGAAAGTAGAAGGAGGAGGGGGCGGTCGGAGAACGGCTGGACCGTCGGCTGTTATTTGTATTGAACTATTCGTAAAAGTAGTGTATGAAACTGCACATAACTAGGTATTAAAACACTCATGTGACACCGTTAAAAACCTCGTCTCGTGTTTTAATACCCCTCATTATGCAACAGTTGCATAACTACTATAATAAATAATACATTAAATTAGGATTATTTGTTTTTAATGTCACTATCGGTTCACTTGAGAATAAAAAATGAACAGTTCTAAAACGTGGTGAAATGATTTAATTTCAGCGAAAGGTGCAAAACTCGCAACCTCTTACATTGCTTTAAGTTCATAAAAATGTAAAAATACATAAATATTACCTATTTTCCTTAGCTCAACAGCCGCAACTATTATTTAATCATAAATTTTAATTACATAAAAATGTAAAAATACTTAAATAACACTATTATGCTTCTTAATTAATATAATTATTGCATATCTTATTTCTATTATGGCTGCCAGAGGCATTCATTCTGAGTGAGGCAATACAAATCAACTAAATGACTACGTAATAAGTACATTTTCCAACAATACAATAAGTTTAAAAAGTAAAACCCGACTACAAAAAGATCGCGCTGCAAAGAGTATGAAATCGATAACCAATGGACGGTCAGCACACTTCTAAAGCTAAATAAGCGAGCAAGAGCTGGTAATGTATACAGCGGTGGTCATATAATTACAGACACTGAATGCGTATTAATAGTAGTTTATGTAACTGATACATAATGCCTAATTATGTACAGTCACATACACTAGTTTATCTGCACACATATCATAAGCTCTCTTTGATGTGTTCAGGAACCGCACGTTCGACCGGCATGGTGGCATTGATCATTGCTCTGCACTTGTTTAGCTTGTTCTGTAGTACCAACTTCACAGACTAACTAGGGGCGGCACGCAGGCGGGCGTCGGCGTTCAAAATTTGAATGAAAATTTGTCCAAAATTGTAGTGTATTTAAAGTTTAAATTAACTTCGCCGTTAAGTTGGTTGCAATGAAAGCAGTGTTGCTAGCAGTGTTGCTAGCTTTTGAAAAATCTGTTCCCCAAACTAAGGGAGAAAAATCGCCGATACACCGCAATATATCACAATTAAATTACGTATTTCGTATTGTGAAGAGGTTGTAGTTAGGTACATACACACCTGCATCTTATTTTTTGAAAGCGGTGAATCTGCATTTACCCATTTTTTGGCGAACATTGACAGTTGTACACTACAGCCAACTTAACGACTTAGAGAATTTAAACTTGAAATACACCTAACAAGTAATTTTTATAATTTGAACCAAAGTGGCGGTATCGTTGAAGTGTTGTGATCTTTATTCCCTTGACATAAGGGTCACAGCTCGATATGCTGACGCGTTTTGTTCGTACTGGCCTCATTGATGTGTGTACAGGGAGACCACGTTTACAGTTTACGTTTGGTGTCCTGTGAGCGGAACTATAGGTGTAGCATCTCCTAATACCTGTACCTGAAATGTTAACACGAATATTTATAACAGATTCCTTAATACAAATTATATCGATCATTCATGATGATCATAAATAATAATTTTTATTGAGAAATATTAAAATGCATATCGAAAATACTGATTTTCACAGCAAATATCCCTTATATTTACTGCGGTAGCTTAGGAGTAGGGTAAAGGGGGTGAGCGAAGCGAAGTGATCCTTTTTTGCTGTGCAAATCAGTATTTTTGCTGTGCAAATCAGTATTTTTGCTGTGCAAATCAGTATTTTTGCTGTGCAAATCAGTATTTTTGCTGTGCAAATCAGTATGTTTGCTGTGCAAATCAGTATTTTTGCTGTGCAAATCAGTATTTTCGATGTGCGATTAAATACTAGCCATTTTTATTTGCCCAAAAACTTCATGAATTAAATTCGTGTTACCCAATGTGAACCCGGTAACTACAGACATATTTATAAAAGGACAGAGATTGGACCTTGTGCAGTCGACTGTCTTTTTGGGCATTACTTTAGACGCCAAACTACAATGGGATCCTCATATAAATAAATTGTCGAACAGACTGAGTTCGGCAGCGTTCGCAGTTAAAAAAATTAGAGCTCTTACCGACGTAGACACCGCTGGACTAGTCTACTTTAGTTACTTTCATAGTCTAATGACCTATGGTATTTTATTGTGGGGTCACGCTGCGAATGCTAATAGTATATTTATTCTGCAGAAACGGGCTGTTCGTGCAATTTATAGATTAGGGCCTGGAGTGTCACTGAGGGAAAAGTTTAAAGAAATCAATATTCTGACATTTGTGTCTCAATATATCTATGACAATCTTGTGTATGTAAAAAGAAATATAACTAATTTTCAGAAGTACAGTGATATACACAATTTTAATACTAGAAATAAAGACAAGTTGGTTGCTTATGTAAGCCGACTACATAAAATTAGTAATTATTTTAAAGGCAATTGTATACGCTATTACAATAAGGTCCCTACTGATATTAAAAACTTACCTTTAGACAAGTTTAAAATAATAATAAAACAGAAATTGTATAAAAAAGGTTACTATAGGATATCTGATTACTTAGAGGACAGATGTCCATGGGAATAGATTGTTTGAGTAACAGGCTGTTTCGATATATAATCAGCATTCATTTTGTAATTTGACAATATTTTATTTAAAAAAGGAAACGCAAAAGATGCGACGACTGTGGAGTTTCTTCGGTGAGCTCTTCTCCACAGATTCCGCCATTGTGTTAGTGAACTCGCCCAAAAAATGTAATGACGGATCTAAGTGATGTAATAACATCCTATGGAAATAAATGATTTTTGATTTTGATTTTTTGATTTTGATTTCATGAATAGGTTGTCCAAACTATACTCAAACATAAGAGCTCACAAAAAAATATATTTTAGTAAACTAAAAAACTTTCTAACTAAACTAAACCAAACTAACTCGGGGAAGCAAGCTGTGAAATTCTTTGCCCTTAGAGACCGCTAAGTTTGTAGATAATAAACACAGAGCAAAGAGTTTCGTTCATCCGAGGTTACTTACAAATTAATCACAGAGTAAAAGTAAAGCAAATGTACAAATGCAGAGTTTCGTTATTCAGAGAAATGAATTGTCAATAATGATAATATATTGTTCACTGCACTGCTTGGAGATGTGGGGAAAGATGGTCTGAAATGGGCCCGCAAAACAATGAATAGTTAACCAGGGCAATAATAGTTATTTGTGTCACAAGGGAGCAAAATTATGTATTTACGGCGAGGGCGGTACATTGAATCCAGAGTGAAGGGAAGGATTCTACGATAGAATCCTGAGCGTAGCGAGGGATTCTTAGTTAGAATCCTGAGCGTAACGAAGGATTCAAGCGTTAACGCCCATGACGAAAATAATTTTGCTCCTCAGTGACACATACAACTTTTCACACCGACTATGAGGAAAATTTGAATTAAATGCTCTAAAAAATTAAATAACTATACTTTGAATTCCACTTTCACCACTTTTACAGTAATCGAACAACGTAAACAAAACTTTTTTTTATAATGGTGGATTGTGAAGGATTAGGGAAAGGTCACCACAGATAAAATATTCCTCTGTACTTTTACTAATGTGTAAAAATTATCGAATCGAATATTACAATAGTTTCGGATATCAATATTCATTATATCCCAATAACAGTCATCGATAGTTTTGATTTCAGTAAAACAAATAATTTATTGTGACATTTTTTTTAATATTACGAAAAATTTATCAATTTTCATATAACGTTGTTAAAGTTAAAACTTGAAACATGTTCGTTTTTAATCGACTATGTCATCGTAGTCGTTTGTAATGTAATTTCATAGTTACATTCGATTATTTTAGTCTGTGTTCAATTGGTACATTGCGTAAATGCTACATGGCAATGAATAAATTAAAAAAGCAGCTTGAACAGAAAAGTAGCATTTTGCTCCCTCTCGTCGTGGAGCAAAACTTACTTTTCCGAATGAAAGGTGTGAAAAAACATTTGTGACCTGTTTGAACCGGCCAGGAAAAACATTGTTGGCTTGTTCAAATATCAAGTTAACCAATCACATCGGCCCGCTGTTCACTGTTTCGTCCAATCAGAAGACGACTTGTGCTGCATATGACACAAAATGGACCAATTAATTATAATTAGTCGTTATTAGTGGCCAGTCATTAGACTGGCCACTAATAACAGTCTCGATATTTTTCACGTCGCTGGCAATGCTGGGCAAAGCACCAAAGATGATTTTAAAATGTAAAAATAGGCGGGAAAGTGTGAAAATTTTATTGTGTGGAATTCTCGCTGCGCAAGTTTTTGATGATAAGTTAATTACAAAAGCTAACCAAAGTTTGATCTACATGGGATTCATCTAGTGACAGTGATTGTATGGACGCGGTGACGTCTACCGAACTACAAGAGGCTGCAAAATCGGTCGTAAGAACATTCACTTAATTTAAGCAGACAATTGAGTCGGTTGTATCTTTAATTTCGAGTTGATCGAAGTGAAAATTAAGGAAGTATTGTTATCGTAAAAAAATCGAGGGAGAGATTTTGATTGGGATATGTTCTCTTTCGTTAACTTAGTCCGAAAAAGTAAAAAAAAAAACAAATGTATATGCATATGCGTGTGTGTGCGTGTGTATGTAGATAGATAGATAGATAGATAGATAAACGTTTATTGCATCAAAGCAGCACACATACAAATTAAAAGTGATACGGAGGTGCAACTATAAAATAACTTAAATGAAAGCAGTTATGAAAAAAAAACTCATTTATTACTAAAACAATAAAACAAAAAGAAGAATATAGGTCAAAGCTCAGTGTTTATTGCTCGTTAAGAGCAGCACTGGTTTTCAGCCCTCACCTAGGAGACGCGGAGACTCAGCGGTTACATCCGAATGTGAATGTGAATGAAAAGAATAATAATAAAAAAGTGTCAGAAATAGATATATACTTACAAGTGTTTAAAGATGTGGAAATAAATAAATACATTGCACATAAATATGTTTCTATACTTTCATGAGTAGGATAGTACAAAATATACATGAAGTTTATATAAATAGGTATATAAGTATATTATGCCACGTGAGTAGTGAGTAGCAGAATGGGTATAGTGGGAATATGTTTACTAAAATCATAAGATATCTAACTAAAAAATATATGAAAATGGAAAAAAAAAATGAATATGTATGTATGTATGGATGGCTGATTTCCGTTGTCAGCTCTAGAGCCTAAACCACCAAACCGAATTGGATGAAATTTGGTATTGGGGGTTATTTTGTGAATACCTAGGACAATTTTTTTTGTTTTTGGATAACATGATTATTTATGGTGCCTTTTATACAAATCAAGCACATTTATTGAGTTTATTAAAAAATGGGAGCAACATTTTTTTTCAAACTTCTCGTCATAGTATCTCTTAATATCTCAAAATATCGCAAAACTCTGAAAATGGTAGCTCCCATACAATATGATAATTATATTACGGCGGGCGGAATAAGCTCATAGTGCGGGACATGGTTAAAGTAGAAAGGAGTTGTTCTGTATGGTGGAGTGGTTGTTAGGGACATCATTCTGAACAACTTTTACCATGGGGCCGACTTGATGAGAGCAACTTTATTTTATACTCCACCATATAACTCAGGTGAGCGCTAGGCCCAGAATGTACTGAGATAAGAAAAATAAAGTTGCTCTGATCACGTCGGTTCCATAGTAAAGGTTGTTCAGAATGATGTCCCTAAAAACGACCTTTCGGCTTGTAACTCCCTTTCTGTTAGATCCTGTATACTTTATCTTAGAACTTCTTAAAACGTCTCCTAAACGCCTGCACACGAATATCCACAAACTATTATTTAAATAACAACACCGAAAGCATCATGCGAGCAAGTTTATACAGGGTGGCCTGCACAATTTATTTTCTTCTACAAGGTAAATAGTATTGTGATGAATATGCAGCAATGTATATTTTTTCACACCTTTAATTCGGAAAAGTAAGTTTTGCTCCACGACGAGAGGGAGCAAAATGCTACGTTTCTGTTCAAGCTACTTTTTTAAATTATTCATTGGCATGTAGCATTTACGCAATGTGCCAATTGAACACAGATTAAAATAATAGAATGTAATTATGAAATTACATTACAATCGACAACGATGACGTAGTCGATTAAAAACGAACATGGTTCAAGTTTTAACTTTAACAACGTTATATCAAAATTTATTAATTTTTCGTAATATTTAAAAAAAATGTCACAATAAATTATATGTTTTACTGAAATCAAAACTATCGATGACTGTTATTGTGATATAATGAATATTGATATCCGAAACCATTGTAATATTCGATTCGATTATTTTTACACAATAGTAAAAGTACACAGGAATACCTATTTTATCTGTGGTGACCTTTCCCTAATCCTTCACAAACCGTCATTATATAAAAAAAATGTTTACGTTGTTCGATTACTGTAAAAGTGGTAAAAGTATAATTCAAATTTAATTTTTTTAGAGCAATTTAAATTTTCCTCATAGTTGGTGTGAAAAGTTGTATGTTTCACTCAGGAGCAAAATTATTTTCGTCGTGGGCGTTAACGCTTGAATCCTTCGTTACGCTCAGGATTCTAACTTAGAATCCCTCGCTACGCTCAGCATTCAATCGTAGAATCCTTCCCTTCACTATGCATTCAATGTACCGCCCTCGCCGTAAATACATCATTTTGCTCCCTTGTGACACAAATAACTATTTCCGATCTGCGTCGAAGTGTCGTGCGGTAAAGAAATAATAATAATGTATTAAGTATTGTACATAAGTAACACTCTTTGCCGCTGATATCCAGATCAATAGGACCTCAGATGAATGAAACTCTTTGTTGCTGTTGATAAAGTTTATCATACACAGTATGTTCTGTGCCCTCTAACAAAAAGTGTTGCGTAATCTTCCCCATGTCCAAAAATGTACGGCTTGATTCATCATCCGCCCGTCATGGAACTAATGAAAAGGTTCTTATTGACAAGTTCCCGTTTTGACCACTTCCCAATTCGAGCACTTCCCGATTCGAGCACTTCCCGATTCGAGCACTTCCCAATTCGAGCACTTCCCGATTCGAGCACTTCCCGATTCGAGCACTTCCCGATTCTAGCACTTCCCGGTTCGAGCACTTCCCAATTCGAGCACTTCCCAATTCGAGAACTTCCCGATTCGAGCACTTCCCAATTCGAGCGCTTCCCAATTCGATCGCGTCTCAATTCGATCACTTCTCAATTCGATCACTTCTCAATTCGACCACTTCCCAATGCGATCACTTTCCAATCCAACCACTTCTCAATGCGACCACTTCCGAATTCGATCACTCCCCAATTTGACCAATTCTCAATTCGAGCACTTCCCAATCCAACCACTTCTCAATGCGACCACTTCCGAATTTGACCACTTCCCAATTTGATCACTTCTTAATTCGATCACTTCCCAATTTGACCACTTCCCATATTGTCAGCATTTTACTTACGTTTAACCTCGCCGTGACCCGTGGGCATTCTCCATATAATTATTAAGGTTGGTTAAGTAAAGTGGGAAGCGAAAAGCTTTGGTCCGGATTTGGTCAAATTGAAAACTTGTCATTATGAACCTTATCATAATGGGAACTTCTAGAGTTGGCACAAAAAAAGATGATAATGGACCTAAAGGCATTGTTTTCCTGCTATCCTCGCCAAGTGACCGGACCATAGGCAGGTGTTTTCCCGACTTGTCTTGAAAGGGGCACTGCGCACTGGCATTGCGCACGCAGATAGCTGAGCGAATGCTAGTTACCTCATAGTAGTGCATTCTCTGCGCCAGCTCAAACGCCCCGCCGTAAGCCGTTTCCGGTTCCGGTTTGGCGACCGGCCGCGGCGCGGGCGCGCGCACCGGCTGAAACATTTCAAGATGGCGGCTGAGTTACAAGGAAACAGAATAAATAATCTGACCAAATAGGCTAATAAGCTAATCTCCCTAAATTCCCTAAAAAAAATTGGTCAAATAACAAAAGTAATCACCTCAGTATATTTATACTGCCCTCGTGTTGCGTTATAAAACTCCTATAGTAATGGTGTATCTGTCGCAGTTGGTTGGTTAAATCAGACGCTCAAGTAACTCTCTAGACCATTAATTAAAGACCGACGTTTAACCAAGTCTAACTAGAATTTCTATTTAAATAAAGCATCGTCGAAAACGTTTAACAATCTGTCTTAACGAAAGCCGGCGTGTTGGTTGAATAATGTTAAACAAGATGGCGTCATGACAACAGCTGATTTGCACAGCTTATATCAGGGGAAAACATTGCGGTAGCTTAGGTGAAGGTGAGCGAAGCAAAGCCCCCTTTATCCTTCGTGTTAGGTTGAACATGTAAGAACAAAAAATACTTAAAACAAACTGAAGTACACATCAAATATTTTTATATTGTATATGAATTGTTGTCTAGGAACGTTTAGACAACTCGTTAAACGTTTCGTTCACTAACTTGTCTGACGAAACTTTAGCGACTTGGTTAAACGTCGGTCTTAATGGTCTAGGGTGTGAGTTAAGAGTCTGATTTAACCAACTAACTGCGACATATCGATCGCTCGCACAAGGGCATAAAATGCCATAATTAGCTTTGCGGCGACGCTTCTTTTGTTTGGAGACTGACTGCCGAATATGGCATTTGGCGCCCTTGGGAGCAATTGAAATACTATTGCTATTCGAGTTTTATTACGCGACTCGAGGGCCTGAGCATTAGTCGGGTTTAACCTTAATTAGGTTATTCTGAACCTATATTTAAAAACTAAACTTTTATTTGATTGACATCGAACCTTAGACGTGAACTTTAAAACTTAAAATTTACCTTTTGAACCTTGAACTCTGAACCTTGATACTACCTTATGCAGTGTTGCACCCTGACGCATGCAGTTCATATGCTTGAATATCGACATCTGCCAAGTAAAGTTGGCTGGACGCTCTTTGCATTTAAACCTTGAACCTCAAGCTTGAACTTGAAACACCAACTTTGCACCTTGATCTTTAGACCATAAAGTTTGTACTTTTAACCTGGAACTCGCCTTATGACGTCTTGGTCCCTGGTGCAGGCACTTCATAAGTTTTTAGACAGACATTGCTAAGAAACGGTGGCTGGACAGTGGACACAGCTTGCATTTGAACCATGAACTGTGAAATTCAAGGCTGAACTTTTCAGTATCAACTTTGAACCTTGAACTCTGAATTTTGAACCCCACCTTATGCCGCCTTGGTCCCTGGTGCATGCACTTCATATGTTTGTAGATCGAGGTCTGCCAAGTAAAGGTGGCTGGACACAGCTTGCATTTGAAGTTTTTCGACGTGGACCGGGTAGTGTGCATGGCGTGAACGTGACCTTTCAGGCGTTTCACCGTCTGAAATGTTTAAAAGTTACATTATAAGGGGATATTAAGTCGCTTTATAAGAGATCCGTGGTCGAGTAGTTTCACGCTCGTCGCTCACGAAGGAGATGCGGGTTCGAATACCGGTGATAGATGCAGAGAAGGTTTGCCGATGACATGGGCGAGATAGTTATTGAGACTTCTACGCTATTTTTTCAGTCAGAACTGTGCGATCGGCCATGTAAAAAAACCAAAGGTATCAAACTGAGAAAACCATTTCGACATAATTGTTTCTAACTAAATTCTGTCATTCCCATCAAAAAATATTACAGGATTACTGAAATATCCGTAAAAAAAACATAATGGACTGCATTTGTCCTCTACGGCGTAGTTTGTTCAAATTCCCTTCGCCGTTAAGTTGGCTGTTCTGTAAAAATGTCAAGTATCAGTTCTCCTTGTCGGTCTATTACGCAGATGTCAGTCGGAACGTATACAAAGGGTACCCTATGACTGCATTAGGGATTGTATTTTGTTTTCATTATTTATTTATTTTAAATCTAAAACTGCAACCCTCGCCAGGGTTCTCACGTGATTAATGGACGATCCCCTAGGCTTCCCTGCGCCTTCGACACTCCGTCCGACATACCTTGTAAGACTTTCCGCAGATCTCGCACAGATGTTCCCCGTCCGGCTC
The DNA here is from genome assembly GCA_949825045.1 of Argyresthia goedartella. NCBI lineage: Eukaryota > Metazoa > Arthropoda > Insecta > Lepidoptera > Argyresthiidae > Argyresthia > Argyresthia goedartella. Next base: position 24,283,488 of record OX463832.1, read on the forward strand.
TAAGCGCTTGCCCTCGTGTATGTTGTTCATGTGAGCGACCATTATCTTCGCTGTTTTGAACGCCTGAGAACAGATATGTAAATATAAAGACAAATTAGGAGCTCCATGGCTCTGCCTACCATGCGAGAGGTCCCAGGTTCAATCTCCCGCTAGGCATAAAAAACTGGTCTTGGATGTTTAAATGCGTGTGACGTCGCTGTTTCTGGTGACCACGACACAGGGTATCCTAGTGTGAGGCCAGAAGAAAGTTATGTGCCTGTCCGTAAAAAAAAGAAAGAAATGGATGTCACAATATTGACAGGTGTCACAATAGGTGGCATGTTTTTAACAGTTTTTACATGTTAACACAGGCAGATAACGATTTTGACAGATGAGACAATTTTGACAGGTGCATTTGGACTGGGACCACAACGTCGACAGCTGAATCATCATTTGGGAAACCTTGGTACTTCTGCCGTCTCGCAAGTACATTGTGACAGAATATTCTCGGGGTTGCTCCAGCCCGCGCAGATGTCACGATTTCACAAACCACTTTGACAAGTCCCTATTTTGACAAGTGTCTCTATGTGTGAGCGGTGCCGCGAGAAGGGACCTGCAGGGGAAATAATTTTATCGAGAAAATCGAGTTTAAAGTTTGAAGTGGTGAACCGACATTTGTTTTTATATTAAAAAAATCTATTTCACTTAAAAATAAGTGTTTGGCCCAAATTAAAGAGGAAAGACTAAGGAATCAAAATCACCAAGACGCCTTTTCACGACACCACTCACCTATTTTGAGAGGTGCCACAATGTTCACTGGTGTCACGATTTTGACACGTGCACTTATTTTAGAAGGTGTCTCTATTTTGACAGGTCAAGTTAACATAGACAGATGTCACGAATTTAATAGATGTTACAATGCTGACAGCTATCACAGTCTTACACAGATCTCTTAAATTTAACAGGTGACAACATTTAACACAGGTACAGATGTAGTGAATAATCCTTTCCTTTCGTATTTTCTCGGAAATGTTCGTTTTTGTCTTACTAAATGTCGTCGTCTTTGTCATTTGACATTGATAAATAAAGTATGCGATTTATTTGATACCTACACGTAATTTAATAATACAGTAATTCATAGACACATCGGCACCATTCGGGTGTTATCGTTGTTCCGAGTTTTGCCGATAGGAAAGGATTATTCACTACATCTGTAACAGAATTTTGACAGGTATCAGAATGTAATGGACCTCTATATGTTGACAGGTATCACAATTTTGACACATGCACCAATTTTGACAGGAGTCACAATTTTGACAGATGCACCAATTTTGTTAGGTGTCACAATTTTGACAGATGCACCGATTTTGACAGTTGCACCAATTTTGACAGGTGTCCCAATTTTGACAGGTGTCACCATTTTGACAGATGCATCAATTTTGACAGGTGTCACAACTTTGACAGATGAACCAATTTTGACAGGTGTCACAATTTTGACAGATGCACCAATTTTGACAGGTGTTACAATTTTGACAGATGCACCAAATTTGACAGATGCCACAATTTTGACAGGTGTCACAATTTTGACAGATGCACCAATTTTGACAGGTGTCACAATTGAGGCAGTTGGCAGCACGCGTCTGCCGCCGGGCACGTACCTTGTGGCAGACGGAGCACTGGTACTTGATCTTCTTGAGGTGCTCCCAGTCCACGTGGTCTATCATGCACCACTTGGTGGCGAACTTCTTACCGCAGTACTCGCACTCGTGGCTGGGGAATGACAATTCTTTCGTGAGCTCCGCGGTCTAGCTGTTTTCACACCCTCCGCGAGTTCGAATCCAGTTCTGACCATGTACAGTCTGCATCACGTGCTAGTGACCCGAATGGCCGAGTTGGCAGTGACCCTGCCTACGAAGCCAAGGGTCCCGGGATCGAGTCCCGGTGGGGGCAAATTTTTGTTTGATGAGAACGGATGTTTGTACCCTAGTCATAGTTGTTTAGCTATCTAAGTATAATATTTATCTATATAAGTACGTGTATCGTTGTCTAGTACCCAATATACAGGTTAGATCAATGTGTGTAAATAGTGTCTAAGGTATTATTATTATTATTATCAGATATACGTGAGCACGCGCTTCTCACAGAAACCCCGAAATCTAATAATTGGAATGGGCTAGCCCCCTGTCACGCAAAATGGAGTACCGAATAACTGGCTAAGGTGGGTTTTGACGCGTACTTAGTACCCACTTAGTACTCATTACTAGGACAACTTAAAAAGCCACCCAACAAGTAAAACACACAAATCGAAATCGGTGAAGACCGACCATAATTATATTTAGACCTAATATTTTCTCCGAATTCTTGTTAAGAAAATCAACAATCCACATTTCTGATTTATCGAAGTTGTTGATAGTCGATAAAATAACAATTCGTTTGTTCGCAGAGCCTCTATAGTTTATCCCACCGAAAACATTCTGTAAAAAACTAGCCAAGTTTCGATCGCTTTGAGAGTAACAAATATAACATAGGTAGTTATAACAGATATAACATAGGTAGTTACAACAGATATAACATTACGTGTTAACACAATTGACTTGTACCCACTAACGTATAAAGAATGTTCAACGGCCAAGTCACACCACATTAACTATAATAATAAAGAAATCGCAGTAAGGAACCTTAGAGTTGGCACGACTTTGTCTAGATTTCATCACTTTTTAGAGATAAACAAGCAGCTCCATCGAGACTTGGCTAGTTTTTTACAGAATGTTTTTGGTGGGATTTCACTTCTTTTTGTAGAAACGTTGGCAAATAGATTTTTTTATTAGATTTTCGGGAGATATGAACACGATATACACCGAATCTATACAAAGAGAAAACCAAGCTCTTGTGTTTTCTAATCAGGGTCACCAGGTACTCCAGATCTTCGATTATCCTAGTTATTATAGTTTTCCCTTTATGTGGCCCTTAAACCCTAACTCTGTACCAAATTTTAGCTCTCTGAGTTTATGGGAAGTACTAGATCTAATCTGATGATCATGAGTGAGTGAGTGAGTGAGTGTCATACATGCGAAACTTTGCTTTCGCTTAACTTCGGAACTAAATGACCTACAAACTTGAAATTTTGGATTTTAAGTATGTGATTATAGTTTACTGGATGACGACAATTTCTGTGTTCTGGTCTAATCCAGAGGTTCTCAAATAGGGGCCTGAAAATGCGGCGAAATGGTTCCAGTAAAGGATGGTACGGCAGTGTTTGCTTCGCGCTCGACTTGGCGGGGGCACTGCCGTGCCCCCCGATAATGAAAACTTTTCTGATTTAGATCTGTTTAATAAGTCTCTTAATGTGTTCAAGCAAAGTGCCACTAAATTTGTTAAATATTGATGGTAAAATTATGTTAGCAGGTAGGTTAATTGTTTTGTGTATTTTTTTATATAAAATTCAAATGCTGACAATCAGTAAAAAATCAAATTGTACTATTAATTAAGCGAAACTCTAGGTTTATTTTAACACTATAACTTTAACTTTTTCTTAAAAACTTTTGCTCTAACCGTTTGTTTGGTTAATATATAAATAAACAAAAAAATAACCATTAATCTATATCTAGTCTGTTCGGGTTAGCATGGCAATAGCGGGCATTGACTCCTGTCTACCACTCTAAGCTCATGATTGGGTGAGCGACACACACTTGTCACCTGCAGCGTTCGAAATGTCTGTCGTTCAGCGTATCATGGTAGCGGTCGCCGATCGTTACCATGGTTACCGAACGTTAACTTGGTTACACACCATGTATTATTCGGTTCGCGGCAGCAGTCAAGTCAATGTGCTATCGCAATGCTAAAGCTATACACAGCTATGGTCACAGATTCGGATTTAATTTTTTATTGAATGTAAATATTTTTTTATTTTTTTTTAAAGTTTTTTTTTATTATTAATAAAGATTAGGAGAGACAGAAAATTCCGCCCTCTAATAATGAAGATAATAACTCACGAGTAGTCCTCAGGCGGCACATGGCGCTTGCTCAGCCGCATGTGGTTGTTGAGGCAGTCGCGCGACGAGAATCGTTTCGAGCACATCTTACACTCGTGCAGGGCGCCCGCCTCCCTGAAACATAGCAGTCATTATTGCACGCAACTATGAAAAGCAGAATGTTTGTGTGAGGCAATTTAAAAACCATTTTAAAGCGACTTTGTCGAAAATGGAATATTACAATGTTCAAGATTTCTTAAATGACGGGACTGTATGGGGTAATCTGGCTCAACACAGACCTTGCTGTTAATAATTTTGCAATTATTTATTCCTCCTTATTAATTATGATAATGATATGACAATATTTGTATTAGTTAAGCACAAGCAATGTTGAAGAGATCTAAAAATCAATCTGTGGGAGTTTCTACGCCCTTCTTCTCCCACAGTGGTCCAATGTAGAGAAGTGGCAAAAAATGACGATTGCTAAGTTTATGTCAATATCTACAGTAATAGAGATTTGGTATTTGGAATTTGAAATTTGGAGGCAAGCTTACTTCTAACGTGATATTTTTGGACTTGAGGTTGGACGGAGACGAAAAAGTCGAAGCTTTGTGTGGATTTTATTTTTGTTTAAAATGAATCATTTATTAACGTCATTGGATGAATAAATTAATTTACGATAAGAGCTGTAAGAAAACGGGCAATGCGTGTCGGACTTCCCACATTTATAGTTCCGTAGCTAATGTAGAATATAAGCCTGGAAATGAGGGAATTATAAGTGAAATAATCTGATACATCAATATATTGGTATTTCTTAGTAAAATATTCGTTATAATAGGCATTATCACTTACTTCAAGGTCCTAGGTCAGTGGGAAGTTGTAATTTTGTAAATTAATACATTGTATTGTAAAAAAAAAAATTGGTGGCTACCCATTACTTTGTTTTTCAATATTTAAAAAAAAAAACAGTATTTATCTACTCAACGAGCTCTAAACAGCAATACCCCAGTTGATGGGATAGATCAAATTGTTATTTTTCTTTAGCTGTATTATTATTATTATTTTTTGACAATTTGTATAGCACTGAGTCAACAAGATGTTCATACACATACTATAACAAGATTGTACACATTTGTTTGGCCGAACAGCTTGTGTGACAGACGACGGATGGGGCTCTGTGTAGACCCTTTGGGTACGGAACCCTGGGAACACAGAAGAAAGATAATTCAGCCACAATCGTCAAAATTTTATCCAGTCGTTATTTGAAAATACGCGGCATTTGGAGGCGCGCTGACTGAGAGACATATAGTTCGCGTCAGGTTGTGAGGGCCGGAGGGGACAGAGGGCGGCGCGGGGCGCGGGGCGAGGGCATGCCGCCCGCACCCCGCACCCGCACCGCCCCGTGCGCGCCCCGGTCATGCTTGTACTTGCAGTGGCGTTTTCGAATGGCATCAGTGGCCTCTGAAGTTGAAGAGCTCGGTAGTCTAATGGGTTTCAACGCTTGCTTCCCACACAGGAGATGCAGGTTCGATTCCTGACCATGTACCAATGAGATAATTCATTTATCTTACTTAACCTGCTAGGACGCAGAGAACTTAAAAATGAACTTTTATGAGAGACGTCACCTAGAGTACTGTAGATTCTATTGTGGGCATTTATGGGAAAACAACATAAAATTAGCCTTAATTGTTGTGTCATTATTGTTTCTTTTCCGGCCAGCAGAGATAGCGAAAGGGCTATACATTATATGGACGTACTAACGGTGATGGACAACATCGTGAGGAAACCCTCATTATTGTGTTGAATACAATATTATATTAAATAAAAAGGTTATCATGTTAAACCTTCATTTTGTCGTATTCCTTTTAGGACCCTATCAATATCGACCACATCACTAGCTATTTTAATTTATCGGCTATGTTGTACATGCTAGAATTAATTGTTTTTAACTTCATTTCAATGTATAATTATAAGATAACTTTAAAGTACATTAAGCGAAAGAGACTAGTCCCCACGACACAGGGTACCCTAGTGTGGGGCCTAGAGACACTGTAAAATGTTGTAAGCTTATTTATCAATAAAAGTTTTTTTTTAATAATAAAAAAATCGTAATAATAACATAAAAAATATATATATATATATATATATATATATATATACCATCACTAAAATAGTGCCATCCCAAGTTGACTTAGACAGTACAACAACAGACAGTATGACTTTTACTGTTTGGAGAAACTGTCATGTTCCTAAAATTTATCAGTCGATTTCATTATGGGAAATATTAAAATGCACATCAATAATACTGATTTGCACAGCAAATACACTGATTTTCACAGCAAATATCAGGGCAAAACACTGCGGTAGCTTAGGTGAAGGGCAACTTGTCAGCATGGTTCCGTAAATGTCTCGCCAATTTCCGTTTCCATCCATAATCTCGATAAGGCAAACAAATGAATGAATGATGATCAGACCCCACCAATTTTAGACCCATATCGATACTACCAACGCTTAGCAAAATATTTGAAAAACTCATACTTAATCAATTGCAAAGTCATTTTTATCTCAATAATTTAATTCATATTGCTCAGTTTGGTTTCACAAAGGGTCGTTCAACAGCCGATGCTGGTGTTGAACTAATCGACAATATTTTTGATGCCTGGGAAGACGCAATGGATGCAATAGGTATCTTCTGCGATCTATCCAAGGCTTTTGATTGCGTCCATCATGACACTCTTGTCAGGAAGTTACGCCATTATGGTGTAAAAGATCAGGCACTTGGCCTTCTGGAGTCATATCTAACAGATAGGGTTCAGATGGTCGATGTTAATGGGAAAAGATCACCTGGGTCTTCAATAAGTATGGGCGTACTGCAAGGTTCAATTCTTGGTCCTTTCTTGTTTTTAGTATATATTAATGATTTACCTTACCTTGTTGAAGCAAAACATGGGTTAGTATTGTTTGCCGATGATACTTCTTTGATATTTAAAGTTAAAAGACAGCAATCAAATTATGACGAGGTAAACAATGCTATCTCTAGTATAGTGAACTGGTTTACTGTTAACAATTTATTACTTAATGAAAAGAAAACTAAATGTATTAAATTCGTGTTACCCAATGTGAACCCGGTAACTACAGACATATTTATAAAAGGATCGAGATTGGACCTTGTGCAGTCGACTGTCTTTTTGGGCATTACTTTAGACGCCAAACTACAATGGGATCCTCATATAAATAAATTGTCGAACAGACTGAGTTCGGCAGCGTTCGCAGTTAAAAAAATTAGAGCTCTTACCGACGTAGACACCGCTAGACTAGTCTACTTTAGTTACTTTCATAGTCTAATGACCTATGGTATTTTATTGTGGGGTCACGCTGCGAATGCTAATAGTATATTTATTCTGCAGAAACGGGCTGTTCGTGCAATTTATAGATTAGGGCCTAGAGTGTCACTGAGGGAAAAGTTTAAAGAAATCAATATTCTGACATTTGTGTCTCAATATATCTATGACAATCTTGTGTATGTAAAAAGAAATATAACTAATTTTCAGAAGTACAGTGATATACACAATTTTAATACTAGAAATAAAGACAAGTTGGTTGCTTATGTAAGCCGACTACATAAAATTAGTAATTCTTTTAAAGGCAATTGTATACGCTATTACAATAAGGTCCCTACTGATATTAAAAACTTACCTTTAGTCAAGTTTAAAATAATAATAAAACAGAAATTGTATAAAAAAGGTTACTATAGGATATCTGATTACTTAGAGGACAGATGTCCATGGGAATAGATTGTTTGAGTAACAGGCTGTTTCGATATATAATTAGCATTCATTTTGTAATTTGACAATATTTTATTTAAAAAATGAAACGCAAAAGATGCGACGACTGTGGAGTTTCTTCGGTGAGCTCTTCTCCACAGATTCCGCCATTGTGTTAGTGAACTCACCCAAAAAAATGTAATGACGGGTCTAAGTGATGAAACAACATCCTATGGAAATAAATGATTTTTGATTTGATTTGATTTGATTTGATTTGATTTAATGGTTTACCAGTGAGCGTTGTTCCGTAGATATCTCGCTAGGTTACACTTTCAACCCAGACCCTTAATAAGGCAAAGAACGAGTGAGTGAATGAATTCAATGAATAAATGGTTTACCTGTCAGCAAGTTTCCGTAGATGTCTCGCCAGTTTCCGTTTCAAAATAGATCCTCGATAAGGCAAAAAAGCGGGTGAGTGAATGATTTGAATGAATGAGTGGTTATCCGTGTTAGCGTGGCTCCGAAGATGTCTTGCCAAGGTCCGTTTCCAACCAGACCCTCGATAAGAAAGAACGAGTGAGTGAACGAATTGAACGAATCGATGGTTTACCTGTCAGCGTGGTTCCGCAGATGTCTCGCTAGGTTGCGCTTCCACTGGAACAGTTTGCCACAAACTGGACATGGGTACTGGAGGCCGTCGTGGATCACCCTGTGAACGGACATTCACATATAGACACATACATTGGCCCGAATTCTGAAGGCGTTAGAGCTAACGAATCAAAATAACGCATTGAACTCCGCTTTTTCTCCAGAAGGCGTAAATTATCAGAAAGATGTCTTTCAAAGTTTGAGGGGTCGGGACATCATGGGACCGTCGCTGGAGGCGACCGAACTAAACTAACTAAACTAATAAAAAATGGGAAGTATTAAACTGCACATCAAAAATACTGATTTGCACAGCAAATATCAGGGCAAAATGCTGCGGTAGCTTAGGTGAAGGGTATTTATTATCCTTCGTGTAAGAACAACAAAAAATACTTAAAACATAAACTTGAATACACATAAAATATTTAAAACAAAATGTTTTTGGTGATCCTTTTTTGCTGTGCAAATCAGTATTTTTGATGTGCGATTAAATACTCGCCATTAAAAATATGTTTGAAAATTGTATCTATGCTACCGCACGAAAGCGTCATTCTGTCATAATTATGTCTATTACACATCCATCACACAACACATTCACTTACTTCTTATTCCTGTATAAGTGCACATCCACCCAGTGGTTCATCATAGGGCTGTCGACCCTATCAGCCAGCGTTCTGAGGATCAAGTTCGAGCTGCCGCGAGTCCGACTCCACATGCACGCTACTCTGTTACGCAGTATGGCGAAAAAATCGTTTATTTTTGCTTCCGCAAACATCGTCGACGCGCTACAGTATCGCGGCAGCCCCAACACCATCCTCAGCGCGTTATTGTATTGCATATGTACAGGTATTAAAAAACCGGTTAAGTGAGAGTCCAACTCGCGCACGAAGGGTTCCGTACCACCGCACAATGGTAAGGATGGTGTGGAGTAAATAGTTTGGATTTTATAAAGCAAAATGTTGTTTACAAAGTTATTGGTGCGGCTACTTTCATACTCCAGGAACGTTACCAGGTGCATTCATAAGTTTGACAATACAACCTGGAGACGAGGCGAAGCGGAGCAGAGTGAAGCGATCCCATGTAGTTTAGTATAAAATAGGGTGTACAATTTTGATGAATATTTAGTAAATTTCGGATGATCTTTTAATGTAAAATTTTACTTATTTTGGTAAACATAATACATAAGCCTTTTTTTTACTAACACGTGTGCCCGATAACTCTTCTTGCTAGGAAACACTTTGTCACATCCCTTGCACTGGATATTGGCTCTCTCTTTCGGAGCCGCTCCTGTCTTGTCCGACTGTGTTGATCTGAAACAACAACTTTTATATCTGCTTGACAACAAAGAACATTGTAACATCTTCGGCAGATCACCTAACTGTCCGCCATTTTGTAAAAATCTTGATTTTTAAGGTCATTTGTTTGTTATACTTTGCAACCGATAGGTTGACACAGATTTTGTCTCTGGCCGCAATAGAGGTTTATCAAAATGGCGATGAAATTCGGGTTTCGTACCCGAATGGTGCCAAACGGGACGCTATTACTAAGCTCCCGCTGTACGTCTGTCCGCCCGTCTGTCTCTCTGTCGGTCAGCAAGCTGTATGACGTGACAGTGAAATTAATAAAGCATATGTTAATATTTACAGAAAATAAATAAATTTTGATATTTGAGATATCTTATCAACTTACGCTTCATGAGATATTTCAAATGGAGGATGGCGAGGAGGGAGAAATATTAAGAGAAACATGGAGACGAAGAGGAAGGCGAGGAGGAAGAAATATTAAGAGAAACATGGAGACGAAGAGGAAGGCGAGGAGGAAGAAATATTAAGAGAAACATGGAGACGAAGAGGAAGGCGAGGAGGAAGAAATATTAAGAGAAACACGAAGGCGAAGAGGAAGGCGAGGAGGAAGAAATATTAAGAGAAACATGAAGGCGAAGAGGAAGGCGAGGAGGAAGAAATATTAAGAGAAACATGAAGGCGAAGAGGAAGGCGAGGAGGAAGAAATATTAAGAGAAACATGAAGACGAAGAGGAAGGCGAGGAGGAAGAAATATTAAGAGAAACATGAAGACGAAGAGGAAGGCGAGGAGGAAGAAATATTAAGAGAAACATGAAGACGAAGAGGAAGGCGAGGAGGTAGAAATATTAAGAGGAACATGGAGACGAAGAGGAAGGCGAGGAGGAAGAAATATTAAGAGAAACATGGAGACGAAGAGGAAGGCGAGGAGGTAGAAATATTAAGAGAAACATGAAGGCGAAGAGGAAGGCGAGGAGGTAGAAATATTAAGAGAAACATGAAGGCGAAGAGGAAGGCGAGGAGGAAGAAATATTAAGAGAAACATGAAGACGAAGAGGAAGGCGAGGAGGGAGAAATATTAAGAGAAACATGAAGGCGAAGAGGAAGGCGAGGAGGAAGAAATATTAAGAGAAACATGAAGGCGAAGAGGAAGGCGAGGAGGAAGAAATATTAAGAGAAACATGAAGGCGAAGAGGAAGGCGAGGAGGAAGAAATATTTAAAAGAAACATGGAGACGAAGAGGAAGGCGAGGAGGAAGAAATATCAAGAGAAACATGAAGACGAAGAGGAAGGCGAGGAGGTAGAAATATTAAGAGGAACATGAAGGCGAAGAGGAAGGCGAGGAGGGAGAAATATTAAGAGAAACATGAAGACGAAGAGGAAGGCGAGGAGGGAGAAATATTAAGAGAAACATGAAGCCGAAGAGGAACGCTAGGAGGAAGAAATATTAAGAGAAACATGAAGCCGAAGAGGAAGGCGAGGAGGAAGAAATATTAAGAGAAACATGGAGACGAAGAGGAAGGCGAGGAGGAAGAAATATTAAGAGAAACATGGAGACGAAGAGGAAGGCGAGGAGGAAGAAATATTAAGAGAAACATGGAGACGAAGAGGAAGGCGAGGAGGAAGAAATATTAAGAGAAACATGGAGACGAAGAGGAAGGCGAGGAGGAAGAAATATTAAGAGGAACATGGAGACGAAGAGGAAGGCGAGGAGGAAGAAATATTAAGAGGAACATGAAGGCGAAGAGGAAGGCGAGGAGGAAGAAATATTAAGAGAAATATGAAGGCGAAGAGGAAGGCGAGGAGGAAGAAATATTAAGAGAAACATGAAGGCGAAGAGGAAGGCGAGGAGGAAGAAATATTAAGAGAAACATGAAGGCGAAGAGGAACGCTAGGAGGAAGAAATATTAAGAGAAACATGAAGGCGAGGAGGAAGGCGAGGAGGAAGAAATATTAAGAGAAACATGAAGGCGAAGAGGAAGGCGAGGAGGAAGAAATATTAAGAGAAACATGAAGGCGAAGAGGAACGCTAGGAGGAAGAAATATTAAGAGAAACATGAAGGCGAAGAGGAAGGCGAGGAGGAAGAAATATTAATAGGAACATGAAGACGAAGAGGAAGGCGAGGAGGGAGAAATATTAAGAGAAACATGAAGACGAAGAGGAAGGCGAGGAGGAAGAAATATTAAGAGAAACATGAAGACGAAGAGGAAGGCGAGGAGGGAGAAATATTAAGAGAAACATGAAGGCGAGGAGGAAGGCGAGGAGGAAGAAATATTAAGAGAAACATGAAGGCGAGGAGGAAGGCGAGGAGGAAGAAATATTAAGAGAAACATGAAGCTGAAGAGGAAGGCGAGGAGGTAGAAATATTAAGAGGAACATGAAGGCGAAGAGGAAGGCGAGGAGGGAGAAATATTAAGAGAAACATGAAGACGAAGAGGAAGGCGAGGAGGAAGAAATATTAAGAGAAACATGAAGACGAAGAGGAAGGCGAGGAGGTAGAAATATTAAGAGGAACATGGAGACGAAGAGGAAGGCGAGGAGGAAGAAATATTAAGAGAAACATGGAAACGAAGAGGAAGGCGAGGAGGAAGAAATATTAAGAGAAACATGAAGGCGAAGAGGAAGGCGAGGAGGAAGAAATATCAAGAGAAACATGAAGACGAAGAGGAAGGCGAGGAGGTAGAAATATTAAGAGGAACATGGAGACGAAGAGGAAGGCGAGGAGGTAGAAATATTAAGAGGAACATGGAGACGAAGAGGAAGGCGAGGAGGAAGAAATATCAAGAGAAACATGAAGACGAAGAGGAAGGCGAGGAGGAAGAAATATTAAGAGAAACATGAAGGCGAGGAGGAAGGCGAGGAGGAAGAAATATTAAGAGAAACATGAAGGCGAGGAGGAAGAAATATTAAGAGAAACATGAAGCTGAAGAGGAAGGCGAGGAGGTAGAAATATTAAGAGGAACATGAAGGCGAGGAGGAAGGCGAGGAGGAAGAAATATTAAGAGAAACATGAAGCTGAAGAGGAAGGCGAGGAGGTAGAAATATTAAGAGGAACATGAAGACGAAGAGGAAGGCGAGGAGGAAGAAATATTAAGAGAAACATGAAGACGAAGATGAAGGCGAGGAGGTAGAAATATTAAGAGGAACATGGAGACGAAGAGGAAGGCGAGGAGGAAGAAATATTAAGAGAAACATGGAGACGAAGAGGAAGGCGAGGAGGAAGAAATATTAAGAGAAACATGAAGGCGAAGAGGAAGGCGAGGAGGAAGAAATATCAAGAGAAACATGAAGACGAAGAGGAAGGCGAGGAGGTAGAAATATTAAGAGGAACATGGAGACGAAGAGGAAGGCGAGGAGGAAGAAATATTAAGAGAAACATGAAGACGAAGAGGAAGGCGAGGAGGTAGAAATATTAAGAGGAACATGGAGACGAAGAGGAAGGCGAGGAGGAAGAAATATTAAGAGAAACATGGAGATGAAAGAGGAAGGCGAGGAGGAAGAAATATTAAGAGAAACATGAAGGCGAAGAGGAAGGCGAGGAGGAAGAAATATCAAGAGAAACATGAAGACGAAGAGGAAGGCGAGGAGGTAGAAATATTAAGAGGAACATGGAGACGAAGAGGAAGGCGAGGAGGTAGAAATATTAAGAGGAACATGGAGACGAAGAGGAAGGCGAGGAGGAAGAAATATCAAGAGAAACATGAAGACGAAGAGGAAGGCGAGGAGGAAGAAATATTAAGAGAAACATGAAGGCGAGGAGGAAGGCGAGGAGGAAGAAATATTAAGAGAAACATGAAGGCGAGGAGGAAGAAATATTAAGAGAAACATGAAGCTGAAGAGGAAGGCGAGGAGGAAGAAATATTAAGAGAAACATGAAGCTGAAGAGGAAGGCGAGGAGGTAGAAATATTAAGAGGAACATGAAGGCGAAGAGGAAGGCGAGGAGGGAGAAATATTAAGAGAAACATGAAGACGAAGAGGAAGGCGAGGAGGAAGAAATATTAAGAGAAACATGAAGACGAAGAGGAAGGCGAGGAGGTAGAAATATTAAGAGGAACATGGAGACGAAGAGGAAGGCGAGGAGGAAGAAATATTAAGAGAAACATGGAGATGAAAGAGGAAGGCGAGGAGGAAGAAATATTAAGAGAAACATGAAGGCGAAGAGGAAGGCGAGGAGGAAGAAATATCAAGAGAAACATGAAGACGAAGAGGAAGGCGAGGAGGTAGAAATATTAAGAGGAACATGGAGACGAAGAGGAAGGCGAGGAGGTAGAAATATTAAGAGGAACATGGAGACGAAGAGGAAGGCGAGGAGGAAGAAATATCAAGAGAAACATGAAGACGAAGAGGAAGGCGAGGAGGAAGAAATATTAAGAGAAACATGAAGGCGAGGAGGAAGGCGAGGAGGAAGAAATATTAAGAGAAACATGAAGGCGAGGAGGAAGAAATATTAAGAGAAACATGAAGCTGAAGAGGAAGGCGAGGAGGTAGAAATATTAAGAGGAGCATGGAGACGAAGAGGAAGGCGAGGAGGTAGAAATATTAAGAGGAACATGGAGACGAAGAGGAAGGCGAGGAGGAAGAAATATCAAGAGAAACATGGAGACGAAGGGGAAGGCGAGGAGGAAGAGGGCAAATCAATAAACACTTATCTACGTATCTTCAACCCAAATCCATCGGGTTGATTGAAAATACGCTCGATTTTAACCGTCGGGTGGAAATAAATGGGTATTTATCCTGAAAACACCCATTCATGGGTACCGGGTCGGGTGGATTGCCTTTCTATGTATCTTAAAGTTTCTTATTTTAAGAAGAAGTAGACGGAAGACGATGAGGAAGAATGAGCAAGAGAAATAGGAATAAGAGGTCAAGCTGTCGGCTTATCGCGTTACCTCGTCCGGCTCTGAATGTGCGCTCGCAGCGTCATCTTGTTGGCAAAAACTTTACCGCAACAGTCGCACTGCGGCCGCGTGCGGTGGCACACCTGCCGGTGGTAGTTCAGCTTCGACAGTGTTCTGGAACATAAAAGTAATTTTGACCTGCTGGGACCCAGAGAACCTAAGTAATAAATTTTGTCAATTAATGTCCCTTACGAGGGGCACACACAGGCCTTTACCGGGATACGAGTAAAATTATGCAATACTCCACCACGCTGGCTCAGTGCGGGTTGATGGAGAGCTTGTTATCCAAAACACTGAACGTCAGACACTGTAGTAATTATGTCATTCGTACATGGTCGGATTTGAACCTGCGTCTCCTGTGTGAGAAGCAAGCGTTTTACCCATTGGACCACGAAGCTCTGGTCAAGTGCGAGTAGGACGTCGGACCCGCACACGAAGGGTTCCATACCATTCTACACGGAAAATCGTAAAAAGACGGTCTTTTGTATGAGTATACCTTTTTAATTTTTAATAATAAAATATAAATACTAGGTAGGATTTGATTCAAGGCCGTACATTGAAAAAGAGTTTTGTGTATGTGTTATGTAATTATAGAACTATGTACTCAAGTTAACGAAACTCTTTGCCCATTGAAACCGGAAGTGCATCGAAATTAAGTAACTTATTTACAAAAATAAAATAGAATATGATAAACAACTTAATATTATTGATTATATGTCGAATGAGCTATTATTAATCGTTTAATGACAAAAAACTTAGCACAAAACTCTATACCTGCAATTAAATATATTTTCCGATAAGATCGGGAAATACCAGTTTTCACCGATAAACAAATAAAACAAAATGGCTAAGAAAACGGCCATACCAATCATTTCTTGTATTGATACTTCTTTTAATTCTTAAGAATTGATTGATTATTTGTTGTTATAGCGGCAATAGAAATACACCCTCTTTGAAAATTTCAGCTCCCTACCTATTTCGGTTGATCCAGTAGAGCCCGGTGACAGACCGACAGACCCACGGACAGTGGGGCTTAGCAATAGGGTTCCATAAAAATGTAAATGTTATTTAATTATATTTTTTTCCTTTCCGACCAGCAGATAAGTGAAAGGGTTCAAAGGGATTATATTTAACTTTTGACAACGACCTCTGTGGCGCTGCGGTAGTTGCTCTACCTGCCATCCGAAAGGTCCCGGGTTCGATCCCTGGCTGGGGATAAAGAAAAAAAAAACAGGTCTTTTTCCAGATCCACCAGAACCAGATCAGCTAAGTAGTTTAGTATTAAACATCAACACGTTAGAATTATTAAATGATACGAAGTTTCTTGGAATAACCATTGATAGCAAATTGCAGTGGGGACCCCACATAGATAAATTTGCTGGTAAATTAAGTTTTGTGGCTTACGCTTTTAGGAACATCAGACAAAACACGGATGTGGCTACATCTAGGCTAGAATATTTTAGTTACTTTCATAGTGTCATGTCCTATGGTATCTGTGTATCCTAGTTTGGGGCTAGAGCCATGTGTGTAAATAGTGTCCAAGGTATTATTATTATTATTATCTTGTTGTGGGGGAAAGCAGCGGATATTCAAACTATTTTTATTTTACAGAAAAGAGCTATTTATTTCTATTCGAGCAATTTATAATTTAAAACGAACAGACTCCCTAAAAGAGAGTTTTAAAGAAATTGACATACTAATTGTAGCTGAAGCTAGTCAATTTATTTTCGAAAATATAATGTATTACGCAAGAACCTTACATTCTCCAAACTTAGCGATAGCTGTAATGTCAACCTGAGAAATAACCACAGACTAGTTGCTCCCCGGTTTAGACTCGCGAAGGTTAGCGATTCTTTCAAGGGTCAGTGCATTCTCTACTACAATAAGATATCTATGGAGATTTTGAAATTTACATTTGAGCGATTTAAAAAGCATATTAAAGCGAATTTGTCGAAAAGGGGATATTACAATGTTCAAGATTACTTAAATGACGGGATTGTATGGGGTTAATATAGCTCAACACAGACCTTGCGGTTAATAGTTTTGTAATTTATTCCTGCTTATTAATCATAATAATGAATATTGTAATATTTGCATTAGTTAAGCACAACCAATTTTTAAAAGAGATCTAAAAATCAATCTATGGGTGTTTCTACTCCCTGCTTCTCCCACAGTGTTCCAATGAAGAGGCAAAAACTACGTTTTCTAAGTATATGTAAATATCTACAGTAATAAATAAATTTGACTTTGACTTGACTTTTGACTTTGTGTGGTGTCGCTGTTTCTGGTTCCCACGACACAGGGTATCCTAGCGTGGGGCCAGAAGCAATGTATGTGCCCTAACAAATCTAACTTTGGATCTAATTAGCAACCAATATGGAAACTACATGAGGCACAAAATTTGGTGAACATTTAATATATTTGGGAGTCAAAGCTTATATTGGTGAACGATAAATTCGTTACCAATATGGAAACTATATGAGGCACCAAATTTGGTGAACATTTAATATATTTGGGAGTCAAAGCTTATATTGGTGAACGATAAATTCGTTACCAATATGGAAACTATATGAGGCACCAAATTTGGTGAACATTTAATATATTTGGGAGTCAAAGCTTATATTGGTGAACGATAAATTCGTTACCAATATGGAAACTACATGAGGCACCAAATTTGGTGAACATTTAATATATTTGGGAGTCAAAGCTTATATTGGTGAACGATAAATTCGTTACCAATATGGAAACTATATGAGGCACCAAATTTGGTGAACATTTAATATATTTGGGAGTCAAAGCTTATATTGGTGAACGATAAATTCGTTACCAATATGGAAACTATATGAGGCACCAAATTTGGTGAACATTTAATATATTTGGGAGTCAAAGCTTATATTGGTGAACGATAAATTCGTTACCAATATGGAAACTATATGAGGCACCAAATTTGGTGAACATTTAATATATTTGGGAGTCAAAGCTTATATTGGTGAACGATAAATTCGTTACCAATATGGAAACTATATGAGGCACCAAATTTGGTGAACATTTAATATATTTGGGAGTCAAAGCTTATATTGGTGAACAATATATTCGTTACCAATATGGAAACTACATAAGGCACCAAATTTGGTGAACATTTAATATATTTGGGAGTCAAAGCTTATATTGGTGAACGATAAATTCGTTACCAATATGGAAACTATATGAGGCACCAAATTTGGTGAACATTTAATATATTTGGGAGTCAAAGCTTATATTGGTGAACGATAAATTCGTTACCAATATGGAAACTACATAAGGCACCAAATTTGGTGAACATTTAATATATTTGGGAGTCAAAGCTTATATTGGTGAACAATATATTCGTTACCAATATGGAAACTACATAAGGCACCAAATTTGGTGAACATTTAATATATTTGGGAGTCAAAGCTTATATTGGTGAACAATATATTCGTTACCAATATGGAAACTACATAAGGCACCAAATTTGGTGAACATTTAATATATTTGGGAGTCAAAGCTTATATTGGTGAACGATAAATTCGTTACCAATATGTAAACTACATGAGGCACAAAATTTGGTGAACATTTAATATATTTGGGAGTCAAAGCTTATATTGGTGAACGATAAATTCGTTACCAATATGTAAACTACATGAGGCACCAAATTTGGTGTTCATTTAATATATTTGGGAGTCAAAGCTTATATTGGTGAACAATATATTGGTTACCAATATGGAATGAACATGAGGCACCAAATTTGGTGAACATTTAATATATTTGGGAGTCAAAGCTTATATTGGTGAACAATATATTCGTTACCTATATGGAAACTACATGAGGCACCAAATTTGGTGAACATTTAATGTATTTGGGAGTCAAAGCTTATATTGGTGAACGATAAATTCGTTACCAATATGTAAACTACATGAGGCACCAAATTTGGTGTTCATTTAATATATTTGGGAGTCAAAGTTTATATTGGTGAACAATATATTGGTTACCAATATGGAATGAACATGAGGCACCAAATTTGGTGAACATTTAATATATTTGGGAGTCAAAGCTTATATTGGTGAACAATATATTGGTTACCAATATGGAATGAACATGAGGCACCAAATTTGGTGAACATTTAATATATTTGGGAGTCAAAGCTTATATTGGTGAACAATATATTCGTTACCTATATGGAAACTACATGAGGCACCAAATTTGGTGAACATTTAATGTATTTGGGAGTCAAAGCTTATATTGGTGAACAATATATTCGTTACCAATATGGAAACTACATAAGGCACCAAATTTGGTGAACATTTAATGTATTTGGGAGTCAAAGCTTATATTGGTGAACAATATATTCGTTACCAATATGGAAACTATATGAGGCACCAAATTTGGTGAACATTTAATGTATTTGGGAGTCAAAGCTTATATTGGTGAACAATATATTCGTTACCAATATGGAAACTACATAAGGCACCAAATTTGGTGAACATTTAATATATTTGGGAGTCAAAGCTTATATTGGTGAACAATATATTCGTTACCGATATGGAAACTACATGAGGCACCAAATTTGGTGAACATTTAATGTATTTGGGAGTCAAAGCTTATATTGGTGAACGATAAATTCGTTACCAATATGGAAACTATATGAGGCACCAAATTTGGTGAACATTTAATATATTTGGGAGTCAAAGCTTATATTGGTGAACGATAAATTCGTTACCAATATGGAAACTATATGAGGCACCAAATTTGGTGAACATTTAATATATTTGGGAGTCAAAGCTTATATTGGTGAACGATAAATTCGTTACCAATATGGAAACTACATAAGGCACCAAATTTGGTGAAAATTTAATATATTTGGGAGTCAAAGCTTATATTGGTGAACAATATATTCGTTACCAATATGGAAACTACATAAGGCACCAAATTTGGTGAACATTTAATATATTTGGGAGTCAAAGCTTATATTGGTGAACAATATATTCGTTACCAATATGGAAACTACATAAGGCACCAAATTTGGTGAACATTTAATATATTTGGGAGTCAAAGCTTATATTGGTGAACAATATATTCGTTACCGATATGGAAACTACATGAGGCACCAAATTTGGTGAACATTTAATGTATTTGGGAGTCAAAGCTTATATTGGTGAACGATAAATTCGTTACCAATATGTAAACTACATGAGGCACAAAATTTGGTGAACATTTAATATATTTGGGAGTCAAAGCTTATATTGGTGAACGATAAATTCGTTACCAATATGTAAACTACATGAGGCACAAAATTTGGTGAACATTTAATATATTTGGGAGTCAAAGCTTATATTGGTGAACGATAAATTCGTTACCAATATGTAAACTACATGAGGCACCAAATTTGGTGAACATTTAATATATTTGGGAGTCAAAGCTTATATTGGTGAACAATATATTCGTTACCTATATGGAAACTACATGAGGCACCAAATTTGGTGAACATTTAATGTATTTGGGAGTCAAAGCTTATATTGGTGAACGATAAATTCGTTACCAATATGTAAACTACATGAGGCACCAAATTTGGTGTTCATTTAATATATTTGGGAGTCAAAGCTTATATTGGTGAACAATATATTGGTTACCAATATGGAATGAACATGAGGCACCAAATTTGGTGAACATTTAATATATTTGGGAGTCAAAGCTTATATTGGTGAACAATATATTCGTTACCAATATGGAAACTACATAAGGCACCAAATTTGGTGAACATTTAATATATTTGGGAGTCAAAGCTTATATTGGTGAACAATATAATGGTTACCAATATGGAATGAACATGAGGCACCAAATTTGGTGAACATTTAATATATTTGGGAGTCAAAGCTTATATTGGTGAACAATATATTCGTTACCAATATGGAAACTACATAAGGCACCAAATTTGGTGAACATTTAATATATTTGGGAGTCAAAGCTTATATTGGTGAACAATATAATGGTTACCAATATGGAATGAACATGAGGCACCAAATTTGGTGAACATTTAATATATTTGGGAGTCAAAGCTTATATTGGTGAACAATATATTCGTTACCAATATGGAAACTACATAAGGCACCAAATTTGGTGAACATTTAATATATTTGGGAGTCAAAGCTTATATTGGTGAACAATATATTCGTTACCAATATTTAATGTATTTGGGAGTCAATCCCTAGGCAAAGTATAGAATGCCTAACACGTGCAAGTAATGCATTAAATATTATTTATTTCCGAATTATACCGAATGCGCAGCCGGTAATGGATGCAAAAGCTTAAAACACTGCGGTAGCTTAGGTGACAATGTTACGGTGACATAAACATTGCCTAGGGAATGTATAGAATACCTGCTTATACTGATTGCCGGTAACATATAGACAGCTTTCAAATGCTACAATAGGAAAATATGGCACACTTAAATAAACGATGGGATAATTTCATAACAAGTTTTTTTTTTCAAAATCGAACAGATGGCATTGAAGACAGCCTGTTTCTTCCTATTTTCTTCGTAAAAATAAAATATGGTGATATTAAACCTAAAGTCAGCGAGATAATTGGAAGTAAATATAAATATTTGAGAACATTGATTCTTTTATTCCAATCACCTTTAAGGTGCCATTTTACCAGTCATTTTTGTTTGTTTATATATCCTCTGCCCATATTTACCACATTCATCAAGCACCAAAGGAAAAAATGGTATGGGTAAATGTGGTTACAACTGCGCCTCTATGACCCCCCAAGTAGGAGAAAAGGCGTGACGCTATCTTTATGTTTTCCATCAACGGTTAGGTAAGGTTAGTAGATAGAATTAGGCAAAATAAATATATTAGGTTAAGTTCGGTAAGATAAGTGGTCATGATAGGTTAAGTTAAGTAAGATAAGCAGGTTAGGTTAGCTCTTTCATTTTAAATTTTATGTTGTTGCCCCACAAATGCCCGCGATAGAATGTTCATTACTCTAGGTGACGTCTGTCATAAAAGTGTCTGTTAAGGTTATCTACGATTAATCAGCTTAAGTAAGAATAGCAGGATAAGTAAGATAATTAGGATAGGTTAAGTACCATAAGTAGGATAGGTTAAGTAAGATAAGTAGGTTAGCTTAAGTAAGATAAATAGGTTAGGTTAAGTAAGATAAGTAGGTTAGGTCAAGTAAGATAAGTAGGTTATGTCAAGTAAGATAAGTAGGTTAGATTAAGTAAGATTAGTAGGTTAGGTTAAGTAAGAAGGTTAGGTTAAGTAAGATAAGTAGGTTAGGTCAAGTAAGATAAGTAGGTTATGTCAAGTAAGATAAGTAGGTTAGATTAAGTAAGATTAGTAGGTTAGGTTAAGTAAGAAGGTTATGTTATGTAAGATAAGTAGGTTAGGTTAAGTAAGATAAGTAGGTTAGGTTAAGTAAGATAAGTAGGTCAGGTTAATTAAGATAAGTAGGTTATATTAAGTAAGATGAGTAGGTTAGGTTAAGTAAGACAAGTTGGTTAGGTTAAGTAAGATAAGTAGGTTAGGTAAGGTAAGATAAGTAGGTTAGGTTAACCTTCTCGCTCCTTAGGTTAGGTTGGCTTAAATAAGATAAGTCGGTTAGGTTAGTCTATGAGTAAAATTGCCGCTATGTAGCAATGAGGTAGCACTCACGAGAACTCCTCCCTGCACCGCTTGCAAGCGGCCGGCCGCCCCGCCCTGTGCTCGGCGACGTGCGCCGCCATGCCGCGCTTGAGCTGCGTCGTGTGCCCGCACGCGCGACAGAGGTACGCCGTGTGGTGCAGGGCGCGGTGGTTGGTCAGGTTGTCCGCGTTGAGGAAGAAGCCGTGGCAGACGTCGCATTCTATGCTTTTGTCGCCTTTCTGTGGACAAAACAGGCTAAATTAAAAGAGATAAGACCGAGTTTGTAATTTATCGTCCATTATTATATGTCTGTTTTCCCGGAACTCGAATCGTTGGAACAAAAATATATGAATGTCAGCTTACCAGAGGAATTAGACAGAAATGTTAAATGTCAAATGAATCTGTTTACTGGGGATAAAAAAATTGCCCCTTAGTCGAGTCAAAACGAACGCGGTATTTTTATAACTAGCCATTCCGAGCGATTCTCAAGCCGCCATATAACAAAAAAAAAACATTTAGTTTATAAATCGAAACGGCATCAAGTGTTGTATCCGCACGAGCAGCAGAGATACGCCGTGCGTACACTAGAGAAGGTGTAGAGCGCGCTAGTTGGTCCGATTGTCCGACTTTAGCGACAAAAGCGAAAACAGCCAGGACTTCGTCTGGCTTTCGTCGCTTTTGTCGTCTTTCGGGGGGTGAAACGGGTAAAATTTTTTGCCCAGAGTATTGCCATACTCTGGACAAAAAAAAATATGAATTACCGGTCGAGTCTTTTTCTGGATAAAAGAGGCATGCCATTAAAAAGAAAGGACAAAAGAGTACTTATTCATAATCATAAATGTTAGAGTGAAAGGAAGAGGTAACGGAAGATAAAAAAGGAGTGGAAAAGGAATAGTAAGAGGAAGCTGAAAAAGTAAAGAAAGATGAAGTAGAACCGCTTCTTCAAGCGAGTGAAGTAAAGGAAGATGCCGTGAATGAGGACGAGGAAGAAGAAAAGTAAGATGCAGTGGAAGAGGAAGATGAACAAATTAAAGATGAAGTCAAGGAGGACAATTAAGAGGACGAGGACATATTATTTTTTTTAAACATTTACATTCAGGCACATACATTCCATCTGGCCCCTTACTGCGATACCCAGTGTCGTGGGATATTGACATTGAAGAGGAATAGGACATGTAAGAGGAAGAGGACCGCAAGAGGAAACCAATAATAAAGAAAAATCTAAAGAAGGTAGTGTGACCCTACCAGGCGGTGCTTGGCGAGCATATGATCACGCAGGACCCACTCGCTGTCGAACGCGGGCACACACTGTCACTCAGCAAGAAAAAGATCAGTAGATAAAGGAAGTGGAAGTGGTCTGTCCATCCATGGATTGCTGGAAGAAATCTCTTGTTAGATATAAGCTCGTCGTTGAACATGTTTTCTTCATTTTTTGTGTTACTGGATCTTGTGTTTTGTGCAATAAAGTATAGTAAGTGGAACAATGAGAGTAAGTGCAAGAAGAGGGAAGGTAAAGCGAAAAAGGAAGTGGAAGATAAAAACAATCTCAAGAAAAAGGATTGGTCCTCACCGGGCGATGCTTGGCGAGCATGTGATCGCGCATGAGCCGCTCGCTGCCGAACGCGAGCACGCACTGTTCGCAACGGGCGCGGCTCTGAAGGAAGGCCGGGGATCGGACGTCGCGACCGCGGACAAGGCGCATGCCTTCGTCGTCAAGCTTGATTAGCTCCACCAGGTCTGTGAGTGATTATACAATTGAGTTGACGACCTTTGTGGCACAGCGGCCAAGGTTCTGCTTCACAAGCGAGGACACCGGGTTGGAATGATGATGAAAAGGAAGAAAAATTCGCTTGGACTTGGATGTTTTTTCATTTTTGTGACGACGTTGTTTCTGATTTCCACGATACAGAGTATCCTACTGTGGGGCCAGAAGAAATGTTTGAGATTGAGGTTTAGGTAAACTAGAAAAGGTGTCTGAATGACACTAAAACTGTGGTCCACCTATTGACCTAGGGTAGGTATCACAATGGCAATATTTTTGGTAGATTTGATTTAGAGAAAAGAGCACTTCAAATTACCTTCAGGCAAATTCTTCAATTTCCTAAACGTCCTCAGCTGAATCTCGTTCTGTTTCTTCAATATCTTCTTCTCGTCTCTTGTCTTCTCTCTTACCTTCTTCTTCTTCCCTCTGCTCTTCTTTTCCTTCTTCTTCTTCAGCTCGGACAGCTGCAAGTCCTCGTCCGAGGACTGTTGGTGTTGGTGTGGCTCGAGGTAGGTGTCTTGATCATAATCTTTGTGGAGAGGTGATGGAGCTTGCGTTTCGTCTGGCGAATTAGAAACCATTATTATCATTATAAAACATAGTGGCTCTGTTTTTTCATTATTTTCTAGCCCGTCAACCCCTCCCTACCCCTTGAAGTTTATCGGATCAACAAGTGTAATTATTATAAAACCCAACTGCGTTTTCTTTCAATACCAAATACTAGTAGTTTATGTGACTGCTACATAATGGAGGGCATTAAAACTCGAGAGTGGGTTTATGAAACAAGCCGAAGGCGAGTTTCATAATAATATCACTCGAGAGTTTTAATGCCTAATTATGTACAGTTACATACACTAGTTTATCTACACACATATCATAAGCTCTCTTTGATGTGTTCAGGAACCGCATGTTTGACCGGCATTGTGGCTCTGCAGTTGTTTAGCTTGTTCTGTAGTACCAACTTCATGCAGGCGGGCGTCGGCGTTCGAAATTTGAATGCCATAATATGTAGAAAATTTCAGATAAGAAATGAGTTTTTACCAAGTAGTTTAACATTATGCTGATCGTAACGTGCGGTTTTTGTACGCAGTGGTTTATGATACGTGTGTAGATAAAAACTTATAAATGCACCTGGTTACGTAGATGGGAGTACAAAAGTAGCCGAAACAATAACTTTGCTCCGCCTTTTTGAAAAAAAATCTTAAAAATTAACCATAAAAAAAAGTCAGTCATTTTTTTTTATTACTGTAGATATTTAGATAACTTAGCAAATGTAATTTTTGCTCCTTCTCTACACTTGCCCACTGTGGGATAGGAAGGGCGAAGGAACTCCCACAGATTGATTTTTAGATCTCTTTAAAAAATTGGTTGGTTATATATTATAAACGAAACTGCTCACAAAACTTAAGAGAATCGGTTGAGAAATGTAGCCTGTAGAAGAGAATAGACAGTAATCCGGACATACGAAAGCGTTTTTGCCCAAGCTGAAACGGTGATGCCGCACGCGCTGAAATATTTATTCTGGCCCCGAACTAGACCCAGGAGTCAGGCCTCCCTGCTACGTCCGGGTCCCTACACATTGAGCTGGCAGCAGCTCCTGTAGTATACGGACTAACACGACCCCTGCGTATCGTTAGATGTTACTGCTACTAGCCCTGGCCTCGGTATATGCTGAATGCATGGCTTTCTACCTGCAAGTTCCCCATTTGGGTGATAAATATGTCACCGTAAGATTGTCCAAACCGTTAGTTGATAAACTAACGTTTTTTTTCTCGTTTTTTTTTTGATCAACTATCGACACATAGCAACTGCTTACTATAAGACGCGATTGATAAACTGACGGTTAAAACCGATAAATAGTAAACTAGTTTAAACTTGAATTGCAAACAAAATTCCAGGGCAAACACTGCGGTAGCTTAGGTGAAGACTAGAAGGGGCGAGCGCAGCGAAGCCCCCGAATAATCTTCGTGTTAGGTTGACATGTAAGAACAAAAGAAACGTAAATCCTAAACCCTGTCGGTCTGGTTTACTAACTCTAGAGTAGATCAACTAACTCGTTAACTAACTGTTTTGACTATCTTACAGTGACACACTTAAACCTGTCAAGGATTGAGTGGCCACCTGAGTAATGTAAAGAATAATTATAATTTGTTTTTGAATAAATAAATAAAAAAAAAAATAAAAAAAAACATATATCGCCCAAATTCGCGTGATTCACACATGTGAATGATATATATGGGAGGAGTTTGCCTGCTTACCCGATTGTACGAGCGGACATCAGCTCTCAGTCAGTGGGGCAGATGGCGCAGACAGATATATAAACTTAAAGCCTTTCCTAACACTAAGATAATTTTAATTTGGGCCGTTTGGGGGGGATCTAACTTAAGTCCGGGAGGTTGAAAGTGGCGGAGGCTGTGTGGCCGGGGGATTAAGACTTCTTTCTTTCTTTCTTTCTTTAATCTGGCTGACGTGCCCGAGGGGCAGGGGTGGTCTAGCTTTAAGATCTTCGTCGGTTTCTAGGGGGTCGTCTTTGGGACGCCTTTTGCAAAGATGTTTGTTATTAATTGCTTGAATGACAAGCGGGTTCGGGTGGATGGATGCGGTTTTGAAGAAGCGTTCGGACGCTTCTTTCGTATGCTGTTTAACAGAGAGACCAATCTCTATGGAGATCTACGTTGCGTATGTACCACCGGGCAACTTCGGCTTTAGGCTTGAAGCGGTTTTGGAGTGCCTGAAGTGGTTTTAAAGAGTGGGAGGAGTGTGCGACGACTGGAATTGCAAGACCGGGCGGATGCAAGTTTTGTAGAGAGTTATTTTGATGAGTTGTTTTGAGTTATCAAAATTCGGGGGCTAAAATTATTTCCTTTTCATATATTTTTTTAACGACTGCTAGCAAAAATTGTCTCACAATAACACTAATAAATAATAAACTATAAATTCGTTTTTTCAAAGCCGGGTGCCTAGTTCACAGAGCCTAGTCAACACTTCCCGCGGGGTCGCGATGTGGCGGGTACTGGAAGGCTGTTCCAGCGGACCACTTGGTTTGACAGAAGGTGTTTGCGAGCGTTACTCGTAAACGAGAACCCTTGGAGTTCAGTGAGTGCCCTCTCATCCATTCGAGTCTAGTTATAAGGTTATAGTTCCACTTACAATCAACAATCTCCTCCTTGATTTCCCGCAGCTCGGCCAATTTCTTCTCTTCTTCATCATCATCGGGCTTCACCAAGGGTACATCAAACTCTGGGCCGAGGTCCAAGTTCTGTGTGGTACGGACTGAGAGGCGGCTGGTGGCGTGCTTGGATAGGTCGCTGGGACTGTTCAGGAATGTATGCTGCGGGGTAACAAAACATAATGAATAATAACTATACCTATATAAAAAAATACAACCCCTATACACTATAAATTAAATCATAAGGATAAAATTTGCTGATTTATTTCCTTGCTAAGCTGATAATTTTCAACACTGAACCGATTTTAATAGAACATGGCTAGGAACCATAGCATGGAAGTCTACTACCATTTATAGAAAACTGTAATTAAATCTGTCCAGCTATTTGAGCTCTAGCGTCCCGCAGACAGATACACAAACAGACAGACAATTTAAATTCATAACATCCCCCTTTTTACAAATAAAATAAAAAAAAATATTTTAGCAAACTTCTAACTAACCTATGGTTTCATTTAATTACATGGGGTACCTTAGAACCTTTCCCTGGACTATTTAAGCTGTTTCTTTGTGCATATCCCCTGCTTACACTCTTCTATTTCTCTAAAAAAAACTATAGTAAAAAATAGATATTCTTTTTAGGATAGCTACATACAAGGTTTGCTGGAAGGGATCTCTTGTTTAGAGATCTTTCCCATATTATTCATGGATATCTTACTGGCTCTGCCTACCATGCGAGAGGTCCCCGGTTCGATCCCCGGCTGGGTTACAAAAAAATACCCCAGGTCTTGGATGTTTATATGTGTGTGACGTCGCTGTTTCTGGTTCACACAACACAGGGTATCCTAGTGTGGAGCCAGCAGCAATGTATGTGCCTGTATGTAAATGTTTATGTTTATCATTATCACAACTAATGAACAGGTCTGAATAATCTACAAACCTGTCTAGAATACTGTATGAGTATATCATATGATCGCAGTATTTGTTCCCGGAAGTGATTGGTTGCCCGGGCAGCGGCCACACACTCCCAGCACATCTGCACTGACAGACCATCGGGGACCTGGAGACCAGAGACAGAATTTTAACATACTACTTTCTAGCTTGAGTAGATATTTGAGTGGGTAAAGTGCAGCTTTGTTATGTAAGTGCTCATGAGATTTTTTACTTAGTAGGTAAAAAATATTATTAGCCCTTTTGTCGAAAAAACAACTCATGTTTGTTGTTAGGTAGGTACTACTTCTTCCAACAACTTCCTACAAACTATACTAAAAGGTCAAATAAATGGAAGAAGAAAGAGAGGTAGACCATGGAGAACATACATGGACTATGTGAATGAGAAGATAATGTAGTGTCGTATCAGGACATCTAGGAGAGGGCAGTATGTAGAAGTGTATGGAAGAAACTCCACTGACAAGAGCTACGCTCATAAATAATTTATGAAAAAGGTAGGTATCTAAATAAACATTCACACCAACGCAACTTCTGTTTCCTTACAGAGTAGGTAGTAATCAACAGATGGCGTTAGTAG
Organism: Argyresthia goedartella; assembly: GCA_949825045.1. NCBI lineage: Eukaryota > Metazoa > Arthropoda > Insecta > Lepidoptera > Argyresthiidae > Argyresthia > Argyresthia goedartella. The sequence continues at coordinate 24,312,150 of OX463832.1, forward strand.
TACCTATATGTTAGCAATGTCTTACAAATTATTTTATCTTTTACTTTTATAGGGTATTTAGAAATAGGGTTTCAATGAATTTCGTAAAACCTAACGTGAACGTGAAATCAAATCACTGTCAAAGCACATAACACCAGGTGTTAGAGTTTCTTCACAAATGGTCTACCAAACAATGTGTGGGGTTGACTTGACTCTTGACTGGAATTAAATTATTTGGTAGTGATGTTCGCTTGCTGAAAAGATACCTATCTGCCACACCGAGCAGAAACAACAGAAACGAAAGCCAATTGATATGATCTCTGTGAATGACCATCGCTCATCTAGATGCAAGCATTTGGTTGGGTTGAACAAGTTGAGTTTACCTGCGTAGTTATATTCATTTTAAACCTATAAATCCGAGAGCGAAAACAATAACTACAAAGCAGTGAAAAAAAATAAAAAATAAACACAGCACGAAATGGCGGATCTAAGGATTCCTGTTCCGACTGAAGTGGTTTGTTTACATTTTCAAAGACCCAGTTTTCTGAGGACACCAGCCCGTAAGGTGGTATGCGGTAGCGTAGGTGTAAATTATTCGTAAAAGCATTGTTTCTTCAGCAGTGAGAGGAAAACTTACGTCAATATTTCCCAATAATCTGAGGCATTCATTCACTTCTCCACAGTAAGACATTTTGCGCTTGTGATTCAGACACCCGACGCATATACCGTTGACATTGTAGCCCTCGATGTTGATGTTTATCTCGTACATCTTGACTTTTATTGAATTATTCGCCAATCAAAACAACTAGCACTAACAAAAATATTTTAGAGATAGGAAACTTCATTGCTTTCTTTCGGCTTCGCGACCGCCATATTTATGGTTTTTTTTCTAGTTCGCAAGGTTGGCAACAACGACTGTCACGAAAAGTTGCAATCAACAAAAATAGGCTTTACAGACGTAGAACGAAGCAGCATACATTGTAAAAGAAAAGTTAAGTTTCTCCCACTATCTATGTGATGGAAAGAAGGATCCGGAAGATGAATAATTAATTCTCTGGGAAAGTAGGCAGAAATGCTAAAATACTGCTAGTTTTTGTGGTTGTATACGAAATCCCCATTATCCCACAAACAAGTGTTATTTTTGTTGATTGATTTTGAAACACACCCAAACCATTAAAAAACAAAAAAAAGTCATAAAATAATAGAAGGAAGGAAGTACATACTGTGTATTCTTATTTTGTATGAATTACGCGATTAATTATCGTTTCTCGCCTATATTCCCTGATATTTTGACGCAATGGTCGATAATGACAACATAGTCATTCAGACGCTGAACTCCCACGGCGTCGTCGTCCGTGCATGTAAGGTTGCCGATCTAGCCGCGACGCAAACCGATCTACTAGCCATCAAGAATAACTATAACTATTGCCTCTGCTGTAAAAACACCTTCGAGACGGTCCAAGCCTTCAACAAACACATGGGCGATACACAGAGAAAACCTATTTACTGCAGTCTCTGCCAAGCCAGCTTCACGCGGCAAGACCATTTGAAACGTCATATGGAATGTCTACATCCAAGCGTGAAATTCTGCCAGTGTCCTGCTTGCCACCAACACTTCGATCGGCCAGAAGTGCTCGACAAACATGTCACAGATTCACACAAGAATGAACAGTTAAAGTGTAGGGAATGTGTCGAAGAATTCCACTGCTACAAAGACTTAACCCAACACGAATTGAGCCACAATACTACTCGGTATACCTGTCCGCACTGTAGTTCTCAGTTCAAGAGAAAAGACCATATGCAGCGGCATATCACAACAACACATCTGAACCAGACAGTCTCATGTCCTGTATGCTCTCAAGTGTACAAACGTAAGGATCATATGGTGAGGCATATTCGAGTGAAGCATCGGATGGCTTTCATAAACGGAGAGTTGTTTACTTCAAATGATTTATAGAAATAGTGAAATGTTTGTGCTTTTGATAATGGATTGCTATTTTCTGAAAGCAAGGATTTGAGAATGAGTAAGTGCAACTGGGCCGGGAATCAGATGAAATTGTCACATTAGTGGTCCAATCACCCTTCTGAGATTCAACAGGGCCACTCTTTTTATTATATAAGAGCAACTAGGACATTTTGATTACACTGTAGATGATGGAATGTATCTACATTCCATCATCCACAATACCTATCTAGGTATTGTGGTTGATTTGAGAGGGTTCACATACAATTAAACAAACTAAACTAAGGAGGGTAGGCGCTTTGGCCCCCGAGACCAATAACATTCAGACGTATATCATTCGAAAGATGTTTTCAAACCTATAATTTGCTATTATGGTGGCAAGTCTCAAAACAAAGAAAAAAGTTATAGAGCTAGATGAATTAAAGTACCGTTGTGTGACAGTATTTGTTGTGATAATTAACAAAAAAAATCCAATTAAGGTAAAACTAATGTTAACATTTTAAGGCATTCAGCTCTACACATTCAGTTTATCTGTCAGTAACAGGTACTAGTTACACTACCGCTCAAAAGTATTCAGCCACCTATAATTTCCTCAGTTATTGAATGCTATACTATAAAATGACCTATTGTTATTTACAAAATTATTTATTTGCATAAGTTTTAACATATTTAAGTTTAAACAACACTTAAAATTCAATCTTTGGTTTTTAATAACTGTTCTACAATCTTGCCACCAATATGTCCAATGCCTGTGCTGTTAATAAGAGCTCCGTGGTCTAATGGAATAAGAGCTCAGTGGTTTAATGGGTATCATGCTTGCTTCCCATACCGGAGATGCTGGTTCTAATCCTGACCATGTACCAATGAGATAATTAATTTATCTTTAGTACATAATATGGACGTTCTAACGATGATGGAAAACATCGTGAGGTAACCTTCATTACTCCATAGCTGCGGCGATGGGCTAGCCCCCTGTCACGCAAAATGGAGTACTGAATAACTGGCTCGAAGTGGACACAATTGTGACTCTGCCACCCCGTATGGGCAAAGTCGTGACGCTGTGCTGTTATTTTCTGCCACTCTTCCTGCTGTATTCTCCACAAGTTTTCATTTGAAGAAGGACATACTCTTGTCACCTTCCTTTCAAGTTCATCCCATAATAATTCAATGGGATTCAAATCCGGTGACTGAAAGGGCCAGGTCCTAAACTTCAGTTTGTGACACTATTCCATCAGCTTTAACAATGAGGAACACAGTTTTGAATTGTGTTAGGGATCATTGTCTTGCTGAAATCAAAGTTGTCGCAGATAAATGGGCTCCCGAAGTCAGTACATGATTATTTTAAATCTCTTTGTATGGTTTTTTACATAGAATACCCTGGATTCCACCCACAACAGATCCGCCAAAACAACCCTAACCATTACCGACCCACCGCAGTGCTTGACAGAGAGTCTTGTGCCTGCTCGGTCATCAGAGAGAGCGCTCCATACTAATACATTTCAGTCAGTGTACTAGTACACTCTAACAGCTCTATTAGTACTATTAGGACGTTGGATCTTAAGAATAAAAAATATGCCTGCTCGGTCATCAGAGAGCGCTCCGTACTAGGACATTTCAGTCAGTGTACCAGTAAGATCTAACAGCTTTATTAGTACTATTATGTATGACGTAGGATCGAATAAAAAATGGAGCTATTAGGTTAACCTTTCTTTTCGTGCAGAGCAGAAACTTGAGCAATATTAAACTCTGATAATATTAACATATTTATACAATTCTATGTGTCTGTTTGCATAGCAGAAATAAAAAGTTAAATAATATTTGATTTCCCTTCATACTTAAACAGGCTTAGGACCACAGACTTGAATAGTAGGGACAGGGCACGGAGCGCTTGAAAGTGTCGCTACAAAAACAGTACAAAATCGGGAAAATTGGACTGTTTGCTATCAGTCGCGCTTGGACGGTGACAGCCGATTGACATATCGGCAGCAAAAACAAAAATGGTGACCTGCGACGTAAAAAGGTGTAAATCATACCCAAATCGCAAAACACAAAAACAGGGAGTGTCGTATCACAAGTAAATATTATATTTTCAATTACTATTGGCTTTAAATTGATTATCTATAAAATATTGTTCTCGAAAAAATCCTCAAACGAAAATCAACCATTCGACTGACGTAACTTTGTAGCGACGCGCGACGCACAGTGAAACTGCCCGCTTCCTATATTTGAAAAACGATCCGATTTGGTTATTTTTCTATTCGTAATGTCAAGATTACTATTCGTAATGTCATTAGATTACTATTCCCCCCTAACAAATCATAACTTTTTCTATGATTAGGTAGTTTATTACTTATAAATTAAAATCAAGATCTTAAATTCCAAGTCACGCTACTAATGTGTATCTGAGCTTACATCCTCTTTCATAATTTAACGGCAAAGACAAAAATTAATATGCCTATTTAATTATGTTTCAACTTTTTATTAATTAAACATGAGCTAATTGCGTGAGACCTCGCCCCTTAAGTAAAATTTTAGCTAGATATATTTTATTTCTACTCCTAATCACCGATTAAAAGTCACCGGGTATTTGAGAGTTATCCGTAGATCAACTTTCCTAATATTGTCTCTATACACCACAAATCGGAACGTGACCGACCGTGACGCCGTTACAATTTTTCGTACTGTGTTGGTTCCGACGAATTCCGACAGGGGCGCTATTTTTCTTAGCCTCAAAATGGTAAGAAATTTAGTACGGGAAGGCCTATCCTTAGTATTTATATCGATGCTTAGGACTGTCATTCTAGTCAAGATGTCAATGCCGTGTCTGTGTGTGCGAGAGCGAGTCGGCATGGCACAATGCCTCCCGCCCGCCACCGCCGCTCTCTCGTAGCGATGTCCTAACCTAATAGTCCTAATAGACCGAATGTCCGATTAGCGTAAGGAAACGTTTCTTTTCGTTCATTCCACAGTAACCTTTCCTATTCGTTCTTCGTACATGACCGACACAAGACTTTAGCCACTCTCTCGTTCGAATATCGACTCACGGAAACAAGTGCATTTGTCCCAAATAATTCATACTTCGACTCGGGCGCTCCAAATGACTTGCTTCCACTCTTCAGCTGTCTGATTTTGATGTTGGCGAGCCCATGTCAGCCGATTCTTTTTATGCATGGCTTTTAATAATGTTTTTTTTACGGCCAAACACCCTTTGAGGCTTTCACCATTGAGTCGCCTTTTCACGGTTGAGGCACTAACATGTTTACTGGTTATTACAATATTATTATTTTCCGCTGGAGTCATAACCTTTGGTCTCCCATGGCGATGAAAGTTTGAAATAGTACCAGTATTCTTGAATTTTTTGATGATAGAGTTAACAGTGTAGGAAGCATGGATAATTTGAACATAAAGACAAACATGAAAAGGTTCATTTTATCTGAACTCGAACACATTTTCACTCTGGTGATTACTCCTGCTTGAGCCGCAGTTTGTTTAACCTATAATTCTCTAGCTATATCTCGATTGCTTTATCCTGTTTGATGATGCCCAATAATAATTCCTATCTCTTCAACAGATATCTCTCTTGTTTTCCCCATTTTGTCGATGTTATTCAGTAAAAGTTAAGAAAATTCGATGATCGTACATAAGATTCTTCACTGATCCACTGGAGCCTACTCCTGCGCGAAAAGGCATACAATTTGCCGCCATGCGAGAGTGCAAATGAGCAGCAATTTATTTGGTTTTCATTATCACAAAAGGTTAATCGTTATTTGTGCAACAAGAGATCAAAGTTGAATTTTGCTGCGAGTGCTTGTTGAGTTGATTCTACGTTAGAATCCTGAGTGAGCGAGGGACTTAAAGCACGAGATGCAAACAACTTTGGTCTCGTGTAGCACATACAACTTTTCATCTCAGCAATGAGAAAATACCAAATAAGAGAATGAAAAAATACAACATTGAAAATCTAGTAAAATTTATTGTATTTTTTCATGATAAACTTCGCCTAATTTACACTACGGAATGTTTATCTAATTGTATTATTTATCAATTAGGATGGCTAGGAGATATAATAAAATAAGCTCGAATATTTGGAATTTAATAGCAAAGATACTTCAATCGAGTTAAAAATCGATAGCAGTACCTGTGACATTGGCGAAATCGCAAACAGACAAAGAATATAGAATTATAACTCGATGCCCGTTGGCTGTTTGCGATTTTGCCTATGTCCGAGGCATTCAAAATTAACAAGCTGCTTTGTCTCACTCATTGAGCAAAATGCAACTTTGCACACTGTTTACTGGCAGCAAAAGCCTCTTGTTCTAGCTGGTGAGGTGAAAATATATTTTGTTTAATCAAGGAGAAGGTACAAAATCCGTAGAAAAAACAACCGGAATTTATGCAAACAAAACTTAATAAAAAATCCTTACAATGAAGGAACCCAACCAAAGTCTAAACCTGCTGTGATGATGTCTTCCAAGCCGTATTCAGCCACGGTAACTTCTTTAAAGGTTCACTGGTTGTTTTGTGGGGCGTCGATCGTGTGCCCTCGTATGACTATTATAACCAATCTGGGCAGAAAAAGTGCGCCCACATAGAGTGCAAGTTAGCACGCCATCCACGTAGTGGTGTACCTTCAGTTGGTCGCGCTTCGCGTCCAAATCACCCCGTCTTTGGGATTCGAGTTGGTAAGCGCTTTGTTGCACCAAGCGCCGCCATTCTGGATGATTCCCTGCCTGACTCTCCCACGAAGAAGGCTCAATGTTGCATCTCTTCATGTGTCTCTTCTGAACATCCTTAAATCTGAGGAGTTGGCCGCCTGATCTCCGCTTGCCTTCCTGCAGTTCAGAGTAAAAGATGCGCATCGCCATTCTTTCCTTGTCCATTTGGGTTACATGTCCACTCCATCGCAGCTGTCGCCTCACCAGATACGCCTCTATTCCGCCGACATTCGCCCGTCGGTGTTTCTCACGATCACTATCACGGTCACGATCCGACCATTTGATGCTCATAATGTCGCGTAGGCCGATGCCTAAGAAGATGAATTAGTTTAATGTGCGAATATGTTTGCGGTACAAGCACCACGTCTCAGAGGAATACATCAGGTAAGGTATTACGATCGTGATATATATACGAATAAGCGGTTTAGTAGAGTCCTGGCGAAGACCTTACCAGTAGATGGCAGCAGTGAGATACCCCTATATGAGTTGCAGTCCGCCTTTGTTTTTGTATAGAGTACATATGCGAGAGACTTGGAAATCTTTAGGGACCTCTTCTTCCCACATGCGTACGAAAAACTTGTAGATAGTCAGATGCAACTAGTCTTCACCATATTTAAGTAGCTCTCCTGGTATACTGTCAACGCCTGCCGCTTTCTTGTTCTGTTGTGCTCTGATGGCAGAGACAACCTCGCTCATCTAACTCAAGTGCTGTTGGTAGTGCAGGTATAGTTGCGATATGTCCTAAGTCAACTGACCTGTCGACGTTGAGTAACGCATCGAAGTGCTCAGCCCATCACTTGATGACATCCTCTTTACTTGTGGGCAGCTGTTCTCCGTCAGGTGACTTCAGGGGTACACTGACTCGATGAGCTGTACTGATGAGTTTGCGAACCTCTCCATAGAATTTTTCCAGCCGGGTCGCGTCGGATAGCCACTGTATTTTACGGGCCTTCTCTTGCCACCACTTGTCTTTCAACGCTCTCGTGAGTCTGCGTAGCTCAGACTTACTCTATTTCACTTCATTTGCTACGTCTTCTTGTCCACGGTCTAGCTTACGTCGGAGGGCTCGGTGTTTAATTAGTGCTCCTGTGAGACCTGTAACTTTATCGTTGAACCAATCTTCACTTATCCGGATTTTCAAGCCCGGAGTCTGTGTTGCGGTTTCAAATAAGCGCGTAGAAAAAGTCTTCCATTGAGCTTAAAGGTCACCATTCTCAATATTTACCTCCTGTATCGCGGTTTCCAGAGTTTCAACGTACTGCCTCTTGTTCTCTAGGCTTAAGAGCATTTCGACGTCTAAACACGCAGGCTTCACTCTCGGAGATCTTCGAGGAGGGTGGAGGCGGAGTCTCATCTTTGTAGCGACCAGCCTATGATCGGTCCAGCAGTCAGCGCCGCGCATGACTCGCGTTATCTGGACCTGGGAGGTCTCACAATTGCGAAGACTATAAGGTGCCATTGTTTTGACCTCGGATGCATCCATGTGATCTTGTAATTCGATCGGAGTCTGAACTCGGTAATTGCTAGCTCAAACCGAGCATATACGCTTAGCAATTATTGGCCATTAGAGTTCATATTACCAATACCAATACAAAGTCGCTCTACAAAGGTATTTACTCCTGTATTCGTCCACAGGAGTAAATACCTGCTGAGGACCTGCGTGACTTCTTCATAGAAGAAGTATCGTCCCGGTGGAGGCGCAGTGTGGTGACGCGATCCGAGATGTGGACAGAACATGCGTCTAATTTTCTCGAAATGCTGGTCTTGATCGCGAATCCCACTCCAGAGCGTCTGGGTTCCGATGCAGCCGTCCCTTTTCAGAAAAATCTGTATCCACCGCCTTCTTAAACTAATTCGTCTGTGAGGTGTGTCTCACTTAAGGCAGCGATATCCACGTCGTAGCGGCAATGCTTGCGGGCTACCACTGTGGTCTTCCTCTCAGGACACAGGTTACCATCACGATCAAGGAGAGTACGAACATTCCACGCGCCGAATGTGAACATAGCTGGTTTTCTTGTATTTTTAATTTTATTGTTGCGTCGACCACGTTGAAATGATGCGGAGGCTGCCGTGGGTACTACCATCCTCGTGGGTTGGGGTAAGCAATTTTTGGGCACCCTTTCTAGCCTCCCTGGCTGAGTGGGGGGAGCAGTGCCTCCCTAAGTGGGGCTGCTCCGTCGCTCAAGTTGCTACCGAAACCGCACTGTTACCCCGTTGCAGTGAAGAAGCGACCACTCTCCTTAAGCCACCGCAAACTTCAGCCAAAGCCCCGCTAGCATCACCGCGCGGCCTCTCTGCTTCTGTTCATCGCCACAGGATTTGCTGTCGAATTGGGTCCCTTTGTCATAGGTATCTGCGCTTGCACGGATGCACTCTCTCGTCCCTACTCCTCTTGGTCTAATGGCACAGGGACCACCACGATTAGAGAAGAGTTTGAATGCAGTGTCTGACTGATGGTTGCTTATGTCCTCTGCCATCGCCCTAAGCCTTCCTCCGTTTCCTTGCTGTCTGGCCCTGTCCGCCATACCACTGTTGCTTATCAGCAGTCGGGATGACTCAGCCAGTCTTCTTGCACTACGTGGGAGGAATCCGCCCCTTCTTTTACATCTTATATACCCTATACCCTACCCCGCCGTAGCGATGGCTTCCATCTCCGCCTTCACAGCAGTTGAGGTCTTCACCCTCAACCCTGGGCACGTTACTGGCTCCGAATGGTGTGAGCTGAAAACCAGCGTTACGTGCAGCTCACTGCTACACGTAACACATGCTGAGCTCAAACCATTTTGGCATCTAAAAACCTCAACCCCGAACTGTACTATGGTTTCTTTTTCTTTCTGTATATCCTTGTGTTTATTTGTCAAATAAACATATTTCTATTTCTATTTCCGCGAAATCCCCCTCAGAACTGGGTCCCTGCGGGACTTGGCCACTGTCCCACTCCGGCCTACTGGAGTGGGGGTTGCCTGTCCCCGTGACATGGACACGCCGGACAGGTATTACCAGTGGGTGATTGAGAAGGTCGCTCTCTGTCTCCCCTGTGGCCGGGTTGATGATATTGAGCGTTTCCAAGACCAAAACCTGCTGTATCTAAGATAGAGCCTGTCAAAGTTTGTATGAATAATCACCAAGTTAAAAAATAAAAAAACCGACTTTTCAATCCCTATTTCTTCCGCACTCCCGTGCAGAAACGTCCACAAACCAAATCGTCACCTGTGTGTATATTTCTTGGTTTTGTTGATTTTTTCAAAAAGCGCAAAATCAATTTTGTTAAAAATTATATGTAGTAGGTATGACCTACCAATCAAAACAAGAATCATCAAAATCGAATCATAATTGATTAAATAATCGCGTAACAAATATACAAAAAATCAGTAGTAGTAATCCTTTATCCACAGAAAACAATGGAAAATATACCAAGAACAATATGCACAGGTGAAGTTATTTCTAAAATGAAATTTCTTACCGCTAATCTGTGTACAAATAAGAGTTAAAAGAAATAAATAAATCAATATACTATCAGATAAATCACAATACATCCTACACACTTACTATAAAATAAAGGATTAGCGGTTTATAACTTCGGTTGGGTTATTTCCTTCATGAGTGAGTAGTTAGTCCTTAGTTAATAATGGATCAATACCATTTCCTCTAATCTTTTTAATAAGACTTGTATGTTGTCAACTGTACTTGTACCTAGGTAAAGCATGTTCTAGTCTAGTGTATCTGTTATATGATGTAAAATCAAAGTAAAGTTATGAAATTTCCTTCCCTGGTTTTTTTTTATTCAATTAAATTAATTACAGGATAACTTCTAATAAGCTGACCAAACATCGGGTCTATGGCCATTACGCCCTTTATCGGTATCCTAGTGTAGGGCCAGAAGCAATGTATATGTCTGTATCTATACAGCTACAGCTCGCTGTCTGCCCAAGCGAGTCCGATATACTATCTATAATTCGTTAGTAAGACCCGACATAGACTATTTAATAGAGGTATTGGGCTCGGCGTCAAAAACGAATTTAATTACACTGCAAATTGCACAAAATAAACTCATCAAAACGCTTTTTGGATATGACTATTTATCAAAACACGAATAAAATATACACTGAAACAAAACTGTTTAATATATCCCAACATACAAATACATAGGGCGCACTGTAAGTTTCCGGAACTGGCCACTTACATAAACAATATTTAAAAATTTATTGCAACATTTGAAAATAGAACTCTTTGGCTGTAGAATGCAGTTTGTTTCATCTGACTGCCTTTTGTTTTTACCTTGTGGCGCCATTTAAAAAATTGTGTGTCTGCATCAACATGGATTTAACTCGGGAAAATTTTCGTAGTATGATTTTCTACGATTTTAAGTGTAATTTGACAGCTCAACAGAGCATCGCTCGGCTTGAAACAGCTTTTGGCAATGAAGCACCATGCAAGACAACTGTTTATAGCTGGTTTGCAGAATTCAAGCGTGGTCGTATCAATCTCAGTGACGAATCTCGCGATGGTCGGCCGTCCACCGCTGTGACCAACAAAAACATCGATACTGTGCGCCGTATGATTGAAACAGACAGGCATGTGACCTACCATGAAATTCGCGCATTCTTAGAAATAGGCATGAGTCAAATACAATTAATCCTACACAAACATTTGGGTGTGAGAAAGCTGTGCTCGCGGTGGATCCCACACAACTTGACCGAGGCTCAAAAAACGGACCGCGTCACTTGGTGCAGTGCCATGCTTACCAGATTCAACGAAGGTGCGTCAAATTTGGTGTGGGACATAGTAACAGGTGACGAAACATGGATTTATTGCTACGATCCCAAAACAAAGCAGCAATCGAGCGTATGGGTCTTTCAAGATGAGCCGAAACCAACCAAAGTGGCGCGCGTGAAAAGTGCATCTAAGCGGATGATTGCTTCTTTTTTTAATAAAACTGGACACGTGGCTACTGTTGCTTTAGAGAATCGTCGTACAGTGAATAGTGACTGGTACACGACCATTTGTTTGCCGGAAGTTATTGACGAACTCCGTAAAAATAACCGTAAATGCCGTATCATCCTGCACCACGACAATGCTAGTTCTCACACGGCCAGACAGACAAACGACTTTTTGAAGGCGAAAAATGTAGAACTCATGAGTCATCCTGCATACAGTCCCGACCTGGCACCTTGTGACTTTTTTCTGTTCCCAAAAATTAAGAACCAATTACGCGGTCAACGATTTTCATCACCAGAAGAGGCTGTCGAGGAGTATGAAAAACACGTTTCAGAGGTCACCACAGAGGAGTGGCACAAAAGTTTTCAAAACTGGTTTCATCGAATGAAAAAGTGCATAGACGCCAAGGGAGATTATTTTGAAAAACAATAAATTAATTTTGTACCTTTAATAGTATTTTTTCATATTCATTCCGGAAACTTACAGTGCGCCCCACGTACAATACATGTATACTCAAGAAAAAAATTAACGAAAGATATCCATACTCAAATAACTTTTACAAAAAAAAAACATTTGCAAAGTCGCTTTATAAGACAAGCTTACAACATTATTATACAACGTCACAGGACAAACTATGGCAACAAGATTATAGTAGCTGAAGGTGCACGTTTGTACAACAAACTCCCAAAAACAATTAAACAAGCGAAATCATTACCGATTTTCAAAGCCCTACTCAAAAGTCACATTTACAAGTCTCTTCATATCTAAAATGTTCTTACTTAGGTACAATAATGATTATGTTAATATAAACACACCCTTTGCGAACAGCAACATCTGTTAATGGTTACGCATATTTTGTTTGGACTACCCTGTTTAATTTTTCTTTTGCGCCTGTGTCGGTTCGATATTATTTAGTTTAGTAACTGTTGTTTTCTCAAGTAAGTGAATTTGTATTCTTTTTGAGAAATAAATATCTTTAACCATATGTATATATTTATATATATCTATATATATTCACATCTATCTTAAACCATATATATTTTATTTTGGCTGAAGTGCACAACTGTAAAATTATATGGGGTAAAGCCATCGACGTAAATTGCTTACCTCGATGGGTAAAGCAAGATCCGGAAACCAGTCAGATCACAACACAATGGGCAATTTTCTCACAGCTCACAAAAATGAAAATGAAGATCCTTTGTCATTAGATTTCGTTGGCGAGAGTCGGCGAGACGAGAGATAAACGAAACTCTTTGACATAGTTTTTTTTTTATGCCAGATGCCAGTTCAAAAGATGTGCATACCTTGGCAGGAAATGCTATTTTTATGTTGAAAGCTGGTCTGTGAAGAAACCAAAGAACAAGAATTGTCACTTGTTAACAACAAAAAAAAACAATTTTTTTGTTTTGGCTTATAGTAACAATTTTGTCTTCGCGTTATCCTCTGCTTTGTGATTATTGCGACTATTGACCTCAAACTCTTTTGTAACGATAACCCTGGCTATTCTTTCGGATCTTTGTAACTCTTTTCCCCGACTGACTTTGGTTTTGAAATTCGAAATCGCTAATTTCTGTGAAAAAGTGCTACTCACGTTTTCCCTTATGAAGAACTTCGATGATTACTATAGGTTCAAGCAGACAAGTAAAGCCTGAATTGACTAGCAAGTAAATGAGGTTCTTTGGTAGAGATGGGCAGCTTGGAAACTTCCCGTGCATCGAACCCGGTACCTCTCGCATGTCCCCGGACACGGATGTATGAGTCGATTAATAAAAACCACGTGTGTTAAAATCAACGCAGTTGTTTTTATTAACCTCACAATTACCGCGGACTGCAATAGCAGTCATTTCCCTGTTATAGGTTTTGCATTTTATTACCATGGCATGAGATTCAAAATCGCGCTGCCTCAAGATATGATTGGGTCGTAGAGGCGATTAGAGGTACAGTTAAAGGTGTGAGAGGTAAAGTTCGCGAAGATTAGGGATAAAGTTGCAGAAAATATATTTGGCATCGTTTGTCATGAACACAATAAAATATGCTATCATTTCAATAACCATAAACAAAACACTAATAATCCACAAACATAACACGTAAGCAAAGCCAAACCAAGGATGTAAAAACATCGCCATTGTGCGAAAATCTTATGAAACTATTTTCTTTTTGCAACACTTTCTTTAAAAAGTAATTAATGTCATCTGTCGTTTGCTGTCAAAGTGGGGCGTCGATGGTGCATTCATATTCTTGTGTTTTGTGAGTGAAAATGCCGAAAACTATTAACAGTGGCGTAAGAAAAGTTATTCACAATCTATCGAAATATTTGTCGGATAGAAATTCTGAAGGATTGGACTCTATTCCTTTAAATAACATCACCAGCTTTGTTGTCAACATGACTGGTAGGTACGTCATATAGTAAGTGCAATGTGAATTGGCTAATTTGTATAATTATTTATAAGTAAAATATTTTGTTGTATTTTAAGCATATCCCAATCTTCCGTAATGAAAATATAAAACGAAGGTGGGACGTCAGCTGTATTTTCTACGCCTAAGAAAAATAAACCTAAAACCAAAAAGAAAATTAATCCGGATGATTTTGGTTTATGTGCAATTAGGCATAAAATACATGAATTTTATGCTGTCCGGAAAGAAGTACCGAGTTTGAAACGGCTGCTTGCAGCTCTTAAATAATTCATAAATTTTGTTGTTGGCAGAGAATCTCTTCGTTTACTCTTGTACAAATTAGGTTATGAATATAAAAAATTAAGAAATAAAAGGGGAGAGTACTTATGGAGCGACATGATTAGTGGCATGGAGGGACAGGGACCTTCATGAAGTCAAAGATGTGAGGGAGAGTGGTATGCCTGCTCTATACCTTGAAGAAAGTTATATTCAAACTTCGCTCAATCATGCAAAATGTTGGCAAAGCGAAAATGAGCCCGGCGTATCTAAATCTGTAGCTACAGGAAAAAGATAATTTATTTATAACGACAAAGAGAAAAAATCTGATTTCCATGATGCCATAAATTAAGTTATATTCAAAAAATGGTTATAAAATAAATTATAACCCAATCTAAATAATCCCAACTGAATAGCCATGGACAATGCTAGATATAATTCTATTAACAAATTCACATTAACAATTTCAAATTAACAAACCTCCAAGCTCGGTTAACCTCTCATTTACCACCGGCGTAATGAATTTTTGATGGGGATAGGTTCTCTATCGTTAACTTAGTCCGAAAAAGGGAAAAAAAGAAAAAAAAGTGTATGTATGTGGTGCGTGTGTATGTATATATGTATGTATGGATAGCTGTTTTCCGTTGTCAGCTCTGGAACCTAAACCTGTGAACCGAATTGGATGAAATTGTGTATCGGGGGTTATTATGTAAATATCTAGGACTTTTTTTTGTTCTGGTTAACTGTACCTGTCATTCAAATCAAACACATTTATTGAGTTTATTCCAAAACGGGACTAACGATTTTTTTCAAACTTCTCGTCATAGTATCTCTTAATATCATCTATAACATGGAATATTCGGTGATTACAGCAAAACTCTAAAAATGGTAGCTCCCATACAATATGCACACAGTGCCATATATCCCGTGCATTAGGCGGCGGGCGGAATAAGCTCATACCGCTGGGCATGGTTAAAGTAGAAAGGATATGTTTTGTATGGTGGAGTGGTTGTTAGGGACATCATTCTGAACAACTTTTAGTATGGGGCCGACTTGATAAGAGCAACTTTATTTTCAACTCCACCATAAATAAAAGGAAATGGAATGATTCTTTATTTGCCAAAAAACAGTATAGTGGAGGATCTTAATATTAAAATATGTTCAGTGTTTTCAGCTTAAGTTTAAGCATGCAAAATAATAGCAGGTAATAGTTTTAAATTATGAATTAGCTCAATGTTATTGTAATTTGTTTTATAATTGAATAATTTCAATTTATATAATTATTTAAAATGTCATAAAGTTTGTACATATAATTTCAAGTTTGTAAATGTTCAGTTCAAATGTCAGTTTTTATAATCTAGATATTCCTTAGTGCTATAAAAACAGTGTTGTAGTAGCCACTTAGTGAGATAAATTTTTAATGACTTGCAACTTAGTGCCTTAAATTCTTCAGGCATCTTGTTAAACAAAATTATACACATATTGAAAACATTCTTCCTAAAGATATCCTTAAATCCAGCAGGTTGATATAGCAGGTTCGCGTATTGTGCTCGTCTTTGTCTTTCCTGCCCTTCACTTATGGTTCTCCAGTATTCTCGATGAGAGGCAACAAAGACGCAAACATCTCTAATGTAGGCACATGGTAGGGGTAAAATATTAAGTTTTTTAAAAAGAGGTTTACATGTTTCATCGAAATAGTCTTTACATATTGCTCTAATACACTTTTTTTAATTTTGAATGCTTTTTCAACCTCCACCGAATTTCCTCACAGGATCAGGCCATAGCTGAGTACTGAGGAGACGTAACCATGGTAGGCCATGAGAGCAGCTTCGATAGAGACAGTTTGCCTCAATTTGTACAAAACGTACACAAAACGATTTATTGAATTACGCACCGACACTACATGTTTTTTCCAATTTAGATTTTTGTCAATAGTGATACCTAAGAATTTAAAATTGTCAACTTCGGAAATTGTTTCATTGTTATAAGTAATAGAAATAGGATGTGCATTAGAATTATAAGAGATAAATTGAATAAATTTGGTTTTTTTTACATTAATTTGTAGATTATATGATTGTAGCCATTTTATAATGTCCCCTAGAGCTGTATTAATGACATTTTCAGAGATATCTTTATTTTTACACTTTATTATTAACGTTGTATCATCAGCGAATTGCAAGCAGTCATGTAAGGTAGAGTTAGGAAGATCATTTACATATAGTAAGAATAGTAATGGTCCTAATACACTTCCTTGCGGTACTCCTGTGTTATTTACCCTAAAATGAGATTTATAAGTTTGCTTTGTGGCAGTGCCGTTGTTTTCCTGAATTTTACTTGTTTCGGTGCATTGTTGTCTATTTTCCAGAAAACTTCTTAGCCAGTTTAACGCTACGCCTCGAATTCCGAAAGAATTTAGCTTTTCTAAAAGTAACGAATGGTTGACAAAATCAAATGCTTTGCTCATATCAAGAAACAAAGCTATTGTTAGTGTATTTTTGTTTAAATTTTGAGTAGCTATACGTACAAAGTCAAAACAAGCATGAATCGTTGATGAACCTTTACGAAATCCGTATTGTTCGGTACGGAGTATTTTGTGTTTTTCCAGAAATTCATTCAACCTCGCATAGGTGGCTCAGGTGAGCGCTAGGCCCGAAATGTACTGAGATAATAAAAATAAAGTTGCTCTGATCACGTCAGTTCCAAGTAAAAGTTATTCAGAATGATGTCCCTAAGAACCATCTTTCAGCTTGTAACTCCCTTTCTGTTAGACCCTGTATACTTTATCTTAGAACTTCTCAAAACGCCTCCTAAACGCCTGCACACGAATATCCACAAACTATTATTTAAATAACAACACCGAAAGCATCATGCGAGAATGTTAGTACAGTATATTGCCTGAAATGAAAGTCTTGTCTTTGCATCTATTTTAGATGATGCTTTAGAAGCTGCTATCTACCTGCATTACAAAAAAGGTACTTAGCGACCACCAAACAAAGTGGGAATATTGTTTGTGTTGGTAGAAAAAGCTGAGACGCTTAGAAGAAGGGTTTACAAATAGCTAATAAATTCTTCTAGAATGTAGTCTTGTATTATTAGTAATAAGACTAATACAAGACTACACTCAAGAAGAATTCAAAAAAATTAAGTCCTAAAGCGTAGATTATGATTATAGCTATCCCGATAAAAAAAATGTACACCGTTAGATGGCAAAAAATTCCGCCCACAGATGGCGTTAGCCCTGTTGGCTGTTATTCGTTATAATGCCCTAGATGGCGTCAGAGATTTATAAGACTACACTAGCGCCACCAGACTCAGATTAGACCTCAATATCATTGAAAACATGATGGTAAATTTCGCAACTTAATGTAAAGCTGTGATGGCGCAATTGGTTTGATATTTGATATCTCTATGTTCCGGATTCTAATACAAGTTTTTATTTTCATATTTTTTTAGTGCTTAAGTTTTCTTGTAAGATGGTATGGAACCCTCGTGTGCGAGTCCAGCCCGTACTTGGCCGTTTTTTTATACTTTTCAAATAAAATTTGTGTATTCTATATTATTACAGGGGCAAAAGCAAACAAGTAAAAATACATAAAATAAAATAAACGGTCAAGTGCGAGTCGGACTCACGCATGAAGGGTTCCGTACCACCGCACAATGGAAGGGATGTAATGGAGTAAGTAGGTTAGATTAAGCAAAATGTTAATTACAAAGTTATTGGCACGCTACTTGGTTGGCTACTTTCAAGCTCCGTGTTTGTATGTAATCAGGTAATTAATAAGTTTGTATGTGGTATTGAAAGAAATTGTACTCCCTCTATTTAGACCATATATTTCTCTATGGCTTACCTGTAATATTTATGTAATGACAAGGACAAGGACATTGGGAGTCGTCGTTTGAGGGACCGAAGTTTTGATAACCACTCTAATTCTAATTATACTATGGCTCTAGAGCTTCCTTGGTCAAAAGGACCTCGCTCGCTATTCAGCGCGGTGACGCTGCCAGTGTAATGCGATTGTTTGCGTTATGCATTTGTATACTTTTTATTTTTTAAGGTAACCCTAAAAATACGCGTGAAGCACCGTACAAGTACCTATTAAAAAGTTATTTACAAAAGTTAATCGTAATATTATTTGTAGTTCATGAAATGAATTCAAAAATAACAAATAATCTTCGACTCTATAAATAAAACCTTATAAAAAACATAAACAAAAGGTGATTCGTCAGCAATGTGGATGGAACAACGATCAACCACTTGTAAATCTAGTGATGGACCACAAGGCCTTCCACCTAGTTGATAAGAGCGGCGAATAAAACGAATAAGTTGTTTCGTTCGGCAATGACAGCTTCGAGATGGCAGTGGCGAAGATTAAAATTATAATTTAGTGATGAAAAATACTATGAGTGACATCTAGATTGTTACAAATGAACTATTTTTCGATGTACGGTGCTTCGTTTGGCGATGGACACTCTTCTTTATATTATTACTCTATGGTATTTATAGGTACAGAGACTAAAGTTATCTGTTACTAAGGTATACCCTGACATATAACTCTTACTTCCTCGACACTGACAAGCCTCTTCATACAAGCTAGCCCTAGTTATGGTTACTTCTTATATGGTCCTTCTCTAACGACATTAATTCACACGCTGCATTTAAATATGTTTGGCCAATCTTCTTTCAACTAAACCGACTTTTTAAATTATAGTTTTAATCTAAAATAACTGTAATTATTGATTACGTTCAAAACAAATCATCAGTCACAATAATAATGCCTAGAACCGTGGTTAGAACAGTGCCCACGAACACCCTCAACCTAGATATTTTTGTACTTAAACAAATGAAATTCTATTACTTTTTTATCTCTCCTTTCTACTCTCACAAAATCCGGTTTTCGTAAACAAAGTTGCCAATACCAGGTTCGTAAATGTCCAAATAAACATCACTTTCAAGTTTAGCTAAAATCGTTACAGTATACTTGAAAAACGTCTGCAAAATTAAATAGTCGAGTGAATGCTAACTAAAGGCATTGTTTATAGTCAAGTCAAAACCCCTTTTTTCCCATAATTTTAAGGAAGAGTACACCTGTAGCCAAGTTTTTTGAAGCCTGAGTGCCGGCAGAAGGGGGTAGCAGTGCAAGCGAACAAGGGAGACGCTTACATGGGTGAGAAATAGAGAGCTTGCACTTCGCTTAGGCGTCTAGAAACATTTTTCCACCTATGACGACCACTGCGGCGTAGCTGTTGTGGCTTTGCCTACCATGCAAGAGGTTCCGGGTTCTATCCCCGGCTGGGGGGGAAAAAAAACAGGTCTTGGATGTTAAATGTGTATGACGTCGCTGTTTCTGGTTCCCACGAAACAGGGTATTCTAGTATGGGGCCAGAAGCAATGTGCCTGTATGTAAATGTTTATGTTATAGGTATCCTGGTGATAAAAAAGTTTTTACAGTGGGGCTGACACGATGTGTTTGTTTTGCCATACTAGTTTTAGTTTAAATTGATCTAATTAGCACAAGATTTAACAATATTAGACGAAATTTAAAACGTGCGATGCAAATAACAAATATTTCTGATAAATTCATAGAATCTAAATTTTCTTTTTATTTTCATACCAAAGTGTTTGTACTATATTTCGCGGTTAACTTTACTTGAAAATTTTGTTTTAAATCAAATATGTACTTACTAAGCAACATTATTAAACGAATGCTCCTGCATATACTTCAATTTGGGAGCAAATTGGGAATATTCCTAGAACGATGCCCATATCTGCGCTTTGGTTATTAATTTATCACCGACCCATAAATGAAAGCCATTGCGAATCAACGCCATCTGTCAAAGCTCTCAGAACTTATTTTTAATGTCAGAAAACCCCCCATTTTCCACTTTCAAAAATAAGATAGAGCTAGACTGTTAATATTGCTTTCATTCTTTTAAATACTTACTTATTTTACCTACAGATAGTTTTGATGCCTTGATAATTTGGTATACTATCTCAGTCAGTGACATGAATTGCTAAGATATTTTTTCCCTAATAAAAAAAATGTGTTACCTACTCAATGTGTTACCTACTCAAAATGTGTTACCTACTCAAAATGTGTTACCTACTCAAAATGTGTTACCTACTCAAAATGTGTTACCTACTCAAAATGTGTTACCTACTCAAAATGTGTTACCTACTCAAATGTGTTACCTACTCAAAATGTGTTACCTACTCAAAAGTTAGAAAACTATGTTGAATAGACTTAACAACAAGATGAAAACAGATATTTACAAAAAAGAATTTATTTAATTGCATCTAACATCTTATTTGCACAGTTGTTTCTTTATTAAAAAATACTGAGACTTAAAGGTTTAAGATAATATTTGTACTTTGTGTTTTGTATACCCGACGCCAAGTTTCTCGCCGCCTCAGCGGGGCCACCATCTCTCTCTCGCAAATATATGCATCTCTCTTGTTCCCAGACACCCTCTAGACCAGGGGTCGGCAACCTTTCAAGCCCAAGGGCTCATTATAAAATAATTTACTCCGGAAGGGCGCATGTATGGTTGACATGGACACATGGACTAAACAATATTTTTATTACACAAGGCATATGTACAATACTAAATATTAGTGTGATCCTTGGCCTTGGCTCAAAATTGGAAGTACCTGTCCTCATACAAAATGGTCCAAATTTACATTGGGCATTCTACTTCTATATTTTGATTTTAAGTTCTTCACTGTAGAACATGCACTATTATGCAGTATTTTAAAAAATAATGCTATTAAATTGGGATATTTATTTTCATCAACGATATTCCAAAAGTTTTTGTCCCACATTTCGGGCTCAAGTCGCTTTTGATGGTTATTATTTCCGAACTAAGTGATATCATAAATGCATCTGATCGAAAAATTTCTTCTCATTTGGGAAGTGTGAAGTTCAATTTGTCAGTCCATTGGATTTCCATAGTTAGATAGATTCCACCACTCGGCCCGTGTTTGCGAGGGCTCATGTATTTTGCAGCATATTCAAGGAGAGCGCATCAAAAAGCTGTCGCGGGCGCACGTGCGCCCTCGGTCACACTGTTGCCGACCCCTGCTCTAGACAGCACTCAGGCGCCAATAAACTTTGCGTCAGGTATACAGACTTTAACAGAAAGTCTAATTTAATGGAGGGATGTCATTCTAATCTATACAACTTTCTTTTTCACTTCTCCATCCCTTTGGATGCGACTGACTGGTGCTGCAGAGAACATGCCTATGACTTGCAGCGGGATGATGTGGGCAGAGTGTGATGGTGAATGATTACTACAGTGGAACCATTCGAAGAAGTCCCATTTTAGCTTAAGATTATTAGACAACATTTTAGCTATCTGAAACCCTTCATAACTGGCTGAAAACGTGCATAGGTACCTACTCAGAATACTGACCCAAATGAGGTGCTAAGCCCCCCTCCATCCTCCTGCGTTTGCGTCTTGAGGTAATAAAGGGGGCTTGTTTTTTTTTTTCAGTCTCTTTGTTTACACACTCGCGAGCTATAAACTGGGATCACGCGATCGCGCGCTGCTCAAAACAAATCCCCACTTCCATGCAATGAACCATGGATTGTGGTATATCAATTTATTAGTAAAACATATTTAAAATTAATTTAATTTCCTACCTTAAGTTAGGGAATTATTGCAAATAGGTCGAAGTTGTGGAGGTCTAAATAAATAGGAAGTAATATGAAAAGATAAAAATATTTACGATTTATGTTATTTCCCCCTGATTAATGACATATTTTCATAAACATCTACCGTGTTACCACAAAATATATTAAACAGCATTTAACCTCAAAACAAACGTCAAATCCCATACACTTTTGTTTTTAAACAAATGTTTAACAGTGGTTTATTTTTTTGTGACAAGGCTCCTACTTTTCAGAGGGTTTCAGGACTCCCAAACAATATGTTTGTTTTTTATATGTCTTGTTTTTACTAAACTTGTTTCAACTAAAATGTGACTGGGCCGGCCATGTTGCTCGGATGCTGCCGAATAGCTGGGCTAAGAGAGCCACAGACTGGCTCCTAGAAAATGCAAAGAGAAAGCGTGGCCGACCCAGGAAGAGATGGAGTGACGAGCTGGGTCTATGGGACAAGGAGTGGAGGGAGACCGCTCAGGATCGGATAGAGTGGAAGAGGGGGAGAGAGGCCTTTGCCCAGCAGTGGGACATGGTGGACTCGTAATAAAAAATAAAAAGTTTTTACGTTGCACGACATAAAGTGAATAATCTTTGGAGGTTGAAATCTAACCAATTTCCTTTCAAATGATATACCAAAATTCAAAGTTCATTGCATAGAAACTCAAAAAATTGTTCCGAGCAACGCTCGTTGATGTGATTCCATTTTACTGCTCGCGAGTGTAGTTGCGAGACAACAGTTAACAAGTTTTTTCTTTCGAACGCAGACCCTAGTTTGTCTGTGAAGTTGGTACTACTGAACAAGCTAAACAAGTGCAGAGCAATTATCAATGCCACCACGCCGGTCGAACATGCGGTTCCTGGACACACCAAAGAGAGCTTATAATATGTGTATATATAAACTAGTGTATGTAACTGTAAATTAAAGGCATTAAAACTCTCGAGTAATATAAACCCCTCTCGAGTTTTAATGCCCTCCATTATTATCAATCACATATAGTAATTTATGTGACTGATACATAATGGAGGGCATTAAAACTCGAGAATGGGTCTTTGAAACGAGCCGAAGGCGAGTTCCATAATAATATCACTCGAGAGTTTTAATGGCTTATTATGTACAGTTACTAGTTTAGCTACACACATATCATAAGCTCTCTTTGATGTGTTCAGGAACCGCATGTTCGACCGGCGTGGTGGCATCGATAATTGCTCTGCACTTGTTTAGCTTGTTCAGTAGTACCAACTAGGGGCGGCACGCAGGCAGGTGTCGGCGTTCGAAATTTGAATGTCATAATTTGTCGAAAATTGGTACATTATGGTCATAATGTATCAATATTCACATAATAAATTAGTTTTTACCAAGTAGTATAACATTATGCTGGTCGTCACGTGCGATTTTTGGACGCAGTAAAGAAGGTTTATGATACGTGTGTAGATAAAACTACTATAATTCAGTCAGTATGACGGATTTCACTTTTAAAACTTAATAATCTTACGCTATTTGACATCTGTCCATAGTAGGGACAGAGCTTTGCGTCAGTCTTCCTTCCTTTTCTAAGCGAAACAAGGAGAAGACAGATTTCAGATGCGGCTCCTAAGAATGCTTCACCATAATTGCATGGCTGTTCAGGTGAAGTTGTTCTATTCAATTGTTAGTCATTGAGAAAGGTAACTTTCTTTTATACCCTATTATAATATTATAGAATGTCACCAATCATATTATCCATTAATTAATCTGTTGATACAATAAAGCTCAATTAAATAAAATGGAACATTCAAAATGTATTTAGGCAAAAATGTTAAGTACATGTTAGTAACTAATGTAATCAAAAAATAATTTAGAAAGACAAAATTTCATATCCTCATAAAAATATAATTTAGTTTATCCAAATATATACAAAAACGTGACCATTTAAATAAACAAATAACTTTCTAATGTTGCCTGCAACTTTAAAAAAGCTGTGTAAAATATAAGTGACAAAAATATAGATAATGAATACAAAAAATACACTAACTAAATATAAAATAAATGTAGCCTATCAACCCCACCAATGGACACTACTTGAAAACCAAGCCACACTCCACTACGCTGGCTCAGTGCAGGTTCAAGCAGACATTTAAGGGCTCAATAAATACATACCTACTAAATATTAATTCTAGATAAACTAAGCTTAGTATTTCTAGTCGATGCAGTCTCAGCACCAAAGGTATGTAACAACCAATTAATTGATAAGTTCAAGGACCTAAAATCTAGGTTCATAAAGACTATTCTATATTGAACACTGTCAGCCAGCAGCTGCACAGTTCCCATCACGTAAAAAGAAGGCTGGGTTCAATACATTTTGTATGTAAACCAGCATACTTTTTACATGACGGGAATTGTACCTATTTTTTATGGACACAAAATATACAATAAAGTAAATATTTGCGCGGCAGGCTCATTGAATCTGTAGCATTATTCTATGTCAAATATGACTGTCAGCATACATCCTTCAAATATCAATGTGACATAGCAGGGATTGCGATAGAAATTTCTGGATGTCAGTGATGGAGAATAGAACTACTATATGGTGCTGAACAATAAGAATCAAACAAACAATACTGGCTAGACAAGGGCACCACTAAGCCTCAGGCACCACAAATGCAAAGATTTGGTTCCTTTACATCGAGTAGCCTCTATGTGTACTCATTTACTAAAATAACCATAAGCAAGAGACTATTTGACATGACGGGATTCAACATCAAGAATGCTAAGAGACGTGACTCTACATTGCACCTTTTCATGTCTCAAATATTCAAAGAAATCCTGCCGTGCAAATGTTTACCAAGTGGACCCGGTTTTTCAATTTATTGCTTACTGTGTATAGGTAACATATTTAGTTCTAAGGTTTTGTTCTTGTGTTGAGTTCTTGGTTCAACAGAATGTCTTGTCAGGAATTTATTAATCAAGTAATATTATTGTATTTATCCCTGTATCGGAAAAGATGTGAAATGTTTGTATGCCCATTTACCTTTAGATACTTTAAGTAATGGTATTTCAGAAAATATCACTTTGCACTGTATTTCTGATTTAAAGGGATGGAAATACGAACACAGAGTTTTTCAAAACATTATGTTAAACCATGTGAAGAAAAAACTAAAATTATCACTAATCTATTACTCTTGTCAATCATAACTTCTTATGAACGCGATTCAAGTGGGTAAGCAAGGAAGTCTTCACTTTAAAGTTGAGTGAGCAAAAATCACATTGAAACGTAACATTCTTGAATGTGTGCTTGTTACGTATATGCTTTAAGAGTCCCTCCATGCTCATAAACTTCTTCTGGCATTTCTTACACGCATTATCCTGCATCAGCTGCTTCAGTTTGAGATGTCGCCGCAGACAGTAGCGGGACTTGAATGTTATCGAGCAACTATCACAACGCGACTTGCTTTTCATTTGATGGTGCTTTTGCAGATGTAAGTCCAGGTTACTTTTCTTGCAGAATCTTGTTTGACAGCTATTGCACTCAAACTTGATGGTGCGTTGCTGCGACTCGTGATTCGACGTCATGTGGCGGAAAAATGTGCTGTTTTGGGTGAATTTGAGGTGACAATACTGGCAGGTGTAGATGAATTTGCGATCGTCAAAAACGCCTTCTAAAGCGCGAGTAGTGAGTAACCCAGGGTCTTCAAGGAAGCGAGCACGGATGGAAGGCTTGGTCACGCGTATCCTGGGACCAGTCCTCAAGAGTTTCTTGTTCATAGCTGAGCGTGAAGTCGCTTATGGCTCTTTCTGTTGCCACAACACGTAAGCAAATTTTCGGGGGCAGTTCTCAAGGTTTCTCCGTGGACGGCGAAAAATAGTTTGTAGTACACGACTTGGGGAGGGTTAAGCCACAGGTTTACGTGATAATTGGTGTGAAGGATCTGTAAAAAGGCAAACAGCAATAGCAACTCTTTCACTTTGGTTTGGTCATGAGATTGAATTGCACAAAAACGAAACTTCTGTCAAATAAAAAAATAAAAAGAGATCGTTGATGTGCGTTCGAAACGTGCAAGTGCACAGTGTGAAACTTTAAGTGAGGACTGTCGCCTGTCATCAAAAATTAGCTTTTTATGTCAAAGATCCCAAGTTAACAAAACAAACAAACAAATGCAGTTATAATACTTTTACTTCACCTACCATAATTGAAGAGATCTGTCAAATCTATACCATAAAAAATACATATGTGAAATTATATTTAGCTATTCAAATTTAGTTTTAGAGCACATGTCACGTTTAGTTTTTCGCATCTCGCTTCTCGCAATGAGTGAGGCTTCTTGCTGAGAATCACACACTATCAGCTTTATGATTAACAAACCATATATTTTTATAGCGCCTTCTTTTGAGAAAATGTCAAACGAACGAGTAGGAAAATTTGCGAGCCATCTAGGAATTCTTTTTTCTATTTTAGTTACTAGATGGCTCACAACTATAACATAAATGGCCATCTAGTATTGAGTAGCTGTACTAATCATATATAATGTTTATAGTTGCCGTTAGATGGCGGCATTAATTACACAATTAGCAATTATTTACAATCGTTTTAATTTTGATTTAATGTTGATTGATATTATCACAAAAACACTATATACACGGTTGTTCATTTCATACCAGTTCATGGTTCTTATATTATGTCTCTAGGAATAATTATTCCTTCAAATACATATTACCCGCACCAGTATAAAAATTATATTAAACTCGTACGTAGCCCCATGGCGCACGAATTAGGCACAGTGAAAAAGTCGGTATCTCGTGTCGGGTCGGTTTATAATATGTCTGCCTCTAGTAAGGACAGAATCATTGATTTCACAATGTATTCATAACTAGGTACTTGATATAGAGAAAGGCTTTCAGGAGATAATGTCTTGCTTGACTTGACCCATCGTATCCAAAGTGCAATGTTATATAATTTTTCAACATGCAACAATTAATGTGTACACCTATTTAAGTATGGTATCATCAAGCAAGGTGCATCGCGCAACTAATTAGTATCATACTCACAACATTGGCGTAATAAAGTCACGTAGATTACAATCGAAAAACAATCGGTAAATCGATATCAAAAGGTTTCAACAAAAAATCACGTTTCTTTCATTTAGTATAAAAAGGCGGGGAACTAAGTAAGTCCCCATTCATAGTTTTTAAGAAGGCATAGAAAATGCTGTCATTCAGCCTAGCGCTTTTATTTTTGGCCGCCATTTCCAGGAACTCGATGGCACAGGAAAACACACAAGTAGTCCAAACGAATCACGGAAGGATTGAAGGGATACTGAGCGAAAACGGCCTTTATTATGAGTTCTTGGGAATCAGATACGGCGTGCCTGTACAATTTCGGGTGAGTTCAAATTCTTCATACTTCATAATATGGTGACGCGTTAGGGAAATACAGAGCCACTTTTTTAACATTCCAACGAAGTTTTCGTAATTTTTAGAGGCTTTCTTTAGAGTTGATTTGCAAAAGCACTTTACGAAATTTATTTAAAAAAAAACAAAAAAAAACGGTCAAGTGCGAGTCTCACTCGCGCATGAAGGGTTCTGTACCACCGTACAATGGTAGGGAATGGTGTGGAGTGAATAGTTTGGATTTTACAAAGCAAACTGTTGTTTACAAGTTTGCATGTGCATTCATAAGTTTGTATGTGGTATTGAATAATTGTTGTATGGGAGCCCCCTTATTTTTTTCTAGTATTTGTTGTTATAGCGGCACCAGAAATGCATCATCTGTGAAAATTTCATCTCTCTAACTATCACGGTTCATGATATACAGCCTGGTGACAGACGGACGGACGGACGGACGGACGGACGGACAGCGGAGGCTTAGTAATAGGGTTCCGTTTGGCACCCTTTGGGTACGGAACCCTAAAAACCGGCCTCTTGCATTTCAGACTGCACATTTAGGGCTCCGTAACAAATTTAGAATATAATCCTAAAAATTTGCGAATTTTAATAATAAATATGATCACTAAATTTTAAAGTCATAGGTCAATGGGAAGTTAACTTTCTTATAATTTCTTCGGAACAGAATTTCGTAAAAAAAAACTGACTAATACATTAATACAGTACAGTAAAGTAAAGTAAATACAGTATTTATGTACTCAACGAGTTCTCAATAAAGATACCCCACTCTATATAAAGATAATAATAATAATAATACCTTGGACACTATTTACACACATTGATCTAGCCCCAAACTAGGATTCCCTGTATCTTGGTTACTAGACAACGATACACATACTTATATACTTAGATAGATAAACAACCATGACTAGGGTACAAACATCTGTTCTCAACAAACAAATATTTGCCCACACCGGGACTCGAACCCGGGTCCATTGGCTTCGTAGGCAGGGACACTGTCGACCCGGCCATTCGGGTCGTCACTGTGAACATTTGAAGTCTGTAGTTTTAACCGTTTGGCTGTAAAACCTGTGTAACAGACCACGGACGGACGGACCGACACGTGAGTGACAGCAATAGGGCTCCGTTTGGACCTTCGGGTACGGTACCCTAACAAGATGCCTACATATTTGTCTAAAGTACCTACTTCCTTCTTTAGAATTTATTCCACAAAGAACGGTTCTGGGAAATTCATGCACAAAGGTGGGATATCTCTAATAAGTAATAAGGGATAAGCTCAATACAGCAAACCTATATAATATAATATATATACCTTATCCTAAGTTACCTACTTTTTAGTTAATAGCACGTTGTTGTTAAACAAATGTATGTCACGGAATTCTAATTCTGACGACAGCCTTGCTTCTTTTACTACATCGCTCTAATAAAGTTTAACGACTCTATTGCAGGCGCCGGCTGCCCCGCCCTGCTTCCCCGGCGTCTATCGAGCCACCGTGAGGACCGTCCTCTGCCCTCAATTCCCGACCAATGACCCCTTAGCTGCGCCCAGCGACAACGAAGACTGCTTGGTCCTAAACCTCTTTACACCCACCACCTTCTTGGGCAACACCTCCATGCCGGTAATGGTCTACCTCCACGGAGGCGACTTCGGAGTAGGTTCTGCGTCGCCGAGTTTTTATGGCCCTCAGTATCTGGTACCGCATGGGGTCGTGGTGGTGACTGTGAACTATCGATTGAACGCGTACGGGTTTCTGAATTTGGGCATCCAAGAGGCACCGGGTAACGCTGGATTGAAAGATATTAGAGCGGCACTGAGATGGATACAGGAGAATATTAGGAGCTTTGGAGGTGATCCGGATAATGTGACAGTTTTCGGCCAAGGGTCGGGGGGTATTGCAGCTGTTTACCTAATGCTGTCCGAATCGACTAAAGGGTTATTCCACAAAGTTATCAGCCAGAGCGGCAGCGTGTTCTCCCCACAATCCTTCGACCACAATCCATTGGGCACCGCCAGTCAAGTAGCTAAATCCTTAAGAGTTAACTCAATGAATCCAAAAGAACTTTTGAAAGTTTACACAGAAAATGGTATCATCAACGTGGAGCAAGCAATATCTAAACAGATGCACTCCAGATCTGTATTCCGACCTTCAGTTGAGAAGATATTTGACAACGAAGAACCATTTTTGACTGATACCCCATACAACATTCTAGCAGCTGGTAAAAGCTATAAATCTTTCAACCCAGTGCCAATAATCATTGGTTTAACCACCGTGGAAGGTTTGACCTCAACTCTAGACTACAACACCATAACCAGCCTTATCGATAGAATCAAACACGAAGACTACTCGGCGTTGGACCAACGAAGCTTGAACGTCCCAGCAGAAGATTTAGAAGACGCCAGAAAAATCTTAAAGGAGACCTACTTTGGAAATGGAACTGACTCCAACGAGGCCGTTGTTGGTGGTCTAATAAATCTAAATTCAGACTTCTCAGTTGTCGGTCCAATGTCTCTGTTCTCAGAACTGTTTGGAAACAACTCTGGCATGCCAATTTATAGTTACATATTCGACTATATAGGCAACAGGAACCTGGGAAGGCTGCTCACGAACAGCAGTTTGCCAGCGACGACTAACTTGGACGAGCTGATGTATATTTTTGAGCTGGAGGCTCCGACTTTGCCGTTGGATGAAGATGATGCGAGGATGGTCACCTTCATGACTATGATGTGGACGGATTTCGCCAAGTTTGGGTGAGTTTTGCTTTAGTCACGCAGGGTCATCTGCATGGGAAGCAGGAATTATTACACATAGCATACGTCATAGCGAATTGAATACTGATTATCATGTCTACTGTGGCTCAAGCAGGAATAAATACCAGAGTGAAAAAGTGTTCGAGTACAGATAACATAAACCTTATGTCATTGTACATAAGCGTCACTGACAGTTCGATTCTCATAGTTTTTCGACGCGTAATTATTCCTGCTTCCTATACTGGTCCTGACATAGGAATTTCAATCGCTTTGAAAAAAAAAAGACACAATTTACACACATTAATCTAGCCCCAAACTAGGATTCCCTGTATCTTGGGTACTAGACAACGATACACATACTTATATTGATAACTTATATAAACAACCATGACTAGGGTACAAACATCCGTTCTCATCAAACAAATATTTGCCCCCACCGGGACTTGAACCCGGGACCCTTGGCTTCGTAGGCAGGGTCACTGCCGACGCGGCCATTCGGGTCGTCAAAGTGTAATTCTTTATTTGACAAGGTAGTCCAATAAATCTAGAAACGTGTCTCAAGCTGAACCTATTTCAACAAACACGTTTGACAATATCACAATTGTATATATCCACCCGTTGTATTTTTATAAGTTCATTTGTTAAGTTCACTGCATATAAGTTCGCTATGACGTCACATGCTAGTATTTCATAGAACTCGTTGACTAATTACCGTTTTGACAGTTCCTAATACCGTTTTGAAAGTTAGATTGAACATGTAAGAACAACAAAAAATACTTAAAACATAAACTTAAGTACACAAAACATAAAAAGAAGTTTGGTGATCATTTATCCAAACACAATTTGGTGGGCATTTATCCATTCTGGCAGTCATTTCGAATTTATTGCTAGTAAAATAGGTGCGTTTTTGGTAATCGTTTAAACACAAGCCTTATCTATATAAGTATATATATCGTTGTCTAGTACCCAAGATACAGGGAATCCTAGTTTGGGGGCTAGATCAATGTGTGTAAATAATGTCCAAGGTAAAAAAACCGGTCAAGTGCGAGTCTAAATCGCGCACGAAGGGTTCCGTACCACCGTTCAATGGAAGCGATGGTGTGGAGTGAATAGTTTGGATTTTACACAGCAAAATATTGTTTACAAAGTTATTGGTGCGGTTACTTTCACACTCCATGTACGTAACTAGGTGCATCCATAAGTTTGTATGTGGTATTGTTGTATGGGAGCCCCCTTAAATATTTATTTTATCCTGTTTTTTAGTATTTGTTGTTATAGCGGCAACAGAAATACATAATCTGTGAAAATTTCAACTCTCTAGCTAGCTAGATTCTTGACATATAGCCTGGTGACAGACGGACGGACGGACGGACGGACGGACGGACGGTCGGACGGACAGCGGAGTCTTAGTAATAGGGTCCCGTTTGGAACCCTTCGGGTACGGAACCCTAAAAAAGAGGCGCTAGGGTCACGGTGTGACTTTGGTGTGCAAAAGGCTTATGCATTAGTTACGCTCAGAGCGGGGGAGTGGAAAATAAAGTTGTTCTGATTGAATTTGTGTCACAGTAAAAGATGTTCAGTCCAGAATGATATTCCCAACCACCCTTTAATTACATTACACAGTACTGTTACGCCCAGTTAAAGTCAACCCAAAGATTTTTCCTAAGCGTATTTCAACCGTTTTTCAACCGACTTCAAAAAATATTCGACTGTTTTTTAGGGTTCCGTACCCAACGGGTAAGAACGGAACCCTATTACTAAGACTTCGCTGTCCGTCCGTCCGTCCGTCCGTCCGTCTGTCACCAGGCTGTATCTCAAGAACCTAGCTAGCTAGAGAGTTGAAATTTTCACAGATTATGTATTTCTGTTGCCGCTATAACAACAAATACTAAAAAACAGGATAAAAGAAATATTTAAGGGGGTTCCCATACAAAAATTCTTTCAATACCACATACAAACTTATGGATGGTTACGTACATGGAGTGTGAAAGTAACCGCACCAATAACTTTGTAAACAATATTTTGCTGTGTAAAATCCAAACTATTCACTCCACACCATCGCTTTCATTGAACGGTGGTACGGAACCCTTCGTGCGCGATTTAGACTCGCACTTCACCGGTATTTTATGTTTGTTACGCGATTATTCCGTCAATCATGAATCAATTTCAATGAATCTTATTTTGATTGGTAGGTCATACTGCTGAGGTGGTCCTCTATAAGTTTTAGCAAAATTGGCGAGAACTTTTTAAGAAGAAAAAAAAAAGATAACAAGATAACACAGGTGACGTTTTGGTTTGTGGTTCCGTGCACCAAAAGTTTAATGAGGACTTTTCATGTACATAGACTTCATTCGCATCACGACCGGGGTAGAAGAAATAGGGCCTGAACTCGGAGTCGGTTTTTTTATGTTTTTATTTTGGTGAATTATTCCCCCACAGAACCCCAACCCCAAACGCCGAAAACGGAGAGTGGGTACCCAGCAGACCCAACGGGTTGACCCATCACCTCGCCATCCTCATGGAGCCAAGATACGTGGAAGAGCTAACCCCTGAAAGAGCTCTATTTTGGCGCTCAATTTACTACAACTATGGCGCCGACATTTTGAAAGACGATTGACGTTTCGAAGTGTAATATTTATTTTGGTGTAAAATTAAAACTAATTTATTGAAAAATCCGTTATTTTTTTTTTAAACTTCATGAGGCCGGATTGGTTTTCGATCATTCGGATTTTTTTACTGCGGGATCAATGTTCTATGTAAAAGGGTGTCTTGTCCAGTGGCAGATTTATATTTTGTAAATAAAATAACGAGTATATATCCCTGTGGGCAGTAGACCTCGCTAACAGGGGGGACTGTGAACCAATTTATAGGTAAGTGTTTTAGATTCAATCAAAATCAAGTAGTAAAGTAGCCGCACCAATAACTTTGTAAACTACATTTTGCGATTTAGAATACAATCTATCGACTTTTCACGAAAATAGTTATAGTCGATTTCACTCACTCTCATGGTATGTATAGATCCTCTTTACTAATCCGTCTCCTACTTCGAGGAGTCCAAACTTAGTATGTTTTGAAAAGATTTCTTGGATTTTTAGAAAACAGGCGGCCGAAATGTTATGGTGTAGGGAAAATCGAGAAAAGCTCACGATAAAAAAAAAACTCTTAATTGAAGGAACACGTGTGCCAAGTTTTGTGAGGATCGCTTGAAAACTGTGGCCCCTAGACCGGAACTGACAGACACACAGACATAGAGACAGACGAAAGCAAAATCGGCCTCCTATCTTGTCGAAGTGGAGCCCTTCGCTCGCTTCGCTCGCTCGGTCAATACTCGGTCATGTTTTGGTCGGACTCGCACACGAAGGGTTCCGTACAAGAAAACTTAACCACTAAAAATAGTAAAACAAAAACAAAATAATTGCCTGTATTCACCTCTTGACTACCACCGGTGTTAGCTAACGCCACTTTTCTGTTATTGTAGGTTTAAAATTTTATTACCATAGAACAAGGTTCAAAATCGCGACCAGTCCCAACTGCCCTCGGTTTTTGAGAGGTTAACCGGGAATCCAACCGCCAAATGTGGAAAAAAAACATCCCTGTAATTTTACATTACCGAAACATAAATAAAAAAGATCGTGAAAAAAATATCTGGTCAAACTTTAAATCAGTCATTGTTAAAATACCGGTAAAGTGCGAGTTGGACTCGCGGCTGAAGGGTTCCGTACCACTGAACAATGCTAGGGATGGTGTGGAGTGAATCGTTTCGATTTTACATAGCTTCTTTCATACACCATGTACGTAACCAGGTGCATTTATAAGTTTGTATGGCGTTAACAAATAAATAAAAAACTTTTGCAATCCCGCTAGGTTTTCTTCTAATGTTTGGCTTGAGTTCTGTAGGCTGTTTTTATCATTATTTTAGGCTCTTTATAACGCTACAGCAGACTTCCCCCCTTCCCCCTTTTCCCTTTCACTCCTCCCTTTACCCCATTCGCTCCACCTTTTATATATTTTTTCGCAACACCTGTGTAGAATGAAGTCCTCAGTGCGCCTCTCAAACTTGATTGAAATCGGTCGATAAATAACGCTACAGCAAACTTCCGCCCTTTTACCCCTATTTCCCCCCCAATCAGAAATTACGATCAATTTTTTTTTTAATTACATCCAGGAACTTGTGTGCCAATTTTCGTCAAAATCGGTTGGAAAATGCGACCTGTAGGCGAGAACAGACAGACAGACAGACAGACGGACAAAAGCATTTTTGGCCAATCTCGAAACTGGACGCTTCGTTCGCTTAGTCAATAAATGTGTCCATTTTATTACAGGGTATTTTGTACTTATATGTCACCGTTAGATAGTCAAAACCGTTAGTTGATAAACTAACGCGTTAGTTGATCAACTATCGACAGATAGTAAACCAGACCGACAGGGTTTAGAATTTACGTTTATTTTATTCTTACATGTCAACCTAACACGAAAACTATTTGGGGGCTTTGCTGCGCTCGCCCCCTCTAGTCTTCACGTAAGCTACCGCAGTGTTTGTCCTGGTATTTCGTTTGCAATTCAAGTTTAAACCAGTTTACTATTTAAAGGTTTTACCCGTTAGTTTATTAACTAACGCGTCATATAGTAAGCAGTACGCTACAGTTCACTATCTGTCGATAGTTGACCAACTACCGAGAAAAAACACGTTAGTTTATCAGCTAACGGTTTTGACAATCTTACGGTGGCATATAATAATCTCGTGATTTTGGAAGCTGCAGTTCCCGTGAAGCATCGCTTGGAGTAAAGTGACCTGGTTAGGAGTACAGATTGCCAGCGGAACTGCTTAATTGTGTGTTTTTAATGGGTTACCATACAATTGCTTAAATGTTTGGTAATCAAATAGGGTTTAATAGATGTCGATTTTGTCTAAAGTTTAACTTTTTGTTTAAATTGTCTCATAACCGTATAGCAATCGTGCCCCAAGTTTATCCAAATATGCAACACTCCATTTTGCGTGACAAGGGGGCAACGCATCGCCGTAAAATTGCAATACTATATAATTAATATTCACCATTAATATTTGATACTGCAGTAAAACAATATTTGAATGTCAGGAATTTAATAAAAAAATCTACAATATTTTCCAATAAGTAACAGACAATTTCGCAATTCTAATGCCAAACCCTATTTACGCAGTTTCGTGTTATAGTAAAAATGTAAAGTCCATAAAACTCTCAAAGGCCCGTTTACTTCTTAGTCAACTACAGCTAAGGCACTAACAAACAACTACTTTACCAAATAAAAGTTTCGTGAACAAGATTTTCATAAATCCTCTCAATGACGCATTCAATGGCACCTAAGTCCGCCTTCGCTCACGCTAGGTGGCGCTGGCGCTGGACGCAAAGAGGTTCATTAATCTGAGGTTAGGAAAAAAACGTCACATGATCTTTCAATTACGCATGACACAGGCAAAATTTACCTCAAATGAGGTTGCACGCTATATAATTCAGGAAGAAGTAAATAGAAATTGACACCTTTGACAGATAGAGAGCCGACAACACCAGCGCCATCTGCGATGAGCTTTTGAGATTAGGTGCGATTCCGCGCCGCTCGCCATTTTGAATGTCAACATCATTCTTCTGAAAGGCACTTTTAGATAACTAGGCTGTCTTTTTAACCTTCGACCACTACCATCCAGGCCTGTCATTAGCGCATTTTGTAATTTTGCATTCAAGTTAACAAAAATATATATAAACCTGGTAAATATTTAACAAAATAACCTGAGTCTCAGAGTGCGGGTCTTATTCGACCCGTTAGAATTATATGGGTTAGAAAAGATCTACCATCATTTCATCCATGATGCTTCACTAAGCCCTCCTTCATCTTGGCTCCTTAAAAACAATTTCTCATTAAACCTCATTAAACTTCTTCGCTTGTCGTTCAACTCGAGCTGCTATCTGAGTCGCTCTCGCTCGTCGATTCACGTTTCCTGTGCTTCTTCTTCTCTTTGTGTCTGTTGATGCGAAAAACACAATTTATTATGAGAGAAAATGACATTTTGCATAATTCTTATCGAGAACAATTTAAATGATCACCAAAATATTTTTTTCTTACCCAAAATGGATTCGTCCATCTACTTATACTATTAGTTATACGATATAACAAAATGGACAAAAAAAAAACAAATAGTTATACTGATAAATGATCACCAAAAGTTGCAGAAAATATCAGGGCGAAATACTGCGGGAGCTTAGGTGAAGGGTAAAGGGGGTGAGCGAAGCGAAGCCCCCTTTATCCTTCGTGTTAGGTTGAACATGTAAGAACAACAAAAATACTTAAAACATAAACTTGAGAACACAAAACGTACAAAGAAGTTTGGTGATCATTTATCCAAACACAATTTTGGTGATCATTTACTAATTCTGGCAGTCATTTCGAATTTATAGGTAGTAAATTTTCGAATTTTATGTAATCGTTTAAACACAAGCCATTCTTATCGTGCATTGCGCCATTGGTTTGGTGTTTTTACTGCACAAACATAGAATGTGAATGAGTTAGGAAAAGTGGCGCGTTAGACAAAGTGGCGAGTCAGTGAAAATGGTAAATTAGAGCTATAACTATCAAGTAACGAGTGTAATGGTAAAATATGGATACTCGTAGTGGCAAGGAAATTGGCCATGTAAAAAAATTCAACTGAGAATTATAAGAAAACCATTTCGAGATAGATAATTGTGTTCCTAACTAGAGTCCGCCAATTAAAAAATACTACATGATCACTGAAATATGCGTAGAAAAATTTGGTTCTTCATTTGTCCTCTACAGCGTAGTTTGTTCAAATGCCGCTCACCGTCAGGTTAACTATTGATACTTGTCAGTTTTATACTGTCACATCTCAACAGTTTTCCTGTCATTAGACAACGTAGATGTCAGTCGGTTTTTTTTTAAATAAACAAATATTGATGTTACATTTTTTTAGCTGTTGAAAAAATAGCCTCAAGTATAAACGTTTAAAAACTGTGAACAAGTGACGTCCAAGGGTTTTTATTTTAAAAAATAGACAAAAACGCATCTATTAACGAAATATTCAAAATAGTTCTTAAAACAGCCTAAAATTTCATAAAATCAAATAAAAAAGGCTAGTATTTAATCGCACAGCAAAAATACTGATTTTCACAGGAAAAAAAGGATCAGCAAAAATACTTTTTTTTGTTTTAAGTATTTTTGTTGTTCTCGCATGTTCAACCTAATAGGGAGGAAAAAGGGGGCTTCGCTTCCCTCACCCCCTTTACCCTTCACCTAAGCTACCACAGTATTTTGCCCTGAAATTTGCTGTGAAAATCAGTATAAGTATTTGCTGAGCAAATCAATATTATTGATGTCCATTTTAATATTTCCCAATAAAAAATAGTACGTTTTTTATGATGTCCAATTGGTGAGTGAGCACAGGATGCACATTCCACGCAGATTAGATTATCAACCCCTAAACCAGAGATGGTACTGGGAGTAACAATTGTAATTTAAATTCCAAGGCTTCAGTCAACATACTTTTAGAAGGCGCCAGCGCTAACCTTAGAATGTAAAAATAAAATGTTACAGAATTACAAATATGGTTGGTTTTTAGTAAATCTTTATTATTATAGTAAGGCGTTTGATAGAATAGATCATAATACCTACATTGATAAATAAGCTTATTGGAACGGGAATACATGGTGATCTGCTGAGGTGGTTTTCATCTTATATCGATAATAGATCCCAGGCTGTAGTCCTCAACAATTACGTATTCTAGTTGGGTCCCTGTTCCAAGCGGAGTCCCTCAGGGATCCCTGCTTGGTCCTTTATTGTTTATTATTTATGTGGGAGATATCGAATCGTGTTTTAATTCATCAAATCTATTGAGTTTCGCAGATAATATGAAAATTTATTCTATTATATCATCTCATGTTGATGTGATTGCCCTTCAGGCAGATCTCACTCGCTTAGAAGATTATTGCCGTATCAATAAGTTAGAGCTGAATCCTTCTAAATGTTTCGTCTGTACTTTTACCCGTAAATTCAATGTTCTTCACACAAACTATACTGTACAAGGCCAGGATCTTTCTAGATGTAATATAATGCGTGATCTCGGTGTACACCATGACTCAAGGTTGCTCTTTGATCGTCATGTTGATAAAATTGTCAATAAAGCTTCGAAATCACTGGGTTTTGTTACGCGAATATCTAAGAGTTTTACTAATATCAAAACTATAAAACTATTATATTGTACATTTGTAAGAAGTAACCTTGAGTGTGCGTCCCAGATATGGAACCCGAACTATGCCACTTATATAGATCGTATTGAAAATATCCAAAAGCGGTTCCTGAGGTACCTATGTTTTAGAGTTAAAATTCCCTATAAATCCAATAACTATCTAAATCTCTGTAAACAATTTCACTTTTTACCTCTTCAAAATAGGCGGAATATTGCCGATTACCAAATAATTAATAATGACATCGATTGTCCGGTCCTCCTGAGCAAACTTAAATTTGTTGTTCCACAGAGGTCACTCAGATTCAACCCTCCATTAAATGTGCCTAGAGCCTCAACTAACTATAGACAAAATTCATTTTTGATACGAGCAAGCAGGACTGTTAACTGTTTTAGCAAGTTGTTGGACATAGATATATTTCATACCAATATTGTCAAGGCAAGGCGGTACCTAACCCTTAACTTTTTTAGTGCATAGTTTTTATCTTTTTTTAATATGGTTTTTGTGTCAATATCTCACTGTTTGTTTTAATTGGCAAGTGTGACAAATATGATGAGTGTTCCCATGTTTAATTTTTGCTCTATTTCTATAAGTGAATACCTGTAATTGGCTTTCTATTTCTATTTTAGTTTTTAAAGAAATTTGTTTTATAGCTGTTGGTTTTCCAAATTTTAAATAAATAAATAAATAAATAAATAAATTATTATTATTATTATTATTATTTCTTTCTTTTTCTCTCCTATTCATAGGAGGTTATTTTACGGCACGGGCCTAAGCCAAGTGCATAGTGATGAATGAATGATTAAGATGAATTTCCCATGAATTTGCGGACGATCCTGCAGGTGTTATTATTATTATTCAATGTAAAAAGTGTAAAAGGCAAAATCGGTTTTAGTTCTATTGAAATTCAATCTCCTAGCGCCATTATATAATAGTATAGTAAGTATAGTAAGACGACGCGAATGGCCGAGTCGGCAGTGACCCTGCCTACGAAGCCAAGGGTCCCGGGTTCGAGTCCTGGTGGGGGCAAATATTTGGGGAGAACGGATGTTTGTACCCAGTCATGGTTGTTTATCTATCTAAGTATAATATTTATCTATATAAGTATGTGTATCGTTGTCTAGTACCCAAGATACAGGGTTTCCTAGTTTGGGACTAGATCAATGTGTGTAAATAGTTTCCAAGGTATTATTATTATTTGTAATATTGAAATAGTGCTGCACCAAGCGAAATAGGATTCGAACTAAAGAAAGATGCTTTCGTAGTATCTCTGATTACGCTGGTGACATATTTTGTACAACTTGGTCTATCTGTATTAGTATAATATTATAGTGTCTGTGGTTAGGGCACATACTTTTTACTGGTTCAAACACGAGTAAAGGTGAACTTTCACTTTACACTTTCACTTTGGTCACCTGTCGTGGCGCTTCTCCCGGTGCGTGCGGCGCGGGCTCTCGCGGCGCGCCCTCTGTTGTCAAATGCCGGAGTCGTCCGTCGTGTGCTGAATGTTGTTGGCGGACTCCGAGGACTCCGACTTGTGGTGCTTCTTGGTTCTGCGAAAGAACAATTGGACTATAGCCGTTTATCTAGACGTGCTGCCCTAAATGACATCACCCGTCGAGCCCTTTCCAGCGCGGGAGTGCAATCTGATCTCGAACCGTCAGGCATCACCCGCGACGAAGGTAAGAAGCCCTAAGGAATGACACTCAAAGTCAAAGAAAAAGAACTTTATTACCGTAGATATTTGCATATACTTAGCAGACGTAATTTTTTACCTCTTCTCTACATTTGGCGACTATGGGAGAAGAATTGCGTAGAAACTCCAGATTGATTTCTAGATCTCTTAAAAATTGGTTGTGCTTAACTAATACAAATATGTTTTTTTTATTATGATTAATAAGCAGGAATAAATAATTAAAAAATTATAGACAGCAAGGTCTGTGTTAAGCTAGATTAACCCCATATACCTAGTCCCTTAATTTAAGTAATCTTGAACATTGTATATCTCTTTTTTGACAAAGTCACTTTAGCATTTAAAAAAATACATTTGCCAATCATTCAATCCGTAATTGCAGTAACGAGATTTATTCATACAAATCGTTCTTGTAGTAACGAGTATAGTTCTTGTAGGTACGAATAAACAAATCTATTTCATTTTTACAACATTAACTTTCACTACAAGAACTATTCTATAACAGAAAAGTAATTAACAGTGAATACATTTTTCACCTTACGCCATGTAACAGTAGCACATATTTTGACAAAGGTGGAGTTTGTGAAGTTAGGGCTTGTAGAGTTAGTGCGAGTAGAGATAGAAGCTTGGCCCTACATGAGATCTGATAACTTTTTGATAGTGCCAGCCATATGGTCTCGTCTTGGCAACATTTTGCATGAAAATGTTTTTGGTGGGATAATACAATAATAATATATAATAAAAAAATATTTTATTTTTATTATATTTTTTATTTTGTTCATTTTTTTTTTCTTTTTTTGGGGTGTATTTCTTGTTCACACATCAGAGGTGCATTTTGTTATAGCCCACTCCCAATTTTTGCCTTTTTCCTGATTCGTAATATATGTTTGTGTAATCGGGATTCAGCATTGTCATTTCTGTTTTAGACTTGACTCTTCGACTGTGGTTCAAGTTGACATCTACCCACCTAATTGTCGTCTAGGGAGCAGCGGCATACAATGGGATACCCAACAACATATCACTGGCCTCTAATGCACCGCACTCGCGATTTGACAACATTCTTTGCCCGAAGTTCGGGTACACATTAGGCGTTTACTGCGCGCTTAATTCCATCCCCTAATTTGAAACGTCCCCCACGTTTCAAATTTTACTAAAAAATCTGAAATGTGTGTTTTATTATTTAAAACAAGGAGTCTCTATATCAATTTTCAGACCTCTAGCATCAAAATTTGCGGAAGTCTCATACAAACTTCCATCCCCTAGTTTAAGGGGTTGGGGGTAAAATTCTCAAGTTTTAGATTGTTTTTGTTGTTTTTGTACTAATACTAGCTTTTATACCAAATTTCAGCTTTCTAGGACTTGAGGAAGTACCTAAAAATTTTGATGATCATCAGTGAGCGAGTCGGCGACGAAATAGGGGTATTTTAGATATCAAAAAGTATAAGAGCTATGCTATTGAAACTTTCTAGTTATATTATGCCTACTACTAGCATCAAATTCTGAAAATTTTATTTATCTGCATAATCCAAACCCAAGTCGTGAGGGATCAAAAAATCAACGAAGCGCTTCGAGAAAAGGTAGGTAGTGCCCTTGCGTTTCGCTTGTCCGTCTTGGCGGGGGCACTGCCGTGCCCCCAGATACAAACCGGATTTAATGAGTTGACCGTAACCTATGGCGACCTCTGTGGCGCTGCGGTTGTGTCTCTGCCTACCATGCGAGAGGTCCCGGGTTCGATCCCCGGCGTGGGATACAGAAAAAAAAAACCCCAGGTCTTGGATGTTTATATGTGTGTGACGTCGCTGTTTCTGGTTCCCACGACACAAGGTGTCTCAGTGTGGGTCCAGGAGCAATTTACGTACCTTTATGTAAATGTTTATGTTATATATGTAACCGCAAGATTGTCAAAAGCGTTTGTTGATAAACTAACGTTTTTTTTCTCGTTAGTTGGTCAACTATCGACAGGTAGTAAACTGTAGCGTACTGCTTACCATATGACGTGTTACTTGATAAACAAATGGTTAAAACCGTTAAATAGTAAACTGGTTTAAACTTGAATTGTAAACGAAAACCAGGACAAACACTGCGGTAGCTTAGGTGAAGACTATAGAGGGCGAGCGCAGCAAAGCACTTCGTGTTAGGTTGAAATGTAAGAACAAAAGAAACGTAAATTGTAAACCCTGCCGGTCTGGTTTACTATCTGTCGATAGTTGATCAACTAACGCGTTAGTTTATCAACTAACGGTTTTGACGATCTTACGGTGACATATACATCCAAGACACGGGGATTTTTTTTCTTTCTTCCCAGCTAGGATACGAAGTCGAACCCACAAAGGCCTCGCTTAGACATATAAACGAACTTAGGCTAAGTAACTGATATATAATTACCCTTTTTTCTTCTCATGTTCGACAGTCACTTGTTCTCTGAACAGCTTCGATAGCTCCAACTCCTTAATTTCATCCGAATTCGTTAGTATTATAGCTCTGAAAGAGACAAAAAGAGGCAATAAATTCTAAGGCACCATTATTAACAAAATATGATGTCACACTCAAGCTCATTATAGTAGTTTATGTGACTGCTACATAAATGCCTAATTACGTACAGTTACATACACTAGTTTATCTACACACATATCATAAGCTCTCTTTAATGTGTTCAGGAACCGCATGTTCGACCGGCGCATGGTGGCATTGATAATTTCTTTGCACTTGTTTAGCTTGTTCAGTAGTACCAACTTCACAAACAAACTAGGGGCGACATGCCGGCGGACGTCAGCGTTCGAAATTTGAATGTCATAATATGTAGAAAAATTACTCATTATGGTCATAAAGTGTAATTTTCAGATAAGAAATGAGTTTTTACCAAGTAGTTTAACATTATGCTGATCGTAACGTGCGGTTTTTGTACGCAGTAAAGAGGGTTTATGATAATACGTGTGTAGATAATAGTAGTTTATGTGACTGCTACATAATGGAGGGCATTAATACTCGAGAGTTTTAATGCCTAATTATGTACAGTTACATACACTAGTTTATCTACACATATATCATAAGCTCTCTTTGATGTGTTCAGGAACCGCATGTTTGACCGGCATTGTGGCTCTGCAGTTGTTTAGCTTGTTCTGTAGTACCAACTACACGCAGGCGGGCGTCGGCGTTCGAAATTTGAATGTCAGTACCAACTTCACAGACAAAATAGGGGCGGCAAGCAGGCGGGCGTCAGCGTTCGAAATTTGAATGTCATAATATGTGGAAAAATTACACATTATGGTCATAATGTGTAATTTTTCAGATAAGAAATGAGTTTTTACCAAGTAGTTTAACATTATGCTGATCGTAACGTGCTGTTTTTGTACGCAGTATAGAGGGTTTATGATACGTGTGTAGAAAATAGTAGTTTATGTGACTGCTTCATAATGGAGGGCATTAATACTCGATGGTGGGTTTATGAAAGGAGCCGTGAGGCGAGGTTCATAATAACATCACACGAGTGTTTTAACATATAACATACGGTGCCGAAACATGGACGCTAACAAAAAAGCGAATATGCACCAAATTAAAGTCGCACAAAGGCCCTTGGAGTGTTCCACGGAGGGCTTTCGACTTCGGGATCGTATTCGCAATACAGTAATAAGACGTCTTACTAAGATCGTCGATGTCGACAAGCGAATCACGAGACTGAAGTGGGGGTGAGCAGGACACTTGGCAAGGATAGACGACGGAAGGAGGACCAAGGCGGTTACAGAGTGGCTGCCCAGAACCGCACGTCGAGCAGTCGGCAGACCACCAGCCTGATGGACGGATGACATCAGCGCCATAGCGGGTAGGCAGTGGATGCGGGAGGCTCAGCACCGGAGTGGATGGCGTGGTACAGAAGAGGCCTTTACCCAGCAGTGGGTGAATGTCGGCTGATTGATGATGATAATGATGAGGGTTTTAATGTTAAATTATTTACAGTTAGGAACATACACTGCTTTATCTACACACATATTTTAAGCTGTCAGGATGTGTTCAGGAACCGCATGTTATGACCGGCATCGGCATTGCGACATTGGCATATTTCGAATAGTCGTCATCTCGACTGATATTAGAATTGAGGTCAAATCAAATTGCTTTGTTTTGCAGAGATGTTCGACTTTGAATTAATAAATAAATAATAAATGAATATTAGAGGATAATCTTACACAAATCGAACTAGGCAAATATTAAACTCAATAAGGGTTGTGTTATGGGTACTAGGCGACGATATATTTAATAGAGATAATTACTTATCTAAATTCATAGAAAATATCCATGACTAACAAACAAATATTCATGCTCATCATATAAATATTTGCCCTTATCGGGACTCGAACTCAGGACC
Organism: Argyresthia goedartella; assembly: GCA_949825045.1. Classification (NCBI taxonomy): domain Eukaryota; kingdom Metazoa; phylum Arthropoda; class Insecta; order Lepidoptera; family Argyresthiidae; genus Argyresthia; species Argyresthia goedartella. The sequence goes on from OX463832.1 coordinate 24,356,486, forward strand.
GTCAGCTTCGTAGGCAGGGTCTAAACCGGTCGTCAAATATAATAAGATCAAATTAGATGTTATGATGAAGCAGTAATAGTATGAAATGTGTTCTAACAATAGTATAGATTATTGCACCAAGCATAAAGTAATTTATTGCATCGAGTGCTTATTTGGAGCCCGAGCGCTAGCGAGGGTCCTAAAAGGCACGATTGCAATATAAAAATATCAAAAAATCAACAATATTTTCAAGCAGAGTTTACGAATACATAATATCCGCATTTTGAATGCGATTCCGCAATTTAATTGGTTCGGATTTCAGAATAACAGGAAAAAATTTAACTATTTAGAGATCTTTTCGCACTTAAATTTAATCAAGAAAATTTCAATCCATCGCGTATTCCTTCAGTGAGAATCTTACTCAAATACTCAGTAGTCTATAACCCAAAAATCAAATCTTTAGATGACTTTATAGTGGAGTAAATGGATTCGAAAAATACCCAATTTTTGTTTTGTATCACCTTAATGCGAAGTACACAATCTGATTTTCTTTCAACTAGGTACAGCAAGGATAGCACGTGAAAAATAAAACTGACGACAAATTAGAATAGTTTAATCATCAAAATTAATAGACACATTATTAAAAGTAAGGTTAACGCTTTTACGGAACATATATGTAAGTTTGTTTAATTTGGGACTGAATGTCAGATGATGCCGATGTGCCTGATGGTTGACTCGACATTAGACACTGGTTTTCTTCGGGCTCCCGAGAAATAGACACTTGGCGATGATGAGCGGTTGAAGTTTATTGATTCCGTCATATGCGAAGTTATCTTAGGTTTTTTAGGCCTAGTACACATTACTTCACACATAAACTTTATAGCTCCATACGGCGGCCGTCACGTTGGGCAACGAATGCATTGTAAACCTCTTTGGTTGCACGATAAAAAAATAACCGGCCAAATGCGAGTCGGACTCGCGCACGAAGGGTTCCGTACCATTACCTATAAAAAACAGCAAAAAAAAATAACCATATCTGTTGTAGGTATGGAAGCCCCACTTAAATGTTTATTTTATTCTTTGTTGAATATCAATTTAATTTTAATTTAATTATTTATTTTTAAAGTAAATAATATACTCAATATATTGTGAACATTTTAAGCCTCTACCTGCTACCATTATCCATATCGATCAAAAATTTGCAAAAACAACACGTTTGTTGTATGGGAGCCCCCTTAAATATTTATTTTATTCTGTATTTTAGTATTTGTTGTTGTAGCGGCAACAGAAATACATCATCTGTGAAAATTTCAACTGTCTAACTATCACGGTTCATGAGATACAGCCTGGTGACAGACAGACAGACGGACGGACAGCGAAGTCTCAGTAATAGATTCCCGTTTGGCACCCTTCGGGTAGAGAACCCTTAAAAACAGTCCAGTAAAAGATTTCCATATACTTTTTCTGCTCTTGCAACAAGGTGCCGTGTTATGATAGAATTGCAGCGTAGTTGGAAGAATAACAGTTTATCTTTAAGCTGGTCGTAATTGGCGGTTTTTGAACGCATTATAGATGGTTTATGATATGTGTGTAGATAAACAAACATGCCATTTAACAGTTCACGGTATATTTATATATGTTACGGCTAAAGCTAGGTGTGAAACTAAACTTAAGTTTAGCCGGCTAGTGTTAAGATTAATTTCGGGCCTCGGCTTATGTCAGAAGTAATGTTCATTGCGATAAATGATTTCAACATTAGTCGGCTTAACTGCAGTTTAGCCTCGACGGTGTTGAGGCAAAAGATGGGTGAGAAAATATGGTTGAAATTAGCCGACTAAACTTAAGTTTATTTTTCAGTATACCTAGGATAATGTTAAAAAATTACCGTCTTAATCTTAAATAAGTGATGATAATGATTCGGTAGCCGTTAACACTGCGGTAGCTTAGGTGAAGGATAAAGGGGTGAGCGAAGCGAAAAAATACTTATATTCGTCTTATTATACTACCGTATTATGCTACCGTAGTGTTTTGCCCTGATATTAGAAATAGCTTTCTCATCTGAATAAAATTACCCCGCCCCGCTCCCCGCAGTCGCACGAATACTTCGTTTTCAACATTAGCTAACTAATGTCCAACATTAACCGAAAAGCATCGGCTAATGTGCAGTCTAGACGATGAAAGATGACATCCGTTAACATTATCACAAACGAACATGACTTCGGACATTAGCCGAGGCTCGAAATTAGTCTTAAAACTAGCCGGCTAAACTTAAGTTTAGTTTCACACCTAGCTTTAGCCGTAACATATATATATTTTGACCACCCAGTCAAATACCGAATTAGACCCCTAAATGAAACCGGAGATTTACTCAATACGCCAACTAGACAAACCCATCAGCCCAACTAGACAAACCCATCAGCCCAACTAGACAAACCCATCAGCCCAACACAAACAAAACTCGGCCTAATCAGCAATAATCTGCGCGAAAAACAAACAAAATTCCCAAATGACTTGCAAAATACTGGGCATTTCAGCAGATCGATGGCTTATTGCCCAGGCTAATCTACCTAGCCCTTATTGCCGTAGGGTTAAGGCTGGGTTCGGAATGTAAGGGGGAAGGGGTGGAAGTGTGGGGTCGGACGGTCACCTTGACACGGGACCGAGTTGGGAATTGGGAATCACCTGGACTAGGGATGGAGCGATGTCGATGGAATAATAGTTTGATTTCAGCTATAATGATATAAGAACTAGTGGCCCTGTGGGCAGGAGACCTCGCTAATAAGGGGGACTGTGAAACAATTTATAGGTAAGTATTTTAGATTCAATCAAAATCAAGTAGTAAAGTAGCCGCACCATTAACTTTGTGAACTACATATAGCGATTTAAAATACAATCTATAGAATTTTTCACGAAAATTAGTTATAGTCTATTTCACTCACTCTCATGGTCTGAATAGATCCTCTTTACTAATCCGTCTCCTACTCCGAGTACTTGGTATGTTTTGGAAATATTTCCTGGATTTTTAGAAAACAGGCGGCCGAAAGGTAAATGTGCAGTATATTTTTAGAACTGGCTCATGAAGCCCTTTAATTTGATACCCCACACGATAAGTTTCAGAAAGAAAGAAAAAACCATTAAAAAAATAATGACGGCATAACTCCCCCCTAAAGGGAAAATCGAGTAAAACTGTCGACAAAAAAATACTTTTAATTCAAGGAACACGTGTGCCAAGTTTTGTGAGGATCGCTTGAAAACTGAGGCCCCTAGACCGGAACTGACACACACACATAGAGGCAGACGAAAGCAAAATCGGCCTCCTATCTTGTTGAAATGGAGCCCTTCGCTTGCTTCGCTCGCTCGTTCAATAATACCTTGGACAGTATTTACACACATAGATCTACTACAACCCAGGACTCCCTGTATCTTGGTTACTAGACAACGAAACACATACTTATATAGATAAATATTATACTTAGATAGATAAACAACCATGACTAGGGTACAAACATCCGTTCTCTGTAAAAAAAATGTATTTATAAGTAAGTTCACAAAATATCTGTTGTATTTATACTATACTAGGGTTTGGCTTGAAAACCAGCTGCCACCACACCATACCACATATGCTGACACCAAACCTTTTTGACACATAATTAATTTCATTATTGTATCAATGTATAGAGTTCTCTGACGTGTGTCAAATAAATGCTTTTTCTTTCTTTCTTTCTTTCTTTCTTTCTTTCTTCCTTTCTTTCTTTCTTTCTTTCTTTCTTTCTTTCTTTCTTTCTTTCTTTCTTTCTTTCTTTCTTTCTTTATTCTATTCTGACGATCTTTTTTGTTTACAAAGCTTCGTTCAACTTCCGACCTGTTTTATGTATATTTACGTATTTGGCTGCTAATTAAAGTACTTGTTGTCTCGTTGTCATACCAAAAATTCTCAGACTATAAATGTTAACATTATCTTCATTCAAGTTTCCTATCAAGTTTACAAAGTTCTTTATAAGTTACGATAGATATTTATAAATATGATAAGTAGTTACACGTTTTTTCCCCTTCTCTACATTTGGACAACACTGTGGGACCAGAAGGGCAATGAAACAACCATAGATAGATTTTTAGATCTCTTTTAAATATAGTTTTTGTTCAATTTGAATATGTAAAAATTTACATTTAAATTATTATCAATAATATGCAGGAATGAATATTAACCTAACAACTTCCTAAAGACTATCTAGACCTGTAATTGACAGACATCATCTAGAGAACTAAAATTCTATTTTGGGGGAAGAAAACATAACTTTCTAAATTTTTTATGTAATTTTTTTCTTTTCCGGCCAGCAGAGCGAGGGAATGCATCAGCTAGTTTCTGTTTTGAATTAAAGTCAAAGTCTTTTTTAAAGTCAAGTCAAGTTCTTTATTACTGTAGATATTTACATAAACTTAGCAAACGTCATTTTTTGCCTCTTCTCTACATTGGACCACTGTGGGAGAAGAAGGGCGTAGAAACTCCCACAGATTGATTTTTAGATCTCTTTTAAAAATAGGTTGTGCCTAACTATTACAAATATGAAAAATTTAATTATTATATTAAATATATTAAATATATCAAATATATTAAATGTTCACCAAATTCAATGCCTCATGTAGTTTCCATATTGGTAACGAATATATTGTTCACCAATATAAGCTTTGACTCCCAAATATATTAAATGTTCACCAAATTTGGTGCCTTATGTAGTGTCCATATTGGTTGCTAATTAGATCCAAAGTTAGATTTGTTAGGGCACATACATTGCTTCTGGCCCCACGCTAGGATACCCTGTGTCGTGGGAACCAGAAACAGCGACACCACACAAAGTCAAAAGTCAAGTCAAAGTAAAATTTATTTATTACTGTAGATATAAAATTAACATATACTTAGAAAAATTAGTTTTTGCCTCTTCTCTACATTGGAACACTGTGGGAGAAGCAGGGAGTAGAAACACCCATAGATTGATTTTTAGATCTCTTTTAAAAATTGGTTGTGCTTAACTAATGCAAATATTACAATATTCATTATTATGATTAATAAGCAGGAATAAATTACAAAACTATTAACAGCAAGGTCTGTGTTGAGCTATATTAACCCCATACAGTCCCATAGTAATATCCCTTTTTCGCCAAAGTCGCTTTAACATGCTTTTTAAATTGCTCAAATGGCAATTTCAAAATCTCCAGAGGTATCTTGTTGTAGTAGAGAATGCATTGACCCTTGAAAGAATTGCTAACCTTCGCGAGTCTAAACCGGGGCGCAACTAGTGTGTGATGTGATCGCCAAGTTTGGATCAGATTACCAACATGCATTCTTTTATCGATACCGACACCCTTCCCCTCACTATTCGGGGGCGCGGCAAGCAAATGACTATGGCACAATAGGAGGGTGAACTGTCTCTTATACTGGACGAATTTCGTTATACTTATGTGGTTAAGTATAGTTTGCAGGGATTCAGTAAAGGATTGTGTTAGAACTACTTGGTGATCCGTCATTAGAATTGTCTTGATGGCCCGAGTGTCGTTGGGTACATAAAATAACAACAAAATGGCGGATTTTACTTAAATATGCGGGCATAAACAATTTTTTTTTTTCAAGACTCGAGCGGGGTGTCTAAGTACTCGCAAAGGTCATTGAAAGGCGAGTGTAATCGGTTTTTTTTTTGAGAAATTTACAGGTGACTTTTTATTATAAATGACGACCTCTGTGGCGCAGCGGCTGTGGCTCTGTCTACTATGCGAGAGGTCCCGGGTTCGATCCCCGGCTGGGGGTAAAAAAAAATACCCCAGGTCTTGGATGTTTATATGTGTGTGACGTCGCTGTTTCTGGTACCCACGACACAGGGTATCCTATTGTAGGGCCAGAAGCAATGTATGGGCCTGTATGTAAACAAATAAAAAAAAAGCTGACCAGATTTTGGGGAATTACAGTGCCCATCAACATGAACAACTTTCCCCACGAAACATGTGGTTGTAAATGAAAAAAATAAATCGTCCCTTAGTTCATTGACCCGATCAGCTGATTAGAAGTTACTATGGGCATCTATGGGAGACCCAAATTACTTTTTCGTTTGCGACCATATCCGTGTTACCACAAAAAATATTAAACAGCGTTTTTTAGAGATCACGCATAAAACAAGTAGGTTTCCGTGATCGCTCCGTAAACATTGTATAAAAAAATAAAACAATTTGTAACATGGATAAATAAAAAAAAAAAAAAAAAAAAACCTTAAAACAAATGTCAAATCCCATACGTTTTTGTTTTTAAACAAGTGTTTTGTTTTTGAACAGTAGTTTATTTTTTTGTGGTAAGGCCCTATGTTTCTTGGGGAAATTTGTACATATAGATGGGTACTATTATTACCCAAAATATGGTCAGCTAATTAAATGGCATCCTGTTGTATTTTGATTTTTCACAAGCTATGAATAATACACCAAGTTTTAAAGAGCAACAAATATAATGGTCATCAAAATATTTTTTTCCTACCCAAAATGGATAAATGAACACCAAAGTTGCAAAAAATATCAGGGCAAAATACTGCGGTAGCTTAGGTGAAGGTTAAAGGCGAAGCGAAGCCCCCTTTATCCTTCGTGTTAGGTTGAACATGTAAGAACAACAAAAAATACTTAAAATATAAACTTAAGTACACAAAACATAAAAAGAAATTTTGGTGATCATTTATCCAAACACAATTCGGTGATCATTTATCCATTCTGGCAGTCATTTCGAATTTATTGGTAGTAAAATAGGTGCGTTTTTGGTAATCGTTTAAACATAAGCCGTTTAAATTAAGCAGACTTTTTGTAATTACAAAAAGTCTGCTTAATTATTTCCCGCTCTCTCGTGGATAATCCACGAGAGAGCGGGAAATAAATTATAAAACTTAAACATTAATAGGAAACGTTGATCTCCTGAGTGCAGCGTTGCGGCAATGGGGTGGCCCCGAATCACTGGCTAATTCTATCTCCTTAACGTTCGACTCTTGTTGACCGAGCGAGCGAAGTGAACCGACCGCTGCGATGTTCGTCTTGGCAGCTCGTTCGACCTCTTTTGAACTCAGCGACCCAATATTTTATTGTCGTGAATGACAGAGCAGACTCTCCCAGAGAAGAATCCAGCTCAACTTTAATATGGATTGGACTTTTAAATGTAAGTTTTATATGAAATTTCAAATTTACGCGCCAAAAGATTTGAACTTTCGAATAAAAAAAATCCGACAGTATTGCTATGCCAGTTCGACTGCTTTTGGGACCACCTACGTACAACAAGATATCTCTGGAGATTTTGATAAAAAAAACAAAAATCTAACTCAACACAGAATTTGCTGTTAAAAAAGAATAATTAATAGTAATAATTAATATTGTAATATTTGCATAATATTTTTTATATAATTTATAAACACAAATATTTTGAAAAGAGATCTAAAAATCAATCTGTAGTAGTTTCTTCGCCCTCCTTCTCCCACAGTGGTCCAATGTAGAAAAGAGGCAAAAAATGACGCTTGCTAAGTAAATATCTACAGTAATAAAAACATTTGAACTTTGAACTTTAAGCAGAGGGGGTGGAAAATAATTTTATCTACACACCTATCATAAACCCTCTTTACTGCGTCCAAAAACCGCACGTTACTCTCCTTCGGCTCGTTTTATAAACCCACGCTCGAGTGATGATGAAGTGTGCCACCGCCGCGCCATCTCACGTCATTAATCACTCTGATACATGTTTCTATACTCTGTGTCTAGGGCAGGCGAAAAAACGGACAATGACATAGAGTATTATGTTAGCGTCGAAAGAAAACGATACGTATCGCCCTCCATGCACTTCTGTATCGTTTCCGCGTAGTACTTAGTTTGGTGGTACGGGGTGGGGTGAGTGACGCTACCAGTCAGAGATAACAAACCTGATTCGACGTGTTTAGAATAACACAAGTTTACAAATTCGGATCAACTTTTGGACCTGAGCAGATTCGAACGATTTCTTATGTTATTTGATGGCCTGAACTCAAATCTTCAATCCGTGTGTCAAAATTGGTTCTAGTTTTCGAGTGCTAGCTTTTAGTTGCTCAGCTCCAAAACCGTGTATAGTATACTTGTGTAATTAAACATCTTTTAGATATCAGCAAACAATTTATTATAAATAACATACATCAATATCTATATATATAAAAATGAATCGCTGTTCGTTAGTCTCGCTAAAACTCGAGAACGGCTGGGCCGATTTAGCTGACTTTGGTTTTGAAATGTTTGTTGTAGACCAGGGAAGGTTTAAAAGTAGGGTAGGATAGGGTATGGGTAGGGGTAGGGTAGGGGTAGGGTAAGGGTAGGGTAGGTTAGGGGTAGGGTAGGGGTAGGGTAGGGATAGGGTAGGGGTAGGGTAGGGGTAGGGTAGGGGTAGGGTAGGGGTAGGGTAGGGGTAGGGTAGGGGTAGGGTAGGGGTAGGGTAGGGGTAGGGTACGGGCAGGGTACGGGCAGGGTAGGGGTAGGGTAGGGGTAGGGTAGGGGTAGGGTAGGGGTAGGGTAGGGGTAGGGTAGGGGTAGGGTAGGGGTAGGGTAGGGGTAGGGTAGGGGTAGGGTAGGGGTAGGGTAGGGGTAGGGTAGGGGTAGGGTAGGGGTAGGGTAGGGGTAGGGTAGGGGTAGGGTACGGGTAGGGTACGGGCAGGGTAGGGGTAGGGTAGGGGTAGGGTAGGGGTAGGGTAGGGGTAGGGTAGGGGTAGGGTAGGGGTAGGGTAGGGGTAGGGTAGGGGTAGGGTAGGGGTAGGGTAGGGGTAGGGTAGGGGTAGGGTAGGGGTAGGGTAGGGGTAGGGTAGGGGTAGGGTAGGGGTAGGGTAGGGGTAGGGTAGTGGTAGGGCAGGGGTAGGGTAGGGTAGTGGTTGTGTAGGGGTAGGGTAGGGTAGGGGTTGGGTAAGGGTTGGTTAGGGGTAGGGGTAGGTTAGGGTAAGGATAGGTAAGGGTAAAGTAGGGGTAGAGCTACCCGCAGCGAAGCGAGAGCGGGTCAGCTAGTAATAAATAAAAACAATTATTAGAATTTTATTTATTCCCTACATTCATACGACTGATAATTTTTGAACCTCACCAAAAAATATTATTGACCACTGTGGTAGGCACAAAGGTCCCGAGAAACAGACTTTAACTCTAAACAGTCTCAGCATAGTTGATGAAGGGCTGGCATCTAGGGAAATGGCTAGTCTATTGATATCTATAAAGTATCGATGGAAAATAAAATGAAAAAATCTGTCTGCAAAATCTGACTCGCACACGAAGGGTTCCGTACCGTGTCGTGATGAAACCATGACAAAAAGAAGAAAAAAACATTAAATCCTAAATAATAAAACCAAAACAAAAAGAAAACATATATGTGATCTCTGGGAATCGAACCCGGAACTTCAAGATTACGAACCCGATACAAAACCGACTGAGCCATCTCAAAAGTTATTAGTGTCAGCGAAATTTATGGTTATATTGAATCATGATGTTATGAGGTATTTCGCAGGGGAAGAGATTTAAAATAACAGTCACTTGTATGGGGACCCTCTTTGATTTTCGAAATTGCTTGTAGTTCATTATTTGTTGCTGTTGCGGCAACAGAAGTGCACATTCTGTGAAAATTTCAGCTCCCTACCTGTTTCGGTTGAGCCGATAGAGCAAGGTGACGGACGGACGGACAGACAGACGGACAGCGGAGGCTTAGTAATAAGGTCCCATTTGGCACCCTTCGGCAACCCTAAAAACAAGCCTTAGTGGAGAACCGGGCCAATTTGAAATACGAATTGGTTGCTATAGGTCACTTTCAAGCCGGAGCCGAGCGAAGCGGAACGGAGCTAGGCGATCCCGTGGATCAAGACCAATCTGCATTTGCCTAGGCACGTTTAGGCAACTGTCGCTCAGTTATTTGCCCGCCGGATCTTTAGCCATTTGATTGTCAAAGGACAGCGGTATTGCTAAGTACCTTATGTATGCAAAATGGTGGCGACATGATGATTTGACGACCTTTCTGGCACAGAGGTTGTGGCTCTGCCTACCATTCGAGAGGTCCCGGGTTCGATCCCGGCTGGGGGTAGGGTTACCATATGGAAAAATGAAAATTCCGGAGATTAGGCCTGATTTATATTGGGAATTCCTGAGATTTAGTCGTAATTTCAATTAAAACGTAATGGACTCTACAACTTATTTACAATAAAAAGTCACAATTAAAAAAATAAAATGTAAAACAATAATAATGTAATTTGTGATTTTAGTTAGGCTGTTTGATCTCTTAGTTACTGGAGAGTTTACAAGAACGATATTGACGATTTGCTCGGTCTTATTGAAAATTCCTGAATTCCGGAGATCTTACGACAATTCCGGAGTTCCGGAGATTGGTCTATAAGTCCGGAGATCTCAGGACAATTCCGGAGATATGGTAACCCTAGCTGGGGGGCGGGTCTCACTCTGAGGTTTAGGTACGTTTGGCCGGCCGACCCGGAGTTTGGGATTTCACTTAGGTTGCCGCTCGCTTGGCTCGCAGTCGCATCGCGAGATGTCAGAGTAAAAGAAGCTCCCAGGCGAAGTGATGCGGCGCAATCTAGCCTGCACGGCGGGGTTACCGATTCTGTAGGTGTTTAGCGATTATTGAACGTAGCGCAGGTGCGAGCTACATTGCGCTTTATTGCCGCGCAGCGAGAGTAGCTATTTATTTAAGTGTCTTTGAGGAGTGATCTTTCTGTACGTAGTACTATTAAGTATTCTGTGGTGTGGGGCCAGAAGCAATGTATGTGCCTGCATGTAAATATGTTTGTTTATGTACAAGTTGCCGCTTTGCGACGCCGCCTGCGACTCACCTGATCCTGCCGCCGTCGACTCTGTCGTGCCTCCGAGGGTCGCTGATCACGGAGACCGATGTCTCCACGTCATGTCTCTTGTCGTGTTTCTTGGACTTGTGTTGTTTCCTGGGGACGTACATAATTAAATGAATGTAGCCCACCAATGTACCCACCGAAGTGCACAGGCCTTTACCCTGTATAAAGGTAAAGGTATTCTGGGTAGGAAGGTCATAAAATATATTGTCCTTTAAAAAGCACACAGGGAACAAATACTTACATGTAAAAAAAGGGCTTGGGCAGGAGAGGGATATAATGATTCTTGGATATCATAGTAACCTCATAAGAAATGTCAAACTTGACTCGAATTCTATCTTCCGGACATTATAATGAATACTTACTTATGTTTCCTATCCTTATCTTTCTTATCACTAGACTTGTGCTTCGACTTCTTTCTGTATGTAGACCCGGTGCCTTCATCAACCGTCTCCAAATGTAGCACATAAAGGCGGTATATTTGTAGCAGGATCACCTTAAAACATAAACATTTATACATATTATCATCATCATCCTCATCAGCCTATCAGAGGACCCACTGTTGGGTATAGACCTCCTCATAAACACGCCATTCAGTACGGTCCCGCGCAACTTTCCTGCCACCCTCGCCACATCGTCGGACCATCTGGCGGATGGTCTGCCGACCGATCTTCGGCCTCTTCTTGGCCACCACTCTATCACCGATCTGGTCCATCTTCCGTCTCCTCGCCTTGCCAAGTGTCCTGCACACTTCCACTTAAGCCGTGGTATCCGCTTACCCACATCAATTTTTTTACATATATGCCCCGCGATTTGCACGCAAATTACATTTCTTATACAAAGAAGTGCTCTTTGTGTGACCAAGGAAGCCCAAAAATTTTAAATAACCGAATCTCGCTATTGTTCACTGTTAATCCAAATTAACATCGTGTTTCTTTTGTGAGGGTCGATACAATCCAACGTCTGCTCAATTGTCATAATTGTGCTATCTGTCTCTGAAAACGTTGCTTCATGTATAAAAGTCTCAATCGGTCACTCATTCAATCAAGCCTCTTTTAAGACCCGAATGGCCGAGTCGGCAGTGACCCTGCCTACGAAGCCAATGGTCCCGGGTTCGAGTCTCGGTGGGGGCAAATATTTGTTTGATGAGAACGGATGTGTGTACCCTAGTCATGGTTGTTTATCTATCTAAGTATAATATTTATCTATGTAAGTATGTGTATCGTTGTCCAGTACCCAAGATACAGGGAGTCCTAGTTTGGGGCTAGATCAATGTGTGTAAATAGTGTCCAAGGTATTATTATTATTATTATCTCTCCCCGGACGTTGCCCTGGGCAGACGTGACAATGTAACTCTCAATCAATTCAAGATAAATGGACGCCGACACGGTCGCTTGTATCATCAATGTTCAGTTTTCTTGCTCATAACCGACGTGGTATCTTTATCTTAACATAAGGTCAATAGTTAACTCATAGTGCGTAGTTCAGTGTTCGTCAACGTATATAGTGTTTCAGTAATTAACATGTGGTCGTGCAATAGTAGTTTATGTGACTGCTACATAATGGAGGGCATTAATACTCGAGAGTGGCGAGTTTCATAATAATATCACTCGAGAGTTTTAATGCCTAATTATGTACAGTTACACACTCTAGTTTATCTACACACATATCACAAGCTCTCTTTGATGTGTTCAGGAACCGCATGTTTGACCGGCATTGTGGCATTGATCATTGCTCTGCAGTTGTTTAGCTTGTTCTGTAGTACCAACTTCACAGACAAACTAGGGGCGGCACGCAGGCGGGCGTCGGCGTTCGAAATTTGAATGTCATAATTTGACAAATTTTTGTACATTAAGGTCATAATGTTCAAATTTTCAGATAAGAAATGAGTTTTTACCAAATAGTTTTACATTATGCTGGTCTTAACGTGCGGTTTTTAGACGCAGTAAAGAGAGTTTATGATTCGTGTGTAAATAAATAAAATAACGTTTCAATTCAACAGTCTCGCACCCCTCGTCATCCCCTACATCAATCCACAACTAGCCCCCTTGGAGAGGGGCGGCCGCTTGGTGCGCCAATCAGTTTCCCACGTAGAAACGTGGGTGATGGCCCAACGTGTCCTGTGCCCCATGGCGGGCAATGGACATTCCTGCTGCAGTCATCGCGCGGGGCGTTGAGGCGGATGGAGCGGCGCGCGTATTTATTTATGTAATTTATTTAACATTGCCAACATTGTGTTTTTATAAGTTATTTCTTCATTGGTTATTTTTGAATTTCAAACAAACAAGAACTTCTTTTTAGATCCCAAGAAACAGCAAGTTTTAGGTAAAAAATATCTTCTTTTTTTTTTGAACATGTAGTTCCCATTTACTTATGAGGGTTTCAAACACACAGAGTGAAGAAAAGGGATGTATTCATAACATATCACTTGAAAGATTATCATTTGACCGAATTTGATCTTACCCAGCGTCTTAAGCTGATAACTTTCGAGCCACCGATTTTAATACCATTTGCGAAAAATCCGAAAAATCCGTTCACACGTTTGACCACTCGCTGTAGTGGTCAAACGTGTGAACGGATTTTTCCACAGACAGATTCACAGGCATACGTTGCAAACTAAATGGAGGACTTACCAGAGTGTTCTTGCAAGTGAAGAAAATGTTCATATAGTTGACAATATTGTAGTGACAAATGATCAGCAGTCGGAAAGCCAAGAACGGAGCATCCTGTAGTACAATATTCATCATGATAGCGCAGACCTCGATGGAACAACAACAGGCCCGGCTGGTACCACTGAGGGAGATAAGTGGATTAGTCCATTTAGACCCACCGGGACAAGATAGGTTACATACACAGTGCGGTGGTGCAAAGCGAAATTAACAGCTGGCTTATTGATTCATAAATAAATAAATAAATTATACATAAAAATCAAGATATCATCGCAGATCTGATGGCATGCAAAAATAGTAGGTAAATAACATTATTTTGGTGTTCTTAAACTCAAGATCAAAGTTTTATCTTGAGGCACTCCACTGTCCTCCTAAAGACGAAACAATGTGTTTGGTTTGATTGTCTTGTTAAACTCCCTCCAAAATCACGCCGTCACGTCATTTTTAAAAAGGCTAGGCATTTCGCTGACTGAATCTGAGCGGCGAAATGTAACAAACTCAAGATCGAGTGAGCGGCGGCGGTAGCAAATTAGCCGCAACGCAAACGGCTTTCAAAGAAAGGAGTACTTTGCAGCCGACTAATGCGCGCGCGCAATTTCACTGCGTTTACTGAATGACTCGGCAAGGGAATTGCCGCAAACTGCTTACAGTGAGAGCTGTATGGACACTTTAAAAAAATACACTGGAAGCGAACTGGATGCTGGTCACTGTGAGGCTACATGCCTTCAGTTTTAAATGCACATTCTTAACTGAACAGTCGGGCTGTTCAATTAAAACGTATGTGTGTAGGCAAAACTGAGAACTGTACAATTGAATTGACAATCTAATCGAAATAACATTAGATAAAACTGTACAGTTAAAACTGTGCAGTTAAAACTGAAGGTATGACATGGACATGCCCTTAATATGTAATATAAAATCTCCCGCAACGCAGAAACATGTCATCCACGATGGAAGATGATGACGCACTTGCAATGTTAGGCCTGGTTAAGTGTTTAAAGAAAAAAAAGGCGCGGAGTGTGTGGTGTAAAGACTGGCTCATGAACTGGTAGCTATTTTCTCATACCAACTTATTTGGATCGATGGCTTTATATTTGTCGACTAGCTTGTTGTAGGCGGCATTTGTTTGTCCTAGATCATGGTAATCATTGGATTTCGTTTTCCAAAGGCAAGGTTCGCTTCTGTAGCTCTCTATGAACTCTTGCAGTTGGTCGCCACCAGAAAGTGGTGTCCACCTCCTTCTTCTTCTTCCATCATTTTGCAGAGAGCGATCAGCACGTGCGCACACAAACGAGCTCCGTGGAGTACTGTACTGGCGCGTAGTCTTATGTCGATCATGTACGAAGAACGAATAGGAAACGTTACTGTGCAGTGAACTAAAAGAAACGTTTCCCTACGCTAATCGGACATTCGGTCTATTAGGGTTATTAGGATATTCGCTCCGAGAGAGCGGGGCGGCGGGCGGGAGGCATTGAGCCATGCCGACTCGCTCTCGCACACATTGACATCTTGACTAGAATGGCAGCCTGTTTAAGTATGAAGGGCAATCATATATTATTTAACTTTTTATTTCTGCTATGCAATCAGACACATATAATTGTATAAATATGTTAATATTATCAGAGCATAATATTCCTCAAGTTTCTGCTCTACACGAAAAGAAAGGTTAACCTAATAGCTCCATTATTTATTCGATCCTACGTCATACATAATAGTACTAATAAAACTGTTAGATCTTACTAGTACACTGACTGAAATGTCCTAGTACGGAGCGCTCTCTGATATGAACGAGCAGGCATATTTTTTATTCATTAGATCTAACGTGCTAATAGTACTAATAGTATTAATAGTATAGTAGTAATAATAGTATTAGAGCTGTCAGAGTGTGCTAGTATACTGACTGAAATGAGTACTAGTACGGAGCGCTCTCTCTGATGACCGAGCAGGCACAAGACTACTGGGGCGAACTGAGTGATCGCCATCCAACCACACGCGACGATAAAACTGTGCAAACGCAATCGACAACGAGTTATCTAATAGAAATTGCAACTCCCACCGATGAACGATAGTCTGCAACGATTTATCTGCGCAAATCGGTTTGCACAGATTCATCGCTAAGATATATCGTTACGTGTCTAACAGCAACCTCCCGCCGCGTGCGCACAGTTTACTTACAAGTCAGACGTGCGAATGTAGACTAGATAGACTCCTGTTTGTGGTAACGTACTAGAGATTTGGCTGGTCACAGATCTACTTCTAAGTATATAAAGAGCCTACATCTAGCTAGCACATACACACACGCACACTCAGTCTAGCTCACAAGCGTGGGTCGCGTGCGCACAACAGTTACGTACGTGTCAGACCTATTAGCCGTGCCGCGTGACTTCCTCGACTTGGTGGCCGTCAAGACTACGGTGAACTGTATCAGTGACCACGACCAGATGGCCAGCGTTAGCAGTACTAGGACCTTCTCAGTTGCCACCTTCTCGTCTTTGAAGGAGTCGAAGAATTCTATGATGTCCGCTGCGGTGCCTGTTGAGATACATAGCCACTTTAACTGGTCGATTTAGTAGCAGGAAATCCTTAATCACAGAGAAAATTAGATAGATAGATAGATAGATAGATAATTCATTTATTCATTGTTCGGTACAAACACAAAAACATTATTGGTTATTAACATATTACAAACCACACAAAATTAATTATGACAAAAAACATCAAAGAAATTAAATGAAACAATGAAAATAATTATAATTAACACAGCAAAAATATGGAAAGTAAGGATCACTATGTGGCACCGTGACTGTAACGCGACAATGAAATGGCCCTGACTCAGCAATGTCACAGACGAATCTGTGACGCTGATATTCTGCCAGAGCCAAAGCGGACGAGACAGCAATCGGCTTAAGTACACAAAATACACAAATTATTACAGCAAATAAATAAAATTAAAAAATAAAATAAAATATTAAAATCTACTAATATGGTATTGAATTAATTATTGCAATTGAATTTGAATTTAAATTGAATTAAAAATGCATAGAATAGTATCGGAATTGTGTGATTTAAATTAGATGAAATTTCAGAATAGTATAATATGAATAGAAAAAGGATAATATAATGTCAATGATTATGTCGTATGGTAGTCAAAATAAAAAAGAATTAATTTTGTGAGGTAGGAGATTTCTTCAGGTTATAACCAAGGGCATTACAGTTATTTTAAAGTGCTGCCTCCTCAGCCTTCTGCTGCAGTATTAGAAACCTTCTAAAGGCACTTCTGAAACCAGCAGCCTTACTATTTAGTAATCGAAGGGGTGATGGGATGTTATTCCAGCACTTTGTGGCTCGGTATTTAAAACTGCCACGGAAAGCTGCACTTTTGTGTCGAGGCATTGAGAGGAGAGGAGCGACTCTCTGGGACAGACACCAGGTGAGTTTATCATAAAGACAAAGCGGTGTTCGCGTCCGTACAACCTCAAAAAGCAACATTGAATAATAAAGATTTTGTCTAGCTTTCATTCGTAAAATATTTGCCTTATTTAAAAAAGGAGTGATGCGCGTTGGAGGATGAATCACGAAGCAGAACCTGGCACAGGCGTTTTGTACTCTTTGTATGAGTTTTTGCGTTTTCTCAAACATACACCATCCATACACCGTAATACCGTAGTTTAGCTTGGAAAGCACTAAGGCTTCAATTAATAGTATTCGCAGGTCAACGCTGAGAAGATCCCGGATTCTATACAGAACTTTAAGTCTATAAAAGCAGTTTCTAACTACCTCAAGAACATGTCCCTCAAATCGCAGTTGATCATCGATAAGAAGACCAAGGTTTCGAGCCTCGCGGACCCGTGTGATAACGATTCCATTAACTAGAACTTGTGGATCATGCATCGTTATATCCTTTATCTGAGTTTTTGAGCCCATTATCATACACTTCGACTTATTTGGGTTGAGGACTAAAGTGTTATCAGAGGACCACTGCGATATGCGGTCCAGATCCTCATTTAAAGCTTCCACCCCTATACAGGGATCATTGTCTACCGAGACATAAATTTGCAGATCATCAGCATACAAATGATAATTACTGTTAATTATGCATCTAGTGATATCAGCACTGTATATTATAAACAGAAGCGGTCCAAGTATGGACCCTTGCGGGACTCCTCTATCCAGGGTAGCCAGCCGCGACTGCAACTGAGATCCATCAGCTTTGTCCAGCACCACCCGTTGGCTCCGAGTGCAAAGGTAGCTATTAAACCAGTTTATGGTGGAAACGTCAAAGCCATAGAAAGCCAGCTTAGACAGTAAAAGAGGGATGTTTAGAGCATCGAAAGCCCTGGAAAAATCCAGGAGAGCCAGTACGGTGCCCCTGCCTTGATCCTGAGAAGACAAGATATTATCCACAACGTCCAACAGTGCTGATGTAGTACTACGCCCCTTTCTAAACCCAGATTGACGCTGAGACAGTACATCTCTATTCTCACAGTACTTATAGACCTGGTTGTATATTACTCGCTCCAGAACTTTCGATAGTTACGGTAAGATACTTATCGCCCGAAGTTCACCAAAATTAACCGGATTGTCTATTTTAGGGATGGGACGGACAAAAGCAGTCTTCCATTGAGCAGGGAAAGTGGAAGAGGCTATGGACTTATTAACTATAGCAGTTATCACTTTAAGAGTACGAGGCAAGGTCAGCAAGATCATATCTTCAGTTATCCCATCTGCGCCTCTTGCATTTGAGCTCAAAGAAAGGATCGTTTTGGCTATACAGTTCTCATCCACTTGGTCCAATGAGAACTCAGCACTACTGAACCTATTGAATTCAAAATGTTTTAGAAGTGACAGGGAAACCGTACTAGCGCCAGGAACATTTAAAAAGTTAGCGTTAATTTCATCAGGGTCGCTAAAATGTTCAGGCAAATCATATTTATTTTTAAAGTTTGGTAGAATGGCGCCCTTAAGGTTTTTCCACAATTTTTTTGAATTATTAACATACTTGTTGATATGCTGTTCAAAATATGCCTTCTTCTCACCATATACAGCTACGTTAACCAGATGCTTTAGGGACTTATAATACTCCCTATCATGTTCTAATTTTGATTTCCGCAAACGAGCATGCGCTTGATCACGCAACCTCATCATCAATAGTATGTTGTGGGTTTGCCCCTGATCCTAGTCCTAGTCAAAGGAGCATGTTTATCATACAGTACTAAGAGGTGCCTGCTGAAACGTTCAACCATTTCATCAACTGAAAATTATCCCTTTCCCTTACTCTGATGGCCGGAAAACAGTAAATTGATATAAAAATTAACGAAATAGTACATTGTTGTAGAGGCTGGAAACTGATCAAAAGATGGAAGAGCGAGTTTGAGGGCCGAGCCGAGATATTATAGTGCTTTTCACGACTACTGTGAGGCAATAAAATCTTTAAACAGAAAGGTTTTGAACTCCCCCAGGCGGAGTCCGCCATCTTCCGCAATTTACAGCACAAGCCATGCACGCTTTTACCGACGCGTCGGCATGACGCATACTTTTACCGACATGGCATGAAGTGCCAAAGAGTTTCGTTCGTGTGAGTGAAGTGCTGTTGACAAGTGACAGAACTGTAACAAACAAGCCAACAATGTTTTTCTGGCCTCTTCAAACAGGCCCGAAATGTTTTTGGTGTCCGGTTTAACTATTCATTGTTTTGGGGCCCCATTACAGACAATCTTCGCTACATGAAAATTATGTTTTCTTCCCACAAGCCTATACAGTCCTTAGGCGAGCTCAAAGGGCACTTGGTTGAGTTTCTTAAGTTTTCATTTATTAGCACCATGTCGACAATTTTAAATCTCCAAGCCACGACGTTGTTGCATAGCTCGGCTTTCGGACTCTCAATGTTTCTACAATCCAAGTCTAAGTGTCTAAACACACTATGCCGAAGATACGCGATATATTATTGTGCTCTACAGAATAAGTTGTCGCTGAACTTACGCCCGACCGAAGTTTGCTTTAGGCTATAACGCAACGTAATTTCGGCATTATGTGTCGTCAGTATTTTAAATAGCATTGCAGACGTAATCATGCCAAACTTCGGTCGCGTATCTTCGGCATAGCGAAGACACTAAAAGTGCGAGGCCGAAAGCCGAGCATCGTCATAATGCAAGTCAATCCGAATCCGTCAAGTCCGAATCAAACTTTCAGAACATTTAGGAGATCTAATACTTTTCCCATAAGTAACTGAATTCGATAGGAACACAATCTTGTTATTTAGACCCAACAATAAACTGGATAATGTTACAGTTTGTGCCAAGTTTCTTTGGCTCCGAGAGAGCTGTCACTTCTCTCTCACCTTACCCTGCAAGAAAGAGAGGTCGCGTGCAAGTCTCGGCTTCCGGCGTTGACCTTTCTTTCTCTTAATGCACTACTGGAGCTTGGTTGTCAACTCCGAATATCCATTTCGGTCTTTCGCCGGGACAACCTATATTGGTCCATTTCCGAATGTTGCACTTTCAGTATTGTCAAATCCTCATATGACTCACCAGTACGACGAGAGTCGGCATGAGGAACAGTTTCCATCCAGGGCGGCAGTACCACAACTCACCAATATAGACGAGCAGCAGCTGGCTGAGCTGGTCCCTGGTCAGTTCTCCCTTCGGCAGCAGCCACCTTCCCACGATGAGAGTCAGCATCAGGAACTGCTCAATAAGTGTCACCCACATGTCTGTAGGTATCTTGGTGCCTATGCCGCCGGGGATCGCAATTGAGGTCTGTGGATGAGATAAAGTCAGTACAATAGCTCCCTAGAATGACCTACTTCTCCCTAACCTTCAATACTTTCGATGGCGTAGAACTACCGCGAATGGCATCTTTATATTTTACCAGTGTGATACAGTCGACGTCTATAATCGAATGTTGGATAAAATAAAATAGATAATAAAGGTGATACAAGTATATCCCAGATGTTGTGGCAGACGCACGTACAAAAACTGTTAAGGTGATACCAGAAAGTACGAATGTAAACGAAAGTGACAGCGTTAATTAATTCCACATAATAAAGAAAAGAGAGCGCAAACAATGCGCTCGACTCACATAAACATTGTTTGAAAATAAACGTCGCTATTTTGTCAAAAAGATTTTTAAGGAGAGTTTACGAATACATACATAATATCCACATTTTGAATGCAATTCCGCAATGAAATTAGTTAGGATTTCAGAACAACATAACAAAGCTTCACGCCTTTTCCTATACGGGGTGGCAGCGGCACAATTGTGTCCACTTTCTCAATCTTAAGGATCTGCGTTCGAATCCACTTTCGGGCATTTTTTTTATTACTTTTAATCGTGAAGTTCTACGGAAACTTCTTGTCCTACCCGCACTTGACCGATTATTCATACATACATACATACATATGCTCATGCCTATATCTCGCAAGAGGGGTAGGCAGAGACCTCCACCTGCTACGATCCTGGCATACATCTCTCGCTTCCTCAACATTCATAAGTCTCTTCATGCAAGCTCGCCGGTTACGGGTACTTCGTATTTGCCCCTTCACTAACAAATCGCCGATTTGGTCTTTATAGGATTATCTTCTTATTCTTATTATTCATTACTTTCATTATTGACCGAGCGAGCGAAGCGAGCGATGTGTCCAGTTTCGAGATTCGCCAAAATGCTTTTTGCGGTCCGACTGTCTGATCTCGCTACAGGTCGCATTTTCCAACCGATTTTGACGCAAATTGGCACACGAGTTCCTTGATTTTTTTTTATTTCGATCGGAATTTTTCATTGGGGGAAAATAGGGCGGAAGTTTGCTGTAGCGTTATTTATCGACGGATTTCAATCAAATTTAAGAGGCTCACTAAAGACTTCATTTGACACACGATGTTGCGAAAAAAAAAGGGGGGGGGGGTCTGAGGGGGGAAAGAGGGGTAGTTTCCTGAACGGATTTAAATTTTTGAAATTGAAGCGAGGTCTACTGTTCTCACAGAACCACAGAACCACTAGTTTTATTATCCTTCCAAGCCTTTACAAAACCAGCTCACCTCATTGACCTCAGTGTTAGAGAAGTTGGTCTTCTTCTGCAGCCTCAGATCGACTTTGTGGAGCTCGATGAGCCATATCGCCGGCACCACCAGCCCGAGGTAGATGAACACGGACGGACAGAACCTGCGAATGTAAAGAGTGTAACAATGAATCTGCTCTCAATGTGACTTGTCGGCTTAGGAGCTAGCAACACTCGAGGAAAATATTCGTATATATTTAGTGCACATAAACAACATATTCGTTCCTATGTTACGGCTTATGCTAGAACTGTTAACAAGTTTTGGGCCAGAAAAAACCGGCCAAGTGCAGTCAACCTCGCGTACGAAGGTTTCCGTGCCACGGTACAATGGCACCTACCATTGGTAGGGGCCAAAGGGTAAAACGGGACCCTATTACTAAGACTCCGCTGTCCGTCCGTCCGTCTGTCACCAGGCTGTGTCTCATGAACCGTAATAGTTAGTCAATTGAAATTTTCACAGATGTATTTCTGTTGCCGCGATAACAACAAATACTAAAAAACAGAATAAAATAATTAATTTATCTTTAAACCACATACAAACTTATGAATGCACCTGGTTACGTACATGGAGTGTGAAAGTAACCGCACCAATAACTTTGTAAACAATAGTTTGCTAGGTAAAAACCAAACTATTCACTCCACACCATCCCTACCATTGTACGGTGGTACGGAACCCTTTGTGCGCGAGTTCTACTCGCACTTGACCAGTTTTTTTACTGGCACCTGGAGGAAAAGTACTCGAAACAATTGAGATAGCAAGTCCCACTCAAATGAAACATTCCTTTTTTATAAACAAAACTGCATTGAAAGATTTTTTAAATACGCTTCCTACACCCAGGAGTCGAACCGGCTTACTTATATTCGAAAAAACAACACTGTGTACTTTTATGGCAGGGTCAGTCATAAGGATCAAATCAACAACAACAAACAACTCTTTAACAAACATGGTAAATTAAATGAAAGGAAACCTATGAAAAGAAGATAAAGCTATTTTAGTGAAGGATTGATCGGATTATTTATGTTCACAATTAAATTATTATTCACGAACATTTAATTAAATGACGAAGAACTATTTGGAAACGAAAATTGCATTTATCTACACACGTATCATAAACCCTCTTTACTGCATCCAAAAACCGAACGTTACGACCAGCATAATGTTATACTACTTGGTAAAAACTCATTTCTTAATCATTTCATTCATTTCTGAATAGTGATACTTATATATACGTGTGATGTTATTATGAACCTCGCCTCACGGCTCCTTTCATAAACCAACACTCGTATTTTAATGCCTTTCATTATGTAACAGTCACATAAACTACTATTATCTACACACGTATCATAACCCTCTTTACTGCGTCTAAAAACCGCATGTTAAGACCAGCATAATGTAAAACTATTTGGTAATACCTCATTTCTTATCTGAAAATTTGTACATTATGACCATAATGTGTAAATTTTCTACATATTATGACATTCAAATTTCGAACGCCGATGCCCGCCCCTACTTTGTCTGTGAAGTTGGTACTACAGAACAAGCTAAACAAGTGCAGAGCAATTATCAATGCCACCATGCCGCACGAACATGCGGTTCCTGAACACATCAAAGAGAGCTTATGATATGTGTGTAGATAAACTAGTGTATGTAACTGTACATAATTAGGCATAATTAGGCATTATGTGACTGCTACATAATGGAGGGCATTAATACTCGAGAGAGGGTTTATGAAACGAGTCCCGTTTTTGAATAAACACAATAAATGTGTTTGATTTGTATGACAGGTATCTTAAATAATCAAGTTATCCAAAAACAAAAAATGCCCTTGATATTTACAAAATAACCCCCAATACTAAATTTCATCCAATTCGGTTCAGTGGTTAACCCTCTAGAGCTTGCAACGGAAAACAGCCATCCATACATATACATATACATATACATACACATGCGCACACACACACACACACTCATACAAATTTGTTTTTTTTTACTTTTTCGGACTAAGTTATCCATAGAGAATCTATCCCTATCAAAATCTCAACCTCGATTTTTAACAATTATACAATACTTTCTAATTTTCACTTCTTCAACTCGAAAGTAAAAATCATCCGCCCTGAAGTCATCAAACTACATGTTCGTGGCCTAAGTAGGACAAACACCGGAGGAGTCACAATAAGTGAGGATCACAAAGACGACATTCAAAAACTAAAGTAGGCTTCTCAACTACCTACATCAGGCCTAACTGAGAATGAGCCATCTAAGCGCAAACCAAGAATTACTGTGTTTGGGGTTCATACTTCTCTAACTGAGAGTGAGGTCTTTAACTGCATATATGGAGCAAAATTTGCTGAAAAAATGCCGAATCTATATATATATATATATATATATATATATATATTATTATTTTTTTATTTTTTTTTTACCTTGGACACTATTTACACACATTGATCTAGCCCCAAACTAGGATTCCCTGTATCTTGGGTACTAGACAACGATATTTCAATTCATTTCATTTCATTTATTTATTTTCAATTGTAACCTTACAGCTAAATTAACCAATACGTTACAAAGGCGGTAAAAATATTTTACTTATCTAGATCTTGCATTCGTCTTTCTGTCATTCTCTTACATTCCCTCACCAAGCACGCCATCCCACTCGTGAATATATCACACTGTGGTGATCTCTATATACTTATATAGAGAAATATTATACTTAGATAGATAAACAACCATGACTAGGGTACAAACATTCGTTCTCATCAAACAAACATTTGCCCCCACCGGGACTCGAACCCGGGACCCTTGGTTTCGTAGGCAGCGTCACTACCGACTCGGCCATTCGGGTCGTCAAATATGCCCTTAGAACGTTTTTAAGCTCAATAAAGTTAAGCCACAAATCATGCTTATCTACATTACTTTAAACACCTACTTGTCTTTGACTATTGGTTTTATTACCTAAGATATTATTAGCCTTTACTAAGTTTTCTTTGTTTTTCTAGCCTCTAATGTGAATGATGTCTATTTCGCACCCAACTAGCTTAAATAGGTGAAAAGTCTTAAATTTTATTGTTCTTACATGTTCAACCTAACACGAAGGATAAAACACCACTTCGCCCAGACAGTCTCTATTTAGCCAATAAGCTTTGGCTTTACCATTCAGTAAATATCTTAACGGCTCAGTTCAATGAAATTACTAGGCTGTTAATTGAACGGCTGATTAAGCTAGTTGGCTGCGACTTGTCTATCATACCCTTATATCAACATAAACATTTGTATACCGGCACATTGCTCCTGACCCCACACTAGGATACCCTGTGTCGTGGGAACCAGAAACAGCGAAATCACACATATATAAACGTCCGAGGACTGGGGTTTTTTACTTGCCATGGCTCACAGTTAATTCTTAGTAAGACAACTGTAAACACCTAAAGGCCGTAGCGGCCTTACTAATAAAATAATTTATTCCCGGTTTAACTTATACAGTGTTTTGTCTTGCTTTGACATTTGACATTTACTCGGCGTATGAAAAGGACAAAACACTGAATAAGTTAAACCGTGAATAACTTTTTTTATTAGTAAGGCCGAAAGGGGTTGTTTTCAGTCCGTATACCACACGAGCTGATGCCCGCTCAATATGTGGGGACCCGGACATAGCAGGGAGGTCTGACTCCTGGGCATGGGTAATTACATTTTTTCCCCTACAACAAAAAAAAAATAAAAAAAGTTTTTTACTTTCGAGTTGAACGAAGTGAAAATTAAGGAAGTATTGTAATCGTAAACAAATCGAGGGAGAGATATTGATGGGGATAGGTTCTCTATCGTTAACTTAGTCCTTAAAATTGAAAAAAAAACAAATGTATGTGTGTGTATGTGTGTATGTATAGTATGTATGGATGGCTGTTTTCCGATTCATGAACCACTGAACCGAATAAGATGAAATTTTGTGTTGGGGGTTATTTTGTAAATATCTAGGACTGTTTTTATTGTTTTTGGATAACTTGATAATTTTAAGGTACGTGTCATACAAATCAAACACATTTATTGAATTTATTCAAAAACGGGACTAACGATTTTTTTCACACTTCTCGTCTCTTCTATAACATGGCATACATTACTAATGGAAGCATACCATACAATACAATACAATATGCACACAGAGCCATACATATATCCCGCACATTACTTTAACCATGCGGGGCATGATTAAAGTAGAAAGGAGTTGTTTTGTATGGTGGAGTGGTTGTTAGGGACATCATTCTGAACAACTTTTAGTATGGGGCCAACTTGATGAGAGCAACTTTATTTTCAACTCCACCATATAGGTAACTTAGGTGAGCGCTAGGCCCGAAGCCCGAAATGTACTGAGATAAGAAAAATAAAGTAGCTCTGATCACGTCGTTTCCCTAGTCAAAGTTGTTGAGAATGATGTCCCTAAGAACCATCTTTCGGCTTGTAACTCCCTTTCTGTTAGACTTAACTTAGAACTTCTTAAAACGTCTCCTAAGCGCCAGCACACGAATATATACAAACCATTATTTAAATAACAACACCGAAAGCATCATACGAGAAAGTTAGTACAGGGTGGCCTGCACAATTTATTCTTTTATCCCGTGCCGGGGATCAAACCCGGGAGACTCTCGCATGGTAGACAGAGCCGCCATGAATCGCCATTTCTAGACAAGTCTTTATTTGCTTACCTACGACTAATCTTACGTCTAACCAATCCAATCTAGACGTTGTCAACCAAGGAGGTTCGCCGTCTCGTCTGTGGCTCGAGACATATACGGCCTCCGCGCGCCGACCTTCACGGAAAGGGTGCAGGTCGATTAGGCGATGAGCTGACGGCATTTGTAACACTCAGCTGAGCACGCCTTTGTCAATGGCCGTCCATGTGAATCGGGTGGGGGTGAATCTCGGATTAAGGTGATACGAAAAAAATATGGGGTTTTTAACACGCTTTTATTAGCTTGGGTTGTATCTATGTATGTATCTATGTATGTAACGGAATCTTTGAACTTAATTTTCACCAGTTTCCAGAAGTCTGATTAATTTGAAACTTTGCATACGTATCAAGGACCGATGACAATGCAATAATTTGATAACAGTTTCCCATTATCCTTATTAGGACGGCCAGGATTAATACATAGCAAAATGTTGTTTACAAAGTTATTGGTGCGACTACTTTCATACTTCATGTATGTAACCAGGTGCATTCATAAGTTTGTATGTGGTATTGAAAGAATTATTGTATCGACGCCCCCTTACATATTGATTTAACTCGTTTGCGACAGCTGAAAACCTCGGACGCTTGTTTTGGAGGCATAAACGTGATTCTCTTTGGTGATCTAATGCAGTTACCACCTGTTCGAGGACATCAAGTTTTTCAACAACCAGAACACATGAAGCCAGCTACACATTTGTGGCGACAGTTCGGTCTGATTGAACTTAAACAAAATATGCGTCAACCGACACGACATTTATAGATGTGCTTAACGCCCTTAGAGTTGGAGAAATGACGTCTAGGCATCTTGAAATTCTACTTGAAAAAATTTCAACAGATGCGACTAATGAATTCTAAATCGAGAGTGCATTAAGAATTTACCCAACGAATGATCAGGTTGCTAGACACAACGAAAAAGTTCTCCAGAGTTTTAAGAATAAAGTGACAGTTAGTTATACAATAAAAGCACAAGACCAACTCATTGATGCTACTCGAAATCTAGGTAACAAGGACTTAGATTCTGTGATACCTAGCGATATTAATAAAACCGGAGGTCTTCCGAATGTATTGAAAATATTCGTAGGAGCTAAAGTGATGTTGAGGACAAACATTGACGTGTCGGAAGGTTTAGTGAATGGCAATATGGGTTTTGTCACAGAAATTATCTGGCCAAATTTTCGCAGAGGCCAACTATACGCGGAAGACATCCCGTCAGTCCGTATCGATTTCGGATCAGATGGTGTGCACATGATTAAACCAATATCGATACAGTTCCCAGCGAAATACAGTTATGGAACTGCTGAGAGACGAATGTTGCCATTAATCCTGAGTTGGGCTTCGACCGTCCACAAGATGCAAGGTTGTACAGTCGATCATGCAGTCATTTATCTAGGCTCGCGACTGTTTGCTGCTGGACAAGCTTATGTAGCACTTAGTAGTGTAAGATCTTTAGACGGTATTCGGATTGAAGAACTCAATTGTTCTAAGTTAACACGAAAAACCCCATGCAACAGTGAAGCTTTGAATGAAATGATGAGATTGCGAAATAATTTGTGAGAAATTTCAATACCACATGTCAACAAATAACTATTTGATAATCGAACTAAAAAATGAAAAATAAATAATAGTTTAAAAAAACTAAAAAAACACGCTTTTATAGCTAACCGAACTAAAAATTAGAAAATAATTTTTAATTTCAGAGAGTTTATAATACAGTAGTAGAAGATCGAACAATCAATCAGAATTTATCACCTCAAAATAAAATTATAATAAAGTTTAAGTAATTAACAAAAGAATTCAATTCAGAGTAAAAATCGTGGGGTGCATTTTACTACTTTCATAACTCTCCTCTCATAGATAGTTGCCAATAGAATGGTTGTTACATTTACTTTATCAAGCACCCCACGCTGTTTACTCTGAATTGAATTCTTTTGTTAATTACTTAAACTTTATTATAATTTTATTTTGAGGTGATAAATTCTGATTGATTGTTGGATCTTCTACTACTGTATTATAAACTCTCTGAAATTAAAAATTATTTTCTAATTTTTAGTTCGGTTAGCTATAAAAGCGTGTTTTTTTAGTTTTTTTAACTATTATTTTTTCGAATCCATTTACTCCACTATAAAGTCATCTACGGATTTGATTTTTGGGAATGCGTTTATTTAGTATTTAATTAAGATTCTCACTAAAGGAAAACGCGATTGGATGATTCTTTTTCGATAGAATTACGAAAATACCTCTAAATTGTTTTATTTTTTCCTGTAATTCTGAAATCCTAACTTATTTCATTGTGGAACTGCGTTTAAAATATAGATAATAATATCTATGTATTCGTAAACTCTCCATAAAAACTTTTTAACAAAATAGCGTAATATATTTTTAAACAATTCGTCTGTGGTTTAACGCTACGTTATGACATTTTTCCCCGATTCCGTCCCTCTCACACTGCGGGTCTTTCCGCCTGGAGTAACGGGGACCTTTGCACGGACGAGGCATCGCCTTAACTCCGTCGCAGGTAATGCCTGATGACGGTTCGAGAACTTCGCAATTTTAATGGAACATGGGAAAACTATTTATTGCAAAGGTGATTTAAAAAGTTAAGTTTCTCTCGACGCAATATACTTATACTGTGGTGTAATAAATTCAATTAGAAATACTTTGTACTTTAACCCTCAAGTTCGTGATGAAATCTTATTAAATATGTTTTTTTTAGGGTTCTGTACCCGTAAGGTCGAATGGGAACCCTCTTGATTTCACTCACGTGTCGGTCCGTCTGTCCGTTGTCTGTTTTACAGCCGAACGGTTTAAGCAAGTCTTAAAATTTTCACATTATAAACATTTGTTGACCCGATGCCAAACAAATTGTCATATTTTTTTAAATGTTTTTAAGGCGGGCTCCCATACAGCTTAAGGGTGGCGGAAAATAAATGACATACCCCGTGTTTACTGTATGTTTGTTTAAAAAAAAAGGAAAATTAAGAAATGAGAAGCCTCCATTACCTATAATAATAATAATAATTTCTTTATTTCAGGCTATACAAAACCCATATAAATTCAGTACAAAAATGATAACATAATAGAACAAAACAGATTCAATCATCAGCAGTAGGTATAGTTATTAAATTAAAACTGTTTGTATGTAGTTAACAGTTAAGACTAGGTATTTAAATAAGAACTATGGTAAAAATTAAGTTAATACGGTAAGGTAACAAATATAATGATCACCAAAATATATTTTTCCTTCCCTAAATGGATAAATGAACACCAAAAGTTGCAAAATATATCAGGGCAAAATACTGCGGTAGCTTAGGTGAAGGGTAAAGGGGGTGAGAGAAGCGAAGCCCCCTTTATCCTTCGTGTTAGGTTGAACATGTAAGAACAACAAAAAATACTTAAAACATAAACTTAAGTACACAAAACATAAAAAGAAGTTTGGTGATCATTTATCCAAACACAATTTGGTGGACATTTATCCATTCTGGCAGTCATTTCGAATTTATTGGTAGTAAAATAGGTGCGTTTTTGGTAATCGTTTAAACATAAGCCATATGGTAAATTGAAATTGTATACAAAAAAATAAAAAGATGTGAATCAGGTACATGTTGACCGTGGCCCTGCGCTCTATTTCGATGTCGGCGTCATCACTCAGGTTTTCGTCTAGGATATGTCCAAGGTACTGGAATTGCTTCACAACCCGAACTGGTGAGCCATACAAATATACTGGAGGAGCCATCTCAGGGCCCCTTCCCGATTTGAAGACTAACATTACTGTTTTTTGGACGTTATACTTCATGTCGTTCTTTTCAGCAAACGTTTCACAGATTGCAAGTAGTTTTCTTAGTCCTTTGATCGAGGGGCAGAGGAGCACCATGTCATCAGCGTAACTTAGGTTATTAAAACATACATTATTGAACCAGCATCCGACATCGGCGGTCCTAAGCTCCGCCATCAAGTCATTAACATACACGTTGAATAGATCCGGAGAGGTCAATCCACCTTGACACCACACCATAATCTAGCCTATAACTACTAGATTCTATATCGCCCCATCTTACATTGTTATAGTTTGGTTCTCGCACCAGAACCTCATCAGATCCACGATATCATCCGGTACCTGAGCCTTCCTCATCTTGTCCCAGAGTATGCCATAGTTAACTAAGTCGAAAGCTTTACTAAGATCCAAGAAACATCCGTATACTAAAACTAAAACACCGTAAACTATTACAAAAACAGAGACACGTCTGTTTTTGTAATAGTTTACGGTGTTTTTCAGACATAATATCGCGGAGTCTGTCGAGAACCCAGGACGAAAACCAAACTGGGCGTCACTGAATCTCACATTTCTCATAAGCTCGCGCTGCAAAAGCCTTTCAAATACCTTGCCCGTTATTTTACCAAGCGATATGGGTCTATAGTTGCCCATATTCGACAGATCCCCAGTTTTGTTCTTTACAATTGGAACTACAACAGTCTTCATCAAACCCTAGGGTAGGTAGCTATGTTGTAAGCACATGTTAAACAGCATAGACAGAATACTGAAGATCGCATCGGCATTATAGTGGATGTGCCCCACACTCACGCCGTCATGGCCGGGTGATTTGCCACGAGTCATGTTTTTGACAACCTGGAAAACATCTTTTGGGGAGAACTTTATCTGACGCTGAGGCGTCATGGAGGTCTTATTAGTGACGTCAGTCTCAGTGTCAAGCACTCCCACCGCAACCTCGAGTGGTTTCACCCTGAACTGGTTCATAAACATATCTGCTATGATTTTGGGGTCATGTGCTCCATTTATAGTGGCTGGTAAACTCTGTTTATGGTTCAACTTTTTAGTTTCTTTCCAGAATCCAGAAAAGTTCTTAGATTTCTGATGTAGTGCCAGAATATTCATTTTGATCTTGTCCTAATTATTGTGACACCACTTCAATTTTATTTTTAAAGGCTACGCCACTTTCTACCGTAGCATCAAAAACATCACCCACGCTGGGTTTACCACAAGCTTGCCAGAAGTGAAAATTCAGTCAAGCTTGTCCATGCAAGTCCTTGAAATGGTAGTTCCAACCAGCGATCTGTCGTTTCTGATGATTGCGTCCACCAGAAGAGCTACTGTTTGAACTATGACTAGATATCGATGCTTTTTGCATTACACTAATAATATGGGTGTATAAGTTATCTATATAACATTTATAAGGGTTTTTTACAAAAACTTCTACCGAAGATTTTTTTACTCACTGTATTGATCTATGACCTTCAAATTTATCAATGACGTGTATTTTATTGTACAGAACCAATATGTATTGATCAATCAGGTTTTTTCTTTGAATTTCCCTCATTTTTAGGCGTATATTGTACATTTGTTACGGAATCCTAAATAGACTAAGTCCGTCACGCACTTGACGGTTTTATAATGATTCCACTTGTTCATCCGATAAACTTAAAGGGATACGAGGTGTGAGGTTGAAAAATAATGAAAAAAATTACAAATTTCCTGTGTCTCTTGCGAGGTCTACAACCCACATAGACCCTAGTTCAACACTCCATTTTAGCGTGGCAGGGGGTTAGCCCATCGCTGCAGCTATAGATATATATGATACGGCTAAAGCTAGGTTTAAAGCTAAACTTAAGTTTAGCCGGCTAGTGTTAAGATTAATTTCGAGCCTCGGCTAATGTCCGAAATAATGTTCATTGCGATAAATGATTTCCACATAGTCGGCTAAACTGCAGTTTAGCCTCGACGCTATTGAGGCTAAAGATGGGTGAGAAAATATGGTTGACATTCATAGTCATAGTCAAAGTCATTTATTTGCTTAAAATATGCATGTCAGATGTTACTAAAATTATATTTTTCGCATATTTTACCTAATTAGGCATGCAAATATATATATTATATTATATTAAAACACTAAGCTAGTAATAAATTTCTATAAAAAAACATGTATTCTATAAGTATCTATGTAAAATGTTAAAATAATTCTTACTCATGTCAAATAACTTAGCTTAAATAATATTAATCTTTACATTTATCTGTCAAAAAAATCTTCAATGTTGTAGGAACATTTATCGACTAACCATTTGTGTAGGTGGTTCTTAAAAAGAGGCAGTGGTAATTTTTTTAATGCTAGTGGCAAATTGTTGTTTATATATTTATCAACATCCGATAGCAACTCCATTGGCAGAAGACTGTTCTGCATGGTGGGTATACAATTGTGTTTGGGTATCTCGTATGCCACGACCTCTCAAGTTGGGAGTATTTTGTAAATAGGTTCTGGTGACTATGTGCAAAACAGGTCATTTCAAAAATATAGAGACTTGGCAGGGTCAATAATTTAAATTTTATAAAGAGAAGTTTGCAAGAATCTCGGGGCTTTGCAATGCAAATAGCTCTAATGCACTGTTTTTGAACTATGAATGCTCTATTTATTTCCCTAGCATTTCCTTACAGTATCAGACCATACCTTAAAACGGATGCCACATACCCATGACATGTCATTAATTCTGTTTGTGTGTCAGCAGTTTTTTAATCTATACAGGGCATAAACAAACTTGTTCAGTTTGTGGCAAACCATCTCTATGTGTGGCTGCCACGTGCAATGTTCGTCTAAGACAATACCTAAGAACTTTGTGGATGGTGTGTGTTGTATTTCTATGTCATTACAGCGTACATTTATGTGTTTGTATGTCATTTTATTATTTCTAAATTGAATTTGATTTGTTTTATTTAAGTTGATTTTTAGATTATTTGCGGCGAACCAATTTTTTACCTTGTCCATTTTCCTATTTACATCATTTGAAACAAAATTTTCAAAACTAGCCGACTAAACTTAAGTTTATTTTTTAGTATACCTGGGCTAATGTTGAAAAATTACCGTCTTAATCTGGAATAAGTGATGATAATGATTCGGTAGCCGTAGACACTGCGGTAGCTTAGGTGAAGGATAAATTCAAATTTCGAACACCGCCGACGCCCGCCTGCGCGCCGCCCCTATTTTGTATGTGAAGTTGGTACTCCTGAACAAGCTAAACAAGAGCAGAGCAATGATCAATGCCACAATGCCGTTCGAACATGCGGTTCCTGAACACATCAAAGAGATCTTATGATATATTTATAGATAAACTAGTGTTATTATAAAACCCACTCTCGAGTTTTAATGCCCTCCATTATGTATCAGTCACATAAACTACTATTATCTACACACGTATCGTAAACCCTCTTTACTGCGTACAAAAACCGCACATTACGACCAGCATAATGTTAAACTTCTTGGTAAAAACTCATTTCTTATCTGAAAAATTACACATTATGACCATAATGTGTAATTTTTCTACATATTATGACATTCAAATTTCGAACGCCGACGCCCGCCTGCGTGCCGCCCCCCCTACTTTGTTTGTGAAGTTGGTACTTCAGAACAAGTTAAACAAGTGCAAAGCAATGATCAATGCCACCATGCCGGTCGAACATGAGGTTCCTGAACACATCAAAGAGAGCTTATGATATGTGTGTAGATAAACTAGTGCTGTTATAAAACCCACTCTCGAGTTTTAATGCCCTCCATTATGTATCAGTCACATGAACTACTATTGTCGAATTATATTAAGAAAAGTTTCGTTTGCCTAGCAAAAGCTACTTTTGGAGCTGGATTTGGCCAACTTTCAACTGAGACGCCAGATAATGAGTATCGGACAGTTTTGTTGCACCAAGCAGAATGTAATTTGTTGTCGCATCGAGTGCTTATTTGGATGCTCTCTACAAGAGGCGAGGATCTTCACAAGGAAGATTGGCTACACAAGCCACATGCGAGCACACGAGCGAGTTCAAGACTCATGACATGAAGCGGCCGCCGTGACCGAAAATCGGTCGGACCACTTATTGAGGCACGGGCACGAGTGCAATATAAATTACTTGATGAGAGGTGCATAAACTGCTTTTCTTTGATCTACTGCAAGGTAAGTAGGTGGCAAATAAAAGTATTGAAAGAAAGTTGTTGGAGTACTTATTTCAAATTTCTCAGTGAAAATTAGCTCTGTTTACTTCCCGCCTTTTTTATTTATTTAAGTACACTATACTCACAGACTTGAATAGTAGGGACAGGGCACGGAGCGGAGCACTGTTTGCAATCAGTCGCGCTTGGACGGTGACAGCCGATTGACATATCGGCAGCAAAAACAAAAATGGTGACCTGCGGCGTAAAAAGGTGTAAATCATACCCAAATCGCAAAACACAAAAACAGGGAGTGTCGTATCACAAGTAAGTATTATATTTTCAATTACTATTCAATTAATATTCGTTTGATGAGAACGGATGTTTGTACCCTAGTCATGGTTGTTTATCTATCTAAGCATAATATTTATCTATAACTATAAGTATGTGTATGTATCATTGTCTAGTGCCCAAGATACAGGGAATCCTAGTTTGGGGCTAGATCAATGTGTGTAAATAGTGTCCAAGGTATTATTATTATTATTAATTATGTTTCAACTTTTTATATATTAAACATGAGGTAATTGAGTGAGACCTCGCCACTTAAGTAAAATTTTAGCTAGATATATTTTATTTCTACTCCTAATCACCGATTAAAAGTCACCGGGTATTTGAGAGTTATCCGTAGATCAACTTTCCTAATATTGTGTCTATACACCACAAATCGGAACGTGACCGACCGTGACGCCGTTACAATTTTTCGTACTGTCTTGGTTCCGACGAATTCCGACAGGGGCGCTATTTTTCTTAGCCTCAAAATGGTAAGAAATTGAGTACGGGAAGGCCTATCCTTAGTATTTATATCGATGACTATACTGCGATTTTTTATTTGAGGCAAGGAAATGTAAACAAACAACTGTCATTTTACAGTACAAAAAGTCAAATATGAATGACAGTCAACGGTTTTTTTCTAGAAAATGACAGTTGTTTTTTAAATTTCTGGCCTCAAATTAAAAATCGCAGTTTAACTAGCCAGCGAACTTCGTACCTCCTTACTGTCTTTGATGAGTGAGGTGTCAAATACGGAAGATGGCGGAGTTCTAAACCTTTATTTAAAAAGTATTTCTCTGTATATTTTTTGTGAATTTTCCAATGTTTTAATAGTTATTCAGTATCAAAATTTGTTAGGGGGCCCAAATGAAGGGTAAAGATTTTTCATAAAAGGAACAAAAACGCTCACATTTAATTAAAATAACTATCTATAAACTGATTATAAGTTATTGCTTACAATTAATTCTCCTAGGAACTAAGCTAGTAAAACAATTTTAATCGTATATACACTTTTCTTGCTTTTTATTCGGCGAATTTATTTATTAAATCATTCATAGCTGAAGACGATTTCAGTTTTTATAAATGTTCTGCCTCTAAATATAATAGTGACAAGTCAGATAGCCTTTGCTGTCCCATCCTTCCATGTTCATCAGATAATTTTTGATCAGTTTAAATTTCGATATACTTCTTTCAGCTTTTGCGGTTATAACCGGAAAATTCAAGAATAGATAGTATGCTGTTATTACCTCAAAAACTGGATGCAAGTCTTTTCTTAACTTTATCAGCAATAATTCCATGAATTCCTTAATGGAATGAATTTTCTGAAATTCAGATTTTAACCATGTTTCCAAAGCAAAATTCATAAAGATCAACTGACATATCTTTAATGTATTCAACAGATAGTTTTCCGGCAATTTTTTTATTTCATTAAAAAATCTAATAGTTTTTCCGGTTGTAATAGGTCACAGAGGCTCTGAAATCTGTGTTTAGTTTGAGAAATTAATATATCTAAACAGCAATATTTCATATTGTCTTTGAACTACGTTTCCGGGTCTCTCGTAATAACTCATCAAAACAACGCTTCGTTATCATTTTCTTTTATTTTTGAAAACAGTTGTTACCCACCACTCTTTCGTTAGATCTCTGGACTCGTTCAGTGAACCATGGAATGATTTTTGATTTCTCATTTCGCTCAGTCTATTTAAAATATTACCTATAAAATGCTAGCTTTCTGTAAGTCATTATTTTAATTTTAGATTCAATTAAATAAAACGAGTAAATATTGTTCTCCGTCGTTTGTGATTGTCATTTTTTAACAAGCCGTGTTTATATTTTTTTACCAAAATCTAATCTTGCCTAAACATTTTGCTTTTTCAAAAGTGGAAACTTCCGAGACACTTATCCGTACAAATTTGCCTCACTAATTGTCCTTGCAGATACACCCTTCGATCTTCCTGCACCAAACAACTCCGAACGTAGAAGTTCCGATCCACTTCTGATCCCATGAACGGATCTTTTTTTGCGAACAATACCATCTTAGAGTCTTCCCGCAGAGTAGTTTTCCTTGCTCTCGGGTTTCTAGGTGCGTTTTGAGTCGTGTTAAACTTTTCAATAACCATGTCAACCAACCATGGTTTGTTATTTTTCTGTAAGACCAATCTTTCTTATGAAAGTTCAAAATAATCTTCCTGGTGGAACAATCGCAACTTTTTTGTTTCCCATATTAATTGAAATGAAAAAAGTTAGGTTTTGCAGGTAATTTTACATTTCATGAAAATACGCGGAAGAAGAAAACAGAAAGTAGATTCTTTTTTTTAATTTACAACACAGCTTTTATTGTCTTTAATTAGCTGGCTAGCTACAAAAAAGTTTGTGTTACGTTCCCACAGTGAGCATTTCGAAAGCTATTTTTGTCCCACATTTTAAGAATACAACGTCGTGTATGGTTTTACAATTTACACTAGATTACATACCTATTTTTCATACCACTTGCTCAAAAAAGTGACATTCTATGCCACAAAAAGCGAACATAACAATAGTCATTTTTAATCTGTTAAAAACAGGAAAGAAAATTGTACTGAATTTCATTCATCCTCTAGGGGAAGAATGTGATTTAAATTTGGAATACTTACCGAAATTTATACTGAACTACATCTGTGTTTACGCCATTGAGTTTGTATATAAAGCATTATACATCTTTTTGAAAAAGGGATACGCATTTATTATGCAGTTAAGATTATTAAATAAAATTACGAAAACCGACGAGGCCGTATGAGCTTGATGCTTTTGCTTTTCCTACAAAAAAATATTAGTCTAGGAATTTGCCGCGTTTTTGTTTTCTTCAAATACATTAACGTTAAGTTTATTTTAATTTATTTTTATAAATAAATTAATGTTCTAAAAAATACGTTACTTTGTTAAATCAAAGCGACAGTGACAGTGAATTGTCGGATTCCATCAGTGCAAATGCTGCCGCAATTATAAATAATTTGCTTCCAACAAAATCCAAGGAAAACTATTTAAAATCTTATGAAGAATTTTCAACGTGGAGAAGTGCGAAAGGCCTATCAATTTCAGAATCAGTACTTCTTGTCTATTTTGATTATTTACCCAAGACAAAGAATCCCAATACACTTTGGTGCATATACTCAAAACTGAAAGCTACAATAAGCATCAAACATAGCATTGAAATAAATAGATTCACGAAATTACTAGGTTTTTTAAAAAGAAAATCAGAAGGGCATTGCGCAAAGAAGTCTAAAATTTTTACGACTCAAAATGTGGAAAAAAATCTTAATGAGCTCCTGACAAAAAAAATCTGTCCACAAAAGTAGGTATACATGATTTAACTATGAATATTTCGTATGTTAGTAATGATAATTATTCTATATATTTACCTGTTTTTTAGCTTTCTTATTGTGTGTCCTTAATTTTTGGACTCAGTGGTGCTTGCCGCGGATGTGAACTTGTAAACTTAAAGGTGGAGGACGTTGAAAATAATTCCAATGAGTTGCTGCTGATTAATGTAAAGGAAACTAAGACAAAGAAAAATCGTTCATTCACTGTACAAGGACAATATACTAAAATCATTCATAAATACGTTACCAAGCATTACGTCCCACCAACATGGAAAACAATAGATTTTTTATAAACTATCGGAATGGGACATGTACTCGACCTACACCGGTCACTGCTTTAGAAGAACTTCGGCGACTTTTTTGGCGGATTCAGGGGCGGATATTACGTCAATAAAAAGACACGGTGGTTGGAGCTTTGATAGAGTAGCTGAGGGTTATATCGAAAGCTCAATGGCGAATAAAACCATATTAAGCAGTCAAATTAACAAAAATATAAAACTTAATCCATCAGAGCCGCAACCATCAACTTCCGGCATCTTATCTTCGTCCGTAACTCACGATGCACCACCACCACTATCTCCGACGTATACTATCTACAATGAAACGCAAGTTCCTCAGACGCAAGAACAGAAAAATACTCAAATCAACTCATCAACAATAAATATACCAAACAAAAATGTAATTCTCTCTATCAATAATTGGACCAATGTTTCGCATGTAAATTTTTACTTTTAATTGTCATTATTTTTAATAAAGGCTTATCTCATATTATTATTGTGTTAATTTTTTCGCAAATGGTACGAAAAGTAGAGTATTTTCCTCGGTGATAAAGGTGTCTTAGTCTTGGGTGAACTTAAATCCCTCGCTACACTCAGGACTCGTCTTAAATCACGAACGAAAACACCCTCGCTACGCTCGGGAGTAAACCTCGAGCCCTTCGGTACGCTCGCGATTTAAATCGTCACCCGCGACAAAAGACACTGCTTTATGCCCTTGGTTAATAATCTACTATTAGGTAATAGTACTACCATAATTATGTTTTTAGTGGTCAATAAGGGTGTGTCTTTACTTAACCTAACTTGCCTGTTTTATACAACCTGTCTAATACTTTGCAAGACAACGTAATCGATGAATAACCATTTTACCATCAAATAGAATTCAACCTTCTATGTCGTAACCTTTCTATTAGGATTAAAGACAACTTTGTCTAAATATTCTTGGCGCGAAATGGTAATTTTGGGCGCGAACAAATGACAGTTGGCCGGAAGTGTCATTAGCGCGCGAAAAGCTTTTACATCAACGAGGGGTGATGTGGCGAGGGTAAATTAACTTGTTATACCTGACAGCACTTTCAAATCGTCTACAAATGTAAAATAGCTAGTTAGTTATGCTAATACTTAGATCTAACCGTTATAATGGGAATTAGATAGATACACTCACTTCAAAAATATGATTCCATTGTTGCGACGGTCATAAAAAACGTGTTTGGTGAAGTAATATTCTTTGCAAAAGGGAAATCACTCAAAACATAAACATTTACATACAGGCACATACATTGCTTCTGGCCCCACACTAGGATACCCTGTGTCGTGGGAACCAGAAACAGCGACGTCACACACACATATAAACATCCAAGACTTGGGGCTTCTTTTTTAACCCCAGCCGGGTATCGCACCCGGGAACTCTCGCATGGTAGGGGTAGGCAGAGCCACAACCGCTGCGCCACAGAGGTCGTCTGTTAAACCTCGTCAGTAATCTACGATTAAGAGGTAACTTAACTGAAATTTTACTATAAGTATAGGGTTTTTAACACAAACTAATTTATATAGAATCCATCAATGATGATTTAGAAAAAGCACTAGGAAGACCTAACAATACTCAAGGGACTCCATGGTCTTCTCTCTCTCAACCTCTTTGCTCAAACTGTATAAAGTTAATAATTTTACCTCCTTGCAAGACATCCTCGTAGATCGTGGTGGCATTTTTTTTTTCAAGTACAGCTTTGAAAAAAAATACGGCAACATTTTCGGACTGCTGCGAGTTTTTTTAAATAAAATATATTGGTTTAGCTAACAATACACGCAGTATAGTGTAGTCCCCTGTCACATGTTGCCAATTCATTTATACATCAAATTGCCAATCTGTTATTAAACTCAGGGACGTGTCCGATTCAACACATTCACAATTCACAATTCTTTATTGCACAGGACATTAGAACAATACAATTATACACATGTTCCTATAGCCATTTTCACAATGAAAAAGCTAATAAAAATATATGTAATGAGGTTTAAGAAACAAGAAGATGATCGTAGTTAAGAAAGAAACTTACCACTTCCATTCCTTGTTGTCCTTTATGGTCAGCGTGAAGACACCCTCAAAAATCAGCAGGACAATCGGCGAGGCCAGATACCAATACTCTTTATTATTGTTCTTAAATGTAGTCACCTGCCATATTGCTATGAGGCCATGACAAGCGAATACTAATCGGGTAATCACAGCTTTTACAGTGGCAAGCGCTTTGCCAAATTTCACCATTTTCAGGCTGAGTGATAACGACCCTTGAGGCTGTTTGAATTAAAAAAATAACTTTTTTTTGTCAGAAAAACTGGGTATTTGTTTGGTTATCGGAACTTTTTCCTACAAATAATACTGATAGTTCTTAAAACATTTGAAGAACACATGTTTTTTGTTGAGTTTAGTTTAATAAAATGTTTAATATGCGTTTCCACGCAGACTACCAATTGGCGGAGTAAACCTTCTTGAATGAAAGCCAATTTCCTTTCATCTTTTTTTGATGTTCTTCGACAAGGTTTCGGAGCACGAAATACAATGCTGCTCCGAAAAGATTTTCCTGAAATCACGGACCTAACCAGTGGTCAATGAATACAGAAATGTTCGCTTGGTTGTGATTTGGCCGCTGATTGCGCGCGCATTTTGCTGTAATTGGCCAATCGGGAATCGTTTTGGTAGCAAAGAGGTCGGAGGAGTGCTCAGTTCATTACTACTACCGTGGACCTCCTTTGTCAAATGTACAAAACTATCGTACTGGCAAGAAGGGACGAAGAGTTTGAAGGTTTTTCTTCAACTCGCTTTCTATCTTAAGAACTTTCAGCCCCCTAGCCTTGATACGCAAGGCAAGAATTCAAGCTTGCTTTTCCGTCATTTGAACAGAACACAGTTACCTACTCTGTCGAGAAGAATGACAACTTCATACAAAAAAACGATTTACTAACGCCACCTAGTGGGTAGTAGTGGTAGCCTTAGCGTTTTTTGTATGAAGTTGTCATTCTTCTCGACAGAGTAAATAACGGTGTTCTGTTCAAATAACGGAAAATCAATCTTGAATTCTTGCCTTGCGTATCAAGGGTAGGGGTACAGGTCTTAAGATAGAAAGCGAGTTGAAGGAACTAGCAAATTGGATGACCACTAGGCCCAGAATGTACGGGGAAGTAAAAAAAATAATTGATCTGATCAAATAGGTTATTCAGTGAAAGTTGTTCAGAATCAAATGAACTGAAATACACCCCAATATGACTCAACATTAAAACAACCTGTGTACTTAAACCGTCCAATCCAAAAATATTACGATCATTGTAGTTTTGGTCTACAAGCAACGCCATCTGTTATCGAATAGCGTTATTAACTCCATATACTAAACATCTCCCAATCTTTTGCATTTTCTTTCCTGCAAGCAATTTATTCAGTAGGACTAAAACACCTTAAGTGTTAAATAAAGAGACGTGATAGCATTTTTATTTCACAAATTGACAAACATTTACAATGTTATTTTATAAATATATGAGATACGAACTAGCCATGCAACGTTTTAGAACCTAGAACACCAATTAGAGCTATCTTAGTTTTTAGCATGATACGAGTATACAGGTAGGTCCAGCCAGACTGCCAAACCAACACTACGTCACAATCCAGTTGACAAATATTTAATAATCACAAGGTACACAGGCCGGATACGGGTAATATTGAGCCATACTCCACCACGCTGGCTCGCTGTGGGTTGGTAGGGCTTTTACAATAACTACTTCTGCTACTACTACTACCACCAAATAGCGATGTTAGCCGGGACCTACAGGTTAACGTGTCATCCGAAACACAGAACTTCCGATAATGAACATAAGAAAAATAACTTATCTCAGTGATAAATGGTCAGTACCAGATTCGAACCTGCCTCTCCTGCGTGAGAAGCAAGCGTGAAGCCCACTAGACCACGGAGCTTATAATACGGTAGTGTGGATTTGACAATACTGGACACCTCTGTGGGATGTAACGTAGCGCCATCTGTTGTCGAGTAGCGGAAACACTCGCCTCGCCAACTATAACTATATATCAGCTAGTTACAGAAACGCTCCTTAAATTTTAAAGCCCACTTAAATCGAATGACGTGTCAGTTCTATAAAATGTTGTTTGTTTAACATAACATGGGTCATATTTCTAAGTACATAATGTCCATTATATTTCTGTAACTGCCTGTTAGTCTTTTAAAAAAATGTGGGATGATGTGAGCAGAGCAATGTTGTTTATGATGCGTGAAATATAAATTTCCCGCCACAGCGCCATCTTCAGTAGACCGGGAACCCCCGATCGACCTGCTTAGCCCAAGAGTGCAGCCCGCCAGTCAGGTCAGTCACCCCAGCGCGGTCAGCGACCCCCAGACCGGATATGACGCGGGAGGCGACGAGCTGCGAGTCGTTGCCGCGTCGGCAGACGAACGTCACTGGATGGACAAAATGGCGGCTTAGTATTTGCACATACGGAGCCAGAAAGTTATCTGACCAGGTGGCAGAAACAGGAACTACAGTCGACAGCTTGAAATGTTATTTCCGTGTCATTGTTCATTTGTTTGTCTCTTGCAACGTTTAACAAAATATAGCAAAATTCATTGTTGGGAAGAGCGCTGTAGCGTGAAATATGGTTTACACCTAGCTCATGCTCAGCTGTTCCAATTATATATGTCATAGCTAAGTCCTTTAAATAATGTACTTTTTCTGACTGTTTCTTGTCAATAAATATTTTATTATTATTATTTATTATTATTATTATTCGACGCTATTGGCACCGCAACAGAGTTAAGTTTGTGAACCTTTTGAAAAACCGGCAAAGTGCGTGTCGGACTTCGCACATTTAGGGTTCCATACCGAATGTAGAAAATAATCCTAAAAATTATGGAAATTCAAAGAAAAAATCTGATATAAACATGTACATACAGGCACATACATTGCTGCTGGCCCTACACTGGGATACACTGGGTCGTGGGAACCAGAAGCAGCGACGTCACACACATACAAACATCCAAGACCTGGGTTTTATTTTTGTTTTTTACTACCAGCCGGGGATCGAACCCGGGACCTCTCGCATGGTAGGCAGAGCCACAACCGCTGCGCCACAGAGGTCGTCAATATATCAATACATTGGTATTTTTTTAGTGACATATACGTATTATATATTCATTTATATTCATTTATTTGCATATAACATGTACAATACACACTACAGGTGGAAAATGTGTGTACGGTACATGCACCCACCCTGACAGGGTATAACAAATTTATATACACATACACATAACTTTTACATTGACCCGATCAGCTGTTCACAGGTTAAAGAGACTAATTTTAGTTTCCTAACAATTTTTATCTTCGAAGAATTCCTGCAGCACGTAGTAGCATTTTTCGGCGAGGTAACATTTTGAGTTTTTTAAATTTTGTTAAATCTTCCATTTCCTGGAGATTTTTGGGTAAATTATTATATATTTTTGTAGCCATGGTAAAGGGATTATATATTGTTACGCCGGTAGGTTAGGTCAAAAACTTTGAACGTCAATTTCAGTGCTTTAGAGGCGTTTTCAGCAGGCTGAAAAGTCATTTCAGGCCGTTTCAGAAGTTACTCTATCACATATCTAAAGATCGAAATTTCACCCAAGTTGCCGTCGTTTTCAGGCGCCTGAAACATGTTTTCAGTCCGTTTCAGGGCACCCTCTATCTGATGACGCCATAACCTAAAAACCCGTTTTCAGACGTTTTCAGGACCCCTTATGGGCCTCTGAAGCACAAATCGTTATATGGCGAAATATCCGGTAGGAGTGACAGAGATAGCACTACTAGAAAGAGAGCTATACTCGGAACATTCGAGAA
Source organism: Argyresthia goedartella (assembly GCA_949825045.1). NCBI lineage: Eukaryota > Metazoa > Arthropoda > Insecta > Lepidoptera > Argyresthiidae > Argyresthia > Argyresthia goedartella. The sequence goes on from OX463832.1 coordinate 24,400,531, forward strand.
GTGTGTGACAGAGATAGAACTACTAGAAAGAGATAGCTATACTCGGAACATTCGAGAAGGGAGTGACAGAGAGAGTGCACCATTAGAGAGAGACATATATGGTCTCGAATGTTCTCGGCCCGCACGCTGGTCCTTACTAGAATATTCGCGATATGTGTGGACAATGTGTCCAGAGCGGCTCCGCGGGATATAAAAGGCGCCGACGGCCGGCACGAGTTAGGCGGACTGTGGCAGCCGTTGCGCGCCTGTTTAACGGTATCTTGCGCACGGGTCACTTTCCAACCCAATGGAAGGAGGGCTTGGGTATCATGTTGCCCAAGCCGGGCAAGGACACCAAGCTGCCTGAGAGCTATCGGCCGATCACCCTACTGAGCACCATCTCAAAGGTGTTTGAGAAGCTCCTGTTAGCGAAGTTACTGCCCCACATCCAGCCGCGCCCGGAACAGTTCGGCTTCAGGCCCGAGCATTCTACGACGCTTCAGCTCACCAGAGTACTGAATGACATGACGGTTTGTATGAACAAAAAAGAATACACTGTCGCAGTACTTCTGGATATGGAGAAGGCGTTCGACAGAGTATGGCACGAGGGGTTGCTGTACAAGTTGTCGACGTCCCCTGCCCCAAGAAGAACGGTCAAGACAATCGCCTCTTTCCTGAAGAATCGCCGCTTCCGAGTGATGGTGGAAGACGCCGTCTCCGAGGAACATCCCGTCGCAGCCGGCGTCCCCCAGGGCTCCTGCCTGTCTCCCGCCTGCTACGCCCGATACACGGACGACATCCCCGTCGGGCCGGGTGCCCAGCTGGCACTCTTCGCAGACGACGCAGCCTACTACGCGTCGTCGTTCCAGGCTCCGCACGCTGCCATCAAACTGCAGCGCACCCTGGACATCTTGCCCGACTGGCTCGCCAAGTGGCGTCTGTCCGTCAATGTTGGGAAAACGCAGGCGCTCATCACAGGCCAGAGTCTCCTTCCACCATCGCTCCAGCTCCAGGGACAGCATATCGAGTGGTCTTCGCAGGTGAAGTACCTGGGAGTGACTATTGATCGCCGGCTCACCATGAAGCAGCACGTTCACAACGTCGTCAGCCAGGTCAAGGTGGCACGCGCCAAGCTGCGTTCACTTTTCGACTCCAGCCTCCCTCTGAGGGCGAAGCTCGGGATCTACAAGACCTACGTGAGATCCCGCCTCACCTACGCGGCTCCGGCATGGTACGCCCTGTGCTCGGAGACGAACAAACGGAGACTCCGAGCCCAAGAGAACCTCTCTCTGCGTACCATCGTCGGCGCCCCCCGCTACGTGAGGAACGCGACAATCCAGAGGGACCTAAGATGGGAAACCGTGGACCAGTTTGTCCAGAGGCTGGCGAAAGGCATGTTCGCGCGTGCGGATGCTTCACATCTTCCGCATATCGCCGAACTGGCGCCGCACCACGCGCGCCCGCCCGACCGCCGCCGCCTGCCACGCGACCTGATTGCCTAGCCGGCGATCATCCACTGCATGCCAGCGCCACATCAAGACCACCGCCCGCAGGGGCCATCCGATGACCTGTCCACAGGAGTGGACAGAGGCGATTCTTCGGGAAGAGGTCCGTCGACCTGACCCCGACTCCCCACGCCCCAGAAAGGGTGCGTGAGAAGATTATGAAGAGAGACGAGTTAGTTGGAGTTGAGCCGCGATCATCCGCGCATACGGACCTACTGCAACGCTCCACTCAGCTGCTTGCGCGCCGTTTCATTGCGAAACGCCCGCGTCAACACGCGCCCGTGCGCGTCGCGTTCGCGCTACAACCGCGTCGCGAACTGCACGGAGGGGAAAACCTTCGGGGGCGGACGGACGTCGGCTTCGGCCTAAGGTCGTGCCAGATCGGAACCCCTTCCCGTGCCAGCTCATCCATAGCCAACCAGCGCTATGGATGAGTTCCACAGCCCTTCTCAGGGCTACGCTGCGCCGGACGGGAGCCCTCCACTGGGCGAAACCCCGAGGCGCACCATCCCGCGCCACCGCTTCAGATCGGCCTCCCTCGAGCGGCCCCTGGTTTTGTCGACCTCGACAGAATACGGGTCGCCGATCGTCCCGCGACCAGTCTCGCCGAGAGCAGAGCTCACGCTGGACGAATTGTATTTAATTCGTGCCCGTGACGCCAAACTGTTTTCGGCGGGACTTCTGCGGGCCATGGAGGCCTACCTCGTCGAGCGCCGCGCAGCCATGGAAGGCTGCCAGCCAGCAAGCATCGGCGACGAACTGTTGGACGCCGGGCTGCTGGAGCAGGCCCGCTCGCAGCCCCTCATTCTGCCGCCGACCCGTGGGGGCAAACGACGACCCTCGGACGACTTGCAGCAGGAAGCCGCGAAGCGAGCGCTGCTGGAGCCCTCGCCGTCACCGACTCCCCCGCAGCCCCGAGGCCTCGACATGCCGCGGCTATCGCCGGAGCCGCTGGCCGCCCCGTACGCGGCGGCCGCGTCCGCATACGCGCCCATGCCCACCGCGCTGGCGACCGTCGCGAATCAGTCCGCCGCGAACGCGAGGCCCCCCCGCCCCATCCCGCACACACACGGAGTACAGGCCGCGCCCGCGCCCCCCGTCGCGAAACTCGTCGCGCCCGCTAGCGCGCCCCCCGCCGCGCCGCCTGCCGTCGCCCGCCGCCCGCCGCACCCCCCGCTGTGCCCGCTAGTGCGCCCCCTGCCGCGTCGCCTACCGCAGGCGCCCCGCCGCCACCCGGTGCCCCCGCTACGGGCGTGGCCGTCACGAAACCGCCCTCCAAGCCGCGCTACCCGCCTATAGTGGTGGAGACCCTCCCGAACTGGGTCCACCACTTCCGCGAAATCCAGCAGCGGCTGAAGAGGGTCCCGAACGCGCGCCCCTACCAAAAGGGTGTGCGATTTTCGCCTGCAGATGACGAGGAATACCGGTGCGTCCAGTCGTACCTCTCGACGTTGGAGAAGACCACAGGGGTGCACTGGTACTCCTACTCGCTTCCCGCCGAAAGGAGCCTGAAGATTGCCATCCGGGGGCTGCCGGCAAACACTGGAAATCACTTTCGCGCTGGCAGAGCGCGGCTACGAGGCCAGCTTTGTCAAACAGATTCGGGCACGGAAGGGCAGACCGGGCTGCATTTTCCACGCGCAGCTGAAGAAGACGCCGGGTATAACAGCCAGTCTGTACGATACAGACGAGCTACTTTTTATGCCCAGCGTGAAGATCGAGGCGTGGCGCGGAAAGAAAGGACCAGCTCAATGCCACCGATGCCAGAAGTTTAGGCATAGCAGCCACAACTGCCACCGCCCCCAGGCCTGCGTGCGTTGCGGAGGACCGCACCCCGCCGCGGACTGCGACCGGCCTAGAGAGATGCCGCCGACGTGTGCCAACTGCGGAGGCCCGCACACGGCAAACAACACGTCGTGCCCTGTATTCCGGCAAGAGAGCCGAAACAAGAAGGCCGGTCCAGCGGCCCGCACCGGTGGCCCCAAGACGCAGCCCCCCCCCCCCCCCCCCCAAACCCCAAACTGTGCAGGAGTCGGCGCCCTCATCACTCATGGCGGAGGCCAACCCGGCCACCGCGCCAGGCGCGCCCCTACCCAAGCGCAAACGGAAGCGGGGGGGAAAGAAGAACGAAGTGCCGAGAGCGGCTGAGGAGAAAGGAGCCGCAGCACCACTACCTCCACCGGAGAACGAACCTCCGAGGGATCTTGTCGCAGCACTCATCAAAGCACTCCAAGATCCCGCAGTCCTAAGGAGTATCGCCGAACATCTGCCCTGATGGCTGACTCCTTAAGGATTGTGCACTGGAACGCCCAGTCACTCAAAGGAAAGAAGCAGCTGCTGAAAACCTTCCTGCGAGAGTACCGAGTCGACGTCATGCTGGTTAGCGAAACCCACCTCACCGTGAAGATGAAGCTCACCCTCCCCGGCTACACAACCTACCGCAAGGACGAGCGATCTCCGCAGGGGATTGCCTACAGAGGTCTGGCTATCCTGGTTAAAAGGAGTATCGTCCACCAACCCATCGACTTCGAGGAGCACACTACAATCTACGTCCATGGCGTCGAAGTACAGGTCGCCGGCAACGTTGTGCGACTCTATGCCGCCTATCACCCCCCCGGTGAGAGACTCAATCCCAGGGAGCTCCGGGGACTGCTGGAGTCGCCGCAACCGACTCTCATCGCCGGAGACCTCAACGCCAAGCACCCACACTGGAACTCCTCGAAAGTGTGCGCCGCCGGACGCGCACTCCTCGCCGACTCCGTGAGCCACGACTACGATGTCATCGGACCCTATGAGCCGACTCACTACAACCCGGACGGCTCTGGGGACATCATCGACATCGTAGTCTACAAAGGAATCCGGTCACAGCCAAGCCAGGAAGTCCTGCCAGACCTCCCCTCGGATCACAGACCCATTCTCCTCGTCCTTGCGGATCTGCCAACAAGAGTCTCGCCACCAGCGCCACGTCGACGGTACAACTGGGCTTCCTTCTCGGCCGCACTCGCCGAAAACCCCACCACCCGGACAGCCACACAGCCAGAAGACGTCAAAGCACTGACTTCAGAGTTGACTAGCAAGATCCAGGACGCGCTCGACACATCCTCGCACACCGTCTCTAGCCGGAGGAAACCCCAACCCCTCCCGGCTAAGATTCAGGCACTCATCTGCGAACAGCGCCGTCTCCGGAAGCTATGGCAACAAACCCGGTGCCCAACTCTGAAGTCCCGCCTCAACGCCATGACGGCCACCACCAAAAGATGCCTTGCCGACCACGCCGAAGAATCTTGGGAACGCCACATCGAGTCCGTAGGCGATCACGTCCCCTCCGTGCATCGCTTATGCCGGCAGCTGTCGGCCACCCCGGCTCCTGTTCGACCGCTGCTGGGCAGCGACGGCTTCCCGAGATTCAGAGCAAAAGACCGAGCTGAAATTTTCGCCGAATGCCTGGAGAGGCAGTTCAAGCCGAACCCCACCGACGACACCGAACACGTAGCAGCAGTGGAGGAACACCTGCGGCACTACTTCGCGACGCCGATAGCTCCTGAAGAGGACCCCATCTTCTTCTCGCCCGGCCAAGTCCTGAGAACGATCAGGCGCAGCAAGCCCAGGAAAGCCCCGGGCGCAGACCGAATCACCAACATGGCGCTGCGCAACTTGCCGCCACCGACTGTGGCGGCTATGACGCGCCTGTTTAACGGCATCATGCGCACGGGGCACTTCCCTACTACATGGAAGGAAGGCCTGGTCATAATGCTCCCCAAGCCGGGCAAGAATGTCAAGAAGCCCGAGAGCTATCGGCCCATCACCCTCCTGAGCACCATGTCAAAGGTGTTCGAGAAGCTGCTGCTAGGAAGGCTGCTGCCACACATCCAAGCTCGCCCGGAACAGTTCGGCTTCAGGCCAGAGCATTCGACGACGCTCCAGCTCACCAGGGTACTGAACGACATGACGGTCTGTCGGAATAAGAAAGAATACACCGTCGCAGTACTCCTGGACATGGAGAAGGCGTTCGACAGAGTATGGCACGAGGGGTTGCTGTACAAGCTGTCGACGTCCCCAGCTCCACGACGAATCACCCGCGTCGTGGCCTCGTTCCTACGGAGTCGCCACTACAGAGTGGTGGTGGAAGACGCCGTGTCAGAAGCCCGCCCCATCGAAGCCGGCGTCCCACAAGGTTCCTGTCTTTCACCCGCCTGCTACTCCCGATACACGGATGACATCCCAGTTGGCCCTGGTGTACAGCTGGCCCTCTTCGCTGACGACGCAGCATACTATGCGTCGTCCTACAAAGCACCCCACGCCGCCGTCAAAATGCAACGCACGCTGGACACCCTGCCTAAATGGCTGGCCAAATGGAGGCTCTCCGTCAACGTCGGGAAGACGCAGGCGATGATCACCGGCCAGAGCAACCTGCCACCACCACTCCAACTCCAAGGGAAGGACATTGGGTGGCTGCACCAAGTGAAGTATCTGGGGGTCACCATAGACCGCCGGCTCACGATGAAGACCCACGTCGACAACGTCGTAAACCAGGTCCGGGCTGCACGGGCAAAACTTCGTCCACTCCTGGACTCCGGCCTCCCCCTGCGGTCGAAGCTCGGGATCTATAAAACGTACATCAGGTCCCGCCTCACGTATGCCTCGCCGGCATGGTACGCCCTCTGCTCGGAGTTCAACAAGAAGAGACTCCGGGCCCAAGAAAACCTCTCCTTGCGTACCATCGTCGGCGCGCCTCGCTACGTGAGAAACGCAACGATCGCAAGGGACCTAGGATTGGAGACACTGGACAAGTTCGTCCAGAGGCTGGCAACGAACATGTTCGCACGAGCGGACGGCTCTCAACACCCGCTCGTGCGAGACCTGGCGCCATACCACGCGCGCCCGCCTGACCGTCGCCGCCTACCCCGAGACCTGGTTGCCGAGCCGGCAGCACCCCTGGATTGAGGCCACACAACCCGAAGAACACCTCAGCCACCCAATGACCTGGCCGTAGTCACGGCCAGCGGAAGACTCCGCGGAAGGGGGTCATTGCCCCGGGACCGCAACCCCGCACCCTGGAAGGGGTGTGAGAAGATCACCAAGAACGAGTTAGTTACATTTTAACTGCGATCGAGTGCTAGTACAAGGATAATCGGAGAGAAAGACTCTTCGTGTGAATAGTGAGTGCATAATTAGTGAAATAGTGTGTGTGTGTTTTAATTAGTGGATTTTAAGTACAGTTCGTGTGAATTGTAAGTGCGTAATTTGGGTAATAAAGTGAGTGTTTTATTTAGTGGATTAATTCGTGCTTTTCTATCAAATACGAACCCCACGCTCGTAACATTTGGTGTCAGAAGTGGGATAGAAAATGCCGTTAATGCCACGAGAAACCGAGCCAAAAGGAGATAACGAAGTTGTGATTGCATATTTCAGTAAGTCATTGTCAAAACCAGAGAGGAATTACTGTGTAACTCGGAGGGAATTGCTAGCAGTTGTCAAGACGTTACAGCATTTCAGCAAATACCTGCTGGGAATAAAGTTTCGTATCAGAACTGACCATGCTGCTTTAAAGTGGTTGCTAGAATTACAAACCCCGAGGGACAAGTGGCGAGATGGATTGAACAACTGCAGGAGTATGATTTCATCATCGAACACCGTAGTGGGAAATCACATGGAAATGCTGACGCCCTATCACGTAGACCTTGTGCGGACGACTGTAAACATTGCTCAAGACAAGAAGGCAAGGAATGTGTTCGAATGATAAGAACTGATACGGTTAGCGACGAGTGGAGTGATGAAATCATGCAGCAAGCGCAACAAGAGGACCCTGACGTGAGACCCATTTTTGATTGGATTAATGCTGGCGCACCTAAACCAAGATGGTGTGATGTAGCTCCTATGAGTGCGGTAACAAAAAGCTACTGGGCACAATGGGATAGCTTGGTTATGCATAATGGCGTTCTATGTAGAAAATGGGAATCAACAAATGGGAAGGATGCTCACCTGCAAGTCGTTGTCCCAAAGAAAAGGGTGAAAGATGTTTTGAGAATATTTCACGATGGAACATCCGGTGGACACCTTGGAGTAAAAAGGACCCTAATGAAAATTCGGCAACGCTTTTATTGGATTCACTGCCGAGAAGATGTTGAAAATTGGTGTAAACGATGCACTAACTGTGCATCAGTCAAGGGACCGCATACCCGTAGCCGAGGAACACTCAAGTTGTACAACGTGGGAGCCCCTTGGGAAAGGGTTGCATTAGATGTCGCAGGACCATTCCCAGCATCGGACTCCGGAAACAAGTACATTCTTGTCGTGATGGATTACTTCACGAAGTGGCCTGAAGTATTTGCCATTCCTAATCAAGAGGCGGTCACCATAGCTGAAAAGTTAGTGAACGAAGTATTCTGCCGGTTTGGGGTACCACTCGAAATCCACAGTGATCAAGGAAGAAACTTCGAGTCTGCGGTCTTTCAGGAGACTTGTCGCATAATGGGAATTCATAAGAAGAGGACTACGGCGTATCATCCACAGTCAGATGGAATGGTTGAGAGATTTAACCAGACACTGGAGAGACATCTAGCCAAGGTCGTTGAGAGCCATCAAAAAGATTGGGATCGGCATATCCCCCTCTTCCTGTTGTCTTATAGGTCGGCAACGCACGAAAGTACGGCGGTTACTCCATCGTATGCGAATTTTGGAAGAGAACTCCGTCTGCCTGCAGATCTCCTGACTGGACATCCGCCCGATACACCAAGGACCATCACGGAATATGCAAGTGATTTGCGGGACCGGATTGATGATGTTCACAGCCTGGTACGTGAACACAGGCTCCACGCTAGCATAAAGATGAAAACCCGATATGATCGGAAATCTTATCAAGTGGGTTTTGAGGAAGGTTCGTTGGTGTGGCTACATAACCCTATGCGACGAGTAGGAAATTCCCCGAAACTATCTCCGAATTGGGAAGGGCCTTACAAGATGGTCACCAAAATAAACGACGTCACGTATCGAATCCAGCGGAATCCTCGTAGTCCGAGCAAGATTGTTCATGTTGACCGGCTGGCCAGATACCACGGAAATAATGATGCTCGGGACGAGCATGTCTTAGGAGGGGGTAGTGTTACGCCGGTAGGTTAGGTCAAAAACTTTGAACGTCAATTTCTGTGCTTTAGAGGCGTTTTCAGCAGGCTGAAAAGTCATTTCAGGCCGTTTCAGAAGTTACTGTATCACATATCTAAAGATCGAAATTTCACCCAAGTTGCCGTCGTTTTCAGGCGCCTGAAACATGTTTTCAGTCCGTTTCAGGGCACCCTCTATCAGATGACGCCATAACCTGAAAACCCGTTTTCAGGCGTTTTCAGGACCGCTTATGGGCCTCTGAAGCACAAATCGTTATATGGCGAAATATCCGGTAGGAGTGACAGAGATAGCACTACTAGAAAGAGATAGCTATACTCGGAACATTCGAGAAGTGTGTGACAGAGATAGAACTACTAGAAAGAGATAGCTATACTCGGAACATTCGAGAAGGGAGTGACAGAGAGAGTGCACCATTAGAGAGAGACATATATGGTCTCGAATGTTCTCGGCCCGCACGCTGGTCCTTACTAGAATATTCGCGATATGTGTGGACAATGAGTCCAGAGCGGCTCCGCGGGATATAAAAGGCGCCGACGGCCGGCACGAGTTAGTTCGTGCGCACACGTTACACATGCCGCTTCGTGCGAAGCGGACGTGTGTAACACGCGCCCGTGCGCACCGCGATCGCGATACCCGCGCCGCGAGTGTTCACGGAGGGGATTACCACATCGGGACGGACGCCGGCTCTGCCTAAGGTCGTGCCTGGTGTGTAACCCTTTCCGTGACGCCAGCTCGTCCATAGCCCGCTGCTATGGACGAGCCCAAAAGCCCTTTTCAGGGCTACAGTGCTACTAGTGACAGTGACAATGATAGTGCAAGTGCAGTCGTGACCGCGGGCCCACCGCTGGGTGAAACCCCGCGCCGGCATCGCGCGCAACGATCAACTTCGTTGGACCGCCTGCTCCCTATCTCCACGTCGACGGAGTACGGGTCGCCCGTGGTGCGGCGTCCTGTGTCCCCGAGGGCAGAGCTTGAGCTGGACGAATTATATTTAATTCGGGCCGCTCAAGCCAAGCTGTTTTCGGCGGGCCTACTTCGTGCCATGGAGGCATAAGTCGCCGCAAGCCGCGCTGCCCTGTCGGGCAAGCCCACGGCTTGTATCGGCGCCGAGCTCCTCGACGCGCAATTAGTGGAGCAGGCGAAAATGCAACCTTCGGTGCTGCCACCAACCCGCGGGACAAGGCGCCCGCGTAGCGAAAGCCCGAGCGACGAGCTGCGTCTCCGAGGAGATGGAAAGCGAGTCCAGCTTGCGGACTCGCCGACCCCGCCACCGACGAATCAGCCGCCGCCGAGGAAGACGGGCCTCGACATGCCGTCGCTGTCGCCCTGGACGGGCGCGCTTCAGGCACCCGCCCCCGCCCCTGGACTGTCTGCCGCCGCGAGTGACTATGAGAGTGCTTCAACACAAACAGGTACGAGTGTTTTACCTAATAAGTGCTCTCCTACAGTGTCGTTTGCCGCGGCGGCCGCGACCGCATCCGCCGTGTCTGGGGCACCGCGCCCCAGCACCGCGTCCCCCCCCCGTTCAGTGAGGCACCCGGTGCCGCCAACCGCGCGTCCGCCCGCCCCGTCGGCGACCACGTCGCGAGTGCCCGCCCGCCCCACGCGCTTCGCCACAGCGCCCGCGATAGTGCCCGCCCGCCCTACGCGCCCCGCCGCCGCGCCCGCGAACCCGCCCACCGCCGCGACTGTGTCCGCCCGCCCTACGCGCCCCGCCGCTGCGCCTGCGAACCCGCACGCCACCGCACCCGCGATAGGGCCCGCCCGCCCAATGCCGCCCGCCCGCCCAACGCCGCCTGCCACTGCCGCCGCCTCAAACCGCAGCCGCGATTGCCACCGCCACCGCCGCCCCGCCAGCCGCGCTATCCGCCCCTTATTGTGGAGATCCTACCCAACTGGGCCGACCACTTCAGGGCGATAGCCAGCGAGCTCGGCCGGGCTCCCAGCGCGCGCGCCTACCAAAAGGGTGTGCGCTTTACCCCAACGGCCGAAGACGAGTACCGGCTTGTGCAACGTTACCTGTGCAGGCTGGAGAAGGACCACGGTGTGAGGTGGTTCTCATACTCGTTGCCGGCCGACAAGACCCAGAAGGTGGCGATCCGCGGGCTGCCTTCTAACACCGCGCCAGAGGAGATAGTCGCGGCGCTTGCAGAACTCGGTGTGGAGGCCGAGTACTGTAAGCAGATCCGGGCGCGCAAAGGAAGACCCGGCTGCATCTTCTTCGCCAGCCTGAAGAAGAATCCAGACCGTGCCCCCGGCGCTGTGTACGAGATCACGGAGCTCTTGTACATGCCGGGGGTGAAGATCGAGGCCTGGCGCTCGAAGCAGGGCCCGGCCCAGTGCCACAGGTGCCAACAGTTCCGGCACTCGTCGCATATGTGCCACCGCCCCCAGGCGTGCGTGCGTTGCGGCGGTCCCCACTCGGCGCGGGAGTGCCCCCGCCCGAAAGACCAGCCGCCGACATGCGCCAACTGCAGTGGCCCGCACACGGCCAATAATGCGACGTGCCCCGTGTTCCGCCAGGACGCGCGGAACAAGAAGGCCGGCACTGTGGCGCTCACTAATGCGCCTGGGCCCAAGAAGATGCAGCCCCCCCCTCCGCCACGTCCTGATCTGCAGGAAGAAACGGCGCCCGCCTCGCTTATGGCGCAGGCGAACGACGGAGTCCCCAGGCAGAAGACGAAGCGGGGGGGGAAGAAGAAGAAGAAGGCGACGGCTCCACCTGCCGCCGGCGCCGCGGCGGCTACTCTCGCCGCCAGCAAGACTGCGGCCGCCGCTGGCGCCGCCACTCCGGCTGCGGCGATAGGGCAGCAGGACTTGGGGCACCTCACAGCCCTGCTCGCCCTCCTCAGCGACCCCACTGCCCTGGGCAGACTCACCGCTCTGCTCCGCAATGCATGAGCCGCTCAGGGTCGTCCACTGCAACGCGCAGTCGCTGACAGGGAAGAAGCGGCTGCTCCACGTGTTCCTGAGGGACTACCGCGTCGACGTGATGCTCATCAGCGAGACACACCTAGCCGGAAGCGACAAGCTGTCGCTGCCCGGCTACTTCGTCTACCGCAAGGACGAGAAGACCTCCAGCGGCCGAACCTTTCGAGGCTTGGCAGTCATCGTCGGCAGGAAGATCGTCCACCAGCTCGTCGACGCCCAGGAGTATTCATCCCTGTATGCTTTGGGCGTCGACCTCCAGGTCGCCGGCGAGGTGCTGCGACTCTACGCCGCCTACAAGCCCCCCAGTACACCAATCCGCACCGCCAAGCTACGGGGGCTGCTACAGTCGCCGCACCCGACACTTGTCGCCGGCGACCTCAACGCCAAGCACACCGCCTGGAACTCCTCCAGGGTGTGCCCAGCTGGACGCGCCATCCATGCCGACTCCGTGAGCCACAACTACGACGTCATCGGTCCCGACGAGCCCACCCACTTCGACGCGCGGGCCGGATGGGACATCATCGACGTCGTGGTCGTCAGAGGTCTCCGGACACCGCCGAGCCAGGAGGTTCTCCCTGACCTCCCTTCGGACCACAGGCCTGTTCTTCTCGTCCTGGCGGATCTACCCACCCGGGTATCTCCGCCAGCATGACGTCGCCGCTACCAGTGGGGCGCCTTCACCGCCGCCCTAGACCAACCCTCCACCAGTTGCCCCGTCAACCAGCCGGAAGACGTTGACCGCCTGGCATCGCTGCTAACTACCCAGATCCGAGACGCGCTCGACCTATCATCGCACACCGTAGCTCGCGGGGGGAAGCCCAATCCTCTTCCTGCTGAGCTACGCGCACTCATCTGCGATAAGCGCGCTCTCCGGAAGCAGTGGCAGCAAACCCGCTGCCCCACGATGAAGACCAGGCTCAACGCCATGACGGCAGAGCTGAAGCGCCAACTTGATCGCCACGCTGAAGAATCTTGGGAACGCCACGTCGAGTCCATAGGCGACCACGTGCCCTCCGTGCATCGCCTGTGCCGGGCTTTGTCGACCACTCCTGCTCCTGTTCGACCAATCCTGGGCAGCGACGGCCTACCAAGATTCCGAGCCCAAGACCGTGCGGAGATCTTCGCCGAATGCCTCGAGAAGCAATTCAAGCCGAACCCAACGGATGATGTGGAGCACGTCGCAACAGTCGAGAGACACCTGCGAGAGTACTTCGCCACGCCGATAGCTCCCGAAGAGGACCCCATCGTCGTCACGCCCGGCCAGATTGTGCGTGCATTCCGACGTACCAAGCCCAGGAAAGCCCCGGGCGCAGACCGAATACCCAACACGGCGCTGTTACATTTGCCGCCACGCACTGTGGCGGCCGTTGCGCGCCTGTTTAACGGTATCTTGCGCACGGGTCACTTTCCAACCCAATGGAAGGAGGGCTTGGTTATCATGTTGCCCAAGCCGGGCAAGGACACCAAGCTGCCTGAGAGCTATCGGCCGATCACCCTACTGAGCACCATCTCAAAGGTGTTTGAGAAGCTCCTGTTAGCGAAGTTACTGCCCCACATCCAGCCGCGCCCGGAACAGTTCGGCTTCAGGCCCGAGCATTCTACGACGCTTCAGCTCATCAGAGTACTGAATGACATGACGGTTTGTTTGAACAAAAAAGAATATACTGTCGCAGTACTTCTGGATATGGAGAAGGCGTTCAACAGAGTATGGCACGAGGGGTTGCTGTACAAGCTGTCGACGTCCCCTGCCCCAAGAAGAACGGTCAAGACAATCGCCTCTTTCCTGAAGAATCGCCGCTTCCGAGTGATGGTGGAAGACGCCGTCTCCGAGGAACATCCCGTCGCAGCCGGCGTCCCCCAGGGCTCCTGCCTGTCTCCCGCCTGCTACGCCCGATACACGGACGACATCCCCGTCGGGCCGGGTGCCCAGCTGGCACTCTTCGCAGACGACGCAGCCTACTACGCGTCGTCGTTCCAGGCTCCGCACGCTGCCATCAAACTGCAGCGCACCCTGGACATCTTGCCCGACTGGCTCGCCAAGTGGCGACTGTCCGTCAATGTTGGGAAAACGCAGGCGCTCATCACAGGCCAGAGTCTCCTTCCACCATCGCTCCAGCTCCAGGGACAGCACATCGAGTGATCTTCGCAGGTGAAGTACCTGGGAGTGACCATTGATCGCCGGCTCACCATGAAGCAACACGTTGACAACGTCGTCAGCCAGGTCAAGGTGGCACGCGCCAAGCTGCGTCCACTTTTCGACTCCAGCCTCCCTCTGAGGGCGAAGCTTGGGATCTACAAGACCTACGTGAGATCCCGCCTCACCTACGCGGCTCCGGCATGGTACGCCCTGTGCTCGGAGACGAACAAACGGAGACTCCGAGCCCAAGAGAACCTCTCTCTGCGTACCATCGTCGGCGCCCCCCGCTACGTGAGGAACGCGACAATCCAGAGGGACCTAAGATGGGAAACCGTGGACCAGTTTGTCCAGAGGCTGGCGAAGGGCATGTTCGCGCGTGCGGATGCTTCACATCTTCCGCACATCGCCGAACTGGCGCCGCACCACGCGCGCCCGCCCGACCGCCGCCGCCTGCCACGCGACCTGGTTGCCTAGCCGGCGATCACCCACTGCACACCAGCGCCACATCAAGACCACCGCCCGCAGGGGCCATCCGATGACCTGCCCACAGGAGTGGACAGAGGCGATTCTTCGGGAAGAGGTCCGTCGACCTGACCCCGACTCCCCACGCCCCAGAAAGGGTGCGAGAGAAGATTATGAAGAAAGACGAGTTAGTTACATTTTAACTGTGATCGAGTGCTAGTACAAGGATAATCGGAGAGAAAGACTCTTCGTGTGAATAGTGAGTGCATAATTAGTGAAATAGTGTGTGTGTTTTAATTAGTGGATTTTAAGTACAGTTCGTGTGAATTGTAAGTGCGTAATTTGGGTAATAAAGTGAGTGTTTTATTTAGTGGATTAATTCGTGCTTTTCTATCAAATACGAACCCCACGCTCGTAACAATATATTAATAAACAATATAACCAATTTAAAGTCTTAGGTAAATAGAAAGTTTAAAATTTCTTCGGTACAATTTTTTTTTAACAAAGCTGACTTTGGTGGCTTCTCACTCCTTTGTTTTCCATTTTTTTTTTAATTATTATATTATGCAAATGCAAAGAGAAAGCGTGGCCGACCCAGGAAGAGATGGAGTGATGAGCTGGGTCTATGGGACAAGGAGTGGAGGGAGACCGCTCAGGATCGGATAGAGTGGAAGAGGGGGAGAGAGGCCTTTGCCCAGCAGTGGGACTTGGTGGGCTCGTAATAATAATAATAATAATTATATTACACAAATTATTATTATTTAATTTTTTGAACAAAAAATACAGTATTTTCGCGCCCCTCTTTTGCTGTGTGCTCCCCCCCTAAAAACATTTGTAATTATTTTTTGACAATTTATATGGCTTCGTGTCAACAAGATGCTCATACATGCTTATACTGTGAAAATTGAAAGACTGTAGCTTTAATTATAATAATAATAATACCTTGGACACTATTTACACACATTGATCTAGCGTTAACGGTAATCATTAATTAAATGATTAACCGTTTGGCTGTAAAACCTGTGTGACAGGCGAATGACGGACGGACGAAGACGTTAGTTAATAGGGCTCCGTTAGGATCCTTGGGGTACTGAACCCTAAAAAGTACGCACACGGTATGGCTTCAGCATGAAAATACACTAATAATGATTCTGAAAAACATTCCCCGGCAAGAAACAATTATAATAGTAGTTTATGTGACTGCTACATAATGGAAGGTTTATGAAACGAGCCGAAGGCGAGTTTCATAATAATATCACTCGAGTTTTAATGCCTAATTATGTACAGTTACATACACCAGTTTATCTACACACATATCATAAGCTCTCTTTGATGTGTTCAGGAACCGCATGTTTGACCGGCATTGTGGCTCTGCAGTTGTTTAGCTTGTTCTTTAGTACCAACTTCACGCAGGCGGGCGTCGGCGTTCGAAATTTGAATGTCAGTACCAACTTCACAGACAAACTAGGGGCGGCACGCAGGCGGGCGTCGTCGTTCGAAATTTGAATGTCATACTATGTTGTAATTTTTCAGATAATAAATGAGTTTTTACCAAGTAGTTTAACATTATGCTGATGGTAACGTGCGGTTTTTGTACGCAGTAAAGAGGGTTTATGATACGTGTGTAGATAAAAGTAGTTAAACAGAGAGAGAGATGACAGAAGCCGATCTCTTACCTCTAAGGTAAAGGAGAATATTTCAGCCGGCAGTCAAGACGGCTTTCAGTCATCGGATGTTCGTCTGAGGAGTGGGAGTGGTGGTTCTAACCGGCGTGCTTTTTATAAATACGTCGAATCCAAGGTTCACGACGGCGACCTTGGCGGTGCGGTGCGGATCCTCCTCTCTGACTGCTCAGTGGCAGATGACAGTGCGGAGACTTTGGAGTCACTACATCGCAAGCACCCGCCGCCATCGCGCGACCTCCACTTCCCTCCGGAGCCAGACCTCTCAAGTGAGTCATTGGCGGTTGAAGCGGCTGACGTATTGGAGGCTATTATGTCATTCAATAGTGGGTCCGCAGCCGGCCTGGATGGGATCCGACCCGGTGTTATTAAGGAGTTAACTTCTGCTGCGGCTGGAGATAATGGGGCAACTCCCTTACGATCGCTAGTTCACGTAGCAAATTTTATGCTGAAGGGTTTGGTCAACAGGGAGGTTTGCCCCTTCCTTTATGGCGCTTCCCTGTGTGCTCTACGTAAGAAGGATGAGGGTATCCGTCCTATAGCAGTGGGGAGCGTCCTCCGTCGCTTGGTGGCCAAACTCGGTTGTAGAGCAGTTAGGGGCGTCGCATCCTCCATTCTTCAGCCGCAGCAGTTGGGGTTCAGAGTTCCCTTGGGTTGCGAGGCCGCAATTCACGCCACCCGGTCGTTTTCGTTCGAACGGGAAAACTCTGACAACATCATTGTGAAGGTTGACCTACAGAATGCTTTCAATACGGTTGAGCGTGACGTCATGTTGTGTAAGGTCAACGAATTGGTTCCGACCCTATATCCGTTTCTCCACCAATGTTACTCGGGTGTAAGTAACTTGTTTTTTGGCCAAAACCTGGTGGAGTCTCGGGTGGGCGCGCAACAGGGTGACCCCTTAGGGCCACTATTGATTAGCTTAGCGATCCACGACGTTGTAAAATCAGTAAACACCCCATTGAATATTTGGTACCTGGATGATGGCACCATCGGGGGACCTCCCGAGGTGGTCGTGGACGCAATGAAGGGTGTTATCAGTGGTCTGGGGGAGTTGGGCCTTCACCTCAACTCAGAAAAATGTGAGCTATTCGCTTGCTCTGGGAATCTGGCCCAAGATACCAGAGCGGAGTTGGATCTTTTGATGCCAGGGGTGAAGGTCCTAACTAAAACAAGTTTTACTTTATTGGGCGCGCCCATTTTTCCGGAAGGTGTACCGGGGGTTTTAGGGGATAAGTTAAAGTCCTTGGCTGGGGCAAAACCACACCTTAAGGAGCTTTGCGCTCATGTGGCTCTAACAATTCTACGGAGTTGTCTGTCCCTGCCAAGGCTAACATACACTTTGCGAACCACTCCGGTTTGGCTGTGTAGGAGGGAGGCAGATTCATATGATAACGAGTTAATGAGTCTGTTGGAGATGATTTTAAACGTGAAAATTTCTCCCTTCCAATGGGATCAAGCGGCCCTTCCAATACGGTTTGGTGGTCTCGGCGTTCGTCGCCTACAGGACACGGAGCTCCCAGCTTTCTTGGCCTCTTCGCATGGGGTGCTTGAACTAGTCACTCGCATTTTAAAGTTTAACGGTGACGGTTTTGGCATTCCTTTTGCGGACGAGGCTCTTCAGCGGTGGCGGGCCTGTTGTCCGGGAGGAGATGTTCCAGAGAAGCCCGACGTGCAGCGCCCCTGGGATGAGGAGCTGTGCAAGGTGTCCCTTGACGGGCTGTTAGCGCAGAGCTCGGGAGCGGAACTTGCTCGTCTGCGAGCAGTCTCCCAGCCGGAGTCAGGTGCTTGGCTGCATGCGTTGCCGTCTCCGCATTTAGGAACTCTTCTGGACGACAACTCCCTGCGTGTAGCCGTGGCGCTTCGTCTGGGTTGCGATATCTGCGAACCGCACCACTGTGTTTGCGGTGCGTCGATAGATTCGCGGGGACGTCATGGGCTACACTGTGCTAGAAGTGCAGGGAGACTCTCTCGCCACCACTCGATCAACGACATCGTCCGGAGGGCTCTCGTCTCTGCTGACATTCCATCAGTTCTCGAACCACCGGGTTTGAGTCGCAGCGACGGGAAGCGTCCGGACGGTCTCACCTTGATACCGTGGGAGAGAGGTCGTTGCCTTTTGTGGGATGCTACTTGTGTGTGCACGTTCGCGGCATCCCACATTGGCTCCACCATGGTGACACCTGGGGCTGCAGCGGAGTCGGCGGCGCGGCAGAAATGCCTAAAATACGCACAGCTGATGGGGAGCTACCTGTTTGTTCCCTTGGCCGTCGAGACCACGGGTATTTGGGGTGCCCAGGGCAGGATGTTTGTCAAGGACATTGGGCGACGCCGGAGGGACCGAGGTTTTGACAATCGTTCCGGAGCGTTCCTGATCCAAAGGATCTCACTCGCCGTGCAGCGAGGTAATGCTGCCAGCGTGATGGGTACCTTTGGGTCGGGCATGTCCTGGGGCGGTTTATTTGTATTTTGTTTTTTATTATGTTCAGTTTTTGTGTGTGTGTAGTTTTTAATTATTTGGTAATTTTAATTTCTTAGCTTATTGACGACGCACTTTGCGGATTTTTGCAAAATAAAATATTAAAGTTAAACAGAGTGTTTCAGCCTATTAAGGTGATATATCGAAAAGATCGTCACTTTTTGAAAAAAAAAAGTGGTCTAATTGGTTTCACACTCGCTTCTCAAACAGGAGATGCAGGTTCAATTCCTGACCATGGACCAATGACATCATTAACTTATCTTAAGTAAATTACACGGACGTTCTAACGGTGATAGAGAACTTCGCGAGGAAACCTTCATTACTCCATAGCTGCGGCGATGGGCTTGCCCGTGTCACGAAAAATGGAGTATTGGATAACTGGCTCAAAATGGGCACAATTGTGCCGCTGCCACCGTATGGTAGAAGGCGTGACCCTATGTTGTTATGTTAATCGACGCGTTTTGAAATTATTTATCTGCTGTTGAAAAGAAGTCCCAAGTTAAAAAAAAATAGTATAACAACTTTGGGACCTTTTTCTAGATTTTGTGATAACAGAAACGCGATTGGAGGAATTTCGCTCGATAAAAATAATTATTGAAATGAGGTCTAAGTTTACACTTTTTTTGATTATCTGAAGAGTTGTAATGTCACACAGAAATCTAAAATATTTATTTAGATGGGTTTTGACAGTACCTAAATTACCTATTGTAGTAATTTTTCATAGGTAACTGCTTTAGTTAATTTTGTATCAATATAAAACCGACTAATTGTCATTTTTTCCCGATTCCGTCCCTCTCACACTGCGGGTCATTTCGCCTGGAGGAACGGGGACCTTGGCACGGACGATGTATCCCCATAATTACTTTTGTTACCCCTTACACATTATATGCAGTATTTAGTTCAGGAAATCAGGGAGAGCTTCCTTTCACTGAGCTAGAAAGTTTTTGTCAATGATTTTTCCTTTTTGCTCCTTTTGATGAACAGGGCTGTGAGATCATTATGTTATACTGCTTCTCTAGCCGCCCCACATAGTGAATGCCGTGAATGTACGCACCTTGTTTGACCTCTCGAACCTGGTCCATCAGTCTCAGAAACGCATCATCGCCCATCCTATCTACGGGATAGTTGACACTGCCATCTATCCGACACATCTGGAACTCGGGCTCGCTTCTAACATCTACCAACAGATGGCGTTGTCCGCTTTCAACACGTGACTGCAATAGTTCGGCTAGGTCGATCGCGGATATTCTGTGCTCAGCTGGTAGTATTTTTAGGTCCAAGTCCTGAGAAAAAAAAGGTAAAATATTTATCGGGCAAATAATCCTTAAAAAGCGTAACTGATTGAGCGAAGACGCCGACTAAAGGGCTGACGCTTAGCCAATATTATAGTCGCCCAAATAAGTACATATTTGAGCAAGGCTAGATTAGACTTTTTTGTTAGCTAGTTGAAATACTTCAGTCAGACAAACGGGAAAGCTGCAGATAAATAAGGAAAATAAAAATGTAGTTTTTATTTTTTTACCATGTATTTATAGCACTTATACACACTGTACATAGAAATTACAAATATTATTGGTTTTTCCAAGGCTTAAATTAGTTTCTAGGCAAAGTTTTTTTTTGATAATTTTATTATAGAATTTGTCGTCCTAGACCTTAGCACGTATTACCTATTATTAGAAATAAATATGGGTAATATTAAACTGCACATAAAAATTACTTATTGGCTCAGCAAATATCCCTTATATTTGCTGCGGTAGTTATGGTGAAGGGTAAATAAAGGTGGTGGCGAAGCGAAGCCACTTTTATCATTCGTGTTAGGTTCAACATGTAAGAACGAAAATACTTAAAACATAAACTTAAGTACACATAAAATATTCATAACATAAAAAGTGTTTTTGTTGATCCTTTTTTGCTGTGCAAATCAGTATTTTTGATGTGCGATTAAATACTAGCCAATAAATATTACACACAGGAACTATCATACCATTTACACAAACCATACAGCAATTGATTGTCCTCCTCGGGCCTGTGGTCGCCTATAGGTGACATGTAACGCCCTCTAGGAAAATGTTGATAGAACCAGCATTTCTTATTATTGACCCAGTTTTAGTAGTCCTTTACGGGAGAGATGTCGCTATGTATCCTACCAACGGCGGCCATACTTTCGTTACTTGCTCACGGCTTTACTCATTAATTTTAGTTTTGTTTTCGAGTATATTTCATACGTATTAATTTCTATAATATTTATTTTTCAGGTTATCAGTCATCTAGCACGTTATCCACAGGCACCATTTCAACAACTATTTTTATGGGGTCAGCTTAGCCACATTAAGGTTCTGTCTGCGAAAAATTATCGGCCAACTGCGAGTCGGAATCGCGCAGCGAGGGTTCCGCACAAATCACTTTTTTTTTAATAAAAAAAAAAAAACGGTTTTCATACTTTTTTCCTTTATTTGTGCTGTAAGACCTTGCTTCATGCCAAATATCCTGATTCTAGGTCAACGGGATGTACCGGGTTTGAATCCCTCGCGAATCTCAAGCAAATTCAACAAAGGAAAAACAACTAATACGCATTTTCGTTTACGTGGATGACATCATAGTTCCAGATTTTTTAGTTTAGATTAGTCTGGTAGTAATGGAGCGACTTCTAATTATCAAAAAATGAAACAAAACGGGGGTCGAGTCTTTAAAAAAAAAAGTTTTTTTCAAATCGATGCTGTAGTTTGGTTGGTAAATAAAAAAAAACTGGAACGATAGGGTCATCCAGATATCGAAAATGCGTGTTAATGCTTTCCTGTGACTTTTCAGTTGAATTTCAACATCCCTTGCGGCATTAACCGCCGTAACGTTCGATTGCGTTGCCTTTTCATAACTTTAACAGACCTCGGACCCGAATAACTGATATTAATTTGAACTTGACGATGCCACGCGTTCTTAAGAAAAAGGGTATTTTTCTCAGGGTTCCTTTTCCAAGGTACGGAACCCGTTTTACCATTGGCCATCACCGTAGGTCATGGACCCTATAAGATCATGCGTCACATTCAAACTATCCAATGGTATACTTTGCATGACATCAACACTCTGATAATACTCCGAAGCCGCGACACGATTGTGTTCACTGACCATATCACAAATATCCATATCGTTTTTCGATTTGAAAATACCCAAATCCTTACTATTAAAAACGTTAGCAAACGTTTTTCTGGACGCCGGACTGATGCCAGCTGATTTCATGTCTTTAACATACTTCATGTAAAGCTGATATTGGTTTTTGACACTTTCGCAGTCGATGTATTGCCGGGTGGATATATTTCGACAGACGTGGCACTTGGGGGGCGACTTGGGAAGGCTGTCGATGTACGCGTTCACGTTAAGTGTCTTTGCGGGTTTCTTCTTTGGCGTTCTCGGAGTTTGGTCGTTGTTTTGCAACCAGCAACGCACCATGGCTTCTTTTATGCCTGAAAATGAAAACACATATAATATAATGAGCGCCCGTGGTAGTAGTGGTCACACGACCGCCGGTCACGCAGGAGAACCGGGTTCGACTCCCGGTGCTTACTACCAGGATGTCATCATCATCATGCTCAGCCCACATCAACCCACCGCTGGGCACAGGCCTCTTCTCTGGAGCGCCAACCCCTACGGTCCTGTGCCATCCGCACCCATTGAGATTCTGTCGACTTTAGTATATCGTCGGACCATCGGGCTGGTGGTCTGCCCACTGGCCTTGTTGCTCCCCGTGGCCACCACTCCGTGACTGCTCTGGTCCACCGTCCGTCATCCCGTCTAGCCAAGTGTCGCCCATCTCCACCTCAGTCCCGTTATCCGCTTACCTACATCTTCGACATTCGTCTTCCGTCGAACTTCGACGTTTGGCACGCGGTCTACGAGAGAGATACCTAACATGGAACGCTCAATTGCTCTTTGGGCCACCTTGATTTTGTGTATAATTTGCTTAGTGAGCGTCCATGTTTCGGCTCCATAGGTGCGGATAGGCAAAACACATTGTTTATATACCTTAGTCTAAAGGTGTGAACGATGTAACATTTAAATTTATTTTTATTTATTTATTTTTATTTATTAATAAAGTTTAATGCACAACATTACAGACTATGTCCAATTCGTTGTACACATACAAATATACAAATAACATATAAACCCTTCCATTTAAACCAGATTGAAACCTAACAAGTTATAGTATCGTACATGTCAGTTCAATAAATGTCAATAATAATAATAATTCAATAATAAAAATGTCATGTAATGTCATTTTGAATTAAAAACATATATTTATATATGATGAGTAATTTATCTAAATATATAAAACAAAGTCGGGTTAGTTATGCGACTTATAACTAAGAACGGATGGACCGATTTTGATGATATCTTATTTGTGGGATTCGTCTACGCCCCGAATAGCAGAATAAGTAATAATAACATACCAGCAAAAATCACGGAAGAAATGTACAGAGCTTGAATTTTTAAATAAATTAGGTTCCTAACCCCGCCATCTTTCGCAATGGACAGCTCATCATTAGTGCCTGTTAGGCGATACGAAGTTCGCGTCGGAGCATGAGGGGGATGTTCTAACGGTGACGGACAACATCGTGAGGAAATGCTCATATCTATGAGTGCGTTGCTTAAGAGCAGATCGCATGTAGCTTTATATCTGTAACTTTGTCTTTTAGGACCATAAAGCCTAACTTCTGTAATCTTTGTATATTGGGACACTATGGACAGCCTAACTTCTGTAATGTTTGTGTTTTGGCATCCTATAGATAGCCTAACTTCTGTTATGTTTGTGTTTTGGGACCTTGTAGCCATTACTGATTGTGTTCAGAAAGTTGGTCCGGCATACCGGAAGCCGCGCGGCGGCGCACTACAGGTATATTCATAGATATTGACAGTTGACAAAAGTCATGCCATTTGTCAAAAATCATGACATTTGACAAAGCCCATGATATTTGGAAAAGATATGACAAAGCCATGACATTTCAGAGTAAACATGACATTTGAAAACAAAAACCATGACATTTGACGAAAACCATGACATTTGACAAAAACCATGACTTTTGACAAATAAATAATGACACCTGACAAATCTCGTGATATTGTCAAAAATCATGATATGACAGTAAAGTCACTACGACTAGGGTCTTTCAAGATTACCGAGTGTGTTCAGGAAGGTGGTCCGGCAGACCGGAAGCCGCGCGGCGCCGCACTGCAGGTGGTACGCTCGCGACGCGCCCTTCCGCGACGCGCCGCTCTTGTGCAACACGCGGCGCCGCTTAGCGGGAATGCTGTCTGTCAAACCACGCACTAGCCGCCGCTTGCCTGCAGTGAAAGCCACTTGAGCGATTTAGACACACACATTCAAGGGAACAATATTCAAACGTTTTGTGTTTGTTTTCTGTAATCGTATGGCCGTTGTTTACTATTTCGGGGTTGCTGATTTCAAATATCGTTTCCCTTATGGTAGCGCACACACGGTGAATTCACGGTTCGTTTTTATGCCCATAAACAGAGCACAAATTGTGCATAATTAGTGAAAAGTGCTTCAATAGTTGAAGAAATAATGATCATTCTTTTTTTGTGACCGTCAAGGTAGCGCTAGTGTACCCCACAACCTTTGCAAAAACGGCAAACATCTAAGGCACGAATTAAACACACAAAAATAGAGCATAAATAGTGCGCTCACTGTACCAAGTTACACAAAGATTGCTCTTATAGGAATTAATGAATGAATACTTTATTGCACATAAAAACAAACATTCATATTCATATTCATATTCTTTATTGCACAGAAAACATAGACAAACAGACAGTTACAATAAATTTTATAGGCAAAGGCGAGCTTATCTCTAAAAAGAGATTTCTTCCAGCAAACCTAGGAAAGACAGGAGTGTTTATGAAAAAGGACAGTCCTAGTGCGCAATAAAACAGTATACATACGTACGAAAATTACTTTTAAAATATAAATAAAATATACCTAATAAAATATATATATATCTCAACTATATAATACACTAGATAGCATGCACATATATAAACTACAAAATATCATACATATACTTACATAAATATGATACTAATTACGAAAGAGAAAGGAAATACGCTTTCAATCTTTTCTTAAAAGTGAAAATTGAGGGACTATCCCTAATAGTGCAGGGAAGTGCGTTCCACAGACGGATTGCCCTTAACCTAAAAGAGTGTTTGTAGGCATACAGAGACAACACAAAGAAAAATATATGTGCAAAAGAGATTTCTACCCGCAAACCCAGATAGGAAAGGAAAGTGGACAGAGAGGAATGGAGATATAGAACTGTACATTTTAACAACTCACTAGCCGGGGCTTTATGATGGTGTACACATAATGGTCTAAGTGAAAGGCGACGTTTTGCATTCATGAATGATACCTCTGGAGATCTTGAAATTACCATTTGAGCAATTTAAAAACCATGTTAAAGCGACTTTGTCGAAAAAGGGATATTACAATGTTCAAGATTACTTAAATGACGGGACTGCATGGGGTTAATCTGGCTCAACACAGACCTTGCTGTTAATAATTTTGTAATTATTTATTCCTGCTTGTTAATTATGATAATGATAATATAAATATATTTTGTATTAGTTAAGCACAAGCCATTTTTAAAAGAGATCTAAAAATCAATCTGTGGAAGTTTCCACGCCCTTCTTCTCCCACAGTGGTCCAATGTAGAGAAGTGGCAAAAAATGACGATTGCTAAGTATATGTAAATATCTACAGTAATAATGACATTTGGAATTTGGCTACATCAAAAAAAATAGTGCCTTATTATGAGCGTTCGCAGTAGAACATAATAAGTTCTAGGAACAAACGTTCGTACAGGCATAAACAAAAATGATGTTTGTTCGGACCATGGACTGTGAATCTTACATAAACATTTACATACAGGCACATACATTGCTTCTGGCCCCACACTAGGATACCCTGTGTCGTGGGTACCAGAAACAGCGACGTCACACATATATAAACATCCAAGACCTGTTTTTTTTTTCATTACCCCCAGCCGGGGATCGAACCCGGGACCTCTCGCATGGTAGGCAGAGCCACAGCCGCTGCGCCACAGAGGTCGTCAAACACAAATTATATATTAAAAGTATATATTAAATACATACGTTACATATTTAAGTAATAATTTTTGATAAGTCAAATAATTAAGTAATATAGCAAATAACATTTTATCAAGCATGCTGTCAGGACATCTTAAGGTTGAATCACTACTTTAATATGTAAAACCATTATTCTAAGACTGCGATGTGATTTTACTGTTAGGTTCTGCAAAATAAAATAAAATAAATAAAAAAACAATAACATTAAACATAGGTATATATTGAACTGTGATTATTTGTAAATGCCGGCTCGTGCATTGTTAAAATGTAGAGTTAGTAAAAGGAATATTACAATGTTCAAGATTACTTAGATGACGGGACTGTATGGGGTTAATCTGGCTCAACACAGACCTTGCTGTTAATAATTTTGTAATTATTTATTCCTGCTTATTAATTATAATGATGATAATATAAATATATTTTGTATTAGTCAAGCACAAGCCATTTTTAAAAGAGATCTAAAAATCAATCTGTGGGAGTTTCCACGCCCTTCTTCTCCCACAGTGGTCCAATGTAGAGAAGTGGCAAAAAATGACGATTGCTAAGTATATGTAAATATCTACAGTAATAAAGATATTTGGAATTTGGAATTTGGAGTTTAATATCGCACAGGGAGCGCACTATTTATGCACTATTTTTGTGTGTTCAATTCTTATCTTAGATGTTTGCCGTTTTTGCAAATGGTGTGGAGTACGCTAGCGCTACTGTTACGGTCGCGTACAAACAAAGAACGGTCATTATTTCTCAAACTGATGAGGCACCATTTTTTTTACTTTTGCACTAATTATGCACTATTAATGCTCTATTTATAGGCATAAGAACAAACCATAAATTCAACGTGTACATGCCACCAAATATCTCGTTCATTGTATTGTATCATCTCTAGATTTACAAATATAACTGCTTCTTAGCCGTAATGCTGACTCTCAAACCACGCACCAACTGCTGCTTCCCTGTTATGTATGAGCTACTTGTGAGAGGTGCTAATTGATAGTGCGTAGATTTTTTTGTCCTGATTTTTTACTTTCTCATATTACAGGGACCTGTCAAAAAGAAATGACGCTTAAAAAATTACCACTTGTTTTGATACGTTTTCGTGCCGTCAATAATCATGAAATGTGTCAAAAAACGTGATCTCATTTTTAAAGGTGTAAACATTATTATTTTTATTTTTTTGACTTTGAACAGTTGACAAAATTATTGACAGTAACAGATTTCATCAATGCTTTTTACGTTTTCAAAATGTACGCTGTCGCTTTTGGGGCCAGGGGAGCTACTTAGGGAGCAGGGCAGGGGTAGGGCCATCGCCACCAATTAATAGGATATGCAAATATTTTACCGTGCCAGTCCAGTTCATTCCAGAAGTGCTGGAATATCTCTTGGCGTTTCTCTTCATCAAACTGTGTACAGTTTCTTGTCACGCCTGTAATGTCAAAATGGAAATGTACAAGAGAAAAATATTTATCAAATTTAAAGTTCTTTTACATATTGGCGGAGGTACATAGTTCAAGCGCTATTTCTATGACGACCCGAATGGCCGCGTCGGCAGTGACGCTGCCTACGAAGCCAAGGGTTCCGGGTTCGAGTCCCGGTGGGGGCAAATATTTGTTTGATGAGAACGGATGATTGTACCCTAGTCATGGTTGTTTATCTGTCTAAGTATAATATTTATCTATATAAGTATGTGTATCGTTGTCTAGTACCCAAGATACAGGGAATCCTAGTTTGGGGCTAGATCAATGTGTGTAAATGGTGTCCAAGGAAAAAAAAAAGTGCTTCTATATATATGTCACCGTAAGATTGTCAAACCGTTAGTTGGCCAACTATCGATATATAGTAAACTGTAGCGTACTGCTTACTATATGACGCGTTAGTTGATCAGCAAACGGTTAAAACCGTTAAATAGTAAACTGGTTTAAACTTGGATTGCAAACGAAATACTAGGGCAAACACTGCGGCAGCTTAGGTGAAGACCAGAGGGGGCGAGCGCAGCGAAGCTTCATTGACATGTAAGAACAAAAGAAACGTAAATTCTAAAACCCGGTCTGGTTTACTATCTGCCGATAGTTGGTCAACTAACGCGTTAGTTTATCTACTAGCCCATCCAAAAATCCAGGGGCTACCTGGCAAAGAACTTGTATTAGAATTATTTCTAAAAAATTCTGACATTGATATTATTTGTGTTACTGAACACTGGTTGAAGGAAAATATGATGTCTTTTAACATAAATAATTACAAAATTGTCAGTTGTTACAATAGAAAGACTGCTGATAGAGGTGGTTCTTTAATCTTAGTGAAAAATAATATTAAGGTGAAACAACGGAAAGATATTCTTGCACTTACTGTTCTACAAACAAACAAGTTGGTTTGTAGAACTGCAAAAACTTTACACATTAATAGAAAAATTCAAAATTCAAATAATAGAATGAAAACAGTTTGGCAAACCGCGAAACTGGCAAAGTTATACCAAGGGACAATGATTTCTGCCTAAATATAGGTGATGATGTTGTTAAATCCAACGCTGATGTTGCTCGAGCTTTTGAAACATTCTTCACCAATGTACCCGTACTCACAACGGACCGTCTAAATTCATCTCCATATGAAGCAGAGACTTTATTAAAAAATAACACTAGCGTCAGTAATGTATATTTAAAATTTCATCATGTATATCCCCAGGACATTGTCAAAACGTTTAAATTACTTAATTTAAAAAATACGGAAGACCTGTGGGGTATATCAGTCAAAGTCATTGGTTCAGTAATTCTAGTTATAGCCCCACACTTAGCTTATATATTCAATAAATGTGTTGACGATGGGGCTTTTCCAGACCTCATGAAACACAGTAAACTGATACCTCTGTTCAAGTCGGGAGATAAGGGCGATCCTTCAAATTTCAGACCAATATCTGTTCTTCCAACACTAAGTAAAATATTTGAAAAGATTATACTCAATCAAATGCTCTCACACTTCAACCGTACAAAGCAACTCCACGCTAAACAATATGGTTTCACTAGGGGTAAATCGACTACGGATGCAGGTATTACCCTTGTTTCTCATATTTATTCTGCATGGGAGGCCGCACAGGATGCTATCGGAGTTTTTTGCGACCTGTCGAAGGCGTTTGATTGTGTTGATCATAATACGCTGTTAATTAAATTAAATCATTACGGAGTTAGAAATAAAGCGTTGGATCTACTAAGATCATACCTAAGCAATAGAATTCAAAAGGCAGAAGTTAACGGCGTAAAATCTGATGGATCGGGTGTTAAAATTAGCGTTCCACAAGGTTCCATATTAGGCCCTTTCTTATTCCTGGTATATATTAATGATCTGCCTTTCATGGTGGAGAAATTAACTGACATAGTGTTGTTTGCTGA
Organism: Argyresthia goedartella; assembly: GCA_949825045.1. Classification (NCBI taxonomy): domain Eukaryota; kingdom Metazoa; phylum Arthropoda; class Insecta; order Lepidoptera; family Argyresthiidae; genus Argyresthia; species Argyresthia goedartella. The sequence goes on from OX463832.1 coordinate 24,429,357, forward strand.
TGATACTTCAATGGTCTTCAAAATTGAAAGACAAAAAGAAGATTTTGATGATGTTAATGGTGTATTGTCTTTAACCTTGAATTGGTTCACAGTTAATAATTTATTGTTAAACGCTGGTAAAACCAAGTGTATCAAATTCTCACTTCCGAATGTCAGGCAAGTTGAGACCAGTTTAGTGTTAGACAACAGCACGTTAGAATTGGTAAATGATACGAAGTTTCTTGGAATAACCATTGATAGCAAATTGCAGTGGGGACCCCACATAGATAAATTGGCTGGTAAATTAAGTTCTGCGGCTTACGCTGTTAGGAACATCAGACAAAGCACGGATGTCGCTACATCTAGGCTAGTATATTTTAGTTACTTTCATAGTGTGATGTCCTATGGTATCTTGTTGTGGGGGAAAGCAGCGGATATTCAAACTATTTTTATTTTACAGTAAAGAGCTATTCGAGCAATTTATAATTTAAAACGAACAGACTCCTTAAGAGAGCTTTTTAAAGAAATTGACATACTAACAGTAGCTAGTCAATTTATTTTATAAGAACTAAATATTATATAAGAACCTTACAACATTTTCCAAACTTAGCGATAGCTGTAATGTTAACCTAAGAAATAATCACAGACTATGTGCGCCCCGTTTTAGACTCGCGAAGGTTAGCAATTCTTTCAAGGGTCAGTGCATTCTCTACTACAATAAGATACCTCTGGAGATTTTGAAATTGCCATTTGAGCAATTTAAAAAGCATGTTAAAGCGACTTTGTCGAAAAAGGGATATTACAATGTTCAAGATTACTTAAATGACAGGACTGTATGGGGTTAATCTGGCTCAACACAGACCTTGCTGTTAATAGTTTTGTAATTATTTATTCCTGCTTATTAATCATAACAATTATTTTTTTCATATTTGTATTAGTTAAGCACAACCAATTTTTAAAAGAGATCTAAAAATCAATCTGTGGGAGTTTCTATGCCCTTCTCCTCCCACAGTGGTCCAATGTAGAGAAGAGGCAAAAAATGACGTTTGCTAAGTATATGTAAATATCTACAGTAATAAAGTACTATGACTACTATGACTAACGGTTTTGACTATATTACGGTAACATATGCATGAAACGTCCACATCAAAGTTTTTGTTGCACGGTACCACAAACCAAAACTCATCTGTGTGTATATTTTTTGTTTTCGTTAAAGCGCTAAATCTATGTTGATAAAATGTATATGGGACCACCTTTGATGTATGACCTACTAATCTAAACAAGAATCAACAAAATGGATTAATAATTGACGGAGTAATCGCGTAACTTACAGAGTCGAATAGAGAACCTGCTCCATTTTGAAGTCTGTGGCAAAGGCGTGCGGAATATTAAAAAAAACTTTATCTATGACCTGTGGCGGCGCGGTTCGAGGCCCTGCCTCCCAACCGAGATGTCCCGGGTTCGAATCCCGGTTGGGGACGACGACAAACATCCCCAGCCTTGGATGTTTATATGTGTGTATCGCGGGTGGAGACCGATACCGAACCATGTTAAAGCGATAATTATATATATATATAATTATCTTCTCCCACAGTGGTCCAATGTAGAGAAGTGGCAAAAAATGACGATTGCGAAGTATATGTAAATATCTACAGTAATAATGACATTTGGAATTTGGAATACAAATGCCACATAGAAACGGGACGCCCATCCAGATACCGTCTCGGCCAGATATTGCTTAGCCCGCACGATCATTTCACGACCTTATTACCTTTAGCACAGAACTCGGATTTGCACGGCGGCCCCATCTGCCTCTCCGCCTTGGGCACATCCTGGACCCACGTGGGCTTAGGTGCGTCCGTCTTGCTCCTGCGGAACCCGAAGTAGCTCTGGCCAGTCATGCGTTTAGCTTTCTCCTCTTTTCGACGTTGAGATTTCAGTTTCGCTTCTTGTTTTTTCTGCAAAAAGTAATAATATTAAATAAATATATATAGTGATAGCCATGCTGATCGAATAATTTAATTTATCTTATTCACTTATTTATAAATGTAATTAAGTTATAGTTTTTCAAAATCAAAAGCTAAGGTGTAACAGAAATGTGAAGTTCTAACACTTAGTTGCACGTGTTTTTCTATTACGATGGATAAAGAATATGTTGTAGAAAAATATGTCAGAAGCCAATATATTTTCGTTATAGAAATAAAAGCATAAGTCACTGAAAATTTTAGGACCCCCTAAATGATAAAAATATTAAAAAAATACTTTCACAAAATTATATCATTTATTTAAAATAATCCAAAAAAAACAGCCATTTAAAAAAAACTTTTATTTACATTGGTGTCCCAGTGCACTAGTATGTCTAATAAGTCCTAAAAACTGATCTCATTGGTGTCCCAGAGAACAAGTATATCAACTAAGTCCTAAAAAACTGATCTCATCGGTGTCCCAGTGAACAAGAATGTCTAATAATTCCTAGAAAACTGATCTCATTGGTGTCCCAGAGAACAAGTATGTCAACTAAGTCCTAAAAAACTGATCTCATCGGTGTCCCAGTGAACAAGAATGTCTACTAAGTCCTAAAAAACTGATCCCAGCGGTGTCCCAGTGAACAAGTATGTAAAAAATCACTACATATTTCCGTTACACCTGTGTAAATATTGCGTTCTCAAATCCGCGAATGTTACGAAAATGCGACCAGCATGCATTTTCAAATTTTGTGAGAATCAGTCAGAACATCAGGAAACAAACTTACCCCAACCCGTGTCATGCAACATTCGCAGTTTTGAATATTCTAAATACACGCTTACACAACACACTTAGAGACGCAATAAACTTGAAAAGTTCATGCAAACAGCCGGTAACTGCTCTAACGTTGATGGAAAATATCGCGAGGAGGCCTTCGGCGTTGAGCTAGCCCCTGCGTAAAAACGTGGTTTGTATATGACTGTAGTCAAATAGTCAAAATACTTTTTCAAAAATTGCCGAGTTTCAGTTTTGTAGATAAGAGTGCCGGAGATTAAACACCAACTTTGTAATTAAATATGCTTATGATAAAGCTAGTATTTAATCGCACAGCAAAAATACTGATTTACACAGCAAAAAAGGATCAGCAAAAATACTTTTATGTTTTAAGTATTTTTGTTGTTCTTACATGTTAGACCTATTACGAAGGATAAAGGGGGTGAGCGAAGCGAAGCCCCCTTTACCGTTCACCTAAGCTATCACAGTATTTTGCCCTGATATTTGCTGTGCAAATCAGTATTATTGATGTGCAGTTTAATATTTCCCTTATGATAATGGCACCTAATCTGAAAAGCTTATTGCAGATGTCACTGGTGTAGTTGGAGGCTGCCTATCTGTCAAAGTCGCCGAATCCTATTAACTTTTTTTGCCAGTGCCAAGTGTATTGAAAGATCACGTGACATGTATTTGGACCTAACCTCGGATGATCGAAACTCTTTGCCTCCAACGACGCCAGCGCCACCTAGCGGGGGCAAAGGCAGGAATAGGAGCCATTGGCTTCGACCCAGTGAATTTTTCGAAAATACCTTGCAATGGTAAGAGTGTTAAAAGTGTACAAATGTTCCGTTCCGTACAAATTCTACTGTTCCGTTGTGTGACTTCAGACAGTGCCTACACAGGCTAGGGCTGTGCGAGTCTGCAGAGTGTCCATGCGGCGAGGACGACGAGAGCCGGGATCACGCCCTCTGGGAATGTAGGCTAGACGCGGACGAGAGATCGGAGATGCTGGATGCACTGAAGAGGACAACGGTCGGCCCAGTATTCCACGAGGAGCTAGTTTGTTGCGAGCAGAACTACAAGGCGTTGCGCAAGTTTGCACACTCATGGCACACCAGGATGAGAATATTTGAAGATTGAGGACAGCAGTGTACTACGTGGTACAGTTCGACGCTGAGTGACGTGTTGTGTTGTCGAGCCCCATGTGGGGAGGACGAGGAAATAGTATTGTATGGCCTGCCCAGAAAGGGAGAACGGCCGGGACGCATTCATTCATCATTAGCATCAAGCATCAGCTTAACAGCTCGCCTTTGTACATTTATTTTCCATTTACCAGTCAGTTAAAAAATACAAATCAAGTAAGTCTAACACCATCTATTGAGCAATTTTGGAAGCTTTGTCCTGTTTTAATCAACTCGGTAAATGATTCGTCATTCGGCATCCGAGTGCTAATATTGTGGTCAGGCAAGAAGCCACGTGGTCTAGAAACTCAATAGGGCGTGGGTCTTTTGTCTGACAGTACCGATGTGTGACTGACTGTCCTTCTGTTTCTATTGAATTGGCGACTAGATTGTTTTGCTGACAGTCCTTACAAAGACAGATACAACATGTAGTTAGTTTTAGTTTTATTTACTTCGTATTATTTCTGTTGCAGGGCATCAAGAAACTGCATGCGTGAAGGAGCCGAAGGCAAGTAGCGCATGGCAGTGCCCAATATTCGGTCTGTAAGCCGCCCATGTGGTGGTGGAGGGAATGTTCCGTTGTGACAGAAGGTTCCGTAGTCGTCTGCCTCTCAGAGACCATGTGGTGGTGGAGGGAATGTTCCGTTGTGACAGAAGGTTCCGTAGTCGTCTGCCTCTCAGAGACCATGTGGTGGTGGAGGGAATGTTCCGTTGTGACAGAAGGTTCCGTAGTCGTCTGCCTCTCAGAGACTATGTGGTGGTGGAGGGAATGTTCCGTTGTGACAGAAGGTTCCGTAGTCGTCTGCCTCTCAGAGACCATGTGGTGGTGGAGGGAATGTTCCGTTGTGACAGAAGGTTCCGTAGTCGTCTGCCTCTCAGAGACCATGTGGTGGTGGAGGGAATGTTCCGTTGTGACAGAAGGTTCCGTAGTCGTCTGCCTCTCAGAGGGCATTGACCATGTGGTGGTGGAGGGAATGTTCCGTTGTGACAGAAGGTTCCGTAGTCGTCTGCCTCTCAGAGACCATGTGGTGGTGGAGGGAATGTTCCGTTGTGACAGAAGGTTCCGTAGTCGTCTGCCTCTCAGAGGGCATTGACCATGTGGTGGTGGAGGGAATGTTCCGTTGTGACAGAAGGTTCCGTAGTCGTCTGCCTCTCAGAGGGCATTGACCATGTGGTGGTGGAGGGAATGTTCCGTTGTGACAGAAGGTTCCGTAGTCGTCTGCCTCTCAGAGACCATGTGGTGGTGGAGGGAATGTTCCGTTGTGACAGAAGGTTCCGTAGTCGTCTGCCTCTCAGAGACTATGTGGTGGTGGAGGGAATGTTCCGTTGTGACAGAAGGTTCCGTAGTCGTCTGCCTCTCAGAGACCATGTGGTGGTGGAGGGAATGTTCCGTTGTGACAGAAGGTTCCGTAGTCGTCTGCCTCTCAGAGACCATGTGGTGGTGGAGGGAATGTTCCGTTGTGACAGAAGGTTCCGTAGTCGTCTGCCTCTCAGAGACCATGTGGTGGTGGAGGGAATGTTCCGTTGTGACAGAAGGTTCCGTAGTCGTCTGCCTCTCAGAGACTATGTGGTGGTGGAGGGAATGTTCCGTTGTGACAGAAGGTTCCGTAGTCGTCTGCCTCTCAGAGACCATGTGGTGGTGGAGGGAATGTTCCGTTGTGACAGAAGGTTCCGTAGTCGTCTGCCTCTCAGAGACCATGTGGTGGTGGAGGGAATGTTCCGTTGTGACAGAAGGTTCCGTAGTCGTCTGCCTCTCAGAGGGCATTGACCATGTGGTGGTGGAGGGAATGTTCCGTTGTGACAGAAGGTTCCGTAGTCGTCTGCCTCTCAGAGACCATGTGGTGGTGGAGGGAATGTTCCGTTGTGACAGAAGGTTCCATAGTCGTCTGCCTCTCAGAGACCATGTGGTGGTGGAGGGAATGTTCCGTTGTGACAGAAGGTTCCGTAGTCGTCTGCCTCTCAGAGGGCATTTTAATACGCTAAAATATTATATGTGTTCAATAGTGCTCTCAACATGTAAGAGTGTAGAATGTGTACAATAATCACTTGTACAGACTTCGGCCCAAAAGCATATGCCCGTTAGTGAAGGCACATTCCAGTACAAGACAATAAGTTCAAAAACGAATACCCGACTACTAAATCATCGCGCAATAAAGAGTATGAACCCTATAACCACCGGGCAGTTAATACGTTTCTAGCGATTCGGATAAATGCAAGCAAAGCAGCAAGCATAAGTAATATTTTTGTAATGTGCTAATTATGTCCTTAAAGATTCCCAACCGGCCGCTCAATTTTTTTTAAAGCTCCAGAGAGCCATGACGCTTTGCAGAGGGCGTCAAAGCCTCTGGAGGGCGCCACAGTGAATTCAGTGTGACGTCACATAGCCTATAACCAGTGGACGATCAAGACGCTTCCAACGATACCACATTCGTCAAATTCTGATAAGAAGTTTAGATGTTCTAGGGGAACAGATAAACAAACATACACACATATATACCTGTCAAAATAATAAACCTCCTTTTGGCTTTGCCGTAGTCGGCTGAAAAGTACAATAAGTGTATTTTGTTGCGGTTATCTTCAGTGCAAATAGCAATACAAGCTCCTACCTGTAAGAGTGTAGGATGTGTTCTAATGGATTTACCTTCTCCTTGGCTCTACTTTGGCAGAAGGCTTCATAGTCCAGCAGTTGTGTGATGGAGGGCGTCTCGGAACAAGCGGCACAGGAAACGCTTCTCGGACGGAGTTTTACTGAAAACAAAAACATTTACATACAGGCACATACATAGCTTCTGCCCCCACAATAGGATACCCTGTTTCGTGGGAACCAGCAGCCTTATGGCGTAACTCGTCTGAGCTATGAGCTTCATATAGACTTTTATGTTTGACACCTTGCACCAGCTTCATCTGTCAAATTGGTATCACGCAAGTAGCATCATAATGGAGGCCAAACCCAAGCTCATTGAATGAAGCCTAGAAGCCTTCGGTGATACCCCGCAATCGATGAAATTGTATGAGCATGAGATGAACCATAGACACACGCTATGAACTTCAGACAGTTACGCCATAAGGCTGCTGAAGCAGCAACATCACGCATATATATATCCAAGATCTGGGGATGTTTTTCTCCCTCACCAGCTGGAGTTTGACAGCCGCAATCAGCCAGTAATTTAACTAATCATTTTTCAACACTCGTAAAGTGACTCTATTGGCAACGCGTTAAGGTTCATAATGGAGCTTATTACGCACTAGTGATTTTTAGGGTTCCGTACCCGAAGGTCCGGTCCGTCGGTCCGTCTGTCACCGGGCTTAACCCGATCAACCGAAATAGGTACACAGCTGCAATTTTCAGAGGTTTGTATTTCTGTTGCCGCTATAACAACAAATAATGAAACATACCTGTTTTAACCCTTTACTGCATACTAACCCATATATGGTTTCATATGTTTTAAACTTTATTACCAAGCAATAAGGTTGAAAATCACGATCCATTTCGGGTCAGGCCATGCGTTAAGGGGTTAAGAATGAAAAGTAATACCCATACATTTTTTTGTGAAATTTTTCACGGCATGATTTATTGCTCGTGAGCGCTACTTGGACGGCACTTACCAACCCTGAAGGTCATATCCTCAGCATCGAAGACCAGCATCCTTCCAACCAGTAGCCTCTGGTGCGTGAAGCCCACTATGTACTTGAGAGCCTCCAACGCTTGCAGACATCCTGAAATACAATATATATATAATAAGTTATCTAACATGGCACCATTGTACAATTTCGTAATAGTTTGTGTGGCACTGTGTAGATGGCGCCACGCTACAAGTTCGTAGTAGTTTGCGTGGCACTGTGTAGATGGCGCCACGCTACAAGTTCGTAGTAGTTTGTGTGGCACTGTGTAGATGGCGCCACGCTACAAGTTCGTAGTAGTTTGTGTGGCACTGTGTAGATGGCGCCACGCTACAAGTTCGTAGTAGTTAGTGTGGCACTGTGTAGATGGCGCCACGCTACAAGTTCGTAGTAGTTTGTGTGGCACTATGTAGATGGCGCCACGCTACAAGTTCGTAGTAGTTTGTGTGGCACTATGTAGATGGCGCCACGCTACAAGTTCGTAGTAGTTTGTGTGGCACTGTGTAGATGGCGCCACGCTACAAGTTCGTAGTAGTTCATAGCTCAATGTGTAGACAGCACCACACTAAACATTCGTTGTAGTACAATACAACACGCACTGTGTAAAACATTAACATTCAGGCACATTCATTGCTTCTGATCCCACACTAGCAACCCTGTGTCGTGGGAACCAGAAACATCGACCTCACATATAAACATCCAAGACCTAGGGGTTTCTTTTTCTATACCCCCAGCCGGGGATCTAACCCGGGACCTTTCGCATGGTAGGCAGATGCACAACCGCTGCGCCACGTCGTCAAAAGATGGGGGCACACTACAACTACGTAGTAGTTCTTGTCGCACTATGTAGATGGCGTCACACTACAACTACAACTACGTAGTAGCTCTCGTCGCACTGTGTAGATGGCGCCAAACTACAACTACGTAGTAGTTACCGTCGCACTGTGGAGATGGTACCACACTATAACTACGTAGTAGTTCTCGTCACACTGTGTAGATAGCGCCACACTACAACTACGTAGTAGTAATCTTCACACTGTGTAGATGGCGCCACACAACAACTACGTAGTAGTTCTCGTCGCACTGTGGAGATGGCGCTAGTTACCTATGGCGCCGGGCACAGGGCCGCAGACGCCGTCGGCGGAACAGGAGCCAACGGCAGCGGGCGGCGGCGGCGTGGCGAACAGGCAGCGGTAGCACACGCCACAGTATGTCAAATCCTGGGAAGCAGATTAACATATACTTTGGCAATTTAATTATTACGAGCCAACTATGTCCCACTTCCGGCCGAGGGCCTCTCTCTCTCTTCCACTCTATCCGATTCTAAGCAGAAGAGGGAGACCTTCTTATTCCATAGACTCAACTCATCTCGTCCTGGATCGGCCACGGTATCTCTTTGCAGTTTCTGGGAGCCAATGTGTGGCTTTCTTAGCAGAACGATTAGGCTGTATTCGAGCAACGTGGCCGGCCCAGTCCCACATTAATAGGGCAGCCTTACACATACATTGCTTCTGGCCCCACACTATGATACCCGCACTATGTCATTGTGTATAATCCTCATATCCCTGCCATCAATTCCGACTTCTTGCAGACGAAGCATAAGTAACTCGTGTTTAACACGGTCAAAGGCCTTTTCGTAATCAACAAAACATATGACGTCTGCCTGCAAACAGCGACATCACACACATATAAACATCCAACACCTGGGATTCGAATCGGGGTCCTCGCGCTTGGGAGACAGACCCTCGAGCCGCATCGCCACAGAGATCGTCAACGTAGAGCTCCGTGGCCTGGTGGTAAAACGCTCGCTTCTCACGCAGGAGATGCCGGTTTGATTCCCGTGCTGACCTTGTACCAATGAGTTAAGTAACTTACCTTAGAGTATACCTCGCGCCACGAATCAAGAGTGCTGGGCGACGTTGGCGGGAATTTCTCCGCATTTGTACAGGTACTGAAAAGTGACTACTGCGCATTCAAGGCCACCGCTCATAACTCGTAGCGCGATGTATACCCGCATAGTAAATTACACGGATATTCTAACGTTGATGGAAAACCTCGTGAAGAAACATTCAATCTCCATAACCGCGGCGATGGGCTAGCCCCCTCCCACGGATAATGGAGTATTGAATAACTGGCTAAAAGTGGCCACATTTGTGCCTATACCACCCCGTACGTAAAAAGGTCTTGACGCTAAGATGTGTTGTAATAATTTCACTAGCTATTCATATTTATATAATTATATAATTTATATAATATATATATATATATAATTTATCACTAAAATAAATTAACAACCAAGGCTAGACCTCCTCGAAGACACTCGGTGATCTGAGGGGATCTTCTCTTCCTTTTACATCAAACTCTAAGCTCAGAGTTCACTGTCGAATGTAGTGATAGATTCTTAAGTATCATGATAAACTCTTTGAAACTCAGATACACTACAAAGTACTCCCGTAACTAACTAATTTTAGATTTATTTAATGTTAAAATATTTTGCTAAAGTAATACTGTAAGCACTGTAACTTTGTTAATTATTTTTAAGCCGACTTAATCATAAGATGTATGGCTTATAAAAAAAAATACCTTTTCGTTGTTGTTTTTCTCAGCCCGGTAGTTGTATATCGTGAGTTGACCCTCCATCTTCAGCGCACTCCCCGATATGAGCGGCACCTGTCAACAACGACAAATACTGGTTTCACGTTGATTTCATCAAAATCGGTTCAGCCGTTGAATTGGCTACGCAATAAATAATAATATAATAATAACAATACCTTGGACACTATTTACACACATTGATCTAGTCCCAAACTAGGATACCCTGTCTCTTGGGTACTAGACAACGATACACATACTTATATAGATAAATATTATACTTAGATAGATAAACAACCATGACTAGGGTACAAACATGCGTTCTCATCAAACAAATATTTTCCCCCACCGGGACTCTAACCCGGGACCCTTGGCTTCGTAGGCAGGGTCACTGCCGACTCGGCCATTCGGGTCGTCGTAAGTCGATGCACGCGTTCAATTTCGAAAATCGCCACTGACATGGGTGGGCGCCACAAGACAAATACTGGCTTGGCAGCTTAGTGAATGGAGCACTCATTCTCACAAGAGGGGTCTAGATGGAAAAGTTGAAAGCAGAACAGTCAGTCACTGCTGAAAAAAACTCAAATCATTTATACTGGGCAAAATAATGCACTTTTACAAGTCAAACACTTACTTAAGTCTCATATACATGGAAAAACATAAAGAATACATCAAACATGATCAATTAAACTTACATAACTGATTATGGTTTGAGTTTGAAAAAGGAAATTTTCTCTGCAAGTGGTGATTCATGGCTGAATCTCGCACAGGAAAAGGAAACTCCATTAACTCTACCAGTGCTTCGGAAATACGCCCCTCAAAGAAGATAGCACCAAGAAACTCTACGGGAATGTATTTTTTTTAATTTTCGTCATATATTTTTTTATTACACAATGTCCGATATAAAAATTATCTAATCTAATGACAATATTATAACATCGTATCCATAAGTGCCAATAAGATGTCTCAAAATAACAATCTAACAAAATAAATAAATAAGAACAAAGACAAGCTGAAATACCTATTCCAAATTATCAAGGTATCAAAAGTATTTAGAGTAAAATCAAATACGTCGGTATTTAAAATGATGAAAGCAATATTGACAGCTAGCTAAAGGTTTTGTAAGTTCCTCAAGAGTTTTTTAAATTTATTTTTGATTCATGGATCGATGGCGGACATATCACTCGCTGAACACATTATAATAATTTATCTACACACGTATCATAAGCCCTCTTTACTGCGTCCGCAAACCGCACGTTACGACCAGCATAATGATATACTACTTGGTAAAAAATCATTTCTTATATGAATATTGATACATTATGACCATAATGTATGTACGTTAGGGTGCCTCGTTGATGTATGGAGGTTTTTTTTTCTCAAGCTATCAAAAACATAGGGGTCTCAAAAGTTGCATATTTGTGCGTAGTTTAAAACTACATTTTTAGTTTTTGGATTTATAGGTACTTATAGCCCTCTACCAGGCCTGGAATTTTGAATATTTTGCGAATTATCGTACATCTTAAATATTTTATAATTATTTTATTTAGTACCTTATTGATTATTATTCCTCTAGTATTCAGGGTGTGAAAGACAAATAAAGCAACAATCATATCAAAAACTATATTAAACAAACTCTAAACACACAAATCTAAGCCTTGTATTGACCCTTAAAATTAAAAGTTGGCATTTTACTCCGAGACATTAATTTGGTCCGAATCAACCCATCTCTGGCCTTTGGTCCAGCGACTGCCATCGATGCCTCAGTCACTAACTTCACACATCTTTCCACAGCCTGGGTGTGACAGGGGAATGCTGGAATAGCTATATCATTGAGCCTTTCCTTTTCGACCATTTCCTTTAAAACTTTGTCAGATACATTATCCAAAATGGGCGGGGGTGTTATTTGTGATTCGGCCCAAATAATTATGTCAATGTAGTCAGCAGCTTGAAAATTCAGTTTTGGTAACTTGAAAACTCGAACAGAGTTACTTTTGACCCTGCGTGCCTCAATGATTCTTCTTAGACCTAGTTCTCTGATAGGACGTCTATTATCAAAGATCATTGCCAAAAGTAAATTTTCCGGGTGTGCAAAAAATGAATTTCTTTGTATGACAGGATCTATTATTAGAAGTATGTCGTCACACAAGTCCCTCGAATATTTTATGAGCTTGAAAACGTGGTGGGCTCCATTTTGTGCACAAGATTCTTTCTTTATACTGAACCAGACCGGCGCGTATACCTTCATGATATAGTCCACGATCATTTTCAAATTATTCGAAGGACCATGGGTTCCGACATATAGTCTTAATACACGATTGGCCGTCGTCAGCCATCGGGAATGCCCCATTTTTCCTGGTTGACGATGTGCTAGTTCAGAAGAACATGATCCAACTGAGATGGCTTGGCTTAACTCGTATAAATACTTTTGGTCGGTACTCAAAGAATTTATAACATCTGCCTGGAGTAGCTGTAGGTTTCCTACAACAGGCGTAAAATCGACAACTGGCAAGCTTTGACACTGTTCTAGAGATTTACCGATTGGTCCACTATACTCTCGTGGTCCAGTAGTGTTTCCATCCAGGCGGTTGAATAAATGCCTTAATGGCAATTCGTTTGCGTGAAGTTGGCACACAAACCACTGCAACGGTCTGTTAAGTTTTAATTCGATGTGCCGTATAGCACCACCTTTCCATCCCGTGTTTGTGACAGTGCCATCACAACCAATGCATATTATTTTATCCAACTTTAAATCAGTGCTTAAGCAAAAGTCCATTATGGAATCAGCTATGGCTTTTCCAGTTCCGGATTTCGGTGTGATGTGTCCCAAGTACAGTGAACCGGGTTCGCATATAAGCGAGATATGTTCTTTCACAGAAATAGTTCTGTGATACCTGTTATCTTTTTTTTAAATCTCCAGTGTCTTATCCTTTCTTCCGTCAAAGTTTATACCTTCGACATTGTGACACAATGTCTTTTCTTGCATGTCATGCCGGACTGTTTCTCTTGCTCGGCGAACTTTATTCTTATCAATAACGAGGCTTTTATCTTTACTCGTGACGAGCCCAAAGTCCTGGAGGACGGCCGTGGCGACAGCGGCTGCTGATCGGTCAGAGATGCCATACCGATCACACATTGTTGCAAGAACTGGAATTGGAATTTTGTTATTCTTACATCTCGAAAGTCCCGATGTTGAAGGCTCATTGCTCATAGGAGTTTCCTCGGATACTGGTGGTGGTATCGTTTTAATCAGCTGTCTTCTCGTTGGGGGTTCTGGCTGCACTGCAATTGATGTTTCAGTCTGCAGTGTTTGTTGGCGTTTAAGTATTCGGCTTGCTCTTTTTTGAAGTTTTCTCGTTTCAACTAAGTCGACCGTACCAATGATCATTTTTCGGTCCGTTCGTTGATCATTCAGGAAATCTTGCTCTTTAGGGGGTACTTTATTGGTTTGTGAGCAGCAGCATGAAGTTAACAATTTACACTTGCATGCGGCGATGTCGAACAAACCAGATGTGATCCTGTTTTGGAATGTTTGCACTCTAACATCAAAATTTGTATTTCTCTTTTTTTCTGGCCATCTTTTCAGCTTTAGGTACTCATTGTACTCTTTTGTTAGTAACTGAATAACTCTTAAGGTACTCACTGTCGGTATCGAAGCAGATTCCCATATCTTCTTCACATCTTTGCTCACAATAGCGAACACTTTGGAAATCGCCGGCTGCTTTGCAGTGCCTGCACTTAGTAGGGTATATCTTACATGCACTATGTATCTTAGCACTTGTAAATATGTTGGTAATACACTATTTTTGAGTTTTGATGGTGCTCCAAGAATGAAACAATCCACTTCACTGCGCCTAGTAACAGAATTCGAACTCATTATTTGTATTTTCAATCAAACAACTTTCGAGCCGAGCGCTGCAATAGTACTGAAGTTCGTCACTTAGAGAATGTTTATTTTAAGTCTACCTACGTGTAAATTGACTCCGAAAATTACAAGTACTGACAAACAATAATACTGTCAATGATTTGAGTATTAATTTGACACTTTTCGACCTATGAAATTAGTACTTAATCAAATGGAACTTAAGGCCAATATTAACAAAAAACTGAAACTTTGACCTCCGGTAGAGGGCTAAAAGTATTATTCAATATTTTTATTATTATTTTTTACGAGAACAATGTTTGCATACGGAACTTTTGAGACCCCTAACTTTTCCAAATTCGATAAAAAGTTCAAACGGGTCACCCTAATGTACGTGAGTGAGTGTGTGTATGTATGTATGGATGGCTGTTTTCCGTTGTCAGCTCTAGAGCCTAAACCACTGAACCGAATTGGATAAAATTTTGTATTGGTGGGTTATTTTGTAAATATTTAGGACTATTTTTTTGTTTTTGGATATCTTGATTATTTTAGGTACCTGTCATAAAAATCAAACACATTTATAGAGTTTATTCAAAAACGGGACTAATGATTTTTTTCAAACTTCTCGTCATATATAACTGTAACATGGCATACTCGGTTATTACCACAAAACTCTAAAAATGGTAGCTCCCATACAATATGCACACAGTGCCATATATCCCATACATTAGGCGGCTGGCGGAATAAGCTCATAGTGCGGGGCATGGTTAAAGTAGAAAGGAGTTGTTTTGTATGGTGGAGGGGTTTTTAGGGACATCATTCTGAACAACTTTTAGTATGGCGCCGACTTGATGAGAGCCACCATATACCTCAGTTGAGCGCTAGTCCCGCAATGGACTGAGATAAGAAAAATAAAGTTGCTCTGATCACGTCGGTTCCATAGTAAAAGTTGTTCAAAATAATGTCCCTAAGAACCACCTTTCGGCTTGCCATTCCCTTTCTGTTAGACCCTGTATACTTTATCTTAGAACTTCTTAAAACGTCTCCTAAACGTCTGCACACGAATATCCACAAACTATTATTTAAATAACAACACCGAAAGCATCATGCGAGAAAGTTAGTACAGGATGGCCTGCACAATTTATTCGACAGTCGTGCACTGCAGCCAACTTAACGGCGAAAAATTGAAAAGGAATGATCTTGAGTTACATAAGGGACGATTTTAAGGGATGGATTAGAGTCGATCCCTTGTCAAAGTGGACGGAAAATCGTTCCTTTTAGAACGATCTACCAATTACATACCCACTATTCGACGAACCGAATGGCCGAGTCGGCAGTAACCCTGCCTACGAAGCCAAGGGTCCCGGGTTCGAGTCCCGGTGGGGGCAAATATTTGTTTGATGAGAACGGATGTTTGTACCCTACTCATGGTTGTTTATCTATCTAAGTATAATATTTATCTATATAAGTATGTGTATCGTTGTCTAGGACCCAAGATACAGGGAATCCTAGTTTGGGGCTAGATCAATGAGTGTAAATAGTGCCCAAGGTATAATTATTATTATTAATAGGTATAATTATTTTTTTAAAGTGGGCATTGGGTCCGAATGTGGCAGCCGGATATTGCTTTTCCCTCATTTTATCCACAGTCGTGCATTGCAGCCAACTTAACGGCGAAGGTAAAAGCGAAAAGGAATTGCAGCTAACTTAACGGCGAAGGGAAAAGTGAAAAGGATCTTTAGTTACATACCTTGGTGAGTACACAAGCGTCGTTGAGCAAGTACCTTGACGGCACGTTGTCGGTACAGTCGAGCACAACGTCGTAACGCGACACAATGTCGAGCGCGTTCGAACTGTCCAACTGCACGTCGTATGGCGTCACCGTGATGTGGGGGTTGATTCTGCGGGTGAACAGGCAAAATATGAGTATAATACTCTTTAAAAAAACAATTAGTTAGTTAAAAAAAAAAAGGCTGAAACTTATACCCATTTGAACGTTTGTAAGCATATTGAACGTTTGTTCCGCCCAGAAAACCAAACTTGATAACTAGTTAGAGTAGCCGACAATGTAATACCTTGGAATAATAATACCTTGGACACTATTTACACACATTGATCTAGCCCCAAACTAGGATTCCCTGTATCTTGGGTACTAGACAACGATATATATACTTATATAGATAAATATTATACTTAGATAGATAAACAACCATGACTAGGGTACAAACATTCGTTCTCATCAAACAAACATTTGCCCCCACCGGGACTCGAACCCGGGACCCTTGGTTTCGTAGGCAGCGTCACTACCGACTCGGCCATTCGGGTCGTCAAAGTCAAGTTATCCAGGGGGGACCTATCTTCCGCGGAGAAAACCAGTTATAACGGCCCGAATGGCCGAGTCGGCATTGAACCTGCCTACGAAGCCAACCTGCCTACTTTGATAATTAGTTATCCACAAGGAATGTATCTTCCGCGGAGAAAACCAGTTATGGGAGTAGAATTGTTCTTCCATGTTTATAACCGACTTTGATAACTAGTTACCCACGGGGAATGTATCTTCCGCATAGAAAACTGGTTAACAATGTGAAAAAAGGTTTGTTTGTCGTTTGTGTATAAAGTCGCCAGTATTTAGGTACTAGTGGCCCTGTGCTTTTAATTGTTAAAAACCCGTATGTTTAATTTTTGTTGTTATAGCGGCAATACAAATACACCCTCTGTGAAAATTTCAGCTCTTCCTATTTCGGTTGATCCGGTAGAGCCCGGTGACAGACGGACAGACGGACGGACGGACAGAAGGACAGCGGAGGCTTAGTATTAGGGTCCCGTTTGTCACCCTTCGGGTACGGAACCCTAAAAACTAAAAGCATTTATTTGTCACGTTAAAACAAATTAAACGAGTCCAAACTCGAGGGGTTTACTAGTAGCCGTTGAAGAGTTCCACTATCCACCTTCAGGTCCCATCATCAGTTCAGCTCGCTACCCTCACTAATCCATCAACTACTCACCGAGACGATTGTAAAGAGCCCAAACTCGGTAGGATTGCGTTATTTTATTACAGAGTTCCTGTGACCACCATCCGGCTCCATCATCAGATCAGCTGGATGGTATCATAATATTGCATTGTCACCGAACTTACATAATTATTCCAAATTTTAGCTCAATCGATAATCGGGAAGTGGTACAAATTCAACTTGCAAGATTTGATTACATACATATTCATGAAAATAAGTACAGAGAATATAAATAAGATATTCATTCTAGTTCAAGACAGTACGTGTGGGACTGCCGCTCCATCCTCATATAGGCCTGTGCGACTCCACCCATGGCGGGTGCCGCGGATGCACATGCTGCTAGCCCTGATGATGGCGGTTTGCATTCTTGCCCGTAGCCAGCCCATTATTGAGGCAGGGGTCCGGTTCCAGCGGTCCGCCAGCGCTCGCATAATTACTTCCTAAGTTACAGATGCACTCATAGAAGCGTGTTAAAATAAAATAACATAAATGTAGCCCATAAGTGTCCAAATTCCAAAATCAAATTCCAAGCGGGTTGATGGAGGGGTTTTACAACCACTACCACGTAGCGATAGTAGCCGGGACCTACAGCTTAACGTGTCATCCGAAACAGTGAACGTCCGATTGGTACTCGTACATGGCCAGGATTCGAACCTACATCTCCTGTGTGAGAAGCAAGCATGAAACCTATTAGACCACAGAGTTCTAAACAATACTTTTTGTATTTTTTTAGGGATCCGTAGCTCAAAGGGATAAAGGATCTGCCTGTCTGTCTAGGTCTCTTTTCTCAGGGACGCGTGGAGGTATTTATTTATTTAGGTAAGCCTTACTGCTTTTAGTGTTTTATTGAAGTAACATTATTAAACAGTACGCCAATTATAAGGTACCTACTCAAGTGTAAAGTTAAATACAGCTTGTTAAAGATTGTACATGTAAATACATGTACATATGTATTTATATATATGTCACCGTAAGATAGTCAAAACCGTTATGACATACATAAAGTTATTGTTAGTGAGTTCCAGACAGGTATTTAAATTTTCATTTACTGTTATCCTAAACTGTTATTTGTTTCATAAGGTAGGAGGGGAAAAGGAATACGGTAAGTACGACAGGAGTTAAGGTACAAATATTTTACAGTCATTCTTGCGAGGTTATGAGCGACAGAACTTTTTTTAAATGTTACGTGATAGCAAGTTGAAATAATTGAAGGCAGCGATCCTTTCAAGCTATGAAAAAAAACATACTTCTAAGTCAAAGATTGATCAACAGACGTTTATGTCGCGAATTTGCCACATTCTCAGATAGTCGTAAGTGAATCAAGTGAAGTGAAAGATAGATCTTATAGCACTAGTAGAGTATAGGAAAAATTCGAAAACCCTAAATTTGTAGTTGCATCAATTAAAAAATCTGTCAAGTGTAGGTTCTGTACCATCGTACAACAAAAATTAACCACTTAAAATAATAAAACAAAAAGAGAATAATAAATGTCCGAACGTGGATTCGAGCCCAGAACCCTAAGATTGTGAAACAGGTATACTTCGCGCCACGAATTAAGAGCGCTGGGTGACGTTGGCGGGAACTACAGCGCATATGTACAGGTATTGAAAAGTGACTACTGCGCATTCAAGGCCACCGCTCATAACTCGCAGCGCGAGGATATCAAACTAATTGCGCCACCACAAGCGAAATCTACGAGCGATAACAGAAATACACATTCCGTTAAAATTTCAACTCTCTACCTATTACGGTACATTAGATACAGCCGGCTGACGGACGGGCTGACGGACGGGCGGACGGACAGCGGAGGCTTAGAAATAGGGTCCTCCTGTTTGGCATCCTGCGGGTACGGAGCCCTAAAAAAGGGTTTTTGTATGAAACCCTCGATGCGGAACCCTTCGTGGTGGTGTCCGACTCCCTTCTTCCAGTTCCTGTCCACTGCGGGGGTTTGCAGTCATCCGACGTGTTTTAATGACTCCGCCCCTGCGATGTATCAAATCATCATTTTTGCGCATTTGGTTTTTCGTCGGATACCCAATCTGTAGGGACTGGTATCGATACCAAGTTCAGAAAAAAATATTTTTGTTTTCTTTTTATTATTTTAAGTACTTGAGATTTCTCGTACGATCCTACGGAACCCGGCGTGTGCGACCCGACGCGCACTTGGCCATTTTGGTATATTCGAGAGAGATCCTCAACAATAATTCCTAATTGCACACCAATAATTAAAACAACAAGATTTACATTAAAACAGTACAAGGCAAGCAAGCAAGAGATCTCTTCCAGCAAAACAGTACAAGGCAAGCAAGCAAGAGATCTCTTCCAGCAAAACAGTACAAGGCAAGCAAGCAAGAGATCTCTTCCAGCAAAACAGTACAAGGCAAGCAAGCAAGAGATCTCTTCCAGCAAAACAGTACAAGGCAAGCAAGCAAGAGATCTCTTCCAGCAAAACAGTACAAGGCAAGCAAGCAAGAGATCTCTTCCAGCAAAACAGTACAAGGCAAGCAAGCAAGAGATCTCTTCCAGCAAAACAGTACAAGGCAAGCAAGCAAGAGATCTCTTCCAGCAAAACAGTACAAGGCAAGCAAGCAAGAGATCTCTTCCAGCAAAACAGTACAAGGCAAGCAAGCAAGAGATCTCTTCCAGCAAAACAGTACAAGGCAAGCAAGCAAGAGATCTCTTCCAGCAAAACAGTACAAGGCAAGCAAGCAAGAGATCTCTTCCAGCAAAACAGTACAAGGCAAGCAAGCAAGAGATCTCTTCCAGCAAAACAGTACAAGGCAAGCAAGCAAGAGATCTCTTCCAGCAAACCAAGTCACGATATTAAAGGTTGAAGGCTGAGCACGGGTAGACCTATGTGTGCAACAAGACCTAATTATAATTTTCCTGGTACCTTCTTACATACATAAATATTACAACTCAATAAACAAGCTATACCGGATATACGAGTCCTTCTACTTCCGTTTGTTTATGGCTAGTATTTCATTGCACATCAAAAATACTGCTTTTCACAGAAAAAAGGATCAACAAACACATTTTCATGTTTTAAACATTTTATGTTGTTCTTACATGTTCAGCCTAACACGAAGGATAAAGGGGGCTAAGCTTCACTCACCCCCTTTACCCTCCACCTAAGCTACCGCAGCATTTTGCCCTGATATTTAAACATTTTTTTTGTTTAAAAACTAAACATTTACATACAGGCACATACATTGCTTCTGGCCCCACGCTAGGATACCCTGTGTCGTGGGAACCAGAAACAGCAGCGTCACACACATATAAACATCCAAGACCTGGGTTTTTTTTTTGTGTACACCCAGCCAGCTGTGCAAATCAGTATTTTCGATGTGCAGTTTAATATTTCCCTTTATTTGTCACGATTGTTTAAATGTTCCACGTGATTTCCTGTTGTGCGGGTCTCATCACGTGACATTAGTGAAATTATTGTGGCAACAAACGAAAGAAGCCCTAACCCAAAAAACTTAACGCAACCCTCACCTACTGAGAGCCCGGGCTGCGGACTGCACCTTGCTCATGCCCTGGTCTTCTTCTGAGTGCAGAAGCTGTCTATGGATGTTCGTCACGTCCACCGTGTCATAGTCCACGAGGCCGATCTCGCCTGGAAAGTGGACATAAGCATATGGATTTCAATGGCAACGTAGTTATTTGTGTCTCAAGGCGACCTTGCCGGCCTACGAAGCCAAAGGTTCGAGTCCCGGTGGGGGTAAATATTTGTTTGATGAGAACGCATGTTTGTACCGTAGTCATGGTTGTTTATCTATCTAAGTATAATATTTATCTATTTAAGTATATGTATCGTTGTCTAGTACCCAAGATACAGGGAATCCTAGTTTGGGGCTAGATCAACGTGTGTAAATTGTGTCCAAGCTATTAATATTACTATTATTATTATTATAAGGCAGCAAAATGATGTATTTACGGCGATGGCGGTACATTTTATCCAGAGTGAAGCGAAGGATTCTAGGCTAGAATCCTGAGTGTAACGAAGGATTCAAGCGTTAACGCCCATGACCAAAATAATTTTGCTCCTGAGTGACACACCTTTTTTTATAATGGCGGATTGTAAAGGATTAGGGAAAGGTAAAAATAATCGAATCGAGTATTACAATGGTATCGGATATCAATATTCATTATATCTCAATAACAGTCATCGATGGTTTTGATTTCAGTAAAACATATAATTTATTGAGACATTTTTTTTAAATATTACGAAAAATTCATACATTTTCATATAACGCTGTTAAAGTTAAAACTTGAAATATGTTCGTTATTAATCGACTACGATGAGATTACAATCGATTATTTTATTAAGATCTGTGTTCAATTGGCACCTTGCGTAAATGCTACATGGTAATGAATAAATTAAAAAAGTAGCTTAAACAGAAAAGTAGCATTTTGCTCCCTCTCGTCGTGGAGCAAAACTTACTTTTCCGAATGAAAGGTGTGAAATAGTACATTTCCCACGAGTTACATTTACGAACCGAGAAGTTTACGGCACGAGCCGACCCACGTCTTCGGCGACGTGGGTCGGCTCGTGCCGTAGCGAGGTTCGTAAAAAGCCTTGAACGAGTTAGGAATAGAATTTATCCGCCTGAGAACCCAAAATCAAGCGGCGAAGATGCTATTTTGAGGTTAGAATGCGGAAAAATCTATTGTTTACCAATAAACGTTTTAATTCCCAAATATGCTAAACCTGATGGCCCCACGAACTTCGTACGAAGCGACCAACAACACAACTAGGCGCATGCCAGCTAAGCGTTCATTGGAATAACGGAACGGTGATTCGTACCAAATACTTAGTACAAACTTAATTCTAGGGACTCGTAAGCTTACGTATTGTAGGAGGGATACAGGCTCCGAAACCGCAGTCCTGTCATGCGCCCTATGGCTCACAGTTATATCTGTCACCGGAAGATGTCAAAACCGTTAGTTAATATACTAACGCGGTAGTTGATCAACTATCGACAGATAGTAAACCAGACCGACAGGGTTTAGAATTTACGTTTCTTTTGTTCTGACATGTCCACCTAACACGAAGATTATTCGGGGGCTTCGCTGCGCTCGCTCCCTCTAGTCTTCACCTCAGCTACCGCAGATTTGCCCTGGTATTTCGTTTGCAATTCAAGTATAAACCAGTTTACTTTTAACGATTTTAACTGTTAGTTGATCAACTAACGCGTCTTATAGTAAGTACGCTACAGTTTACTACCTGTCGATAGTTGACCAACTTACAAGAAAAGAAACGTTAGTTTATCAACTAACGGTTTTGACTATCTCACCGTGACATATCGATTGTATCGATAACTGTCATACAATACAACAAAGGGCTTTGTTTATAGTCCGTATACCACACGAGCTGATGCGTGGGGACCCGGACATAGCAGGGAGATCTGACTGCTGGGCATGGGTAACTCCATTTTTTTCCCCTCATGCGCCACAGAATAACTAACAGTACTACGGTGCGCCTAGTTGTGTTGGTCGCGTAGTACCGCCTAACAGTCAATGATGAGTGAGCTGTCAATGGCACCTATGCCCGCCGTTGCTCCCGCTAGATGGCGCTGGCGTGTGTGGAGCCAAAGAGTTTCATTCATCTGAGGTTAGGTTCAAAAACACGTCACTTGATCTTTCAAATACACTTGGCTAAATTGAGGTTAGCATGCCATATATTTTACGAAGAAGTAAATAGAATTGACAACTTTGACAGATAGACTGACTCGTAACTACACTAGCGCCATCTGCGATGAGTTTATGAGATTAGGTGCCATGTGGGTGCCATTGCGGAAAAAGGCGTCAAAAACATAATTTATTTTAAGCAAATCATTTTCTGTATCTTTTTTTTCCCGTGAATTTTTTCTGTTACGCTCGCGGTCTCTACAAATCCAACGACACCCCCATTGTTAAAATCCCTGAAGCTGTTTGGACTGTAGAGGTTTTTATTTTATTTTAAAAACCCCACATCTCCGCCATTTTGAAAAAAAATATTTTTAGTTTTTGAACTTTGTCTTGTATGTTCTTATTTAAAACAAGGAATTTTAAAGTCCAACTATAATATAATAATAATACCTTGGACACTATTTACACACATTGATCTAGCCCCAAACTAGGATTCCCTGTATCTTGGGTACTAGACAACGATACACATACTTATATAGATAAATATTAAGCTTAGATAGATAAGCAACCATGACTAGGCTACAAACATCCGTTCTCATCAAATATTTGCCCCCACCGGGACTCGGGGACCCTTGGCTTCGTAAGCAGGGTCACTGCCGACTCGGCCATTCGGGTCGTCAGAACTGCCTTTATATATAAGCGAAACTGAAACAATATTGAAATATTGAGCATGAAATCCAACTAATTTATTTTATTTTTATGTAGCCTGTTTTGCGTCCCTCTGCTGGGCAAAGGCCTCCCCTTTCTTGGACCACTTATTCCTGTCCTGTGCTGCCCCCGCCCAGTCTGGCAGGAGCTTGTCCAGGTCGTCCAGCCATCGACGTCTCGGCCTACCCCTACGCCGGTGTCCGTCGCTTGGCACCCATTCGTTGGCAAGCGACGGACCACTTCTGAGGGTGCATGCGGCAAACGTGTCCGGCCCAGCCCCATTTTAGGGTAGCGGTCTTTCCACCGACGTCAGCAATGCCAGTGATGGAGCGCGTTCCTAACGTGATCCGTCAGTCTAACACCAGCATTTTTTGACAGCTTAAGGCCCAGTTCTAGCTGTTGCGGTGAGGGGCGCCGCATTCGCCCGTCGTCTTCTGGCGGGGTAGCGGAACTGGCGGGGTAGCGGGCGGCGCGGAATAGCGTCGGGCCGCACGGATACTTTAAAAATTAGGTGTTTTTTCGAATTTACTGAAAAACGGAAATAAGCTAAACGATAAAATTTAAGGATTAATACGGAGCTCTAAAAGAGGAAAATTTAGGTATAAAAATTATGAGAAAAATCAGTTATTTTATATTAAAAGTATTGAATCTCCTTTTAAATAGAGACTATGTTCAGGATTTTTTACGATCGAGCCAAATTAATCCAATCGCGTAACGACATAGTATTTAAACTAGATTATCTCTTTGTGAATAACATATATTTTTTTTGAGAACTATGAATTTATTGGAAATAATTTTATATTTTTTTGCCAATGCTCTCTTCAGTGGTTTTGTGTGATCTTGGGCCTTAACGCGTGTTCAACGGCAACATAACGATATCGTCACGCGTGGCTTGTGCTTGTGTGTTTGTGAGAAGATGTGTGCTCGTGAGATTGTGCTGACGAGTTACGATGCGGGACAAAAATTTAAGCATATTACTTTTTGAATGACGGAAATCCATCAATAAATAACAAATTTAGAAAAGTTTTTGCTTAGGGTGTTTCAAAACGCGCCGGTACTTATCATTTAACTTCTGCATTGCCTGCGTACTAGTAGCTTACACCCACTCCCGGACCATTCCAGGAGGTGCTTTGCACGGACCTAGGAATGAGCCGCGCCAGTTCATCCGACTAGGTGTCAAGCCGTGTAGCCGCTCGCCCCTAGCAACTTGGCTCGAACACACCCGCAGTTAAGCGACTAAACTAGCGTCATCGACCAAGACAACAACACGACCCTTTTATTTAGTACATTCAAATAGTTTTTAATGTTAGTTCAAAATGCTTCGCTCCATCGCTAATATTATAAATCTGAAAGTAGCGATGTTTGGATGTTTGAGTGTTTGTGCCTCAATCATGCTAAAACGGCTGAACGGATTGGAAGGAAATTTAGCAAAGAGATAGTTTAAGAGCTAGGTTAACACATAACATACTTTTTATCCGACAGCACCAGAAGGAGGGTAACGTTATCTATCTCGGTAAATGACACTTCCCACGAACACGCAGATGAAGTTGCGGGCATCAGGTAGTGATAAATAAATCTTAACTAAATATTAAATCTTTTCCCATATGAAGTGGCAGAGATGCAGTTGTGCTTAAGATGCTAAGGCCCGGATGTACAGCCCACCAATCAAAGTTTAACGGACAATCAAAGTGACTGCCATTGTCTCTTGCTCACAAAATTATGGAACAGTTTATCTACGGGTCAACTGCAACACATTTCTGAATCTTGATAATGACAGGCATTGAGTGTGAGTGAGTGAGTAAGCGATATTGAGATAGCCGGAGCTGAGGCAGGATGAGACGGGGCAGGAAGAGGCCGGCCACTGTGTACAGATTCTGAGACGTGGGTACATTCCATATAGACATCTGTGGGTCAGTACAGAATCTGTACCGAAACGAGTTGGTCTAAAAAGCTCATTTAGCTCCAGGCGCTTGGTAAAGACTCTTTACAGGTGTGCTTGGTTCAGATTCTGTACTGAAACGAGTCAGTCTGCAAAGCTCTTATTTAGCTACAGGCGCTTGGTAAAGACTGTAACACAGATTCTGTGCAGAAACGCAGGTGCGCTCGGTACTGGATCTGTACTGAAATGAGTCAGTCTGAAAGCTCTCATTTAGCGACAGGCGCTTGGTAAAGACTCTGTGATAGTTCTGTACCGCACTGATAATATACTGACCCCGTGAGAAAGTCGCCTCATGGGAAAAATCGTGAGGAACCCTGCAAACTTTATAGCTATAGAGATGAGCTATCCCCCTGTCGCACAAAATGCAGTAATTAATCACTGGGTAAATTGCCGCCCGATACGGGAAAAGGCGTCATGCTGTGTTGTTGTTGCAGTCTGTACAATCTTGAGTCTTACCAACACCAGCGCCAGCGAGGTACGACGAGGCTGGACATCCCAGCCCCCCGGCCCCGACCACCAGAACCTTCGCAGCACATATGCGAGCCTGACCGGCAACACCAATGTCTGATAGCAGGATCTGTCGACTGTACCTGAAGATAAGGAATGAGGTTTAAGGTTTTGGGGTAGTGCCAGAGAAGATTTATGAAATTAAACAAACTGTCACCCCTTCTCTCATGAGATGGCAGAAGCAAAGCTGTGGCAGCATTTACTTAGTCATTCAATACTATATTTTATATTATAGGGAGGACTAGCCTATTACCTCGGTTACCCAGATATGAAGTAGATTAGTAATCAAAAATTAAGCAAACATAGTGTTAAACCTTTTCTGATATGAGACAATAGAGGCACTATTAGTCTAAGATTCGGTACTGGTGAGAATCTACCCACAGGTTCAAATCCCAGATGAAAACATACACACAATAATTTACATGTTTGTGACGTTGGTGTTACTGGTTCCCACAACACAGGGTATCCTAGTGATGGGCTAGAAGCAATGTATGGATGCCTGTATGTGTTATGTTATAAAATCCTGTTACCTTTCAATAGCCCATCTTGGTAGTTTATCCCCGACTGTTGCTTTAGCACAATCATTTTGGAGGGTGTATTGCTGGTAGCCATCTGTCGTCAAAGAACCAACTTGCGGTTGCTGCAAAACAAACTATATTCATAATATGTATGTATAATGAAAACTTTCCTGTTTTTGTTAGTTGTTTTCCAGAAGTTAGTCTTTTTTGTTGATGGTTGGATTAGAAGAAGTACAAGAGAATAAGCACAGATAATTTAAATTAAACTTACCGAAATCAACTTTTTCTTGAGTTCGTACAATTCATTCTCTTTTTCGTGTAAATTCTTGCGTATAGCGACAACCTCTTGTTCCAGGCGATTAATATTATCCATGACTATATATGTCTCCCTTCAAGTCCCTTCATAGGACCTGGATACTACATCAGCAAACTAACGAAAATTGAAGAGAATTGAGAAGGTTCCGCAGTCCGGACTATCCGCACGCACAGCACAGTTTTTATCTAAGGGCACAATAG
This sequence comes from Argyresthia goedartella, assembly GCA_949825045.1. NCBI lineage: Eukaryota > Metazoa > Arthropoda > Insecta > Lepidoptera > Argyresthiidae > Argyresthia > Argyresthia goedartella. The sequence goes on from OX463832.1 coordinate 24,456,164, forward strand.
CAATAGTAGTACTCAATGTACTCTGTGGTAGGTGGTATACTCCCCTACTCTACTCTGTGACAGCAGTACATACAGCTAAGAAATGATTTGACCAACAATCGGTAAAAATATCAGAAGAACTTAGTACGTAAATTCAACGTTGGCTTCCATCAGTGTACTAAAGTGTCAAAATTTAATTTTCAAAGTTTTCATATTTGGGGGTTGGCAACTGTCAAAGTGGCGCTAGTATCGGTTGGTTCCCCTAACGTCAAAGTCGCGCTTCAGTGTTACCAGTACAGTGTGTTCAATCGCCAGTCATGTGCGCATTAGTAAAAAACCCCTGCCAAAAAGACAAAAAAGTTGTAATTAGTAGTAGTAATTACATGAGATTATATCATATACCTACTCGAAAAATTACTTTTGTTGTGTAGTAAATAGATTCCGATAACCAATTATCACAGAAAAAATCCAGAAATTAGTCGATCGTTGAAAGTGGCAACTGGATAAAGGTACCAAATGCACGTGGCGCCACCTATGATTAGCTTTCACCGGCCAACCCCACCTACTATGTATTTACTGTGTCTGGATTCCTTCGTCGTGCTTAACAATAGCATTTTTAAAGAATTCGACAGTGTTAATTTAACACATACTATATACACAAGCAATATCCTACCAAACGTGACCGTAAAAGTGTTCACCAAACACCGACCAGGAACTGCTAACAGTACAATTTATACCTAGGTTATAATTTACAATGGAAGAATTAGAGCCGTCTGAACTTGGAACTCAACTGTATTGGGAAGAGGCTTATAAGAAGGAGATTGCCAATTTCGAGCAGAGCGGTGATCCAGGCGAAGTCTGGTTTGGAGAAGACAGTGCTGTTAGAGTCGTCAACTGGATATGCAAATGCGGCTTACCTAAGGATACAGCTGTCATTGATTTAGGTAAAGGTAGGTTCGAGGCTCTGCCTTCCAAGCGGGTTCGGTCAGAGTGTCGATAAGGGGGCGGAAGCGGGGAGGACGAAAAAAGACCCTGGTCTTAGATGTTTATAATTATGTAGTCCCTGTTTCTGGCTCTTACGAAATGAGGTTTCTTGTGGGGCCAGAAGTAATGTATACGCCGGCATATAAATGAGTATAGTAGTACTTAGTGCAGTCTGATACATATGCTATGTGTTTTTCGATAATAGACAACTTCATCTGAAGCTTCATGCCACTGGCCTGGATCTGATTTGAAGCATATGAGGTTCAAAACTCATGCCATTTTAATAAAATTTAAAACCTATACCTCCAGCGGTTAAGAATTGTGATATTAGAGATAAGCCTGACTTCTAACTATAATATAACAAAACATTTACCTACAGGCACACACATTGCACATTAGGATAATCTGTGTCATGGGAACCAGATACAGCGATGTCACAAACATGTAAAGATACAAGACCTAGGGGTTTTTTTCTCTCTCAGCCAGGATTCAAACCCGGGACCTCTCTCATGGGAAGCACAGCCTCAATCTCTGCACCACAGAGGTTGTAAATGTTTGTTCTCTCTTCTTCAGAATGTGATAGTATCCTTAACCCAACTACTAGTAGAGTTTTCAAAAAAACTTTATTGGCATTACAAGTAGGGTTTCACTGAATATTAAAGTTTTTGAAATTCCTCTGAACTGTTTGTTGTTTGAAACTGTCCTCAATTTTGGCCTATGTGCTCAAGAATGGTACTGCTCAAAATATTATTTTTCGATACACAATGTTTTGATACATTTTTTGCATTGCCAGCATGCTTTTTTGTGGCAAATAACGCATCTTAGCTGGCAGGGAAGTTCTTTGGGGAAATGTCCAACACCATCTTAATTTTTACTCGGCACCATAGAGGAATCAGCGCCTTTTATCTGTTCTGTCAGTGCCACCAGTCCTCAGATAAAATCTGCAAATTATCTTCATCCCCTCTTCTTCATCCAGGAGAATACTTGGGTCTGGAACAATGGCCACCAAATCATAACAGACATCAGGGACCTTCATCACTCAGGATTTGATTTATCGCCTCTCGGAGTCCTTGGCGCTCACTGACAATGCTGAAGGTCCTTTTAGCCATGCCAAAACTGAACCAATGAAAAATGAAAACACATGATTTTCTAACAAAATAATAAATTTAATAGGATTTTACCTTCGGTCAGTCACCAGTCTGCTCAAAGTTAAATAAAAAGCCACTAAAATACTGCACTTAATAATATTTTTTGTAATCTTAACAGTATCTAATGCAAACCAAAGTTATTTTCTGTGCCGAATGAGTTCTCATAGATTCTATGAGAACTCATTCGGCATAGAAGATTGCTAAAAAACAAAGTTGAGTGTACTCTCAAATGGGGCCAGCGGGCTTAAATGGGTTAACCCATGTGGTGTGAGATTGAGATCCGCAAATGTATAGGAAACATCCCGGTCAGATTGCCGATAAGGGGGCGGAACCAGCCCCTTCCCTTATCTACTCTCCAACCAACATCCCTTTGAGCAGTGTAAATTAAAATGAAATATTTGTCAAATATGGCAACTACAGATGATTGCCTTCAGCAGTAGAGTAAAAGGCTTGGAATAAGCTTGGTTACTAACTTTATTATCACAAAGACTTAGCTTAAATACTAATTGATAGGAACTGTTACCACTAGATAAATCCCTTACCTGTAATGGCTGACATAACACGGAGATCAAACTCAAATAATAAGTGTGTATGTGAAGCATTACATAGCATAATGAGTTAAAAATAAACAATAAACCTTAAATAAATCAAAGTAAAAGAATGACGGCCTCTGTGGCGCAGCGGTTGTGGCTCTGCCTACCATGCGAGAGGTCCCGGGTTCGATCCCCGGCTGGGGGTAATGAAAAAAAAAAAAAAAAAACAATCCCCAGGTCTTGGATGTTTATATGTGTGTGACGTCGCTGTTTCTGGTTACCACGACACAGGGTATCCTAGTGTGGGGCCAGAAGCAATGTATGTGCCTGTATATAAATGTTTATGTTTATGTTTATATAATAACTTGAGGTTAGGCAGGGTTTACAACATAAATCCCCCTCTTCCGGAAGAAAGATTTTATTCTGTTGTTAAATGTTAAATATACTGTTGTCCATGAGGACCAAAATGATCTTCTTTATTGGTCCCTCAATGCTGAGGATTGTGACCGCATGCTCTCCTCCATTGCTGACGGTTCTGCGTAGTATGGTACGCGTTGTGTAGAGTACCCCCTCTCGCCTCTCTAATCTGGTGCGACCATCTAATTGGAACACGTCCTCTGGCGCGTTTGCCTTCCACTTGACCCATTATGATGAGCTTCTCCAGTTGTTGCCTAGATGAGCGCATAATGTGACTGAAGAAGGTTATGGTTCTTTCCCGGCAAATTGTCGAGAGCTGTTTTGTGATCTTCAGTTCACTCAGAATGGACACGTTAGTTCTCATGGCGGTCCACGGAATTCTCAGTAGCCTTCTCCAGCACCTTGATAGCGTCGTTTTTGCTGCGTTCCTGGCTCTTCAGGCACCAGGTTTCTGCACCGTACATGAAGATCGAGAATACAGGGGTCCGGACAGGTCGAACCTTCGTTATACGGCGAATACTCCTGGTTGAAATCTTCTCTAGATTAACCATCGCGCTTTTGGCCATGCCAATACGTCTGCTCGGCTCTCTAGAACAAATGCAATCGCTACTCAGCAACGACCAGATACACAAACTCATCAAAACTCCGAGGGACGCCATGATCGACTCTCGATGGCCGCCGAATTCGTTGAGCATCTCCTTCTTTATCTTGCTGGTAATCGCTGCAGATAGGGCTCCGGGGTTCTGGGCCCAGTTGTTCTGGGTCATTGTGACCTGCTGTTTGGTGCTGTAGCCAGCCGCCCATGATGATCTTCCGAGTAGGTGAGCTTGGCGAAACCAGGTAGAGAATGATTTTCTGCGGCAACCAAACCTCACGCCATGCACGTTATTAAAGTTGAAAATATTATAATATTTCATAAATGGATACATGCTCAGCACTCGCAGTTTGTAGTTTTGTAATTTAACTTTGTTTCCTAATATTTCAGGTTGCGGCAATGGCTACACTCTAATAGAACTGGCAAGAGAAGGTTTTGTCAACCTTCTCGGGATAGACTACTGTGCTGAAGCAATCACACTGGCTGAGAAAGTTTCAAAAAATGAATTCCCTTTCATAAATTATAAGGTAAAGTTACTAAACTTGAGGCGACTTGCAGCACACTTTTGTCAGCCGCTAAATATAGTTTAAACACAACTTAAGTAAGTACAACACGGTTAAGTTACGTAGTCGCAAGGCAAGTACATTAATTGTCAGTGAAGCGAGTGAGGGAACAGATGAACATACATACATAAAAACTACATACACACGTTAATACACAATGACATACATTCACACCGATCAAAAACATAACCCTGCTTGTGGCTGTGCCGTGGTTGGGTAAATAAAGAGTAGTTCAGAATTTCTTGCTGAACAGAGTTGGTCGGTCAACACCTGGACCTGGCTATAAGGCACTGCGATTGTAAACCTTATGCCATAGTAATAAAATTTAAAACCTATAACGGCAGAATGTCGGCCAGTGGACGCCGCTAGGCAACCAGGGGTTAATGCCTCTTTCCAAAAAAAAAAAAAAAAAACACCCCGGCACAATAAATGAAGTCTTAGGTTTGGCTTTGGTTTCAGTTTGAGTTTGACTAGTTGAGAGTTTACTGTGAAGGTGGGTCCAGACATGAGATATAAGATATAAGATGTTGATTCATAAATTTCATTACATGTCAATAACAGGTACAATACAATACAATACAATTGTATTAATAATAAAATAGCAACAACAAAGTGGATTGTCACATTAAAAAAACTACACAATGTCAAAAGTAAAAATAAAATAATGATGTCAATTAATGAAGTTCAAATGTCAAATTATAATATCAAAATCATAGATTTTATTTAATATCTATGTCAAAACAAGTACCTACAGGTATCTAGCAAGTTATACGCTTTGCGGCGTAATGAAGTCATTATAGCTATAGAACGTTTGCTCGACAAGCCAGCGTTTTAGTCTAGATTTAAACATATCGATGTTTGGGGCGGAGGTAATGTTCTACGGCAGTTTATTGTAGACAATTGGTCCTGCGACCTGAGTTTGTTTTGCGGCCTTCATCAATGAGTGGGCTACAGGGACGAGTTTGTTGGCGGCCGCGTTGCGTGTGCTGTATCTGTGGACGTCCGCGTGCGTTCGGAACGAGTTGAGGTTTTCCCTCGCGTACACCGCGATCTGGAAGATCAGTATGGATGGTAGCGTCATGATACCGAGCGCCTTGAAGTGCGGTCTGGCGTGCGTATCCCGCGGCACTCGTGCTATTATCCTTACGGCCCTTTTTTGCATGTTGTCCGTAATGTACCTCCGTTTCGTATTAGCATCGCGATCCAAGAACGCTTGTTTGGACGCCTGTATAAGACAATAGAGGAAATCTCTAGCATACAAAAGCCACTAAATATGTCAATGTTAAATATTACTCATCAAAACATCCAGGGGCTACCTGGCAAAGAGCTTGTAATAGAATTATTTCTTAAACATTCTGACATCAATGTTATTTGTGTTACAGAACAACGGTTAAAGGAAAAAATGATGTCTTTTAACATAAATAATTACAAAATTGCCAGTTGTTACAATAGAAAGACTGCTGATAGAGGTGGTTGTTTAATCTTAGTAAAAAATATCATCAAGGTGAAACTAAGGAAAGATATTCTTGCACTTACTGTAGAAAGACAAATAGAGGTATCCTGTGTTGAGTTAGATAGCCATATTATTGTTTGTGTCTACAGGCCACCGAGGGATGAAAAAGGCCATGGCAATTTCGCAATATTTGAAAAAATTATGGAGGAAGGCGTCACTAAACTATGTAATTACAGAAAAAAGTTAATTATTTGTGGCGATCTTTATGTAGATTAGCTTGTAGATACAACAATGAAACAACGTTATGAACTTATAAACTTTATTCAAATCATTTAATTTATGTCATGTATTTCTAGAGCCGACTAGAATTACACTTACTAGATTGACTTGAGATGTTACGAAAAACTTAGATATAAATTTGCCAGTTCGGGAACCCAAAGAAAATCTACTCAGACTTCTTCAACATTATTCACAAAGAATTCAATAAAGTTTTTAAATTAAAGAAAATCAGTGACAGTGACAGTGACAACCGTTAACCTAAATTTAATGACTGGGCAACGTTTGGAATTTGTAAAAGTAGAGTTATCTTGTATGACCTTTATGAAAAAAAAACCTATAACTTTAATCGAAAATTTCATGACTGTTAAAAAATATTCCAAAACTTTCAAGTTGGTTTGTAGAACTGAAAAAACTTTACACATTAATAGAAAAATACTAAATTCAAATAAAAGAATGAAAACAGTTACAAATAACAAACCGTGAAACTGGCAAAGTTATACCAAGGGACAATGATTTAAGCCTAAAGATAGGTGATGATGTTGTTAAATCCAACCATGAAGTTGCTCAAGCTTTCGAATCATTCTTCACCTATGTACCCTTACTCACAACAGATCGTCTGAATTCATCTTCATATGAAGCAGAGTCTTTATTAAATAACAACAGTAATGTATATTTAAAATTTCATCATGTATATCCCCAGGATATGGTCAAAACGTTTAGATTACTTAACTTAAAAAATACTGAAGACCTGTGGAGTATATCAGTAAAAGTCATTGGTTTAGTAATTCTAGTTATAAGTATATTCAATAAATGTGTTGATAATAGAGCTTTCCCAGACCTCATGAAACACAGTAAACTGACACCCCTGTTCAAGTCGGGAGAGAAGGGTGATCCTTCAAATTTTAGACCAATATCTGTTCTTCCAGCACTAAGTAAATTATTTTAAAGATTATACTCAATCAAATGCTCTGGCACTTAAACCGTACAAAATAAGTCCACGCCAAACAATACGGTTTCACTAGGGGTAAATCGACTACGGATACACGTATTACCCTTATATCTCATATTTATTCTGGGAGGCCGCACAGGATGCTATCGGACTTTTTTGCGATCTGTCGAAGGCATTTGATTGTTTTGGTCATAATACGCTATTAATGAAATTAAATCATTGCGGAGTTAGAAATAGAGCGTTGGGTCTTCTAAGATCATACTTAAGCAATATAATTCAAAAGGCAGAAGTCAATGGCGTTGAATCTGATGGATCGGGTGTAAAAATTGGCGTTCCACAAGGTTCTAAATTAGGCCATTTCTTATTCCTGATATACATTAACGATCTGCCTTTCATGGTGGAGAAATTGACTGGCATAATGTTGTTTGCTGATGATACTTCAATAGTATTCAAAATTGAATGACAAAAAGAAAATTTTGATGATGTTAATGGTATTTAACCTTAAATTGGTTCACAGTTAATAATGTATTGTTAAACGCTGATAAAACCAAGTGTATCAAATTCTCACTTCCAAATATTAGGCAAGTTGAGACCAGTTTAGTGTTAGACAGCAACACGTTAGAATTATTAAATGATGCGAAGTTTTTTGGAAAAACCATTGACAGCAAATTGCAGCGGGGACCCCACATAGATAAATTAGCCGGTAAATTAAGTTCTGCGGCTCACGCTGTTAGGAACATCAGACAGAAAACGGATGTGGCTACATCTAGGCTAGTATATTTTAGTTACTTTCATAGTGTCATGTCCTATGGTATCTTGTTGTGGGGGAGAGCAGCGGATATTTAAACTATTTTTATTTTACAGAAAAGAGCTATTCGAGCAATTTATAATTTAAAACGCACAGATTCCTTAAGAACGCTTTTTAAAGAAATTGACATACTAACATTAGCTAGTCAATTTATTTTCGAAAATATAATGTATGTACAGATGTAGTGAATAATCCTTTCCTTTCGTATTTTCTCGGAAATGTTCGTTTTTGTCTTACTACTTCACCGCACTCAGTACCCATCGAGACAACGTAGGGAACGGTCGCATTGCAAGAGGAAGTATCTATATAGAGTAGTTAATACCACAGAACTATTTTGTTGATATTTATGTTAGATTTTGTGATAAACTTCATGGACCCGTGTATTAATGCAGGCCACCTATATTTATTTATTTTTGACTTTACATTTCACTCTTGTCTGTCATTTTTGTAAATAATAAACATTGATTTTATTCGATCCACATTAACAATTTATAACAGACATGCCGAAAGCACTAAGAAAAGGGAAACGTTTAGATCGGCAAGCCTGCGAAGTTATTTTCAATATTTATTTATATTTCTTAACTGAAAATGATAAATTCAAACATACCAACTATACTGCTTACTTTTGTAAAGTCCAAAAACGAGTTTCGGAGGCCAGTGGAATTTCTCAACGAACAGTAAATAAAATATTGCAAAAAGAATACATAAATCAATCCACCTCCAATAGTCCGAAGTCGGCAAAGTTGGGTAGACCAATTAATTATTTTGTCTAGGTCTTGACGATATTGACTACAACGTTATACGCCGATTAGTGTATAATTTCCATTTGATATACAAACAAGTACCTACAATTAAAGCCCTGAAGTCCAAGTTATCCGAAGCCATAAATTTTAAAGGATGTGACTTTACGCTAAGAAAAATTCTTAGAAAAATGGGATTTCGGTATAAAAAAGTCGAAAACAACAGAAAATTACTTATCGAGAAAGATGATGTTCGTTTAAAAAGAGTAAAGTTTTTAGCCGCGATAAAAAAGTACAGATTGCAAGGGAGAGAGATTGTTTATATGGATGAAACATACATCCATACCTCACATTTGGCAGGTAAAAGCTGGGCTGACTCGTCAGAAAACGGAGTGAAACAGTTAATTTCTAAAGTACAACGTCTTATAATAGTGCACGCTGGTAGTAGAAAGGGGTTTATACCTGGGGCATTATTAATGTATCAGTCTACTGATAAAACAGGTGACTATCACAACGCGATGAACAATGAAAACTATGAAAAATGGCTTCGTAATCGACTCATTCCAAACTTAGCTCCACATTCGGTACTAGTAGTAGATAATGCTGCATATCATAATAAGTACGTAGAAAAACCTCCTAATTCAAATACCAGGAAGCAAGACATGATTGATTGGCTATCCAAACATAACGTTCCGATTGATCCGTCATTAACCCGTCAAACGTTTAGCGTACAGCCGTATGTACGGCAAATTTTTAACGGCTTAAGTGCTTAACTTTACTTATGTTCCTGAATAAATGATTCTTTATCTTTATCTTTATCTAACAAAACTTGAAATATATGAAATTATTTGCAAGTACAAACAATACTCTATAGATAAACTTATGAACGAATATGGACACAGCGTACTAAGATTGCCACCATATCATCCTGATTTCAATCCGATTGAAAACATATGGTCTCAAATAAAGGGATACGTATCCAAAAGAAACATCAGTATGAATATGACTACTGTGAAACAATTGGTACAGGAAAAGGTTAATATGATTGGTTCCGATGTTTGGGCCAAAGTATGTGACCACGCCATCAAATGCGAAAACGAGTACCGAAAACACGAACCTGAGTTGTAAAATTATATGGCTAGTTTTGTAATCACTCTGACGATGATACACCAGAAAATAGTTCTGATTCTGACTGTGATATGGAAGTTGGAAGTATTGTTTCGCATCACACTGTCCACCCCGCTCCTCCTCCTCTTATCCCGCTGTCATAATCGAAGTCGTTCATCCAATCAGAAAATCATATTTATTTATATTAATTTCTCTGCTGGTTTGTTTTGTTTTATGTTGAGGTGTCTTTTTTGTTATGTCATAGTATTTTTAATTAATTACAAAAATGTATTGTTATAAAAAAGGTCTGCAAAATCCTACTGTAGTTTTGACTTATAGTTAGACTTTTGGGGTTCCAATCCTTATAGAATCATTAGATCATCCCAACCGGAATTTGGTTTTTATCAGTGCGTTTTATTGAAATAAAACGTCCTCAGTAACTAGTTATATTTTTGTTTACCTAACGAAATCTTTATATGATAGAATCGTGGTGGTATTAACATCTCAGTGTATTAACATCTCATACGTCAAACGGGAAATTTGACATTTGACATTGATAAATAAAGTATGTGATTTATTTGATACCTACACGTAATTTAATAATACAGTAATTCATAGACACATCGGCACCATTCGGGTGTTATCGTTGTTCCGAGTTTTGCCGTTAGGAAAGGATTATTCACTACATCTGTACGCAAGAACCTTATAACATTTTCCAAACTTAGCGATAACTATAATGTTAACCTAAGAAACAATCACTGACTAATTGCGCCCCGGTTTAGGTTAGCAATTATTTCAAGGGTCAGTGCATTCTCTACTACAACAAGATATCTCTGGAGATCTTGAAATTGCCTTTTGAGCAACTTTAGAACCATGTTAAAGCGACTTTGTGGAAAAAGGTATATTACAATGTTTAAGATTACTTAAATGACGGGACTGTATAGGCTTAATCTGGCTCAACACCGACCTTGCTGTTAATAATTTTGTAATTATTTATTCCTGCTTATTACCATATTGACACATATAATAATTCATATTGTAATATTTGTATTAGTTAAGCACAAGCAATTTTTAAAAGAGATCTAAAAGTCAATCTGTGGTAGTTTCTACGCCCTTCTCTCCCACAGTGGTCCAATTTAGAGAATTGCCAAAAAATGACGATAGCTAAGTACATGTAAATATCTACAGTAATAAAGAGATTTGATTGATTGATTGATTGATTAAATAGTTTTTTTTGTCGATGCAGTTATTGTAAATTTTTGAAATTGGCGGAGATGTGGGGGTTTTAAAAGTTCAAAAAAACCGCTACAGTGCAAACACCTTGACGGATTTTAACAAATGAGGTGTCGTTGGGTTTGTAGAGACCGTGAAAGTAACAGGCTATTTAATTTTAGTGACAAGTCAAAATTGTGCGGTCAATTTCATACTCCATGTACGTAACCAGGTGCATTCATAAGTTTGTATATATTATTAAAAGAAAGCGTCACTCGCGAGGTCTACTGCTCACAGAGCCACTACTGTAAATGCACTTATTTAGTTAATAAAGAATCACTGTACTGCGACAACTTCATCTTATTAATCTCTACATCCCGGCTCCTACTCCCACTTAGACCAAGACATCACATTAGTAACAATCAACAATAAACAAACAACAATAAATAATAAAACATAGCTAAGAACGATCGCAGGGAAGTCTTCTACCATTTACCGGTCCCGGGTTCGATCACCGGCCGCGGATACAGAAAAAAAAAATATGTCTTGGATGTTTACGTGTGTGACGTTACTGTTTCTGATCCCACGACACAGGGTATCCTAGTGTAGGGCCAGAAGCAATGTATGTGCCTATACGTAAATGTTTATGTTTTATGTATATTTACAGAAAACCACAACAAAATCCGTCCACCCATTGGAGCACTAGAGTGCCGGGGGTAAAAAAGCATGAATAGTAAGTTTGTATCTCAATGCCTTCGTGTGGCTTTCAGGTATTTGATATAACAAACGACAAAGCAGACACATTAGGCAGTAAGTTCGGATTAGTTCATGACAAAGGCACGTACGACGCGATCAGCATGAACCCGGACAACGCAAAAGAGCAACGCGAAGTATACATACAACAAGTGGTTGATATGCTAGAGGATAATGGTAAGTTTAACCTGGCTCTCCCCTAGACAATGTTACATCACTGGTTTTACCTGGATCACCCTAGACAATGTTACATCTCTAGTTTTACCTGGATCCCCCTAGACAATGTTACATCACTAGTTTTACCTGGATCCCCCTAGACAATGTTAAATCACTAGTTTTACCTGGATCCCCCTAGACAATGTTACATCTCTAGTTTTACCTGGATCCCCATAGACAATGTTACATCACTAGTTTTACCTAGATCCCCCTAGACAAAGTTACATCACTAGTTTTACCTGGCCCCCCTTGACAAAGATACATCGCTAGTTTTACCTGGACCCACTAGACAAAGTTACATCACTAGTTTAACCTGGACCCCCCTAGACAAAGTCACACTCTAGTTTTACCTGGCCCCCCTTGACAAAGATACATCGCTAGTTTTACCTGGATCCCCCTAGACATTGATACTTCACTAGTTTAACCTGGATCCCCCTTGACAAAGTTACATCACTAGTTTAACCTGGACCCCCCTAGACAATGTTACATCACTAGTTTAACCTGGATCCCCCTAGATAAAGTTACATCACTAGTTTTACCTGGCCCCCCTTGACAAAGATACATCGCTAGTTTAACCTGGACCCCCCTAGACAATGTTACATCACTAGTTTTACCTGGATCCCCCTATACAATGATATATCACTAGTTTAACCTGGATCCCCCTAGATAAAGTTACATCACTAGTTTTACCTGGCCCCCCTTGACAAAGTTACATCACTAGTTTAACCTGGACCCCCCTAGACAATGTTACATCACTAGTTTAACCTGGATCCCCTAGATAAAGTTACATCACTAGTTTAACCTGGACCCCCCTAGACAAAGTCACACACTAGTTTTACCTGGACCCCCTAGACAAAGTCACACACTAGTTTTACCTGGCCCCCCTTGACAAAGATACATCGCTAGTTTTACCTGGACCCCCCTAGACAAAGTTACATCTTTGCAGTCTTCACAAAATGCGGTGGCCAAAACTAAATTCAACCTTATTACGTCAGTGACACGGACACTGCCATCGGGCCCTTTATTTTGTGAAGACTGTAGTTTTACCTGGAACCCCCTAGACAAAGTTACATCACTAGTTTTACCTATACTTAGACGAGTATACGCTCGACAACACAAAATGTATGCGATTTGACATGTGCGGTGAAGCCACGTGATCAAGTTCGTTGTCAAATGTCAACTCACATTCAATTTGTGCGGTCGTAAAGCATGCTCTGTCCTATAAAGTGGAACCCTTCCTAAGGTGGGAACTCTCGGTGATTTGAACTGATGAAAATGGACTGACGACAAAAACTGACCGTGAGTGTGAAATCTTGTATTGAAATTTTTAACTTACGGCAAACCACGGATTTTCCGGGCGCACCGCAATCCCCTAGCTTCAAATGTGCGTGTGGTGTGAGTGCCGGATAACGATAAACTATATGCTAACTTTATTTATAGGATAGCTTTTATTATGAAACAACACCTACAACGCCATCTGTTGTATTTAGAAAAAACGTACTCTGAAAGGTCCCATTATATTATTCCGAACATATGTACTAGGTATCTGGGCACGGCAGCGCCACCGCCAAGGCCAGCAAGTGAAGCGCAAGGGTACTACCCACCTTTTCTAGAAGCGCTTCGTCGATTTTTTGAACCCTCACAACTTAGGTTTGGATTATAGCAGTTGAACAAAATTTTCCGGATATGATGTCAGTAGTGGGCTTAATATACCTAGAAAGATTCAATAGCAAAGCTTTTATTCTTTAGATTTAATTGATATCTTAAATACCCCGATTTCTTCACTGACTCACTCACTGATGATCATCAAAATTCTTAGGTCCTTCCTCAAGTCCTAGAAAGCTGAAATTTGGTATGAAAGCTAGTATTAGTACACAAACAACAAAAAAATCTAAAACTTGGAAAGTATAGCCCCAACCCTCTTAAACTAGGGGATGGAAGTCTCATACAGAGACTTCCGCAAATTTTGATGCTAGCCCAGGCAACATTTACCTTCTGAATAACGTCTGAATAAAAGCTGTCCGCGGCGCTCTAAGCAAACGAAATGTCTGAGTAAGTTCTGGGACAGCGCCTACTCAGACGTTATTCAGACAATTTGGGCACAAAAATGTGGCCTTAGTTCTGAATAGAAGCTGAGTAAAATCTGAATAGCAGCAATGTAGATGTCCACTATCTGAATAACTTCTGAATAAAAGTGGTTTTCGGTGTTAGACAGACGTTATTCAGACATTATTCAGACAATGACTGTCATCACTATGCTACTCCGCAAACTTAGACAGACACGCACACGCGTGTTGATTTGATATCGTTTCCTGTGAGTGATTGTTTATTGTTCCAACGAGTGCCAACGAGCTCCAAACAGATTATTCTTGGTAAGTATGTATGTTTATTGTATTTACATTTTGAGATCATTGTACAAGTAAAATATTAGTGCGCGTGGAAGTTTATCGTGAACATGAGTAACTTACTTCGATTTATGTCATGCGCCGCTTGAATTATGAAGGATTATGATTGTAAACATAATATTATACTCTAATGAAGCTCGCGTGACATAAATGTCTATCAACCCAAGTGCTGTTTTTTGTACACGAAAAGTATGACGTAGGTATGAAAGTACATAATAATGTTTTTTTGTGATTTCATGCGTTTTGTCATCAAATAAATCTTACAATAAAGCATAGAAATAATATAGTATTTGTTAAAAATGGCGATACTTTCCAGTCTGATTAAGCGATACCTTCACGCCAGTTATACAGCTTAGTTCTTAATAAAAGTCACGTGTGTACACTTATTCAGCTATTAGCTGGGAAAGACTATTCTGACAGCACATATTGCTGTGTACTATTTGAGTAGAGTATCACAGATTCCACAGTAACCAGCTTATTAGGGTTCCATCTTAGAAGTCAAAACAAAAACGTAAAACACGAACACTTACATACAGGCACATACATTGCTTCTGGCCCCAAACTAGGATACCTTGTGTCGTGGGAACCAGAAACTGCGATATCACAAACAAGTTTACAAACAAACCCAAGACCTGGGTTTTTATAAACTTGTTTGTGAATATGTATGTAGGCATATTTATTTTTTCTATCAACGTATGTAAGATATTTACGTCTACCTTTATTTACAGGACAATGCCGTTTAAAATTGTTTCAACGCGTCGCAAGGGTAAAACGGAACTGTGCATAGTACCCTCTAGTTGGGAAACTAATAGTAAGCTGCGATGGCCAAAGCATAACGCGGAGGTGTTAAGCAAAAATGACATAGTTGTACCTGGGGAAGATGGCTGGCTAACCATGGACTGTAAATTAAAGAGGACGTTTTTAAACAACTATAATGAAGCGGAAGATGAATTGGCAAAAATGCTTCATAAAACGGATACTGATGATACGGACGTGGAAATCTCAAGACAGCACCGTCAACGTTTGAATAATTCTATTGAGATGGAGAGTCCAGATTATAACTCTATAGTTGAAACACTGGTACGTACTTATTACAAAACCTCTACATACAAACATAATTACAGTACTACATGGATGTTTTGGCACTTAGATGACATTGACAGGGTGGCGCTTCTGCGCTATTGATTGATTGATTGGATCAACCAAGTGACACTTCCAAGAAGGCCGCGTTAGTTTCGATATGGCCAAGTGCCAAAACATCCATGTAGGTAGCACTGTACTACCTACTAAATTATCCTAAACTTCCATTAACAAATTATTTCTTGTTCAGCATAATGGTTTGATAAAACAAACATTTAGTGTTAGAAAATCATGAATTAACTGTAATAAACTTCAGAATAAACTAAATAATGCAACTTGTAACAAAAACGAGGGAGTTATGCTCGCCTTTCTTATGTATAAAAATTGTTCTAGCATAGAAAACATTAATGTATAGTGGCAACACCACGTTGTCCTATGACATGTTCATTCCATGCTTGACCGGTAGATGGCGCTACCCGGACAGGTATGAAGGCATGGCATTGGATGGTTCAGTGAATAGTTTGTTGTCAAGCTGTATTCATGTAGTTTGACGCGAATTGTCTGTGGTTCGTGAAAATCTAGCTTCGTGCGTGCATCTTATCAATTTGCGATTGAATTATACAGGTAAAACGATGCAGCCCTATCAAGTTTGGACTCATTTGATTTGTCTAATGATCAAGACTTTGGTCTCGGACGGATGAGGCCCAAGGTTTAATGATGGAGTTCATCAATAGGCCCGTCCAGATAGAGCAAGGCATGTAGGTGAGGCATGTGGGTGTGGTCCAGACTGCGCGCATGTAGGTGAGACAGCGTCTGGACGTGTTGTGACGTGCCTCACGCGTATGCGGATTTGGCGATGCTCAAGGGCGCCTCAGCAGATTTGCTGCTCTGCTGGACGACACCCACATGCCTTGCTGCCTCGCTCTATCTGGACGAGCCTATTGAATAATTTATAGAATATAAAAAATATGTGGATAAAACTATTTTTTTTTATAGTTTAGATAAACTAAAAAAACACGCTTTAAATAAATAACTAATAAGTAAAAAAAATATTCTTATTATTATTAATTAATGGCATAGGTCCAGTTGGAAACTGTCCTAATATTTTGTTTACTTTAAACCAAAAGAACTACAAAAGCACTTACTTGTTTTGCAGATTAATCCAGGAACTACAATGGCGAGCCCCACGCCTACTCAAGCAGCAGGAAATACTTTGATATCTGACGAGGGCATCATTTATCAAATAGTCACCACCGATGATGGTTCTAGTAATGTAGATACTAGAAACCAGTCATATTTACAGCCGAACAGTGGGATAGAGCAAGTTCTCGAACAAGTCAAAAACTTATATGCGATTCAGAGTATTGTCATAAATAATCAGGAAACTATTATTGAATAAAATAAAGACAAAAAACAGCACTTGGGTTGATAGACATTTATGTCACGCGAGCTTCATTAGAGTATAATATTATGTTTACAATCATAATCCTTCATAATTCAAGCGGCGCATGACATAAATCGAAGTAAGTTACTCATGTTCACGATAAACTTCCACGCGCACTAATATTTTACTTGTACAATGATCTCAAAATGTAAATACAATAAACATACATACTTACCAAGAATAATCTGTTTGGAGCTCGTTGGCACTCGTTGGAACAATAAACAATCACTCACAGGAAACGATATCAAATCAACACGCGTGTGCGTGTCTGTCTAAGTTTGCGGAGTAGCATAGTGATGACAGTCATAGCAGCTATCTAGTCCAGAGGCATTTGCAAATCTTCAAGAAAAATATATCATTTTATGTTCAAAGCAAATAGGAAGCGGCCCATCAAGCAGTTACAGGCTGCTGGATGCCTTATTTGATAAAAAATTCTTAAGCAAATGTTCCTGGACTGGAGGCAGTAGGAATAATATTGAAGTAAAAGTAGGTTTTAAAGCATATAAAAACATACTAAATTTTTTCTTCTGCCTGATCAATGGATGGGACAGCACATTTACTGTACAGGACAACGAAAAATTTTTTAAAACTGTTTTGAGAAACGCGACTAAGAGAATGGCAATAAGGGACATGCGAGTGTCGAGCCAAAAGAAGCGAGTGAAGAAAAGTAATGCTGACCAGATCAATACATACAATAATGAAGAACAGCCACAAGAAGAAGATTCTCTGTGTTAGAATGGTAGTAGTAGGTAACTTAAAGTATTTTTGTACCTACCATGTGTCATTGTTCAAGACTGATTGTTAATTAGAAGGTTTCAAACTAAGCATTTATACACGGTTACTTTTTATCACCTAGGATGTTTTGGGGATTGATTGTACCCATGATTATGAACAACTTTCCTCAAGAAACATATGGTCGAAAATGAAAAAAAATATTGGGTCCAACATAGTAACACGAAAACAGCTGATATATGTAGGTAAATGTACTTAGGAAAAATTTTTTTTTTTATTTGCGACCATATGTTTCTTGGGGAAAGTTATTCATAATATGATGGGTACTACCAATCCCCAAAATATCCGTGGTGATAAAAAAATAAACGTTTTTACTAATTATTTTGAAGATTTTATCGCGTTATGTTTATATTGCTGATTTTAGCGTAAACGTTTAGTATCAATGTACCTTATGCCATTGTTCATGACTGATTCTTATTTAGAAGGTTTCAAACCAAGCATTTATATTCATATTTTGAGAATTTTATCCCGTTATGTTTGTAATGTTTAATGTTTAGTGTAAACTGGCCTGTCCAAGTAGACCGCTCGTTATACGCGCGTCACCATGATGCCATAGTTGTGGTCATGGCGTGCGCGTACTAATTTGGTCTAACTAAACATATGGTCGAAAATGAAAATAAAAATGGGTCCCACATAGTAACACGAAAACAGCTGATATAGGTAAATGTACTTAGGATTTTTTTTATTTTTTATTTGCGACCATATGTTTCTTGGGGAAAGTTATTCATAATATGATGGGTACTACCAATCCCCAAAATATCCGTGGTGATAAAAAAATAACCGTTTTTACTAATTATTTTGAAGATTTTATCGCGTTATGTTTATATTGCTGATTTTTTAGCGTAAACGCTTAGTATCAATGTACCTTATGCCATTGTTCATGACTGATTCTTATTTAGAAGGTTTCAAACCAAGCATTTATATTCATATTTTGAGAATTATATCGCGTGTTATTTGTAACGTTGATTGTTGAGAGGACTTGAACCCAAGTCGACCTGAATAAATATTTCTTAGTACACACGACAAAGAAGATCGGTTTGCAGGGCACACAAACACCAGTCTTTGTGTGCGTAACGTTGCCAATAGCTACGATTAGCAATGCACACTAACACAGTATTCGTGTTAATGTCGCGTCTGTGTGCGTTTTTCTGATCCCATACATTCATTGATTATGACGCAAGTTTTCACAGCTTTATGCAAAGTAGTCGATAGCCTAGTGGATTAGGTGCTAGAATTACGATATGTAGATAAAGGTTCGATCCCTCAAAGGAAATTATTTTTTAGAAGCTACGAGTATTATTAAATTCACATAGCATCGAATATAAATTGATTACAATTGTTTAACCAAACTAGAGTTCGAAGAGTTGTAAACTTGCCCGGTAAAAAGGCCATAGTCTACCTTCTTTATTTAAAATGTAACAGCTACCCTCTTTAAAATTGTTTTGCGTCTGCGCGCTCTCAGCATTAGTTGTATTGCATTTCGTTCCTTGTAAATTGTGATTGAGATTTGTTATCTATCATGGAAAGTCATCTATCCACTTTTAAAAAGGCGGAAATCATTGTTTTGTATGAACAAAACATTTCAATTAGCGAGATAGCACGACGTTTAATGATATCGGTGAGTTATGCATATAAAAAATAAATTTGAAGGTTTTTTATAAATTATGATTATAATTATACCTTGTGTTACTACTTCATTGTATTTTTTTCTTATTTTACAGAGAAGAACAGTGCAACTGTGGGTTCATAGGTATGCAGATTCTGGACATGTTGAAAGTCGTCGACCAGGCCCACAGCCTGTAGCCTACACAGCTGCATCTGATCGCCATCGCGACATCATTGCAGCGCATAACAGCAATCCGTTTGCCAGCACCCGGTCTACGGCGACACTTCATAATGTAACACTACAAACAGTTCGCAATCACTTACGAGCTGATGGTTTAAGATGTCGGAGACCAGCGAAGAAGATTATGATGTCTAATGAGCATCGTGAAGACAGAGTGCGGTTTGCCCGTGAATATTTGGACTTTGATTGGTGTAATAATGTTGTTGTTTTTAGTGATGAAAAGACTTTTAGATCAGACAAGGATGGGCGTAAAATACTGTGGAGAAGAAATAATGAACGATATAGTTTAGCAAACATTCTACCGTGCAGGTGTAGTGGCCGTATTACTTTGGGATATTGGGGATGGATGTCGTCGATGGGCCCCGGTGAATTAGTGCAAGTGAGTGCTCGCAACACTGCTCAAGGATACTTGGATATTTTACAGAACGTCATGTTACCAACCGTACGAACTGTATATCCGGATGAGCATATATACTTTGTCCATGACAATTGCGCTGTGCATCGCGCCCATATTGTGCAAGAATGGTTTAACAAGCAAGAATCCTTGACAGTTATTGACTGGCCTTCTAAAAGCCCTGATTTAAACCCCATCGAAAATCTATGGGGACATATGGTGCTCAATTGGGATCCATCGAATGTGAGATCTAGGTCTAATTTAGATGAAGTTGTTACTTCAACCTGGGAGATAATGCGAGGCACTGACATGTGTTGGAATATGGTCACTGGCATGAGAAGTAGACTACAACAAATAATAGTAAGAGAAGGAGCTCCACTAAGATATTAAATAAAACATAACCATTAATATGTGAAAGCTTTGTGTTATCATAAGATAAGGTGATTTATATGTCTATGATGTTATTGCTACTTCAGGTTAGAAGTTATCACATAATTTCTAATTGCTTAGCATGTTGATTCATAGCTTATATATCATCAACTGCGACATCTGTCCTTGTCTGACTAAAACTAAAATAAGTAAATTAAGTGTAGTTTATTATAACAAACTAGTAATAAATTATTATTAGGACGAAATATAATTTTGTTTTATTATGAAAAAAATAAGGCTGGTTTCACCACATGCTGATAAAGCCTATCTGTCAAATAACGCCATACAAAAATCTAAGTTTAACTGGCAGATAGGCTTCATCAGCAGTGGTGAAACCGGCCCTTAATCTAGAATAAATATTTGGTCTGATCAATAATAATTAAAAAAAAGTATCTAAAAAAAAACATCACCATGCTTTTTCCCTCCTTGATAGAGGATCGAACTCAATACCTCAAAGTCATTAGTCTGGCATCTAACCCGTTGGGCTATCGTCCACTCTGTAGGAAGCGGTAAAAACTAGTCTTATATTCAACGAAGACACATAGTGATTGTATGCTCAGACAGTATTATAATATCTGTGACTGTGCTGTGACGACCAATGTAACGCACACACATTCAAGTCAGCGATTCGTGTCGCAACGTTACGCACACAAAGAGTGGCATTTGTGTGCCCTGCAAACCGAACTTCTTTGCCGATTGTACTAGAACAGTATTTTAACTAACGTTACATCTTACTGAAAACAACCTATTCATAAATCTACCACCCCGGGGGAAATGAAAGGTCCGCGACGAGTCTGGCGGCGCGGGGGCACAGAAGAGATAAGGGAACTCTGTTAACACTTCCGCGCGGTCGTTGGCGGAGGTATCCGCACTTTTTGGAATTTAATTAACATTATAACTACCTATATTGCATAAAAACTATGCAAGGGAACATGAAAATATATTTTTTAGTCATCAGCGATACGTAAACTGTCGATCCTGAGTCGGGCGTAACTTACATGCTGTACCTATATTAATAATATTTAGTCCATTAGATTTCCCACCGAGAGTCACGGGCTTTTACTCGGATAAGAGTTAGGTTGAACCATAAGTATAAAACCATTATGATTGACCTTCTAAATTAAAAGAACAGAAATTTGATGGCAGAAAAAAAAAATTACACATATAAATAATATTTATTATTTTTACCTTATTTTATAATGTATGAATCAAAGGAATACAATAAATATTTCCACTGTATATCGTACATGCAAATTTAAACTGAACATCGGAAAACTTAATTGCAACGATGTTGCGATTATTATAAGGGTAAGTGGTTCTGTACATTCTTATTTCCGAACGAAGAGTTGAGTTTTTTAATTCCACATGAATGTCTGAGTCCGAGTCATCTTCACTTGATGCAGAACCATTATAATATCCACTTACGGAACCCTCTTCTACAGATGGGTTTGAACGGACTTCACGCGTTACTTCCGAAGTACTCGAGGAACTTGGTTTTACGATTGTTTCATCAGCGATGACCACCTCATTATCAATTTCCCAGTTCACAATAGACTTTTTCATTTTTTTATACTCCCGTAAACATTTTCTGCGGATCCCACCCGTTCTTTTCCTATTTTTCCACTTCATTTTATCCATTTTCATCTAACCAAGTCCAACGCTTTTTAACCAGCCAATTGCTGTATAATAATAAAACTATCCTATATTTTATTTACATTACCCAGCACAACGCTGATTTAATTAACTATGATAACCATTAAAACAGTAGCTGAATAAATGTGAAATAGTGTACTATAATTCAGATTGTAGCTTCGGACAACCACCCTTAGTCAGCTATAAGCTAATTTTACAGCTTAATGTCGGTTGTAAGTCCCCTTATACAGCTTTAAAAATTCTGTAGTGCATAAAGCTTAATAACGACTGAATAAGGGTCCTTAAATTGCTGTTATTAAGCTTTAAGAATAAACATGATCTTTTATCAGACATTACCAAGCTTATTGCTGAATACAGATATACCATTGCTTTATACAGATTTAGACTGACTCCAGAGCTATTACTCAGACAATATACATATTTAAGCTGAGCATTGTGCCACAGTCGGATCTTTATTTTGCTTGGATGTTGCCTGGGAGAGGTCTGAAAATGTATACAGGGACTCTTTGTTATAAATAATTAAATACCAATTTCAGGATTTCAAGTAAATCATCCCCCACCGTTTAACCTCTCAAAAACCCAGGGTAGTTGGGTCGGGTCGCGACACCTTATGCCATGGTTAAAAAATTTAAAACCTATAGCGGAAAAGTGGCGTGGGGCCGGTGGTATTCAAGAGGTTAAATTAGGAGATGGAAGTTTGTATACGTTTTCCCACATAATCAGAATTTCATGCTAGTGATCTGAATATTATACAAGTACACAGACTTCTTGTTAAAGTATATTACAAATAAGAAAATACATGTTTCAGGCTTTAAAAAAACATCACCATCACCCCAAAAAAGAAAGACAAAATTAACAAAATAAAAAATATGGTCATCAACTTACAAAAAGAAGTTCACTTCTTTTTGTAAGTTGCTTTCAAGCCAAACCAAAAACATTTTCATGTAAAATGTTGCCAAGACGAGACCATATGGCTGGCACTGTCAAAAAGTTATGATCTCATGTAGAGCCAAGCTTTTATCTCTACTCGCCCTAACTTTACAACCCCTACAACTTAGTCAAAATATGTGGCTTGGCCGTTTCGCTACTGTTACATGGGAGTAAGGTGGAAAATTTTGTCACTGTCCATTACTTCTCTGTTATACAATAGTTATTTTAGTAAAAATGAATGTGGTAAAATGAAATAGATATGCTTATTCGTACCTACAAGAACTATACTCGTTACTACAAGAACGGATTATATGAATAAATCTTGTTACTGCAAGAAGGGATTGAATGATTGAAAAATGAATGAAATATTATAGTAAAAATTTACGTTGTAAAAGAAAAGTAATGAATAGGTCAAATGACGCCCATGTAAGGATGTGGTATATGCGTGGAATAAGACGAGTATCGGCTTCAAAGTACAGTCGTATAATGTCTCTAGATTCATACAATACCGGGCTATATATAGATGTAATTAGGGTTCGGGTGTGCATACACTACACCTTCCCCCTTTTTTTGAAAGAAAAAATATACTATATCTTATTTTTTATGATATTTAAAACAATTTAGAATACAAAATATAAAAACAATAATCTGATAACTCATTTCTGTAAAAATAACAATAAAATAAATCATCTGTGTAAAAATAACAATTTAAAATTCAAAATCTGTGTAATATGTAAATATAACAATTCAATATACAACAACCATTTTTTTATTATATTCCCGATACAATTTTAAAACACTTTCAAAACAAAATATTACCATTTATATAAATTCACACTGTAATCGATTAAAAAATATATGTGTTAAAAAAAACGATATAATGTTCTTATTAAATTCGTAAAATAGTTAATGATTACATAGTTAATATCTGTTCCAAATTTATTTTTAATACATAGAATTTTTAAAAAAAAATTATAACATTATTCCACTACAATTACAAAATTACACATGTTTCATACCTTCTGTATCTCTTTTTCTTTTCTTCGTTTATGTATTTATTTATTCAACTCTTATTCCATTAATCACAAACTACTTTATTTTTCATTTCCATAATACCTTCTCAAAACTCACATCAAAATATTTATCAATATAAAACTTCTTTCCAAAACTAACCAAAATATACTCGCTTTTCTCATACAATCGCTATCAATCAAAGTCTCTATTTTATTTCTTCTACTTCATATAGGTACTTTTTAGGGGTATCCGGATCCCATTTTATTTCACATTATAGTGAGTGCACTTTTATAGGTACTTTTATTATTTATTTATTTATAGACGTCTTTCATAAGGTACTTTTTTTTTATTTCCACAATACTACCATTATCTGGCTCCAGGTCTACCTGCCTGAACCTGCTCCTACTCGAGAGCTTATAAGGTCATCGATATCCCACGTTCTCACAAAGGAAGCTCGTTCACGTCATGATCGAAGAGGAAGGATTCGTGCCTTGTACCTTGTACCTGTACCTTTGAGACTTTGATGATTATACTATAACATATCGGACTCGCCAATAGTTACGTACCATACTAAAAACATAACTTATACTCAATCAATACGAATCCTTCGAATTTTAAGATATTCTGTAAAGATTGGATGATCAGTCCAACTTTTCTCGAAAGCTTACCAAACGAAGTGTTCCCAACTCACTCACTCTGTGGCCTAGAGTAACATATCCTGCACATTCCATACCATCTCTCAAATTCATACTTTTTAATCCTAACGACAACCATAACCAACATTCCCAAATCCAAACAAAAATACAACTTTTCTCTATGTGCTTAATACGTAATCACATAACTCAAAACTTCAAGTCTCCATAACAACATTCAACTTTTTATTTCATTTCATTTTCATACTTTTCAACACTCACTATCAAACAAACATTTTCTCACTTTAAAATGAAGTATCCGAATCCTTAGTGACCATATCCGCTGGTCAGACTTTAATCTATTAATAAACTCGAATGCAATCTTTAAAATAAAAGTAACTAAGTGCAATTTCTAAACAAACTTTTGTAATAACCCATCGGTAGTGGTTCCGTCGTTTGTAATATATTTTAAAATCTTTGCTGAACTACTTTTTCATACTAAGTATATCTTACACATAGGAACAAAACCTGAAATTCATACATTCTCAAACTTTTATTCAAATTCATGCAATGGGTTCCATACTTCATCTCTCTGCGGTACCCTAAACTTGTTAACAATCATGCATCACCTTATAAGTATCTTCCATATTAGTCAACTGAAACTAAACCTTTCATTCTACATAAGTCGCACTGCGGTAACTTGAACTACTAATTATTATAATAACAATTCTGTTTCTCTGTAATCAAAACATGTGTCAAGTTCTAATCTAATTTGGATTCCTCTGCAGTGTTGCATGTCCATATTTGGATCGCCTGCGAACACTGTATTGTATTACTATAATTTTAAGATAAACTGGAACTGTAACCAAGTCAAATGAACAAATGAATCATTTATGTACTTGATTGTACATTTGGAGTAAATCGGAATTAAGATGCAATAAGTTTATAAAATAGTACTGGGTATATTAATGACTTTAAAACAACAAAACTTGTATCTTCTTACAAATTAACCACATTCTACCCATATTTCCAATCAAAATCATCATCTTAAAAAAAAATATATTACTACTTATCAAAATCATCTAAAATAACTCATGCCTAACTAATTTAATTTACTTTTCTTTCGGCCTTCATAATTATCTCCATTCCTAAAAAATATATCAACCATCATTCATACTTCTCTTGCTGACAGTACCTACTGTAACTTTTCATTATGCCATTCTTCGACATACTCTTTTACTTTATGCTCTCTTCATTTGAAAAATAATTATATTGATATTGATTCGAATCGTCAACCCTTTTACAATGTAAAAATCTTCCCAACACGTAATTAATACTACTAAACAAATAATAAAATTCACTTACATTTTATAGGATTAAATAGATACCATTGTCCAAAACACACATCACAGACATCGTCGCACGTGTCGTTCTTGTTCAGAGTCAGCTCATCCTGGGACCCGTACATCTCCCAGCTGCTCCTCACTTGACCCGTACGGTTACGCCCGGCGCCCTGCAATCCACATCACTGGCTTGAAAAAACGCCCGGCACCCGGCAGCAAGTCTTCTTTATTTATTTTTCTCTCTTGTTTATGGTATCTTCTAAAATAAATGTCTGTCTTCCATATTTATCCATCTTCCATGATTATCTTCTCTATTTTTTCTTCTTTAATTATTTCAATTATATTCTTTCTTCTTTAATATCTTCTCTTTTATCTTCTTTGTCTTTCTCTGGCTGCAAACTTGTCTTCACGTTCTTCGTAATTATTCTCTTCTCCAGGATTTTCTAATTATTAAAAGTATTTATTTATTTGATGCACTGCCATTCGGCACAGCACTACCTCGCGAGAGGTAGGCTGGCCTGGCTAGGTCGCCATGTAAGGATGTGGTATATGCGTGGAATAAGACGAGTATCGGCTTCAAAGTACAGTCGTATAATGTCTCTAGATTCATACAATACCGGGCTATATATAGATGTAATTAGGGTTCGGGTGTGCATACACTACATATGACGGTAGCGAAACAGCCAACCCACATATTTTTACTAAGGTGTAGAGTTTGTTTGGTTATTCTGTGCTTATGGGCAGCCTACTGGGATGATTTGCGTTGAAACAATAAATGTTATTATTTCTTAAACTACGCAATTATTTCAAAATATTTATACACTAATATGAACTATAAATTGTTGTCAACATTGCAAAACTGGAGAAATCATACCATTATCTTTTTCCAAAGTGTGTGGACTGAGTGAAAGCAAATCATACAAAAAGTAAGCACCCTAGAAGGATTAATTTTATTTTACAAATTGCTATAGAATACCGCATGATCCTTGACGTGCAAAGACATTTTGATTTGTTAATACATCGTGGCTGTTTGAGTGTTCATGTAAGCGTGAGGAATGAGTGCCCCTGAATTTTATTTGATTTAAAAAATATATGAAATGGAGCTTTGTACAATTTTGAGCATATCTATAGATAGGTCTTTACTAAATACCTACATATCTATATCTCAGATAAACTGCTTTTCCAAGACAATGATAGGTAGATTGGGAGAACTGAGTGGCAAGTCCTTCGGTTATGTATCTTCGGTTTTATTGCTTCATTGTACAAATTCTGAGAATAATTTTACAATTGATTTAGTACTTCTACTAATTGCTGGTATATAGTTTATCCTTATTCCGGCACTTGTGTCTCACATCACATGCACCCAGCTTCAGTCTGTTTTCATCAGGCCAAAACTACCGCGAGTCCGTCCATTTATATCGGTCGGAATTTCGAAGCGATGGCGGCTGGACGTGCAGTAACTATGAAATATTTAGGTTTGTCCATTGAGTTACAATGTAATAAAGGTGCTTTCTGTTCTATTCTATTCATTCTCAAATAGTTAGTGTTACTTAAATAACAAATTAATATGAGATATATATCTCTTTCTACAAGACTGAACCAGAAGGAGCGAAATGATTGAGTCTTTGTAGGTATGTATGTTTGTTTTTATGTGTGACCATTTCGTTAGCACACACAGCCCAAACAAAATATCAATATTTTTAACAATTTTCTTGGCCCATTTGTTTGGGTTGTCTGGTGATTAAATGATAACAATAGTAGAATAAGTAGCGTTAGCATTATTTAAACTGACGCGGTGAGAACTTGGATTGCCCGATATTTAGTAACGCACGTCTGCACGCGGCCTCGTCGATCGAGAAATGAAAGCCAGTTTGACGCCAGTGTGTGGAGAAATATTTTTGGCTTGATCCAATTGTCGTCAGTCCAGTTTAATTAGTGCACTGTAACCTGAACCACTGTATCTACACATTTCATAGTTACTGCACGTCCAGCCGCCATCTGAAGCTCTGACTGATGAAAACGGACTGATGCACTCACGGCGAGTTTTGTTCTGATAAAAATGGACGCCGGGAAAATCCTTGGTTAGTCGTCACTTAACAAGATTTCACACTTACGGTCAGTTTCTGTCGTCAGTCCAATTTCATCAGTTCAAATCACCGTGAGTGTAGCTTAACATAGGTCCGGAACTCCGGATAGACGATAACTCAAAGTCTATCTATAAAGACTATCAAAGACAAGCTTTCACTCTCTCGCTCTGGAGATGATAGCGCCACCACCCACGCGACAGTCGCGCGCGACACGTCACGTCTACTGTTGGGGTCGGCTACTTTTGAGCGGCACTCAATCTGAGCAGCAGTCTGCTCAATCGGGCAATAGCTTAAAATGTTCCCATCTTGTTCGCAGGTAAGTTCGTGATCACATCATGTAACTGGACAGAATCGGAGCTAGCACAACAGTTCACCCCCAGACTGAGGCCCGAGATGGTGCTGCCTTCACCCCAGTTCAAGTTTGGCGGGAAAGTGGGCAGCGTAGTGTCATCTGTTGTTTTTGTTAAATAAATTTTATTGTAAAATATGGTTGTTTGCTTTGTTTTGGCAATCAGCTTGTCCCTCGCCCTTGGGTGGCGAGGTGCCCAATAACTTAAACACCTGCTCTAAGAGTTGTCTGCTACATCAGACTGCAGATCACTCATCACACTTTAATACCGTTATGCCTACGTATAAGCTGAATGATTAAATACCTGTGACAGGTGGCCAAAAAAAGTAATTCAAGGCAAGGAGGATAAAATTTGGATTCGACCCCATTTGAACGAAACTTTTTGGTTAGGCTTCATAATGCATAATTTCGTTTTTGCACTCAAAGCATTTAAAATAAATGGTCAAGTGCGAGTCGGATTTGCGCACCAAGGGTTCCGTACACACTTGTAGAGAGCTATTATGTACGTATGTCATTTATATAGAAAAAGTTCGTCCATCACTGCAAACCATTTTTTCGGCTGGCAACCCCAGACCGAATAGCTGACGTTGTAAACAGCTCTGTAGTTTTTATTTCAATTAAATTAGTCAAAATTGCTTTTCTGCACGAGTAAACTTAATTTAAGTGGTAATTAGTGATTAAATAATGTGTAGATAAGAAACAGCTGTGCAAACATACAAGCTTTGGAAAAAACAAGACCGATTGTACCGGCCGATTGAACTGTCAAAATCAGTTCAAATAGCAACGACGTAAACGGGGGAAGTATCGTTTTATTTCTGTATTTATATCAATAATCTCACCTTTCACACCCGTAACAAACTAAACAAACCTTCATATAAGTGAAACACTTGCCGTACACTCACTCAGGTACCGTTTTGTCTCTCTTTACTTGGCAAAAGCGGAAGCAAAGTTGAAGACGCAACATTCTGCCACATTCAACAAAAACACACACTTAACACCTTCATTGTGCAATAAACTCCCTAGTGTTCGCTAGTATTCCACCCGGTCATACACTGACACCTATTCGCGGTTTTTTTTCAGGCGAAAAAGGGTGCAATGCTGACACGAAGCAAGATGAGCACACGCGATGTGGAGTTGAAGCTGAAAGCGACCTTGCTGGAGCTCAAGAAGAGCCAAGAGCTTTGTGAAATACTTCTACGAGAGCGAGATGAGTGTGAAGAGGAGATAGATAAGCAAATTAAGAAAAATTCGGCGCTAAAAGAAGAGCTCAGTGAGTTGGACATCCAATGCCAGGATCTCAGTGCCCAGAGAGATGAACTACAACACCAAGTCGACTCATTGTCAATTGTCAATTGTAAGACGGGCTGGTTTCCGCAACTCGACGACGAAAGCGCCTATTTTGCGTGTGGGTGGGAATGCGACATCATTCGAGCCATCCCAACTCCTCCAGGAACGCCAGTAGGCCCTTTACGTTACCGACTATCCCTGGAAGGTCCCTCGATTGACCGAGGTGTTTAGCCCTGTAGTCCGCTACTCCTGTGCACTCCATGAGGACGTGAGCAGCCGTTTCTTCTGCCTCCAAGCAGGCTCTGCAAAGGGGGCTGTCGGTAACACCTAGGACATATAGATGTTTATTAAAGAAACCATGGCCAGTAAGTGCTGCAGTTACCAGTCGCATGCGCGGCCTACTAAGTCGAAGCAAGGTCTTAGCCAGCCTAGCGCTAGGGGACGGCAAGGCCAGCTTAGCCTGCCTGCACTCCTCATGGTTTGTCCAAAGAGTGGCATGATCATTCCTGGTCGACTCTCTCAGAAATGAGCGTACCATCTTGAAGGGAAGAGGGATGATAGGTTCTGGACCATACGCTGTCAAGCTAGATCCTTTACGCGCCAACTCATCCGCTGCATCGTTACCTCTTGATCCGCTGTGTCCTTTTATCCATTGAAGGATTACGCGGTTGTGTTGACATACCTCCATTAGTCGTTTGTGACACTCGTAGATTAGCCCTGAGTTAATAGTGTTGCTATTTAGGGCTTGTAGGACGGCCATGCTATCCGAGAGGATTCGAATGGAGGAATCTCTTACCTTTCTCGATGCTATGGCATTAGCGGCCGAGATGATGCCCATGCATTCAGCTTGAAAGACAGTATTATGGGCACCCAGTGGAATGGCTATCTTGATGTTTAGGTCCTCCGAGAAGGTGCCTGAACCAGTGCCTGCTTCAGTTTTTGAACCATCGGTAAAAATTCTGAGCTCTTTAACGTCGAGCCCCTCAACCCGATGGTCTTCATGTAACTGTATATTGTATTTTTTGTCAAAAACAAATTGTTTAGGGATTCTGTCACTGCAAGCCATAGAGATGGGAAATTTTTTGTAAACTTCCCCTAGGATGGCGGTGTGTGAGGTCCTGTTTTTCCTCCAAAGTCCTAAGGTGTTGACTCTCACCGCAGATGACGCGGCCTCCTGCTTAATATACAGCTGGAGTGGCGGAAGACACAGCATGGCCTCCATTGCTGCTGTTGGAGTAGTTCTCATACTACCTGTGATAGCCATGCAGGCCAGCCTTTAGAAGCTTTGGAGTTTGCTTACCATTGTGGTTAGTTTGGTCCTGGTCCACCACACCACAGCTCCGTAGCAGACAAGAGGACGGATCACCGTTACGTACAGCCAAAGAATGATGTTGGGAGAAAGTCCCCACTTTTTCCCCACCATTCTCCGACACTGCCAGAAAGCAATACTCGCCTTCTTTAGTTTGTTGTCGATGTGGCTACTCCAGTTGAGCTTGCTGTCCAAGGTTATGCCCAGGTACTTCACCTCAGTTGCTAGCTGGAGTTCCGTTCCAAAGAGCTTAGGTAGGGTATACCTACCAAGAGCCCAATTGTTAGTGAACATGACCATTACCGTTTTTGTTGGGTTAACCGCCAGGTCATATTCTAAACACCAGCGCTCCACGATGCGAAGAGCTGTTTGTTTAAGGTTGCATACTGTGCTCGCAAATTTACCTGTGATGAGGATTACCAAATCGTCGGCGTATCCTACGGTGTAGTATCCATTAGCGTTAAGCTTGGTAATCAGGTCGTTAATGACCAGATTCCACAGAAGTGGGGAGAGCACTCCTCCCTGCGGGCATCCCCGCACTACCTCCGCCGATAGGGACTCTCCAGCTAGACGCACGATACGTTTGTTAAGCATGTTTGTGACCCAGTTGTTTACAGCTGTTGACACCCCATGCCTTGTTAGAGATGCACTTATACTGCTATACTGCGTCTTGTCAAAGGCACCTTCTATATCAATAAAAGTTCCAAGACAGATGCATTTGTTTTGAATCGCCTCTTCAATTGTGGATACAACTGCATGGAGAGCCGATTCAGTAGACTTACCCAAACTATATGCATGCTGATTCTTGTGTAAGGGTATATGTTTTAACGCTCCATCTCTCAGGTGTCTCTCGCACAAACGTTCGAGAGTTTTAAGCAAGAACGAGGTGAGACTAATCGGCCTGAAAGATTTAGCGTTAGTGTAGTCGCTCCTTCCTGGCTTCGGTATGAAAATTACGTTTACTACTCTCCACCTTTTGGGAACGTATCCGAATCTAAGACATGCTTTCATGATTCGGACCATTATATTGATGACGGGTTCCCCACCCCACTGTAGAAGTGCTGGGAAGATTCCATCTGGTCCTGCTGATTTAAAAGGTTTAAAGCTATTAATGGCCCATCTCACCTTGTCAGCAGTGATAATATTATTAGTTATGTCTAAGTGGTCGACAGCTTCATGGTGAACCTCTTCCGGCCACACAATCTCTTGAATAGTTCTACTTCCGGGAAAGTGAGTTTCCAACAAGAGACTGTGTGTTTCTGTGGTGGAAGAGGTATATGTTCCATCGGGTTTTTTAAGCGACCCTAGCCTGGAGTTGCCTTGTTGAGCTAGTATTTGCCTTACCCGATTTGCTTGATCAACGGTTTCAATGTCGCTGCAGAATTTCCTCCATGAGTTGCTGCTTTTGAACCGTAGTCGTTTCTTGTACTTGGATTTGGCATCTTTATAGTTGTCCCAATCCTCATCAGCACTGGTGTTCATCGCCCTGTTTAGCAGTCTTCTGATCTTAGCACGCATCCTATCTAGATCAGGACCCCACCAAGGCTGCCCCTTGATGTTGGTAGGCGCTGGTGTGCTAAGCGGGCAAGTTGAATGGTAGCAGTCTATTGAAGTATTTGTAAAATCTGTTACCTGTTGTTCGATTTGTTCGGGTCCCTCCGGATCTGGTAGAGTCTCAGCCCAAGCAAGTCTTTCAACTAGGATAGCTCTGTACCTGGTTCTGTCAGTCTTGCGTGGGTTTCTCTTAGGGACAGTTGGGGAGAACGCTGCGTTGATCTCGAAGCGTATCCATCGATGATCAGAGCATGACGCCTTGTTGGACACATGCCAGCCCCCAACGTCGTCGGATATGTCCGCCGTTGCCAGGGTAATATCAACGATAGTTCTGCTCCGCTTGGTAACAAAAGTTGGTTCAGAACCTATGTTAAGCACATTGAGGTTTGTAGTAAATAGGTATTCAACAAGGTCTTACCTCTGCTGTTCATATCTGGCATGCCCCACAGTGGGTGATGCGCGTTCGAGTCGGCCCCAACGATGAGCTGGAGGCCCGACTTCTCGCAGTGGTCCACCAGCCGGCACAGGTCGTGTGGAGGCGGGTTGTCCTCCGCAGGCATGTAGGCGGAGGCCACCACGAGCTCGCGGCACCTAGCTGTGTCGGGCAGTTGCAGCCTTATGGCACACAGGTCCCTGGAACAGAACTCTGTTAATGGCTGTGCTGGGATGTTGTTAGTAGTTATGATGCACGTTCTAGGGTTATCGTGATCAGTTGTACCGAAAAGCTTACCTCTCAAATTGGCGAGCCCTCGAATGCTACCGCGGTTGATCCACGGCTCCTGGATCAGAGCCACGGCAGTGCTGTTTGCCCCCAACCAGCGTCTTAACTGGGCCGTTGCAGTTTGGCTGTGTTGGAGGTTGGCTTGGAGGATTTTACAATCGCGGGAGAGGGACGCCATTTTTGGTCAACCCCTCCTCCACCTCCAAGACGAGTTCCTCCTCCAGCCGCATGGACAGCTCCTCGCCCTCAGAGGGCACCACTGCTGGTTCTGGCTCATCGCCTTCACCAAGCAGCATGTCCTCCCAGTGCGCGTGCTCGTCCTGCGGTTGAGCAGCAGAACTTTCCCCGACTGCATCGGGGCCTGTTTGCTGCCGCTCTGGAGTGGAACTCTGGGGCTTGGCTGTTCTTGATGAAACCCCAGTGATGACCAGCTTAGAGCTGGTCTGCGCTACCACCGGTGGTTCCTTCACAAATTTCCCACCGGGTCCCTGAAATTTGAGGTAGACCGAACCACTACCAAAAAGGAGCTGTCTGCCCCTTCCCAGCAGGGTCGGCACCACATCTTCAGGGACGTCTGTGATGAGAAACAGGTTGTCCTGCTGCTCATCCACTTTCTGGAGGAGCCATCGGTCAACCTGTGCCCACTTGTTCATAAAGTGGAGGACTACGCCGACGTCGGGCGCAGACTTCCACTTGCCTCGTTCGTTGGGTATGAGCACCCCACATCGAACCCTGCGGACCATCTCCGGTTGGCGTTTCACCACCAACTGTACGTTGGATGGTGTAGACACACCGGAGACACACTCCCGCAGCCAGTTCAGGGAGTACTCGTCCTCCACGAACAGTTTAAGGTGGCCGTCCTCGTAACGAGGCTTGCCACCGAATTTGGGGTTTTCCTTGCTCGGATCCGCCAACGCTTCCCTCAAGATTTTGTCATCAATCTCGTTGAGGATGAGCGTTGACAGATCCTGTGAAATATGACCAGTAGCGACGTCAGTTACGGCGATGTACTGGTCAGATTTCACCTTCTGAGCATAGGT
This sequence comes from Argyresthia goedartella, assembly GCA_949825045.1. NCBI lineage: Eukaryota > Metazoa > Arthropoda > Insecta > Lepidoptera > Argyresthiidae > Argyresthia > Argyresthia goedartella. The sequence goes on from OX463832.1 coordinate 24,490,209, forward strand.
GACCCCAGCTCTGCGCGCTTCCGTGCACTGCTTTTTAGGCTCCACTCGAGGAGAAATACTATCCTCTAGTCGAGCCCTCTTAGCAGCCGCGCGCTCGTTTTTGCCGGATCTCTTGGCAGATTTCAACTTCTTGTTAGAAGTTGGACCACCAGAGAACGCTACGGTAGGTTTAGCCCCGTTTGAGTCTAGGGTTGCCCCTTTGACACCACGGGAGCCGGTCACCTTACCCGCAGCTCCAGCTGTATTAACAGCGGGACCGCCATCGGTCGTCACCGTGGCAGATGGAACCCCATCTACGCCGGCAGCGGCCGATGTGGCAGCCAAACGCTGTTTTTTCTTCCACCGACGATTCGCCTTACGCCCTGGTCCGGTTTGCACCGTATCTGGACGTTTAGTCGATGGGCCCTTCCCTTGCAAAGATTGCTTGGGTGATTTACCCTTTCGACCAACCGTCGTCCAGGCGCTGGCGAAATGCTCGGCGATGTTTGTCGAATGGCTCCGCGCACCGGGTTGCCCCGTGGCCCTGCCTCTCGACTCACTTTCGGGCTTTTTGCAGCTAACCTCCACAGTGGAATCACTACCGGTTTGCACCGGTAGGTCACTGATGGTGGCAGTGCGCCCAGTTGAGGCTTGAGGATCTGCCGAGGCAGATTCTCGCACCTGTTTGGAGACGCTTGCGGTTTTCACCGCTGGAAGCGTTCCAGATGGGTTTTTTGACCTGACACGATCCATGGCCAAATGTATAGAGATTCGTCTACTCGATTTCCCACCCTCCACGGAGCCCGCACAATTGGGAGCGCCTACTCGCTTGGAACAGCTTTCAGTCGCTAGGAGTACCGAGTAGATATAGGAGCATAGGGCTGGTACTTGGCGCGACATCGGGAGCTCGCTTCTGTGGACGATGGGAACCAAGGTGTCAGCGACATGGTCCCACCGCCGTAGTCACCGAAGCTTACCCCGTCAGCATGACCCATCCCTCCGCTATGACTGACGCCTTAGCGGACCCTACACCCCTAGCCGTGGCCCTCTGACGGGACACTTGGCCGTTACCCCAACCCGCGGCTACGGGCGAGGCTACCGTTTTGCCTGAAATCCAGGCCAAAGAGGGCGTGTTGCCTTACGAAGCTAAATCCACAGCAACGCTCGGCTCAACCCCCCAGGACCCCTTCATCCTGGCCTACGGTGGTCAACTGCGCAGACCACAAGACGCAGGTGAGTGTAGATAGTCTGCCGGGTACACCCACTTTAACCGACAGAACCGGAGCTACTTTTAGCCATCGGCTAGTAAGAGGTCCGGGGACCAGTCACTAGCCGCTGTTACCAGGGTGCACCAGGAGGAAGCAGAAGTTATGCAGGCGGACGTATCCTTCTGCATCACTTCAGCACCCCCACACTAGGAGGTAGTCGCTCAGAACACCCTTAGAGTCGACTCATTTTACAAGTGTCATGATGTCCACCACGTAGCATTGCAACACATAAAATCACTTGAACAACAGCTTGCAGAGGCACACCACGAGCTTCAAGTTTTCAGCGAGCGGGAGGAACAGCGAGACAGTGCTACAACCAGGGCCTTATATAATGAAGTCATGAGCCAAACTGGCATACCAACTATTGACCTAACAGCTTGTGATCTCACGTGTGATAGTCCTAATAGATCGCAATCAGTAACCACTATGAGCTGTAGTAAAAATAAATTAAAGAAATATGTTAAATTGAATAATTATATAAAAAAACACAAAAACTAGCTAATAGAAATAAAATATTTTGTAAAAATGTAAATTGTAGCAAGGAACGTGTCGAATTAATTAACGAAATCGATGATTGTAGATTATGTTTGGAAAAAACTACAGAAAAGTACGAATGTGACACACGGCGACTCCAGTCAGATATGCATATTTTAAACTCATCATTACAAAGTATTACACGTAAATATGAGTCAGCACAATACGAAATTAAGGAACATGTGTCGGCTATGAATAGTTTGTTGGAGACGTGTAAGTATAATTATGACACTTTCATATCTTTGACCGACAATCACATCTGTGATTGTAAACAAGCTCCAGCGGACTGTTCCGTGCCGACCGTGTGTCCCGCCGAGCAGCCGGCCGAACAGCTGATACTGACCCAGGCGCCGCCGTCAGTCGACTTGAGTACTAATCGTGTTATCAATAACGCCTCCTTCTCTCGGACAAAGGATAGGTATATAATGTACAGCGATGAACTTGGAAAAAATATGGGTTTACAACTTAGTCAGCGCGTGGGCCAGGCAATATTAAATAACTGTATGCCTGGCGCCACATATTCACAAATATTAAACAAAGTGTTGTCATCGCAGTTTTTAGAACCAACCACCCTAATTATTTTAATTGGTAGGAGGGAAAATGTATCTAAAAAACTAATTACTAAATACTTTTCCAAATTAAATTCTTTACAAAATGTAGATAGAATAATCTTGTTTGCGTTTCCCTTCAGCCAATCTTTGTCACAACATGAAAATCATATAAGACATGATTATAATACATTTATACACACATTGACATGTCGTCATACTGAAAAATTTCATTTCATAGACACCAATATTTGTATTGGAAAATATTTTTATTTGACTAAGGATAGGTATTACCTATCTAGGTTTTATACAAAACAGATAGCACAGTCACTATCTTATTTTATTTTGAACTCAGTCAAGTTTTTGACTAATGAAACGCCTGCTTCTATTGAGCAGTGTAATAATAATGACATGTACTCCTTGGAATCTGTTCCAAGCTCTTTAAATTAACCCATAGGACAACAGAGAGTAACTCTGGCAGTAATATTAATATTTGTATAAATATACCTTCATCTTGCCCATTAAATCAAGTTACTAGTAATGAAAAATGTAAAAGTAAGAATATTTTAAACGTGGTTCATCAAAACATACAGGGCATGTTAAGTAAAGAACTGGAAATTGAGTTATTCATGAACTGTAATAATATTGATATTTTATGTATAACAGAGCACTTTTTAAAGAGTTATCAGTTCATGTTCAACTTTAATAACCACCACGTTGCTAGTTCGTTCAACAGAAAAACAGCTGATCGCGGTGGCTCCTTAATACTTGTAAATAATAGTTTTAAATATAAGGAACGAGTTGACATAGTGAGCCTGTCTGTTGAGCGTACCATGGAAATAGCCTGTATTGAACTTGAACAACTTATTGTAATGAGCGTATACAGACCACCGGATTCATCCTTTGATTTATTCGAAAAGAAAATGGATGAAGTGTTGATTAAAATCAGCGATAAAAACAATTTTTTTATAATTTGTGGTGATTTTAATGTTAATCTGTTAGAGGATAATAATATTTGTACTAGATTAAAATCTTTATTTTTATGTCACAACATGAACTATCTGTTTTTGGAGCCTACTAGAATTACTGCAACATCTGCTACTGCATTGACAATATATTTACTAACATTACGCCCATTTTCAAATCGGTCATCAATAAATTAACCTCTGATCACTCTGGTCAGATAGGTATATTCAATATTAAAATAAAGGACCAAAAAGAGGATATTACATGTGTGCCCGTTAGTGACACTCGGCTTGAACACTACAGGAATAATATTTTAGATAAACTATGGGAAATACCATACAGTGACGATCCAAATTTGTTGTACAACTCAGTATTTAACCTTGTCAAAAATGAATATGATACGGTATTTAAATCAAAAACTATAAAAGTTAATAACAAAGCTTTGTTTAGTGATTGGGCGACAGTTGGAATTCATAGGAGCAGACGAAGATTATATGAACTCTATGAAGAGAAATCATATAACAAAAATACGGCCTTTCTAGATTATGTTCGTAGTTATTCAAAAATGTTTAAACGCGTTTGTGCCGCAGCTAAATCTAATTTCATTAAAAACAAAATTGAATCTAGTAGCAATGTAATGAAAACGACTTGGCAAATTATAAACAGAGAGACTGGAAAGGCCAAAGCTACACATAATAACTTCAAGCTTAAGATAGATAATCAATTGCTAAGTACAGACCTAGAAGTAGCAAAAGCTTTCGAAAATTTCTTTACGGACATTCCAGTTTCAACAACCAAGTCTTTAAATTCATCTCCCGCTGCTGCTGAATCTATACTTAAACAAAACTTTGAGGATTGTAAAACAGATTTTAAATTTAGGCACGTAAATAATGAAGACATTGTAAAAGCGTTTAAATCCCTGGAAATGAAAAAGACAGCTGACGCCCATGGTCTATCAGTAAAAATTATTAGTTCCATTGTAGATTGTATTGCACCTCACCTTTGTTGTATATTTAATCAATGTATAGATAATGGTGTGTTTTCTGACTTGATGAAACTAAGTAAAGTTATACCTTTATTCAAAGCTGGTAGTACATCAGACCCCACCAATTTTAGACCCATATCGATACTACCAACGCTTAGCAAAATATTTGAAAAACTCATACTTAATCAATTGCAAAGTCATTTTTATCTCAATAATTTAATTCATATTGCTCAGTTTGGTTTCAGAAAGGGTCGTTCAACAGCCGATGCTGGTGTTGAACTAATCGACAATATTTTTGATACCTGGGAAGACGCAATGGATGCAATAGGTGTCTTCTGCGATCTATCCAAGGCTTTTGATTGCGTCCATCATGACACTCTTGTCAGGAAGTTACGCCATTATGGTGTAAAAGATCAGGCACTTGGCCTTCTGGAGTCATATCTAACAGATAGGGTTCAGATGGTCGATGTTAATGGGAAAAGATCACCTGGGTCTTCAATAAGTATGGGCGTAGCGCAAGGTTCAATTCTTGGTGCTTTCTTGTTTTTAGTATATATTAATGATTTACCTTACCTTGTTAAAGCAAAACATGGGTTAGTATTGTTTGCCGATGATACTTCTTTGATATTTAAAGTTAAAAGACAGCAATCAAATTATGACGAGGTAAACAATGCTATCTCTAGTATAGTGAACTGGTTTACTGTTAACAATTTATTACTTAATGAAAAGAAAACTAAATGTATTAAATTCGTGTTACCCAATGTGAACCCGGTAACTACAGACATATTTATAAAAGGACAGAGATTGGACCTTGTGCAGTCGACTGTCTTTTTGGGCATTACTTTAGACGCTAAACTACAATGGGATCCTCATATAAATAAATTGTCGAACAGTCTGAGTTCGGCAGCGTTCGCAGTTAAAAAAATTAGAGCTCTTACCGACGTAGACACCGCTAGACTAGTCTACTTTAGTTACTTTCATAGTCTAATGACCTATGGTATTTTATTGTGGGGTCACGCTGCGAATGCTAATAGTATATTTATTCTGCAGAAACGGGCTGTTCGTGCAATTTATAGATTAGGGCCTAGAGTGTCACTGAGGGAAAAGTTTAAAGAAATCAATATTCTGACATTTGTGTCTCAACATATCTATGACAATCTTGTGTATGTAAAAAGAAATATAACTAATTTTCAGAAGTACAGTGATATACACAATTTTAATACTAGAAATAAAGACAAGTTGGTTGCTTATGTAAGCCGACTACATAAAATTAGTAATTCTTTTAAAGGCAATTGTATACGCTATTACAATAAGGTCCCTACTGATATTAAAAACTTACCTTTAGACAAGTTTAAAATAATAATAAAACAGAAATTGTATAAAAAAGGTTACTATAGGATATCTGATTACTTAGAGGACAGATGTCCATGGGAATAGATTGTTTGAGTAACAGGCTGTTTCGATATATAATTAGCATTCATTTTGTAATTTGACAATATTTTATTTAAAAAAGGAAACGCAAGAGATGCGACGACTGTGGAGTTTCTTCGGTGAGCTCTTCTCCACAGATTCCGCCATTGTGTTAGTGAACTCACCCAAAAAAATGTAATGACGGATCTAAGTGATGTAACAACATCCTATGGAAATAAATGATTTTTGATTTGATTTGACCAGTCTGGAAATAATTTTTGCGTATTAACCGACTGAGAAACGGGGGTTTCTCAGTTTGGTTGTATTGCTTAACACCAGAGCAACGAAAAAAGCAACTAAAGTTATGCCAATTTGTCGAGATAAAGAATGTAAACAATCTGACCTTTACTGAGTTACATTGCGACAGCGAACAATTATTATCTTTTCTATTGTACGCAATAATGTAGTCAGTTGGTTGTCGTTGCGAGGTTCGTGTTACAGGAAATCCGTCAGTTCAGAAGATATCAACATTTGGGCTGGAGTTCTGTTGCACACGGCCTTACCGTAGGAATCACTTGGATTCATCAGCCTACACTTTATCCTGGGTCGTCCCAGGGGGGTCTCACTCTACAGGTTAGGCACGTTCAACCGGCCAACCCGAAGTTCGCGATTTCAGTAAGGTTCGTAATGTACTCTGTGGTTAGGTTGCCGCTCGCTTGGCTCGCAGTCGTCTCGCGGGCTAGCCGCTCGTCATAAGCAACTTTTATGTGATGTTTGCAACAACAATGAATTAAGTACTTAACATTTTAGGGTGCCTAAAGGAATTGTTCACAAATAAAATTCAATTCCTTTTTAATTGAATACCTTTTTGTTTACCTAAAAATAAACACTTTAGACCCAGTATAAAACAAATGACAATTACATAAGTAAGGAGGTTGGTTTCTACCTAGCCTTAGATTTGCCAATAGCCTGAGTAAGTACTAATAACACCTCTCTTACACAGAGTGGACTAAAATTCACAAACACAAATCCATTTAGGTAACCCTACCGTGATCAAGAGAGACAGGAGTTTACAGGACGACCTTGTGATGTCAGAGTAAAAGAAGCTCTCAGGCATAGTGATGCGGCGCAATCTAGCCTGCACGGGCGTACAACCGATTCTGTAGGTATTTAGCGATTAATGTACGTAGCGCAGGTGCGAGCTAGATTGCGCTTTATATAGCCGCGCAGTGAGAGTAACTATTTATTTAAGTGTATTTGCGGAATTATCTTTCTGTACGTAGTACTATTAAGTATTCTGTGGTATTGCTAAGAGCAACAAAACATTCTCAAGACATTTGAAACGGAAGTCGCTTTCCTATTTAGTAAAGTAAAATTATACGTTCGTCCCTTCATTCTTCAGATATAGTATTAACGAAGTAGTCCCTCTAACGAAATTCTTTATTCCAAATTTTTTATCTCAAGTAACTACTGAAGTGTAGGTTTATACTATAAAATGCCGAAACGCACGGCTAAAAACAAATCCTACACTATAAGGAGAAGTTAAAAAAGATTGAGGAACAAGAAAATGAAGGGCGAAAACGCATTTTGCCGATTTATTTCTCCACCGATAAGGAGGAAGAAGATTGTGGTAAGTAGATAATTACTACAAAACTATTCAGTGACATTTTACTGTTATACTAAAAGCATATAGCCTGGATTCGCAATAGAACGATGGCGTGTCTGGGAGTTGTGTGAGACCTGCAGCAGAGGCAGGTCGCTCGTAACTTGGTTGGCTTTGCAGGATAAGTTACTCAGGGCACGTGGGTCGACACCAGAATGAAGATACGGAGTTCCCAGTAATCTTTTATTCATAAAAGACACCAAGAAAATAATTACAGTATTAGTAAGTGTTATTAACGGACTAGTCTTATGTACAATTACTGCTAATTAAATATTAAAGTTATCACAGAGCAAGGAATACATGACAGGCCATTGAGAAAGGTTAAGCCGAAGAAAAAGGGAAAACGGAACTGTCAAAAATGTCATAGACATATATAGACAGGTTACCATAGACTATAGAAGGATGGTTAGAGGAGATTATATTTCTAACAAGTTGACACCGAAGTCAACTAGTCTGGATTCAAAATGAACCATGACTTTCCCGACAATATGCGCGCTAGTAGATACCTAATTACCGAAAAAATATGGAATTAGTGTACCTACTTTTCACAGCTATATTCTACCGATTCAATAAGGAACGGTGAGCAGCGAAAATGGCTTTTCCCTCCTATACAAAATCTTACATAGGTACATATAAATATTGAACTAAAATAACAAATAAATTTTAGACGTTGTGGTGGACGAAGAGATTCCGGACGAACCCACGCCTACACACGAAGTAGAACTCGAAGTTCTTCCGTGCAGCGAACCTGTGCCCATATCCGATGAGATCCTGGAGCCTAATGTAGCGGAGACGACTAACGCAACCGATACGATTCCTGCACCCAGCCTAGATCCGCTCATTCTCAGCGCGTTAGGTAGGAAAACTGAAGATCAAGCAGAATTTGGTGAAACAATTCACGAAAATCTGGCCCAATTATGGCTACCCCTTCTAAAAAAGGGTATGCCAAAGGATGCTAAGGAAAAAATCCTCAAAACTAGATACGTTTTGAGGATTTTTTTCTGCCTGCCAATAAGTGCCTGAAAATAAGTGATCAAACGAACTTACCAAGTGAAGTTCGATCATTATTATATGAGTCGCTTAATTCTCAATATAATTATAACACCAGGTAGTCCCTTTAGTCTACTATATAGCAACTATTCGCATATTAAGAGTAATTTAAATCGATTTTTAAATCAATAAAGTATTTTTGTACTGCCGGTTTCGCCCAGCCTACAGTGGCGCCATGTTTTCACTTCATTATTTTCAGAGAAACAAAACTTTCTTCGTGGGCTGTGTGGTTAATCCACTCTAGGGAGGGCGGGTAATTATATCTTCGAATTAAGCGACTCATATAATAATGATCGAACTTCACTTGGTAAGTTCGTTTGATCACTTATTTTACTTCGTCGCTTAATTCTCAATATAATTATAACACCAGGTAGATGTTTAGAGGAGAAAGTTCTTGTTTAACTAAATAAACATTAATCAATTGTATAAATTGTAATTAGCAAGCTTCAGGTAGGTATAACATAAATGGTACTTAACTAAGTAGGTACATAATAAAAAACAAAAAACCGGTCAAGTGCGAGTCTAAATCGCGCACGAAGGGTTTCGTACCACCGTTCAATGGAAGCGATGGTGTGGAGTGAATAGTTTGGATTTTACACAGCAAAATATTGTTTACAAAGTTATTGGTGCGGTTACTTTTACACTCCATGTACGTAACCAGGTGCATCCATAAGTTTGTATGTGGTATTGAAAGAATTGTTGTATGGGAGCCCTCTTAAATATTTCTTTTATCCTGTTTTTTAGTATTTGTTGTTATAGCGGCAACAGAAATACATAATCTGTGAAAATTTCAACTCTCTAGCTAGCTAGGTTCTTGAGATAATGCCTGGTGACAGACGGACGGACGGACGGACAGCGAAGTCTTAGTAATAGGGTCCCGTTTGGAACCCTTCGGGTACGGAACCCTAAAAAGGTCTCTATCACCTTAAATAAATATAACGTAAATGGTACCTAACTAAGTACATATTTTACATATTTTTCCCACCAATTGAGCAATATTGTGACGCTTATCAATAGGTAAAGAGATGGACATACAACTTGCTTCCATAGCAAAGCCTAAAAATTTGCAGGACTTTTGAGGCACTAATGAACTTTTTTCGTGGTTAATTACAAAACCTAGACATCTCAATAATCTCAAGTTTCATTTACACTATTTAAGCAATCTTCGTAGCTATCGCCAATACAAAGTATGTCGTCTAAATATATCACAGATTTTTTACCACGACTTCGTAAGTAGGTAGGCTAATGCTGCGTTGCACGGGGCTTGTTGAATGGTTTCGTCTGATGTGTTGGCAGCCGACGGGCCGGCTGAGGTGGCTTCCTGTGACCTCCCCCCCCCCCCCTGTTCGACGGGTACCGAGGAGGTCCTGTCCAGTTTCCCTGAGGAGCACAGCGAACTACCGTAGGTTGAGGAGCTGCAGGTTTCGGAACTGAGTTGAGGTCACCTTCTTGATTGACTGACCCTGTTTCTCAATGGCTCTGCTAGCCTTTATTTTCTCCGCTAGGCTGTTACCAAACAACAAGTCATCTCGCTCAGCTTCCTGAATTACAGTAGTTATGGTTTTTTCTAAGCTCGGGGCTATGAGTTTCATTCTATCTTTTGTATGAATGAAGATAGATCCGACAAAATACGACAGCTATCGCTTAGGTATTTCAAAGCGACTGCTTTGTTAGCGTTTTTGAGTAACTCGTCCATAGCTCTGTTAATGACAGTGATACCTATGCCGAGTTGTTGTTGCACATGGACTAGCTTCTTGTTACGGTTACGGACCATTTCCGAGACAGCTGCGGATATCTCAGCATTAAGGTTTGGTGCTTTTAGAAGTCTGCAATTATCAGGAATCAGGTATTCATGGATGATTTTTGTTTTCTTCTCTGACACCATGCCTTTTTTTAACAGGGGCAGCCATAATTTGGCTAGGCTGTCATGTATACCAGCATCAAATTCTGGCGAATCAGATGTTGCTTCACCTAATGCTGACAATAGGTCCGGGTCCAAATCTAACTCGGCCTCATCTGCATTTGCAACGATGGCTTCAGAGTTTGTTTCAAGGAGGTCATTCGTAGGGTCTTGAATCGGTATGACCTCGCCAAAATTCACATTGGTATCTAAAACGCAATACAAACTTGTTGTATCACCCATCAAATAATAATCGTATTTACGAGGGTATACCTACAGAGAATAAATTGCGCGCAAACCACTTTGTCTCACAGTAATTGCGAAAAAAAGGTTGATTGATAAACCTTCATTGTATCAACAAAGGAATTATGGTAAACTCGCGGTCTACCATATTTTTTGTGGTTGAGTAGCACTTTGCTTATGTAAAACATAATCCATGGTTAACTCGCAGTTAACCATGTTATTGCGTTTGACTCGCAGCCAAACCCAATATAATGTGCAATCTCGTGAACGACTTGCAGTCGATCAAAAGACAAAGAAATGTTGAAAAACCGGTCAAGTGCGAGTCTAAATCGCGCACGAAGGGTTCCGTACCACCGTTCAATGGAAGCGATGGTGTGGAGTGAATAGTTTGGATTTTACACAGCAAAATATTGTTTACAAAGTTATTGGTGCGGTTACATTCACACTCCATGTACGTAACCAGGTGCATCCATAAGTTTGTATGTGGTATTGAAAGAATTGTTGTATGGGAGCCCCCTTAAATATTTCTTTTATCCTGTTTTTTAGTATTTGTTATTATAGCGGCAACAGAAATACATAATCTGTGAAAATTTCAACTCTCTAGCTAGCTAGGTTCTTGAGATACAGCCTGGTGACAGACGGACGGACGGACGGACGGACGTACAGCGAAGTCTTAGTAATAGGGTCCCGTTTGGAACCCTGTAGTGTTATGCTACTTACATGCTATTTTCCGGTCTGTTCAGCTGGATACTTGCTGAGCTGTACAGCTTGATATTTGGTTTCACCTTTATTTTCATAGGACCCTGTAACGTTTTAAACCATAAGAACACATTAGCAAATCATTTTCGCTTCGTATTTTCACACTATCAGCACTTCTAAATCGATAGTGAAGGGGTTTACCTTTGGTGACCTTGTATTTGGCTTTCTCCGAAACTCTGCAATCTCGGGCTTCGTGCGCTCTCTTGGTGATCTTCTCACACCCCTTCCAGGGTGCGGGGTTGCGGTCCCGGGGCAATGGCCCCCTTCCGCGGAGTCTTCCTCTGACCGTGACTACGGCCAGGTCATTGGGTGGCTGAGGTGTTCTTCGGGTTGTGTGGCCTCAATCCAGGGGTGCTGCCGGCTCGGCAACCAGGTCTCGGGGTAGGCGGCGACGGTCAGGCGGGCGCGCGTGGTATGGCGCCAGGTCTCGCACGAGCGGGTGTTGAGAGCCGTCCGCTCGTGCGAACATGTTCGTTGCCAGCCTCTGGACGAACTTGTCCAGTGTCTCCAATCCTAGGTCCCTTGCGATCGTTGCGTTTCTCACGTAGCGAGGCGAGCCGACGATGGTTCGCAAGGAGAGGTTTTCTTGGGCCCGGAGTCTCTTCTTGTTGGACTCCGAGCAGAGGGCGTACCATGCCGGCGAGGCATACGTGAGGAGGGACGTGATGTACGTTTTATAGATCCCGAGCTTCGACCGCAGGGGGAGGCCGGAGTCCAGGAGTGGACGAAGTTTTGCCCGTGCAGCCCGGACCTGGTTTACGACGTTGTCGACGTGGGTCTTCATCGTGAGCCGGCGGTCTATGGTGACCCCCAGATACTTCACTTGGTGCAGCCACCCAATGTCCTTCCCTTGGAGTTGGAGTGGTGGTGGCAGGTTGCTCTGGCCGGTGATCATCGCCTGCGTCTTCCCGACGTTGACGGAGAGCCTCCATTTGGCCAGCCATTTAGGCAGGGTGTCCAGCGTGCGATGCATTTTGACGGCGGCGTGGGGTGCTTTGTAGGACGACGCATAGTATGCTGCGTCGTCAGCGAAGAGGGCCAGCTGTACACCAGGGCCAACTGGGATGTCATCCGTGTATCGGGAGTAGCAGGCGAGTGAAAGACAGGAACCTTGTGGGACGCCGGCTTCGATGGGGCGGGCTTCTGACACGGCGTCTTCCACCACCACTCTGTAGTGGCGACTCCGTAGGAACGAGGCCACGACGCGGGTGATTCGTCGTGGAGCTGGGGACGTCGACAGCTTGTACAGCAACCCCTCGTGCCATACTCTGTCGAACGCCTTCTCCATGTCCAGGAGTACTGCGACGGTGTATTCTTTCTTGTTCCGACAGACCGTCATGTCGTTCAGTACCCTGGTGAGCTGGAGCGTCGTCGAATGCTCTGGCCTGAAGCCGAACTGTTCCGGGCGAGCTTGGATGTGTGGCAGCAGTCTTCCTAGCAGCAGCTTCTCGAACACCTTTGACATGGTGCTCAGGAGGGTGATGGGCCGATAGCTCTCGGGCTTCTTGACATTCTTGCCCGGCTTGGGGAGCATTATGACCAGGCCTTCCTTCCATGTAGTAGGGAAGTGCCCCGTGCGCATGATGCCGTTAAACAGGCGCGTCATAGCCGCCACAGTCGGTGGCGGCAAGTTGTGCAGCGCCATGTTGGTGATTCGGTTTGCGCCCGGGGCTTTCCTGGGCTTGGTGCGCCTGATCGTTCGCAGGACTTGGCCGGGCGAGAAGAAGATGGGGTCCTCTTCAGGAGCTATCGGCGTCGCGAAGTAGTGCCGCAGGTGTTCCTCCACTGCTGCTACGTGTTCGGTGTCGTCGGTGGGGTTCGGCTTGTACTGCCTCTCCAGGCATTCGGCGAAAATTTCAGCTCGGTCTTTTGCTCTGAATCTCGGGAAGCCGTCGCTGCCCAGCAGCGGTCGAACGGGAGCCGGGGTGGCCGACAGCTGCCGGCATAAGCGATGCACGGAGGGGACGTGATCGCCTACGGACTCGATGTGGCGTTCCCAATATTCTTCGGCGTGGTCGGCAAGGCATCTTTTGGTGGTGGCCGTCATGGCGTTGAGGCGGGACTTCAGAGTTGGGCACCGGGTTTGTTGCCATAGCTTCCGGAGACGGCGCTGTTCGCAGATGAGTGCCTGAATCTTCGCCGGGAGGGGTTGGGGTTTCCTCCGGCTAGAGACGGTGTGCGAGGATGTGTCGAGCGCGTCCTGGATCTTGCTAGTCAACTCTGAAGTCAGTGCTTCGACGTCTTCTGGCTGTGTGGCTGTCCGGGTGGTGGGGTTTTCGGCGAGTGCGGCCGAGAAGGAAGCCCAGTTGTACCGTCGACGGGGCGCTGGTGGCGAGACTCTTGTTGGCAGATCCGCAAGGACGAGGAGAATGGGTCTGTGATCCGAGGGGAGGTCTGGCAGGACTTCCTGGCTTGGCTGGGTCCGGATTCCTTTGTAGACTACGATGTCGATGATGTCCCCAGAGCCGTCCGGGTTGTAGTGAGTCGGCTCATAGGGTCCGATGACATCGTAGTCGTGGCTCACGGAGTCGGCGAGGAGTGCGCGTCCGGCGGCGCACACTTTCGAGGAGTTCCAGTGTGGGTGCTTGGCGTTGAGGTCTCCGGCGATGAAAGTCGGTTGCGGCGACTCCAGCAGTCCCCGGAGCTCCCTGGGATTGAGTTTCTCACCGGGGGGGTGATAGGCGGCATAGAGTCGCACAACGTTGCCGGCGACCTGTACTTCGACGCCAAGGACGTAGATTGTAGTGTGCTCCTCGAAGTCGATGGGTTGGTGGACGATACTCCTTTTAATCAGGATAGCCAGACCTCTGTAGGCAATCCCCAGCGGGGATCGCTCGTCCTTGCGGTAGGTTGTGTAGCCGGGGAGGGTGAGCTTCATCTTCACGGTGAGGTGGGTTTCGCTAACCAACATGACGTCGACTCGGTACTCTCGCAGGAAGGTTTTCAGCAGCTGCTTCTTTCCTTTGAGTGACTGGGCGTTCCAGTGCACAATCCTTAAGGAGTCAGCCATCAGGGCAGATGTTCGGCGATACTCCTTAGGACTGCGGGATCTTGGAGTGCTTTGATGAGTGCTGCGACAAGATCCTTCGGCGGTTCGTTCTCCGGTGGAGGTGGTGGTGCTGCGGCTCCTTTCTCCTCAGCCGCTCTCGGCACTTCGTTCTTCTTTCCCCCCCGCTTCCGTTTGCGCTTGGGTAGGGGCGCGCCTGGCGCGGTGGCCGGGTTGGCCTCCGCCATGAGTGATGAGGGCGCCGACTCCTGCACAGTTGGGGGTTTGGGGGGGGGGGGCGGCTGCGTCTTGGGGCCACCGGTGCGGGCCGCTGGACCGGCCTTCTTGTTTCGGCTCTCTTGCCGGAATACAGGGCACGACGTGTTGTTTGCCGTGTGCGGGCCTCCGCAGTTGGCACACGTCGGCGGCATCTCTCTAGGCCGGTCGCAGTCCGCGGCGGGGTGCGGTCCTCGGCAACGCACGCAGGCCTGGGGGCGGTGGCAGTTGTGGCTGCTATGCCTAAACTTCTGGCATCGGTGGCATTGAGCTGGTCCTTTCTTTCCGTGCCACGCCTCGATCTTCACGCCGGGCATAAAAAGTAGCTCGTCTGTATCGTACAGACTGGCTGTTATACCCGGCGGCGTCTTGTTCAGCTGCGCGTGGAAAATGCAGCCCGGTCTGCCCTTCCGTGCCCGAATCTGTTTGACAAAGCTGGCCTCGTAGCCGCGCTCTGCCAGCGCGAAAGTGATTTCCAGTGTTTGCCGGCAGCCCCGGATGGCAATCTTCAGGCTCCTTTCGGCGGGAAGCGAGTAGGAGTACCAGTGCACCCCTGTGGTCTTCTCCAACGTCGAGAGGTAGGTACGACTGGACGCACCGGTATTCCTCGTCATCTGCAGGCGAAAATCGCACACCCTTTTGGTAGGGGCGCGCGTTCGGGACCCTCTTCAGCCGCTGCTGGATTTCGCGGAAGTGGTGGACCCAGTTCGGGAGGGCTTGGAGGGCGGTTTCGTGACGGCCACGCCCGTAGCGGGGGCACCGGGTGGCGGCGGGGCGCCTGCGGTAGGCGACGCGGCAGGGGGCGCACTAGCGGGCACAGCGGGGGGTGCGGCGGGCGGCGGGCGGCGGGCGACGGCGGGTGGCGCGGCGGGGGGCGCGCTAGCGGGCGCGACGAGTTTCGCGACGGGGGGCGCGGGCGCGGCCTGCACTCCGTGTGTGTGCGGGATGGGGCGGGGGGGCCTCGCGTTCGCGGCGGACTGATTCGCGACGGTCGCCAGCGCGGTGGGCATGGGCGCGTATGCGGACGCGGCCGCCGCGAACGAGGCGGCCAGCGGCTCCGGCGATAGCCGCGGCATGTCGAGGCCTCGGGGCTGCGGGGGAGTCGGTGACGGCGAGGGCTCCAGCAGCGCTCGCTTCGCGGCTTCCTGCTGCAAGTCGTCCGAGGGTCGTCGTTTGCCCCCACGGGTCGGCGGCAGAATGAGGGGCTGCGAGCGGGCCTGCTCCAGCAGCCCGGCGTCCAACAGTTCGTCGCCGATGCTTGCTGGCTGGCAGCCTTCCATGGCTGCGCGGCGCTCGACGAGGTAGGCCTCCATGGCCCGCAGAAGTCCCGCCGAAAAC
Source organism: Argyresthia goedartella (assembly GCA_949825045.1). Lineage (NCBI taxonomy): Eukaryota > Metazoa > Arthropoda > Insecta > Lepidoptera > Argyresthiidae > Argyresthia > Argyresthia goedartella. The sequence continues at coordinate 24,506,114 of OX463832.1, forward strand.
AGTTTGGCGTCACGGGCACGAATTAAATACAATTCGTCCAGCGTGAGCTCTGCTCTCGGCGAGATTGGTCGCGGGACGATCGGCGACCCGTATTCTGTCAAGGTCAACAAAACCAGGGGCCGCTCGAGGGAAGCCGATCTGCAGCGGTGGCGGGGGATGGTGCGCCTCGGGGTTTCGCCCAGTGGAAGGCTCCCATCCGGCGCAGCGTAGCCCTGAGAAGGGCTGTGGAACTCATCCATAGCGCTGGTTGGCTATGGATGAGCTGGCACGGGAAGGGGTTCCGATCTGGCACGACCTTAGGTCGAAGCCGACGTCCGTCCGCCCCCGAAGGTTTTCCCCTCCGTGCAGTTCACGACGCGGTTGTAGCGCGAACGCGACGCGCACGGGCGCGTGTTGACGCGGGCGTTTCGCAATGAAACGGCGCGCAAGCAGCTGAGTGGAGCGTTGCAGTAGGTCCGTATGCGCGGATGATCGCGGCTCAACTCCTTCGTGCTTCGCTTCGTGCGCGCTGGTGCGCTACCCTTTTATCTATCGCTGTTATGTAATTTTGGCTATGTGAACTTGTTGAAGAAATTTTGAGATTAACATTTTGTCATCTGTAAGAAGCAATGGCAGCTAATGACGCCTCACTCAACCTCTACGTAAATACACAAAGGAGGAAGAACATACGAACAAGCATGAGTATGAGTACGCTCGACTTATCCCACAAAAGTACGTTCCACAACTCCACACTTCTTGATAACTCGGTGAGTACTAGCTTACCGAACGTGTCAATGAGCGACACATCAGGTACAACAGAGCTGAAAAACCAAGTACAGCAATTAAAAATAGATATAGATATCGCAAATGAAGAAATTTCAAACTTAATAATGGAGCTCTCTAACCAGAAACTTCAAAACGAACAACTCAAAAAGAAGATCGAGGCATTTAAGAAAGTTACCAGCACAGATCTACTTAATGGAAACACAAACACACCGAGAAGGTCCTCAATGCCTTTTCCGTTCAAACCAACCTTCAGAACTATAGTCAAACCAATACAGTCGAGTTTAACACGTGGTCTCAATAAACAATATTCACAGCCCGTATGTAGAGAACTTGAGAAATCATTCGAAGAGCTGACAGAAGGGAATGCACATCAAATCAAAACTCAGGAAAAGACAGAAAATATGATATTTAAAACACACGCAACACAGAATAGGCGAACCAATGATATCACGGCCAAACCTGCAAGAAAAAAGATACTTATTTTAGCAGATCAACAAGGACGGAACCTTCGAGATCTTCTACAAGAACTGGTTGGGCAAAAGTACCTGGTTACCTGCTTCAGTAAACCAGGAGCAGCACTAGAAGATGTTTTAAAATCTGAAAGAGAAGAAGTTTTGAAAATGACCAAAGAAGACTTCGTAGTAGTACTTGGAGGGACGAATGACACGAATCCCTACAGATTCCAATTCGGACTTCAATGTTGGATAAATGTGGCTAGCAAAACAAACATTATTACATGTGAAGTTCCGTACAATAGGTATTTAAACAAGAGGAAGTTGAACCATGAAATGAAGTTCATAAGTAGTCAACACGGAAACATTTCATTTGTTTGTTTCATACTAATACGAACTATCGTCAATATGGGACAAGCCAAAACATGTTAGAATATAAATTGTGTAAATCAATATCAAGAGAAATACAGAGAGTAGGGTCCAAAGAAGAATTGACAACAGTAAATGTAATTTTAAATTGTAACACAAAATCAGACCAGTCGACGCAGACAGTGGAGACAGTTGTAAATATTAATGATAATGTACAAATTAATGATGAGGTAAATGTCAATAATGAGGTAGTTGAAAGAGTTGATGAATGTTATAACGGAAATTATAATGAAAGGGACAGAATTGTATGCAGACAAAATGACAATAATAAGGATTTTTTTCGTTTATAATAGTATATTTATAATGCATCAAAATATAAACGGCTTGATTTCAAAATCAGATGAGTTAATGGCTCATCTTGAAGAACTAAGAAGTAGCGGTAAAGATGTTGACGTTATATGTGTAACAGAGCATAACATGACAGAAAGTGACTGGAATCAACTAGCCATCCCCAACTTCAAACTAGCTTCATGCTTTAGTAGAAATCAACGTAATGGTGGATCATGCGTACTGCTAAAAGACATCCATGATTTTAAAGAATTATCAGAATTGAAGAAATTTAACGTGCCGAATGTATTCGAATGCAGTGGTATCGAAATATCTGAACATAAAATTCTTGTCATATGCATCTATAGAGTGCCTTTATATATAAATTATTTTAATTATTATTATAATAATAAGGCATTTGAAATCTTCTTTTGTGCACTCGATGACATTCTTCATGATTTCTTGTACGCTAGGGATTTTAAACTAATACTTTGAGGAGATTTCAATAACGATTTGCTTATTAAAACTAAGAATAGTATACGCTTCGAACGTCTAATTATGAGCTATAACTTAAAAATAGAAATCAGAGAACCGACACGACCCGCAAGCTCAACCTGTCTTGATAATATTGCCCACAATATACGAGGATGTGCAAGTGAGGTTATAGAATTTGCTTTATCAGACCACTCAGCGCAAATTTTACAATGTCCCGTGAAAAAAAAGTTATACACTAAAATATTGGTACATCAAAAAGCGTGACTACTGCCAGGAAAACATGACAAAGTTTGCGGAACATTTAAATTCTGTCTTTTAACGAAGTGTATGAGTCAGATAATCCGCAACATGCATTTACGAGGTTCTTTGATATGTTTATCTTGCTCTATAAATTATGCTTCCCAGTTATAAAAGTAAAAGTCTCTTTATTACGCAAACAAAAATGGATATCAAAGGGAATTCGAATATGCTGTAAGAGAAAACGAGAATTACTGTGGCAATATAGAAGGTCCCGTAGAGAAGAAAATAAACAGAAGTTTAAAACATATGCGAAGCGATTAAAAAGTATAATTAAACTCACACAAAAGTCACAAAATAACTACAGAATAAATACCGCTGAAAATAAATGCAAAGAATCTTGGAATATTATAAAAAGGACGCAAAATAACACACCAAAAGAATACATTGATAAAATTAATAAAGACGGTATAATAATAACTGACCCAATGGACATCGCAGAATCATTTAACAATTTTTTCATTGACCTCACAAATAATAATAATAATAATTTGACATATGATAATTCTAATAATATAAATAATAATGTAACGAATAATTGTAAATCTATATTTTTGAATCCAGTGACACCTTTTGACATTTCCCTAACAATTAAATCACTAAAAAATACAAATAGTGCAGGTTACGACGAGATTAACACTAAGGTTTTAAAATACGTGGTCATTATAATATCCCCTATTATTTGCCATATAATCAACAAATGTATGGAACACGGTAAATTTCCCGAAGAATTGAAAATCGGAGTAGTAAAACCACTGTTTAAAAAACAAGATAAACTAGATTTGAATAACTACAGACCTGTTGCACTCATACCTGTTATCGGAAAAATATTTGAAAAGGTAATATATCGAAGTATTTATTCATATTTTGAAACAAATAATCTGTTTGCGCCGCAACAAAAAGGGTTTAGGCAAACAAAACAATAAACATGGCAATTTATGATTTTCTTACCCCAATATTAACAAATGTAGATAAACGGATTCCCGTGGTGACAATTTTTATGGACATGAGTAAAGCATTTGACTTTGTTGACCACGATATTCTTTTAAGTAAACTAAATAGATACGGGGTAAGAGGCAATGCGATAGATCTCGTAAAATCGTACCTGGAGAAAAGACAACAGGTTACACAAATAAATAAAATATGTTTAAATTCAAAAACTGAACAGTTGTTCAGGATATGCAATGGATAGTTTCGACCGTCGCGCACACGGATCTCCGCTTCGCCGTCCCGCTGCAGTTCACCCGCCGCTTCGTGCGAAGCGGACGTGTGTAACACGCGCCCGTGCGCGCCGCGATCGCGATATCCGCGCCGCGAGTGTTCACGGAGGGGATTACCACATCGGGACGGACGCCGGCTCTGCCTAAGGTCGTGCCTGGTGTGTAACCCATTCCGTGACGCCAGCTCGTCCATAGCCCGCCGCTATGGACGAGCCCAAAAGCCCTTTTAAGGGCTACAGTGCTACTAGTGACAGTGACAATGATAGTGCAAGTGCAGTCATGACCGCGAGCCCACCGCTGGGTGAAACCCCGCGCCGGCATCGCGTGCAACGTTCAACTTCGTTGGACCGCCTGCTCCCTATCTCCACATCGACGGAGTACGGGTCGCCCGTGGTGCGGCGTCCTGGGTCTCCGAGGGCAGAGCTTGAGCTGGACGAATTATATTTAATTCGGGCCGCTCAAGCCAACCTGTTTTCGGCGGGCCTACTCCGTGCCATGGAGGCATACGTCGCCGCAAGCCGCGCTGCCCTGTCGGGCAAGCCCACGGCTTGTATCGGCGCCGAGCTCCTCGAAGCGCAATTAGTGGAGCAGGCGAAAACGCGGCCTTTGGTGCTGCCACCAACCCGCGGGACGAGGCGCCCGCGTAGCGAAAGCCCGAGCGACGAGCTGCGTCTCCGAGGAGATGGAAAGCGAGTCCAGCTTGCGGACTCGCCGAGCCCGCCACCGACGAACCAGCTGCCGCCGAGGAAGACGGGCCTCGAAATGCCGTCGCTGTCGCCCTGGACGGGCGCGCTTCAGGCACCCGCCCCCGCCCCTGGACTGTCCGCCGCCGCGAGTGACTATGAGAGTGCTTCAACACAAACAGGTACGAGTGTTTTACCTAATAAGTGCTCTCCTACAGTGTCGTTTGCCGCGGCGGCCGGGACCGCATCCACCGTGTCTGGGGCACCGCGCCCCAGCACCGCGTCCCCCCCCGTTCAGTGAGGCACCCGGTGCCGCCAACCGCGCGTCCGCCCGCCCCGTCGGCGACCACGTCGCGAGTGCCCGCCCGCCCCACGCGCTCCGCCGCAGCGCCCGCGATAGTGCCCGCCCGCCCTACGCGCCCCGCCGCCGCGCCCGCGAACCCGCCCACCGCCGCGACTGTGCCCGCCCGCCCTACGCGCCCCGCCGCTGCGCCTGCGAACCCGCACGCCACCGCACCCGCGATAGGGCCCGCCCGCCTAATGCCGCCCGCCCGCCCAACGCCGCCTGCCACTGCCGCCGCCCAAACCGCAGCCGCGATTGCCACCGCCACCGCCGCCCCGTCGGAAGGCGCTGCGCCACAGCAGCCCCGCCAGCCGCGCTATCCGCCCCTTATTGTGGAGGTCCTACCCAACTGGGCCGACCACTTCAGGGCGATAGCCAGCGAGCTCGGCCGGGCTCCCAGCGCGCGCGCCTACCAAAAGGGTGTGCGCTTTACCCCAACGGCCGAAGACGAGTACCGGCTTGTGCAACGTTACCTGTGCAGGCTGGAGAAGGACCACGGTGTGAGGTGGTTCTCATACTCGTTGCCGGCCGACAAGACCCAGAAGGTGGCGATCCGCGGGCTGCCTTCTAACACCGCGCCGGAGGAGATAGTCGCGGCGCTTGCAGAACTCGGTGTGGAGGCCGAGTACTGTAAGCAGATCCGGGCGCGCAAAGGAAGACCCGGCTGCATCTTCTTCGCCAGCCTGAAGAAGAATCCAGACCGTGCCCCCGGTGCTGTGTACGAGATCACGGAGCTCTTGTACATGCCGGGGGTGAAGATTGAGGCCTGGCGCTCGAAGCAGGGCCCGGCCCAGTGCCACAGGTGCCAGAAATTCCGGCACTCGTCGAAGAATCTTGGGAACGCCACGTCGAGTCCATTGGCGACCACGTCCCCTCCGTGCATCGCCTATGCCGGGATTTGTCGACTACTCCAACTCCCGTCCGACCAATCCTGGGCAGCGACGGCCTACCAAGATTTCGAGCCCAAGACCGTGCGGAGATCTTCGCCGAATGCCTCGAGAAGCAGTTCAAGCCGAACCCTACGGATGATGTGGAGCACGTCGCAGCAGCCGAGAGACACCTGTGAGAGTACTTCGCCTCGCCGATAGCTCCCGAAGAGGACCCCACCGTCGTCACGCCCGGCCAGATCACGCGTGCATTCAGACGTACCAAGCCCAGGAAAGCCCCGGGCGCAGACCGCATACCTAACATGGCGCTGCTACATTTGCCGCCACGTACTGTGGCGGCCGTTACGCGCCTGTTTAACGGTATCTTGCGCACGGGCCACTTCCCAACCCAATGGAAGGAGGGCTTGGTCATCATGTTGCCCAAGCCGGGCAGGGACTCCAAGCTGCCTGAGAGCTATCGGCCGATAACTCTACTGAGTACCATCTCAAAGGTGTTTGAGAAACTCCTGCTGGCGAAGCTACTGCCCCACATCCAGCCGCGCCCAGAACAGTTCGGCTTCAAGCCCGAGCATTCTACGACGCTTCAGCTCACCAGAGTACTGAATGACATGACGGTTTGTTCAAACAAGAAGGAATACACTGTCGCAGTACTCTTGGACATGGAGAAGGCGTTTGACAGAGTATGGCACGAGGGGTTGCTGTACAAATTGTCGACGTCTCCAGCCCCAAGAAGACTGGTCCAGATCATCGCCTCCTTCCTGAAGAATCGCCGCTTCCGAGTGATGGTGGAAGACGCCGTCTCCGAGGAACACCCCGTTGCAGCCGGCGTCCCTCAGGGGTCCTGCCTGTCTCCAGCCTGTTACTCCCAATATACGGACGACATCCCTGTCGGGCCGGGTGCCCAGCTGGCACTCTTCGCCGACGACGCTGCCTACTACGCATCGTCGATCCAGGCACGGCACGCTGCCGTCAAACTGCAGAGCACCCTGGACATCTTGCCCGACTGGCTCGCCAAGTGGCGGTTGTCCGTCAACGTTGGGAAGACGCAGGCGCTCATCACAGGCCAGTCCCCCCTTCCACCACCACTCCAGCTCCAAGGACAGGACATCGCGTGGTCTCCGCAGGTGAAGTACCTGGGAGTGACCATCGATCGCCGGCTCACCATGAAGCAACATGTCGACAACGTCGTCAACCAGGTCAAGGTGGCACGCGCCAAGCTGCGTCCACTTCTCGACTCCAGCCTCCCTCTGAGGGCGAAGCTCGGGATCTACAAGTGCTACGTGAGATCCCGCCTCACCTACGCGGCCCCGGCATGGTACGCCCTGTGCTCGGAGACGAACAAACGGAGACTCCGAGCCCAAGAGAACCTCTCTTTGCGTACCATCGTCGACGCCCCCCGCTACGTGAGGAATGCGACGATCCAGAGGGACCTCAGATGGGAACCAGTGGACCAGTTTGTCCAGAGGCTGGCGAAGGGCATGTTTGCGCGTGCGGATAGCTCGCAACATCCGCATAACCGCGACATGGCGCCGCACCAAGCGCGCCCGCCCGACCGCCGCCGCCTGCCACGTGACCTGGTTGCCTAGCCGGCGATCATACAACGGAACACCCCTCGTGAGAAGATCTCCACCGCCCGCGAGGGCCCCCCGATGACCTGTCCATAGGAGTGGACAGAGGCGCTTCTTCAGGAAGAGATCCGATGATCTGACCCTGACTCCCCACGCCCCAGAATGGGTGCGTGAGATGAATTCTTGATTGATTGAAACTGAACAGACTTATGTATCTAACCCAAGAGAGTTAAAGCGAGGTGTACCTCAAGGTAGTGTCATGGGGCCATTATTGTTCCTGACTTACATAAATGACTTACCGAAAGTGGTACACCATCCTATGGTGCTATTTGCGGATGACAGCACAGTAATTATTTCTTGCGATGATCCAAATGACTTTGAGAATGAAATATATAATACCCTTCATAAAATAATTAAATGGCTTGACAATAACAATCTAGTAATAAACATTGATAAAACAAAAATAATGAACTTCCAAACAAACCAAAATACATTAGTTGATAATATGGACATTAATCACATTGGCAAAAAAGTTGAGCAAACAAAGGTAACACAATTTTTAGGATTATATATTGATAACAATTTAAAATGGAAAACACATATCGAGAACACATGTAAAAAGCTTAGTAAATTTTCGTATGCATTGTATAAACTGTCAAAAACAGTATGTACAGATACAGTTTTATTAGCATACAATGGATATGTAGACTCCACATTACGATTTGGTATAATTTTTTGGGGGAACGGGACAGGAAAGAAAATGTGCTTATAGCCCAAAAAAAGTGTATTAGGTCTATATCTGGCCTTCATCGCAGAGACAGCTGTAAGCCTCACTTTAAAAGGCTAAATATTCTAACGTTCCCTTCACTATATATTTACGAGCTTGCTACCTTTGTCAAAACTAATTCGAATCTTTTTACCAATTTCACAAGTAAACGTCACAAATCTAGAATATGTATGCCTCAACATAAGACAGCTCTGTTTAAAAATAATATTTATGGCATGATACCAATAATCTATAACAAGCTACCAGAGAGTATCCGTAATAAAGATAATTTGATACAATTTAAGAGGGAACTGAGAAAGTTACTTATTAATAAGACATACTACACTATAAATGAATATATAAATGACCCAATATTGTAATGTAATAAAAATAAACATGGACCTTTGGCTTGCGTCAAATAGGTTACTAAATACATGCATGCATAGAGTAAAGCTAAGATAAAATTATTGCTGCATGTACTACCTAGTTATAGGAAATATTTGTATGCCCTGTGGCGAAACATAGTGATCTTTACCATAATATAATAACCTTATGTACCTATGTTTGACAAATAAAATCATTTGATTTGATTTGATTTGATTTTTCTATTACGAGCCTGAAACCAAAACCACGTAGCATTGCAACACATAAAATCACTTGAACAACAGCTTGCAGCGGCACACCACGAGCTTCAAGTTTTCAGCGAGCGGGAGGAACAGCGAGACAGTGCTACAACCAGGGCCTTATATAATGAGGTCTTGAGCCAAACTGGCATACCAACTATTGACCTAACAGCTTGTGATCTCACGTGTGATAGTCCTAATAGATTGCAATCAGTAACCACTATGAGCTGTAGTAAAAATAAATTAAAGAAATATGTTAAATTGAATAATTATATAAAAAAACACAAAAACTAGCTAATAGAAATAAAATATTTTGTAAAAATGTAAATTGTAGCAAGGAACGTGTCGAATTAATTAAGGAAATCGATGATTGTAGATTATGTTTGGAAAAAACTACAGAAAAGTACGAATGTGACACACGGCGACTCCAGTCAGATATGCATATTTTAAACTCATCATTACAAAGTATTACACGTAAATATGAGTCAGCACAATACGAAATTAAGGAACATGTGTCGGCTATGAATAGTTTGTTGGAGACGTGTAAGTATAATTATGACACTTTCATATCTTTGACCGACAATCACATCTGTGATTGTAAACAAGCTCCAGCGGACTGTTCCGTGCCGACCGTGTGTCCCGCCGAGCAGCCGGCCGAACAGCTGATACTGACCCAGGCGCCGCCGTCAGTCGACTTGAGTACTAATCGTGTTATCAATAACGCCTCCTTCTCTCGGACAAAGGATAGGTATATAATGTACAGCGATGAACTTGGAAAAAATATGGGTTTACAACTTAGTCAGCGCGTGGGCCAGGCAATATTAAATAACTGTATGCCTGGCGCCACATATTCACAAATATTAAACAAAGTGTTGTCATCGCAGTTTTTAGAACCAACCACCCTAATTATTTTAATTGGTAGGAGGGAAAATGTATCTAAAAAACTAATTACTAAATACTTTTCCAAATTAAATTCTTTACAAAATGTAGATAGAATAATCTTGTTTGCGTTTCCCTTCAGCCAATCTTTGTCACAACATGAAAATCATATAAGACATGATTATAATACATTTATACACACATTGACATGTCGTCATACTGAAAAATTTCATTTCATAGACACCAATATTTGTATTGGAAAATATTTTTATTTGACTAAGGATAGGTATTACCTATCTAGGTTTTATACAAAACAGATAGCACAGTCACTATCTTATTTTATTTTGAACTCAGTCAAGTTTTTGACTAATGAAACGCCTGCTTCTATTGAGCAGTGTAATAATAATGACATGTACTCCTTGGAATCTGTTCCAAGCTCTTTAAATTAACCCATAGGACAACAGAGAGTAACTCTGGCAGTAATATTAATATTTGTATAAATATACCTTCATCTTGCCCATTAAATCAAGTTACTAGTAATGAAAAATGTAAAAGTAAGAATATTTTAAACGTGGTTCATCAAAATATACAGGGCATGTTAAGTAAAGAACTGGAAATTGAGTTATTCATGAACTGTAATAATATTGATGTTTTATGTATAACAGAGCACTTTTTAAAGAGTTATCAGTTCATGTTCAACTTTAATAACCACCACGTTGCTAGTTCGTTCAACAGAAAAACAGCTGATCGCGGTGGCTCCTTAATACTTGTAAATAATAGTTTTAAATATAAGGAACGAGTTGACATAGTGAGCCTGTCTGTTGAGCGTACCATGGAAATAGCCTGTATTGAACTTGAACAACTTATTGTAATGAGCGTATACAGACCACCAGATTCATCCTTTGATTTATTCGAAAAGAAAAAATGGATGAAGTGTTGATTAAAATCAGCGATAAAAACAAATTTTTTATAATTTGTGGTGATTTTAATGTTAATCTGTTAGAGGATAATAATATATGTACTAGATTAAAATCTTTATTTTTTGTCACAACATGAACTATCTGTTTTTGGAGCCTACTAGAATTACTGCAACATCTGCTACCTGCATTGACAATATATTTACTAACATTACGCCCATTTTCAAATCGGTCATCAATAAATTAACCTATCTGACCAGAGTGATCAGCACTCTGGTCAGATAGGTATATTCAATATTAAAATAAAAAAGGACCAAAAAGAGGATATTACATGTGTGCCCGTTAGTGACACTCGGCTTGAACACTACAGGAATAATATTTTAGATAAACTATGGGAAATACCATACAGTGACGATCCAAATTTGTTGTACAACTCAGTATTTAACCTTGTCAAAAATGAATATGATACGGTATTTAAATCAAAAACTATAAAAGTTAATAACAAAGCTTTGTTTAGTGATTGGGCGACAGTTGGAATTCATAGGAGCAGACGAAGATTATATGAACTCTATGAAGAGAAATCATATAACAAAAATACGGCCTTTCTAGATTATGTTCGTAGTTATTCAAAAATGTTTAAACGCGTTTGTGCCGTAGCTAAATCTAATTTCATTAAAAACAAAATTGAATCTAGTAGCAATGTAATGAAAACGACTTGGCAAATTATAAACAGAGAGACTGGAAAGGCCAAAGCTACACATAATAACTTCAAGCTTAAGATAGATAATCAATTGCTAAGTACAGACCTAGAAGTAGCAAAAGCTTTCGAAAATTTCTTTACGGACATTCCAGTTTCAACAACCAAGTCTTTAAATTCATCTTCCGCTGCTGCTGAATCTATACTTAAACAAAACTTTGAGGATTGTAAAACAGATTTTAAATTTAGGCACGTAAATAATGAAGACATTGTAAAAGCGTTTAAATCCCTGGAAATGAAAAAGACAGCTGACGCCCATGTTCTATCAGTAAAAATTATTAGTTCCATTGTAGATTGTATTGCACCTCACCTTTGTTGTATATTTAATCAATGTATAGATAATGGTGTGTTTCCTGACTTGATGAAACTAAGTAAAGTTATACCTTTATTCAAAGCTGGTAGTACATCAGACCCCACCAATTTTAGACCAATATCGATACTACCAAAGCTTAGCAAAATATTTGAAAAACTCATACTTAATCAATTGCAAAGTCATTTTTATCTCAATAATTTAATTCATATTGCTCAGTTTGGTTTCACAAAGGGTCGTTCAACAGCCGATGCTGGTGTTGAACTAATCGACAATATTTTTGATGCCTGGGAAGACGCAATGGATGCAATAGGTGTCTTCTGCGATCTATCCAAGGCTTTCGATTATAATTTAATTTATTTTATTTATTTTATTTATCATAACGAGGTATTACACTAGGATATGTTTGAGCTTAATTAATACATGTAAAGCATTATTTGAACTCTAGTAAAAACAGAAAACATCTGAACCTGAGCTAGGTGGTTAACCTGTATTTCAGGATTCAGCGCTCTTCCTAATAATTACAGTATAAGTGCTATACATTACGAAAAATGAGTACCTGTTATTCATTAGACCAAGTACAGCTAAATCAGGAAAAATACACTACAAAAGGGAGCAAAATTTACATAGGCTTAAGGCCTTGGTGAGTATAAGAGAGACCTCTCTTTGAATATCGTGAGTGTGAATGAGTGTGTGTGAGAGGGTGTGTGGTGAGGAGTTTACAGGCACTTGATATGCTTTTTGGTACCATACTCTTTAATATATTTAATAATGTCAAGGAGTGCAAAACAAAGTAAGACAGATTCAATTACAAAAAGAACACATATTATTACTATCAGGAATTAATATAAGAGGTAAGATTGATGTTTAGCACCTAATCTATAGTCATTAGTAGTTGTTCTGTTTGGTCATAATTCAGAATTTGAAGAGTATTAAAAATGGTTTTCTTGAAATGATAGGTGGTAAGAGAGTAAATGTCTATTTTTCTATTGATTTTATTATACAGCAAAGGTCCAAGGAAAGGGAAGAATCTGTGAGCAAAGGAGGTCCGGAAAGTTTTAGGTTGTGGACACACCCTATCGTTACGGCGCTTGATCAATAATTTGGGATCAAATGTCATAAGTGAGTGCTGTTTCAAAATGGTAAAGTAAACAAAGAGTTGTCTAACTGTAAGAACATTACATGACCTGAAAAGAAGTTCAGTAGGGTAAAAGAATGGACGGAAAGTGCAGACCTTTAAGATTACCCTTTGTGCTCTCTCTAAATATAAAAGCGTGGTCTTGGGAGCTCCACCCCACGACGTGATGCAGTATGCCAAAATAGATTGACAAAGAGCAAGGTAGACACTTTTCATCAATTTACCGTCAGCAACATGTCGTAGGGTTTTGAAGACATATATGAGTTTTCGAATCCTGCCACTAATCATATCAATATGGGGTCTAAATCCAAGATTTTGATCAATTATTACCCCAAGATACCTAATGCTGGCGGTTTTTACCAGAGCAGGACATGAGCATGAATTTAGAGATGGGTCAGGACAACAATGAGCCAAAAGTACTCCATTTGTATTATGGGTATTTCGAATTGAGAAAGATAAAAACCTAGTTTTATCTGCATTTAAGGTTAATAAGTTTTCCCTTAGCCAAGAAGTTGCTCTATTAAAACCAGCCTGTGCAACATTAAAAGTATCTTCCCACGTTTTTGATGAGAAGAGCAGAGCCGTGTCATCCGCATAAGTTATAACTTTTCCCTGAGCAGGATTCAGTTCGCATAGGTCGTTGATGTAAGCGAGAAATAGAGTCGGACCCAGAATGCTACCCTGTGGTACACCGTAGGAGATGGGTAAATCGCTGCTTTGATAATTACTTATCCTCACAAACTGAGACCTAGCGGTGAGGTAGTCCTCCAGCAGTTTGAGTTGGACTCCGCGGATTCCCATTCGGTCCAATTTTGCCAGGAGAATGGGTACAGAGACCGTGTCAAATGCTTTGGCAAAGTCCAGAAAGATACCTATTACATTATTGCCTTCATCAAGATTTTTTGTAATATAATCAGTCAGTTCGTGAACTGCATCGCCAGTGGAAATACTTTTGCGAAAACCAAATTGTGACGTCGACAAGAGTTTATTGCTTTCAAAGTAGTTGACTAGTCTTGAGTTGATTATGCGCTCAAGCAATTTGGAAATTGATGGAAGTATTGAAATAGGCCGGTAGTTATTAACACAGTCCCTGCCACCAGACTTGTGGATGGGGAGCACCATTGATCTTTTCAAGGTCCTAGGAAAAACGCCGTTTGAGAGGCACATGTTAAAAATATGGGTTAAGGGAGGAATGAAAAAATTCTTGTTCAGTTTAAGGATTCGGTTTGAGATTTGATCCCAACCCACTGCACATGTGTTTTTCAGACCCAGAATAAGTACCTCTAGTTCGTCTAGATCTGTCTCCAGCAAAACAAACGACGACGTAGTTGCTTTAAAAGATGTAGTAGTTAACAGTGGTACTGCTCCAGGGGAAGTCCGGTTACCAATAACTCCTTTCGCTAGATTTTCTCCTATATTAGCAAAAAAGTCGTTTACTTTGTCAGTAGTGTTAATGTTTCCTCCAGTCCCTAACAATTCAGTCGCAACAGTTTTCGTTTTGGTTGTGTTTGTGATTTCCTTGATTGCCTTCCATAGCCCCTTAGGATTATTGCCAGCTTTCTTAATTTGATTTCTCTCGTACAGTCTCTTTAGTTTTTTAAGTAGATTATTACAAAAGTTCCTATATCTTTTATATGTGGTAGAAAAAATAAAGTTACCTGGAGAATCTTTTGACTTTTTGTGCAACCTGTCTCTGTTTCTCATACAGCGTAGAAGTCCCGGAGTTATCCATGGCTTGATAATCTTTTGTTTCCGTGAGAGTTGAATAATGGATGAGTTCAGATTAATGGCTTGTTGCACAGAGGATATCAGATTATTTAAGGATTCATTTGCATCCGAGGAGGAGAATATCGGTTGCAAGTCAATGTTTTTTAGTTGAACACTAAGACCTGCATAGTCTATATTAGGTGCAGTTGCTTGAAATATAACCCTTTTTTGTTTGTTTTTGATACATAGTAACACTAGTTGATGGTCAGTCAGAGTAGAATTCGTAACTAGGGTTATTGACGGCTTTTTCGTTTTTAATATAACATGGTCAAGGCATGTTCTTTCCAATCTAGTTGGCAAGCGAGCGGGAAGAAGACCATGAGAGGCACATATACTGAGATATTCATGCGCCCTAGAGTGAAAAGAGTTGCCCGGAAGTATGTTTATATTAATATCGCCAATAATCACAACGTTACTGAATGATTTCAAGTTGTGAAGAATTGTGTTCAAAGATTCAAGAAAAACATCAACATTGTTATGAGAGGGGGACCGATAGATAGCAATGACAGCGGTTTCCGTTCCCATCTTAATTACAAGGCAGTTTGAATCGCGGCATATGGGTTCTTCAATTACCACTTTCAGTTCCTCTTTAACATAAACCACGACGCCATCGTTCTGAAGATAATTGTTAACAGAAGCATAATAGTAGTAGCCCTCAATTTGTGGGATGATAGTGGACCTAGATAGACGACACTCAGTGAAAACGTTAATGTCACATTTAAAATTTAATCTGTTTTGTAGGACGAAAAAACCATCCATATTTCCCGAGATACTACGAATATTCTGAGTCAATAACGTGAGAGAGTCGGAGGATTTGGGAAAATACTTAAGACAGTCCTCTACCTCACAGGCAATTGACTCAGAAACAGCAATATTGTCTAGGTCGTTGATAAAGACGTCATCAAGCTCTGCACCGAGAGAGAAAGCAGTAGGTGTGTGTCAGCGAGTGACAAGGGAGACACTTAGGCTGACATAATTTTGGATATGGCGAATAATAGTAGCCAAACTTATGAAAAAAGCGACATATGTGAAAAACAACGCAAATCATAATATTATAATAATACAAAGAGCTGCATAAATAAGCGATTATAATCATAAATACTATATTACTACCTTGGGATGGGTTATTAATTGTTGAAGGAGTATAACTGTATAGTGATATGTGTGAGAGTGAGAATGGAAATTTCAGATTGTTATTGAAAATATAGCTACATAGAAGCAAACATAACAATGCATAAATTGCAGTGAGTACAAAAGCTAGTCAAACAAGATTGGCCCTCAAGCTGCCCAAGATGGACTCATCATCAACTCGCACAAAAGGAGAGCCAACTGCTTTCCGTAGGTATATTTTACCGTAGGAGACCCAGCAAAATGTGAAATTATGCATCTTAGCGAAATCACGTACAAGGTAGTAGAGCCTTTTTGCTTTGGCAGTAAGGCTCTCAGAGATGTAGATTGGGCTTGCAGGGTCATTGAGCTTAAAGTGTCTTGTATTTAGCTTATCCTTATTTTGTTTTTTATCATTGAACTTCTTAAGTCCCTTCATCATACTTTCCTTCTTAATTACAGAAACGAATTCTACCACAACGGGTTTACCATTTTCTGGTTTAGCGAATCCGCGATAGATGTCTTTGATATCGGTTTTATCAATCTGGACACCTAGGACCGCGCCAATCTTCATAGCGACATCGCAAAGACCTTCCTTATCCTCCTGGGGCTCAATTTTAGGAATGTTTCGTATTTCTATTTTGGTGGACAAAGAGTTTCTTTCCAGGTATTCAAGTTTTCTTTCTAATTCCTTTATGTAGGAGATATGTTCCTTACGCTCTGATCTAAGACTTTCGAGTTCTTTTTGTATTTTGTCATTTTTAGAATGGAGTATCTCCATAGAGGACTGGATGTCTTTATTTTGGGACTTAAGTTCGTCTAAAGCGGTCTGTAGATTGCGTCCATCATGACACTCTTGTCAGGAAGTTACGCCATTATGGTGTAAAAGATCAGGCACTTGGCCTTCTGGAGTCATATCAAACAGATAGGGTTCAGATGGTCGATGTTAATGGGAAAAGATCACCTGGGTCTTCAATAAGTATGGGCGTACCGCAAGGTTCAATTCTTGGTCCTTTCTTGTTTTTAGTATATATTAATGATTTACCTTACCTTGTTAAAGCAAAACATGGGTTAGTATTGTTTGCCGATGATACTTCTTTGATATTTAAAGTTAAAAGACAGCAATCAAATTATGACGAGGTAAACAATGCTATCTCTAGTATAGTGAACTGGTTTACTGTTAACAATTTATTACTTAATGAAAAGAAAACTAAATGTATTAAATTCGTGTTACCCAATGTGAACCCGGTAACTACAGACATATTTATAAAAGGACAGAGATTGGACCTTGTGCAGTCGACTGTCTTTTTGGGCATTACTTTAGACGCCAAACTACAATGGGATCCTCATATAAATAAATTGTCGAACAGACTGAGTTCGGCAGCGTTCGCAGTTAAAAAAATTAGAGCTCTTACCGACGTAGACACCGCTAGACTAGTCTACTTTAGTTACTTTCATAGTCTAATGACCTATGGTATTTTATTGTGGGGTCACGCTGCGAGTGCTAATAGTATATTTATTCTGCAGAAACGGGCTGTTCGTGCAATTTATAGATTAGGGCCTAGAGTGTCACTGAGGGAAAAGTTTAAAGAAATCAATATTCTGACATTTGTGTCTCAATATATCTATGACAATCTTGTGTATGTAAAAAGAAATATAACAAATTTTCAGAAGTACAATGATATACACAATTTTAATACTAGAAATAAAGACAAGTTGGTTGCTTATGTAAGCCGACTACATAAAATTAGTAATTCTTTTAAAGGCAATTGTATACGCTATAACAATAAGGTCCCTACTGATATTAAAAACTTACCTTTAGACAAGTTTAAAATAATAATAAAACAGAAATTGTATAAAAAAGGTTACTATAGGATATCTGATTACTTAGAGGACAGATGTCCATGGGAATAGATTGTTTGAATAACAGGCTGTTTCGATATATAATTAGCATTCATTTTGTAATTTGACAATATTTTATTTAAAAAAGGAAACGCAAAAGATGCGACGACTGTGGAGTTTCTTCGGTGAGCTCTTCTCCACAGATTCCGCCATTGTGTTAGTGAACTCACCCAAAAAAATTTAATGACGGATCTAAGTGATGTAACAACATCCTATGGAAATAAATGATTTTTGATTTGATTTGATTTGATTTGAAAATCTGACATTTACTTTGTTGTTGTTTATCTAGTTGTCATGGCAATGTCCATTCAAACTCGTTAGCGGTCTGATATGTTTGCTTCAATACTTTTATAAAAATACTTTTTCTCTCTTGGCCACTCACAAAAATTGCTTTTAATTTAAATAATTTTTAGAACTCTCCAAAAAGGGTATAAGAGCGGAACATTTCTGAAATTCTGGAGTCTCACTTCAGCTTTCAAGCAAGAAGCATCACCTAAAAGCCTTATCCCGGGGTCGCACTGCCCCGGGATCCTGCGAGCCTCTACTACTACGCCTCCTGACTTGGCGAGCCTCTACCCTGGCCGGCGCTTCGTGGGTCTCCACTTCACCTGCCCGTTCTCTGCTTCACCTGCCCGTCGGTGACTTCAGGCCGACACGTTGCGGGCCTCTACCCTGGCCGGCGCTTCGCTATCAGGGCCACTACTTCTGCTGCCCGTCGGTGTCTCCAGGGCACTGTTGACCGATTGGCCGCCGGCCACGCTCTCCAACTGCAACTCCTACATCGCCCACCAGTGCTTCCACTGACCGGTTCGCCAGACCGGTTCCACTGCTCCTTCTGCTCCTACTCTCCGTGTCCTCAGCTTCCTTTTTTTTATCTGATATCTGTATTTTTTTAAAAACCTGTCTCACCTCATTCATCCTCATCTTCCTTTCACTTTTTATAAAAAAGAGTCACTGTAAATAAGCATAATAAACTATCATCTCTAAATTTTATCCTGGTTGTTGTTTCTTATTAGGTTCTGTTTAGGTTCTTGTCGCTACACGACAACCCTTCGGGTACGGAACCCTAAAAACTAACCTTCATCATTTTCATCATCCGAACATATCCCTCGTTTTTTACGTTCACGATCACTTTCTTCTAGTTTCCGAAGCTTTCGATGGTACCTAGCAATTTTCTCTTGAGTTGTGCGTTTCGGCATTTTTATTTATTTTTGCGCATGCGACACGCGCGTTAGTTGCTTCGCAAAATAAAGCTATGAAGTGAAAACATGGCGCCACTGTTGGCTGGGCGAAACCGGCAGTACAAAAATACTTTATTGATTTAAAAATCGATTTAAATTACTCTTAATATGCGAATAGTTGCTAGTTGACTAAAGTGTTATAATTATATTGAGAATTAAGCGACAAAATAAAATTGCAAATTACTTCAGGCTCTAAAATTAAATCCGGAAATACCAGCCACGATTCCAGAAATGCACAGATTACGCGACAAAAAGACAATTACAAGAAGCCAGGGCCACCAGCTGGGCCAGCGCAGCGCCCGCAGTACCCGGCCCAACCGCGCCTGCCACCGCCGGGTTCGAACAAGCCGCGTGCGGCTCCCTCCACACCGGTAGCCCAGCAGGTAAGTGTACATGCCGGTAGAGTACAGCATTTTTATCAGTGCTGGCGTGCCATTACAGACAATGAAGTTGTGCCTAAATGGATTCATAACGGTCTTGATATTCCATTCTGTACGGATGTTATACAAACTGCTATACCTAATATGACATGGTCCATGACGATGTGCAAGTTTATTCTATGTAACTTTCCAAATTCCAAATTCCAAATTCCAAATGTCTTTATTACTGTAGATATTTACATATACATAGCAATCGTCATTTTTTGCCACTTCTCTACATTGGACCACTGTGGGAGAAGAAGGGCGTAGAAACTCCCACAGATTGATATTTAGATCTCTTTTTAAAAATTGCTTATGCTTAACTAATACAAAATATAATATTTAGTCATTATCATAATTAATAAGCAGGAATAAATAATTACAAAATTATTAACAGCAAGGTCTGTGTTGAGCCAGATTAACCCCATACAGACTTTCCTTATTTTTCTAATTTATCGGGGAAACAAAATAAAAGTGAACATAGAATGAACATGCATCTATACAATATAACGTGCCATCATAGTGATGCTATTTTATATTTCGACTTTTCGACATGAATAATTTTATTCATAACTTTACTTTGACTCAGGATACTATGTACCTGTCTCATAAAACAAAAAAACGAGTAGCTACATTGTTAGCGTATAATATATGCGACACAGTTGTAAATACTATAACGCAGTCGCCTTCAGTTTTAGTTAGTATTAGTACTAATAGTAGTGTTTTAAACTAGATAGTTCGACAAAAGAGGACCCCTCAAAACATAAGAAAATTTTACAAAATAAGCAGTGGTTTTCTGGCAATCAAATGAAAAATACTAGGACAAAGGGTAAGCCCCACTTAAATATTTCCCATCAAAACATGCAGGGGCTACCTGGCAAATAACTTGTATTAGAATTAATTCTTAATCATTCAGACACCGATGTTATTTGTATTACAGAACACTGGTTAAATGAAAATATGATGTCTTTTAACATAAATAATTACAAAATTGTCAGTTGTTACAATAGAAAGACTGCTGATAGAGGTGGTTCTTTAATCTTAGTAAAAAATAATATTAAGGTGAAACAACGGAAAGACATTCTTGCACTTAATGTAGAAAGACAAATAGAGGTATCTTGTGTTGAGTTAGATAGCCATATTATTGTTTGTCTCTCTCTACAGACCTCCGAGAGATGAAAACGGACATGGCAATTTTGAAATGTTCGAGAAAATTATGGAGGAAGCCCTCATTAAACTTTGTTATAGCAGAAAAAAGTTAATTATTTGTGGCGATTTTAATGTAGATTTGCCTGTAGATACAACATTGAAACAACGATTGATAACTCAATCATTTAATTTATGTCGTATATTTCTAGAGCCGACTAGAATTACTCTTACCAGCCAAACTTGCTTAGATAACGTTTTTTGTGAATGTGCTTCACAAGTACAAATGTAATTAACTGCTTACCCTCAGATCACAGTGGTCAAACAGTTTCATTCCCAATTGCTAGTAAAAATAGGACTGATCCATCATTTTATAGGCCTATTACATCCCATAGACTAGAGACGTATATGATAAACTTAGATATAAATTTGCCAGTACCGGATTTTGATGAACAGAACCCAAACAAAATCTACTCAGACTTCTTCAACATTATTCAAACAGAATTCAATAAAGTTTTTAAATTAAAGAAGGTCAGTGGTATCAGTCAACAGTGTACGATTCCATCGTGCATCGTCAGACTTAGTAGCGTCAGCATAAATGTCTAATTGTAGTTTTCATTATTTTGTAAGTTAGATTCATCGATCAGTTCACATTCGTCTATCAATAAGTGCGCACCAATTGTAATCATCATAAATAAAGTGATTTATCAAGTTATCACTCTTCTTTCCTGTTCCACCAATCATCATCAGTATCAAGTTTTAATGTACCGCCAGCAAGGGCTCGTACATTAAGTGGTCCTTCGAAACCTGTGTTTAGTGCAACTTTGTGTTTTGATCGTGTGACCGCGAATCGGCTCTGTTGGCCTGCCACCAGCGGCAATCCCCAGTAGAGTTGAGAAGGCGCAAAAAGTCATACGTGAGGAATACAAAAGCATTAGACACGCACGACCAAGCGATCAAGGATTTAAGCCCTAAGGAGGTTTTTATCAAGAGAACAAGCTCTCCCAAGTTTACCAAGAGATCAAGCTCTACAAGTTAATCAAGTAACAAGGTTTATCAAGAAACCCCTAAGAAGCGAATGACAAGGAACTCAATTTCATCAAGGGAACAGGAACTATCAAGCTAGTGATTTTATCAAGAAATTCATCAAGTAATTATTTATCAAACAAGTGAGTTTCTACATATCTCTACCAAGTGAGTTATAATGGAAACAAGCCAAGAATTCGTCTACTTGTTGCAAAATCAGCAACAAATTATCGACGGAATAAATCAGCTATGGTCGAATTACAAAAAAGACGGCCAATCTCGCAAGACAACTGATTATATCAAAAGGAAGGTAGAAACGTTAGATACGTATTGGGCTGAGTTTCAACGGAATCATGAGCGGTTAATGATGGCCGAAAATCAAGATGGCGACTACTTTACGGCCAATCAATACGAGCATTCCCAATCTTATTACCAAGAAATAAGGGAGTCGATTCTCAGGAGCCCCGGGTTTTCTCTAAAACCACCAACGCCACTATTAATTCCTAAGACAGTTGACGTGTCGGAAGAAGATAAATCGGGCGGCGAATCAAGTCAGCAGCATCCGAGGCAGAACAAGCTGCACGCCGAATCTGCGCAAAAATATCCCAACAAGTTAGAGGAGATGATGCGTCGGCAAACAAGTAACTTCAAAGCCTTCTCCCGCACCCTATCAAGCATCAACTTATCAGAAGTAAAGGAAAAGTGGGAATTCGATGACCTACTTAAGAATTTAGATGCACGGTGGGCAACTATCGATAAACTTCACTGGGACATCGATAGCGAGCTCCGTGGGGAAGAAGATGAATATTACGAGCAGACCTTCACCAAGCATGAGAAGAGCTACTGTGAGATAAAAAGAGAGATCAATAGCAAGCTGTGGTCCGTGGCTCATCGTGAAAAGTCCACGCCTAAACTGGATATTCCTGTTTTCCATGGCAACTATCAACAGTGGACATCGTTTAAAGATCTTTTCACGGAGACCATTCATAACAATCCCTGCCTATCAAGTGCGCAGAAGATGCAATTTCTAAAAAGCAAAATTAAGGGAGAACCAGAACGCCTCATCCAGCACCTACCGATAAGCTCCGAAAATTACGTCACCTGCTGGGACATCATCAACCATCGATACAATAACAAAAAGCTTATATTCACAACCCACATGAATACTATGATGTCCCTCCCCGTTCTGCAACAAGGCACATCGGGTCACATCAAGAGACTGCATGATGTAACGGTAGAATGTCTGAATGGCATAAAAAATTTGGGTATCAACATTGATACGTGGGACCCCATCATTATACATCTTTTATCATCAAAACTGGACTCCGAAACACACAATGACTATATGTCTATGTTGAAAGATCCAAGAGAAATACCGCTATTGGATGAATTCCTGAAATATCTCGAATTACGATTTACTGCATTAGAAGCATCAAGACGAAAACAGGAAAATACTGCTCAAAAGTCGTCTAACAATCCACCTTCTACGTCATCGACCCCTTACAATGCATCACGTTCCAAGCACTACTATTCAAGCAACAAGGCTACTTCGAATACTCAAGCAAGAAAACAGATAAAATGTCCCGTTTGCGATCAAGATCACGGGGTCTATTATTGCCCACAGTTCAGAGGAATGGATCCTGCAACGCAAAAGAAAACAATTACTAAGCTCAACATATGTAGTAATTGTCTCTATTCTCATAAAGGGAAAGATTGTTCGTCGACAAAGCGCTGCCGTGAATGTAATGGCTTTCATAATACCATTTTACATGAAGCTTTTAACAATCAAACCCAAAGAAATATGCCACTAGAATCACAGCAGTGGACAAAGAACAGTGGAAATACACATGTTGCGCAACAATCAGGCAAGATTATTCAGCAATCGTCAGCAAACGAAGTCTTGCTAGCGACAGCGCTGATCAAAGTGCAAGCCAGAAACGGAGTTCAACATGTTTTGCGCGCGCTCATAGATCAAGGCTCACAAGTTTCCTTAATAAGCGAGAGAGCTTCACAACTTCTGAAAATTCCAAGACAGAGTTGCAAAGGCGTTATCACTGGAATCGGCACTAACGACACAACATGTAAAGGCGCTATGAAAATACTATGCACGTCATTAAGGGGAAGCTTTAGCTTTGAAGTAGAAGCGCTAATTATGAAAAGTTTGACACGAAACTTACCAAACAATACTATCAGTAAGCCATCATGGGCGTTCCTCGAAGAAATTGAATTAGCCGATCCGCAGTTTTACTTGAGCAACCCCATTGACATACTCCTGGGTGCCGAAGTATACGCCAACATTGTCCTTAGCGGTGTAAGAAAACAAGTATCGTCACCGTTAGCCCAAGAAACAAGACTTGGTTGGATACTGTGTGGAAAAATTCAAAGTCTGCACTGCAACGTAGTGCTGAACAATATAGAAGACATTCAACAATTTTGGCAGATAGAGGACATTCAAGGAGCATCACGAAACTCATCAGAAGAGGAAGATTGCATTAATTTCTATAAGTCAACAACATCAAGGTTGAGCGACGGACGATACCAAGTGCGACTCCCTCTTAAATCGACTGCAAAATCAGATCTAGGGCAGTCCAAAAACAAAGCGATTGCACAATTTCTACAACTTGAACGGAAATTTTCGAAGCAAAAAATTATTGCTTCGCTTTACAAAGAATTTGTGGACGAGTACCTATCGCTTGGACACATGAAGCTGGCACGTGACGGAAATCATCCCGAATATTTTTTGCCACACCATTGCGTGTTACGAGAAGAATCCACTACCACGGCACTTCGTGTGGTATTCAACGGATCCGAAAAAACTTCAAGTGGGCTCAGTTTGAATGACCTGATGTACAAAGGGCCCAATTTACAAAAAGATATTTTGGTTCTTATACTGAAATGGAGACAACACAGGATAGCGTTTGTGGCAGATATAGAAAAGATGTTTCGACAGCTGTGGGTACATCCCGAGGACCAACATCTCCAAAAAATCATATGGCGAGACTATCCACATCAACTCTTACAAGAGTATCAATTGACAACAGTCACCTACGGCACCAAGGCCGCCCCCTTTCTTGCCATGATGACGCTAAAGCAATTGGCATGGGATGAAAGACTCAAGTACCCAGAAGCTGCCAAAGTAGTCGAGGAGTGCTTCTACATGGATGACCTGCTACATGGGTCGGACTCGGTGACGGCAGCCAAAAGGTTACAGGAAGATCTTATTCAACTGATGAGATCAGGCGGCTTGAATCTAAGAAAATGGAAGTCCAATCATACCGCTTTAATGCAACAAGACACCAACAAGGGTGAAGGTACTGAGAACACTTATCAGTTCATACAACCAGAATCGATGAAAACGTTGGGACTTAATTGGAGCTCGGCAAATGACGTCTTCACATTTCGATCAAAGATTGAAACCACGACTGATACCAAGACAGTGTGTACGAAGAGACAGTTGTTATCAGAAATCGCCCGATTATTTGACCCCCTTGGCTGGCTCACGCCAATTTCTACACAAATGAAATTACTTTTTCAATCCGTCTGGAATAGAAATCTTCAGTGGGATGACAAGATACCCGAAGATATTCACAAAGAATGGATAAAAATAAAACAACACATATCAGCTATAAATAACCTAAACATACCAAGATGGTTAGGTACAAACACTTCAAGCGATATAGAGTTGCACGGCTATTGTGACGCATCGCAAAAGGCATACGCCTGCGTTATTTATTGCAAACTAAAAATATGTGGCCAATATCAAATCACTCTCGTCGCGGCCAAATCAAGATTAGTACCACACAATAAAGACGACAAGAGTTTTTGTGACCTGGAAGCTGCAGAATGTACAACAATGAGCAAGACATGCAGAAATAAATGGCAAGAGGTCAACAGCGTAAATACATACCTATATTTTTGCTGTAATCGGTGTCAAGTCCGAACAATATGCGAAGATCAGGTGACAACACATCAGCTGAGCAATAGCGGTATAATACATGTGAGTCCGAACTGCGTCATAAAAACGGATAGTTTCACTGTGACTCCACACAAAATTCAAACAAGTGAAATTAAATTAAAACCAGACATATATGCACCGAAGATTCCTCAGATAAATAACATCATCAACATTACCATCCCTACCACTTTAGCACAGGATGATTCACAGGACATGCAACAACAATTGTCCTTGTTAGGAGAGAGGATAAACCAGCTGAAGCAAGCAGAAGTAATATCGACAGACCTCTCTTATCACGATGTTCATCACTACACTATGATTTATGTGGTTTGCGGAATCTTAGTCATTATTGGAATAATGACAGTCATCAGAAAGCTGCAATGTGGATGGTTGGTGCACAGCACTGCGCCCCCCGCCCCCCCGCCGCCGGCCCCGACGCAGCCCGCGCCGCCCGCGCCTGCTCTGCCCCCGCTGTCCGCCGGCTACGCCCGTCCCACCGCGCACGCGAGCAACGCGGGCAACCACAGCATCGAGATACCTGCTATACACCCCCGCGCTGACAAGAACGCAAGGGTGCAATTCAAGATTTCAGATTATTAGTGGTTCTGTGTTGATGTGATGTGCAATTTTATTAAGTTTCTTAAGGTTTAATTGACATGTATTAATTATTTAAGATTTTTCTCATCTCAGGCCCCGGAATATGTACGATTCCATCGTGCATCGTCAGACTTAGTAGCGTCAGCATAAATGTCTAATTGTAGTTTTCATTATTTTGTAAGTTAGATTCATCGATCAGTTCACATTCGTCTATCAATAAGTGCGCACCAATTGTAATCATCATAAATAAAGTGATTTATCAAGTTATCACTCTTCTTTCCTGTTCCACCAATCATCATCAGTATCAAGTTTTAATGTACCGCCAGCAAGGGCTCGTACATAAATCTAAATTTAATGTTTGGAATTCGTAAAAGTAGAGTTATCTTGTATGACCTTTATGAACAAATAACCTATAACTGATCGAAAACTTCATGACTATGGTAAAAAATATTCCAAAACTTTCAAGTTGGTTTGTAGAACTGCAAAAACTTTAGACATTAATAGAAAAATTCAAATAATAGAATGAAAACAGTTTGGCAAATAATAAACCGCGAAACTGGCAAAGTTTCGCGGAATCATTGCCAAGGGACAATGATTTCTGCCTAAAGAAAGGTGATGATGTTGTTAAATCCAACGCTGATGTTGCTCGATGATGATTTTTTTTTATTTTTTTTAGATAACTGGCATGTCATTATGACAGTGACGTTGCTTTGTTTACATATTTGGCCTCAAATAAAAAATCCTAGTATAGTCTGTTCTTAGGCTTAGGTGAATCTTAACTAGGACAAGCCTATTACGTTACGTTCAAATGGGCGTAAATGCTGTAAGTAATAAACAAGTGGACAATTATAAAAAACCGACGGCATTTTCTATCTTATAGGCAGAACAACTGAGACAAAACCAACGACACCTCATTTATTATAATCCTAGTGCTAACAAAATGGTCAAACTTAATATACATAAATACGCTCTAAAAACATTACCCTCCTTCTTGTACAGTGGGGTAATAAGGTCTTAGGGCGCTTAATGAGAAGCAATTAAATACTGCAAGACTGCAATTACCTATTTAGGGCAAAACCTGTTGATAAGTGATATTTTGTTATCAAATATCGATTAAACTCCAGCTTGTTATCAATAACACGATATGCCAACTGAAAATAACAAATCTAAAAGGCGAAATCGAAATAATTATAGTAAAAAAAACAAGTGCGAGTTGGACTCGCGCACGAAGGTTCGGTACCAGATAATGGTACCGAACCTTCGTGCGCAAAAAATTAAAAGGGTAAAAAAACAACACGTTTGTTGTATGGGAGCCCTCCTTAAATATTTGTTTAATTTTAATTTATTTTTAAAGTGAATATATGACTAAATATTCTGTGAGTATTTCAAGCGCCTATAGCTGTTGCCGATATAATATCGAGCAAATTTGAGAAAAAAAAAAGTTTGTTATATGGGAGCCCCCTTTAATATTTATTTCATTCTGTTTTTTAGTATTTGTTGTTATAGCAGCCACATAAATACATCATCTGTGAAAATTTAAACTGTCTTACTATCACGGTTCATGAGATACAGCCTGGTGTCCCTGGTGTAATAGGGTCCCGTTTGGCACCCTTCCGGTACCAAACGGAAAAAAAACTACAAAGGCCGGTGTTCATCGATGAGGTTGGACAAGATATGGAAAAATGCAGTATTGACACGTGTTAGCAAGGATTTCCAATTGGTACGACTAGGAATGTAAGGCGGGAGATTTATCGATAAGATTAAGACATTCTAAATCACTACTTGTTGAAAACTATCAATGCTGATCGATTACTAGGGCTAGAAGAAAATAATAAATAATGTTATGAAACAATACCTACTCGTGGATCTGCTATCATTACACGAGCGCAAATGATGTTAATTACCGGGGGCATAAGTGTAGGTCATGCTTTAGATAAATTGAGATAGTTGAGTTTTATAATTAATATCGTCATTTTAACACCATTCTTTTCTAGCAATTGTGAACTCACAATTGCTAGAAATGCAATGCAATTTTTTGTCCAAATGGATACACTAAATGTTATAAACGTGTTAAGTTTTGTGTTTTTAACTGGATTGGTGTTAAATAAACCGATATAAATAGGCATTTTGTTTCTTACTTACCCGTATCTTTGCTAAAATAAATCAGGTAGAGATTTGTAATGGGAAACGCATATATATATATATGTATTTTACAAATACCTACGATACTACTGGACCAACAGTGCAGAAGGGAATAAATACCCACGACACTACCAGTAGTGCGGCTTGGTACAAGTAGCGGCACGAAACTCTAGCGCTGACCTTGGCAGTGCGTCTCTTTCGCGTTCATTATGTCATGATGAACGCGAAAGAGACGCACTGCGACGCACTGCCAAGGTCAGCGCTAGAGTTTCGTGCCGCTACTTATAGTGTGGTGGAGAAGAAGTGAAAAGTACGAGCGGGGACAACGGATTGACTAAACTATCGTCATCGTCTAAACTGTGGTCCCTCAGAGAAGCCAATATGGCTTCTCTGAGGGACCACACTGGATTTAATAGTTCCAGACCTATGACGCTTGGGATGGTGTTTGCTCCAATTCTGTAAAAAATAACGTATAAAACTTATTTAATTTAACATTGAGGTGACGGAATTCAAATTGAGTTCTATATTTCCCTGTACCTTATACATGTGTTAGTTTAAGATTTGACATTCTCCAAATGTTACCTATGTGTTTCTTATGGAAATAAACTCTTTTTGAATTTTAATTTTGAATTTTGACGAATTATTAAAAGATCCCAAACTATTAAAAATTGGAGCTTAAATTTGTAAAAGTTACCAATCAAAAGTTATTAATGATTGAAAGTGGTCCCTCAGACGAAATGCGTAGATTTTCATATCTTCGAATATGCTCAAATTCCAACTTACAAATGTCTTTATTACTTTAGTTATTTACATATACTTAGCAATCGTAATTTTTTGCCATTTCTCTACATTGGACCACTGTGGCAGTGGATTGATTTTTAGATCTCTTTTAAAAATTGCTTGTGCTTAACTAATACAAATATTATAATATGAATTATCATAATTAATAAGCAGGAATAAATAATTACAAAATTATTAACAGCAAGGTCTGTGTTGAGCCAGATTAACCCCATACAGATATTTAAAGATATGATGATGAGCTGAACGTCAAAATTTAGTAAAGAATTTGTAAAGATTAATTAGTTCAGAGGTTAATTTGTAAAAGTTACCGATCAATAGTTTTCACTTGTTAAAAGTGGCCCCTCAGACGTGCATTAGTCATATTTTTTACTATTATGATCCTACGCTGGTTTTTTTTTGTTACAGACCTATGACGATTTAGCAAAAGTTTCCAAACAATTTTTAAAATGAATCATTAATTTGTAATAGATACCGATCAAAAGATATTACTTGTTAAAGGTGACCCTCAGACGAAACGCTTTGCCCCCCGTTTCGTGTCATTTTCATTTGATATATATGTTACGGCTAAAGCTAGGTGTGAAACTAAACTTAAGTTTAGCCGGCTAGTGTTAAGATTAATTTCGAGCCTCGGCTAATGTCCGAAACAATGTTCATTGCGATAAATGATTTCAACATTAGTCGGCTAAACTGCAGTTGAGCCTCGACGCTGTTGAGGCTAAAGACGGGTGAGAAAATATGGTTGACATTAGCCGACTAAACTTAAGTTTATTTTTCAGTATACCTAGGCTTGTGTTGAAAAATTACCGTCTTAATCTGGAATAAGTGATCATAATGATTCGGTAGCCATAAACACTGCGGTAGCTTAGGTGAAGGATAAAGGGGGTGAGCGAAGCGAAGCCCCTCTGGGTTTTTTTAAGCGACTGGTTTTTTTTAACTGTATCTTTTAAGCTTCAAATATTTTACTAAATCGTCATCGGTCTGGAACTAAAAAAATCCAACTTGGACCCTCATACGGCAATTGACGGCATATATGTTCCTAGGCAACAATAAATATACAATATAATTATTTTTTTATGTGTACAAATGTTTAAGAATGTTTTAAGTATTTTTGTTGTTCCTAAAAGTTCAATCTAACAAGAAGGATAAAGGGGGATTCGCTTCGCTCACCCCCTTTTCCCTTCACCTAAGCTGCCGCAATGTTTTGTCCCGATATAAACTGTGCAAATCAGCTGTTGTCGTGACGCCATCTTGTTTTCCAACACGCTGGCTTTCGGTAAGACAGATTGTTAAACGTTTTCGACGATGCTTTATTTAAATCAAAATGCTAGTGACTTGGTTAAAAGTCGGCATTTAATTAACGGTCTAGAGAGTTAGTTAAGTGTCTGATTTAACCAACCAACTGCGAGATATATACATGCTTATTTTGTATCCATAGCGTTAAGATCACTTATGTGAATGGGATGAAGCTGGCCCGCGGGCATGGTTTTGGTGCGTTTGGCAGGTACAGTGGTTGAAACACAGAATCACACTATCTTTGAATCAGCCACCCTTACTATCGTGTAGGTTACTATGATAATTTTAAATGAGAACAATTTAAATGACCACCAAATATATTTTTTCCTACCCAAAATGGGTAAATGATCACCAAAAGTTGCAAAAAATTTCAGGGAAAAATACTGCGGTATACTCGGGGCGCCACGACTAAAGAGCTTTGTCCTTGAATGCGCAGTAGTCACTTTTCACAAGTGTTTGGCGCGGGGAAGTGAGGAGCGACGGGGGCGGTAGTCAGCGCCGGCACCTGATTCGTTGATCAGTCGCTTCCCGATGCCCGCACCGAAAGCACATCTCGAAGCTTCTTGAGTACAGTCGCATACAATATTACCCAACGTTATCTTTCGCCCCGGTCGAAAATGCCGACAAATAAAGTACTGACTAGGCAAGCTAGAAAAATGGTTTACGATGTGAACTGTTATATCAAAAAAGAGTCTGATGAAATACTGATGAAGAGTCTGATGAAAAACTTAATTGTGGTTTAATTGTTACAAATTATTAGTCAGCGGGAAGAAAAGAGTGTGCAGGACTATTACTACAAGTATCTATATTCACTAGGCCCTAGTGACTAGGGGCATTCTATGCTAGGGAGTTATTATATAGGTTTCAACCTTGACGTTAACAAATGTTGTCAATAGAGAGTACCTATAGTTTATTTGACACAAAGTCCATTATTTACATCGGCTAATATCCCAATCAACAAAATATCAAACAGAGAAAAAATAGAAGTGAAGAAAGTCCTGAACACTCATTCCTTCACACTAACCCTAAAAACGCACTTCGGAATTATGCCGCGACTGTACACATGCGCAGTAATCCCCGCCAGTTTCTCCGAGAGCTCTTTATTCGTGGCGCCGAGTGTAGCTTAGGTGAAGGGTAAAGGGGTAATCGAAGCGAAGTTCGTGTTAGGTTGAACATGTAAGAACAACATGTATGCGTAGCCCATAAGATTTGTTTTCAATGCAATAAAGTTCTATTCTATTCTAACAAAAAATACTTAAAACATTAACTTAAGTACAGAAAACATAAAAAGAAGTTTGGTGATCATTTATCCAAACACAATTTGGTGGTCGTTTACTAATTCTGGCGGTCGTTTCGAATTTATTGGTAGTAAAAAAGTGCGTTTTATGTGATCGTTTAAACATAAGCCATTTTAAATTAAAGTATTAACATAAAAAAGTTAAAGTCCGAGTGTTATAACAGAATGAATATTGTAAAAATTTTATCATCCAATAAATGGGGTTCAGATAGCACATGCATTAAAAATACGTACAAAGCATTAATTAGACAGAAAATCGATTATGGTTCAATTATTTATGATTCAGCCTCTCCCAGTATTTTAAATTTCTAGATAGTACACATAACACCTGTCTAAGGTTAAGTTTAGGAGCCTTTAGAACTAGCCCAGTAAGCAGTATCCTTGCTGAGGCAAACGAAATGCCTTTAATTTTTCGAAGAAAAGAATTGTGCCTTTCATACGCGATTAACCATATAACCAACAATAACAAGACATTTCTCTCGAAAACTTCACTACCGTCTGATATTGAATACAACCTACTGCCATCTCTCCCCGTCCCCTTAAGACTTAGACTTAAAAAATATCTATCCGAAATTAATTTTGAATTACCTACCGTATTCCCACTTAAACATCCCACGTATCCGCCATGGACAAAAATCGAACCTAAAATTAACCTAGATCTAGCTTACAAGTACCCCAGAGATTCCACTCCTGATTATATTTATAAGAACCTTTTTTATGAAATTAAAGATAGGTACCCAGAGTTTATGCTATACTATACGGATGGCTCCGTTTGTGAGGGTAGAACCGGTTGCGCGATCGTGACAACAAACGATACATATAGGTACAGATTACAAAACTATGCATCTATTTTCACATGCGAAGCCGTTGCAATCCTAAAATGCCTAGAGGTAATTAATGACTACTCGAATGCAAAAAAACACATCTGGGTGCACGGCAGTGCACCACCAAGTCGAGCAAGCACAGCCGTACCATCCTTTTCTCGAAGCAATTCAGGCCATATTCGACCCCCCTAAAACTTCGTTGTGGATAAAACAAGAAGCCTGATTTTTCTGTTACTAATCAACTCAACTTATATCAACACGATATATTAAATTTTTTATTCAATTTGAACCAGTAGTTTAAGAATTGTAACATGTCAAAGTTTCCTCATTTTGTCACTGACTGACTGACCGATCATCAAAACTCCCAGGCACTTCTAGCAGACATAGAACCTTCAAATTCGGGATATAAATAGTAATTAGTATTCTTATCAAGGGAAAACTTAAACATTTCAAGCTTATGTATAGTTTTCCAGAAAACCCATCTGCATCAATAACTTTGTAATCTTATATAAAATGTATAGGATTACAAAGTTACATTTGCAGTTTATGAATCATTGAATGCCCCTAGGAAAATATGCCTTTACAAACAAGATTCTATAAACATATTATGTAATACATACATAATATCACGCCTGTTTCCTAGAAGAGGGATACGTACATCCACCAGGGACCACCACTTACCACGGTCCAGGCATACATCCCTCGTTTCCTTTGGTTACCATTATGCTTAAATTATATATTACTAGCTGACGCGGCAAACGCTGTTTTGCCATATAAATAATTATAACACTTAGGGGTATGAAAAATAGATGTTAGCCGATTCTCAGACTACGAAGACAAACACTGTGACACGAGAATTTTATATACAGGGTGTAACAAAAAGGGTTTAACTCCCGAATGTATGTGGTTACTATGGGACCAACTTGATCAGAGCAACTTGATTTTTCACTTCTCCATATAAATCAGCCGAGCGCCCAGACGGAAATGTATGGGGAAGTGAAAAATCAAGTTGCTCTAATCAAGTTGGTCCCATAGTAAAAGTTGCTCAGAATGATGTCCCAAACCACATACATCCGGGAGTTAAACCCTTTTTGTTACACCCTGTATATATGTATGATGTACATTCCCGACAAAATGCTTCAAATATAATAAAACTATTCAATAGAACAAATTGCGTTCTAATGCGACGGGAGTGGTAGCAGATTAATCCAATTGCTCGATAGATGGCGCTGCCTGTATTTTAACTCACGCTATGGTTTGAAACCGTCGCTAGCTTAAGTAGCGGAGTTGCTCGCCAGCGATTTCAACTAGTTGTTGATAATTTTTGTATCTGCATTAATTATTATATTTACTAACTATTTGGATTTGTTCATCTAGCACATTTGCCAGAACTAGTAGTCGCAATGGATTCGGAAATAGTGTATGTGAATGACCAACCATGCCCACACCGGATTGTACGGATACCTGGCGATGGGTCGTGTTTGTTTCATTCTTTGTCATTCTCTATGTATGAGAATATTGAGTCGTCGTATGAGATTAGACTTGCTATAGTCGAGTATGTGGTAGCACATTGGGAAGAGTTCCAAGTTTATACTTGTGACGAGCACGGAGACCCCTACATTAACGCCGAGCTGTACTCGATGGCAATGGTAAAAACAACTACCTATGGTGCCGCGTCTGAACTTATGGCGGCCGCAGCTTTGTATCCGTATGCTTTCGAGGTTTACGAAAACGGCGTTTTGAGGGGATTATTCGGTGGTGATTCTGGTAATCCGGTGAAACGTTTACGATTTTCTGGTAGTTTCTTAGGCGGTCATTATGAAGTGCTCCTTCCAGAAATGCCTCCGATTGATGGTAATTCGAATAACAATAATACAAACTTATCTAAAAAGGGGGGAAGACCTAAGAAGGTTAAAATAGTCAATAGTCAATAGTCAATAGTCAAAGTACTTTATTACTGTAGATATTTACATATACTTAGCAAACGTCATTTTTTGCCTCTTCTCTACATTGGACCACTGTGGTAGAAGAAGGGCGTAGAAACTCCCACAGATTTATTTTTAGATCTCTTTTAAAAATAGGTTGTGCTTAACTAATACAAATATGAAAAATTTAATTGTTATGATTAATAAGCAGGAATAAATAATTACAAAATTATTAACAGCAAGGTCTGTGTTGAGCCAGATTAACCCCATACAGTCCTGTCATTTAAGTAATCTTGAACATTGTAATATCCCTTTTTCGACAAAGTCGCTTTAACATGCTTTTTAAATTGCTCAAATGGCAATTTCAAAATCTCCAGAGGTATCTTATTGTAGTAGAGAATGCACTGACCCTTGAAAGAATTGCTAACCTTCGCGAGTCTAAAACGGGGCGCACATAGTCTGTGATTATTTCTTAGGTTAACATTACAGCTGTCGCTAAGTTTGGAAAATGTTGTAAGGTTCTTGCGTACATACATTATATTTTCGAAAATAAATTGACTAGCTACTGTTAGTATGTCAATTTCTTTAAAAAGGTCTCTTAAGGAGTCTGTTCGTTTTAAATTATAAATTGCTCGAATAGCTCTTTTCTGTAAAATAAAAATAGTTTGAATATCCGCTGCTTTCCCCCACAACAAGATACCATAGGACATCACACTATGAAAGTAACTAAAATATACTAGCCTAGATGTAGCCACATCCGTGCTTTGTCTGATGTTCCTAACAGCGTAAGCCGCAGAACTTAATTTACCAGCCAATTTATCTATGTGGGGTCCCCACTGCAATTTACTATCAATGGTTATTCCAAGAAACTTCGTATCATTTACCAATTCTAACGTGCTGTTGTCTAACACCAAACTGGTCTCAACTTGCCTGACATTTGGAAGTGAGAATTTGATACACTTGGTTTTACCAGCGTTTAACAATAAATTATTAACTGTGAACCAATTCAAGGTTAAAGACAATACACCATTAACATCATCAAAATCTCCTTTTTGTCTTTCAATTTTGAAGACCATTGAAGTATCATCAGCAAACAACACTATGTCAGTTAATTTCTCCACCATGAAAGGCAGATCATTAATATATACCAGGAATAAGAAAGGGCCTAATATGGTACCTTGTGGAACGCCAATTTTAACACCCGATCCATCAGATTTTACGCCGTTAACTTCTGCCTTTTGAATTCTATTGCTTAGGTATGATCTTAGTAGATCCAACGCTTTATTTCTAACTCCGTAATGATTTAATTTAATTAATAGCGTATTAGAAAGGTTAGAAAGAATGAGATACTCTTTAGCCCAGGAACTACCGTTTTTGGCTGCTGAACAGTCTCCTAATATAATGTATAACTTATTCTTTGAAACCTTTATGAAACAGTACAGCGCGATATTCACTTCAAAATCGGTTGTGGTTAGTGGTTCAAACGACTTTAGTACGTGGGCTACTGCAGAGTTGCATAAACGCAGGCAAGCATTGTATGCATTGTATGAGGAACGACGGTTCAACATGAGTGACGAATTTAAAGAACAAGTCAAACAGTTCTCCAAACAATTTAAATTAGACTGTCATACAGCTAAACGTAATTTTCTGAGTAGTAAAATTAAGAATAGTTCCGATGTTATAAAAACGACTTGGAAAATAATTAATGAGGAGGCCGGTCGTAGTAAAAAAGCGAGTCACGATTACGAACTAAAAATCAATGGACAGCTTACGAGTTCTAGCTTAGAAGTTGCAACTGAATTTGAATCGTTTTTTACTAATGCACCGGCTTCCACGACTAAGTATTTAAATTCGTCACCTTTGTCTGCTGTTGCAATATTAAAAGATAATGTCTCAGAGTGTGCTTCATACTTGAATTTTAAGCACGTCACAAGTTCAGATGTCGTAAAGGCATTTAAATTGATAAATGTTAAGAAAACGAATGATCTTTGGGGACTCTCTGTTCACGTCGTTAAATCCCTGATCGAATTAATTGCACCTGACCTAGCGGTCATTTTCAACAATTGTATAGACTGCGGTGAATTTCCTGATTTAATGAAACAAAGTAAGATAATTCCCCTCTTCAAAGCAGGTAGTACTCAAGACCCCACCAATTTCAGACCTATATCAATACTACCAACTTTTAGTAAAATTTTTGAGAAATTAATCTTATCACAGCTATTACATCATTTTGAATCAAATAAGCTAATGCATAACAAACAGTTTGGATTCACTCGCGGTCGTTCAACAACAGATGCCGGAATTCAGTTCATTGAAAGTATTTTTGATGCCTGGGAAGAGTCACAAGATGCCCTAGGCATTTTTTGTGACTTATCTAAGGCTTTTGATTGCGTTTGTCATGAAACATTGATCAGGAAATTACATCATTATGGAGTTAGAGACACGTCATTGAATTTGTTAAAATCTTATCTGAACGGAAGAATACAAAGGGTAGACGTAAACGGAGAACGATCACCAGGATCATTGGTTTCTTTGGGCGTGCCACAGGGCTCAATATTGGGACCCTTCCTATTCCTCATCTATATAAACGACTTACCCTATCTAGGAAGGGACTGTCATGATATGGTACTGTTTGCTGATGACACCTCACTTATTTTTAAAACAAAGCGAAACCAACACGCTACTGATGATCACGTGAACAATACCATATCAAGAGTGGTAAATTGGTTTAATGTTAATAATTTGCTATTAAATGAGAAAAAGACTAAATGTGTTAAGTTTCTTACTACTAACGTTAAAAATAATCAGACATGTATAACAATTAAAAATGAGGAATTGGAATTGGTAACCAGCACAGTGTTTCTAGGTATAACGTTGGATTCCAAACTCCAATGGGGTCCACATATTGATAAGCTATCGAACAGACTGAGCTCTGCAGCTTTTGCATGCAGGAAAATCCGTCACTTGACAGATTTAAAAACAGCTAGATTAGTTTATTTTAGTTATTTTCATAGTATTATGTCCTACGGTATTCTGCTCTGGGGCAGTGCTGCTGACATAAATACTATTTTTGTGCTGCAGAAGCGGGCTGTTCGTGCGATTTATAAAATTTATAAAATGAATAATAGAGATTCTCTTAGAAATAAGTTTAAAGAAGTAAATATATTGACAGTCCATAGTCAATATATTTACGAGAATATTATGTATGTCCATAAGAACATTGTTAACTTTCGAAGAAACTGTGATATACATAACTTTAATACTAGAAACAAGGACAAACTTGCAGTGCCCACTACTCGGCTCCATAAAATAAAAAACTCGTTCAAGGGTAATTGTGTAAGATTTTACAATAAACTCCCAAGCACTTTGACAGATCTATCAATTGATAAGTTCAAGAAATACATCAAGCAAAGGCTTATTTCTAAAGCTTACTACAGTATTAAAGAGTACATAGACGATAAAAATGCTTGGGACTGAATTGTTCTAATTAATTGTGAGCATCCTCACTGCCAGAGTTTCTTTTACTGGACACTTGGAGGCCTTTTACACCTCCAAAGATTAATTTAATTATACAACTCTTGACTGTGGGGACCATTTACATCTCCTATTATCATTGTATTATTGACTAAAGAGACTATACATCTCTGTTATTTATATTTTAATTATTTTATTATGACATGAGACTCTTTACATCTCTCAGAAACAATAATTAAGTACTTTTTTTTTTCTGATAATATGATAATAATACCAAATGTTCTGTAAAAAATGAAATGAAATGACATGTGAAAGTGCCCTTGTGGCCTATTTACAGAATAAACGTTTTGAGTTTTGAGTTTTGAGTTTATTATGATCAACACAATCAAACGCCTTCGACAGGTCGCAAAAAACTCCGATAGCATCCTGTGCGGCCTCCCATGCAGAATAAATATGAGATACAAGGGAAATACCTGCATTCGTAGTCGATTTACCCCTAGTGAAACCATATTGTTTAGCGTGGAGTTGTTTTGTACGGTTGAAGTGTGAGAGCATTTGATTGAGTATAATCTTTTCAAATATTTTACTTAGTGTTGGAAGAACAGATATTGGTCTGAAATTTGAAGGATCGCCCTTATCTCCCGATTTGAACAGCGGTATAAGTTTACTGTGTTTCATGAGGTCTGGAAAATCCCCATCGTCAACACATTTATTGAATATATAAGCTAAGTGTGGGGCTATAACTAGAATTACTGAACCAATGACTTTGACTGATATACCCCACAGGTCTTCCGTATTTTTTAAGTTAAGTAATTTAAACGTTTTGACAATGTCCTGGGGATATACATGATGAAATTTTAAATATACATTACTGACGCTAGTGTTATTTTTTAATAAAGTCTCTGCTTCAAATGGAGATGAATTTAGACTGTCCGTTGTGAGTACGGGTACATTGGTGAAGAATGTTTCAAAAGCTCGAGCAACATCAGCGTTGGATTTAACAACATCATCACCTATCTTTAGGCAGAAATCACTGTCCCTTGGTATAACTTTGCCAGTTTCGCGGTTTATTATTTGCCAAACTGTTTTCATTCTATTATTTGAATTTTTAATTTTTCTATTAATGTGTAAAGTTTTTGCAGTTCTACAAACCAACTTGAAAGTTTTGGAATATTTTTTAACATAGTCATGAAATTTTCGATCAAAGTTATAGGTTTTTTGATCATAAAGGTCATACAAGATAACTCTACTTTTACGAATTCCAAACGTTGCCCAGTCATTAAATTTAGATTTACCGTTGTAGTCACTGACTTTCTTTAATTTGAAAACTTTATTGAATTCTGTCTGAATAATGTTGAAGAAGTCTGAGTAGATTTTGTTTGGGTTCTGTTCATTAAAATCCGGTACTGGCAAGTAAATAAATAGGAAGACCTAAAACTTCGGCGCTCTCCCGTTCTCAGCAAAATAAAGAAGCGGCGGCTCGTTACCGCCAGAACAACCCCGAAAAACGGAAGGAGACATTAACTCGTTACAGTTCTTCATGTCCAGAAGTTCACAGAAAAGCTGTAGCGCGTTACACTGCCTCTCATCCGGAAATACATCGAGAAGCAGTGTCACGTTACACTGCCTCTCATCCGGAAATACATCGAGAAGCGGTGTCGCGTTACACTGTTTCCCATCCCGAAGTTAACCGTGAAGCTGTCCAAAGGAAAAGATCAAACGAAAAGTTACAATTTCAACCAAAAAATATAGAAAAAATTATTCAAGCGCTTACTAACAAAATTAAGGACAGATTAGAAGCGGAGAAACAAATTAAATGGGCACTTCATAACAGGCAGCAAACTTTAGGAAACTTTAATAAAACTATCGATAAATTGAAAGATAAATTTAAAGTATCATTAGAAAAACTAAGTTCTTGTGCTCTGGATAGTACTTCCAATGACAAATTAGAATGTTTTGTAGGAAAATCGGAACATAGAAGTAATCAGGAGCCATATCACGCAGGAAAACCATACAATTTATTACAAGGCCAGGAGAAAGCCATCAAAATTGACGACACAGGAAAAGCAGTCTTTGGAAATGTGGAAAAGCATGGCCGTAGTTTTGTTTGGTGTTGTAATGATCTATGTGCACTAGATGAGAGCGTAATGATACAATTAACAAACATGTTCAAAATCTTGGTGAACAAAAGTGCTGCTCAGTATTACACATTAATACAAAATGGAAACTTATTTGAGTATCTAAATTATATTAACAATATTAAATCGCATTTTCCACGTCTAAGGACAATCTCAAGAGAAATTTATCAAGTGCAGAGCTTTTTTAACATTTTAAAAGATATTGATGAATCATTGGAAAAATGTGACGTAGAAAAAATTAAAAAACACGGAAAACAACAAAATGTTGGAAGTATAGTTGTGGAAAGTGAAGAGTCACATGACATTTTAGAGGATGAGATCATAGAAAAACATAAAGCTGCGTTTAAATCTCTAAAACTAAAGTGTCTTGATACTCCAAAACTAGAGTGCATGTCGTGTATAAAACTTTGTTATTCAAGAGATGTTTCATCTTTGAATAGATTAAGAAAGGCTTTAGAAACTAGTATTTGGAATAATCTTCTCAGTTATTATAGATCCAACAATCAAGATTACAGCCCATACATTTGTCACTTATGTTTACAAAAAATAAGAGCAAATCAACTGCCAGCAGCTTGTTTTCTAAATGACCTATACGTTAGTACTGTTCCACCACAGATAACCGAGTTGAATGACTATGAAAAGATTTTAATTCAACGCGCCAAAGCATTTCAAGTGGTAATGCTAATGAATCCCGTTGCAAACAAACATTTACCTAATAGGAATATGGTGAAAAAAGTAAAAGGTAGAACTTTCCACCTTCCCTTGCCGCTTGAAGAAACTTTGAAAAAGCTGCCTACACCAGAACACCCAATTGCAAACCCTGAAATGTCTATTATGGTACGAGGTATGCCAACAAAATCTAAAATAGTGTGGGAGGATATTGTAGATGTTAATAAAGTTTACGAAGCCTTACAATATTTGAAACGTGTAAATTCTCTTTACTCTCAAATACAACTTCCGCATTCACCTCAACAATTGATTGATTTTATTAACGAAGAAGACAATATCCATCATATAGCAGATCAATTAGTTGTACATAACGCTGCAGAAGAAAATGTTGGGCTCCTAACACAAATCACATCAGAAAAAGAGGCGGACTATGAACAATACACTATTTATCCCTTGCATGAAAGAAGGAGAAATGCTCCTATTTCAGAACTTTACCAGATGCTGAAAGTCAACGCTGCTCCAATAGATTCTAGAGATACTGATTTAGATGTAAAGTGCTTTCCTGATCTTTATGTTGAAGGAAAATATGGTCAGTTTTATAATCGACAGCAAAAGCTAACATCTAGTGAGTTTATAAAAGCAAGATTAATGTCAAAGCATTCCCAATTTCGTCTTAATCAACAATATTTATTTTTTCTACTTAATGATGCTAAAATTCGACAAATTAATTCTGGTATTTTCTATAAAATGAATTGTGTTAACCAAAAACAGAAAATTACAGCTGAACAGTATTTCGAAATGCTCAATAAGGAAGAGTTAGAAGGTGACATAACGGCAATATTTGGTAGGTTACGTAATACAGAACAGTTTTGGAGAAAGCCGAGGAATGATGTCAACTGTATGACTCAGCACTACGGTCCTGCAACCTGGTTTCTCACCATGAGTCCTTCCGAATGGATGTGGGAGGACTTAGGTGAGTACCTTAGGACAGTTAATGGTGCAGAAATGGCTAGCAAGAGCATAAGCGAATTGGTTGCTCTAGATCCCGTTTCTACTTCTCGGTTTATCGATAATAAGTTCAAGGCCATGTTGGACTTCATAATGTCAAACGATGAGCCGCTTGGAAAGGTTATACATTATTTCTGGAGACGGGAGTATCAATCACGTGGAGCGCAACACTTTCATTTAATGTTATGGGTAAAAGACGCCCCCATACTTCACGAGTCCTCGCTTGATGAGGTAGCATCATTTATTACAAAGTATGTAAATTGTGCCATACCAGATAAGAATCTTTCACCAACACTCTTTCAACGAGTCACGTCATATCAGACTCATAAACACAATCAGTATTGCATGCGTCATAAAAAAACAAGAAAAGGTTTCGTAAAAGTTTGTCGTTTCGGATTCCCCCGTCCGGTCACAGAAGTACTTACTATTAGAGATATAATAGAATCAATAGCTGCAAGAAAAACACTGTCGTCTAACAGTAGACTTTACTATATTGTACGAAAAAAAGAATGGGTTATGGTCAATGATTATAATCCCGCGATTTTGTTGGCATGGAACGGCAACATAGACATACAATACGTAGGCGAAAAAACGGCTATTTTAAATTATTACGTCACTAAATATACAACTAAAAGCGAGAAAACTCACGCTGCTGATATGTTTCAAGACATAAACTCGACAAAACCTTTAAGAAGCCGCCTATTTAACATAGGACTTAGAGTTCTGTCTAGCAGGGAGTGCGGCTCTTTGGAAGCCAGCGACACTCTACTAGGTATTTCTTTGACCTTTGTACGGTACAGATCCTACCACCACAATTCGATGGCTGGACGTCAACATCTTTCGTAACCGGCGCGTTAAATCTAAACCTGATATGATGATGCTAGAAGCGGAGTCCACCGATATCTATTACGAGTCTTGGATTGATGACCACTATCCTAAACGGCCTAAAGAGTTAGAGACTACTAATTTGTACAGTTTTGCGCGAAATTATGATATTGTGAAAATACGCCCAGTGTCATCTAAAGTCGAGTGCTACGAGATAGGTGACGGTAAAAAGTTCCTGAAAAGAAGAGCTAAACCATATTTAATCAATCATTATTTCTACGATGGAGAACAGGTACCAGAGAAATACTTTTTCTCTTTACTCCTTTTATTCAAGCCATGGCGTTCTTTAGATGAACTCAAAATGGGGTGTGATACATACACGGAGGCTTTCAATTTGGCAAAAGAAGGACTGAAAGAAGGAGTAGATTACGGTAATTCAATGATAGAATCAAGATACAAGATACAAAATGCATTTGAAATGATAGAATCAAAAGTTGCTGAGATAACGAACGAACTGTACGAAGGTAGGGAAATTTCTGAAGTTGGCGATGGTCCTGAAAACCCTTTAGACTTTGAAGCTGTGGAAGCTGCAAATGCAATGATCGATTTTCAGGGGATTGACATGGCAGAAGAAGAACAGACTGATCTTCAAAGCATGATCGTAAAACTTAATGTCGATCAGAAAAGAGTGTTCCATATGATCACAAATAAAATGGACATTTCTCTTAATAACGCTGATGTTTTACGGTGTTTTATTAGTGGAACTGGTGGTACGGGTAAAAGCTTTTTAATAAAAGCTCTAAAAGTTTGGGTTAAGACGTATTTAAACAAAAAAGTGGCAGTTAGTGCTCCGATAGGCATAGCTGCATTTAATGTGAATGGAATGACTATACATAGATTGTTGCAGTTGCCTATAGAACACAAGCAAACGCCGAAGTACAAACCACTTTCTGATGACGTGCTTAAAGTTCTGAGATCAGATTTAAAAGAAGTAGTGTTGTTTATCATAGACGAAGTGTCGATGATATCCAATGTTACTTTAACATATATTCATTTACGCTTGTCTGAGATTTTCGACACAGACGACGATCAAAACGGGTGGTTTGGAAAAAAACATCTTGTAGTTTTCGGGGATCTCTTACAGCTTCCGCCCGTAAGAGAAAAGTCCCCTTTTGAAAAACTGACAGTAACTGAAACTAACAAATTGCTAGGTTCCCTCAGTATGCCGAATCTGTGGATTGAACTGTTTACATACGATGAACTTACAATTAACATGCGACAACTTAATGATTCTGACTTTGTTGAAATGTTAAACAGAATCAGATTAGGTGTGACTACACAAAAAGACCGCGACTTACTCTCGACTAGATTATTACATCTTAAATCCGATTCCAATAAAAACCGATTAAATGAAATAATTGAACACCTCTCGAAACTTCCTGATGATACTGTTTGCTTATTACCTACAAAAAATATGTGTCTACAATTAAATACTGCAATGCTCAGGTCTCTCCCATATCCTGAAATAATACTTACAGCTATAGATAGCATAGATTGTCCCAGATACCTAACAAAAAGAGCTCGTGAATGCATAAAGAAATATGAAGACGATGCGTCTATGACTGCAGGCCTGGAAGAGAACATAATTATAAAAATAGGAGCAAAAGTCATGTTAAGGCGAAATATTGACGTAAGTCTCGGTTTGGTCAATGGTTCTATCGGTATAGTGCGAAGAGTTAAGATTGATCCAGATGATCCAAAAATAATTAAGAAAATATGCATTCAGTTTAATAATGATCATAAAATTTACGAGCTTAGTCCGGTCAAAACTAAATTTGAAATTATTAATAGGGCATATGTTCATCGCGAACAATTTCCCATATGTATAGCCTATGCTATAACCATCCACAAAAGTCAGGGCCTAAGTCTAAATAATGCGCTGATGGATATAGGTTCACATCCGGTCAAGCTTACGTGGCACTTTCGAGAGTAACAAGTCTGGGCGGTTTACA
Organism: Argyresthia goedartella; assembly: GCA_949825045.1. Classification (NCBI taxonomy): domain Eukaryota; kingdom Metazoa; phylum Arthropoda; class Insecta; order Lepidoptera; family Argyresthiidae; genus Argyresthia; species Argyresthia goedartella. Next base: position 24,550,478 of record OX463832.1, read on the forward strand.
TCTAATTAATGTCGATTTCGGAAGTTTTAAAGCTCAGGAATCATCAATTTGTGAATACAACAGATTGAGAAGCATTTACCGCCCAGATTTGTCAAAAATTTTAACATCAAAGCCTCAGAGAAAAACACATCGTGACAGGGAGTGGGCTTTGAGAAAAACTGTAGCTGAAGCTCAAGAAGTAATACCAGAAAAGAAAAAGAGAAAGACTACCTACAAACATAAGAAATAATCATAAGACAGGTTTTATGTTTTTTATTGTTATTGTAAAAGTACCAAAGGTACCAAATTTTAAAAAGTAGAACTTTACAAAAAGAAGTGAGATCCCATCAAAAACATCCTGTAAAAAATACCAAGTCTCGCAGCTCTGTGATTCTACCGTAAAAAGTTGTGAGATCCATGTTATACCAAGTCGGTTAACTGATAGAAATAGAAATAGAATAGAAATAGAAATATATTTATTTGACAAATAAACACAAGGATATACAGAAAGAAAAAGAAACCATAGTACAGTTCGGGGTTGAGGTTTTTAGATGCCAAAATGGTTTGAGCTCAGCATGTGTTACGTGTAGCAGTGAGCTGCTCGTAACGCTGGTTTTCAGCTCACACCATTTCCTAAAACTAGAAACTTAAAACTAAACTTATAATCTGAGTAAAAGTAAATACGCAGAAAGAGCTCAAGCATAATTTTGCACCAGTGGCAAAATACAACAACAAGAAACGATCGGAAATTAAAATAAAATAATATAAATAAAGCCAATCATATGTTAAAAAACAGACATACAAACAATCCAATCATACAGTCATATGTTAATTGTTGGGGTAAGTGAGTAGTGTAGCTTAAGTAGTGGAAATATGTGAGACTGCGAGAGAGTGAGAGTTTGGGTAGACCTATTATGTATATATGTATACCTATGTAGAGGTATTTGGTGAAGTCAACTGTGCTCTGTCCTATAGTATGGTTTTTTGTGCTGCTAACAAATGTGCCTTGAGCTTGTGTCTGAAGGAGCTAATTGATTTCAGATCATGAAACGGGGGTGGTATATTATTCCAGCATTTGGTTGCAGCATAGCGAAAACTACCACGGAATGCAGCAGTCTTGTGTCTTGGACACGACAGCAGAGACGTGGCTGCTCTTGAGTTAGTCGGGTTCCTACGGGACCAGTTAAGTTTAGAGTAAAGGTATTCCGGAACCTGAAATCTTACTACTCCAAACAACAGCGTCGCAAAGTGAAGATTTCTTCTAGCGCTAAGTTTTAGAAGATTGGACTTATTGATATAAGGGGTGACATGAGCGCGGGGGGGTACGTTGAAGCAGAACCTGGCGCACGCATTCTGAACACGTTGAAGTAGACGTTCAGATCGGTTCAGAAGGCGCGCGTCATATACCGTGTCCATATAATTTAGTTTCGAAAGCACAAGGGATTCACACAGCTGCACACGAAGATCTATGCTGAGGAAAGGCCTAATTTTGTACAGTATTTTCAATCGATAGAAGCAGTTACGCACTGTATTTGCGACATGTTTCTCAAATCTGAGGGTACTGTCCATCAGCAACCCCAAGTTACGAATTTCGTCAACCCTTTCGATGCTCTTTTCCATGATTTTGATTTCAGGCTTGTGAGAAATTATATTATTTATTTGTTTTTTACTTCCAATGACCATAAATTTTGATTTATTGGGGTTAAGCATTAGACTATTTTGAGTGGACCACGCGACAATACGATGGAGATCTTGATTGATCTTTTCAGTAGCAGCAGAGGTTTCGTCTGGTTTAAAGGATAAGTATACTTGTAAGTCGTCTGCGTACAAATGATAGGAACAGTTCTCTAAACAACGAGTAATGTCAGCGCTATATAATATAAATAGTATGGGGCCAAGTATTGATCCTTGTGGAACGCCTCTCGTAATCGGAGAATCAGCTGAGGACAAGACGGAGCCGTCTCCTCTGCGAACTTCCACACGCTGGGTCCGGTTTTCTAGGTAGCTATGAAACCAGGCAACAGTGCTTGATTCGAAACCATAAAAGGATAATTTTGACAATAGCAGCGCAACATTAATAGCATCGAACGCCCGGGAAAAATCAAGTAAAGTCAGCACTGTACCCTTACCTATATCTTGGGAGGCTATAATATTATCTACTACGTCAAGTAGGGTCGTGGCAGTGCTCCGGGATTTTCGGAATCCAGATTGCAAACAAGGGAGGATTCTGTTAATTTCCAGATATCGAGTAAGTTGCACTGATACAGCCTTTTCTAGTAATTTAGAGAGGCAACAAAGTAGACTTATTGGCCGTAGTTCATTAACGTCTGCAGGGTTTGCTTTTTTAGGTATAGGCCGGACTATCGCAGCCTTCCATAGATCGGGAAAAGTTGATGATTGAATGGAATAATTAATCATGAATGTTATTATGTCCAGGGTATTGGGAAGTGTTAAAAGAATCATACTTAAGGTAATTTTGTCTGCCCCTTTCGCGTTAGACGTAAGCCCCTTGATGATCCCCCAAAGTTTAGTCTGACTAATTGGTTCGAGATGAAAAGTAGAGTTGCCAAATCTATTGAACTCATAGTACGTCAAGTATGAGATACTGACCTCCATTTCCCCAGGTACGTTCAGAAAGTGTTGGTTGATAGCATTGGGATCATTGAAATGGGATGGAAGGTCGGGATCATTATGGCTACGGAGTACCGTTTTTTTCAGATTCTTCCATAGAGTTTTAGGGTTTGCTGTGTGGTTAATTTTGGATTCAAAGTAGGCTCGCTTTTCGTTATACAAAGATATATTTACCAGAGATTTTAGTTCTTTATAAGTACTTTTATGTTCTTCATTTTTACTTTTACGATATTTATCGTGAGCCTGATCTCTAAGATGCATCATAAATTTAACGTTGTCAGTAATCCATGGATAGCTGTACTGTTTAATAAGTAACTTCTTTTCAGGGGCATGTAACTCAAACAATTGCGTTATAATATCGTTAAAAGCCAAAAGCATTTCATTTATGTCATTAAGTGATTTAATGTGGTTCCAATTAATCGAATTCAGATCTTTTTGAAAAAGCTCGGGCAGGATATCCTTTAAAGGTCTGTAAATTGTATAGGTAGGAGGCTGCTTAATTTTTCTAAAGCTAAATTCTGCCGCAACCAGAGCATGTCTACCCAGATCAGGGCGATAGTCCACAGTTACACAGCGCACGGGAGCATCTGTGCATATCAAGTCGATAAGTGTCTCGGTATCGTCGTCAGCATGATGTGTTGCGTCTGCAACGATTTGAGTCAGGCTGACACTGTTTAGAAAGGAATTCAACTTTGCAGTTTCGGAACAGTTAACCCATAAAGTGTTAATATTTAGGTCACCCAAGAGAATGATATTATCAGACTGCGCAAAGGAGAGCACCGAATCCGTTATTGCGTCCAAGAACACGTCGACGTCTACCCACTGAGCCCGATACGCAGTGCCAATAACCAGTCTCCTACCATCAATTGTTAGACTAAGCCACATTTGTTCCACTGTGTCAACAACAGGGTGAGAACATATTCGCACCCTGAGGCCTCGTTTGATATAGAATTCTACACCACCAAAACCGGTTCGGTAGCCATCCGGGCGTGGCGTATGCTTCAGTATGTATCCGGGGATAACAGGGGCCTTATCAATTTCATCCCGTCTTAACCAAGTTTCATTTATTGCAAGGATGTCTAACTTAAGGTCATTTATTGCCACAATTAGCTCGTCATGACCCGTTCCCAAAGAGCCCGCGTTCCATAACCCTACTTTAAAATGTTTCGTGCGTGAAGTCATTATGGTGGAGCGGGTGACTTATGCCGTAGGAGGGTCTTTATTGAGCTTACATAGACGGGGGTATTGGGGTTCTCTGGGTAACGATCAGTTTGAGAATTAGTGGCACTATTGCATTGTTTGGGGGATATATTATAGTGAGTGTGTGTGTGAAGATTTGAATTGGATAGCGTGAAAGTGAGTTGCACATTGCGAGTATATTGTGTGTGAGTGTGTTGTATGTACAGAGACATAATTAAATTGTTGTTAACGTGTGGTGCCAGAGAGTCAGGAATATGAATAAGCGGTGTCCAATGAATATATGAATTCACTGTATTTTTATGTGTTACATGCTGATAAAGAGGCTGAGACGATAAGATTATAGTTCCAACTAATAAAAGTATATTGCATTGGAAGCAAACGGGCTTGATTTCAATTAACAGAGGCGTTGGTATAGTTTTCGTTTCATTTAAGACAGTGAGAAAGCAGAGACTCTTAGGAATGTTATTACAACATAAATACAATGTTCCACTATTAAGAGTAGTATTAAACTTTTCCAGGGGGTACTCTGGCATCAAAAACACTGTCCAAATCTGCCTCACAGTTGATTTAGTCCCTACTTAAGGGGCCTTCTGTCTTAAGTTAATACGTAAGATATTTTCATATCTATATTCAAATCTTTTACTTTTTAAATAAAAATATCGACTTGGCCATCGCATGAAGGCACAATGTATCTTCGAAATCATATCTACATTATATTAGGTTGTTTAGAGTATAATTGCGTTCTACACGATTAAAACTTGGTTCCAAAACTAATATATGTATACCTTTAACAAGCGGCAACAATAGAAAATGGAAGACTAGTGCAACAAAATTACTAATGCTCTAGTTATTTTCAGTCCATTAAATTCCAGTACCTTTCACTTCTTTATGCATTCGGAAGGAATTTGATGAAAAACCAGGTTTCTGGCTCTTAGTTCTGTGTGATAGATAACGTATTTGTATATATTTATTACACGATACATGACAGGACATAAAAACAGAAATAACATGTACCAAGGTCAGCTTATCTCTAAATAGAGATTTCTTCCAGCAGACCCTGGTTGTAAAGGACTAAACAAACTAAGCATGCGATGGCCAAGTCGATATTTTTATTTAAAAAGTAAAAGATTTGAATATAGATATGACAATATCTTACGTATTAACTTAAGACAGAAGGCCCCTTAAGTAGGGACTAAATCAGTTAACCGACTTGGTATAACATGGATCTCACAACTTTTTACGGTAGAATCACAGAGCTGCGAGACTTGGTATTTTTTACAGGATGTTTTTGATGGGATTATCTTTTCCGATTCAATGTCATCCCTCAAAGCAATATCTAATATTAATAATAATGACCCTTTGGTTAATTTAATAAGAGAAAACCTACTAGATCTAATGGATAAACAATGCGTTGTAGAATTATTCTGGATACCTAGTCATCAGGGTATTCCCGGAAATGAAAAAGCGGACACCGCAGCCAAAAACGCTACGAGATATGAGCAATGCAATTATACGACTGTTAATAAACCAGACCTTAAGAAATACCTTAAACTGAATATTAAAAGATTATGGAACAGCTGTTGGGTAAAAAATAACAATAGTGCCTTATATAAGATAAGAAAATCAGTATCCCATCAAAAACATCCTGTAAAAAATACCAAGTCTCGCAGCTCTGTGATTCTACCGTAAAAAGTTGTGAGATCCATGTTATACCAAGTCGGTTAACTGATTTAGTCCCTACTTAAGGGGCCTTCTGTCTTAAGTTAATACGTAAGATATTTTCATATCTATATTCAAATCTTTTACTTTTTAAATAAAAATATCGACTTGGCCATCGCATGCTTAGTTTGTTTAGTCCTTTACAACCAGGGTCTGCTGGAAGAAATCTCTATTTAGAGATAAGCTGACCTTGGTACATGTTATTTCTGTTTTTATGTCCTGTCATGTATCGTGTAATAAATATATACAAATACGTTATCTATCACACAGAACTAAGAGCCAGAAACCTGGTTTTTCATCAAATTCCTTCCGAATGCATAAAGAAGTGAAAGGTACTGGAATTTAATGGACTGAAAATAACTAGAGCATTAGTAATTTTGTTGCACTAGTCTTCCATTTTCTATTGTTGCCGCTTGTTAAAGGTATACATATATTAGTTTTGGAACCAAGTTTTAATCGTGTAGAACGCAATTATACTCTAAACAACCTAATATAATGTAGATATGATTTCGAAGATACATTGTGCCTTCATGCGATGGCCAAGTCGATATTTTTATTTAAAAAGTAAAAGATTTGAATATAGATATGAAAATATCTTACGTATTAACTTAAGACAGAAGGCCCCTTAAGTAGGGACTAAATCAGTTAACCGACTTGGTATAACATGGATCTCACAACTTTTTACGGTAGAATCACAGAGCTGCGAGACTTGGTATTTTTTACAGGATGTTTTTGATGGGATCTCACTTCTTTTTGTAAAGTTCTACTTTTTAAAATTTGGTACCTTTGGTACTTTTACAATAACAATAAAAAACATAAAACCTGTCTTATGATTATTTCTTATGTTTGTAGGTAGTCTTTCTCTTTTTCTTTTCTGGTATTACTTCTTGACCTTCAGCTACAGTTTTTCTCAAAGCCCACTCCCTGTCACGATGTGTTTTTCTCTGAGGCTTTGATGTTAAAATTTTTGACAAATCTGGGCGGTAAATGCTTCTCAATCTGTTGTATTCACAAATTGATGATTCCTGAGCTTTAAAACTTCCGAAATCGACATTAATTAGATGTAAACCGCCCAGACTTGTTACTCTCGAAAGTGCCACGTAAGCTTGACCGGATGTGAACCTATATCCATCAGCGCATTATTTAGACTTAGGCCCTGACTTTTGTGGATGGTTATAGCATAGGCTATACATATGGGAAATTGTTCGCGATGAACATATGCCCTATTAATAATTTCAAATTTAGTTTTGACCGGACTAAGCTCGTAAATTTCATGATCATTATTAAACTGAATGCATATTTTCTTAATTATTTTTGGATCATCTGGATCAATCTTAACTCTTCGCACTATACCGATAGAACCATTGACCAAACCGAGACTTACGTCAATATTTCGCCTTAACATGACTTTTGCTCCTATTTTTATAATTATGTTCTCTTCCAGGCCTGCAGTCATAGACGCATCGTCTTCATATTTCTTTATGCATTCACGAGCTCTTTTTGTTAGGTATCTGGGACAATCTATGCTATCTATAGCTGTAAGTATTATTTCAGGATATGGGAGAGACCTGAGCATTGCAGTATTTAATTGTAGACACATATTTTTTGTAGGTAATAAGCAAACAGTATCATCAGGAAGTTTCGAGAGGTGTTCAATTATTTCATTTAATCGGTTTTTATTGGAATCGGATTTAAGATGTAATAATCTAGTCGAGAGTAAGTCGCGGTCTTTTTGTGTAGTCACACCTAATCTGATTCTGTTTAACATTTCAACAAAGTCAGAATCATTAAGTTGTCGCATGTTAATTGTAAGTTCATCGTATGTAAACAGTTCAATCCACAGATTCGGCATACTGAGGGAACCTAGCAATTTGTTAGTTTCAGTTACTGTCAGTTTTTCAAAAGGGGACTTTTCTCTTACGGGCGGAAGCTGTAAGAGATCCCCGAAAACTACAAGATGTTTTTTTCCAAACCACCCGTTTTGATCGTCGTCTGTGTCGAAAATCTCAGACAAGCGTAAATGAATATATGTTAAAGTAACATTGGATATCATCGACACTTCGTCTATGATAAACAACACTACTTCTTTTAAATCTGATCTCAGAACTTTAAGCACGTCATCAGAAAGTGGTTTGTACTTCGGCGTTTGCTTGTGTTCTATAGGCAACTGCAACAATCTATGTATAGTCATTCCATTCACATTAAATGCAGCTATGCCTGTCGGAGCACTAACTGCCACTTTTTTGTTTAAATACGTCTTAACCCAAACTTTTAGAGCTTTTATTAAAAAGCTTTTACCCGTACCACCAGTTCCACTAATAAAACACCGTAAAACATCAGCGTTATTAAGAGAAATGTCCATTTTATTTGTGATCATATGGAACACTCTTTTCTGATCGACATTAAGTTTTACGATCATGCTTTGAAGATCAGTCTGTTCTTCTTCTGCCATGTCAATCCCCTGAAAATCGATCATTGCATTTGCAGCTTCCACAGCTTCAAAGTCTAAAGGGTTTTCAGGACCATCGCCAACTTCAGAAATTTCCCTACCTTCGTACAGTTCGTTCGTTATCTCAGCAACTTTTGATTCTATCATTTCAAATGCATTTTGTATCTTGTATCTTGATTCTATCATTGAATTACCGTAATCTACTCCTTCTTTCAGTCCTTCTTTTGCCAAATTGAAAGCCTCCGTGTATGTATCACACCCCATTTTGAGTTCATCTAAAGAACGCCATGGCTTGAATAAAAGGAGTAAAGAGAAAAAGTATTTCTCTGGTACCTGTTCTCCATCGTAGAAATAATGATTGATTAAATATGGTTTAGCTCTTCTTTTCAGGAACTTTTTACCGTCACCTATCTCGTAGCACTCGACTTTAGATGACACTGGGCGTGTTTTCACAATATCATAATTTCGCGCAAAACTGTACAAATTAGTAGTCTCTAACTCTTTAGGCCGTTTAGGATAGTGGTCATCAATCCAAGACTCGTAATAGATATCGGTGGACTCCGCTTCTAGCATCATCATATCAGGTTTAGATTTAACGCGCCGGTTACGAAAGATGTTGACGTCCAGCCATCGAATTGTGGTGGTAGGATCTGTACCGTACAAAGAAATACCTAGTAGAGTGTCGCTGGCTTCCAAAGAGCCGCACTCCCTGCTAGACAGAACTCTAAGTCCTATGTTAAATAGGCGGCTTCTTAAAGGTTTTGTCGAGTTTATGTCTTGAAACATATCAGCAGCGTGAGTTTTCTCGCTTTTAGTTGTATATTTAGTGACGTAATAATTTAAAATAGCCGTTTTTTCGCCTACGTATTGTATGTCTATGTTGCCGTTCCATGCCAACAAAATCGCGGGATTATAATCATTGACCATAACCCATTCTTTTTTTCGTACAATATAGTAAAGTCTACTGTTAGACGACAGTGTTTTTCTTGCAGCTATTGATTCTATTATATCTCTAATAGTAAGTACTTCTGTGACCGGACGGGGGAATCCGAAACGAAAAACTTTCACGAAACCTTTTCTTGTTTTTTTTATGACGCATGCAATACTGATTGTGTTTATGAGTCTGATATGACGTGACTCGTTGAAAGAGTGTTGGTGAAAGATTCTTATCTGGTATGGCACAATTTACATACTTTGTAATCAATGATGCTACCTCATCAAGCGAGGACTCGTGAAGTATGGGGGCGTCTTTTACCCATAACATTAAATGAAAGTGTTGCGCTCCACGTGATTGATACTCCCGTCTCCAGAAATAATGTATAACCTTTCCAAACGGCTCATCGTTTGACATTATGAAGTCCAACATGGCCTTGAACTTATTATCGATAAACCGAGAAGTAGAAACGGGATCTAGAGCAACCAATTCGCTTATGCTCTTGCTAGCCATTTCTGCACCATTAACTGTCCTAAGGTACTCACCTAAGTCCTCCCACATCCATTCGGAAGGACTCATGGTGAGAAACCAGGTTGCAGGACCGTAGTGCTGAGTCATACAGTTGACATCATTCCTCGGCTTTCTCCAAAACTGTTCTGTATTACGTAACCTACCAAATATTGCCGTTATGTCACCTTCTAACTCTTCCTTATTGAGCATTTCGAAATACTGTTCAGCTGTAATTTTCTGTTTTTGGTTAACACAATTCATTTTATAGAAAATACCAGAATTAATTTGTCGAATTTTAGCATCATTAAGTAGAAAAAATAAATATTGTTGATTAAGACGAAATTGGGAATGCTTTGACATTAATCTTGCTTTTATAAACTCACTAGATGTTAGCTTTTGCTGTCGATTATAAAACTGACCATATTTTCCTTCAACATAAAGATCAGGAAAGCACTTTACATCTAAATCAGTATCTCTAGAATCTATTGGAGCAGCGTTGACTTTCAGCATCTGGTAAAGTTCTGAAATAGGAGCATTTCTCCTTCTTTCATGCAAGGGATAAATAGTGTATTGTTCATAGTCCGCCTCTTTTTCTGATGTGATTTGTGTTAGGAGCCCAACATTTTCTTCTGCAGCGTTATGTACAACTAATTGATCTGCTATATGATGGATATTGTCTTCTTCGTTAATAAAATCAATCAATTGTTGAGGTGAATGCGGAAGTTGTATTTGAGAGTAAAGAGAATTTACACGTTTCAAATATTGTAAGGCTTCGTAAACTTTATTAACATCTACAATATCCTCCCACACTATTTTAGATTTTGTTGGCATACCTCGTACCATAATAGACATTTCAGGGTTTGCAATTGGGTGTTCTGGTGTAGGCAGCTTTTTCAAAGTTTCTTCAAGCGGCAAGGGAAGGTGGAAAGTTCTACCTTTTACTTTTTTCACCATATTCCTATTAGGTAAATGTTTGTTTGCAACGGGATTCATTAGCATTACCACTTGAAATGCTTTGGCGCGTTGAATTAAAATCTTTTCATAGTCATTCAACTCGGTTATCTGTGGTGGAACAGTACTAACGTATAGGTCATTTAGAAAACAAGCTGCTGGCAGTTGATTTGCTCTTATTTTTTGTAAACATAAGTGACAAATGTATGGGCTGTAATCTTGATTGTTGGATCTATAATAACTGAGAAGATTATTCCAAATACTAGTTTCTAAAGCCTTTCTTAATCTATTCAAAGATGAAACATCTCTTGAATAACAAAGTTTTATACACGACATGCACTCTAGTTTTGGAGTATCAAGACACTTTAGTTTTAGAGATTTAAACGCAGCTTTATGTTTTTCTATGATCTCATCCTCTAAAATGTCATGTGACTCTTCACTTTCCACAACTATACTTCCAACATTTTGTTGTATTCCGTGTTTTTTAATTTTTTCTACGTCACATTTTTCCAATGATTCATCAATATCTTTTAAAATGTTAAAAAAGCTCTGCACTTGATAAATTTCTCTTGAGATTGTCCTTAGACGTGGAAAATGCGATTTAATAGTGTTAATATAATTTAGATACTCAAATAAGTTTCCATTTTGTATTAATGTGTTATACTGAGCAGCACTTTTGTTCACCAAGATTTTGAACATGTTTGTTAATTGTATCATTACGCTCTCATCTAGTGCACATAGATCATTACAACACCAAACAAAACTACGGCCATGCTTTTCCACATTTCCAAAGACTGCTTTTCCTGTGTCGTCAATTTTGATGGCTTTCTCCTGGCCTTGTAATAAATTGTATGGTTTTCCTGCGTGATATGGCTCCTGATTACTTCTATGTTCCGATTTTCCTACAAAACATTCTAATTTGTCATTGGAAGTACTATCCAGAGCACAAGAACTTAGTTTTTCTAATGATACTTTAAATTTATCTTTCAATTTATCGATAGTTTTATTAAAGTTTCCTAAAGTTTGCTGCCTGTTATGAAGTGCCCATTTAATTTGTTTCTCCGCTTCTAATCTGTCCTTAATTTTGTTAGTAAGCGCTTGAATAATTTTTTCTATATTTTTTGGTTGAAATTGTAACTTTTCGTTTGATCTTTTCCTTTGATCTTTAACTTCGGGATGGGAAACAGTGTAACGCGACACCGCTTCTCGATGTATTTCCGGATGAGAGGCAGTGTAACGCGCTACAGCTTTTCTGTGAACTTCTGGACATGAAGAACTGTAACGAGTTAATGTCTCCTTCCGTTTTTCGGGGTTGTTCTGGCGGTAACGAGCCGCCGCTTCTTTATTTTGCTGAGAACGGGAGAGCGCCGAAGTTTTAGGTCTTCCTATTTTAACCTTCTTAGGTCTTCCCCCCTTTTTAGATAAGTTTGTATTATTGTTATTCGAATTACCATCAATCGGAGGCATTTCTGGAAGGAGCACTTCATAATGACCGCCTAAGAAACTACCAGAAAATCGTAAACGTTTCACCGGATTACCAGAATCACCACCGAATAATCCCCTCAAAACGCCGTTTTCGTAAACCTCGAAAGCATACGGATACAAAGCTGCGGCCGCCATAAGTTCAGACGCGGCACCATAGGTAGTTGTTTTTACCATTGCCATCGAGTACAGCTCGGCGTTAATGTAGGGGTCTCCGTGCTCGTCACAAGTATAAACTTGGAACTCTTCCCAATGTGCTACCACATACTCGACTATAGCAAGTCTAATCTCATACGACGACTCAATATTCTCATACATAGAGAATGACAAAGAATGAAACAAACACGACCCATCGCCAGGTATCCGTACAATCCGGTGTGGGCATGGTTGGTCATTCACATACACTATTTCCGAATCCATTGCGACTACTAGTTCTGGCAAATGTGCTAGATGAACAAATCCAAATAGTTAGTAAATATAATAATTAATGCAGATACAAAAATTATCAACAACTAGTTGAAATCGCTGGCGAGCAACTCCGCTACTTAAGCTAGCGACGGTTTCAAACCATAGCGTGAGTTAAAATACAGGCAGCGCCATCTATCGAGCAATTGGATTAATCTGCTACCACTCCCGTCGCATTAGAACGCAATTTGTTCTATTGAATAGTTTTATTATATTTGAAGCATTTTGTCGGGAATGTACATCATACATATATACAGGGTGTAACAAAAAGGGTTTAACTCCCGGATGTATGTGGTTTGGGACATCATTCTGAGCAACTTTTACTATGGGACCAACTTGATTAGAGCAACTTGATTTTTCACTTCCCCATACATTTCCGTCTGGGCGCTCGGCTGATTTATATGGAGAAGTGAAAAATCAAGTTGCTCTGATCAAGTTGGTCCCATAGTAACCACATACATTCGGGAGTTAAACCCTTTTTGTTACACCCTGTATATAAAATTCTCGTGTCACAGTGTTTGTCTTCGTAGTCTGAGAATCGGCTAACATCTATTTTTCATACCCCTAAGTGTTATAATTATTTATATGGCAAAACAGCGTTTGCCGCGTCAGCTAGTAATATATAATTTAAGCATAATGGTAACCAAAGGAAACGAGGGATGTATGCCTGGACCGTGGTAAGTGGTGGTCCCTGGTGGATGTACGTATCCCTCTTCTAGGAAACAGGCGTGATATTATGTATGTATTACATAATATGTTTATAGAATCTTGTTTGTAAAGGCATATTTTCCTAGGGGCATTCAATGATTCATAAACTGCAAATGTAACTTTGTAATCCTATACATTTTATATAAGATTACAAAGTTATTGATGCAGATGGGTTTTCTGGAAAACTATACATAAGCTTGAAATGTTTAAGTTTTCCCTTGATAAGAATACTAATTACTATTTATATCCCAAATTTGAAGGTTCTATGTCTGCTAGAAGTGCCTGGGAGTTTTGATGATCGGTCAGTCAGTCAGTGACAAAATGAGGAAACTTTGACATGTTACAATTCTTAAACTACTGGTTCAAATTGAATAAAAAATTTAATATATCGTGTTGATATAAGTTGAGTTGATTAGTAACAGAAAAATCAGGCTTCTTGTTTTATCCACAACGAAGTTTTAGGGGGGTCGAATATGGCCTGAATTGCTTCGAGAAAAGGATGGTACGGCTGTGCTTGCTCGACTTGGTGGTGCACTGCCGTGCACCCAGATTCGAAAAGAGTAAATTCCATGTAAACAATAGAAAAGACCAAGTAGTTATGAATAGATTAAGAATAGGTCATTGTAATGTTACTCAGTTGTATCTGATAACTAAGGAACCTAAGAAAAAATGTCTAAGGTGTAGTAGTGATTTATCTGTCAAACACTTGTTTATTGATTGTCCAATGTATAACACAGAACGATTAACTGTTAATCTTCCTAATAATCTGAAGGATTGTTTAAATAATTCAAAAAAATCTGTTAAATTTCTCAAGCTTATCAACTACTACGACTTGATTTAATATTGTATCCCTATAGTGGTCGCTAATGACCTTAGCTGTTTGAGCGACCTTAAATAAATAAATTAAAAAAAAAAAAAAAAAAAACTTAAAACATTAACTTAAGTACAGAAAACATAAAAAGAACTTTGGTGATCATTTATCCAAACACAATTTGGTGGTCGTTTACTAATTCTGGCGGTCGTTTCGAATTTATTGGTAGTAAAAAAGTGCGTTTTATGTGATCGTTTAAACATAAGCCATTTTAAATTACGTTTACAACGAGTTCCATGGTCAATGGGTTTCACGCTTACTTCTCAAACAGGAGATGCAGGTTCGATTCCTGACCCTGTACCAAGGAGATAATTAATTTATCTTAAGAACATTATACGGACGTTCGAACGGTGATGGAAAACATCGTGAGGAAACCTTCATTACTCCATAGCTGCGGCGATGGGAGAGCCCCCTGTCACGCAAAAAGGTGAATTGAATAACTGGCTAAAAGTGGGCGCAATTGTGCCTCTGCCACCCCGTATGGGAAAAGACGTGACGCTATCCGAAATCCAAACACTAGTCACAATTTTTGTCGTTATTAATCCGCTTCAACTTAACACGCCGACTAGATATACCAACAGACGAACCAGCACTTGAATTGATCATTTTGCAACATGCACTTGTGATATAAGCAACGTCGCTATGCAAACTGCATGCAGTTATGACGTCATGAGTCATTCATAGTACCGATAGATAAGAACGAAGTGAAACAAGTTTTGGCACGTCCATCTCAAAACAAGCTTCGATATTATTTCCTCTCATTTTCTTGGAACATTGTATGGCGTTCAGCTGTAATATTTAAGTTTGAACTGCGTTTTAGCTAAATAAAAAAAAATAAAAAAATTGTTAGAATGTTGAGTAACACTAAAATGCAGCATCAGAGCTTAAGCTGCATGTTATTCTGTTTTCTAATCAAAACCTAAGCAATTACTGCATATCGCGCTGCATTTTAACTGGTATTTTTTTTACCATTAGTTCTGTGATTTATAAGACTATGCTTTTACACTCTGAAGATCAAATCCCACTAAACTCCTAAAAATTTAATTATTGATAAGATTATGGCTGGTAATGGTACGATTACTGCCTTATATATAACTGTGATTTAAACCCTATAGCTAGAATTTATTTGGAACATTCTAAAGAGTCGAGTCGCCGATAATAATGTTGAACAGCTGGAATCTAAAATAGAGTCTTTGACTATAGACTAGATGCTTTAAAGTCGCTAAACCTGAAAGCTGGAAGAAAGAGGTCACCTTATCAAGATCGTCGAATAAAATTACTGGTGCAGAGATAGATTGATCGATGAGTCCAATATTAATACCGGGTCTGACAGTGATTTCGAAAACGCGCGGAAACAGCAAACTCTGACACTTTAAATTGTGTTGACACTGTTGACTTTAGTTTTGACGTATTTGACGTTTATTCTACTATTCGACTTGCGCAACGAGTGGTTCTAATCACTCGTTGCAGGCGAATGACTGAAAAATACAAAATTTCGGAGTTCGAAGGAAAATCAGTAGAAAAGAGCAGTCGCGTGACATGTCATGCGAGCGATTCAAAAATAGAGCTCCAAAGCAGCACAACTGCGACTCCGAACAAGAGTAAATACCTACATGAGTAGAGCTGATATTGGAATTAAATAGTGGGAACCTATGAAATTGGCGAATTTTTCTTACAGATTCAGGAGTTCATAATTCGAGTAATTCAATAGCTATTTCCAGTTTTTTTTATTGTTCTTAAATTAATTTCAATATTTTACATACTTATTAAATTTTCTTTTAATTTTCAGTTTGATAACTAAAATGTTATGTTCAAAATCAGTGCCTCCTAAATGTCATCCATTTTCATGATAATATTCGTATTTTTTTTTACATCTGACACTTTTCAAAAATTATATAAAATTTTCTGTTAGCTAAATGTTGTCTCATTCATACACACAAAGTTTATAAAATTAGGATCTGTCATTCCTAAAAAAAATACAAAAATGTTTTTACTGAAAATTGAGTTAACTTCAATTTCTCCATACAAAACGCCAATTTCATATGTAAGGACCTAATAATAAAATTAAACACGTAGGTAGTCTGATAGCGTAAACAACGATGCACATAAACACCCATATGGATTCCGTGGACCTAATTACGATGCTCATGTTTTTTTACTATTTAAAATAAACAAATAAAAAAATATGTATAATTATCCTGATTTATGATACCTATTATACTCAGCTTTTCCGTGGTTGCTCACACCACTAGCAGACATACTGCTTACAAAGATATTACTGGACCTACTAGGAGATATTTTGTATTTGTCTGCAACTGCCTACACCCACAGGAACTGACGTCAATTTGACGACACACGCTTTGACGTTACGCGATTTACCATTCTGCAGGACTTGTGATAATTATCCGACAGTTATCAAGTGTAGGTAATTATCTTGATAATTTCGAACCCTGATTATTATATACATACATACGTTGGATACTATTTACACACATTGATCTAGCCCCCCCAAACTAGGATTCCCTGTATCTTGGGTACTAGACAACGATACACATACTTATATAGATAAATATTATACTTAGATAGATAAACAACCATGACTAGGGTACAAACATCCGTTCTCATCAAACAAATATTTGCCCCCATCGGGACTCGAACCCGGGACCCTCGGCTTCGTAGGCAGGGTCACTGCCGGCTCGGCTATTCGGGTCGTCGTTTATTAGCGATACACGTTAGCTACGTGACAGATATATTATTTAGGTGATCATCAATCGAATAATTTGATGATAATTATAATTTATTGATGATTTGTTAAAATTAATTGTAGTTGTCAATTTCATATTAGGTAGGTACTGATACAATTTCATATTAGGTAGGTACTGATACAATTTCATATTAGGTAGGTACTGATACAATTTCATATTAGGTAGGTACTGATACAATTTCATATTAGGTAGGTACTGATACAATTTCATATTAGGTAGGTACTGATACAATTTCATATTAGGTAGGTACTGATACAATTTCATATTAGGTAGGTACTGATACAATTTCATATTAGGTAGGTACTGATACAATTTCATATTAGGTAGGTACTGATACAATTTCATATTAGGTAGGTACTGATACAATTTCATATTAGGTAGGTACTGATACAATTTCATATTAGGTAGGTACTGATACAATTTCATATTAGGTAGGTACTGATACAATTTCATATTAGGTAGGTACTGATACAATTTCATATTAGGTAGGTACTGATACAATTTCATATTAGGTAGGTACTGATACAATTTCATATTAGGTAGGTACTGATACAATTTAGGTGACAGATCAATAAATTTTAGGAACCAACATGATTTATTATGTAATCAAAAAGGCAACTACCTATTATGAGATCTGACCAATAAATCACACTCTTTTGGTGATAGATGATATTTAAGTAAAGGTTAATACAAAACTGTAAATAGTATTTATATAATTTAATACCAGAAATAAGGATAATTGTATTTATATCACATGTAGCTGCCTACAAAATTAATAATTTATCATCAACTTTATAATTGTTAGACACATGGAAAATAAATGGAATGTAATGGAATTATAAAAACTGGAATTATAATTTTTCGATAAACAATACATAAATTAAATTCATTTACATTTATACATTAATAGGTAAGTATTCTTATTATAAGAGGCCATTATGTGCGTCCTTATATCCATATATTCAGTAATGTTGATAAACATGCCATAATAGCTGGCCACCATATAAAATGCATTTCATTCTGCATAGTTTTATAAAGGTACCTACTTTATTCATATAAAAAGATGGGAAAATATAGTAGAAAAACAAAAAATATTGCAACAAAAATACAGATCCGACCCAAAAAAATCCAATTCCTATTATACAACATTTATCCCCTAACACTTAAGTTCTAAACACTAACAGTCATGAAATTACAAGAAAATTCAGGCCTTAGTGGTCGGTTGTATATCCGGCTTAGTTAAATTCAGGCCATAGTGATCGGTTCTATATCCAGCTTAGTTAGTAAAGTAACTAAAGTAACATTTTGATACATTTATGTCGCAGCCAACTTACTTTATTGGCCAAATAGCTAGGCCTGCAACTGCATACCCTAGGATTTTGTTGTTCTTACATGTTCAACCTAAAACGAAGGATAAAGAAAACTGAAACTCAGAAACTCGCAATTCTTAATTCTAATAACATGAAATATATATTAGTGGTTATATTGGAGTTCTCTTTGCTCACCCCCTTTATCCTTCACATACCCTGAACCACCACTTCGCCCAGGCAGTCTTTATTTAGCCAATAAGAGTTGGCTAAACCGTGCAGTAAATGACTGAACGGCGCCAGTTCAATTAAATGACGAGGCTGTTTATTGAACGGCTGATTAAGCTATTTGGCTGCGGCACATATTTCACGCCCTGTTCTCATACTAGGTGGCAGAGGCACAATTTATTGAGATTGAGAGGACCATTTGAAGTCTCTACTAGTTGTAATATCGCTGGTTGGGGAGACCTCTTTTGTGCTACATTGTTTGACAATAGGTCAGGCAGGTAGAAACATTGAGACCTATTCTACGAGTTTGTAAATAGAAACTATGGCACCCAGACAACAGCTAGCTGTCGGATTTCAGGCTGCCAGTTTAGCTCGTTAGTTTCGTTGCCTTCAGAATTTGGCCCATTGATTTCACCAGATGTAACAGAAACAATGACGTCAATGGAATGGAATGATTAATTTACTAATGATGAGACCATTTTTCCACAATAAATAATCTTGAACCAATTTTGGTCGGGTTATTTTGCTAGTCTCCTTTTGCCACACAAAAATTTCTGCGTACAAATGTTCCACTTTTGCTACAGTATTTAATTTATAAACAAAATGTCTTGATGCGAGTTTCCTTTTCAGACACCCTTACGATTGCAAGGTTCAAAAGGTACCGTTAGCAACAAAATTGTTGGACAGAAAATACAGATTGGTATGAAAAAAAAACATTCTCGTCTTGTGTGAATGTCGATACAATACTTGATCGTACTTTGGCTACCGTGGCAAGAGAAAACCATCCAAACTGAAAAAAGAGAGACTATGACAAACGTGGAAAACCCTATTTGGTATTAGAATTATTTTCTTTGGAGGTTGCTTAGAATCTGTCCCTGCTACAAGGAGATAGATTATTTTTTTAATACATAAAACTAAAGATGTATTTGAAATATATTAATAGATACAATAGAAATTAATCAAAAGTTAAATCTACAGTTTAATTAATCACTATTCACACACCCAACCAGCGACCAGAAATAGCAATATCCCTTTCTATTATGAAGCATTCCTAAACAATTTTTGCACTCTACCCACCCGCTGCGAAAACCTACAGAACATTACGAACATACCAATATTTAACATGAAACAGATAAACATGATCATCACTATATCAATGTTGAAAGTGGCATTTGATGCCACTACAGTTATGGGCTACATTTGCTCGCAGTATTGGTTTGAATAACTTGAATTATTGTATGTGAGATATCCAAGCATGACCGCTACAGCCGTAAGCAAAAGTGTGATAAATTGAAATATTTTCAGCATTTTTACACTCTTGTTAAGTTTCTGATAACTTGCCTGAAGTTCGTTTATAGTAGTCGCAGATGAGTCATGTTTCTCTGGGCTTCTTCCATCTGTAATATTCCCATTCTTTGGCATGTCTTTCTCAGGAAAATGGCATTTTAGTCTGTATTCGTCAACCTTGCTGCCTGAAGACTTCTGCCAGATGTCACTTAGTTCCTTCTGGGACACATCTGCTTTCGGTATCTGCACCGACATGACGAGGAACCTGTCTTTTGTGACGTTGCGCAGATGAAAGCCAGGTTGGACGACAATCATAATGGTTTGTGCACCACCTTTGGCAAGGGTTCCCGAACTTGGTCTTACTCTAAATTTCTCAGGAGAAGTTGTTCTTATTTTGAAGGAGATAGCACCCTCCTCCATATTGGTTAGTGTGAACTGCCCAGAGATTTCTTCGTTTTCTGATTTAAAAACTATTGTATCGTTGGGGTTCAAACGTAACATCTCACCAGGAGAATGTGGATTTTCTCCCTGTTCAGCAAATGTGACTTTCTTTGGAGTATGCTCCGAATTGCTTTTAGCTTCTGACACAAACTCAAACACATAATCATCCTTGCCTCCCCAACAAGTCAATGCCTGTTCTGGAGCAACAACATCTTTTAAACTATCCTTTGACAGAAACTTCATCTTTTCAACAGCTTTAGCAGGCAGTAAAGTCTTCACGACCTTGAATGCAGCCGACAACACCCACGGCATCTGATAAATGATGATGGACCTCAAGAAAAATGGATAATAAAATTTCATCAACTGTATGAGATACTTTATTAGTTCCATATCCAAGTTTCCCAGGCCACAGCCGTCCAAATCGAAAAACAATGTGATAGGGTTGCCATTCTCCTCCCTTTCAATTCTGTCAAACCAGTAAATCACACATTTCTTTACCTCCTCAAAGTCTTTTTGGCCTTTCACATGCATTTTAGACTTGAATATCAGCAGCAAGCTACCCTCCATGTCCCTGCCGTGGGGGAAAAACGCACCGTCTTTGATGTACTCCATACGGATGGAAGATTCGTTCAGATCTGAAGCTCCGACGGTTTTTCTCCACACCATGATATCCCACAGCATGTCGAGAGAGAGCCTCACGTCATTTTCCTGATGGCGAAGGATCCTAGCCAAGTATTTGTCATCCTTTACCCGTTCTAGGTCGACTGGATTGAAGTCTCCGGGCGGGATTGGTACCCCATCTTTTAACCTCGCCTCAAACAACGCGCGCACGTCTGCCGGAGTCGCCATTTCAGTTTCCTGGAGGTATGTAACATCCACTACAGTTCTGTATTTGCTGTGCACCCGTTATCGGCGTATTTTAAGGATTATTTCGAAAACAATTAGCTCACGGCCAACTTTTTACCTTTTTACCTACTTGCGCGATTACCGCGATTGACATTTCGAAATTACATGGTTCTCTTTGCATAATCTGCATAACCCAATGAAGCGATTTGATTGGTGGTTCTTTGTTTGATATTATTTGGTTGACCAATCACTAACGATCTGTCTACAATCTGACAAACAAAACCTAAATCTGATCGTTCTCTTTGTTTTTTGTTTTTTTTCTATAGGCAGGCATGGGTAGGCTGTTGTTCTTTGCATGGACTTTGGCATTCAAAATCATTCATGTATCCTCTTTTGCTAAATCATGCGTCATCCAGCCTATAAATCTTCACTACACCTCCTCTACCACAGTTCACCTCACCACAGACATACAGGGTGTCCGGTAGATCGATGCAAAGGCTTAAACCGAAGTTAGTACAGACCATTTAGAACCATTTGAGCCAAACATACATACAAGGTACATGGCGAAGTTTTACCGTTATTTTTTTTATGACCGTGTTTTTGAAGAAAATTTACAGATTTTCACAGTTAATTGATTATTATAGCAATAATTGGATTATTCTACAATTGATTCTAATAAATCACTTAATAAGCATTCTAATAAATCTTGATTTGTGCATCTGCTACGTCAGACTTGGTTTTTACACTGACTGTCCGGAGCTTCTTTTAGAAACTTTTCAACGTCGTTTGGTGTCAATACGTGTTGGTGTCCGAGTGTCGCTTTAGATGTCGAAAGTTTGCATTAGGTTTGATATCAATATCATTATTGATCTTGACGGTGCATTTTAACATGGTATAGATAGACCAAAGCGAGCTGTGCTGGGCTTATATTTATATGCAAGTTTATTTAAGTAAGCCAGCAATACGTTCTCCCAAAATTACTGGGCATGTTTGCAGTTTTTTCACTGTAGGAAAGTTTTGTAGGCCGCTAGCTTAGACTATTTAATCTTTGTATATAATCTAAGGCCGCTAGGTATCTTTCCCTGGATTCTGGTGGTAACAGGCTATCAGTCGCTTTTCGTGATTCGCTGAGTATTTCTGACGGGTTAAAGCTATTTGCTCTTCTTCACTATGTACTTTTCGTCGACATTTTTGACAATAAATTGCTATTAATTAACAAAAACGCTTGCTGCTGCTGCCGCACGCAGTTGTTGATAAGGGCACAGGCAACACCGCTAAACAGCCTATAAAAACAAGGCTTTGAATATGAAAATTATGGGTAAAATGTAGCAAAAAAAATATAATTTGATGAAATAATGTTAAAAAGATGATTGTTTCATTTCATCATAATATTATAATGCTAAAATATTCACAAAAATATGCATTGTTTGTAGGCATAAAAACTATCACCTGAGATTGAAAAAAAAATGCAAAGTTAAAAGCAAGAGGGAATAATACACGCTATTGTGGTCCTGTATGCCTTGCTACAAAAAACCAGTTTATGAGCAGGTGTGTTGAAAATTGTATTTTTTATAACTACGTTTTATATGGCTTCCTACTATGTTTTGTACTTATGTCACAATGCATTTATTTTCGTTCTTTCTTTCTTTCAGATAATAGTGATTTGCTTAAGTTTTTTGACCGAGCGAGTGAAGCGACCGAAGTGCTCCATTTCGTCATGATAGGAGGCCGATTTTGCTTTCGTCTGTCTCTATGTGTGTCTGTCAGTTCCGGTCTAGGGGCCACAGTTTTCAAGCGAACCTCACAAAACTTGGCACACGTGTACCTTGAATTAAAAGATTTTTTTGTCGAGCTATTTTCGTGAAGGGTCAATAGATTGTGTTTTTAATTGCAAAATGTGGTGTACAAAGTTATTGGTGCGGCTACTTTATTTCTTGATTTTGATTGCATCTAAAATACTTGTTTACCTATAAATTAATTGGTTCACAGTCCCCCCTGTTAGAGAGGTTTACTGCCCACAGGGCCACTTGTTTTATTTAGTAATTGCAGATTTAAACAAAATTTGATTCCCAAATGGAATTATTTTATTACGGAATATTATTTTTAAATTTGTTAACTTGCAGACACCGAATTTATGTTTCTATTTTTATTTTTTAAATCATGACATGATACTTTTTTAACTTTTCGGAGCTAAGCTTAATCTTAAGACCTAGAGATTAGTGATATACCGCGAAGTCATAGGGTTGTCGTGAATGACTAGTCACCTAAACCTAGCAGTAGGTATATGGAAGGTGGAACAGAAAGACAGTGTAGTCGCTATGTAATAATGTTACTTTATTTCAGAGTCATAGCTATATATAGAAACGGGGTTGCCTACGCAGCTAATGCATTGACCTTGCCAACATGTAGGCTGTTTATGTAGGTCTGTCTGGCCTGGTTTACTTTGGACAGGCGCCTACATTGCTTCCCCCTTTGAAATAAATAAGGAACTTATTTACACAGAAAACAAAAAGGTAATAACAATATTAATAACATGTACACAATAAAATATCAAATTAAAACAAATTTAAAATATTAGACGAAGTAAACTTTAGACGATAGTTGTGTGGTATTTTGCGGCTTTTATTCACGCAAATCTCACTACCTTGCGAATTATTCTGCCCGAGCGAGACTTCTTGCATCCTGCTGACTCGTAGTCGGTCGTGGCCTTGGCCCACCCTGGTTTCTCTGACGGTTCCGCCGCGTGTTTGTTTTGACTGCTCTCTTTTTCCACTTCGTCCACACGGCAGTTGTTTAACACGTATGCGGGTTTCAATCTGTCGATCGAAACTGTGTTGAGCTTGTCCCTGATCTTACTCTTGAAGATTTTGTCATGTCTTTCGATAACTTCAAATGGTCTTTCATACGGTGGGGTCAATGGCTTCCTAACGGCGTCCGTGCGTAAATACATAGCCACTAGTTTTCAGGTCTGGGTGGATGAAAGATGATGGCTTGGAATGGTGGGCGGTCTTGAAAGGTGTAACCTTGTCCATGGCAGCTATTAGTTGGCTCGTGAACTCTTCTGGAGATGTGTCTTGCCTTTTCGGCTCGACGAACACTCCTGGAATACGGATGTTGGTTCCGTAGAGCATTTGTGCGGGGCTTATATTGTCGTCTTCACGAATTGCGGCTCTCAAGCCGAGCAGGATGAATGGTAATTCTTGAGACCAGTTTGTTGAGTTCCCGCATGCGATTATGGCTGCCTTCATGGTTCTGTGCCATCTCTCTACCATCCCGTTGCATTGAGGGTGGTAACTCGTGGTCCTGGTTTTCTTCACCCCCAAAATCTTGGTGAGGGAGTTAAAAAGGTCCGATTCGAACTGTCGTCCTTTATCCGTCTTTACGGTGGCTGGGGCTCCAAATCGAGCGATCCAGGTATTCACGAAAGCAGTGGCCACTGTCCTCGCTGTCATGTCCGGCACTGGGACAGCTTCTGGCCATCGCGTGCCTCGGTCAATCATCGTGACTATGTACTTGTTGTTGTTGGACTCGGGTAGCGGGCCGACGATGTCGATATGCACGTGATCCAAACGTGACGTGGAGGGAAATGTGCTGATAGGTGTCTTACTGTGACGTGACACCTTGCTTCTCTGACACGCAATGCATGTTTTAGCCCAATTCCCGATGTCGGTGTTTATTTTTGGCCAAAAGTAGTGTTTGGAGACGAGGTTTCTTGTGGCCCTTACTCCTGGGTGCGTCAGGTTGTGCATGTTGTTGAAAATGAGCTTGCGCAACTTGTCTGGAATGTATGGACGAAGCTCGTTTGCAGAGTTTTCGCACCATATCTCTTTTCCGTGGCTAAATTCAATTTTCTTCATTTTAGCGTTGCCCTCGTCAGCTGTTTGAGTTGTGGGTCGCCTTTTTGCAAGTCGGCGATCTCGTCCCAGTCAGTGGGTGAAGGACAGTCTATTTGTGCGATTCTTGATAGCGCGTCAGCAACTGGGTTCTCGCTACCGGCGAGGTGTCGAATGTCCGTAGTAAATTGTGCGATCTATTGTAGGTGTCGCAATCGCCTTGGGTCATTTGCTTTCTTGCCCGAAACGTTTTTGGTTGTCAAAGCATGACACAACGGCTTGTGATCGGTGAATATAATGATTTCCCTTCCTTCGATGTAGGGTTGAAAATATGTTATGGCCATGTATATTGCCAGTAGCTCCCGATCGTATGTACTGTACTTAGTGTGGGCGTCGTTGAGGCTCTTGGAAAAAAATGAAAGGGGTTTCCATTTGCTATTCTCGCATTGTTGTAGTACTGCGCCGACGCATGATTGTGACGCGTCAGTCATTATTGACAGTGGCGCGTCGGCCGATGGTGACGTCAGTGTAGCGGTGTCGCTTAGACTTTCCTTACACTGCATAAATCCGTTGATTGCCTCAGTGGTCCATTCTATTAACGAGTTGTCTTTCTTTTTGGCGCCGGTTAAGTATTTGTTGAGATTCGCTTGGTGTTCTGCCGCTTTAGGCAAACTTTGTCGTTAGAAGTTAATCATGCCGAGGAAACGTCTTAATTCCTGAATGGTTTTGGGTCGGGGATAGTCTTGGATGACCTTGACCTTCTCTGGAAGTGTTTTAATTCCATCTTTCGTGATAAGGTATCCCAAAAATTCGATTTCAGACCTTCCGAACTCGCATTTATCTTGATTTAGTGTGATGCCGCTGTCGTTTAACCTCTTGAACAGTTTGTCCAGTTGCTGCTTGTGCTCCTCTTCTGATTTTGATGCTATCAGGATATGTCGATGTAGGCGAAAACAAAATCTAGTCCTGATAGCGCGGAACTGAGGAATCTGACGAATGCCTTCGCAGCATTGCGTAACCCGAAAGGCATTCTTGGAAATTCGAATAAACCAAACGGCGTAATTACGGCTGTCTTATCAATATCTTGAACAGGAATTTGGTTGTAAGCCCTCTGGAGATCGGTTCGGGAAGAGATGGTTGTTCCAGGTAGTATATATGTGAAATCTGTTATCCTGGTAATTGTGTATCTGTCGGGGACCGTGCTTGCATTCAAACTCCTGTAGTCTCCGCATAATCTTAAATCTCCGTTTTTCTTCTTAACGACGTGAAGGGCGCTAGACCAGGGGCTCTTGGATGGACGGCATAAACCCATGTCTAACATCTTGTCAATCTCCTGCTTGACTCTGTGATACTTGTCAGCAGGTAATGGCCGGCATTTGGTGTGGACTACGTGCCCGTTGGTGATGATCTGGTGCTTGACGTCGTGCTTTGGCTCAGCGAGTGCGTTGATTGGCTTGGTTATATTTGGGTATTTTTTTAATATCTCCGAATATTTGTCTTCAAGCTTGATGGTACGAAGAATCGGTGTGTTTGACTGGATTATGTTTCCTGAAGTCAGAAGTCCTGTTTTCCCATCAATTAGTTTTTTGTTTCGCACGTCGACCAAAATATTGTGATGATCTAAAAAGTCAGCGCCGAGTATTGGTTGAGCGATGTCAGCAACGATGAAAGTCCACTGGTACGGTCGCCTCATTCTAAGGTCGAGCGTAAGCGTTTTCTAGCCGTATGTTTTTATTTCCGTCCCATTGGCAGCGTATAACTTGTATGTTGACCTAGTTGGTCGCCTTTTCTTCGGTAGCACAGAAATGTTTGCGCCTGTGTCAACCAGAAAACGGTACCCACTTTTTCGGTCAGTAACGCAGAGTCTGTTGGCCGGGAGAATAGCGTTGACGACGGCCTCGGTCAACGCTGGCTCTAGTTTTCCGAAGATGACGATGATTTGTTCCAGTTGCATGGCTGCTCGCATTTGTATGCTCGTTGTTTGTAGTTGCGATGATACCAGCATAACTCGTCCGACCCTGGACGCGACCTTGATCTGGGTTGGTATCTTGAACGGCTCCTATATCTGCCAGGGGACCTGCTTCTTGTACCGTGCTCGTTGGCTTGGACTCTGAGTGCTGCGACCTCCAAAGTTAGCTTGCTGACATGAGCTAACAGTTCCGTCATCAGTTGTGGTTGCCCGCTGGTTATCTCGCATAACTCTGACCTGTTGTTGATCTCCATAATCTTGTCGGCTATACCAGCGAGATTTTCCAAACTCTGGTCCTGGCTGACTGTGAGGACGGCTCGTACGTGAGTTGGAAGTCTTGACGTCCACAAATTGATAAAAGTTTTGTCAGGGACGCTGGTGTTCTTTGCGAGCTCCCTCATGCGGCATAGTAAGTGGGATGGTTTTAGATCACCAAGCTCGATCTCGCTGACCAGTTTCTGGAATTGCCACTCTTCTGATTCCTCATAAACTGCCAAAAGTCGCTTCTTAAGGGTGCCGTACTTGTCGGTGTCTGGAGGGGCGACGAGAATTTCCGAAATTTGTCGGATTGCCTCCTTGTTGGGTTTTGAGACAACCAGGCTGTACTTGCTCCCGTCTCCTCGTTTCTGAGGCGCCATGACTGTTTCAAACTGCGCGAACCAGATTCTGGGCATCTCTGTCCAAAACTCGGGAATGTTCGATGCGACGGTGATGGAAGCCAGCTCGCCATTTGCTGAAGTTGTTGTCCCGCATGTTGTGGCGTTGCATCCTGTCTTGCTGCAGTTGTTGTCCAAAGTCATCTTAGCTTCGGTATTTTAAATCCGTTTTAAGCTATTTCAGAAGTGTGTTTTCAGTCGGGGTCACCAATGTCGTGAATGACTAGTCACCTAAACCTAGCAGTAGGTATATGGAAGGTGGAATAAAAAGACAGTGTAGTCGCTCTGTAATAATGTTACTTTATTTCAGAGTCTTAGCTATATATAGAAACGGGGTTGATAAATGATCACCAAACTTCTTTTTATGTTTTGTGTACAATCGAACCAACTGAATCATGACCCACTTGCCTGATAATTCGTTTGAAACTTTCAAACTTGTAAGATCTATCAAAATGTCAGTGTCTAATCAAATGATAACAAGTTCGTTACCAAGGAAATAAACCTTCAAGCGAATTTCGACCTACTTGCATTTAAGGGGTTTAGCAAAATAAGCTTATGGTGGGTCATGATTCAGATGGTTCGATAGTACTTCTGTTTATGTTTCAAGTGTTTTTTGATTTTTTTACATGTTCAACCTAACACGAAGGATATACCACTCACCCAAGCTACCGCAGTAATTTGCCCTGATACTTTCTGCAACTTTTGGTGATCATATACCCATTTTAATTTTATTTTAAGAAATACAAAGACATCAAGCGGTTTAATCATATTAAAAAGCTATGAATGCATTAGATTTTCGAAGTGTCCCCCTTGTTGAAGACACAATGTTGAGCGAAACACAATTTGCTGCGTAGCTCTTCTAATCATGTCTGGATCGTTTCGAATGGCATTAGCGCAACTTTGAAACTGATCTAGAAGATCTTCCTCCTTGTTTATGGGGGCATTATATATTTTTTGTTCCATCGTGCCCCATAAAAAATAATCTAGTGGTATCATATCTGGCGAACGACGAGGCCATCCTACCCGACCTATCCAGCGATTTGGGATTTGTTCATTCAAATATATCCTCACAGGCGTGTATAAGCGCCAGAAAAATTTGGTCCCTCAAAGCACTTGGTAATATTACAGGATCAATCAGCATATTATCTATGAGCCCTATCCATACGTTAATAGAAAACCTCATTTGGAGTGAGAAGGATTTTTTCAACTTTGAGTTTTGGCCTTTACGGCACCACTTGTGCTGGTTTCCGTAGTTTGTGATGCCATCTCTGTTAAATGTTGCCTCGTCCATCCACAAACTTTCTTAGAAATTTCGGGGTCGGCATGTTGCACTCGTTGATAGTGGTACGGGTGAAGACCCTCCTTCCTCAAAATTCGCCAGATCGTTCTCTGAGAGACGCCCTTTTGTGCAGCCAAACGTCTTGTGCTGATGCCTGGATCCACAAATAACTAAATAATAAACTCCTTAGATTGCTTCTTCCACGGACACGTCGATTATAACTCGTAGTTCTCGACAATCAAGATTTAAGCCACTTCCAGTCAAGGAGAGTCTTCTATGAACTTCTTGAAAGTTCTGCGCGGATGGTCGGCGTCGGTCGGGGAAGGCAGCGCTATATGTGGTTGTTGCGTCTCGACCTTCTACTTAACATACCATAATAATAATGGATGACAGCTATTTTAGCAGGAGAGAATTCAGTCAAACGGGGCTTATCCAAAAAAACTTTAGCGGAAGAAAACTTTACGAAACTATCAGAGCAAACACTATTCAGAAATGCTGTATACGATTAAAAGAAGAATATTTGATATATAGAAAAATTACTATGATGTTCTGTCTCGTGAAAAAGGGATATGATATAAAACCTTGCAATGTGAACCTCCTCATATTCCGTGGTTTAATAATGTAGATTTGTCCCGTAAAGCTATTGTGACTAGTAACAGAGTTCGATCTGGCCACATTCCATTAAATAAATTTAAGTTTTTATTGAAGTTAGTTTCCTCCCCAAAATGCGACGCATGTGGTGTGGTCAAAGATGTTTTTCATATTTTGATGGAATGTGTACGGATTAGAACAAAAAGATAAAATGTTTTTAACTATTTGAATTTAGAAATTAGTAATGTAGGTTGTGTTAACAGTTATTTATCAGAGCAGCGTAGTGAGGGCGCTCAAGTGCTTTTTAGTTTATTTATAGACTAATTAAGAGGTCGCTACTTTTGTTTTGCTACTATAGAACTGTCTTGTACGATTTATACAAATTTCTTAAATAAAATGAGAGTATAAAAAAAAACAGAGCAACAGCCTAAACTTTTCTCCATTTGTAAAACAAAAAAATCACACAAAAAATATGCGTGCTTGTCACCAGTAGCTTGTAGTCGTAGGTTGGCTGTATTTGGTCTACAATCTTAAATAAAAAAAACGTTTATTATTGTGAAAATTGTATTTGGCTCAGCCTGTACCTTTAACTAAAATAGTGTGTGTGCTTCGAAAAACTGAAGCACTTTTCTGTTTTTGTTGTAATAACGTAACTTATTTTCACTGTAAGTATTTCTGTTTAGTTGAATTAAATTAATAATCAAGTATTTTTTGTAGCCAGTATATGTCCCAAAGTAAAATTATTTATTATCTTCGTCATTGTACCCGCACTTAGCCAGCTAGATGAGGTATGGCTCAATCTTATATTCATGTAGGCTACATTTATTTTTTTACTACCTTATGACTTCACGGTATATCACTAATCTCTAGGTCTTATGATTAAGCTTAGTTCCGAAAGTGAAAATAGGTATCATGTAATGATTTAAAAAAAAAGTTCATGATTTAGAAATACAATTTTGGTGTCGTCTGAAAGCTAAGAAAATTAAAAATAATATTCCGTAATAAAATGATTCCATTTTGGGAACCAAATTTGTGGAAATCTAAAAATAACTCGATAAAATCACTATTATTTCATCAAGAATAAAATAAGTAAATTTTTACTACAATAAACCCTTCCATTCCGAAAATAAACATTTTTTTTTGCAATTGGTACCCAAATAGCGCATTTCAAAATTAAAATGGGTATAAAAAAATTGGGAGGGGGGAAAATTTCATTTTTATTTTTTTGTCGATGAATTTTGATTTTCTTCAACCCAAACCGTTATGTGCACTTTATGAAGATTCACACTGTATGTTTAAGTATGTATGTATGTCGAAGGGCTCGCGAGGTCTGCTATTCTCACAGAACCACTAGTTTATTTAGTTACAACAGCGTCTACATCTCATCAACTCACATCAGTGCCAACACTGCTCAACTGTTAGGTAAAATTTACCTACTATACATACCTACCTGGTAAATGGGAAGTCCTCTGTTGATTCGGGACACTAATTCCGGTTTAGACTACTGCCAGGTAATGGACAAGCAATTTGTTTCTTTAAACACCCACACATATTTTAGGTGTGCGATGGATGGCATGGTCCAGTAAGTCTATTATGAGTTGGCGTAGTAAACGCAACGGACGTTACTATTGTAGTAATAATGCCACTATCTCTTTCTTTTATATGATGAGGGCAAGGATAGAAAGATACCATTTTTAGTTCAGCGAAGATACCGCTAGAGGCGCTGAACGGGTTTCCATACAAATGCTAAACTATAATCGCAATCGTGTATAAGTAGTTTTAAAAAATCATTACACAACAGACGTACAGAAACGTCACTGAACAATAGTAGTTTATGTGACTAATACATAATGGAGGGCATTAAAACTCGAGAGTGGGTTTATGAAACGAGCCGAAGGCGAACACACATATCACAAGCTCTCTTTGATGTGTTCAGGAATCGCATGTTTGACCGGCATTGTGGCTCTGCAGTTGTTTATATTGTTCTGTAGTACCAACTTCACAAACAAACTAGGGGCGGCACGCGGGCGGGCGTCGGCGTTCGAAATATGAATGTCAGTACCAACTTCACAGACAAACTAGGGCGGCATGCAGGCGGGCGACGGCGATCGAAATTTTAATGACATAATTTGTCCAAAATGTACACTTTATGGTCATAATGTATTAATATTCAGATAAGTAATGAGTGTTTACCAAGTAGTTTAACATTATGCTGATCGTAACGTGCGGTTTTTGTACGCAGTAAAGAGGGTTTATGATACGTGTGTAGATAAATAAACGAATGACTGCTACCCCGTTTACATTACACCGAAGTGGGCAGGAAAGTGAGCAAGTAATCGCTCACACACATCTCATGCCTGCCGCTCGCTCGTCGATGTTATTGCCCACTTCCCGTGCTCCCTTCGTTGGTTTCTTGTGCGGGAGTCAAAGGGCCGGATTATACATATGTTCCACCACAAAGGTTACAATTATTTTCCAATAGTGCCTATTGCAAGGCAATAAAAATTTATAACAAATATCTGACATAAAATATCTGACATTTAATATGTTTAAAAATACATTATTTTATTATCCAATGGACAAATTATATCATAAGGTTAACCTTATATACCATAAGGTTAACATATATAATACAAATCAATTTGAATAATTAAATTTAATTCTAATGGTGCGCTAGACATTTAAGTTTATAATATTTGCACGCCAACTCCTAGATGGTGAATAAGTTGATCCTCGCGCTTCACGGCTTATTTAAGATTATATGTACACATATTTTTTAGCAAATAAACGATTTGATTGATCTGCCACATGAAATCCGTGCCAGACTGTTACAAACAAGGCTTCCACAAGCGTTTCCACTGGGGTTTTAAAACTGAGTAGACTCTTGTTTGCAGCCAAAATTCGTTTGACGTTCCCACAACCTTTATGTACGGGCGTGCGTTGCCAACTGTGTGTGGAGGCCGGCATTTCCCACAGTGTAGACGCTTTTTCCACCACACATGGTTGGTGGTTAGTTTAGACAGATTGACAAAGCGACTGTCACATTTTGGCAGTGCCGAAGAATGGTAGGTAAAAACTGGGGATTAACCCCGAAAACTACCCTTTGGCTATACTCAGCTGTCATCAGACCGATAATAAGCTACGGCGCGATAGTTTGGTGGCCACGAACCAAAATATCCACTGTCGAAGCTAAACTACAAAGACTCCAGAGGCTGGCTTGCATGGCAGCAACGGGATGCATGAGGACCACACCCACTGCGGCCTTGGAAGTCATACTGGATCTGCCGCCGCTTCACCTCTTCATCAAGCAAGAGGCGGCTGCAACTGCGGTGCGTCTTAAAAAACTTAACCTATGGAGACATGCTAGGGTACCCCACACTGAAATACTCGATGAGTACATAGGTAAGGAGCCGCTATTAGAAACGGCGACTGACAGGATACCTATGCAATGTGTCTTCGACAAAAGGTATAGTAATACAATTGCAGAACTAAGGATTTTCAGTCGGTTCTAAAACAAACTCAGGTACAGGCGCCGGGGCATTCTCGGAAGATCTAAACATGAGGAAATCAACATCAATAAGGTGCCCACAACAACGTCTTCCAAGCCGAGTGCATGGGCATCATAATTGCTACCGCAGCTATTGCAGAGACAGGTAAAGGATTTCCCTATCCGCATACTATCCGACAGCAAAGCAGTTCTGCAAGCCCTACAAAGCAACACCATCAGTTCTGGGATTATATGTGAGTGCCACCAAGCCTTATCAGAGGTATGTAACCACAGTATTGTTACCCTGCAGTAGATAAAGGGACACAGTGGCTCGCGCGGCAACGACGCAGCCGACGCACTGGCAAGGTTGGGTTCGGAACAGACGGTGGAGGGACCAGAACCCATAATACCCTTGCCATTCAGCTGGTTGAGGAAAACCTTACGACAACACACAAAGGTAACTCACCAACATTATTGGTCAACCTTGGATACCTGCAAGCAAGCCACAGGCCCTCCCGATGATCAGACCCGGATTTTCGCGTAAGCTTCTGAAGCTCAAGAGGCCACAACTTCGCTTGGTCACCGGAGCGATAACTGGACACGCTTTGCTAAATAAACACTTACACACTCTAGGTGTCACGGACAGCCCCCTGTGCAGAGCCTGCATGGAGGTCGAGGAGACAGCCACGTCCTGCTGGAATGTTCCGGCGTGGCCATCTACCGGGCAACACACCTTGGGACGCCGAGGTCGCTCCAGGAAGTCGTCGGCAACATTAAGGGTCTGCTAGGCTTCCTACAGGAGCTGGGTTGGCAGGAGTAGTGCCCCCAACCCACGTCACGCAAAATAGGCGCAAATTTAAGACGTCGAGTTGCGGAAAAGTGGCCGGCGATAAACTATAACTATAGTTTCGACAGTTGCGCAGCGGCAGTCTGTGCTAAAGAGTAAGGTAATACAAAGGTAATACATACAGAAAAAGAGGGCCCTCTTGCGTGAAAAATTATATGAACAAAACTGCACGACTAGGAGGAAACTCACAAGAACGCAGCGTAACAAAAAATCGTGGCTTCTATAGAAGGACTACTAAAATGTTATAGAAGACGTGACATGCTGCACCTTAAATAAAAAAAACACCTAACGAATGTTTGTGTTTGTGCCTCAGTCACCCTAAAACGGCTGAACGGATTTGAATGAAATTTTGCACAGATATAGTTTATGAGCTACTTAGATTAAGATATAGGATACTTTTTATCCGTGTGCACCAGAAGGAGGGTAACGTTATCTCGGTAAATGATAATTCCTAGGATATTTTGATATGAGGGGGGGGGGGGGGGGGCTTTCTAAAGATAATAAATAAAAAACTTTAATTTCTATTACAAAATAGTTGAGTTTATTACCGTTTTCAAAAACATTATTTCATTGAATTCTTATAACAATATGGGAAATACACTTATTACAACTTTCCTAACAAATTACTTATCATAATGATGACTTGCTTCGTACAGTAGCCGGCGATAAAGTGTGTAAATCGAGCTTGCAAGAGTTATTCGGCTCATATCGGCCTTTAATTACCTACTACAAAACGTAACGAATGTATGTTGGTTGGTCGTCGTGTTCGTCATTCCAGTACGCTCAACGTAAGCTACACAAATAGATGTACACATATCCTAACAAATCAGAAACTATCGAACCATCTGATACATGACCCACCATAAGCTTATTTTGCTAAACCCCTTAAATGCAAGTAGGTCGAAATTCGCTTGAAGGTTTATTTCCTTGGTAACGAACTTGTTATCATTTGATTAGACACTGACATTTTGATAGATCTTACAAGTTTGAAAGTTTCAAACGAATTATCAGGCAAAAGGGTCATGATTCAGTTGGTTCGATTGTACACAACGAATGTTCTCAATGATATGATGACAGAGGATGTCCACATCATTTTGACTCTAGCTGCGTAGATATTTCTGTTTATGATAGTATCTTATGCCGGCTGTGGCTGTGTTCTCCTGCCAAAGCCGATGTGCATTATTTACCGCCGAGTTTTATTATCTGTTTTCTAATCAAGTCCTGAACTTTACTGTAAAACGCCATTTTCAGGGTGTACCTTCAGAATTATGTCCTTAACCTTTTGACCGCCATACATCAAATACAAAATGTGTCACTCACACGCCCAATATATTTGCAAAATCAAACTCAATTCGTACGAGATAAGGTATCTTTACGTTGCGCCAGTGGCATGACTTTTAGTTGTCGGCCAGTGCCGACTAGGGCGGTCAAAAGGTTAACAAACCCTTAATATTTAGAATTGTCAGTCCTAGACAAGATGCATCCGCTAACATATCCCTCGACTCGATTCGTCCGCGACATTTGCGAACGAAATTGATCACGTGACTTTTCACGGCAAATGTCAAATCGCATACATTTCCTGAGTGTCAAGTCGAGTGTCGATGAGTTAGCGAAGGCAACTTGTCTAGGGCGGAAGTTAATAAGAATATTTCCAGACTCGATTTGAAACTATTCTAACTAAGAACCTGCTATGATTTGGCAAGTTTAAAGCCATAACTTTGAACGATAGGTTAAATGGAATACAGTGTTGTTAAACTATAGCTAACATTCATCTTCGACACGCTTATAGCAAGCAAATTATATGTTGATAATAAAAATCATTCTTTCGTCAAATAGGTTTAAAAAAATATTTTTACAAAATCAAACCTTTAACCTTGTGACCGCCATAAAATACAAAATGTGTCGCTCACAGGCCAACCATGTTTGCTATGCTACGCAAAATTCAAGTTAATGTATACGAGATAAGGTCTCTTTTAATATAAATATTGTGTCGGCTATAGCCGACGTGGCGTCTGTGGCACGAATTTCAGTTGTCGGCCTGTGCCGACTGGGACGGTCAAAAGGTTAAAATCGGCCACAGGGAAAATACATGTCAATTATGTCAACATGCGGATATGATGACAGCTCCGGATGCAAAACTGACAACACATTCTTTGAGGGACACTTAAACTCTTTAACTTTATTCGGCCAACAGTCTGCCATTTTATGATTTAGGAGACTTTTGACATGTGTCTATATTCTACCCAAGTTATATTTAGGAGACTGTAAAGGTATAAGTTATTTTAACTTCAAATTAGCATTACTTAAAATGAGATTTTTATCACACAACTTCCAACAGAATGTAGAAACACATCCTAAACCTTTGGTCCGCCTGCATGTGGCTCGCTGGTACTTCGTTCTAATTCTACAACAATAACTTAAAATGACGCCGCCAACGAACTTCACTAAGGGGCGATTGTTCCGAACAGTCAGAAACATTTATTTCACACAAATTCTGCCAAATTCCTAAGATAAACGATATCTGAGGATGGAGAAATCGGCCGTAAATGGTATTAATTAAATTATTGGGAAACTACAAATCACCGCGCCGGGTGCTTTATATATAATATTATATTCTAATCGATTAACGGATTCGGGACTTTGGAGATATTTCAGATGTTGAACTAGCCGTATGGTTACAAAAGGAACCCTATTAGAAAGCCTCCGCTGTCCGTCTGTCTGTCGGTCTGTCCATCACCGGGCTCCATGTGATGAACCGTTATATCTAGAGTTGTCATGTTCACAATGTGTTTCTGTAGCCGCTACTGCAATAAATAATTAATTAGACGAGATTTTATAAATGATATACAAACACGTTTCAATATACCTGCCCCCGCAAATTACCAAAACATCTTCATTAAATAATCGATAATTTGGCATTTTCTATAAATCATTTCGGTGTCGCAATAGGTTTGACTTCGGATCCGCTATGTGTAGGGCCAAGGGTAGTGCTAGGTTCGAAACTTGTGTTGTTTTTATTTATTTATTGGTCCTGAAAGTTGTCTTGTACGATAGTGCAGAACCCGTACAACGTAGCCACACTTGAACAATTTTTTATTTTATAGTGACAGTACATTAAATTTTAGAGGGAATAGCACTCCGTTGCACTAAAAATATATACTGAACTGGCCTAATACAATTATGCGGTATTTTTTATTAGAGCTGACAGGATGACTTGCATGTTTGGGATAAAAATACAATTTTGACAGTCTCGCAGACAAGGGCGCTTTTAAAAATTTTAACTTCATATTATTGTCGGAACTTTACAAGAAGGTTGAATGATTACAAAATGGCCGCCGCTTTTAACGGATGAAGGTCGATCTAGCACTCAGCTCCGGTGCGAGCGGCGACTGTGCTGCTGCTGCTGCTGATTCCGCGCACGACTCTGAGGCCAGTTGTGCGAGGTCTGTCGTGATCTGTTGACGGAAATTCAAATACGACATTATAATTATTTATTCTCAATATGCAGTGCTATTTCTAGGTAACAGCCTCAAATATTACATACATACAAACATATGGTCACGCCTTTTCCCGGAGGAGGGGTAGGCAGAGACTAAAGACCTCCAATTGCTACGATCCTGTCATACATTTTCTCCATACACATTCTCAACGATCTCATTTCTATTGCGTTTATTTTGCTTTCCAGCTCCTAGAACTTTTAGGCCGCCATATATCAAATGCAAAATGTTTCACTCACACGCTAAATATGTTTGCTATGCTACGCAAAATACAACTTAATTCATGCGAGATAAGGCCTCTTTTAATGTGATAATTGTGTCGGCTATAGCCGACGACGTGGCACCAGTGGCACGACTTTTAGTTGTCGGCCAGTGCCGACTGGGGTGGTCAAAAGGTTAAATATTACAACACATAATTTCACTGTAATATGCAGTATGTTTACCAATCACAAAGGGTTTTACCACAACAAAATAAAGTCCTGTTCAACATTTATTTAAAGACAAAAATATATAGGATTTGACGTTCGTTTTGAGGTTGAACTATATGTAACATTTTTTGTAGTAACACGGAAAATGTTTAGTGAGTGAGTTTAGTAAATCACCTTGTGCTGCGCATGCGCGCTGCAGTCCGGCGGCAGGCGCAGCGCCTGCAGCAGCGCGGCGAGGTGCGCGGGAGGCTCGCCGGCCGCCAGCGCGGACTGCAGCAGGCGCGCGCCCATCTCCGCGCGCGCGCACAAGCACAGGGGTGTGCTGCAACAGGACATAGGTACTGTCTATGAGTCTATACCGGAGTTTCGGAACAGTTCTCGACATTCAATGGTGACAGATCTCTGTTTCAAATCTCCTTACTAATGTCCCCTTTTAATCTCGGCACTATTACAAAACCCTATTCTCATAGTCCATGGATAAAGGTTTAAAACACTGAGAATATTTTTTCCGAAAATACGTTCCGTTGTGATCGATTCACTTTGAATGTTATGATTTGTATTCCATTTTTTAGTTACAATAATGCTTGTTTGATAATATAAATAGAAGAAAACATAATAGACAATTAGATTTTTAGAAGAATGTTCAGAGGGACGCATGGTACGAAAGGTTGGGAACCTATAGTTTATTGAAGGCAATAACGATAGGAAAAGTAAAGTAAACAATATTCCTTGGAAAGAAATACAATGAATCCTTCAGGGCGAAGACTGGGCCGCAAGAGAATCAACTGGAGACTGCTCCCGCGCCGCAACCTCACGGTACCGGATAGCCTTATTAATAACTAACCTCTAACGCACTTGACTCAATCAATGGCTGCTTAACAACTGTGTTAATTTCACGAGATTTTACAAATTTCACTGAATTTGAACTGGATTTCTTTCGAGAACATGGACATTTTAGTAGTAGTACTAGTACAAGTGAATTAGAAGGCTCGATTGGAACCAGTTCCATACAAGTGAATTAGAAGCCTCGATTGGAAACAGTTACATACAAGTGAATTAGAAGCCTCGATTGGAACCAGTTCCATACAAGTGAATTAGAAGCCTCGATTGGAAACAGTTACATACAAGTAAATTAGAAGCCTCGATTGGAACCAGTTCCATACAAGTAAATTAGAAGCCTCGATTGGAACCAGTTCCATACAAGTAAGTAAGTATTTATTTATTTCTAATACAATAAAAACATTTGACAATTTCTGCGAATCCCACACTAGGCGAACCTGTATCGTGGGATTCAGACAATAACAATAATAACTGTGTATTAACTACTCCTAGGCATTTCGATTGGAACCAATTCCATACAAGTAAATTAAAAGCCTTGTACGGAACCAGCCCCGAAACTCCGTTCCTATAGATCTCAAATTACTATATGTAAAAAAAATACTCTGACACAATAAAAGAAACCCTAAGTTTGGAATAAATAATACCTTGGACACTATTTACACACATTGATCTAGCTCCAAACTAGGATTCCCTGTATCTTGGGTACTAGACAACGATACACATACTTATATAGATAAATATTATACTCAGATAGATAAACAACCATGACTAGGGTATACACATCAGTTCTAATCAAACAAATATTTTCCCCCACCGGGACTCGAACCCGGGACCCTTGGCTTCATAGGCAGGGTCACTGCCGGCTCGGCCATTCGGGTCGTCGAATTTGGCAGAGTTGTTCGCTTGTCAGGGAATACGGCGGTCGGTCCCACCCAACTCACTTGGCGTCCTTAGCCTGCAGCGCGCGACATGCCGCAGCGACGCGCGGCCGCAGCGCCTCCAGTCGCGCCTGCAGACGCTCACGGTCAGCCTCGCCGGAGACCAGCTCGCGGATCTGTACCACAGCGACACATAGCATATACGACATGAACTTGCTCTGATCAAATCGGTTTGATCAATTATGAGGCCTATCAATAGCTCCGGGGTTATCCACTGTTTACAGTACACGTGGTAACGCAAATAGTGGATCTCTAGGATCAGGATACAGAAACAGAGAAGAAACAATTTATAAATGATTAATTACACATGAAAAGCCAGCCTATTTAGCAATAGCTTAGTCACAGATTCATAATTATAATATTCAGTATAGTAGGTACCTATATTATTTTCATAATTATAATATTCAGTATAGTAGGTACCTATATTATTTTCATAATTATAATATTCAGTATAGTAGGTACCTATATTATTTTCATAATTATAATATTCAGTATAGTAGGTACCTATATTATTTTCATAATTATAATATTCAGTATAGTAGGTACCTATATTATTTTCATAATTATAATATTCAGTATAGTAGGTACCTATATTATTTTCGGACGTGACTCATATAATATAAGTCGTTTATGGAGTAGTTGGCTTCATTTAACAGCTGTTTTTTGAGCCTATTTAAGAAAATAGTATCTCTAGCTGCGGATTTGATGTCTAATGAGATTAAATTGTATATTTTAGGGCCCATCACACCACTGTACCTAAACCATTTAGTAATTTTCGCGGCTAAATTACTGAATGGTTTAGCCACCGCTTACTGTCTGACTGAATAGAGACTGTCTAGGCGAAGTGATGGGTCTGTGTAGTGCGGATGCGGGTACCTGCCATCCCAACCTTGACAGAAGTTTGATTGTCTTATGTTTGACTCTTGTCCTTCTTGACACACAGATTGAGAGCATATTCATAGCTACAGGAACACAAAATGATGCCCTACCTCGCTGCAAACATGTAGATAGTGGTACAACGCCTGGCCGCCGCTCTCCCATCCGCTGATTTCGTGACGTTTGGCTGCTTCGTTCATCTTCTCGAGCAGGGGAGCTATGCTGTCTAGGTTATCTGTGAAAATATTACAGAAAAAAATAACCCTTAGTATGTATTACATCGACTGTATTACAAAGTAATGCACAAGAATTTAGAGCGAGCACGGGTTCTCAACCGAAGTGGGTCGTGGCGAGCAGCTACAGAGCTGGATTTAATCAAATCGGCAACTACGGCACGGTGAGGAATGCGTTTCTCCTCGCTCGCTCCCGCCCTCGACGCGTCAGTGGGACAAGAGCTACGACGTTATCGGAGCGAGCTGTAGTATATGGTTGCACAAGCAATTTTTAAAAGAAATCTAAAAATCAAGAGTTTCTACGCCCTTCTTCTTCCACAGTGGTCCAATGTAGAGAAGTGGCAAAAAATGACGATTGCTAAGTATATGTAAATATCTACAGTAATAAAGGCATTTGGAATTTGGAATTTGAATTTGGTTGGTTCATATCAGCGTACCCGCTAGCACTGTGGTGGGTAGCAGCTCGTCTAACAGCACTCGATGCGCGGCGCCCCATTGCCGCGCTGCGACCAAGTGCGCGGCCTCCACAGCCGGCAGGTGCTGAAAGCAAACGGAAGTATGAGCACAAAGTACTTAATAGTACTACGTACAGAAAGATTACTCTTCAAATGCACTTAAATAAATAGCTACTCTTGCTGCGCGACAATAAAGCGCAATCTAGCTCGCACCTGCGCTACCTACAACAATCGCTAAGCACCTACAGAATCGGTTGTCCGCCCCTGCAGGCTAGATTGCGCCGCGTTACTACGCTTGAGAGCTTCTTTTACTCTGACATCACAAGGTCGTCCTGTAAACTCCTGCCTCGCTTGATCACGGTAGGGTTACCTACGTGCGATTATTTGTGTTTGTGAATTTTAGTCCACTCTATCTAAGAGAGGTGTTTATAGTACTTATTCAGGCTATTGGTAAACTCTAAGGCTAGGTAGGTACCTACCTCCTTATTTGTGTAATTGTCATTTGTTTTATATTGGGTCTAAAGTGTTTATTTTTAGTTAAACAAAAAGGTAATTAATTGAATTAAAAAGGAATCGAATTTTATTTGTGAACAATTCCTTTAGACACCCTAAAATATTAGGTACTTAAGTCATTGTTGTTGCAAAAATCACAGAAAAGTTGCTTATGAGGAGCGGCTAGCGAGCGAGACGACTGCTAGCCAAGCAAGCGGCAACATAACTGAATTCCCGCCCGTCGGGTTGGCCGTTCGAACGTACCTAACCTGTGCAGTGAGACCCCCCTGGTATTAGTCAAATATTGCTATAGGGATGTCCTCATTAAGGCCTCTACACACCAAAGCTGCCGGCCCGACGGCTCCACCCGGATGGTTAGTGTTCACGCCGGCATAAGAACTTCGCAAGCCAGAACCATCATCGAGCTGGCGCACTCTCGCGCATGAAACCTACCTCATACCACGTATACTATACTATTACTGATAGTCAACATAAAACAAGATAAAAAGTTCAAAAACTAAAAAAACGCCCTCTAAAGAGTATGAAACCGATTACAACGGTCTATAGGTACACCACTAACGATTCGACTAAATGCATGCAATACAATTAAGCCCTTTAATTTGATACCCAACAAAGCCCTGTTCAGTATATTTTTATCCATGACTGTTTGCCCTCTAGTGGGCGCCATATTGCATAAATGTTGATGTCACATATCCCATAAGTAGTGGACGATCAAGAAGCTTCAAACGTTACCTCAATTGTCAAATTCCGATAAGTAATATATACATGTTCTGGTGATACAGATGAACATACATATATACATATCGGTCAACCACATAACCCTCCCCTTGGCTTGGCTTTATTCGGGTAACAGTGTCACCGATGTAATCAGAGATGGTTGCATCGGGTAACAGTGTCACCGATGTAATCAGAGATGATTGCATCGGGTAACAGTGTCACCGATGTAATCAGAGATGCTTGCATCAGGTAACAGTGTCACTGATGTAATCAGAGATGTTTGCATCTGATAACAGTGTCACCGATGTGATCAAAGATGGTTGCATCGGGTAACAATTATAATATTTTGTTATTAGCTGAACCCGCATTGTTTCACTGCACATAATTACTGGGTTGGCTGGAAGAGATTTCTTTTAGGAATAAGCCCGCCTTTGTACATCTTATTTCCCACTGTGTTAATTGTTTTTACTGTTGTTCTATGCAAAAATAATAATAATAATAATAATAATAACAATGTCACCGATTTAACCAGCGATGGTTGCATCGGGTAACAGTGTCGCCGATGTAATCAGAGATGGTTGCATCGGGAAACAGTGTCACCGATGTAATCAGAGATCGGGTAACAGTGT
Source organism: Argyresthia goedartella (assembly GCA_949825045.1). Lineage (NCBI taxonomy): Eukaryota > Metazoa > Arthropoda > Insecta > Lepidoptera > Argyresthiidae > Argyresthia > Argyresthia goedartella. Next base: position 24,593,039 of record OX463832.1, read on the forward strand.
CACCGATGTAATCAGAGATGGTTGCATCGGGTAACAGTGTCACCGATGTAATCAGAGATGGCTGCATCCTTCGTTAGTTCGAGGCCTATGTCGCCTGGTGCGCCACTGTTGCAATATTGCAAATACCACGAGAGCGCTAGGAATTTTTAATACTGCTGAAGCCAAATCGAAACCAACCTATTGGCAAGTCTGTAGAAATTGTATTTTTACATTCTAAGACAAGTGGCTCTTAGAGCTGTAGACCTCGCGGGAGACATAGGAAATTAGATTTTTTTTATTATAAAAAAGTGGCCATGTACGAGTCGGACTAGCCCATGAAGGGTTCCGTTGTAGCAAGTAATTATGTGTGTGTTTTAACTTTGTTTTTCATAGTGTTTGTATGAATGACAAAGTTATCTTTGCGGTTTTTCATAAAAAGTGTATTTTATTTTGTTCAAACCAATTTTCGTTGAAAGTGTGTATAGCATATATTTTTTGTAGATTTTTCACTCGCTTACTTTAAAAGTTAGAGGGGGGGGAGGGGGGGGCAATTTTTTTCACTTTGGAAGGTTGTCTCTTTAACGATTTACTTTTAGGAAAAATGGTTTCAGGAACCTCAACATCATTTTGAAAGACCTATCTACATACACCCCACAAATATAGGTTTGATGAAAAAAATATTTTGGTTCCAGTCCCATGTATCCGACCGGGTCATTGCACCGTCACGGCTCTGCTGAAGGTCACAGATGACATCCAGCTAGCCATGGACCGCAAACAGCTTTCCGTGTTGGCGGTACTTGATTTCAGTAGTGCCTTCAACAGCGTAGATTTCGACATTCTCGTTGAGCTTCGCAGATCCCTGAACTTCTCTTCCTTCTCTGCCAGCTGGTTCGACTCTTATTTGTGGGATCGGCTACAGCGTATCAGGTCGGAGGAGACTTCCACTGAATGGTGTGACCTCCTTTCAGGCGTCCCTCAAGGTGGTATTCTTTCTCCTATTCTATTCTCGATTTTCATAAACTCCATCTCGGGCATCCTGCCTTCTTCATATCATCTTAATGCTGATGATCTCCTTTATTTATTCTAATTTTTATTCTAATTTTTGTTTAAAAATCGTAAAGCGGATCACATAATACATCTACATACCAAATTTCAATTGTGTAGTCCTAAGAGTTTCTGTATGAAGTTGCTGTGACGTAAGGACGGACCGACAGACTTGGCGAAACTATAAGGGTTCCTTGTTTCTCTACGGAACCCTAAAAACAAATAACTCGACTGCATTATCTTCATGTACCAACCTGGTTGCAACTGGTTGGTACATGAAGTATGAACTTAGCCGCACCAACAACTTTGTAACCTATATCTCCGCCATTTATAAAAAAACCTTAAACTGAATCGATTGAAAATAACCCTAAAGTTATCAAACCTGCTCACAAAATTTCACGAGAATCGTTTGAGAATTGCGACCAGAGGAGAACAGCCGGAAATCCGATTATACGAAAGCATTTTTGCCCAACCTGAAACGGAGCCGCTTCGTACGCGCTTCGCGCACGCTCGGTCAATTAGCGCCATCGAGAATCACGTTGACGGAAGCCATGGCGTTTCAATTACAATCGTTACTCCTAGCGCTATCTCTGGATTACGAAGTGTTACTAATTCTAATCTTTATGGAATGAGCACCTATGCTCATACTCAGCTAGATCGAGCTCCTCAGTGACTCTGAGTAAAGCTAGTGTGGGCATGTCAAAATGTTTGGCGGGCGTGTGACGTCATGTTTAGGTAGAACTTTCTCGACGTCATCTGGAGACATCCCTGAGTCTGGGGAAGAAGACTTCCCTCATAATTTACTCGATACAGAGAGGTTATTCTTACCAGTTCGAGTGTCGAGCAAGAGATGTCGCTGGTCTACTAGTAGATGCTCTGCGTCGAGGGAACAATCCCTACATCTAACACTCATATTCTTAGTCATTTCCTCGAGATTTCCTCGACTCGACTCGACCTCACTTGAGGAAATTTGTATGCTTAATTGATAAATATCTCCTCGACTTGAGCGATTCCCTTACTCGAGTCGAGGAATCAACTGTCAAACTCAAGGTACCTCTCGACCAGCCTTAAAGCGTCCTCAAAATTGTAAAAGATGCTTTCAACGCACTTCGTCGTCCAAGGTTAAAAACGTTATTAGTCTTAAAAATGTTTTATGAAGATTTTGAAGAGTTTATTGATCATTTTTTTGATGATCCGTACGACTACCCGACTCGACGTTATTTACGCGACGCTTCAAATCCATTGGAATGTTATGACGAAACTCGAACTAAGGTCGAGGTTACGACTGTGAATATCGTTTTGAAGGTGTTTTTGAGAAGTTCCTTAAGGCAGCCTTGGCTAAGTTTGAGTCGAGTGGGCTCTAAGGAAACGACTAAGAATATGGGTGTAAGTGCTCTTACACATAATCTGACGCACAATAAAATGCAATGGCAATCAACAGCCGACGGCAGCCACCGATGCGCATGCCGCTCGTGTGTAAGAGCTCTAAGAGAAGACCCTAGTCTATGGCTTACCTCATACTTAGCTCGATGTGCGCTAGCCAGGTGTATCCATTCCTCCGGCACTCTCAAGCGTCGCAGTAGAGCTAGTGCGGTGTCGGAATGTTCGGCGGGCGCGTGGCGCGATAGCACGCCGCGGACTAGGCGGGAGCGTCTGTGGGGAAGATAGATGTTTATGAAGAACCATCTTTGGGGTTTGGAAAAACAAGATTCAACTCCTTGGGGGGAGGGGGATCGAAAAACAAGCTTAACTACTTAGGGGGGAGAGAGTCTCATTGAGAGTTTAAGGCTCGTACAGGATCCATCATGCCCTCACTGTGGCTTGGAGGAAAATAGCCAGGACTTCTTGGGAGAATGCGTAATGTATTCAAACATAAGATGGCGAACACTAAGGATGGATAGTACATAGTACTTAGTACTTACCAATATCAACAGCATCTCGGTGTCTAGCACCGACCCCCTTACTCTATTAGACGTCCATCACCCATCGATATCAGTCGAACTGCAGTTAGGAGTAAAATCTCGCAGTAATCTCGTTAATAAGAATTCAAAAAGACCCAACTTCTGGCGCTGCGATTATAATAAACTGAAATCCGATCTCATAAACACCAAGTGGACTGAACTGCTAAATTGTTCTGACATTGATAATAGTCTAAATATATTTTTCTCCAGAATAAACCAATTGATTAGCCTTTACACCCCCTTAAAGAAGGACGATTCTCATATATACCCTGCCTGGTACAGCGAATCCCTTAAACGTTGTCTGAGCGAGAAATGCAAGGCTCACAAACGCTACAAACGGTTTGGTAATCCTAGGGATTACGACACTTTTTCAACTTTAAGAGCAAGGGCCAAAGAGCTGATTGATAGCTACTACAAATCATACCTATCGGACGTTGAAGAATCTCTCCACATAAATCTAAAGAGTTTTTGGTCGTATATTAAGAGTAAGAAAGCTGGCAATTCCATCCCACAAACCATGTATTTAAACGGTGACACATCATCGACTGGCCCTGGCGTTAGCGAGCTCTTCTCTAAATACTTCTCGTCGGTCTTTGAAAAACCTTCTCCTTCTGTTGACTTGAGCAACATCGAGGATCGCAGCTCGTCGACTATTTCCAATGTACATATATGCCCGGCTGATGTCCTTAAAAAATCAATAAACTCGATAGCAATAAGGGACCAGGTCCAGACGGCCTTCCCCCTCACTTTATTAAATTGTGTGGCAAAGAACTGGCAGCTCCACTGTCTCTGCTCTACACTCGCTCCCTAGCTCAAGGTGTGTTCCCTAGCCTTTGGAAGACAGCAAACGTTATCCCGATACTGAAGTCAGGCGACAGTACACAATGCGATAATTATCGGCCAATAAGCATTCTGTCATGCTTTGGTAAAATATTTGAATCACTCATATACACAGCTATTTATTCAAATATTAAACACTCTCTAACACCACTTCAGCACGGCTTTGTCGAAGGCAAATCTACTATGTCCAACCTCCTTGAATATCACACATACCTAAGCAACGCGCTCGGCAAACGCAATCAAGTTGACTCCATCTACACTGACTTCCGCAAAGCTTTTGACAAAGTCAATCACGAACTCTTGGCAAAGAAGGTCTCCTCCTACGGTATTCACGGAAACCTGCTAAGATGGGTCGAGTCTTATCTAAAAAATCGTAGCCAAATTGTAGCCATAAACGGCTTCAAGTCAGCTCCAATGCCCATGCCCTCTGGCGTTCCTCAGGGTTCGCATCTAGGTCCCCTGTTGTTTATATTATTCATTAACGATTTAGTTTATCTTTTGCAAAGCAAATGCCTACTATATGCGGATGATCTATAAATCTATAAAATTATAAACTCAGTAAATGACTGCTTATCACTTCAGCGCGACCTAGATACACTGTCCCAGTGGTGCAAATCCAACTTTATGTTCCTCAATGTATCAAAATGCTTCGTTATCACCTTCTCCAAAAAAACCAAAAATATTTCATTCACATACGTGCTTGACAACAATCCTCTGCAACCAACGAATTCTATGAGAGACCTTGGAGTAATCTTTGATAGCAAATTAACGTTTAGGGATCATTATAACTACCTAGCCTCTAAATGCAATAGACTGAACGGTTTCATTCTCCGCATTACCAAAGGATTTAAAAAACCGGAAAGTCTCATCGCCCTATACCTAAGTCTCGTAAGAAGTCAGGTCGAGTACAGCTCAATAATATGGTCCCCTCAATATGCGGTACACGATGACAGAATAGAGCGCATACAGCAGATAATTCTGAGGGCTGCAGCAAGACGACACGGTCTCAAGTGTAAACTTACCGGCTACGAGGCTAGACTTGAACATTTCGGCATCGAAACACTAAAAAAAAGACGTATGATCTGTGATATAACATATCTCCACAAAATTCTTCACAGCAAAATCGGCACTTCACTACTGTCGTCACTAAATATCAACACGCGTTGTCTAAATACGCGCTTAAAAAAGAAAATATTTAGCGTTCCAGTCTGCAGAAATAACACTGAGTCGAATGGGCCTATTCACAGAATGTGTCGTGCTGTAAACGACATCAGCCTGGCCCACGACGAAGTGGATATATTCAATCCGAGACCAGGCTTATTAAAACACCAACTGAGACGTCTCGTCTAAGTTTGAATCATTGTTTTGAATTGTTTGAAATTGCTTTAATCATTGTTTAACCTATAACTATAATTATAACTATAACATCCATTTTTTTTTTAAGTGAATACCAAGTATTTGGGCATTTATGATTTATATTATTTAATATTTTTTTTCTTCTTAAATTTAGATTTGTACCTTTTAGGTCTCATGTCTACTCCAAATTATAACTTCCTGTGTATATACGCTGTGGGTATACAATAAGAGCTAAGTTTTATGTATTTTAAGTCATTATGTTGTATACCTGTTGTATAAACCTTAATAAATAAATAAATAAATAAATGGATGGAACATGTAAAACTTAAAGTTTAGCCACATTATAGAATTCATTAAACGTACAAGAAGATTTGAGGAGGGACATCTGTTGATCCAACAGTAACCAGTGCCCAATCACTGGGAATTGGGTGAAATAGTCACGATAGAGGACCGATCACCCGCCTGTGGTTCAGCGTGCGTCACACCTCATGATCATCATCATCATAGGGGGGAGAGACGATCGAAAAACAAGCTTCAACCCACTGGGGACAGGGGAGATCTAAAACAAGCTTTAGCCCCTTTGGAGAGGGGAGATCGAAAAGCAAGCTTTAACTAATTAGGGGGGAGCGGAGATCGACAAACAAGCTGTAACTCCTTGGGGGGAGGGGAGATCGAAAAACTAGCTTTAACCTCTTGGGAGAAGGTGGGGTCGAAAAACAAGCTTATAAGCTTGAACTTCAAGAGCTTCTCCCAAGGGAGGAGAGGGTAAGGAAAAACAGGCTTTTACCCTTTGGGGGGAGGTGGGACCATAACACAAGTTTTAACCCCTTGGGGACAAGGGAGATTGAAAAACAAGCTTTAGCCTCTTGGTACAAACTTAAACCACTTGAGGGGAAGGTGGATTGAACAGGCTTTTACCCTGTGGGAGAAAAGAGGGAGCGCGATAAACAAAAATCCTTTCTCGTGCTGCCCCGTTTTATAAATTATTCTAAACAAATATCGAATGTGGTGCAGCTGTTGGCTTTGTCCCCGAAAACACCAGGAGCTCTATTTTTTAATCACTCGCGTGACATAATATATCGCCTGAGACATACGTCACGTTCGACGTACAAGTCGCATGACGTTGATTTTCAGCATTTTTTAATCATTCGTCATCGATGTTGCCAATAAATTTGGAAATTTTGTTTTTTATCCGTTGCACGCAGGAAAATTAAAAACCGGTAAATATCGCATAGGAAACGGAACGTTAAATGTTCTCATATTATAGGCTGTTTGACATGTCTGTTCAATTAAGCTGCCTGCTAAATCCTAGCATTAATATGGAACAAATCGGGTTCAATCTGTCGCAAATGTCACATATTTGACGTTTTGAATTCCATTTTGAAAAAACGCGCGAAAACAGCAACCTCTGACACTTCAAATTGTGTTAGCACTGTTAACATAAGCTTTGACGTATTTGACGTTTATTCTACACTCGCGAGCATTAAACTGGAATCACTTCATCGCGGGTTGCTCAAGACAAGTTTTTGCCTTTTTTATGCAATGTATTACAAATTACCTTTCAATTGATATGCCATAGTTTGTATACATTGCATAAAAAAGACAAAAACTTGTCTTGAGCAACCCGCGATGAAGTGATTCCAGTTTAATGCTCGCGAGTGTAGTATTCGACTTGCGCAACGAGTGGTGTTGACCACTCGTTGCAGGCGAATTACTGAAAAATACGAAATTTCGGATATCGAAGGAAAATCAGTAGAAAAGAGCGCTCGCGTTACATAAAAGTCACGCAGGCGATTCAAAAATAGAGCTCCTGTATTGTCACGAATGCAGATCTGACACTGCTTAAAGATTATAGTCCTTTTGACAATACACTCACGCTGCCTCGTCTGGATGGCAGAGCAGCGCCTGTATCGCGACCTTGTTCCTCCTAGTTCGAACCTCGACCAACAGATGTCGCTACTTTATCTGCTAGTTCGAGCCTCGAGCAACAGATGTTGCTGGTTTATATGCACATATACTCACGCGGCTTCGTCCGGGTGGTAGAGCAGCGCCTGTATCGCGAGCTGCCACGCGCCGCCGGCCTCCAATTGTTCCGCTACCCCGGTTACAGCGTCCGTGGTCGGCGCGCCCAGCCACGTGCCAAGGAGGAAGCTGAGGAAATAGTTAAAAAGACTAATCATGTTGTTCCTGTTGTGGTTACATCCTCGCCTAGAGACACATTTTCGAATCGAATGAGTTTACATACTATACAGATCTTTTGACGGTGATGGAAAAAATTGTAAGGAAACCTATCTGAATATCTCCATATTAAACACCATATTGGCGACGACGCTCAGTACAAGTGCATTCGCTACTTTTTGCATTTTGGGACACCACTGTAATTTACTATCGCACTCACCACAGGCTGTAGTCGAACGGGTCGGGCGTGTAGGCGGCGGGCTGCAATCGCGGGCGGGTGTTCAGTGCACGTGCATGGATCAGCTGATAACGCAGATCTAGCACGCGACGTTGTACGCCGTTCTGAAAAACCAGGCATACCATCTCCGTATGATTTTATCTCTATAGGTACGTTAAATCATATTTCCCTCACAGGATGAAGGAGCGCAAAGGCAGAGTTTGACCATTGTTTATATTAGCAGTTCTCCGAGAATGTCCTATAGATTATTTGGTGGTATGATAGAATAGACGGCCATCAGTAGAGATCGGATAACAGGATGCATAAGTTGGACCTAATGTTAAGGTGTTAGCAATAGCCAATGCACTTTTGTATCCAAAAAATCCCGCGATTCCGGGAATGAAAAATGTTGTGTTCCTATCATAGCATCGGTTACACAATACGATTAAAATCAGTTAAAGATTCGGCTTTTCTCGGATATCATCGCCTAAATCCGGAGACGGAACTGACATGAAATACATTACCGCGATTTCTTTTAAGTAGCATTCAATTTGAAGTATCATAAACGCAATGTATAGCACCTGCCAAGATGACATTACTAACAGGTAGACCTAAGAAATTTATTATGCAGAAGCGAAATGAATTTGAACATTAATAACATCTATAACATCTATAAATCATACATGGGATAAATTAGCTTCTTTTCTAAAATAGTTATATACATTATTTACAATTTCACGAGATTGAGCAATTTTTTTTTACCAGGCTTTAAATTTGTTGAAGCCATGATACATAACTATTGTAAGTTAATTTTGATAAAATTTGATAGAATCGAACAATTTCACGAATGAAATCAGCGTTCATAAATATAAATGTATCATATAAATCACACTGTTTTTATTGACACTAAGAAGGCAGACTGTCAAAATAGTCAATTATTTTTCTTATTTCAATATAAAGGTTGTGTTAGTTTTGAGCTACCAAGGAGGTTTTGTTGCTCATATCGTTCTTGTATTGTATTCAATAAGACAACGGGTAATATAATTAAAGGTCATATCTATAAATTGATAACTCTATGTGAGAGATGAGGGATTCACGACAGAGGCACAATTGTGCCCACTTTGAGCCAAAGCTATGGGGTAATGAAGGTTTACTCACGATGTTTTTCCATCAACGTTAGAACGTCCTTATAATGAACTTAAGATAAATTGATTATCTAATTGGTACATAGTCAGGAATTGAACCTGTATCTCCTGTGTTAGTAGCGAGCGTGAAACCCATTAGACATCGAACTCTTAACAGACAATATTTAGAATAATTCACCTAAACAAATGATTAAAATTTATTGTGATTAGTGAAATTTGCCCTTCCTCCAACACACACATATTTGCATCGGGAATCAAAAAAATACTTTTAGTACAGATGACTCCGAATAGTTACACCATCCTGGAAAACCGTTTTTATTTTAAATCAAATATTTTTAAAAAGTCGTTTCCATACTATGCATCTGATTAGTTTTTCCAAAAATAATAATATAAGAAGCGGCTTCCATAATTTTATAGCCAAAAAGTTACTTTAGGTAAATACGCATCCAAATATCTGATCTCTGGTCATCAGATAAGAGGTACAGATCGGTTGACTAAAGCTGGCACGTTCACAGTATTCACAATAATGCAATTTCACTATACAGTATGTTTAAAAGTGAATTTATTTATTTGTATGGCATTCGTGTACAGTTCATACCAAATTACAAGTTAATATTAAGGGATTTAAGCTACTTGGTGGCTTCGTCAGTAAGGTTGATCAGGTCCTCGGGAGGTCCCTCGGTATATCGCGTTTCTGGGCATTCAGAGAGATGTTAGATGTCTTGTACTTCAGTTCCGCAGGTACAAGCAGGGGAGTCTATACAGCTCCAGCGCTGTTTATATTGGGCACAGCGTCCAGGACCCGTGCGCAGTCTGTTGAGGTTACACCAGTCGCGCCTCGGCAGCTGGGACCCCTTTATTTTGGATCCTGGGACAAAATCAGAGCCCAATTTGCCGACCATTGTTGCATGAGGTTGAAGTCTTCTTGCAGCAGATTCATTGCGATTTTGTTTTGTGGGTTTCTGGCTTTTAAACGGTGCTTAGTGGTGTCCATAGACTCTGGGCGCATGGGAAGGCATTGGTGGTCACGAATCTTGCGGGTCTCTCCTAGGAGAGCGTGCTTCCTTTTCAAGTAAGGGGGAGGAAAACTGCAGAGCCCTGTAGCCAGTGACATGTCGTGGAGTTCAAGGTACCGGTGATGCAACGCATGACCTTGTTGAGTTCCACGTCTACCTTGCTGGTGTGAGAGCTGCCCAACCAAACCGGCGCACAGTATTCGGTAGCAGTATTCTTTAAAAATGAATGTTTTTATTCTAACCTCGAAATAGGTAAACCATCACAATAACGCGCGTGGATTGACACGTGACAGGAATGCAAAAAGATCACTCTATTTTTATAAGCAGTAGAAAAAGCAAAACAATAACCGTCTTCTTCATACTCATAAGTTTGACCGCGCGCGAGAGAGACAGACAGACTATTCTTGATGGCCATGTAGTGCAACGTCACTATACAAGCGCAACGTGTAAATGTGTTGAACGTGCCAGCTTAAGTTAACCGACCTGTAGTAATGTAAAGCATATTTGCCTGAGGGAATTTTCAAATACAAACAGGCACAAACTTTATCGTAACGGCCACTATGCCCGAATTTGCACCCGCTTGGTGGCGCTGGCGCTGGTAGTTGAGGGCAAAGAGTTTCATTCATCTGAGGTTAGCTTCAATAACACGTCACGTGATCTTTCAAATACACTTGACACTTGCAAAATTAACCACAAATGAGATTAGGATGCCACATATTATAAAAAGAATAAAATAGATTAGACAGCCTCCAACTTCACCAGCGTCATCTGCAATGAGCTGTTTAGATCAGGTGCATTTCCGCAAGTAGTATTAAACTCAATCTGAGCACATCCGACACAGTAACATCCAGCCGTTCCCTAACCGGTCTCGAATCGGACCCGTGAGCACGGTAGTTTGAAACTTGTTCTGATAAGGCGGCAGCGGGTGCGCCATTCCGGTCTCTTCCTCCTCCGACACGATGACATCGAGCCGGTCCCCAACCGCTCCCGAGCCGGACCTCTTAGTACGTACCGTGAGCACGATAGTATCAACTCGATATGATAAGGCGGCAGCGGGTGCGCCATTCCGGTCTCTTCTGCTCCGATACAGTGACATCGAGCCGGTCCCCAACCGCTCCCGAGCCGGGCCTCTTAGTAGGTACCGTGAGCACGATAGTATCAACTCGATATGATAAGGCGGCAGCGGGTGCGCCATTCCGGTCTCTTCTGCTCCGATACAGTGACATCGAGCCGGTCCCCAACCGCTCCCGAAACGGGCCTCTTAGTAGGTACCGTGAGCACGATAGTATCAACTCGATATGATAAGGCGGCAGCGGGTGCGCCATTCCGGTCTCTTCTGCTCCGATACAGTGACATCGAGCCGGTCCCCAACCGCTCCCGAGCCGGGCCTCTTAGTACGTACCGTGAGCACGATAGTATCATCAACTCGATATGATAAGGCGGCAGCGGGTGCGCCATTCCGGTCTCTTCTGCTCCGATACAGTGACATCGAGCCGGTCCCCAACCGCTCCCGAGCCGGGCCTCTTAGTAGGTACCGTGAGCACGATAGTATCAACTCGATATGATAAGGCGGCAGCGGGTGCGCCATTCCGGTCTCTTCTGCTCCGATACAGTGACATCGAGCCGGTCCCCAACCGCTCCCGAGCCGGGCCTCTTAGTACGTACCGTGAGCACGATAGTATCAACTCGATATGATAAGGCGGCAGCGGGTGCGCCATTCCGGTCTCTTCTGCTCCGATACAGTGACATCGAGCCGGGCCCCAACCGCTCCCGAGCCGGGCCTCTTAGTAAGTACCGTGAGCACGGTAGTATCAAACTCGGTCTGATAAGGCGGCAACGGGTGCGCCATTCCGGTCTCTTCCTCTTCCGACACGATGACATCGAGCCGGTCCCCAACCGCTCCCGAGCCCGGCCTCTTAGAACTTACTGTGAGCACGGTAGTATCAAACTCGGTCTGATAAGGCGGCAGCGGGTGCGCCATTCCGGTCTCTTCCTCCTCCGACACGGTGACATCGAGCCGGTTCCCAACCGCTCCCGAGCCGGACCTCTTAGTACTTACCGTGAGCACGGTAGCATCAAACTCGATCTGATAAGGCGGCAGCGGGTGCGCCATTCCGGTCTCTTCCTCCTCCGACACGGTGACATCGAGCCGGTCCCCAACCGCTCCCGAGCCGGACCTCTTAGTACTTACTGTGAGCACGGTAGTATCAAACTCGGTCTGATAAGGCGGCAGCGGGTGCGCCATTCCGGTCTCTTCCTCCTCCGACACGGTAACATCGAGCCGGTCCCCCGCCGGTCTCGAATCGGGCTTCTTGTAGAAAAGGCTCTCGTACTTGTTGATGATCTGCTCCAGGGTCGGCACTTGAGGGGTGAGGTATCTGTGGATTACGAAAAGACACAAACGTGTTACTACATTATAGCAGTTTATGTGACTGCTACATAATGCCTAATTATGTACATTTACATACACTAGTTTATCGACACCCATATCATAAGCTATCTTTAATGTGTTCAGGAACCGCATGTTCGACCGGCATTGTGGCATTGATAATTGCTCTGCACTTGTTTAGCTTGTTCAGTAGTACCAACTTCACAGACAAACTAGGGGCGGCGCGCAGGCGGGCGTCGGCGTTCGAAATTTGAATGTCATAATATGACAATTTGCGACCCCGCGACATATGCGCCATTTTGCGCATTTTGGCCACGACAGCTGAAAGGTTAAGAGGAGTAGATAGAATTTAAGGACTTTGACAGATGGACAGCCTCCAGGTACACCAGCGCCATCTGCAACTATCTTTTGAGATTAGGTGCCACTGGTTCAGTGGATCAAGCGTGAAAAGTAAACCAACACACAGACAGACACACTTATGCCCCGAAATATAGTACGTTACCTGGCAGTAGCGTGCAACGCGCACAGCCAGTGTACGCCACTCAACTCGCGCGCACCGCACTGTGCGCTCAGCAACGACAGCGCGAATAACTTGTGCTTCGCTATCAGTTGGTGCGCGCCGCAGTGTTCCCATGTCGACAGTTGGCGCGCGATAAGCGAGCGGAAGGCTTCGTCACCTGAAAGGGAATGTTTACTCATAACGTTTGTTTAAGTATGTGACTCGTTATTCTGCCACTACATGTATATATTTAGATAAGTAAATTCCTGTGGCAGCAGAGTATGCTGCGGGAAGAATGTCATTATTTGAAGACCTCTGAGGCGTCGCAATTAACGTTCTCACGTCACAAGTGAGAGGTTTCGGGTGCGATAACAATAAAGCTTGAGTCTAGGATGTATGCCTGTCGTCTCTGTTTCGGATTCTCACGACACAGGGTAGAATGACAGGGTAGAAGGCGAACTGCAGTCTATTTTTACAACAAAGAAGCTTTCCAATGGCTGCTTGCGACCAACCGGAAGAATTCCTGCTTGTAAGGTGACTCAACGAACGAATTCCTGCTTGTAACGTGACTCACCGGATGTATTCCTGATTGTAACGTGATTCGCCCGAAGTATTCCTGCTTGTGACGTGACTCACCGGAAGTATTCCTGCTCGTAACGTGATTCACCGGAAGTATTCCTGCTTGTAACGTGAGTCATCGGAAGTATTCCTGCATGTGACGTGACTCACCGGAAGTATTCATGCTTGTAACATGACTCACTGGAAGTATTCCTGCTTGTAACGTGACTCACCGGAAGTATTCCTGTTTGTAACGTGACTCACCGGAAGTATTCCTGCTTGTAACGTGACTCACCGGAAGTATTCCTGTTTGTAACGTGACTCACCGGAAGTATTCCTGCTTGTAACGAGACTCCCCGGAAGGGAACATTCCTGCTTGTAACGTGATTTAATGGAAACGACACGACACTTGGTATCCTAGTGTGGGGCCAGAAGAACTCACCGGAAGCCTGCGCCAGCGCGGCCGCCATGTTTAGGTCGCCGTGCTGCCTCGCCACCCGGCACGCCTCCGTGATGCGCCCGCCCAGTAGGAGCGTCCACACGCGCGCGCTGTGTCCGTCCGTATCTGCAATACATTCGTTATTAGTTCAAGTATGTACATAAGTTGTGTATATTTTATAATCAGATTAAAAAAATCCTTATTTTGATACCACATTCGTTGAGATTGGAGGCCACACATTTTGGCGCACTAAATCCGCCATATTGGTTTTAATAGGTGAAAGGATTTTAACGATACCTAACATGTCTAAGCTTATGTTCAGCAGCTTAGTTAAAATCGTGAGCTAAAGAAACTCACTTATATAAGATAGATACATAATTATATGAACCCTGAAACATTACACTTCTTTTTTTGGGTATTCGTGTAATAAAACAGAGAGATACAGTTTAATTATTTAATTACTTAATTATTTTTATCTACGCACGTATCATAAACCCTATTTACTGCGTACAAAAACCGCACGTTACGACCAGCATAATGATAAACTACTTGGTAAAAACTCATTTCTTATCTGAATATTGCTACATTTTGACCATAATGTGTAATTTTTCTACACATTATGACATTCAAATTTCGAACGCCGACGCCCGAAGTTGGTGCTACAGAACAAGCTAAACAACTGCAGAGCCACAATACCGGTCAAACATGCGGTTCCTGAACACATCAATCGTTTTTGTACGCAGTAAAGAGGGTTTATGATACGTGTGTAGATAAACTACTATTATGTAGCCAATTTGGTGTCCCACTACTGGGCAAAGGCCTCGCCCCTTTGAGTCCACAAGCCCCTTTTACGTTCCTTACGGTAGTACGGTACGCGGTAATACAGTTCCCTTAGCGCTGAGCGAGGGTAAGGTGGGGGTAACCCCTTCTTTCTCGCATAGGATGACAGAGAGGTTACCCCCCAACCTACACTCGCTCAGCGTACCTCGTCGTACCCCGATATTCGACATATGATATCGACAACAACTAATTGTTATTCAACAATACGTTTTGCGTGACAGTAGGCAACTAGGCCACCGCATTTCTGGAGATTGAAGGGAAACTTCAAAAACTATGTCTATTCCTTTGTACCCATCTATTTCCGTACGGGGTGGCAAGACACAGTTGTACCGACGATAAGGCAGTTATTCAATACTCCGTTTTGCGTGAAAGATGATTGACAGAAGATTGACAGGAGTTTGACAGATGATTGACAGGAGATTGAGATTGGACTGGAGATTGAAGGGAAACTTCAACGCCTAAATACATTTCTTTCTAACTAACACACCAAAAATTTCACCTTGTTGATTAATCTCCAAAACCTTATATCCTCCTTCAGTGGCCGAGTGGCCTCTTTGCTCAGTGACGCCAACTGGTGGCGTTTCGTTTTATTTAATTTATTGTTTCATTGGTGTTTCATAGCATTCGCAATTAACATAAAACGACGTTGATATAATAGAGCATTCCATTTAAGAAACATCGTCTATAAGTTAAGAAGAGGATTTTACGATTAGATAAACATTCAATCAAGTTCAATTAGTGAAAAACCATAAACAATTACAAATTATAAGAGTAAATGAAATAGTGTTGTGCGGGTTTCCATGTTTGTGGGTCTGTATAACATGAGGGGTTTGGTGCTCCGGGAGTTCTGTGTTGCATTTAATCAAATATATACTGGTTGGCAATCATTTTGGTGATTAAGTAATTTATCATCATTTTCGCACTAATTAAATGCCTCCATGCACGTACCGTCCTCGTCTTCGGCGGCGCACGTGCGGTTCAGTTCGTCGTCTGTGTGCTCTGTTACTGCCGCCGTCAGCCATTCCAGCAGCGCGGTGTGCCGGCCTACTATATCCTGCTCGGACGTGCCCGGGACTCCTGCGAAACAAACAAAGCAATAGATTAATCTTCCACAAAGACAAATGGACATAAGAAAATACTGGTTTTGCCTGACTGAATTACTAAATAGCGACAAACAATGGGCGCGGCTAATAATACTTCGTCTGACAAAAATTACAGAATCTAACTTACTTTACTTTACTTTACTTACGTTACTTGAAAACCTTAATTCGAGTAACATAAAATACAAAACTTTTGGATTTTGTTGTTCTTACGTGTTCAACCTTAACGAATTGATCCTTCACCTACCCTGACCCACCAATTCGCCCAGACACTCTTTATTTAGTCAATGAGCAGTGGCTAAACCTTTCAGTAAATTAGTCGCGCAAATCAGTAATTTTGTCGCGCGATTCAATTGTAGCATAGAGCTGACACTGCAGTCCAGATATTTAGGCTAAGCCGCACTATAGTGCTTACGCACATAAGTAATCTGTTTGATTTTAGTGTAAGTTTTTATTCATTAATAAATTGACTTCAGAACTGAACACAAGTTTCTTTCTAATCTCCACCTAGGGCCTCCCATGCCTCATGGCAACCTTGCCATACTGCGCATAGCCCGATCAATTTTTGGTCAACTATCAGAAGACCCACAAAGAAGAAACAAGATCATGGGGAAAACCTACTCCAAGGAGTTACAATAATAATATAATATAATAATTTTTCTATGTGGGGTCCCCACTGCAATTTGCTATCAATGGTTATTCCAAGAAACTTCGTGTCATTTACTAATTCTAACGTGTTGCTGTCTAACACTAAACTGGTCTCAACTTGCCTGACATTTGGAAGTGAGAATTTGATACACTTGGTTTTACCAGCGTTTAACAATAAAGTATTAACTGTGAACCAATTCAAGGTCAAAGACAATACTCCATTAACATCATCAAAATCTTCTTTTGTCTTTAAATTTTGAAGACCAGGGAAGTATCATCAAAGCAAACAACACTGTGTCTGTCAATTTATCCACCATGAAAGGCAGATCGTTAATATATACCAGGAATAAGAAAGGGCCTAATATGGAACCTTGCGGAACGCCCATTTTTACTCCCGATCCCGGTCTTTTGAATTATATTGCTTAGGTATGAACTTAGTACATACAACGCTTAATTTCTCATCCGTAATTATTTAATTTCACTAGTAGCGTATCATGATTAACACAATCAAATGCCTTTGACTGATCGCAAAAAACGCCGATAGCATTCTGTGTGGCCTCCCATGCAGAAAAAATATGAGATATAAGGGTAATACCTGCATCCGTAGTTGATTTACCCCCAGTGAAACCGTATTGTTTGGCATGGAGTTGTTTTGTACGGTTGAAGTGTGAGAGCATTTGATATAGTATAAACTTTTTAAATATTTTACATAATGATGGAAGAACAGATATTGGTCTGAAAGGAGATGTGTACTTTTTCCAAGAGAGTTGGTACTTTATTCGAAATAGTCATGAACCAAGTTAAAACCGTATTTATATGAAAGAATATAATTTAAAGGTTCTAAATACATATCGTGATCATTTTTTAAAACCGCCGTTTTTTTATTACTGTGATTTTAAAATAATTATTATTTTAAATAAAACTGCCACCCAGAACAATAATTTATTATGGCAACACTGTCCTGTCACGTCAATGTCAACAACCCCCTGTTCCGAGTCACGCCACAATCATCTACGAAGCCGTTCCGATTTAGCTTTAACGATACAAAACGATGGCATCGTAGACGCTGTAATCGATTATGGTGTGATTCGGAACATGGGGAAAGTGTCAAAAATGACAACTGATTGAATGACAGTTTTTTTGTTGCTGCAAAGTTAAGCAAAGGATGCAGGTTATAAATCCTACCCATACAAATCATTTTTTCAAAATTAATAAAGAATGGCGGTTTTAATAAAATAAATAATTGCGTAGGCTTTATTTATACTCGTCTCCCTACCAGAAAAACCGCATATGATTATGGTTCAAAAATCAGTACCGAAAAAATGCATCTCCTTTGAAGGATCACCCTTGTCTCCCTACACTTGAACAGAAGTATCAGATTACTGTGTTTCATGAGGTCTAGGAAAGCTCCATCGTCAACATATTTATTGAATATATTTATTGTATATCAGCTAAGTGGCGGGCTATAACTAGAATTACTGAACCAATGACTGACTGATATACCCCACAGGTCTTCAGTTTTTTTAAGATAAGTAATCTAAACGTTTTGACAATGTCATAGGGATATACATCATGAAATTAAAAATCTACATTACTAATGCTAGTGGTGTTTTATAACAAGTCTCTGCTGGAGATGAATTTAGACGCTCTGTTGTGAGTAAGGGTACATTGGTGAAGAATATTTGGAAAGCTCGAGCTACCTCAGCGTTGGAATTAACAACATCATCTACCTTTAAGCAGAAATCATTGTCCCTTGATATAACTTTGTGAGTTTCACGGTTTATTATTTGCCACACTATTTTCATTTTATTATTTGTATTTTGTATTGTTCTATTAATGTGTAAAGTTTATGCAGTTCTACAAACTACCTTGAATGTTTTGGAATATTGTTTACCATAGTCATGAAATTTTCTATCAATGTTATAGGTTCTTTGTGTTGGATGAGGCTAATCCTGTCCGAAACTCTTTAGAATTTGATATAGATTTATATTTTAAATATCTGTCGTGTGTCATGCCTGCCTGTCTTTCTATGATATTATGATTGTTTTGTGTTTTGATAATGTCTGCTGTATCTTTTCATTAATAAATTTTATTTGTCCAACTTCCACGCTACTCTGACTTATATTAATTATAATAGGTTATTGTGCCATCACGGGATATAAGTACAATTTATTAATCATGAATGGTGAAAGTGAAAATTGCCCTGAAAGTGAAACGTCAAATCACGTACTGAAATTTGATAAACTCAAAGGCCGTTCGAATTGGATCGAATGGAAGTTTGTGATGCGTAACACGCTAATTCTAGACAATTTGTGGAGCTGCATCGCGGGATACGGAGCAGATGATAAAACGTCGACTGAGGTAAGAGCACGAAAAGACGAAAAAGCGCTGGCCAGAATCTCTCTGAGCGATGATCGTAGTTGTTTTCCGCACCTCATGAAAGCCAAGACGGCAAAACAAGCCTGGGATACCCTACAGGAAGCATACGAGGACAGAGGGCTTAATTCTAGATTACGACTATTACGTAATTTATGTTCTATTAAACTCGAACACTTTTCGTCCATGGATCGTTACATTAACGAGATAATGTCCATTTCGCAACAGTTATCGGCTATGAACAAATCCATTGATGACGAATTTTTGGCTGCCATCATGCTACAGGGGTTGACACCCAATTTCGAACCGATGATCATGGCATTAGAGCACTCTGGTGCTGAAATCACCAGTGATTTGATTAAAACGAAACTTCTTCAAGAAAAAAGGTGGACTACATCTGACACTAATGAAACTGAGTGCCTTTATACGCATAAGAAATATATACCGCGTTTACCTAGCCAATCGAACAGTACTACTGTTAAGGCGGAGAAGGCAGAGAAGCAGAATACTGTTGGAGAAGGAATCAAGGCTAAGAAGAAGCCTAAATGTTTCAAATGTCGGAAATAGGACATTGGACAAGAGACTGTCCATAACGGAACCAGCAGAATGATTCTTCAGTTCACTGTGTGTTATCAGCATTCTTCTCATGGAAGATGTTGACGTGTTTTATATCGATTCTGGAGCTACTAATCACATGACTGGTCGAAGAGATATTATACCTGACGTTACCTGGCTTTAAGCCTAATATTGAGAGTAGCATACTTGACTTCCTTTCCGGTACGACGAAATTAGCCCCAAATAGCTCACTTCCTGTTTAAAACTCCTAAAATACATGTCATATCCGTTTTGAACCTCAGCAACATTGCGCGCGTAAAGTTTCAGAAATGGCGGCAATTGTAGCCAGCGTTATTGCGCGCGCTTAATTTTCAGGTCATTGGCGTTTTGGATTTCTTTCCGTGCGCACGCGTTTAACAAATTTGAAAATATTCCATGTTACTTTTCGAAATATCCTTGGAATTTTGTTACGGTTATAGTGTAAATTGTTCAGTGTAACAGCAAAAAATAATATGTTTAATAAAAACCGCGGTAAATAGCCCCGCGTTGTGAATCATCGAGGAGTGATCGCTACAACAGTTCCACTTCCACGTCTCCGGAGAGGAGGAGCAGCCGGAGGAGAAGACTTCGGGGGAGTAAGAAAGAATTCAAGGACAAGTAATCTGGAAAAATCGTTCCAAGTTTCAGCTAGTAACATCTCGGCAATGCATGATCGTATGCTAAACAGATCGAGTGATGCAATGTTTAGTAACTCACACAATCTCGCAATAAGATATGTTTAATTCTGACATTGAATTTGTTAGGAATATCACTCCCTTTGATATAGGAGTGATAGAGGGGTATAGATGCAAAAGCGCCTCTATCCCAATTTTAAGCTTAGGATGTTTTATTATTACTGGTAACCCACTTCTACTTGTCTTTGATTTTGTTAATAAAACTAGAGCAAATGCGCCTCTATTCTATATTAAAATTACATGTGAAGTATGGAGTTAGCTGCAAAACCGCCTCTATTTATTTGTAAGAAGCAAAAGCGCCACTAGTACGGCTCAGCCAATCACAGCAAAGTATTTTGTTTGGAACCGTAATGGCCGTTGTTGTGCTTCACTGTGTGGTACATTTTTCCTGTTTTTAATTAGAAAAAGTGTAGAAAATGGAAATCAATATCGCCCCAGTACAAGGAAATAAGTCAAGAAAAAGGATTAGAAATGAAAATCAGTGGAAGCGCAACGTACAAAAGCGTCAAAGGTAAGTTTATTCATGCATGAGAATTGGCCATGTTTATGCCACAGTTCCGACCCGGATAGTAACCTATTACCAATTTGTCAGTGTAATTTAAAATATATCGTCATTATTAGGAGTCCAATGTTCAATTACTAAGCCTTTACTGAATGTACCTCTCAGTGAAAGTCAGTCCGTCTGTCGGTGTATCTGTCTGTCTGTTAGATATATTTTTTTTACTATTTCAGGTACAATGCTAAGAGGCCACCAAATATATCGAGTGTCAAAAGTTGCGTGCATAAGAAATGTAAGAAATTGAAATGCAGTACTCTTAATCCTCAAGATATAAGAAAATTTCACGAAGCATTCTACGCCACATCAGAAAAAACCTACCAAGACAATTTCATATTGAAATACATGAAAGTCCATTCACCGAAACGTCGAAGACGTCAAGTGGGAAGTAGAGCAGAATCAAAAACTTACACGTAGTTTTATATGCGAACATACACTAAACCATACAAGCTAATAACAGTTTGTCAACAAGCCTTTTCGAAGGCTCTCAGCGTTGGTGTTCATAGACTTCGTAATATATCCAAAAAATTCTTATTAAATGGTACCATGCCACAAGAAAATCGAGGCGGTGATAGGGTTTCGAGAGAGAATTCCGCTAAAAAGAAAAATGTGATGCAATTCATTGAATCATTCAAATGCATTGAGTCACATTATTGCAGATCAGCTACTGCCGAAAGAAAATATGTATCATCTGATTTAAACATTCGTAAAATATGGAGAATGTATCAGGATAAGCAAGAGAATGAAGATCTCAAAGTTCGAGAATGTTTCTTCAGAAACATTTTCAATACAAAGTATAACATTGGATTCAAAACACCAAGAGTAGACGTTTGCTCCAAATGTATGGAACTGACAGGTAAAATTAAAAAGGCACAGAATGAAGAAAAAGTCCCATTAATGGCTTTATTGCGCGTCCACAAATTAAAAGCTCAATGTTTTTATTCATTTCTGCGAGAACATGATGAACAAATGTTTTCAATATCATTCGACTGCCAAAAAAATCAAGTATTGCCGAAAGTTCCCGACCAGATTGCTTATTATTCAAGACAACTTTATATTTATAATTTCACTATTGTAATCGGCGCAAGTACAAACCAATTTCCAAAGGAATATGTCCGCCTATATACTTGGAGTGAGGATGTACATGCTAAGTCATCGAACGAGATTGCATCAGCTGTCTTCGATTTACTTTCGAAGACTGATTTGTCTGGCAAAAAGAAGGTGCGCATGATGGCAGACGGATGCGGCTCACAAAATAAGAACAGTACAATGATTGCTATGGTTGGTTACTGGTTAACAAATTGTGCCCCGACGAATGTCGAGAGCGTCGAAATAATTTTTCCTGTGCCTGGACACTTGTTCATGCCGGCTGATCGTGTTTCGGACATATCGAAAAAGTGATCAAAAACAAAGAAGTGATTGTAGATCCAATCGAGTACAGAGAAGTGTATGATAGTTTTGGCATGGTTTACAAATTGGGCGAAAATTGTATGGTAAAAGATTGGAAAGCCTATGCGAGTGAAACTATTACACCCCCTGGCAAATTCCATTTCAAATTTGCAGAGTGCAAGAGGTACTATGTGACTCGAGTCAAGAACAAGCCTGGACGGTTTCTTCTTAGGGGAGAAGTGCATTATAAAAGTGACACAGGAGTTGCTAAAAGCGTTATGAAACGAGGCGTTCATTCAACCGCAATGTTTGGCATCAGAGAAGTGCTTCCATTTCAAACAAGCGTATCTCCTTTGAAACTTGCTGATGTTAACAAACTATTGTCAAAACATTTTGGCGAAGATTGGAAATCAGAATTAGGGTCTAATAAGCTTCTTTATTACAAAAATGTTTTAGAAAAAACATTTATTGATGCGCCTGAAGAGCAAGAGCAACGTGAATATCTTGAAGAGGTTGGAATTTCTATATAATTTTAAGAAAATATCTTAGTACTTAATGTTAAACATATCTAATAAGTTAAGTAGTGTAAAAGAAGACATTAAAATATACTTAAGCACAGTTTTGAGTTTTTTATAACATTACTTTTTTATATCGGGCGAACTCATAGTGGACTTTTACTACAAATAAAACCTTTAATATATTATTGTTTAACCTGAAATATTTGTGCATAAAACCATCCACGCAATATATTGAGGACCAAAACCACTACTATCCTATTGTTGCAGGTGCAAAACCGCCTTTATCTACTGTTTAGATTCAGAATGGCCTCTATCCAAATTTCAATGTTTATTTAAAAAAAGTGCGCTGTTTTAAGGACTAAATAAACCTTATTATTTGAAATAGTATTAATTTGCCATGATTCCTAATTTAATTGAGGGATTTTCCATAATGTTTAGATAGTTAGATTGGTTTTTGTGGAATATTGGCTAATTAAAAAAAGTGGATACAAGCGCTTTTGCATCTATACCCATATCATTTGGTAGTTACAAATAGCTACTTATACTACCCTCGAAAGTACAAACATTGCATTCATCCGAATCTCACGCCGAGAAAATCATACGTAAATACGTAAATCCAATCCAATCAGATTAGGTATTTGCCGTTCGCATGAGTTACAAACTTTTATTGTTCTGTGCTGGAGTTCAATGAACTCGAGTGCGCCAAGTCCTTAGATGGCAATCATACTTGGCGGGAACGTAGTGACCGCCCATGGTTATACCACATGGTTTGATCAAGCAGAAGGAGGCGCAGAAAGGGATATTTTGGACGGTCATGTCTTGGCTTGTTGAGCACCAAGCAGATTCCGGCTACAGGGATAAGGTATGTAATACAATCAACGAGATGTCTTCCGAGGGGGAATATAATAAAATCGATTCTTATCAATTGTGAACTATTGACGTTGGACGAGTGGATCTCTACTCAATCTATACTCAATGCATTCACGACCATCGCGTAATGGTAACCTCGTGCAAGATTTTGCCCTCGGTGGATATTCCATAACTAATCCCAGTTTTATAGATTTTATGTCCGAGGAAGGAGAAACCTGGAGATTTTTCGTGAGTTTGACCTCCAGAGCAAGGCAAACAGAGGAGGCAAGCCCTTGTGCAAAGGGCTCCCCGCAACTGTTAGCCCGCGCCCGCGCGCAGCCGTGTCGCGCCCCCGCCGCCCGGAGCCCGGCTAGCGCTCCGGGCCGCCAGCCTGCGCAAGGCTGGCGCACGCGCGGAGGGCATGCAGGAGGCAAACGACGACACGGCGACTGCGTGCATTTTTGTGAGTTCGACCTCCAGAGCAAGGCGAGTAGAGAAGGTAAGCCCTTGCGCTGCTGGCTGCCCGCTACACTTAGCCCGCGTCCGCGCGCAGCGGTGACGCGCCCCCGCCGCCCGGAGCCGGCATAAGGCGAGCGCTCCGGGCCGCCAGCCTGCGCAAGTCTGGTGCGTGCGCGGAGGGGAGGCAGGAGGCGAACGACGACGCGGCGACTACGAGCCGCAGCCACGTGTAGGTGCCGCAGCCCAGTATGAGCGCCATAAGTACACCAATCAGCGCGGCTTGGCTACAGAGAAGTTGAAATTCCCTCGTGAAGTGACCTGTTGATCAATCTTCGATGGTAAGATACCGCTGATACAGTTTCTGCAACTTAGTCCACCTGCAAGGTTTAAAGCGACATTGACATGCAGTTACGTCAGCCGTTCGCCGTTATGTCGGTAGTGCCTGCGCGTAAGGGGACATCGCTACTAAACCTAAACGCTCGTGTGAGTATGAAATGACTCAATCTATGCGAGACGGTTCAATTAAACATCTTGCGCAAAGATGTAGATATCTGATGGCTGGTTGTCGTGCTTTTCTAGTATCCCGGCGAAACTTGAGATCTAACTCAGTCTCTGCAAAGTTTCCATCTGTGCAAGGTTCAAAGCGACATTTTCATACAGAAACATCGCCTGATGTTGGTAGAACGAGGCGGACAGAGTGGAGGCAAACAATTTTCTTACAGTTTTATTGTAACGTTTTACTCATTTACGTGATATCTTAACCCTTTTTAAACCAGTGACGAAGAAATATAAAATCAACACTATTTTATACTCCATTTATACTAATTACTTTATGTAACTTTCTTTAATAATTCAATAATTTCCATTTTAGCGCTGCTGCTTTTAATGGATTAAAAGGGAGTTCTAAACATTAGGTATGTGGCTGGAGGACCGGCTATCTATATAATACAATACTCAAAGGGTAAGGGTAATCATAAACTGCTCTAATTGTGGTGTTGGACTTACCTTTAATATGTTAAACCATATTTTTAAAGAACTTTGAGTACCTACCTAGTTGATTTCCTCCAACCCCTAATATAACAACGCGTTACAATCTAACAACAGAGCCGTCGTTTTTCAACCCGACTACTTTCATCAATCCGGCAGGATATGGTCGGCAATATGCCTACTTCACTACTTCAGACAGTTATCATTGTAGCAGTTACCTTTCAGATTCACTATCCAAAGATATAGTCTGCTAATATTATTCAGACAGTTATCCACCAGGATATTGTCGGAGCCATATAGAGAAGTTATCTGTGTACATTACTTCTCACAAATGACTTACGTGTCACTGGACCGCGCAGGTCTTCATAATTCACTAGGTAAGTGGCTGAAAGAATTCACTTTTCAGTATATTAGCCAAAAGGAGCTGATGACAGTCCTCGAGTCTCTCAGGACATTAGTATAAATTTGAGATTATATATCGTGATATATAATTTTTTTTCACATCTCCACTATTTATTTGGTTGTTTCTCAATAGATGCTTTACTTCGACATATCCCAAGCGAACAGCAAAGGCAGCTTTAACCAACTCGACGAAATCGTAGTAATCTAACCATAATGTGTCTTGGATGTGGCCGGTGCGGCATACAGCCCACAAGCAGAGTTCCTTAATATTTCTACAGCTGTTCCGTAGAGTACCTACATAGTAAAGGAATAATAATTATAAAGTGAGGAGCAAGTATTGAATATCGGACTGAGCATGATATACATTAGCATATTGAGCGTGGGCGCCATTGTGCCTCTGCCGCCCCGTATGGGAAAAGGCGTGACGCTATGTTATGTTAGGACACCAACCTGGTATTTCTACCAGTGAACTGTTTTTCAAAACTTTTATCCATTACACATTATTATTTTAATGAATGTTATGACCACGCCGGATTATCCCAGTGAAGTATGTACTTTTATGGTTCAGTCCTAGGTAACATGGTTTCACATAATGTTGTCTACACATCTGCGGGTAATAATGAAAACGCGTTCAGATACTTGTATTAGGTATCTGATCAACAATGATAATTGAATACGATAGATACTAAACTTCTTTATCACTGTAAGCATTTACAAATATGCTTATTACACGTAAACTTGTCTTTTTCTCTTTGCTTGCCCAATGTAGAAGCATCTTCAGTTGAGTCAGACTAGCTCCTGTAATAGAATCAGCCACATCTAGCTATTCTTCTCAGAAGTGATACGAAAAGGTATTTAGATTAATTGAGTAACTTTATTATTAAAGTCAGATTACAGACTTGTTCGCCAGTCTTTTGCAAAGACCAATCATATGTGGAAATACATAATCAGTGGTAATGCATCCAGGAGGCGCACTCCCAATTCAAAATACAGAAATTCTAATTTGATTATACCTACTGCTAATCACTAATTTCGTCAATGTTTTGTTTTTAAATCAGATTGGCCCTGTCTGTGCAAGGTACAAATTATAATAACTCATTTTCACATGTATTCCATTCGGCACGCCTACGTCTCTAGCTCATAGTTTCGTAGGTCAGGTGACCGACCTGATATCCTGACCTCACAACTGCAGTCTTGGTAGTCGTCGAGGTGAATGGCGAGCTAGCAGCCAACCACCGAGCACCAATCTCGGTGAACTTGTACTTAAGTGCTGACTGAAGGGAAAACCTACTGTAAAGCTTTGCATATTCTTAGATTAATATAGATCAGATGAGTCTTAATAGCCAGAAACTAACTAACCAAGTCTAACCTAGCCAGCCCAAAACTCGGCTGGAACCAAAAGATGACTTCATCAGACCTTTCTTAAGTCTGTGTTTGTTTCTATCTATTTGCCTTATTTTTGAGTTGCATTTGCGCAGCCTATTTTTGCTTCACGTACACGATGATGCATACACATTCAGTATCATAATTTATATAAGGTTTCCATAATTGAATTCCTAGTCATATCACATTGGCGTTTTTAACTCAGCAGTCGATACCAAACACTACTCAATATTAGGCTTAAAGCCAGGTAACGTCAGGTATAATATAGCAATTTTACCTGAAAATAAAATTGTTATTATACATACTTACCAGCCTTTAAGCCTAGGTAAATCGCTGGCTGCTGTGCACATTACTGTGCATTGCATGATCGTGACACAATCTTAGACACGATAAGCTCTTTATTGAGTTGCCAATGACCTGAAAATTGAGCGCGCGCAATAACGCTGGCTACAATTGCCGCCATTTCTGAAACTTTACGCGCGCAATGTTGCTGAGGTTCAAAACGGATATGACATGTATTTTAGGAGTTTTAAACAGGAAGTGAGCTATTTGGGGCTAATTTCGTCGCACCGGAAAGGAAGTCAAGTATGATACTCTCAATATTAGGCTTAAAGCCAGGTAAGTATGTATAATAACAATTTTATTTTCAGGTAAAATTGCTATATTTTACAAAATTTTACTACTTGCAATAGCAATGTAACCACTGCTAGTGGAGAAATTCTTAAGTGTACAGGGATAGGTAGCATTAAAATATCGAGTTCACTAGAATTAAGTGACGTTCTATATGTACCTAAACTGTCAGTAAACTTGATTTCGGTTTCTCGACAAGCAAAGGTTTCGATGTAAAATTTGATAACAATGGTTGTAATATATGAGTCAAGGGAAAAATATTCTTACGATAGTTGAATTTGGTGGAGTGTACAAACTTCAAGTTGGTTCAAAGGCTATTTCTGTGACTAGTGTGACTTGGCATCAAAGGCTTGGTCATATTAATAATCAGTATTTAAAAATTCTTAGGGATCATACTGCTAATGAAATTAGTTTTCATGATAGCTGTACCGACGAAGCTTGTGACATTTGCTTGAAAGGAAAACAGGCTCGTTTCCCATTTCCAAGTAACCCTACGCCTTCAACTGCACCACAGAGACTCGGACTTGTCCACAGTGATTTACTTGGACCTTTACCTGTCAAATCTAAGGGTGGTAAGAGATTCATATTGACGTTTCTTGATGACCATACTCGGAAGGTATTCACTTATTGCCTGACAAGAAAAAGTGAGGCGAGTGAACATATCAAAGACTTTATAAGACTAGTAGAGACTCAAACTGGGGATAAAGTTAAAATCATTCGATCAGACAATGGCGGTGAATATGTAAATGGAGATCTTAACAATTTCTTTAAAAGCAAAGTTATAGTACATCAAGTAACTGTACCGTACTCTCCTTCTCAAAACGTAGCTGCTGAAACACTAAATCGTAGTCTTATTGAGAAAGTAAGGTGTCTGTTGTATACTGCCAAACTAGATCATTCTTTTTGGGCTGAAGCTGTTATGACGGCCACATATTTGATTAATCGTTCTCCTTCCAAACGACTATCATATAAAATACCAGAGGAAGTGTGGACTGGACAACCTGTTAGTCTCAAGCACTTGCGAGTATTTGGCTGTGAAGCTTACATCCATATAGATAAGTCCAAAAGAAATAAATTTCAACCTAAAAGCAAACGCTGCATTTTATTAGGGTTTGAAAGCCACTGCTATAGACTCTAAGCAGTTATTATATATTTTATTGTTCGAAGCCGTGACGTAGTATTCAACGAAACTGTCTTCCCAAGCACTCGTCAAGAATCTGTTAAGGGAGATATTATACCAATATTTCTTTCAGGTGACGATGACGATGATGTCTTTGGCAATGGACATGTTGAAGTGGTAAGCGAGTCAACAGAGCTGTCTACAGGAACATCTGAATCTGCTGATCAAGGCGGAGATGGTATTTGTAACATTCCTTTTAATACACGGGATAGTTAACTGGTGAATACGTCTTCTTCGAGACTACATAGTGTGGCAGATGAAACTACACCAGCACTTTCTGATTGAGTACAAACTCAAGAAGGACTAGCTAATGTTGAACCAGCTTACAATTTACGCCCTAGAAAACCGAAAGCTATGATGGCTAATGAGTCGGAACCATGTGAGCGAAAAACTGTTAAAGAAGCTTTGAATTCTAACGAAAGTAAGTTATGGCTTCAAGCGATGCAAGATGAAATTAATTCATTTGAGCAACATCAAGCTTGGGAATTGGTAGACAGGCCAGCTGATAAAAATGTTGTCAAAAATAGATGGTTATTTAAAATAAAGCGTGATGCTGATGGGAATATTGCGTGTTATAAAGCACGTCTAGTAGCCAAAGGGTTCACACAAGAATTTGGTTTGGATTATAATGAAACATTCTCTCCTGTAGTTCGACACGAATCACTTAGAATGTTACTATCGCTTGGAGTACAACTTGATCTTAAAATCGACCACTTAGACGTAAAAACCGCCTTCTTAAATGGTGATTTGAAGGAAGATATACACATGTGTCAGCCAGATGGTTTTTTAAAGCCTGGTGAAGAACACAAAGTTTATAAACTCAAGAAAGCTGTGTATGGATTGAAGCAAGCGTCACGTTCGTGGTATGAGAAAGTGAAGCAGGTATTGATCTCTTTACAATATACTCAGTGTCAACGAGAGAACTGCATATTTGTGAAGCAAATTGGTAAGAGAATTCTCATTATTGCTCTTTACGTAGATGATCTCTTTCTATTCTATAATTGTGACCAATTATGTAAAGATCTCATAACTACTTTACAAAGTAATTATACAATTAAAGTGCTAGGACCAGTCGCACAAATTTTAGGAATTAAGGTTAACCGTTCTAAGAACGAGTTAAGTTTGAGCCAAGAACTTTATATTAATAAAGTATTGGAGCGATTTGACATGACAGATTGCAAACCGACCAAGACGCCTTTGGAAACCAATTTGAAGTTTTCTAATATTCTTCCTCATGGTGCGAAACTGCCTTATCAACAATTGATAGGTGCTTTAATGTATTCAGCTGTCACTACTAGACCAGATATATCTTTTGCCGTTTCTTATCTGAGTCAATACATCTCTTGTTATACAATTGAGCATTGGAACGCTGCTAAAAGAGTGTTGCGTTACCTAAAAGGTACCAAAGACTTAGGTTTAGTTTATAAAAAGTCTAGCACAAAGATCGTTTTAGAAGCTTTTACGGATGCAGATTGGGCTAATGGAGCAGATAGGAAATCCTATACGGGGTACCTATTGACTGTTATACATAATTAAATATACCTATTATTAATTATATGTTAATTAAATAATTACATTAGTTTTTATATCGATTTATGATTACAGTAGTTGTGTTGACTTGTTATGATTGGTCGACATACACAATCACTATATTTGATACGTTGTTCTTTTAGTTATATAACAATTAAACCGTCACTTATTTATTGCAAACTGTATTGTTATAAATAATTAAATATGCCTATTATTATTTACATGTTAATTAAATAATTACATTCGTTTTTATAACGATTTATGATTAAAGTAGTTGTGTTGACTTGTCATGATTGGTCGAGACATTGACAGTGGTAAGTAACAGAGGAATTAGCGGGCATCCGAGTGGCATGCCCGCCCGGCCATTCGCTTTACGGCATCGTTGATAGTCACTTGAGCTCTGTTTAACCTAACTATACCGCTGTAAGAGCAATAAATCTGATCTTCGATATTGTAACGAGTGTTTTGCATTCAAAGTCCTTACTTCTGAGTATAAAACCAATACGGTTTACATGAAATTTTCTAATAACTTGATTAGTTGGGGTGCTTATAAACAGAATTGCGTGGCGCTCTCATCAACTGAGGCGGAGTATATAGCACTTAGTGAAACGTGCAAAGAGTCAGTTTTCTGTCGAGGCTAATCCTGTCCGAAACTCTTTGGAATTTGATATAGATTTATATTTTAAATATCTGTCGTGTGTCATGCCTGCCTGTCTTTCTATGATATTATGATTGTTTTGTGTTTTGATAATGTCTGCTGTATCTTTTCATGAATAAATTTTATTTGTCCAACTTCCACGCTACTCTGACTTATATTAATTCTAATACTTTGTTGGTAAAGATCACACAAGATAGCTCTAATTTTACGAATTCCAAACGCTGCCCAGTCATTAAATTTAGATTTACCGTAGTCGCACCTGACATTCTTTATTTTTATTTTTTTATCGAATTCTGTTTGAATAATGTTAAAGAAGTCAGAATAGATTTTGTTCGGGTTCTGTTCATTAAAATCCGGTATTGGCAAATTTATATCCAAGTTTTTCATATAGGTCTACAGTCTATGGGATGTAATAGGCCTGTAAAATGATGGATCAGTCTTATCTTTACTAGCAATTGGGAATGAAACTGTTTAACCGCTGTGATCGGACGGTAATCAGTTAATTACACTTTTACTTGTGAAAGCACAGTCACAAAAAACGTTATCTAAGCAAGTTTGGCTGGTTAGTGTAATTAAAGTCGGCTATCTATTACTACTACTACTATGATAGATAAGGCTATGCTAGGATTAAAATTGTAATGACCAACGTACCGTCGTTCTCAAGATCAGCCGACCACAGAGCTTCGCACAGTTTCCACACCTCGTGGCAATAGGCGCCGGTCAGGCCGAACTGAAACAAACATCGCTTTGACGTTAAACAAATAAATGTAGCCCACCCCACCGTGGGGCACGGGTCTTACCCGAATTCAAGTAAGATTGAGCCATACCCCCGCTGGCTTAGTGCGGGGCTTCGGGGAGCAAGCAAGTTAACGTAGACGCAGGAAAATCTGTGTCGTGACAGGAACAACTTTATGGTGACAGGAACATATATAAGGTGAAGGCTCTTTTAATGTTGTGCGGATTTCATCAGGCACGCGCGGGCGTGCTGTCCAGTATCACGCCCCGAATCCCGCTTGCGTATGCCGCGTACAATAAATTATTGTACGAATAGGACACTTGCAGGCCGATCCCGCAGCGTTTTCATATGGCGCCAAGTCATCAGTATCATTAAAATAAAACTTCTTATCTTGGGCTGTCTCAGTTGTCTCTCGGCCTCTCTCAAGTGTATGCAGTGACCTGCGGATACTGCTTGGACGGCACGTCAGACAGTCTCAGTTGTCCCACCTTGGGCAGTCTCAGTTGTCTCTCGGCCTCGCTCAGGTGTCTACAGTGAGCTGCGGACACTGCTTGGACGGCACGTCAGACAGTCTCAGTTGTCCCTCCTTGGGCAGTCTCAGTTGTCTCACCTTGGGCAGTCTCAGTTGTCTCTCGGCCTCGCTTAGGTATCTACAGTGAGCTGCGAACACTGCTTGGACGGCAACTCAGACAGTCTCAGTTGTCCCACCTTGGGCAGTCTCAGTTGTCTCTCGGCCTCTCGCAGGTGTCGGTCCAGCAGTTCTCTCCTCGCGCTCAGAGCCTCGTCTACAGTCAGCTGCGCATACCGCTCGGCCGGCAAGTCAGACATTCTCAGTTGTCTCACCTTGGGCAGTCTCAGTTGTATCTCGGCCCCTCGCAGGTGTCCTTCCAGCAGCTCTTTACTCGCGCTCGGAGCTTTGTCTACAGTCAGCTGCGGACACCGCTCGGCCGGCACATCAGACAGTCTCAGTTGTCTTACGTTGGGCAGTCTCAGTTATCTCTCGGCCTCTCGCAGGTGTCGGTCCAGCAGCTCTCGCCTCGCGCTCGGAGCTTTCATCTAAAGACATCTGCGGACAGCGCTCAGCCGGCACATCAAACAGTCTCAGTTGTCTCACCTTGGGCAGTCTCATTTGTCTTTCGGCCTCTCGCAGGTGCTGTCCAGCAGCTCTCGCCTCGCGCTCGGAGCTTCGTCTACAGTCAGCTGCGGACAGCGCTCGACCGGCACGTCAGACATTCTCAGTTGTCTTACCTTGGGCAATCTCAGTTGTCTCTCGGCTTCTCTCAGTTATTGTCTAGCAGCCCTCGTCTCGCGCTCGGAGCTTCGTCTACAGTAAGCTGCGGATACCGCTGGGCCGGCACGTCAGACATTCTCAGTTGTCTCACCTTGGGCAGTCTCAGTTGTCTCTCGGCCCCTAGCAGGTGTCGTACCAGTAGCTCTCTCCACACCCTCGGAGCCTCGTCTATAGTCAGCTGCGGATACCCCTCGGCCGGCACGTCAGACATTCTCAGTTGTCTCACCTTGGGCAGTCTCAGTTGTCTCTCGGCCTCTCGCAGGTGTCGGTAAAGCAGCTCTCGCCTCGCGCTTGGAGCCTCGTCGACAGTCAGCTGCGGATGCCCCTCGACCGGCACGTCAGACATTCTCAGTTGTCTCACCTTGGGCAGTCTCAGTTCTCTCTGCCTCTCGCAGGTGTCGGTAAAGCAGCTCTCGCCTAGCGCTCGGAGCTTCGTCTACAGTCAGCTGCGGACAGCGCTCAGCCGGCACATCAGTTTTCTCACCTTGGGCAGTCTCAGTTGTCTCTCGGCCTCTCGCAGGTGTCGGTCCAGCAGCTCTCGCCTCGCGCTCGGAGTTTCATCTACAGTCAGCTGCGCATACCGCTCGGCCGGCAAGTCAGACATTCTCAGTTGTCTCACCTTGGGCAGTCTCAGTTGTCTCTCGGCCTCTCGCAGGTGACGGTCCAGCAGCTCTCGCCTCGCGCTTGGAGCCTCGTCTACAGTCAGCAGCGGATACCTCTCGGCCGGCACATCAGACAGTCTCAGTTGTCTCACCTTGGGCAGTCTCAGTTGTCTTTCGGCCTCTCGCAGGTGTCGGTCCAGCAGCTCTCACCTCGCACTCGGAACCTCGTCTACAGTCAGCTGCGGACACCGCTCGGCCGGCACATCAGACAGTGTCAGTTGTCTCACCTTGGGCAGTCTCAGTTGTCTGTCGGCCTCTCGAAGGTGTCAGTCAAGCAGCTCTCTCCTCGCGCTCTGAGCTTCGTCTACAGTCAGCTGCGGACACCGCTCAGCCGGTTCATCAGACATTCTCAGTTGTCTCACCTTGGGCAGTCTCAGTTGTCTCTCGGCCTCTCGCAGGTGCTGTCCAGCAGCTCTCGCTGTCGCGACATATGCGAAATATATTGTTCAGAAGTGGCAACACTGCGAATCGATTGGTGAGTGACTGATCGATACTTACTCTGCCTTCGCAACCCAACCCTCTTTGCGCTTGTTTTTTTTCTTCTTTCTCTATGGTTTTCTTCTACACCGGCCGGCAGTAATGGCGTTATAACCAAGTTACTTTTTACCTGTGTGAATCCAACCAGGGAGGCGTCTTACTTCCAAGCTAAGTATAATTAGAGTTATTACTTGATATTACGATAATAGTATCAAGGATATTTCATTATTGAATGTTGATCTCTATATGAAACCAATCTCCAATGGCAATTGGCAGACCGATCGTAGGGACAATTTCCATGGGCATCTAATATACCATGAGGCTCCCGGGAAGCTTATGACCGTGCCGCTTATGGACGGATGGAATGGAGATTCCAATGTTTCTATCGTCACATGGACGAATATTATCAGATTCCCAGGTATAGATGGGGCTATCTTGGATCTGCACTATGAGTAACAATATATCGGCAGCCCCATCAGCACTAGCATATAGCATGATCACATTCTACATAATACATGAAGTCAAGGAATAAATATAATGGGTGATAAGTCCCACAGGGTCCAGCACATGATCTGGCCTTCCTCTAAGTATACTTAGTGATTCCGGAGGAATCATATATTAATTTAACCCTCCAGATGTGTGAAATTAGCTGAAAAAGCGACACTCCAGGGCCCCATCATCAGATTCGTCTAACCAGGAATGTGGCTGTTCTTGTCTGCTCTGCCCCGCCAATCAATCAGCCACAGTGACCACCACTACCTGGGATCAACAAAGGTGAGTCTGTTATGTCCCATAATCTCCCAGAATTTAATATTTTCGCGAATGCGAACACTCGCCTCGCGCTTCAGAGCTTCGTCTACAGTCAGCTGCGGACACCGCTCGGCCGGCACATCAGACAGTCTCAGTTGTCTCACCTTGGGCAGTCTCAGTTGTCTCTCGGCCTCTCGCAGGTGTCGGTCAAGCAGCTCTCTCCTCGCGCTCGGAGCTTCGTCTACAGTCAGCTGCGGACACCGCTCGGCCGGCACATCAGACAGTCTCAGTTGTCTCACCTTGGGCAGTCTCAGTTGTCTCTCGGCCTCTCGCAGGTGTCGGTCAAGCAGCTCTCTCCTCGCGCTCGGAGCTTCGTCTACAGTCAGCTGCGGACACCGCTCGGCCGGCACATCAGACAGTCTCAAGTTGTCTCACCTTGGGCAGTCTCAGTTGTCTCTCGGCCTCTCGCAGGTGTCGGTCAAGCAGCTCTCTCCTCGCGCTCGGAGCTTCGTCCACAGTCAGCTGCGGACAGCGCTCGGACGGCACGTCAGACAGTTTGGAGAAGTCGAGGAGCGCTTGCAAGTGGCCGGCCAGCCAGTCCTGTGGAAATAGATGGGATTGTGATATGTGTGGTGTTACAATCGGATCATTTATGATAAGGAATAAAGAGATCGGGGCTTTTCAGAGATAAGGTCGCCTTTGTGGTAATGTAACTGCTCAAATATTTGTGGGCAATAAAGAATTATGAATTATTATAAACATCTTGCACTAGTCGAAAATATGCAACACACTTTCGACTGGTACAAGATGTTTATGCTAACATTCGCAGTATAATCTTGACGCGTCAACCGATGGTCTTATTCAGCTAAGAGTATATAACTTATATTGTGCGTTGATTAGAGAGCAATATCATAACATTTTACATTTGGTGGTTTACCGCCCTGATGGAGTGGCCTATGGCATGATATTACTGGGCGCTAATTTTGGAATATAAAGATAATATGTTACTGAATTGCAAACAGATTGGTTTTTAGTACAACTGTTTAATCTGAATAATCTATTAATTGTAAATAAAAGTGTCAAAAGAAAAATCGGCTGTTTTTTTTTCTTTTTTTTTCTTAACTTAAATATTTACATTTCAGTTCCAATGTGCTCTTAAACCACAGAGGTTTTACTGGGCACAAGATATCCGTGGTTGTTTTAATGTACAAAGTAGGTATTAGGTAAGTACACATTGGTCAGGCTTATTCTCTAAGCACAGCACAGAACAAATTTCTCCCAACCGTTTGGGTGCACACCGTAACTAACCCACCTAATTATTTTACGTCCTATGCATTACATTGATCTAATCATATGAACTATATGATGATAATTTAAGTGTTGAGGAGGTGTAGTTATGATGGGATAGGATTAAGATACTTATTGCAGTTATGTACCTCCACTGTGTAAAGGCAGTAAGTACGTAAGTAAGTGTTTTGATCTAGGTAACAGGCGGTGAGTCGTGAAGACAGTGCGCGTTTGTCTCGCTCTCACGCCTGTTTGGTTGGGTCGGTATTAGCAGTGCTGACTGACCGGTTGTGGCTTTGATCAAGAAGTGGGCACTTCCTATGTGATACTTGTGATATGGTTACATATTAGCTATTATCTTGTTATTGTAGTAATTTTCTAAATATTATGTATCATATTATGTATTCAATTATGTATTTAATTTAGTAGGTAGTAAATTTTTATTTTGTGTTTTATATTAGTGATTGTTATTGTTTCTTTTAGGCTGAGGGGTAGTTCATTTATTAGCCGTGGCATTATGTATTTATCCGTTCTTCGACCATAAGTGTTATTGAATCCGGTTGTTGTCATTTCTTTGTTTGTGACTTTTCTTGTGCCTATTTTGTGTTCCACAGGTCGAAGGATGTCACTCCTATTGGATTGTTCTACGAGTAAGCCTACTTTGAACATTTTTTGTATGGGTAAGACTTTGCAGTGTAGAAATAATGAATCGTTATTTCTGTTGTTCTCTTGTAATTTAATCTCCTAGCGCCATCTTGTGGTATTTGCAATATTTCAATAGTGCTGCACCAAGCGATACAGGCCTCGAACTAAAGATGCTTTCGTAACATCTCTCGATGACTCCGATGACATATTTAGATTTACGAGGTCAATCTGTATCAGTATGCTAAATAGTCTCTGTGCTGTTAGATAATATAATAGTAACTTATTACCCGTACGTTGTCCTTATCGCTCCCGCCGCCGACGTTCACTCTCGCGACGACGTTCTCGCTCCAATCATCATCGCTGCGCCCACGGACGTAGTCGCCTAACGAGCTGAGTTCCGCCGCTGTTGGACAGACAGAACCAGAATTATAAACTACTAGCTGATGCCCGCAACTTCATCTGCGTGTTCCTAGGAATTATCATTAACCGAGATAACGTTACCCTCCTTCTGGTGCAGTAACGGATAAAAAGTATCCTATATGTTAATCTAGCTCATAAACTACCTCTGTGCTGAATTTCATTCAAATCTGTTCAGCCGTTTTAACGTGATTGAGGCACAAACACACAGACATCCAAACATCTAACATCGCTACTTTCACATTTATAATATTAGTTAGATATTTAGAATTTACTGCGCATCGATTGAGTTTCGTAGGCTAAGCGACTACACTCTCTGATGAACGAACTCTTTACTAAAATAGATGTAGCGTTAAAGTTGGATTTGCGTACACTTTCTTCATTGTTTTATTGCTAGGTAATTATCGATTTACTGATGTGTAAATTGATTAAATATTGTTCAATAATAATAATAATTTAATTTCGGACCACAAAAGGATCCAGATTTTGAATTGTAACAGACAAACTACTTAATCTACGTTCGTTTCTGCATATTACACTCAATTCAATCTATTTCACATAAATAGGCCTGTCTGTGGCTCGGCTCAGTTTTCCACTCACTGTCAGTGACCTGATCACTCACCCAGTGTTTGAGTATTGGACCTTCGAGCCGACCCGCAATGCCCTCTAGGAAGCACAGTAAGGGACCGTTCTCTTACGTATGATGGCATGGAATTCATCAGTACGTGCCGCAACACAACACACATGCCCGATGCTCTCCAGTAGCTTAAACGCATTGTTTTACTGGACGCTCAGTGCGTTGAGAGTTGTTTGGGTATAGTTGAGCAGCAAGTGTAGAATGATTGACAGTGTGCCTTAAAGAGTGTGATTGTTACTGGTGTTGAGCTAGGTGTAAACCTACGAGCCAACACATTCGCCCCAACTGTCTATGAATGCTCAATACAGATATGTCTATGAATGCTGATTCAGAATCCTCAATACAGATGCTATACACCTGATGGATATACGACCACGTCCCGTAAGTCTGGTAAGTGCGACAGAAGGAGCCTTGGCTGAGCTTGGCTGGCTTAGCCTCAATGTGGCTTGGAGGAAACTAGCCAGCACTTTGTGGGAGAATACGTCACATATTTGTCACCGTGAGATTGATAAATTAACATTTTATTTCTCGTTAGTTGGTCAAGCATCGACAGATAGTAAACTGTAGCGTACTGCTTACTATATTCCAAATTCCAAATGTCTTTATTACTTTAGATATTTACATATACTTAGCAATCGTAATTTTTTGCCAATTCTCTATATTGGACCACTGTGGGAGAGGAAGGGCGTAGAAACTCCCACAGAACAAAATTGCTTGTGCTTAACTAATACAAATTTTATACTTAATATCATTATATCATAATTAATAAGCAGGGATAAATAATCACAAAATTCTTAACAGTAAGGTCTGTGTTGAGCCAGATTAACCCCATACAGTCCATATATGACGCGTTAGTTGATAAACTAACGGTTTAAACCGTCAAATAGCAGTGGTTTAAACTTGAGTTGCAAACGAAATACCAGGGCAAATAGTGCGGTAGCTTAGGCGAAGACTAGAGGGGGCGAGCACAGCGAAGCCCCCGAATAGTCTTCATGTTAGGTTGACATTAAAGAATAAAATAAACGTAATTTCTAAACCACTAACAACTGACGGTTTTGACTATCTAACGGTGACATATTCAAACAGAAGATGGCGAACACCAGGGATGGATAACATTAAGGAAAAACTCAGCGACACACTAGAACCCACAACAAGAACAAGGAGATTTGTGGAGGGAACTGCGCTCACCCAACAGTAACCGGTGCGCAAACACTGGAAAATTGGTGAGTAGAGGACCGTTCACTCGCCTATGTTCGGCGGGCGTCCCACCTCATCCACCATCCGTCCAACGTTTGACACAACTATGGAGCCTTACTTGCGGGTAGTTTGGAGATGGCGTCGTGCGTGGTGACGTACGCCAGCACGTTGCCGGGCGCGAAACCGACTCGGCCGTGGCGGGCGCGCGCCACCGACATGTCCGCTATGCACGCCGCGTCGAGACGGCCTGCGGGACACTTTACATTTGTACAGAGACACATACACGTCAGGACTAGAGATGGGTTTCTAAGGATAAACACTCATAAACACACGTTTCTACTCGATAACTATCCAAAAATGAGAGTATTTGCTACTATTTTTTTATAAATAAGGATAAATACTTATAAACACTCGTTTCTACTCGATAAATATCAAAACGCTGGAGTATTTACTTCTATTTTTTTTTTGCACAACAACTTACTGCCCCGCATTTATTTTTACATTATAGTTACCTGTTTAATTAACTCTCATTTGGACCTACCATGGGGATTTTTAAAACCTATCTTACTCCTGTGGAGTAAATACTCGGTAAACAGTCAGTATTTACCCATATGGGTTTTTGCCCCATCTCTAGTCAGGACCAAACAATGTATTTGAATCGCGGCACAACGGAAAGTATTCGTCGCACAACGGCCCCGCAGTCGCATATTGTCGGTAGCAGGTACAGCGACGATACTAACATCCAAGATCGTCCAAGGGACAGGAAGCGTAAGTAACACTACTGAGAGCCGTACAGTGCAAATTAGCGACCTCTGAGGCGTAGCGTCCGGGGTCCGAATACAGACTGGGGTGGAGGACAATACAATATTCCCGAATCGTGGATGTTGTTGATATTAACGTTGCTCTATTTCTGATTCCCAGGCTGTTGTATTGCGCTGGCGCTTGTATCCGGATCTAAGGGATCAATAATACCCTGTGCACTATTTACACACATTGATCTAGCCCCTAACTAGGATTCCCTGTATCTTGGGTACTAGACAACGATACACATACTTATATAGATAAATATTAATACTTAGATAGATAAACAACCATGACTAGGGTACAAACATCCGAAAGGCCGAGTCGGCAGTGACCTTGCCTACGAAGCCAAGTGTCCCGGGTTCGAGTCCCGGTGGGGGCAAATGTTTGTTTGACGAGAACGGATGTTTGTACCCTAGTCATGGTTGTTTATCTATCTAAGTATAATATTTATCTATATAAGTATGTGTATTGTTGTCTAGTACCCAAGATACAGGGAATCCTAGTTTGGGGCTAGATCAAACTGTGTAAATAGTGTCCAAGGTATTATTATTATTATCCGTTCTCGTCAAACAAATCACCGGGGCTCGAACCCGGGACCCTTGGCTTCGTAGGCAGGGTCACTGCCGACTCGGCCATTCGGGTCGTCGGCATATAGGGCATAGACAATAGTATGTTTTGCAAGAAATTACATGTTTGATGAAGGTGAATCACTTAAGTATCTATATAAGTTTACCCATAGGGTGCCGTGATTTAAATAATCACTACCTCACATTTAAACATACAAGAGAAAATTTATTGAGTATTTTTGTCTTTGTCAATATGATTTAATTGCATTTCATTTAAAGGCGTGAAATTCTGGAGAAAAGATTCAAAATATCATATACATAGGAGTCAATGTCAAGATTGCATGATCTTGCGAGATGCCAGAAGCATATGTGTCTGTTAGTGGGTATGTATGTTCACCTGCTATTGTCTGCTTGAATGGCGGCACTTTCCTGTGATACTGCAGCACAATGGTGTGGGGACGCACTATCAACGGCTTCATGGGCAGCTCTGAAAGTGCACACAATTGTATAAGTCTTCGCCCACGTAAGGATACTTTCGGACGCGAAACGTGGTGTTTGTGAGTTTGTGTGTCTGTCTGTTGCAACGTAGCTCTTAGGCGGGTGAATCTTTCGGACGCGAAACGTGGTGTGTGTGAGTTTGTGTGTATCTGTCTGTTGCAACATAGCTCTTAGGCGGGTGAATCTTTCGGACGCGAAACTTGGTGTGTGTGAGTTTGTTTGTGTCTGTCCTGTCCTGTTAAGACAGAGCCAGCCAGTTTCTAGCGTTCCTTACTAGGACGGTGCCAAACGGGACCCTATTACTTAGGCTCTGCTGTCCTTCAGTCTGTCTAAAAATGGCTCCGCCAATTCCAAAAATGGCTCCGCCAAATCTAAAAATGGCTCCGCCAATTCTAAAAATGGCTCCGCCAATTCTGATAATGGCTCCACTATAGTATAGATAACTTAGCAGCTCTCGTAGGTGTAACTCATGAACCGTAAGAGGCGGAGTGTCGGAACTCGCACACTCGCGCGTCCCTCGCTTGGAGCGCAATACTCACCGCTGTAGTCCGCGCTGTCCGGCGCCGGCTTGCTGTGCGCCGGCGCAGGTCGCGGCACGCGCGGCTCCGCCGACAGAGCGAGCACGGCGCGCGGCGCCGGCACCAGCTGGTCCTCCATTGATACCGACGCGTCGTCCTCCATTTCTGAAATCACAATCGTTATTGGACCGAATTCTGAAGGCATCAAAACGAACGGAACGAATTACACTGACAGCTTCCAGACTTCGGTATTTTATTGACCGAGACAGCAAAGCTTCTGCGTCTCAGCTTGGGCAAAAATGATTTCGTATGAACGTATTTACTGCTGATTCCACCACAGGTCGCATAACTCAATCCATTCTGAAATGTATTTTTTGCCGATTCATATTTTTTTTTCCAAAACGGCGGACATATTTCATACTCCATGTGCATAACCAGGTGCATTCATATGTTTGTATATGGTATTGAAAGAAAATGTAGTCCCACTTGTTCATCCGCTAAACTTCCTTGTTGTTAGGGGTTGGAAAATAATGAAAAAAACCACGCATAATTCCTGTGAGCGAGGCCTCAGCTCACAGAGCTACTAGCTACTAGTTGAGATTATATGTGAAGCCTCTGAAATAAGCCTCACTAGCAAACTACCAAGAGACAGTGAAAGGAAAGCCCTCGTCTCTCGATCGATAGGGCAGATTTCGATCATGGATCGAACCCGCATTTCCATCGTGGCAGGCGAGCGTTAAACTCCTAGACCACGGGCGCTAATCAAAAGTGCCTATTACGAGATCCATAGGCTTATAATATTACTACGTGATGCGGTATTGTCAAAAGTGAGAATTGACAACATTTTAAATTATTAATCCCCTAATTTGACGACCCGAATGGCCGAGTCGGCAGTGACGCTGCCTACGAAGCCAAGGGTCCCGGGTTCGAGTCCCGGTGGGGGCAAATATTTGTTTACTGAGAACGGATGTTTGTACCCTAGTCATGGTTGTTTATCTATCTAAGTATAATATTTATCTATATAAGTATGTGTATCGTTTTCTAGTACCCAAGATACAGGGAATCCTAGTTTGGGGCTAGATCAATATGTGTAAATGGTGTCCAAGGTATTATTATTATTATTTAATAGCTACTTCGAAAGTTGGTTGGTTGAGAGCTTAAGGGATTTTCATTTTACCATTTGCCAATATTTTGATTCTTCATATTTAAATAAATTTTTAAGTCTCGAGTTTTTGTAAAATGTTGATTTTGGCATAATGGATCATGTTACCTTTGCCAGAACATAAAAAATGAC
The DNA here is from genome assembly GCA_949825045.1 of Argyresthia goedartella. NCBI lineage: Eukaryota > Metazoa > Arthropoda > Insecta > Lepidoptera > Argyresthiidae > Argyresthia > Argyresthia goedartella. Next base: position 24,635,233 of record OX463832.1, read on the forward strand.
ATTATCAAGGCTTTGTCTTTGCCTGTCCCAGAAAGTTAAAAAAAAACAAAGGCTGCGTTCGGTTTGAACGTCTCAGTTGGCGCCCGCCATGAGCCCACCTTACATGCTATCTCTTTTGCAGGCGTAGAACTTGTACAGTGCTATTCTCTTGTTAGTTTTATGCGGGTGTGGGTGGACGATCAAACAAATCGAACGCACGATTATGCTTAATACGATACAAGTAAGATGTTATGGTGTCATTGACAGCTAGTGTCAGCTAGTATTTTTTTAATGCTAGGCAAAGGTATTTGTAGTTCTTCTGCCTACATCCTCGATATCTGAATTATTTTCAAAATATATTTAAAACGAATACATAGAATCAAATCAAATCAAATCAAATCAAAAATCATTTATTTCCATAGGATGTTGTTACATCACTTAGATCCGTCATTACATTTTTTTGGGTGAGTTCACTAACACAATGGCGGAATCTGTGGAGAAGAGCTCACCGAAGAAACTCCACAGTCGTCGCATCTTTTGCGTTTCTTTTTTAAATAAAATATTGTCAAATTACAAAATGAATGCTAATTATATATCGAAACAGCCTGTTACTCAAACAATCTATTCCCATGGACATCTGTCCTCTAAGTAATCAGATATCCTATAGTAACCTTTTTTATACAATTTCTGTTTTATTATTATTTTAAACTTGTCTAAAGGTAAGTTTTTAATATCAGTAGGGATCATTGTAATAGCGTATACAATTGCCTTTAAAAGAATTACTAATTTTATGTAGTCGGCTTACATAAGCAACCAACTTGTCTTTATTTCTAGTATTAAAATTGTGTATATCAGTGTACTTCTGAAAATTAGTAATATTTCTTTTTACATACACAAGATTGTCATAGATATATTGAGACACAAATGTCAGAATATTGATTTCTTTAAACTTTTCCCTCAGTGACACTCCAGGCCCTAATCTATAAATTGCACGAACAGCCCGTTTCTGCAGAATAAATATACTATTAGCATTCGCAGCGTGACCCCACAATAAAATACCATAGGTCATTAGACTATGAAAGTAACTAAAGTAGACTAGTCTAGCGGTGTCTACGTCGGTAAGAGCTCTAATTTTTTTAACTGCGAACGCTGCCGAACTCAGTCTGTTCGACAATTTATTTATATGAGGATCCCATTGTAGTTTGGCGTCTAAAGTAATGCCCAAAAAGACAGTCGACTGCACAAGGTCCAATCTCTGTCCTTTTATAAATATGTCTGTAGTTACCGGGTTCACATTGGGTAACACGAATTTAATACATTTAGTTTTCTTTTCATTAAGTAATAAATTGTTAACAGTAAACCAGTTCACTATACTAGAGATAGCATTGTTTACCTCGTCATAATTTGATTGCTGTCTTTTAACTTTAAATATCAAAGAAGTATCATCGGCAAACAATACTAACCCATGTTTTGCTTTAACAAGGTAAGGTAAATCATTAATATATACTAAAAACAAGAAAGGACCAAGAATTGAACCTTGCGGTACGCCCATACTTATTGAAGACCCAGGTGTCCAAGTTGTAGTTTGTAAGTGGTGTGCATCATTTTTAGTTTTTTATCCTTTCCATAGATGGCACCACCAGTACTTTACATCGCGGTATTAAGATGTTTCACGGATTCCTTATATAGAAAATTGAATAAATTTTTGTAAGCTTGTTCCCACAGAGCAGAGATTGTTTTATTTATCCCTTGCTACACGTGGTTCGCTTGGGCCCTATTCATGGTCCTTCAGAGTCGGATTTAGTGCGAATTTTTGTGGTGATAACTGTATTGCACTAGCCGACGCCTTTTTGCTATAACGCACTAAGTGGTGACGGATTGTCACTGAGAGTGCGCACCGAGGCGTGTCGTCCCAGTGAGGAACGATCGTTGACGGGAGGAGGAGTGTGGACAAAACCACATTCAACCAAGGAGCAACAAGTCGTCGGATGCAGCAGCGTGTGAGGATTGCGGCGTTGCAGCAGCGAAGAGAAGAGTGTGACGCAGCGTCAGAGAAGTACTACACACGGACGAAGCGGATATACAGTGGTCAGTGTATTGCAAAAATTGTGAGTACATTTTGTGATTTTATACATGCGTGTTTCAAGTGAGTTAAGAACTTAGAAAAATTTGCGGAATTTCAAACTGGACTTAGAAAATTTCATAGGAATTTGGGACTATAACTTTGCATGCTAGCTTTACACGTTAGACTTAGCACAGTAAGCAAAAAGTGTTCCGACGGGGAACCTATGCCCAATTTCGGTTTAATTTCCAACCACTTGTAAAACTTTCACGGAATTTTGAGACTTGTAAAAATTTGTGTGAGCAAACATGTCAATTAGATTGGAGTCAATGATTCAAAGTCAATATGCAACCAAAGAGATAATTGAAAATGCCTACAAGAACTTTAAAAAGTCACCAAGGGATCGTCTATCTAAAGGTTCATACATGTCAGTTAGAATAGACACTTTGCAAGAATATTGGAAAATATTTTACACCACGCATAATCAATTATCTCAAGATGCTCCAACCGACTTACTAAAGAATGCTTATTTTACTAAAGTTATATTTCAAGAAGTAGAAGAAATTTACCTTGACTATTTGGTTGAACTAAAAGAAGCTTTATCAAGGGCAACACCTTCTACAAGTAACTCAAGCTCACAACAAGAAAAAATGTCTAAGGGTTCTAAAAGTGAAGGCAACGTAAAACTACCCAAAATTGCGATTCCTACATTTTCCGGGAAGTATAGCGAATGGACGACCTTTAGAGACTTATACTTGTCGCTCATTCACAACAACACTTCATTGGACGAAGTCCAAAAGATGCACTACTTAAAAGGCTATTTAGTCGGAGAGGCAGAACAGCTTTTAAGACATGTTCCGATTACTGCCGCTAACTATAAAGAGTCGTGGTCAATGTTGAACAACAGATACAACAATAAGAAGTATTTGTCAAACTGTTTATTGAAACGGTTTATGAACTATCCAAATATCAACGTCGAGTCCTGTAACAATGTTAGAGATCTTTTAGACACAACAACGGACACGTTGAATGGTTTGAAGAATTTGGGAATCGATGTAAGCTCATGGGATGTTATAATTATTCACATTATAACTTCGAAATTGGATACAGAATCTCGCAAACAATGGGAACTGAAAATTAGCACATCTGATGAGCTTCCAACGCTGAATCAAATGAGAGAATTCTTAGAGTCTAGATTCCGCTCTCTTGAATTTCTAGACCCCAAGCCGAAGCCGAAACCAAACTTTTCAAACAAGCCAAAGGTCATGCATGCAATTTCCGCTGATGTTCATAAAACGTGTCAATTCTGTAAAAATGATCACAAGATTGGCAATTGTAAAGAGTTCGCTAAGGTAAATTATGAAACACGTCACAACTTTGTTCAAACAAATGGAATTTGTTTCAATTGTCTCGGTCAGAACCACTCCGCTCACATTTGTAGAGTAACCACTAGATGTCGCATTTGCAGAGGCAAACATCATTCATTGCTTCATCCATACAACCCCAAGCCAACCAACGAACCGCTTAATCCAAAGGATTCTAAGCCAAATATAGCGGTTGAAGTCGGCTCAGCGGTGTCTAATGTTAAGGCATCGTTAGCTGAGGAACCATCAACGTCGAACGTTGCAGCACATTTTTCGAAGGAGAGTGTACCTAACCAAGTTTTGCTAGCCACAGCATTGGTAAAGGTGCAGGCAAGGAACGGTCACGCACAGTTGTTGAGAGCCTTGTTAGATCAGGGTTCGCAAGCGTCGTTCGTGACAGAATCAGCAGTGCAACTACTTGGACTCAAGAAAGTACCGACCAAAACGGTTATCTCTGGATTAGGTGGTGATAAGAGCGCTTTAGCCTCTAGGTATATCGTAAATATTACTATTCAATCACGCCATGATCCAAGTTTTTCTGTCCAAGTACGCGCACATGTATTAGGTACAATAACGAGTCTTCTTCCCTCTGAGAAGATAACTCACTGTGATTGGCCTGAGTTAGCACAGATAACTTTGGCTGATCCTAGTTTTGCTACTCCAAACAAGATCGATATCTTGCTTGGGGCAGATGTTTATGGAGAAATCATCAGAGAAGGTTTGATCAAGGGTCCTAAAGGCTTACCTGTAGCCCAAAATACAGCCTTAGGATGGATCTTGTCAGGTCCTACACATCCCACTGAGGATGACGATCACTCCAATTCACAGATTTGTTACCATAATGTCATTGTGAGCATGTACTCACAAGTAGATGACAACGAGATGCTTAAAAGATTTTGGCAGATTGAGTCTGATTCTTTTGACACGAAAATCCTCACTCAAGAAGAAAGGCTATGTGAGAATTCTTATAGCCAATCTACACAGAGAGATGAAACAGGTCGCTACATTGTACGGCTACCTTTCCGTGATGAAGACCCTCAGTGTAAATACGGGAATTCAAGAAACATTGCACTCAAGAGATTTCACCTTCTTGAAAATCGTTTCATGAAGAACCCAGAAATCAAAGCAAAGTACACCGAAGTGATTCACGAATATCATGACCTTGGCCATATGGAACGTATACAGACTGGTGACGATCCTAAACGATCAGAGGCTGTTTATTTACCACACCACGCTGTCATACGTGACGACAAAACAACAACCAAGGTCAGAGTTGTGTTCGATGCTTCATGCAAAGGTTCCAACGGGGTTTCTCTCAACGATACACTGATGGTTGGTCCTACACTGCAGCAAGACTTACGACACATTATCATCAGATGGCGCATCTCTCCTATTTGCTTGAGCGCTGACATTGTCAAAATGTATCGGCAAGTTATAGTCGCAAACGAAGATGCAGACTTCCAACGTCTCGTGTGGCGCGATGATCCGGAATCTGAAATAGAAGAGTATAGATTAGTAAGAGTTACTTTCGGAACTGCATCTGCTCCATACCTGGCCGTGAAGACACTGCAGCAGCTGGCACTCGACGAAGAAGAGAAGCATCCCATGGTGGCTGAAAAGGTGAAAACAGATTTTTACGTTGATGATCTAATGACAGGGTGCCAAACAGTGGAAGAAGGAAAGCAAATTCATAAGGAAATGACAGAACTACTTACCAAGGGTGGCTTCCAGCTTCAAAAATGGGTCACTAATAACAGGGAATTGGCGGAAGTATTTGAAGGAGAAGGCAAACAAAAGGGAAAGGTAGATATAAAGATGGATGAAGTCATTAAGATTCTAGGCCTTTCTTGGGACAGAGAAACAGACAGTTTTCAGTACTCTGTGCAACTTCCAGACCAACAATCTCCAATCACCAAACGAAAGGTAGTTTCAGACATTTCGCGGTTGTTTGATCCTTTAGGATGGGCAGCACCTTGCGTCATTCCGGCCAAAGTCATGATCCAAAAACTATGGCTGTCAGGAATAGATTGGGATGACGAGTTACCGCCCGAATTGCTGTCAGAATGGCTGTCGTATAAAGGAGAACTGACTCAATTACGCGAGTTTCGTGTTCCCAGATGGGTCGAAGCTAAGGCGGGAGATATATGTGTGGAACTCCAAGGTTTCTGTGACGCATCTAATGTAGCGTATGCAGCAGTGGTCTACTTGAGAATTATCGATGCTGATGGTAATGTGCACGTTAATTTAGTCACTGCCAAAACCAAGGTAGCTCCTACCATGCAAGTCTCGATACCTCGCCTTGAATTAATGGGAGCAGTTCTCTTAGCAAAATTGCTCACCGAAGTCGCCAAGTTATTGGCAATTGATCGATCTCATGTTCATGGATGGACCGATTCAACTGTGGTGTTAGCGTGGCTTAGTAGCCACCCAAGTCGTTGGACAACGTTCATCGGCAATAGGACGTCTGATATTCTGACAAAAATGGACAATACGCAATGGGCTCATGTGCAGTCTGCTCATAATCCCGCAGATATGGCGTCCAGAGGGTTGACACCATCAGAATTGCTACAAAACGAATTGTGGATGCAAGGGCCGGCGTGGCTTAGAAACTCTGAAATCAACTACACAAGACCCAAATCGATATCCACTGAACTTGAACAGCGGAAAGTAAAAGCTCACTTGTCTGCGAAAAAGGAAGATCAGGAATTTCCACTTTGGACGAAATATTCGTCACTCCAAAAATTGCTTCGAGTTGTCGCAGTCTGCCGAAGATTCCTGAAACTCAAAATGAACAAATTAGAAAACAAAAGGTTTACAACTTACCCGACAAGTGAAGAACTCGCTGAAGCTCTCGAAGTTTGCATAAGGCAATGTCAGAACCATGGATTCGACGAAGATAAGAAAAGCTTGAAGCCGTTATGTCCCATAATAGACAAAAAGGGTATATTACGAGTTGGTGGGCGAATCCAAAATGCTGATGTCCCCGTTGACGTCAAACACCCCGTAATACTACCAAAAGGTAGTCACTTCACTAACTTAGTGATTGATGACGCGCACAAAAGGACGCTCCATGGTGGACCTACTCTTATGCTGAACTACTTGCGTACCAAATATTGGGTACTTTCAGCTAAAGGTTTAGTCAAAACCCACGTACGCAAATGTATCACTTGTACTCGACATGCTGCAGCTACTAAAAATCAGTTAATGGGGCAGCTACCATCAAGCAGAGTTACACCAGCAAGACCATTTTTGCACAGTGGTGTGGACTTCGCAGGCCCCATCAACATTCGCGTTTCAAAGGGTCGTGGCAATAAGTCGTACAAGGGCTACATTTCTCTATTTATTTGTATGGTCACCAAGGCTATACATCTCGAAGTAGTGAGTGACCTTACTTCTGAAGGTTTCATAGCAGCGTTCAAAAGGTTTGTCGCGAGACGTGGACATGTCAGCAATATTTGGAGCGACAATGGAACAAACTTCGTCGGCGCTTCCACAGAACTGCACAAGTTAATTGCTGCCGAAAAATCTTCAGTTGCTACAGAAATTCGGGACTGGCTAAACAACAATTCTGTGTCATGGCACTTCATCCCACCTCGTGCACCAAACTTCGGTGGCTTGTGGGAAGCAGGGGTGAAATCAACAAAATTTCACTTAAAACGAGTGATAGGCAATTCTACACTCACTTATGAAGAGTTAGCCACACTCCTAACGCAAGTGGAGTCTTGTTTAAATTCAAGGCCCCTATCTAAGATGCCAGATAATGAAAACGAACCCTTGCCACTAACACCAGGTCATTTTCTAATTGGCGAACCCTTGATCACCATCCCAGAACGAAATTATGAAAGGTGCAATATTGGCAGTTTGAGGCGTTGGCAGATGACACAACGAATGATGCAAGACTTTTGGCGTAGATGGTCGAACGAGTATTTAGCTAATTGTCTACAAAGATACAAGTGGTCCAAACTTACCCCTGAACCCAATGTTGGCGATGTGGTTTTGGTAAAGGAAGACAATTTGCCTCCAGCTCGCTGGCTCATGGGTAAAATTGTTGAGAAACATCCAGGTTTGGACCAGGTTACTCGAGTGGTAACATTAAAATGTAATGGTTCCTTGATTAAGAGACCAACTTCTAAATTGTGTGTATTGCCAATTGCAAATTAAAATTAAGGTTTATTTTGTTATCCGTACTCTTTAGAGTTTTATGTTTACATAAGTTATAGTCAGTGTTTAAACTTTATATGGAATTTTGTTTATTTTGATCAATGGTTGTTTCATACGCATATAGAGTTTAACTTGAATAATGTTAAGTTTTAAAAATATTAGGATTTGTTAATACTATACCCTCTTGACCTCATGGTGGGCGGTATTATATATGTAAGAACGTATTAGAATAGCGTTCTTGGTGGGCGGAATGTCCAAGTTGTAGTTTGTAAGTGGTGTGCATCATTTTTAGTTTTTTATCCTTTCCATAGATGGCACCACCAGTACTTTACATCGCGGTATTAAGATGTTTCACGGATTCCTTATATAGAAAATTGAATAAATTTTTGTAAGCTTGTTCCCACAGAGCAGAGATTGTTTTATTTATCCCTTGCTACACGTGGTTCGCTTGGGCCCTATTCACCAGGTGATCTTTTCCCATTAACATCGACCATCTGAACCCTATCTGTTAGATATGACTCCAGAAGGCCAAGTGCCTGATCTTTTACACCATAATGGCGTAAATTCCCGACAAGAGTGTCATGATGGACGCAATCAAAAGCCTTGGATAGATCGCAGAAGACACCTATTGCATCCATTGCGTCTTCCCAGGCATCAAAAATATTGTCAATTAGTTCAACACCAGCATCGGCTGTTGAACGACCCTTTGTGAAACCAAACTAGCAATATGAATTAAATTATTGAGATAAAAATGACTTTGCAATTGATTAAGTATGAGGTTTTCAAATATTTTGCTAAGCGTTGGTAGTATCGATATGGGTCTAAAATTGGTGGGGTCTGATGTACTACCAGCTTTGAATAAAGGTATAACTTTACTTAGTTTCATCAAGTCAGGAAACACACCATTATCTATACATTGATTAAATATACAACAAAGGTGAGGTGCAATACAATCTACAATGGAACTAATAATTTTTACTGATAGACCATGGGCGTCAGCTGTCTTTTTCATTTCCAGGGATTTAAACGCTTTTACAATGTCTTCATTATTTACGTGCCTAAATTTAAAATCTGTTTTACAATCCTCAAAGTTTTGTTTAAGTATAGATTCAGCAGCAGCGGGAGATGAATTTAAAGACTTGGTTGTTGAAACTGGAATGTCCGTAAAGAAATTTTCGAAAGCTTTTGCTACTTCTAGGTCTGTACTTAGCAATTGATTATCTATCTTAAGCTTGAAGTTATTATGTGTAGCTTTGGCCTTTCCAGTCTCTCTGTTTATAATTTGCCAAGTCGTTTTCATTACATTGCTACTAGATTCAATTTTGTTTTTAATGAAATTAGATTTAGCTGCGGCACAAACGCGTTTAAACATTTTTGAATAACTACGAACATAATCTAGAAAGGCCGTATTTTTATTATATGATTTCTCTTCATAGAGTTCATATAATCTTCGTCTGCTCCTATGAATTCCAACTGTCGCCCAATCACTAAACAAAGCTTTGTTATTAACTTTTATAGTTTTTGATTTAAATACCGTATCATATTCATTTTTGACAAGGTTAAATACTGAGTTGTACAACAAATTTGGATCGTCACTGTATGGTATTTCCCATAGTTTATCTAAAATATTATTCCTGTAGTGTTCAAGCCGAGTCTCACTAACGGGCACACATGTAATATCCTCTTTTTGGTCCTTTTTTATTTTAATATTGAATATACCTATCTGACCAGAGTGATCAGAGGTTAATTTATTGATGACCGATTTGAAAATGGGCGTAATGTTAGTAAATATATTGTCAATGCAGGTAGCAGATGTTGCAGTAATTCTAGTAGGCTCCAAAAACAGATAGTTCATGTTGTGACATAAAAATAAAGATTTTAATCTAGTACAAATATTATTATCCTCTAACAGATTAACATTAAAATCACCACAAATTATAAAAAAAAGTTTTTATCGCTGATTTTAATCAACACTTCATCCATTTTCTTTTCGAATAAATCAAAGGATGAATCTGGTGGTCTGTATACGCTCATTACAATAAGTTGTTCAAGTTCAATACAGGCTATTTCCATGGTACGCTCAACAGACAGGCTCACTATGTCAACTCGTTCCTTATATTTAAAACTATTATTTAAAAGTATTAAGGAGCCACCGCGATCAGCTGTTTTTCTGTTGAACGAACTAGCAACGTGGTGGTTATTAAAGTTGAACATGAACTGATAACTCTTTAAAAAGTGCTCTGTTATACATAAAATATCAATATTATTACAGTTCATGAATAACTCAATTTCCAGTTCTTTACTTAACATGCCCTGTATATTTTGATGAACCACGTTTAAAATATTCTTACTTTTACATTTTTCATTACTAGTAACTTGATTTAATGGGCAAGATGAAGGTATATTTATACAAATATTAATATTACTGCCAGAGTTACTCTCTGTTGTCCTTTTGAAAAAGAGTGTGCTTTAGACCACACAACTGAAGTAAATCTTCTTTAGTTCTTATGCTTCAAAAATACATCTCCTGCAGTGTGTCTGGCTATGGCCACAGTGGTCCAATGTAGAGAAGAGGCAAAAAATGACGTTTGCTAAGTATATGTAAATATCTACAGTAATAAAGTACTTTGACTTTGACTTTATGAGAGGAAGAGAGAAAGAAAATGTGCGCGCGCCTCCTCAAATACCTCTCGTTCGCCTCGCCCGATCACACTTTTCGTAACGCTCTTGTCACGCATTCGCCAGCTTACTCCCCAAGTCAAGCGTGCGTAAAGAAGTTTAACTTCAATAAATGTGTATATATTTGTATTAAGCATTCAAATATATCTCAATGGACATAAAATGTTTTTACCTAAACAAATGCAAAACAATAAAAACTAAACAATGAAATGTTGTCAATTAGCGCTACACCCAGTAGCAATGTGGACTGGAAGTCGATGTGGACTGAGCAAGATGATGACGATGCCTTGCTTCTGGCCCCACACTAGGATATCCTATGCCGTGGGAACCGGAAACAGTGACGTCACATCCAAGACCTGGGGATTCCATTTTCTTCGTCGATGGTCAGGAGTAGCGTTACGTTACCTGCATCAGCGTACAACGACGCTTTCATCAGCTGCACATTGTGGCTGTGTCGGTCCTCGAGACGAGCCAGCTCAGCGGTCGGACTCTTCACTCCGTACGCTGGTGAAAGAGACAAAATATATCGTTTGAAGCGCAATCAGCAGCCGTTTTTTAGGGTTCCGTAGCCGAAGGGTGCCCAACGGGACACTATTACTGAGACTTCGCCGTCCGTCCGTCCGTCTGTCTGTCTGTCAGCAGGCTGTATCTCATGAACCGTGATAGTTAGACAGTTGAAATTTTCACAGATGATGTATTTCTGTTGCCGCTACAAAAACTGAAATACAGAATACAATAAATATTTAAGGGGGCTCCCATACAACAAACATGTTTCTTTTTTGCTAATTTATGATCGATATTGATAATGGTAGCAGGTAGTGGCTAAAAATGTTCACAATATATTGAGTATATTATTTACTTTAAAATAAACAATTAAATTAAAATGAAATTAATATTTAAGGGGGGCTCCCATACAACAAACTTGTTTTTTTTTCTTAATATTCCCTCATTTTTAGGCGTATATTCTACATTTGTTACGGAGCCCTAAATGTGCGAAGTCCAAAACACACTTGACCGGTTTTTTTTATAGGTTTAATAGGTTCAGGGCACTATAACTTTTAGTATAAGGATCGATACGATTTGGCGACTTTAAACTATTGTTTGAGCAGTTTGTTTGGAGGAGTACAATACACGCGCCTTGAGTTAACGGTGCCGATGACGATGTTCCGCACAAATCGCATTATTATTGTGAAGGTACTACACATTTACGGTTTTCAGATGTTTCCTTTACTTGTTCTGTAAGACGTTGCTTCGTGCCAAATGTCTTGATTCTAGGTCAACGGGAAGTACCCTATAGGTTTAGATTCCCTTGTGAATATCAAGCAATTTCAGAAAATTTGTGACATATATGGCGATATCTTTTGATTGCGATGACCGTTAAGTGTGATTTTTGCTCAACTTTAACACACTACACTCTAGTAATCGATTAAATTTAATTCAACAACGAAGTGACCTTATAAGGTTTACTTTATAATTTTAAGGTACGGTGTAGGAAGCAGGAATAATTACGCGTCGAAAAAGTTTGCGAATCGAATTATCAGTGACTCTTATGATCAATGACATAAGGTTCATTTTATTTGCACTCGAACACATTTTCTCTCTGGTAATCATTCCTGCTTGAGCCACTGAACCCTAAAAACTTACGAAAACGCCAGTTTTGCGCTAGATTTGAACTGAGCAGCCATTATATGAAATGAAGTATACCCATTTCATATGACATAAGTTTCATTACGGACAAAGTTGGATGCGCTTGTTAAAAGTTCATATAAAAATGCTCATGGTCCTTTTTGGGCAAAAGTCAAGTTTCTTTGGCCCTGAACGAGCTGTGACCGCCCTTTCTCGCATAGTGTAAGGTGGGGTGAGAGGAACGGAGGTGACGGGTAGCTCAGAGCCAAACAAACTTGGCGCGAACAGAACGCGTCATTATGAAACATCTTTCGTTGTGCACAAAGGCCTACTACAAAATTAATGACTTTACAAGACACCGACATCTGGCACTAAACCAGTTCTAATAATTAGGCACTTACTTAATGTTTTATTATGCTTGCTTGATTATGTTATGACGTTCATTGAGTCTCAATTTTTGAGTTATTATGAATAAAAATCTTTGAATTGAATAAGAAACATTATGGTAAGCACACTTACCTCTATGCGAGTCAGAGTAGAGCGACTGCATATCTCCGTTCTCCTCTGTCGTATCCATATTTGTTTCGTACGCTGAAAGCAGAGCATATTTTCGTTATTTCTTCCTCATCCTTTTCTAATCATTTAAATAAAAATACTCCTTGTGTGCATCGAGCGCTAGTGTTTTTTCGTTTCGATTATTCAAAGAATGTAGGTATCCGCTGGAGCGAAGCGAGAGTGTGTTTCGTCCTTGTGACTAATCACAACCTAAACAATATTAGCTCTAAAGCTAATATTGTTTAGGTTACTAAGACCGCTTACCCTTTCCAGCACCATTGAGCAGATTGAGCGATGTCTGTTGCATAGCGAAGAGGCTGTCGTCGGCAGTCGTCAGCCCGCCAAGACCGACCGGCATGAGCGGTGGTTGGGCCTTGTGTACTGCGGCAAACATAATAGTAGTTTATGTGACTGCTGCATAATGGAGGGCATTAACACTCGAGAGTGAGTTTCATAATAATATCACTCGAGAATTTTAATGCCTAATTATGAACAGTTACAAACACTAGTTTATCTACACACATATCATAAGCTCTCTTTGATGTGTTCAGGAACCGCATGTTTGATCGGCATTGTGGCTCTGCAGTTGTTTAGCTTGTTCTGTAGTACCAACTTCACAGACAAACTAGGGGCGGCACGAGGCGGGCGTCGGCGTTCGAAATTTGAATATCATAATGTGTAGAAAAATTACACATAATGGTCATAATGTGTAATTTTTCAGATAAGAAATGAGTTTTTACCAAGTAGTTTAACATTATGCTGATCGTAACGTGCGGTTTTTGTACGCAGTAAAGAGGGTTTATGATACGTGTGTAGATAATAGTAGTTTATGTGACTGCTGCATAATGGAGGGCATTAATACTCGAGAGTGGGTTTATGAAACGAGCCGAAGGCGAGTTTCATTATAATATCACTCGTGAGTTTTAATGCCTAATTATGTACAGTTACATACACTAGTTTATCTACACACATATCATAAGCTCTCTTTAATGTGTTCAGGAACCGTATGTTCGACCGGCATGGTGGCATTGATAATTCCTTGGCACTTGTTTAGGTTGTTCTGTAGTACCAACTTCATAAACAAAGTAGGGGCGGCAGGCAGGCGGGCGATGGCGTTCGAAATTTGAATATCATAATATATAGAAAAATTACATATTATGGTCATAATGTGTAATTTTTCAGATAAGAAATGAGTTTTTACTAAATAGTTACACTATGCTGGTCGTAACGTGCGGTTTTTTGTAAGTAACGTGCGGTTTTTTGTAAGTTCATCGCGCCGTTTGAGCAACATCTCTTTGTGACAGCTAGTTTTGTTTAATTTTTATCAAAATATCCCGAGCACTTGGCTTCTCCTGTGTCCAACTCTGGGATGGATCACACTCCAAACTAAGTGTACAAGTGTTATCCAAGTTCTACTCATTGTAATTGCGAATAATTCTTGGTTAAATAATGCCCGCCTACGCGGCCGGCTCAGTGTAGTCGTAGTGTTGCAAGTGGAGTTAGGTGGGCGATAATCGCTAATACCGGTTGTTAAGTGCAGTGTATTGTGCATCCTAACTATTTAACGATTATTATATCAAGATATAGACAACATCCCGGCCCTGTCTGACCTTTGGACCTCAGACACATAATTCATATTAGTCCTGTTTGTACTTCGAAATCATAAACTTTATCTGCAGACACCCTCCACTCTGGAGATTGAGTGCGACGAGTGTGACATCTACCAGAGTCCTGTTGTACTTAGCGGGCTACTTTACGCTACTCGCCGCCGCGTCCCGCAATTGGCACAGCTGGCTTCAATTCACGCTTGATCAATACCTCTTGTCACCGAGTGCCACTAGAGGGCGCTCTGTGTATGAACAACATGGAGTGCAAGATTTGCCTTAAAGAGTTGCTGGAGGCCGATCTCATAAAATGCTCTGCTTGCCTTGTATTACTGCATTATTCATGTGCGGGGTTATCTCAGAAAAACTTTGATCGTATCCTGCCTATGAATATGATTAAATGGAAATGCTGTGCCTGCAGGGAAGCAAAGAACAAAAAAACGCCAAGCACCGCAACCATTAAGCAGACCCCAGTCCGATTTTACTGCCCCGGCTGGATCTCCGTCGGTGTTGCCCTCGCCGCCGCCGCCGCCGCTGGTTGGCACCACGTCCGACATGAACATGACCGAGTCACTGATCAATTTCGACACCAGGTCGTTTATGAGCTATATTGACGGTAAATTCGCCGCACTACAAAAATCACTACAAAAATCATGGCAACAAGATATCGATACAGCTCTAACTAAGATTCAGTCGCAACTCGACAGCTTCTCTGCTAAATACGCCGGATGGGAGGCCCGTATATCGGCTATGGAGGAGAAGGTCTCTTCTACCGCGACAGGTGACGACGTCCAGCAGCTACTGACTGACAACAATGCGATGAAGACCACAATCTCAAGCCTCGAGCGAAGCGCGGCAAGTCTGGAGAGGAGGGTGGAGGATATGGATCAGTCCGCAAGATCATGCAACCTGGAACTTCAAAATATACCCGAGCACAAAAACGAAAATCTTATCCAGATAGTCTTTGAGATCGGTAAATTAATAGGAGTCGAGATAGATGCGGATAAGGTGCGAGCAGTGCATCGCGTCGCGCGCGGGCCGGGTGCCGCCTCCGGCCCCTCCCCCGCCACCGTCGCCGCCGCCGCCTCAGATGTGCGCCCCCCGCGGCCCAAGAACATCGTCGTGCAACTGAGCTCCCGCCGCCTGCGCGATGACATACTGTCAGCCGCGCGCGTGCGCCGCGAGCTGTACACCGACCAGATGCAGATGGGAGGGGAGTCTCGCCGCTTCTTTGTGTCCGAGCATCTCACCCTGCGTAACAAGATACTTTTCGCAAGGGCTAGGGAGTCGGGAAAAGCCGCTGGTTTCAAACATGTATGGGTCAGAAATTTCACAATCCAAATGAGAAAAACAGACACTAGTAAAATATTCTACATTCGTAGTGAATCTGATCTTACACAGTTTGTATGACTACCTGAGACTTCTTTTTCCGCTCTGTTAAAAATGTTAACTGTGTACCTATTATTATGCGTTTACTATTATCTTCGATTTGCACTAAACAATTTTTTTACATGTAACTGCATTACACTCACACCAAACATTCCATTAGATTCATACCTGATACTATGTCGTTGCCTTGAATTAATTAAAATACCTACTCTGCTCAACACATACACCCATACCTTCCATGGTTTGCTCTTCGCCCCGCCTCTCAATCAATATGCACACATAACTTCTCAATATAAATATTGGTATACGTTCCCCATAGCTAATGCATGTGTTCTATTCTAACTTAACAGTATACTACTCTGTCAAGAAAGTACCGGGAAAAGATCAATAATACACAAAATGTTAGTTATTCATCTAAATTTATTTTATCGCCTTCAAAGTATGCTCCTTCAGAAACGATACACTTACGCCAACGGATAGTCCAATCATCAAAACATTTTTTAAACGCTTTTTCCGGAATTGAGTTTAGTTCTCATCGCGAATTCTCCTTTATGTCTTCTACCGAATGAAAACGTGTGCCACGAAGTGGTAATTTGAGTTTAGGAAAAAGGAAGAAGTCGGCTGGAGCCATATCTGGTGAATAAGGTGGTTGCTCGATAGTATTTGTTGAGTTTTTGGTCAAAAATTCGTTTACAATTATGGCCTTGTGCGAAGGCGCATTATCGTGATGCAAAATCCAAGAATTTTCTTTCCACAAATCTGTCCTTTTTCGCCGATCTTCTATCACATCTCGACCGCTTTTAAACGTTTTGTACCACTCATAACCACGTGTTTTTGATAAAGTCGATTCACCGTAAGCCTTCTGTAACATTTTCAGTGACTCCGAACACGAAATTCCGTTGGCGATGCAAAATTTAAGACAAACTCTTTGTTCGATATTTTTGTCCATAGTGAAATTCGCAGTACACACTAGATATGATCTAACTAAAAATAGCACTATAATAAATATAAACCACAGATGCAACTCAAAATCAGCGCCAAAACAGGTGTGCCAATTGAAAAACAACAAAAAAAAACAAAATTTGAATTTGGAACCATAGACAAATTATCCATTCCCGATACTTTTTTGACTGAATGTACTATCAAAACGTTGGCGGAATGAAGGGCAAATTACATGATTTACGTCTGAGTTTGTTGAACAATAGCTGCGATGTGGTGGTTATCACAGAAACCTGGCTAAATAATAGAATTTACGACAGCGAACTCTCAACCAATGGTTACCAAATATTTCGTCGCGATAGAGATTTCACTAAGACTAATAAGATGGACGGCGGTGGAATTATGGTGGCTGTGAGGAACTCGGTGCAGGTTTACCGCAGGCAGGATTGGGAATCTCCGAGTGTGGAGGAGATCTATCTGGTGTTTCCAAATTACCATCGTTCTGGCCTTATTATGTGTGCAGTATATATACCCGATTCTTTCCCTTATAACATTTATGAATCACACTTAGTTAAGGCTCAAGACGTCTTTATTGAAATGCCCGGCTATAATTTCTGTCTGTTAGGCGACTATAACATACCAGGTATTGATTGGCAATTCCGGGATGGCTCAGGAGGCTGCACTTTATCCGATGAGTACTTAACAACCGAGGTTAACAAACTACTTTCCAACACCATGCCACTCTTAAACATGCTACAATTTAATAATACTAGAAATATTAACAACCGGTCTCTTGACTTAATCCTCAGTAATATAGTAAGCATTGATGTAGTCACTTCCACACAACCGGTTTTAAACGTTGATAGACACCACCCGCCACTGGAAATATCACTGTCTACCAACATCTCTGAAAAAATATTGCCAAATGATAATAACAGTAAACTTAACTTTTATAAAACAGACTATGTTGTAGCTGTCAAGGAGCTACTTGATATTAATTGGGCCTCTGAACTGACACACCTGAGTGCAGAGAAAGCTCTAGACTTATTCTATAAACACCTATACTATATTATTGATATGGCTGTTCCCCGCTTTAAAGCCAAGTCACGTAAATATCCCATATGGTTCTCTAAACATCTGATAAAACTACTGAACCTCAAGGATAAAGCATGGCAGAAGTGGAAAGTTTATAAGACGGTGGCGGACTACAATCGGTTTTCGAATTTACGCGCTAAATGTAAGCACGAGATGGACTTCTGTAACAAAAAATATGTAAGTGCTGTCGAGGAATCTGTCAAGGTGGATTTAAAAAACTTTTGGAAATACACTACCGCCCTCAAAAAAACTAATACTGGCTACCCTTCGGTTATGAAATCGCGAGACACCACCTCACACGACATTGATGAGATTGTTGA
Source organism: Argyresthia goedartella (assembly GCA_949825045.1). Lineage (NCBI taxonomy): Eukaryota > Metazoa > Arthropoda > Insecta > Lepidoptera > Argyresthiidae > Argyresthia > Argyresthia goedartella. The sequence goes on from OX463832.1 coordinate 24,653,006, forward strand.
ACTCTTCTCTGAATACTTCTTGTCCGTGTTTGAGCCAAATTCTGGCGTGTCGCTGAATTGGGCCGAACTAAATCTTATTGACAATGCATATAGTCCCCTTCACTTGTCCAGCTTAGTTTTGACTCTGCCAGAGGTTGCATCAGTCCTTCGTCAGTTAGATATCACCAAGGGAGCGGGACCAGATAAAATCCCTCCTATATTCCTTAAAAATGTGAATGAGTATATCTCACCAGCACTTACAATAATATTTAATAAATCTCTGCAAGAAGGCGTTGTTCCGTCAGTGTGGAAGCTTGCATACGTCACTCCCATCCATAAGTCAGGTCCTAAAAACGAGGTTTCCAATTATCGCCCCATTTCTCTTTTATCTACCCTAGCCAAAACCTTCGAAAAACTAGTCCACAATAAAGTTTATCCTCTTATAGAGCCACTCTTGGATCCAAAACAACATGGCTTTGTCAGACTGCGCTCCACACTTACCAACCTACTCATTTATTCGAACGATCTCTTTGAATCCATGGATCACAATATTGCCATAGACTCGGTTTACACAGACTTTAAGAAAGCATTCGACAAAGTCGACCATTCGCTGCTCTTAAAAAAACTGGCGTACAATGGAATTAAAGGTGATTTACTCCGATGGTTCGCATCTTACTTGGAAGATAGGCACCAAGCTATTGCACTCAATGGTAAACTATCGAGTGCGGTTCTGGTAACCTCTGGAGTTCCTCAAGGTTCAATTATAGGCCCATTTCTTTTTGTTATCTTCATTAACGATATTGGACAGTGTTTTCAACACTCCAAATACTTACTGTACGCGGATGACCTGAAGGTCTATAGGGAAATCCACTGTGACATGGACACCGTGTTACTTCAACAAGATCTGGATAGACTTGACGCTTACTGTATTAACAATAACATATTTCTTGCACATAATAAGTGTCAATACATAAGATTCACAAAACAGGTATTGGAGCGTAATATACGTGAATATCATATAGGCGGCCACGCCTTGCAAAGAGTGACATGTATACGTGACCTAGGCGTCTATTTTGATGAAAAGTTGACTTTCGACGCACATATCGCATACATCACCAAAAAAGCATACCAGATGCTTGGTTTCCTGCTACGTGTAACGAAGAGCTTCAGGAAACCTAAATCCCTCCTCACGCTTTATGGCTGTCTTGTTCGATCCCATCTTGAATATGCATCCCCTGTCTGGAACCCTTTCTACGAGAAGTATGTCGCTCAAATTGAAATGGTGCAGAAAAAGTTTCTTCGTTGTCTAAACTTCCGTGTCAGGTCTCCTAAGAAGTCATATGGTAACCTGCTTACACACTATAGACAGATGTCTCTCATTGCACGTCGCACAATCGCTGACGCTGTTGTTCTCCAGCGAATCTGCACTAGTGCTTATAACTGCCCAGAGCTTGTCTCCCAAGTAACGTACCATATTCCTCGGAGAGCTCCCCGGCATAAGCGGCTCTTCCACGTGAAAGCTACTCGCACCAATGCTGGTAAAAGGGCGCCACTACATCGCCTTTGTGCAGACCATGATAAAAACTTCACAGAAGTTGATTTGTTCGACCCATCTACTAATCGGCTCAAACACACCATTCGTAAGGTGTTGTTCTCCAAAGTCGACAATAACACTGCTTGAATATTGATCAATGCGACAGGTATAAAAAGGTATTCAAATTTAAATCTAATTTTATTCAATTATTTTATTTCTACTCTGTGTATAACACAATATTTCCATTATATCCACTTTATTTTTGTAGGTATGTTACTGTATATTTTGTTCATAATGTGCTCTGTTTATTTACGTTTTCTTTTTGTCTTCTCTTTTTTTTTTCGTTCTTTCAAATATGTACTCTGAGTTTGTTGCTCACTAGGAGCTCACCTTTTACACCACTTATCTAATAAGTGGGATACCCTAAGGGATTGGTTAGCTTTTTATTTATTGTGTATTTATCTTCTGTCTTTTTCTGTACTATAATCTGTCCTGTTGTAACCCCTTAAATAAATAAATAAATAAAGTAGTAAAGAGGGTTTATGATACGTATGTAGATAAAATAGTAGTTTATGTGACTGCTACATAATGGCGGGCATTAATACTCGAGAGTGGTGTTATGAAACGAGCCGAAGGCGAGTTTCATAATAATATCACTCGAGAATTTTAATGCCTAATTATGAACAGTTACAAACACTAGTTTATCTACATACATATCATAAGCTCTCTTTGATGTGTTCAGAAACCTCATGTTCGACCGGCATTGTGGCATTGTTCATTGCTCGGCAGTTGTTTAGCTTGTTCTGTAGTACCAACTTCACAGACAAAGTTGGGGCGGCACGCAGGCGGGCGTCGACGTTCGAAATTTGAATGTCATAATTTGTCGAACATAATGTATCAATATTCAGATAAGAAATGAGTTGTTACCAAGTAGTATAACATTATGCTGGCCGTAACGTGCGGTTTTTGGACACAGTAAAGAGGGTGTATGATACGTGTGTAGATAAATAAGTATTAAGTACTTGTTCGAGCCACTGAAACGACACCCCGTTTAGCCCAGCGAGTATTTGAGTATTTGACGACCCGAATGGCCGAGTCGACAGTGACCCTGCCTACGAAGCCAAGGGTCCCGGGTTCGAGTCCCGGTGGGGGCAAATATTTGTTTGATGAAAACGGATGTTTGTACCCTTGTCATGGTTGTTTATCTATCTAAGTATAATATTTATCTATATAAGTACGTGTATCGTTGTCTAGCACCCAAGATACAGGGAATCCTAGTTTGGGGCTAGATCAATGTGTGTAAATAGTGTCCAGGTATTATTATTATTATTAATATTATTATTATTTCATTCTCCCGCTACGGCATTGGACTGCTAGTCACAATAGATACTTTTTAGGGACTGCTAAAACGGTAATTTTGTTCATGAGTTCTAAGAAATTCCAGCTTGTGACGTCATAATCAAATGCTATGCCATATATTTTACACAAAATTAAGTTTATACAAATATACAATTCTGATATTGTCAGGCCGTTTCGTACATATTACTCGAACTTCAAACTAGTTCCTAGATTTATTTGACTTTTATCCTGTAGACTCGCGTAAGCCCTAAATCGGAACTTTTATGACAGACGTCACCTAGAGTACTGTAGATTCTATTGTGGGCATTTATGGGCAAAAAACATAAAATTTGCCTTAATTGCTGTGTCATTATTTTTTCTTTTCCGGCCAGCAGAGAAGCGAAAGGGTTAATATACAAGAACAATACCGAATTATTATTTTATCCATCCGATTTATTATTCCGCTAATAATAACAATGCTTTACCTGGAGCAGCGTTCTTTTGCAGCGACTGATTGACCAGCTGCCGTTTGAGTACTTCCGGCGTGACGTCATCGTCCTCGTCGGAATCCGTCAGTCCGTACTTGCTGAAGTGCTCCACCTGAGGACAATTTAAATCATCTTCATCATCATCATCATCATCATTTCGAGGACCTCTCAAGACCCAAGCGAGAGGTTCCATCTCGGATGGGTAAGAAGAACAAAAAATCCCAGTCTTGGATGATTAAATGTGTGTCGTCGCTGTTTCTGGTTCCCACGAGACAGTGTATCCTAGTGTGGGGCCAAAAGCAATCTGTGCCTGTGTATAAATATTTTTTTTACAGAAATACTGATTTGCGCAACAAAACAGGATCAGCAAAACACTTTTTATGTTTTAAATATCTAATAAGGACTTAATTTTAAGTTTATGTTTTAAGTATTTGTTGTTGTTCTTAAATGTTGAACCTAACACGAAGGGTAAAGGGGGCTTTGCTTCGCTCACCCCCTTTACCCTTCACCTAAGCTACCGCAGCAAATATAAGGGATATTTGCTCCGCAAATCAATATTTTTGATGTGCAGTTTTATATTTCCCATTGTTTATGTTTGAACTTTGAACAGCGACGACACACATATAAACATCCAAGACCAGGGAATATGGTTTGTATTCGTATTTTCACTGAATTTTGACACGTCTCATTAATTTTGACAGGTGTCATGAATTTTGACAGATGCCTAACTATGGTTGATGGCTAGAATCGGAGCTGACGTCTATGTATTACATGACTTTAAGTATAATGCAAACAAGATATAGCTCCTTTAGCTTCAGTCTTATTACTGAAATTACGTATTTGCGATCGGAACGAAAGGTTCGAAATATTTGATTTATTTGACCTGACAGCTGGACAGCTTATTGACTTTCGTTGGGCTAGAAAAGGAAAGATTCAGCTGTTAAAGTCTCTATTTGCTTAACGAAAGAAGAGACAGAAAGCATATGTACTCGTGATAGCGACGTGGCTGGCGGATCCCGACTTGCTTTCAAATATCATTATTTGTGGCATCAATCTGAATCGCTATCAAATTAATTTTTTGAAGGATGGTTGATGCCTTCAGAACACTATTTCTTTGGGCTTGCGACAGTTTTTGGAAGGATTTGAACGAACTAAATCGCTAGTTTGACAGTAGTCATTTCAAAATTGCAATTACATTCCGGGTCACAATACCTATAAGAGATACAGTATTGAGCTACTGTTGCATGGGACACTGTTTCATCAGGAACTGTTGCATGGTGCAATGTTGCATGGGGAACTTTTGCATGGGAAACTGTTGCATGGGGCATTGTTGCATGGGGGAACTTCTGCATGGGGCAAAGTTACATAGAATTTTTTTGCATGAGGCACTGTTGCATGGGGCATTGTTGCATGTGGCACTGTTTCATGGGATAATTGTTGCATGGGGCACTTTGAATTGGCACTGTTGTATGGGGCACTGTTACAGGGGCACTTTTGCATGTGGATCATTTGCATGTGGCACTGTTGCACGGGGCACTGTTGCATGTGTAACTGTTGCATGGGGCACAGTATAGTCGCTCCGAATCACTGTGGGTGTAAGTAAAGTCGATGATGAGTCTGGGTACTCACCCTAAACACCCAGCTGCCGGTCTGCGGGCGGTACTCAATGAACTTGGTGTCGTGCTTGTCGCATACGCGGCGCAACTTGCCTTCGTAGTCCATGTCGAGGAGTCTGGAACGATCATATCGTATTAGGGCTGCACCAGCAACATTAAATTACATACAGACACATACATTGCTTCTGGCCCCACCCTGTGTCGTGGGAACCAGAAACATCCAAGGTTTTTTTGTCTTCCTTCGAAACTGGGACATCTCGCTTGGCACAGCATCGAGCGCAGCACCATGCGCAAGCCTGCGCAATGCGCGAACTGCATTTACCGCGCTTTTCATCACGTCAGTGTTATTTTTTGTATGAGTGAGTACTTGTCTATTCGCCAAATCGAAGTTCAGAATCATGGAGTTCGTTGAATTCAGTGGTGTACTAATGGATTCAAACCTAGTATTACCTAGTATAGAATTAAGTTGACACCTCACTGGGATGCAATTACATTAGAGCGCTGTAATGGCATCGCGAACACAGGTGTCAAGTCAATTCATCTGGTTAGTAACTCATAGTTTTGTTTTCGTTTAGTCTTCATTTCTTTTTTAAATAAAGTGATTCAATTATCTTATCACTAATTTAAAGATTTTGTTATTCCTAGATGACTAAAGTTACTAAGGTATACATACGATATTCATACATATGTGGGTATATAGAAATTTAGCACTTGACTAGGTTCATTCATATGTACAGTCAGCATCAGATATATGTGAGCAGGTTAGCTACTCAAAAAGATCTACAGATCTTAAAAAATCAGAAACATCTATACAGCCTAAATGTCAACATAATGTCAACACCCTCAGAGTTAACTTGGATGTTGACAAGTTGGCTGTGTAGATATTTCTGATTTATTAAGATGTGTACATCTTTTTGAGTAGCTAACCTGCTCACATATATCTGATGCCGACTGTACTCAATACAGTAGCAGTAGTAACAGTCAAGTAGGTACAGTGGTGGTATAGCTAATCGGTGCTGCTCTAAGCGAGTGGGTGCTGGTGTAGTGTTCACGTGCTTGTTGGAATCTCCGCGCTGAAATGTGCCTATGAGACAAGTAAACACTCTTAGGTGATAAACGGAAGTTCATCGGTCGTGAGGAGTACTCCATATCTCCATAGCTGGCGATGGGCTAGACCCCTATCAGGCATAATTGAGTGTTGAATTGGGGACCAATTGTGCTTCTGCCGCACGGGAAATGGCGTGATGCTATAATAATAATAATTATTATACATTGGACACTATTTACACACATTGATCTAGCCCCAAACTAGGATTCCTTCTATCTTGGGCACTAGACAACGATACACATACTTATATAGATAAATATTATACTTAGATAGATAAACAACCATGACCATACATAAACAACCATACAAACATCCGTTCTCATCAAACAATATTTGCCCCTAGCACACGTAGCTCGTTTACACGCTCGCGTGCCACGAATTTTGACATTAATACCCATGAAAATTCGCGAATAAAAGAGAGAGAGAGAGAGAAATATTTATTTCACAATTTTGTACACAATACATGGTAACATGACATTACAACAAAGAAAAACTGCAAAAATGCAAATAAAAGTAAGAAAAATAGACCTTAATATTTTAACAATTGCTTATAAAACTATACTTATAACTAGTATACGTCTAAGCTAGCAATAACAAATGAATAAGACTAAGTTATTGTGTATTGTGACCCTTTGGAAAAGGTACGAACTCAGCAATAAGTTTACTCCCAAGGAAGAAAACGCTGATTTTCAGTCGCACCCTATTGCTCGACAGATCCCCGGAATGCAAAAGCACCAAAGACATGATTGCCATTTAAAACGGAAGTAGGCTCACCTTTGTGGGTCTGTGAGCGGTCGCTTCTCCGTCTTGTCTCTGGGCCAGACCCGGTCTAGCGTCACTATGGCGCGTCGGTTCAGCGCCTCGCCCACGGGCGGCTTGTCTGCGTCCTCCGGGTACACTATGACTTCCTTGTTCAGGAAATAGACTGCGGAAAAGACGCAAATGTAATAATAATAATAATAATACCTTGGACACCTTTTACACACATTGATCTAGCCCCAAACTAGGATTCCCTGTATCTTGGGTACTAGACAACGATACACATACTTATATAGATAAATATTATACTTAGATAGATAAACAACCATGACTAGGGTACAAACATCCGTTCTCATCAAACAAACATTTGCCCCCACCGGGACTCGAACCCGGGACCCTTGGTTTCGTAGGCAGTGTCACTGCCGACTCGGCCATTCGGGTCGTCAAATGTTGAAGAACACAGTGCGTTTCACATCGGGAATCGTACGTCCCGCTTACACTTGTATGAAGGCAATTGAAACGCATCGTGAGGTAACCTTCGTGCGATAAACTAGTCCCCTGTCACGCAAAATGGATAATTTCATTGCTGGCTAAACTTGGTCGCAAGGGGGAAGCAAAATCTCAAATGAGTTCCACATAGAGGGCGCTAAAAGTTTGTAGCTAATAAACACAGAGTAAGTGTGCAAAGAGTTTCGTTCATCTGAGGAATTACAGAGTAAAAATTAGTAAAGCAAATATGTATGCAAAGAGTTTCGTTATTCAGAGTGATGAATGTCAATATTCAGATATTCGGAAAAGTTTGAAGCAGAAAGTTTTACTTCGGAACTTGCTTCGTGAGCACTAAAGTACTATTTTTAATTTGAGGCCAGAAATGTAAACAAACAACTGTCATTTTCTAGAAAAAACCATAGACTTTGACATTTATATATTTTTTTTGTACTGGAAAATGACAGTTCATTGTTTACATTTCTGGCCTCAAATTAAAAATTCCACTTTAGTTAGGAGACAAACAGGGCGGCTTTATACAGGGTGACATTTAATCAGCTGGCCATATTTTAAGCAATGATAGTAAACATCATTATGAACAACTTTCCCCAAGAAAGTAATGGTCACAAACGAAAAAAATATTTGGATCCCCCATAGTAACTTGTAAACAGCTGATCGGGTCAATGTACTGAGGGACAATATTTTTTTCATTTGCGACATTATGTCTCTTGGCGAAAGTTGTTCATAATTCAAAATTCAAAAAGAGTTTATTTCCATAAGAAACACATAGGTTGCATTTGAAGAATGTCATAATGATGGGTACTATAATTCTCCACAGTATGGTCAGCTAATTAAATGTCACTTTGTATACAAGAGGTCCCGGTGGCTGCGTCCACTGTGGATGTTTGATCCTCAGAAGGGAGACGCACTTCCTTGCGAGATAAGAGACAGTCCCAATCTTTTCTCTTTCAAAAACCTATAAAAGAGAACTTCCTCTCTCTTTCATGATAGAAGTTATAGAATGTATATTATTACTGTATGTACAGGTTTATGTATATATTGGTACTTATTTAGTAGTTTGGTATATAGATATTTTATTTTACATATTTTATAGATATTTAATTTATTATTTATTATAGATAAGTTATTAGATATTGTGCACTGCCTCTACCCTATCATGGTAATTTTTCCTATCATGCCTTGGTTTGCTGGAAGAAATCTCTCTTTAGAGATAAGCTCGCCTTTGTACAAATGTTTTCAACAAATGTAACTTTTTATTAATCTTTGTGCAATAAAGAATAATGAATCTCCGCACCAGGGAAGTATTGGTCAATCAGCTTATGCTCGGACGTTCTATATATAGTTAGTAACCGAAGAAACTTCTCTTGCGCGATGCAGGATCGATTGTCAATTGTTTCTGCGATCCTCGATCACTTCTGTTGGCAACTTCTAGGAACCGCTGCGATTGTTTGCTTGACATATTCTATGTTAGTATGTGGATCGACGACAGGTGACGCCACAAACATACTAAAAACCCTGACCGCTGTGGTGAGCCCTAATTTAGCGACGCGTCGTAGGAAATCCTCGAAGTAGGAGACGGATTAGTAAAGAGGATCTATACAGACCATGAGAGTGAGTGAAATAGACTATAACTATTTTCGTGAAAAGTCAATAGATTGTATTTTAAATCGCAAAATGTAGTTTTCAAAATTATTGGTGCGGCTACTTTACTACTTGATTTTGATGGAATCTAAAATACTTACCTATAAATTGGTTCACAGTCCCCCCTGTTAGCGAGGTATACTGCCCACAGGGCCACTAGTAGGTATTTATAACTGAATACTAACCCAGCGAGTCGAGATCCAGCCCCGTGACGTCAATCTCGCAGTCGTAGAACACGTTCCCGTAGTTCTTGCGACCGATCGTGAGATGCGGGATCACGCAGCGGCCATCTTGCCGGATGTAGCCTGCGAGGGGGATGCGAGTTTGTTTACAGGACAGCCAGACAAGGTTACTCCCAAACTGCATTGTTCAATAAAAGTGTTTTCGGTATGGCGTCAAATAGTAGTTTATGTGACTGCTACATAATGGAGGGCATTAATACTCGAGAGTGGCTTTATATCACTCGAGAGTTTTAATGCCGAATTATGTACAGTTACATACACTAGTTTATCTACACACATATCATAAGCTCTCTTTGATGTGTTCAGGAACCGCATGTTTGACCGGCATTGTGGCCCTGCAGTTGTTTAGCTTGTTCTGTAGTACCAACTTCACAGAGAAACTAGGGGCGGCACGCAGGCGGGCGTCGGCGTTCGAAATTTAAATGTCATAATATGTAGAAAAACTACACATTATGGTCATAATTTGTAATTTTTCAGATAAGAAATGAGTTTTTACCAAGTAGTACATTTTGCTGGTCGTAACGTGCGGTTTTTGTACGCAGTAAAGAGGGTTTATGATACGTGAGTAGATAAAATATATAATAAGGTCCCGATGCAGATTATGAATACAGACAATCCTAATCTTTTCCAACAGAAATTAATGGATTACCTAGCTCTTGAGGCGTAATACTCAATCGATGAATGTTTTAAATGATGCGGTGTTGACATAATACTAAACAAAAATGTCCTTAAACAATATTGACTTTACTTTTGTCTATCTCTAATCAACTATGTGTGAAATGTGTAATGTGTTGACATTCAATTTTGACATTTTTAGTTCTTTTCACTTATGACTTTATATGTATGCACTTGTTATTTTTATTTCTGTTTGTATGCCTAATGGCTGGACGTAAGAACACTACCCATGTAAAATGTAAGAACTAATCTAAAACTACGATCCACAATAAACGTCCTGATTCTGATTCAAGTAATTAATGATTGAGTGATCATGTATTATGAGTGAGTAAGGGCCGATTTTTCAAACCCCAGATGAACAGACAGATCACTTTTTTGACATTTCACAGTTACAAATTCCTCAGATCAACAGATAGAAAAAAGTTATCTGAGGATTGAAAATTGGCCGTTGGTGAAATTATGAGTCAGTAATGAAGTAAATGAATGAATGTCACGAGTCAGTGAGATAGTGAATTAATGAGTGAGTGAGTGAGTGAGTAAATTAATAAATATTTGAATAATCCTAAGAGTGAATATAAATAGAATAGAATAGAATAGAATAGAATAGAATAGAATAATAATTTATTTGCGAGACAGGCACTTACACTAATATATATTACAAAATTTCTACAACAAGCTTGTGTGTCGCAAAACGGACCCTGACTCAGCATAATGCTGGCTGGTTTGCAACCAACGCTGGTCTTCCGTCAGAGCCGGTCGGTGATGCCAAATAATAGTAGTAGAGCTCCGAGTTCAAATGGGTTTCACGCTTGCTTCTCACACAGGAGATGCAGGTTCGATTCCTGACCATGTACCAATGCGATAATTCATTTGTCTTAAGTACATTATACGGACGTGCGGAGTAACGGTGATAGAAAACATCGCGAGGAAACCTTCATAGCTGCGGCGATGGGCTAGTCCCCTGTCACGCAAAATGGAGTATTGAATAACTGGCTCAAAGAGGGCACAATTGTGCCTCTGCCACCCCGTATGGGAAAATACGTGACACTATGTTATGTGTAAATGTAAGTGCGACTTAATGAGTGAATTAGTTATTATACAATTCAGTGAGTTAGTGAATTAATAGTTGGTGAATGAATGAGTGAGTTAGTTATTATACAATTGAGCGAGTTAGAGAATTATTAGTTGGTGAATGAATGACTGAGTTAGTTATTATACAATTGAGTGAATTAGTGAATCATTAGTTGGTGAGTGAATGACTGAGTAAGTTATTATACATTTGAGTGAGTTGGTGAATGAATGTGTGAGTTAGTTATTATACAATTGAGTAAGTTAAGCCTAGCTGGTAGTGACCCTGCCTACGAAGCTGATGGTCCTGGGTTCGAATCAAGGTAAGGGAAAATATTTGTGTGATGAGCATGAATATTTGTTTCTTAGTCTAGGATGTTTTCTATGTATTTACTTAAGTATTAATCTCCTATTTTATATTAATCTTAAATATATCGTATCGCTTAGTATGGGCCTTGTCCGATTTGTGTAAGATTGTCCCCTAATATTTTTTAATGTGATAAAAACCACTTACTGATCATATCGTCAAGCGACGGGATTGTATAATATCCGGGGCGGGTGAGCTTCACGCCTGTGGGGTGCGGGGGCCCCTCGCGCGGAGATACGTTCTCCTCTTCGGATACTGTAATAAAATAGTAGTTTATGTGACTGATACATTATGATAATATCACTCGGAGAGTTTTAATGCCTAATTATGTACGGTTACTTACACTAGATTATCTACACAAATATCATAATCTCTCTTTGATGTGTTCAGGAACCGCATGTTCGACCGGCATTGTGGCATTGAGTTGTTTAGCTTGTTCTGTAGAACTAACTTCACAGACAAAGCAGGGGAGGCACGCAGGCGGGCGTCGGCGTTCGAAATTTGAATGTCATATGTAGAAAATTTACACATTATGGTCATAATGTTCAATATTCAGATAAGAAATGAGTTTTTACAAAGTAGTTTAACATTATGTGCGCTTTTAGGACGCAGTAAAGAGGGTTTATGATACGTGTGTAGATAAATAGTATTACGGTTATTTTATTTAACATTTAACACAGCACTCCATATATATGCTCACTTCTTTCTACCGGAAGAGTGGTAGGCAGAGACTAAAGACCTCCACCTGCTACGATCCTGGCATACGTCTCTCGCTTCCTCAACATTCAGGTCTCTTCATACAAGCTCGCCCTCAGGTTAAATAATTAATCAAGGGAAAATACGTATTGTTTTACTTTTATTTTCATTATTAGTTTTGACTCCCGAATATGTTAAACGTTCACCACATTTAATTATAGATCACTTTCTTTCCGCATACGAAAGTTAGGTTTGTTAAAATGGAGACATTCATAGAAGTATCATTTGACACTTGAATATTACTATTGTAAATATTAGATGTAAAGTGCCTACGGACAGAGGTATGCGTCGGTTTCTCTTCCCTTTCTAAGCGAAACAAGGAGAACTCTGTCCTTACTGTTGACAGATGTCAAATGATACTTCTAAGAATTGGTCCACTTTAGGTCACAACTTTATGATATAACCTGGAGCCGCAACGAAGCGGAGCGGAGCGGGGCGACTCTATGTATTTTAATATATCATCATTATTTATTCTAAACTACATGGGGCCGCCTCACGCCACTCCGCGTCGCTTAAAATGTTGGTGAACATTTAGTTAATTTGTGATGAAAATGTATTTTTTACCATTGCCCCTCTAAAAAGGGCAATTTATTCCTCGAGAACAGTGAATAAAACGCTCTTTTACTCAAAAGAGATTAAATGGCATTTAAATTAGGAACAAGCTTCAATTAACGAAAATAAACGCGCTGAACTTAACTACTACTGGCAGGCTGAATAGAGCTAGTTCCATTGGCAAAATGATAAATTTTAGATTGAATTAGGTTATTTTTTGTTACTTATCGTGGTGTTTCATTGGAAAATATATAAGGTACCTAGTAAAATGAGTTCTTCCAGTGATGAAAATGAATCACTTACTCCGGAATCATTTCGTTCGAAAGCAGCAATGCCGAAAACGATTGCCACATTCTTGAATCTATTAAACCCCGAACAGTACACAGGACATTGCTTCCGTAGAAGGCCTGCAACCCTTTTAGAAAATTCAGGTGCGGTTCATACAGAACTGAAAAGCCACGGAGGTTGGAGGTCCAGCACAGTAGCAGAAAGTTATATCGAAGATTCTATCGGAAACAAAGCCGAAAGATGCAGCCGAATAGTTGAGAGTATAAATCTAAAACCGTCTATTGTTGACTCTTGCACGCCACTATCTCCAGGGCGCCCTTCAACAAGGAAAGGAAAACCTTGTGAAGCAACTACATCACAACTTTCTCAGCAACACCAATCAGTAAATACGGAGTCTTTGCCAAACACCCAAGTCTTATCTAAAAAACCAAACAAGAATATAACACTAAATTTCCAAAGCTGTTCTAATTTCACAATACATATCTAATGTTATACCTACTTTAATTCCGATTATATAATAAAGTGTGATAAATATAAACTAAACCTCTATTTATTTTCTCGCAGTCAATGGTAAAAAAAAGAGTACACAACTCGTGAAAAAAATATTTTTATCTCGGACCTTGTATCCTTCACTACTCTCGGCTAAAACTTCCTTCCTCGAATTAAATTTCCCTTTTCTTTCACTTGTTGTACATTCTACTATTATAACTTTTCACTCCATTTAGCAAACAATTAGGAAAGGATTAGGATAGGATGTTCTAGTAACCATAAACTCCTTGAATCTGATGCGAGAGCTTCTCACACCTCGAACAGCCAGCAAGCATCATACCCCAACGATGTTGGCAGAACTGGAAGCTGGCGTCGCGATCTATTAGGAGAGAGGGGGGTAAGATAGGGGGAATTATATGCAGGAGGCGGGCGGTCCATGCTCACGACCCCACAACATAACACCGCGTCCTACGAGCACGGGTTTAGACTCCGGGCCATTCGGTTGTGGAATACACTCCCTGGCACCAACAGGGACAGTCCTACTCTCAATATCTTTAAAAGTCGCGTGGAAAAGCACTTCATGTCTCTTTAAAAATATAGGTAGTATTTATGGATTTATAATTTATATATATATCTATATATCTATATATTTAATATTTATTTATATTTAGAATGTATGTAGTTTATTGAGTTGTAATTTAAGGTTTATTGTACACATCGGTCTACCCGTGCTCTGCGATTAAACTATCTCATCCTGACATGGTTTGCTGGAAGAGATCTTCTGTTAGAGATAAGCTCGCCTTTGTACACTATTTTAACGTATATCTTGTTAATATAATTATTTGTGTGCAATAAAGAAATTATGAAATAAATTCTAGGTTCGATGACCATCTATAGGGAGGAAAGATGTGCCAAATATATGTGGTAAGGGGGTGGGTAGTGGTCAAAAGCCTCATGCTATGCCTCATGGCCATCTATAGCGAGACAGAAAGAGGGGATGTGATGTCGGACAGGCGCAAAAATAGGGGGAAAATGAGGCACAAGTGGGGTAAGAGAGAGATGGGGTGGCTATCAGTGCGGTGTAAGATATTATGAGGCAGTGAGATTGATGAACAGCAAAAGGATGGGGAGTTTGTTGAGGAATCACCAGTCGTTTTCTTCGTAGTATCATAGACAAATAAGACTAGAGGACTGACATCGTCATACAAAAAAACGTACCCTGCTAGAAAGCTAAAATCCTGTATTATTTCTAGATGTCGCTGTACCACGCAATAGATGCTGGGTGCCTAAGGTGAGGGCGTAGTATAATCCACAGTAATATCGACGAAAAATCAGAGATGGCGTAAGCGTAAGCCTTGTTTCTTCTTAGGAAATTAACGCTTATACCGCCATCTTTCCTAAATTAAGCGCGCCACCACAATACTACCTATACTAGAAAGGACTTTTGAACTAGTAGCTCTATCTAGCAATATACATTTAAACTAAAAATCGAATTACGCTTCAAAGTAGTACGGTTGTTTGTCCTCTAGTTTTATTCGTCCATAGTAGTATCCACTCACCGGAGAGTATTTCGATGTTCTCCTTGTCCTGACTCCTCGTGGCGAGTTCGCTTCTCAGCTCGCGTACTGAGTTCTCGTCCACAGGTTCCGCTTGTAATGACTTTTTGCGCAGCGGCTTCGTTGTCAACCTGTTGCGAAGCGTATAAGACGAAATAAGCTTATTATAAAAAGCCTTTTTTTTCCATGTTGAAGTAAATGCGACTCGCGCCTTTTCTTAATGCTAAATGTTTTGAGATAAGGCCCGGCTGAAAACCAGCGCTGTGCAGCTCATGCTCCCAGCATTGCTGAGCTTGGCCCTTTTGCCAATGTTTGGAAATAAATTATTTTCTTTCTTTCTTTCTTTTTTCTTTTTAGACATTTATGTACAGGCTCATACATTTTAAGTGTAGTCCGATCAACTTGGACATTACAATTATGTTCAGTGCTTCTCCGTTTAGATCTGTGATCGGTCTTTAGAGCAGGCTGCGCTTATTGCCGAAAGCATACGAATTTTTACAACTGTCCTTCTCTGCAGAAAATTTTAACGGCTAGTTTAAAAAAGTTACGTCAAAGCCAAAATAAGCTTCACCTCATTTCATTATAGTCATTTTCTGATTGTTGACGTGGTTGGGCTTTTTATGACATAATAGTAGTTTATGTGACTGATATGCAAATTATATATAATTATGTACAGTTACACACACTAGTTTATCTACACACATATCATAAGCTCTCTTTGATGTGTTCAGGAACCGCATGTTCGACCGGCATGGTGGCATTGATAATTACTTTGCACTTGTTTAGCTTGTTCAGTAAGTAGTACCAACTTCACAAACAAAGTAGGGGCGGGCGTCGGCGTTCGAAATTTGAATGTCAGAAATGAGTTTTTACCAAGTAGTTTAACATCATGCTGATCGTAACGTGCGGTTTTTGTACGCAGTAAAGAGGGTTTATGATACATGTGTAGATAATAGTACATTACTGTCGCGGTCTGTAATGACTGCATTGCTGGTCGCACTGTTGGTGGCCGAAAGCGCAGCTCAAGGCCTACACAGCGCGATCAGCTTTGCAGCCTTTGATGGACAAGCTGGAATAACTGCCCAGACCGAAGGTCGAGGCTTTTATAGCGCGGACATCAAAGGCTGCAATGGTGACCAAGCTTATAGGCCGAGAGCGTAGCTAAGCTAAGCTCGAGGCCTTCATAGTGTGGCCAGCAGTGCAGTCATTGCGGACCAAGGCTTGTATAGTACTTTAATCAAATAATGCGAGTAACTAAATATAAGCTTATTATAAAATTGAGAGTGGCAAGAAGTTCTCCCGCTTTTTTTTTTGTCACACATAACCAAATTCTGAATAAAGCCTTTTTGCACTACCTTTTTTTTACCATTTTTGAAACAAAGCTCGACAATCATGGATTTTCACAGGAAATTGCCGGTCGCTAAATACGACAATAATGGATTTTCACAGGAAATTGCCGGCACCTTTTCTGGCTCCTCCAAGCAGCGCGGCAATGTCGACTTTGCTCAAAGAATGTTGTCAAAGTAATGAGCACATTACTTGCTTTGTTTGAGTCAAGACAAGTACCAAAACAGAAATGTGTTCCTTCTTACGATTATATCCAACTCCATCCGGATGTAGTCAGTAAATGAACTTTATTCTAGGGCCATAGATGCCTAAGAAAGACACATAAACAATCAGAAAATCATAATAATCCAATGAGGCAGTTTATTGTGGATTGATGGATTGAATGATTGGATTGAACGTTGACTTAACTTTTTTAAACTATATGTTAAATGTTTGTGCTTAGAAGGACAGTTGTAACAATCTTTCTCATGGACTCTCAATATATTTAAAAGTCGCGTGAAGAAGCATTACCTATCTCTTTAGAAATACAGGTAGTATGTATGTATAGTATTTATTTATATTTAGGATGTATATTTTATAAATGTAGTTCATAATTCATAATTCATAATAGTTTATTGCAAAGTCACAAAATTTCACAAGGTGGTAAAATAAAAGTTAGTACATTGTGACGCCCTGCTAGGGCACAGCAACATGCGAAGGACAGCCAGTTGTCCATTTTACGAAAAATTGAAAAAAATTGAAAAATGATTACATTTATGTTCAAAATTGTATAGAGACAATTAACAAAATATTGTAGAGATTATTATTATTAACAATAAATAAATAAATTAAGAGTAAATTATATAAACATTAAATTAGTAATAACATGTAATGAACAAGTAATTAGCGACTAGAAATATTTACCTAATTTTATCATTGAAAAATTCTTTCACATCATAATAGCATTTTTCAATGAGGAACTTCTTTAAATAGGTAATGAATAGTGTTTCTTTCTCTATGTTTTTAAGTAATTTGGTATGTGATTATATATTTTGATGGCCATATGATGGGGACTAGAAGACACGAGTTCTAACTTTGAAAATGGTTTCTTTAATTTATTTTGGTCTCGATTATTCCTTTTATTTTTATTTTCTAGAGGGGAGTATAAGTTACCATGTTTTCTTACAAATTTGCAAGATTCTAATATATATTAGAAGTTAAGGTAAGTATTTGGAGTTTTACAAAATAAGATCTACAAGATACCATTTGGTCAATATTTGTAAGTATTCTAATACATTTCTTTTGTAGAATAAAAATATCCTTTATTTCACAACAATTCCCCCATAATATAATACCATACGATAGTCTGGAATGTGCGTATGCATAGTAGGCTGTGAGCGCAGTTTTGACATCAGTTACCCTTTTTAGTTGATGGAGGGCATAAGTAAAAGATGATAGTTTGTTTTGCAATCTCTGTATGTAAGGTTTCCAGCTCAAGTTTGTGTCTAGATCGATCCCCAACAAGGTTGCTGTCTTTGTAGTCTCCAGTGGTATTTGTTTATAGCAATATGAAATTTGTAATGGGACTTTTTGTGAGGCAGTGTAGTAGAGGTAGTGTAGGCACTCATATAGTTAGTTTATTGAGTTGTAATATTTATGTATCAACGTTCCAGGAAATTTATAATAAGGGTTTGTTGTACACATAGGTCTACCTGTGCTCAGCGATCACCTTTCTCATCCTTGGATGCTGGAAGAGATCTCTTGCAAGATATAAGCTCGCCTTTGTACACTATTTTAATGTATATCTATCATTTTGATTATTTGTGTGCAATAAAGAAATTATGAAATTGTAATAATTCGTATTTTTTCGGAAATATCGAAAACTGCTCCAAATACCGACCAAAGATCTAAAAGGACTCACTCACTGTAAACAAACCAACATATGAAGTGACAGTTGTAAATAACATCAAAACTAACCATAGATTTCTTTTTAAAACTGACCTTTTTGAATTTGAAGCCTGCAGAATCGGCAGTGTTTACGAAGTGTTAAAGCCCAAGTGGATCCGACTAAATGAAGCATGTCGTGAGACAGCGACGTCACAATGTTAATATGTTCGTGACATATCAGTTTGTGGTTCCCACGAAACAGGCTAACATAGTGTAGTGCCAGGATGACATTTCATTAGTTGCTAAATAGTAGTTAAAATTTGAGAAATTATAATAATAATAATACCTTGGACATTTACACACATTGGTCTAGCCCCAAACTAGGATTCCCTGTATCTTGGGTATTAGACAACGATACACATACTTATATAGATAAATATTATACTTAGATAGATAAACAACCATGACTAGGGTACAAACATCCGTTCTCTTCAAATAAATATTTGCCCCCACCGGGGCTCAAACCCGGGACCCTTGGCTTCGTCAGGCAGAGTCACTGCCGACTCGGCCATTCGGGTCGTTAGCAATTTATAGCAATTTAGGTTTTTACCTTTCCAATTGAACAACTTACCAGCTGGCGCGTCTTTCCGATATTGCCCCCGGGAGCTCCTTGTCTGCGAACAGCAAAAATGATGCGGTTAAAACACCGTTTAAGCTGTCCAGCAAAATGATGCGCTTAAAACACCGCTTAAGCTGTCCAGCAAAATGATGCGCTTAAAACACCGCTTAAGCTGTCCAGCAAAATGATGCGGTTAAAACACCGCTTAAGCTGTCCAGCAAAATGATGCGGTTAAAACACCGCTTAAGCTGTCCAGCAAAATGATGCGGTTAAAACACCGCTTAAGCTGACCAGCAAAATGATGCGGTTAAAACACCGCTTAAGCTGTCCAGCAAAATGATGCGGTTAAAACACCGCTTAAGCTGTCCAGCAAAAATGATGCGATTAAAACACCGCTTAAGCTGTCCAGCAAAAATGATGCGGTTAAAACACCGCTTAAGCTGTCCAGCAAAAATGATGCGGTTAAAACACCGCTTAAGCTGTCCAGCAAAAGTTTCGAAATCGCGATGCCGATGCCGTAGGCGCGGACGAAGCGAGCCATCGCCATTTTGAATCTTATGCCATGGTAATCAAATTCAAAACCTATAAATACCATGCGAGGTGAAGGGTAAATAAATGTAGCACATTAATGTCCCCACCGAGAGACACAGGCCTTTACTCGAATGTGTGTGAAATTGAGCCACGCTCCACCACGCTGGCTCAGTATGCAGACAGCGCCAAATATCTCTAGCTCTGAATGAAATATGTCTATCTCTCTCTCACCCCACATTACTCTTATTTTGAACATCTCACATTCCAATTCGTACCTTTCGTTCGAGACAAAATTGTTTGGCGCGGTCTGTAAATGTTACTTTGCATTACAATCAGTCTGATGGAATCGTGTACGCCCTCTAGAAATTACATGCTACGTGCTACTGAGATATTCGAACACTTTTTTAGTCCATTCTATTCCTCCTAGAACATTTTAGTTTCTCTCCCAAGTCCAGATATATCATGGGCGTACGCTGATTGCCTTATCGGCGGCTCCCGACCCTCGTCACAAAACAAATTGGACGAACCCAGCCAGCTGCCGTGCCACAACGAGCTCGTCTCCAGATCTCTATTCCTTCTGGAATCTTCCAGAACATTCTAGTTTATCACCCAAATTCGGAAATATCTTGGGCGTAGGCTGGTTGTCTGTCGGTGGCTCACGACCCTCGTCCCAAGACCGTTTGGACGAACCCAGCCAGCTGCGTGCCACAACGAGATCGTCTCCAGATCTCTATTCCTTCCGGAATCTTCTAGAACATTCTAGTTTCTTACCCAAATCCGGATATATCTTCAGCGTAGGCTGGTTTTCTATCGGTGGCTCACGACCCTCGTCCCAAGACAGCTTGGTCGAGCCCAGCCAGCTGCCATGCCGCATCGAGCTCCACTCCAGATCTCTTTTCCTTCAGGAATCTACCAGAACATTCTAGTTTCTCACCCAAATCCGGATATATCTTCAGCGTAGGCTGGTTGTCTATCGGTGGCTCACGACCCTCATCCCAAGACAGCTTGGACAAGCCCAGCCAGCTGCCATGCCGCATCGAGCGCGATTACAGCTCTCTTCTCTTTCTGGAATCTTCCAGAACATTCAAGTTTCTCACCTAAATCCGGATATATCCTGGGCGTTGGCTGGTTATCTATCGGTGGCTCACGACCCTCCTCCCAGGACAGCTTGGACGAGCCCAGCCAGCTGCCATGCCGCTCCGAGCTCGTCTCCAGATCTGGTGGCAGAGGCACACACAGTTAGATACCATCACTGAAGATAGTACTGGGTGTAATAATATTAATAATAAAAATAATAAAACATTTATTTTAGAAAATGGTTGCAATTATGACTAATATAGGCAGGCTTAAATCATTCTATAAGAAAAATATAAACTTTAAGTAGTCTATGGGAGGTGTCTGCGTCCATAGCTAGACTTAAGATTTGCCTGTTATTATGGCACGCAGTTATTATGGCCTCTTCTGAGCGAAATGAGGAAAGGAATGGTGGAAAAGAAATGTAGATTTAAAAGACTATCGGCCGGTTTGAGCCAATCACTTACCGCTAATATTCAAAAAGCGGCACGTGATTGGCTGAAATCAGTTTAACCAATTTGTTAACTTAACCATCGCCCAGGAAACTGGCAGTAAGACTAACATGCAATACAAATAGATAGATAGATAGATAGATAGATAGATAAATTCATTTATTCACTGAAAAGGTACACACACAGACACATAATAAAAAGAAATACAAAATAGAATAAAACCTGGAAGAACATAACACAAAACAATTTACAAATAAATAATCATTTTCACTATGTGGTATTGTGAATGTACCGCGACAATGAAATGGCCCTGACTCAGCAATGTCACAGACGAATCTGTGACGCTGGTATTCTGCCAGGGCCAAATACGGACGAGACAACAGTATGCACGAGTACACATTAAAATATACATTAGTATTAATTATTAATATAAAATTCCATTTATGAAATATGGATAGTGGTCGAGCAGTATAGTAATGTGAGTGTGATAGGTCAATTGAGACATGTGTATATGCGCAGGTATTTAGGGAACTTACTTAATTTGGATTTACTAGGACGTGAGAAGGTTTTCGGTGTCTTCGTAAGATAGGGATTTTAGAAAAATACAGTCGATTTTTTATAGCATTCAAGGGATGTTAGTTGGTAAAAGGGTAAATTTGTCTTAAAAGTATTGTAAATATAGGGACCTAGGCAAGTATTGTGACGTTTGGTGAAGGTAAGCTTAGGGTAGAGCATATCACCGATTAGATCTTTACGCCGTTTCAAGATTGGGTCGTATTGTGTGATATGGTGTCGTAGAAGGTTACTGTTTAGTACAAAAAGTTGCCTAACGGTGACGACGTCATGCGGTGGGGGGCTGCTATAGCAAACGTATCCGTTATAGCGGATTTTAGTTTTTGATTTTATTTCGGAATATGAATACCTAATCAGGCTACGCAGTTCTCTCCGCCTTCACGAGACGAACCTGTAGACAACAGATTTGACCTCCTAGGACCAAGGAAACGCGAGTAATCGCCAAAACTTATACCTCTATTTTGCTCAAAAGTCTGCAACTAGTAATTGGAAAATTCAAGGTAAAATAGTTGCGCAAAATAAACTTGTATCGCATTATAATAAAGTTTCTTGTCCCTCAGTCGTGACAATATGTTTAAGAATGTTTATATGTCGAAGGGCTCGCGAGGTCTACTGTTCCCACAGTACCACTACTTTATACAATTCGGATGTGGAGAAATTAATTTGGCATTTTGTGGCCATTGAAGAAAAAAAGTTAGGTTGCTAGTGAAAACAAGCCTTTGTTATTCTGTGTCAGTGTAAATTGAAAATTTCGCAATGTTTGTTTTCTGAATCTGTTTTGATCTTTTGTGGTTTTAATAAAGCTTAATTTGAATAATATAAGTCTTCATACTTCTGCCGACTCTCACCGCCAAGTGGTTATGGGCCAGTGCCCAAAAGTTAAACAAAAACCGGTCAAGTGTGAATCTAACTCGCGCACGAAGTGTTCCGTACCACCGTACAATGGTAAGGATGGTGTGGAGTGAATAATTTGGATTTTACATAGCAAAATGTTGTTTAAAATGTTATTGTTGCGGCTACTTTCACACTCCATGTACGTAACCAGGTGCATTCATAAGTTTGTATGTGGTATTGAAAGAGATGTTGTTTGGGAGCCCCCTTAAATATTTATTTTATTATGTTTTTTAGTATTTGTTGTTATAGCAGCAACAGAAATACATCATCTGTGGCAATTTCATCTGTCTAACTATCACGGTTCATGAGATACAGCCTGGTGACAGACGGACGAACGGCTCAGTAAAAGGCCCCCGTTTGGCAACCCTAAAGATGTAGCTTCACAAAATTCTAATTCCGAAACTTGATAGCCACAATTGGGTATCACGGAAGTATTGGATGCTGGCATTATTAAACGGTAAAGAGGGACTCATGAATATTGTTTAGGGAAAAACACAAAAGCCAGCGAAGCCCGCAGAAGGAAGAGGTGACGCAGAAACGGAGAGGGTTCTAATATGTAAGATCCTGGACACTACCAGAAACATACTTTTCATTTAAGTCGAGTTGGCTTCTTATGTCAAAGAACGACAGAACAGTAGACAATATCACGGGTCAGCTATGTGCACATGAGAAGGCACTGAACAGTAAGACGGCAGTATCCGAGTCTAGCGAGGCTGCGCTTTATGCAAGGACGAATAAACGGGCTGTTAAAGGAACAAAGTCTAACTGCCAGTTTCCTGGGCGCTGATTAAGTTAACAAATCGGTTAAACTGATTTGAGCCAATCACGTGCCGCTAATATTCAAAATAGCGGCACGTGATTAGCTGAAATCAGTTTAACCAATTTGTTAACTTAACCAGCGCCCAGGAAACCGGCCGTAAGTTTAAATGTTTCATTTGTAAGGAATCTGGTCATTTGAAAAGGGATTGCCCGAAGGCTGGCAAAAAGAAGGAGGAAAGAGCTCAAAGTTCCAATATGTTGTTACCTACTGAGAGTGAGCTCGACGGGTTCCGGCACTGCTCGTGATGAATGGTATGTAGATAATGGGGCTACACATCATGTTACGATGCTAGGAGATCTATTTCAAGATTTTGAATTCGTTGGAGGAAATCACACAGTAACTACGGGAATGTGATAAAGGCTGTGACAAGGCGCAGTCCAGTTAGAAGCCAATGTTGGCGGACAAATTGAGATCCTCACCCAAGGAACTGTGTGGTATGTTCCTAAGATTAGCAAGAACCTGTTTTCTGTGCTGAGCGCATAAGATAAAAATCCCATAGGCATATTTGAACCACGGGTTACGACGTGTTCCTTAACCTCTCAAAAACCGAGGGTAGTTGGGATTACGCGAAGCAGATCTTTTGATACGAGAAAAAGCAGGTGAAAAAGTAATAGTGGCGTTGTATGTGGACGATAGCCTTGTGGCCTTGTGGTTCTACTCAAGAGCTAATTCAAGAGATGATTGGGGAGCTCAAGAGGCGTTACAAAGTCACCATAAAGCTTGCCTCCTATTTTTTAGGGATAGAGTGAGAGATAGAAAGCAGAGGAGACGGAATTAAGACTTTCCAAACATGTTATGTACAGAAAATCCTGAAGAAATTCGGAATGGATAGTTGAAAACCAGTCTCGACGCCGATTGTGAAAGATTGTACATATAGTGAAAAGAAGATCGTAGTTATATGAAAAATCACTATAGGCAAATTCTTGGGGCTTTGGCCTACCTGATGGTATGCACCAGACCAGATATTGCATACGCAGTAAGTATAGTTTCAAGAAGTCTGGAGAAACCAGAAGAGGTAGACTGCGTTCGCCTGAAGCGCATAATGCGCTATCTACAGTACACACCAGATTTAGGCATCATGTATAAAAAGGACTACAAGAAAGGAACCTTAGAATGCTTTAGTGATGCTGATCATGCAGGGGACCCTAGCACGGGGAGATACGCGGGTGGCGCAACGACATGGCTTAGCCAAAGACAGGCAAGCGTGGCGATATCGACCACAGTGGCAGAGATAGTAGCTGCCAGTGAAGGAGCCAGGGAAGCCATATGGCTGTCTCGGCTTTTGAGCGATCTAGGGGCTCTCAAGGAGACACCATGCTAGAGAGTGGACAACGAAGCCGCAATAAGGCTGGCCGAAAATCCTGAATTTTACCGGCGGACCAAACATATATGGTCCGACACTTTTTTGTAAGAGAGGTTGTGACAAATGGTGAGATACTTGTCAACAAGGTATCCAGTGAGGACCAGCTGGCTGACATTTTCATGAAGCCACTCCCAAGGCTCAGGATCAGAAAGATTTTAGAACTCATAGATCTTTGTTGAGAGGAGATATTGAAGAAAAATAGTTGTTATTCTGTGTCAGTGTAAAGCGTTTGCAGCCGTGCGATGCTTTGTTCGATGATTATCTACTGTTCTATATGTATACTGTGACTATGACGATGATGTTGACGCCTCGCAACTGACCCAGTTTGCGCCCAGGCGGCCGAATTCTGGGCCTGCCGTGTCGCTGGCGGCTGGCGTCGCGACGCGGACGCCCCAAGTCGCGGCTCGGAGGAGAAGCGGTGCGATTGTGTTACATATGTCGCAGTTAGTTGGTTAAATCAGACACTTAACTAACTCTCTAGACAGTTAATTAAATACCGACGTTTAACCAAGTCACTAAAATACCGTCAGGCAAGTGAGTGAACGAAACGTACAACGAGTTGTCTAAACGTTCCTAGACAACAAGACATACAATATAAATATTGTTTTATGTATACTTAAGTTTATGTTTTAAGTATTTTTTGTTGTTCTTACATGATCAATCTAACACAAAGGCTACCGCAATGTTTTGCCCTGATATAAGCTGTGCATATCAGCTGTTGTCGTGAAGCCATCTTATTTTCCGACACGCCGGCTTTCGGTAAGACAGATAGTTAAACGTTTTCGACGATGCTTTATTTAAATCAAAATGCTAGTGACTTGGTTAAACGTCGGTATTTAATTAACGGTCTACAGAGTTAGTTAAGTGTCTGATATAACCAACCAACTGCGACATATACACAGACACAGACACAAGTGTACCTGTGTTGATGCCACGCAGCTGGTCTAAGTTTACACCCACTAGGCCGACTTCTGAGCCCGCCGGGTCGGCGGCGGCTGGCGTTGCGACGCAGACGCTCCAAGTCGCGGCTCACACGGCACACATACAGACACACGTGTACGCACCTGTGTTGACGCCTCGCAGCTGGTCCGAGTTACCGTCGAGGCGGCCGACGTCTGAGCCCGCGTCCGAGACTCGCGCGGCGGCGTCGCGGCGCGGACGCTCCAAGTCGCGATTCTGCGGCGATGTGGTGCGGTTCATCGAACCTTCCAGGGACCTGCGATGGGAGAAGTATAGTGAGAAATTACGACTCTTTTGCCGCACTTAGTCAGCCTGGTGGAATACAATAATAATAATAATACCTTGGACACTATTTACACACATTGAACTAGCCCCAAACTAGGATTCCCTGTATCTTGGGTACTAGACAACGATACACATACTTATATATATAAATATTATACTTAGATAGATAAACAACCGTGACTAGGGTACAAACATCCGTTCTCATCAATCAAATATTTGCCCCCACCGGGACTCGAACCCGGGACCCTTGGCTTCGTAGGCTGGGTCACTAACGACTCGGCCATCGGTCGTCGAATATAGCGAATATGGCTCAATATTACTCGCACCCTGGTAGAAACCTGATTGAGGACTCGCCTGCGACTGACCCACCACTTCGCCCTGACATTTATAGTGTTCAAATCAGTATTTTTGGTGCGTTTAAATATTCCCCTTGATGAATAATCAAAATTCAAAATTCAAAAAGAGTTTATTTCCATAAGAAACACATAGGTAACATTTGGAGAATGGCAAATCTTAAACTAACACATGTATAAGGTACAGGGAAATATAGAACTCAATTTGAATTCCGTCACCTCAATGTTTTAGATAGAATCGAGTAAATGAGACACACAACACACAGCGTCACGCTTTTACCCACTAGCCATTAATTCAATAGGACGGGGGCTAGCCCATCGTCGCATCTACGGAGATACCAAGGTTTCCTCACGATTGAGACTGTAACCTCTAAACTACGGACTGCCTAAGCTTTTTTAATATTTTTGTACCCGAAACCCTTTCGGGCCGAAAGGTACAAACACAGTCGTAAGTTTTCTTTTGCGAATTTGTGATCATGATTGCACCCATTACTTGATTCTGTATTTTATCTTCTATACTTATATAAATGAATCGCTGTACGATAGTCTTACTCAAAATGGCCCGTTCAGTTTGTATAATTCTATCCATTAATCCAGAGGAAGTTTAGATAAAAATTAAATTACGGTTAAACGCAAAGAAACAGCTAAAATATCGAAAAATATTTTGTATGGAAAATTCCCCCTCTTTCGCTAGGTGGCGTTGGTAGCCATATAACATCACTCAAACTCCTTCGTCGTTGATTAATTAATTTACTACATTCAACCTCTTTGTTGGTAGCGGAACTTATGTTTGACAGTGCGATGCAGTTTGTCAGCAAAGAGTTTCGTTAATCTGAGGTCTGATGCGTATTATGCTCAACAAGGTGCCGACAATGTCGATATGGATTTCAGAAACCTATGAAGGTGCCTCTAAAATGATGAACGAATAGTTTTATGACGGGGAACTACGAGAGTACGAAATACGCGGTCCGAAGACGCGCCACGAGCAAGTCTATTTATTAAATAATGTATTTCATGGAATCGTAGGAACCAGCATTATCTAACTAATCTAACTAATATGATAAATGCGAAAGTAGCGATGTTTGGATGTTTGTGTGTTTGTGCCTCAATCACGCTAAAACGGCTGAACGGATTTGAATGAAATTTAGCACAGAGGTAGTTTATGAGCTAGATTAACATAAAGGATACTTTTATCCGACTGCACCGGAAGGAGGGTAACGTTATCTCGGTTAATAATAATTCCTACTAACACGCAGATGAAGTTGCGGGCATCAGCTAGTATAACATAAGTATCAAAGTTTAGCCAGTATTCAATACTCTATTACATAACATAACATTTATATACAGGCACATACATTGTTTCTGGCATGGCCCACGCCAGGATACCCTTTGTCTTGGATAACATATAAACATGTGAGTACTGGATGTCACCTACCTGGTATTATTCTCAACTTGGTCCCTCGTCTCGTCTTGCCGGTTCTGCTGCGGTCTCAACACCAGTCGCTTCCTGCTCGGCTTCAGACTGAGTCGGTCCTCTAAGCTCGGGTCGGATTCCTCTAGGCCGTCGAACAGTGACTTCTGTAGGTGAACATAAGACATAGACATTGAAAATAAGTAGGTACCTAAACCTCCAAGGCCACACTAAGATGGACACACCCTGCCTGTGTTGGGAAAACCAGAATATCAAAAAACATTGCTAGAGTCTGGCAAATAATATAAAACCGGCCAAGTGCGAGAAGGAACTACAATTTGACGGTTTTCGGATTTGTTCCTTTATTTATTTATAGCGCTTTAAGACCTTGCTTTTTGCAAAATTTCTTAATAATAATAATAACAATACCTTGGACACTATTTACACACATTGATCTAGCCCCAAACTAGGATTCCCTGTATCTTGGGTACTAGACAACGATACACATACTTATATAGATAGATATTATACTTAGATGAGATAAACAACCATGACTAGGGTACAAACATCCGTTCTCATAAAACAAATATTTGCCCCCGGCGGGACTCGAACCCGGGACCCTTGGCTTCGTAGGCCAAGGGTCTCGGCCATTCGGGTCGTAGGTCATGATTGAAAGTAAACGGGGAGTACCCTATAGGTATTGATTCCCCTGCGAGTATCGATCAAATTTAGCTAAATAGTGATATAAATGGCGGTATCTCTTGATTGCGTTAACCTACGAGTTCGATTTTGTCACAGCTTCAAGAGATCACAGACAGAGTAATCGATATTTATTTCTAAATATCTCCGCGCGTTCCTGAGAAAGTGTCCCGACAGACGGATGTGAACCCAAGAGGGTTCCATGTTTTCCTTTCAAGGTACAAAACCCTAAACAAAACCGGTCAAGTGCGAGCAGGACATCGGACCCGCACATAAACCATAACAAAACAATGGGTTCCATACCATTGTACACGGAAAAGCGTAGAATAACAGTCTTTTGTACGAGTCATATACCTATTTCATTTTTTATCTACACACGTATCATAAACCCTCTTTACTGCGTTCAAAAACCGCACGTTACGATCAGCATTATGTTAAACTACTTGGTAAAAACTCGTTTCGTATCTGGAAAACTACACATAATGGTCATTATGTGTAGTTTTTCTACATATAATGACATTCAAATTTCGAACGCCGACGCCCACCCGCGTGCCGCCCCTAGTTTGTCTGTGAAGTTGGTACTGACATTCAAATTTCGAACGCCGACGCCCACCCGCGTGCCGCCCCTAGTTTGTCTGTGAAGTTGGTACTGACATTCAAATTTCGAACGCCGACGCCCGTCTGCGTGAAGTTGGTACTAAAGAACAAGCTAAACAATTGCAGAGCCACAATGCCGGTCAAACATGCGGTTCCTGAACACATCAAAGAGAGCTTATGATATGTGTGTAGATAAACTAGTGTATGTAACTGTACATAATTAGGCATTAAACTCTCGAGTGATATTATTATGACCCACATAAACCCACTCTCGAGTTTTAATGCCCTCCATTATGCAGCAGTCACATAAACTACTATAATCATTAAAAATTTAATTCTAGGTAGGACTACATTCAAGGCCGTACATCGAAACATTGAAAAATAGTTTTTTGTATGTAGTATGAAAGTATTAAACTACCTACTAAGGTTAACGAAACTCTTTGCTCATTAAAACCGGAAGTGGATAGAAATTGAGTAACTTATTTAAAGATATCAAATCAAATATGATAAAAAACTTAATATTATTTATTATAATTCAAATAAGCAATTATTAATCATATAATAACAAATAACTAAGCACAAAATTCAATACCTGCTATTAAAAATCTTTTCCGATAAGATCGGGAGAGTCCATCTTTCACCGATAAACAAATAAAACAAAATGGCTAAGAAAATGGCCGTACCAATAATTTATTCTATGGGTACTTCTTTTAATTCTTGAAAATCGGCATGTTTCATTATTTGTTGCTGTTGCCGCAACAGAAATGCACATTCTGTGAAAATTTTAGCTCTCTACCTATTTCGATTGATCCGATAGAGCCCGGTGACGGACGGACAGACAGACAGACGGACAGAGGAGGCTTAGTAATAGGGTCCCATCTGGCACCCTCCGGGTACGGAACCCTAAAAGACTGGACTTGGCTAACATAAAAAAAACGCACAGTTATCCGAGACGAACGATAAGTGTGCGTTCGCCTAAAGTTAGATCGTAAATGTGAGGCTGCCAGTCTCTACTTTCGTTGGTCCCATCTTGGTGTCTGATTGGACCCAGTTTCTGAAAGAGTGATCAAATGAAACAATCATTTCATCGAAGATTTATTCACAATGGCGGCACGTCATTGTGAGTTTATCCTGTAGACTCGCGTAAACCCTAAAACGGAAATTTTTATGACAGACGTCGCCTAGATTACTCTGGATTCTATTGTGGGCATTTATGGGCAAAAAACATAAAATTTGCCTCGATTGTTGTGTCATTATTTTTTCTTTTCCGGCCAGCAGAGAAGCGAGTCAGTCTGATATGAGTTTAACAAGTCGTGTCCCTGGGCTTGTGTGTATGAGTTTTTCAAGTCGTGTCCCTGGGCTTGTGAGTATCTCCCTACCTTGGTGTTCCGGTCGGCCACCGGTCGCACGCGCAGCTGCGGTGCGTTCTCCGGTGACGTCACGCGGTACCCCGCCCCGCCCCGCTCGAGTACCCCGCGCAGTGACGCGGGGTTGGTGGGTTTGAGCATGTCTTCCATTGTGGTAGCTGGGGGAGAGAGATCGAATGAATTACTCTGTTAATACACGGTGAAAACGGCCAAGTGCGAGTCGGACGCGCGCACTAGAGGTTTTATAACAACGCATTAAAAAAATATGTACCCCCTCTCCGTCTATTTAAACCATACATTTCTCTACAGTTTTCCTATGTGATTCAAAATTAGGAAAAAAAATATTTGAGATCCTCTACTTTTTCAAAATTTTAGGATCCGCAGTTTTGGAGGTAAGGGGTAATGGGATAATAATATTTTTAAATTTCAAAATAAAATTAAGTTTATTGCTTCCATAAAGTACATAAACATTTGTTCTTAAATTAAGGTACAATTTATGGAACTTGTCCATAGGGCACTGCAACAGTAGAGAGGCATAATACTAATGAATAATATAAAATATTAATTATTGGGGTATGTTTATGTGTACGTGTTTGTGTGTGTGTGTGTGTGTGTGTGTGTGTGTGTGTTTGTGTGTGTGTGTGTGTGTATGTGTGTGTGTGTTTGTGTAATTGTGATGTTTTGTTTTCTATTAAATAACTATTTAAAATTATGAAACAATAAAAATTAATCCTCGCAACAAGCCCATTCATTTGATATGTACAACACATACATATGTATGTACACTTTGAAAAACTTATTTTTGTCTGAGATGCCCACCAAATTCAAAATTACCCAAACTTATTTACGTAGCAAACGTGGTTGTGGCACATAAGTACATAAGTGTACCTAATTTTAACTTAATCGGTCTAGCATTCGGGCGTTTAATATACTTTATATACACACGTATCTTAAACCATCTTTACTGCGTCCAAAAACCGCACGTTACGACCAGCATAACGATATACTACTTGGTAAAAACTCATTTCTTATCTTGATATCGATATGACCATAATGTATCAATTTTCGACAAATCATGACATTCAAATTTCGAATGCCGACGCCCGCCTGCGTGCCGCCCCTAGTTTGTCTGTGAAGTTGGTACTACTGAACAAGCTAAACAAGTGCAGAGCAATGATCAATGCCACAATGCCGGTCTAACATGCGGTTCCTGAACACATCAAAGAGAGCTTATGTTATGTGTGTAGATAAACTAGTGTATGTAACTGTACTTAATCAGGCATTATGTATCAGTCACATAAACAACTACACACGACTGATCTTATAATGGTTGCGTTTTCCCTGTTTAAGGTACGGAACCCTCAAAACTTTTTAATTGCGAAAAAACCACATCGAAAATTCCGGGTTTTTGTCCCAAATGGGTCTATTTCAGGAATTAATCCCGTCACTAATGCCGCTTATGGGGTGTCGGTCGGTATTATCGAGAGACAAAGTACTACAACTTACCAGACTCTGGCAGTAAGTTCTTGAAGAGCGGAGAGTCCCCGTAAGGCCGCGCCGCCATCGTGAGGAATTGTTCATGAACATTCGCCGCTGCCGACGCGCCCAGCGAGCTGCTGAAACATAAATCAAGTTCAAGTTCAAGTTCAAAGTTTTATTCATAATAGCACAAAAATTGAGACTTAATGAACGTCATAACACAATCAAGCATAATATAACATTAAGTAGGTGCCTAATTATTACATAGTACATAATGTATAGGGTGCAATGAACTGGTCTAATGCCAGATGTCGATGTCTTGTAAAAGTCATTAATTTTGTAGTAGGCCTTTGTGCACAAAGTGTGCTTTATACATTTTTTTAATCGAGCTTCAGTCAAGTTTTGTATATCTTGCGGAATTTTATTGTAGAAGCGAACGAGTGTCCCAAAAAAGAACTGCTGATGAGTCTGAACATTGGAATAATAACAAAACTTATACTAGGCACATATATCGCTTCTGGCCCCACGCTAGGATGCCGTGTCGTGGCCCACTAGGAACGTGGGAAACGGAATCAGTGAAGTCACTACACGCAATAACATTGAAACATTCAATAACCCGGGGTATTTTGCTGTCTTCCTCCCTGGATTTGCCCCAAGACGGTATTTGACAAGGTAGTCCAATAAATCTAGAAACGTGTCCCAAGTGTGTATATATATTGGTTTCCCAAGTGTATACGTGTCTCAATATTAATTTTGTAATTATTTATTCCTACTTATTAATGATGATATAATGATATTATAAAATTCGTATTTGTTAAGCACAAGCAATTTTTAAAAGAGATCTAAAAATCTATCTGTGGGAGTTGCTCCGCCCTTCTTCTCCCACAGTGGTCCAATGTAGAGAAGTGGCAAAAAATGGCGATTGCTAAGTATATGTAAATATCTATAGTAATAAAGACATTTGGAAATTTGGAAAAATTTGCACGCTGAACCCTACTTCAACAAAAACATTTGACAATATCAGAAATGTATATTTCCAGCAGTTGAATTTTATAAACGACAGCATTTGACTATGACGTTTTATGCCAGTATTTCATAGAACCCGTGAACAAAATTACCGTTTTCCAAATAGGTACTTTTTAGGAACTGTCCTAAAAAGTACCTATTTGGAATTGTTTATTAAAATTGAAATTGTTTATTGACAGATAGCATGATTTACACAGGTTCCACTTACAAACATAAGGAGGAGACATACTTAATTAGGAACATATATCGTATAAATAAAATATAAAGTATAAAATAGGAGGAACTAGTGGAAACACTGTATCTCGGTTTTGACTAGCAGTCAAATACTGTATTGGTTCAGTAGTTCAGGCTGTGCATTGTAAAGGAGAGTGAGGCTGGTGCACAGCCATGTCCCTTACATAGGAGTGTCATTTGAGGGAAGTGACGTCACTTCCTCTGATGGTTGTTCTAAAACACGTTGCGTGTCAGATTACTTTAAATGCGTATTTTTTCTGAAAATCAAAACTAATAGTAGTTTATGTGACTGCTGCATAATGGAGGGCATTAAAACTCGAGAGTGGGTTTATGAAATGAGCCGAAGGCAAGTTTCATAATAATATCACTCGAGAGTTTTAATGCCTAATTATGTACAGTTACATACACTAGTTTATCTACACACATATCATAAGCTCTCTTTGATGTGTTCAGGAACCGCATGTTTGACCGGCATTGTGGTTCTGCAATTGTTTAGCTTGTTCTTTAGTACCAACTTCACGCAGACGGGCGTCGGCGTTCGAAATTTGAATGTCAGTACCAACTTCACAGACAAACTAGGGACGGCACGCGGGTGGGCGTCGGCGTTAGAAATTTGAATGTCATTATATGTAGAAAAACTACACATAATGACCATTATGTGTAGTTTTCCAGATACGAAACGAGTTTTTACCAAGTAGTTTAACATTATGCTGAACGTAACGTGCGGTTTTTGAACGCAGTAAAGAGGGTTTATGATACGTGTGTAGATAAATAAAATTAACGATCAAGAGGCTGTCTCGCGCACGAAGGGTTCCATACCATCGCACAATGGTGTTCAAATTTCTTGCATGGGGATTAGATATCTTTAATTTTCATCATCATCATCCTCATCAGCCTGTCAGAGGACCCACTGCTGGGTACAGGCCTCCTCATAAACACGCCATTCAGAACGGTCCCGCGCAACCGGCGTGCTTTCCCGCCACCCTCGCCACATCGTCGGACCATCTCGCTGATGGTCTGCCGACCGATCTTTGGCCTCCTCTTGGCCACCACTCCGTCGCCGATCTGGTCCATCTTCCGTCTTCTCGCCTTGCCAAGTGTCCTGCCCACTTCTACTGAAGCCGTGCTATCCGCCTACCCACATGAGCCACCTTGGTTCGGCGTCTGATTCCGGTATAACGGATAAGGTCTGACAGCCTGATGCCTAGCATGGCACGCTCCATGGCTCTTTGTGCTACTGTGACTTTGTGCACAATCTCCTTCATGAGCGTCCATATTTCGGCACCAATATTATTATACCAAATATGAATTTTCCTGTGTTTAAATTATTGGTATACTCCATGTATGTAACCAGGTGCATTTATAAGTTTTTATGTGGTATTGAAAGAAGTTGTGCCCACCCTACTTTAAACATACATTATTTTTCCTGTATTATTTAAGTAAATACCTATATAATTATTTTTATCTACACACGTATCATAAACCCTCTTTACTGCGTTCAAAAACCGCACCTTACGATCAGCATTATGTTAAACTACTATCTGGAAAACTACACATAATGGTCATTATACTTCATATCTCTCGCGAAGATGATTACCTAAGTTTACGAGCAGCAGTACACGAAGTCATGCTGTCCTTGTCACACATTTAAAGAGTCTCATTTCAAAAGACTCTCTTTCTCTGTCTACCCGCAGCCGACCGACTGCATGTTGTCGCGCGCCCGCGCGCTCGGATTTCATTATACGTTTTTGTGCGGTCCGAGTCACACGTCGTTGTTATTTTGTTTTGATTGTTCGAGGTTCCAATATGGGGAAACGGAAACGTGATAGGCGTGATCAAGGCAGTGAAATAGAACATTTGAAAAGAAAATATAAGAAACTGAAGGAACTTTACGACGAATCCTGTGAAAGACGTAGAAGATCGACATCGTCACCCTCGAGTAATGAACGTTTGGAGAGGCGTAAAGAATCGGCATCGCCAACTTTATGCGATGAACGTCCAACCCGTCCAACATTGTCGGACGCAAGTGATCTAGAAATTTCAAGTAAATGAAACAAAATTAACCCCTTTGGGAAGTGGTGCTGTCGTCCCGCACGTACAGTAGATCATGCTCCACGTAAATCGTGTTGAGGTTATTTTCTCCACGTAAACCGTGTTGAGGCATCTTATATACTCATGTATATACTTATTTTTCCACGTAAATCGTGTTGAATTTTTTCTCTCCACGTAAACCGTGTTGAGGCATTTAATATTGTACTTACTGTACCTACTTCCTACTTCTACCTACTTCTTCTTGCACGTAAAACAAATTAATTTCTCCACGTAAATCGTGTTGAGGCATTTAATACCTACGTATACCTACTGCCCCGCGTAATTCGTATCGAGATGCTGAGGTCTCCACGTGAATCGTGTTGAGGTTAACCTATCTTTTTGTACCTATATCAATCAACCGTATGGTCGAATAATAAGGCCCAATATTGCCTAGAAAAATAATTCATCACGGATTCTGGTTTGTTCGTAGTGATTCCCGATGACCCAACAGAGGAAGTAGAACCGCCCTGTGGACAACAAGAAGGCGCAATAGAAGTAGAAAGTGACGATTTGGATCCGGAAATTCAAGCATTGCTAGGAGATGACTTAACGGAAGAAAATCTTCACGGAAAAGATATACACAAAGATTTGGCGGATAAACGCTGGCAACATACACTTCTTAAAGGTTTGCCAAAAAAAAGAAAAGTCAGTGCTTATAAAGGCGCATTTGCCTCCGAAAAATTGTTCTGCGCTGATACCTCCTAAGTTAAATTTGGAGGTCGATGGTGCTCTTAACGAGATTGAGAAGAAAAAAGACACCTACAGCCGCAGCAAGCAAGCACAATTATCAAGCTGTTTAGCTGCTATTGGAGCAACACTGAACACGGCTGTTACGTCCAAAGATAAGACCCTTCAAACACTTATAAAACCTCTGAGCGACGCCAGCTTATCACCGGGAGACCTTATCCAGGCGATTCACAATTGCAAACTCGCTTAATAGACAAATGCGAGACACTATTAAAAATACAGAAGTCGAGTTCTTGTTTAGATCAACATTGTCAAAACACCTGGAGTCGTCCAAAGCGATATCAAAATCAGCTAACGAACTGAAACAAAACCGTCCATTCAAGAAAAATCAAATGCAGGCGCAGACACAACAAACTACCCACAATACTTTAAACGCGAGGGGGGGACTGCAACCGACTACCTCCGACGGGCAGACGTCGAACCCCAACAGTTACTACCACCAGAGGCCACCGCCGCCGCCGCCTCCGCCGCCACGGCAGGGGCCGGCGCCGACGCCGCGATACCACTCGCAGCCGAAAGCTGCACCCAAGACCAGGCATCGTTACCGGGACAGGAGACGATATTAACGGAGGTACAAAATATAACCATCGCAGGCCGGATATCATATTTTTACCACCAATGGTTAAATTTAACGTCAAATCAAACCATTTTATCATGGGTCAAGGGTTATAAAATACCTTTCGTCGAGGAACCCCATCAGATAAATCAAAATAAAAACAGTACAATGTTATTCTCAAGGTCAGAAAAAAGTATAATCAATAACTGTATCGAAGAATTGTTGGAAGCGGGCCACGTGTCAACCTGTAGCCCATGCGACGGTCAATTTTTGTCACCAATTTTTTCCGTCCCCAAGCCAAACGTCAAGCACAGATTTATTCTAAACCTGAAAGGCCTCAATAAATTTGTCGATGTCGAACATTTTAAAATGGAGGACTATAGGACTGCCATTAAATTACTTAAGAAAGACGACTACATGGCATCCATTGACCTCAAAGATTCATACTTTTTGGTTTCAATCGACGAACAATATCGTAAATGGCTTCGCTTTGAATGGGATAACTCTCAATACGAATTTAACGTACTTCTGTTTGGCTTGTGTACGGCACCATTCGTTTTTACGAAATTATTTAAAACCTGTGTTACAGCACCTACGCTCCCAAGGGTTTTTCTCTGTGAATTACCTCGACGATTTTTTGTTAATTGGCAGTAGTTACAGTGAGTGCCAAAAGAATGTAGACGACACAAAATATTTACTACAAAAACTTGGTTTTGTTATAAACTTTGAAAAAAGTCAACTAGTTCCCAGCAAAATATGTAAATTTTTGGGGTTCAATTTTGACACAGAGAATATGACACTAATATTACCAGATGATAAAAGATGTAGGATTAAAACAAAAGTTCACGAATACCTGAGAAAGAAAACTTGCACTATACGGCAGTTTGCTGAATTTTTAGGACTATTAACTTCAGCTTGTCCCGCCGTAAGATATGGTTGGGTTCATACAAAATTGTTCGAACGTGAAAAGTATTTGGCACTTCAGAAAAATCAAGATAACTACAATAAGCGCATGACCTTATCTGAAAATCTTAAGCCGGATCTTGTCTGGTGGAGGGATAATATAGATTTAGCCTACGCCCTTTTTCGTAATAATAACTATTGCACTGAAATATTTAGCGACTCATCACTTACAGGCTGGGGCGCAAGTTGTGGCTCCGAGGTTGCTAATGGTCATTGGAAAACTTTAGAATTATCTCTACATATAAATACTCTAGAGCTTAAGGCCGCCTTCTACGGATTAAAAAATTTTGCCTCTGACTTTTAAACCATCGCGACATACTACTCAGAATCGACAACACAACTGCTATTGCTTACATAAATAGAATGGGGGGTGTACAATTTCCGCAGCTTAATAAGATAGCTCGCGATATTTGGGAATGGTGCGAAAAACGAAATCTTTTTATTTTCGCGTCGTATATCATGTCAGCCGACAATAAGGTAGCAGATCGTGCATCAAGACAAGTTAATTCGGATAACGAGTGGGAACTTTGTAATGATGCATACCAAAACATTGTTCACACTTTCGGCGAACCGAATTTCGACTTGTTTGCTAGTAGCTACAACAATAAATGCGATAGGCATGCATCATGGAAACTGGACCCAAATTCCGAGATAATAGACGCCTTTACATTTGACTGGAATAATCTAAATTTTTACGCATTTCCGCCGTTTTGTCTCATACCTAGAGTATTACAAAAAATTATAAACGACAAGGCTGAGGGAATTGTAGTTATACCTAACTGGCTGTCGCAGCCATGGTACACACTTTGGCGAAAGCTTCGTGTTTCTGCTGAAATATAATTTGGTCCCTCTAGTCAGCTTTTAAAATCTCCTTTCATAGAAACACACCCGCTGCACGAAGACCTTATCCTGGTGGCAGCGCGGTTATCAGGCAAGCAATGATCAGGCGGGGAGTTCCCGAAAATTCACTTAATATTATGATGGCATCTTTAGCAAAAAATACTATCAATCAGTGATAGAAATAGGGTTGATTTCTATGAAGGAAACAGCACTGAAATAATTAAGTTCCTAACTGAAATATTTGAGTTACAGTAATGTAAACACTTGCCGATCGGCTTTATCTCTATTATTAGGGCAGAGTATTACTCAAATTGAGAGTATCAATCGCCTTATAAAAGGAATGTATCGAATAAAGCCACCACGGCCTAAATATAGTAACTACATGGGACACAAATTTAGTTCTAAAATACCTTGCTGAATTGTATCCCTACGACAATTTGCCACTTAAAGATTTATCACTAAAAACTGTAACTTTGTTAGCCATTGCATCAGCACAAAGAATTGAGTTGATTAAAGTTAAGAACATTTCTATCAACGCTGATGCAATGAAAATAAAAATAGACGACCTGATAAAAACTTCTAAACCTGGGTCTTGCCAACCGCTGATAAAACTACCCTTTATAAAAGAAAATCCAAAAATTTGTCCGGCTTTGGCAGTTAAAAATACAAAGAAAAAACGCAGTGTTTACGAACTTCCAATAATGATACTTATTTATTTCTACACATCAAAAAGTTCAAAAAGTGACATCTCAAACACTCGGCCATTGGGTTAAAAATATTTTGCAGCTGAGTGGAATTGATATATCAGTCTTTGGTGCACATAGTACGCGGCACGCATCGACTTCCGCCGCTCATCTGGCGGGAATAAATTTAGAGGTGGTTCGCAAAGCCGCAGGTTGGAGCGACAAATCAAATATCTTTCTTAAATATTATAATAGGGATGTTGTTCAGTCAACCGATGATTTTGTCATGGCTATCTTTGATAACAATCCTTAGATATCTTGAAGCAAGAAAGTATTTTGCCTTCTTATAAATATATT
This sequence comes from Argyresthia goedartella, assembly GCA_949825045.1. Classification (NCBI taxonomy): domain Eukaryota; kingdom Metazoa; phylum Arthropoda; class Insecta; order Lepidoptera; family Argyresthiidae; genus Argyresthia; species Argyresthia goedartella. Next base: position 24,692,156 of record OX463832.1, read on the forward strand.
TAATATTTAATTTTTTGCGTTACATAGTTTTTTATATTTTTTTTTTTATTTTGTATTTTAAATAAAACATGATTTCCTCTTCTTCTTCTTCTTACAATATTTTTTCGATCTTTGAACATCTGCTCGTAAACTTAGGTAATCATCTTCGCGAGAGATATGAAGTATAATTGTAAATCAAACGAACTTACCTGTGAAGTTTGATTGTAATTATACGAGTATCTTGAGCGAAGATGATTACCATCTCCCCTCCCTTACCCTTTTTTACTTTAACCCATCTAGCACACGAAAAAATATTGAAATGTCTTTAAAAGTAATGAAATCCGAGCGCGCGGGCGCGCGACAACATGCAGTCGGTCGGCTGCGGGTAGACAGAGAAAGAGAGTCTTTTGAAATGAGACTCTTTAAATGTGTGACAAGGACAGCATGACTTCGTGTACTGCTGCTCGTAAACTTAGGTAATCATCTTCGCTCAAGATACTCGTATAATTACAATCAAACTTCACAGGTAAGTTCGTTTGATTTACAATTATGTGTAATTTTTCTACATATAATGACATTCAAATTTCGAACGCCGACGCCCACCCGCGTGCCGTTCCTAGTTTGTCTGTGAGGTTGGTACTGACATTCAAATTTCGAACGCCGACGCCCGCCTGCGTGAAGTTGGTACTAAAGAACAAGCTAAACAATTGCAGAACCACAATGCCGGTCAAACATGCGGTTCCTGAACACATCAAAGAGAGCTTATGATATGCGTGTAGATAAACTAGTGTATGTAACTGTACATAATTAGGCATGAAAACTCTCGAGTGATATTATTATGAAACTCGCCTTCGGCTCGTTTCAGAAACCCACTCTCGAGTTTTAATACCCTCCATTATGCAGCAGTCACATAAACTACTATTATTATTTTGGGTCAGTAATTTCGAAGAAAAGGGGGAAATGGGCTTTTTTGCCCATTTTCTTAAATTTTTTTAACGCAGCATTTCACAGGTTTACGAAAAAAATCTAGATTCTCCCAACAAGCCCTTTCATTAGACTTGTCAAACAGTTTGAAAAAAAAATACCTTTCTGATTTGCAAAAAATTTGTTTCAATACCACATACAAACTTATGAATGCACCTGGTTATGTATCTACCTTCAGGAAGTATTCCAGAAGACGGCCCGCACCCAATTACTTTGTAAACTACATTTTTCTAACTAAAATCTAACCTAATGACTTTTCACTAAAATGATAAAGCCTGCGACACTCCCACAGCTGAGACGAATCCAACGACGCCCCATTTATTTAAATCAATCCGTTTGGGCTGTAGCATGTAGGCCGTACATACATGCATTCATACAAACATACATACGCTCGAATAAAATTACCCTCCTTCATCTGCCGTCGGGTACAAACAATGTGTCCTAGCTTTCCCAATACTACAATCGTAAGTCCAAAAACATGGCAAACGAGTACGTACTTGTTGGCGTTGTTGAAGCTGTTGAACGTCTGCTGCGGCGCGCCGAGCGTGTTGCCCGAGCTGAACATCCCCAGGCCGCCGCCGCCGAGCGAACTGCCGCCGAGGCCCGTGCCCGCTGCAAGCAAAGTGCGCTGGCTTTATTGCTATTATCATGGACGAGTAATACTAGAGGACAAACAACCGCAGTACTTTGAAGCGTAACTCGATTTTTGGTTTAAAAGTATATTGCTAGATAGAGCCACTAGTTCAAAAGTTCTTTCTAGTAAAGGTAGTATCGTGGTGGCGCGCTTAATTTAGGAAAGATTAATTTCCTAAGAACAAGCAAGGCTTACGGTTACGCCAACTCTGATTTTGCGTCGATATTACGATGGATTTGCTACGCCGCCAGCCTAAGCACCCAGCATATATTGCATGGTACAACTACATCTAGAAATAATACAGGATTTTGGCTTTCTAGCAGGGTAAATTTTTTTGTATGCGGTGGTCAGTCCTCTAGTATTATTCGTCCATGCTATTATTCACTATAGTCTACATATACAGTTTAGTGAGACAAAGATTCATACAACCACGCCGTCGTAGGTAACCTACTACAAGCATACGGCGTATGTGTGCGTGTCATCGCCCCTGTGTCGCGTACGCGCCGCCACCGGGTAAAACCGGTTCACGCTCGTCCGGGATGATGACAAACGGAGGGCCTGCACTGCGTAAATCACGTATTCTTTGTTTCATCACCTACCTTATCGGATTGTTTTAAGAGCAAATAGTTATTAAAATGTTAAGAAGTGTACATTATGCAATAGTACTTACAATGGTTCTTTACTGTACTGTTTGTATGAATAATACGAGGAAAAGAAAAGATATTTCATACTTCAATTATCCCAAGGAGTCTACTAGGTAAGTAAATGAATACCAGATAATACCTATCGCACAAACAAATATTTTGCTGTTTGGTTTCCGAATATTCCCATAAAGGGCTAGCCAGAGCTGCAGGAACACATAAGCAATCCCACAGCCACGTTCAGCAATTTATTTTATTCTCTTTTGCCTAAAAAGGATTTCGCACGCTCCTTCAAAGATTTGTCTCTGTTCCTATTCTCTACTCATGTGCTGCTACTGCGAACCGAATCATGCATGGTCACCATGGCGACGGTCGGAGACCGCTACCATGCTACGCTAAACGACAGTGATTTGGAACGTTACACGCGATAAGTAAGTATCGCTGACCCAATCCCGTACTGTGGTAGACAGGAGTTGATGACCGCTGTTGCAAGGCTAACCCGAAAATACTATAACAACAATCGAGACAAAACTGTTACTTTTCCACAATTTGAGGAAAGGGCCATTTGATAGGTGATATTTGACACTTCATAAAAAATTAACAACGTGACCTCGTAACGGAGAGCTCACAATATTATTTATTTTCCCAAAGTTAAATACTGCAAAATTGTTTGACTTTTTTTAGTTAAAGATACATATTTATTGTAATAATGACAAAAGAAGGCAATTTTACTATTTACTTTATTATATTTACTACATTTGTCATACAAAACTGAACATCAAACAAGGTTACAGGGATTTCCGTCGGTGAACCCTGTTTATTTTTATACACTAGGGATGTTACCCAAAAAAATCGATTGATCAAAAATTATTAAATGCAAATGATGACTGACTGCATTCAATTCACATGTTTCAAGTCCTTATCGATTCATTCAATTTAATCGATGTTTTAAGCAGGTCATCTCACTATGAAGCTGTGACTGACAGATGTCAAATGTTACCTACGACAATAGCCCTTGTATAGTAAACAAGTTTGCTTGACTTTGCGTTAATGCCAAACTGTCGAAATCATTAGTCGACGCCGCGCCGTCTCGTTTAAACGTTTCTCGTAGACTCCGGACGCGTCGATCGTCACTCTGTAAGTTTCCGTAGATGAATTCTGTATATGAACCACCATTGGCTTGGTGCGATTCTATCATTAACCCCTGGGTGCCTGGCGGCGTCCAGGGACGCCATTTTGCCGTTGTAGGTTTTGAATTTTATTACCACGGCATCAGCATTCAAAATCGCCTTGCCTCATAACCAGCGAACAGCGAACAAAGAAGTGGAACAGTTTGGAGCACTTACAAAAGAAGGGGAAATATTAAACTTCACATCAAAAATACTGATTTGCACAGCAAATATCAGGGCAAAATGCTGCGGTAGCTTAGGTGAAGGGTAAAGGGGGTGAGCGAAGCGAAGCCTCCTTTATCCTTCGTGTTAGGTTGAACGTGTAAGAACAACAAAAATATTTAAAACATAAACTTAAGTACACACAACATATTTAAAACATAAAAAGTGTTTTTGTTGATCCTTTTTTGCTGTGCAAATCAGTATGTTTGATGTGCGATTAAACTAGCCAAAAGAAGGTACGTACATGAGTTGAAATTGAGTTGCTGGGACGGCTGCGTGCTACCGAACATCGGCGCAGGAGTGTTGAACATAGACGGGAACCCCGTGGCTGGCTTCGACTGGCCGAAGGGGGTGGACCCAAGACCACCGCCTAGACCTCCACCTGCAGACATTGTTTATTTATTAGACGACCGGACACTGATATACGGACATTAACACGTTGGAGGCCACGGCGGTCAATGTTGTACGGCGCTTGATTATCCAGGCCGTCACGAAAACGCCACATCCAAAACAAACGTTGTCTCATTGACCGAGCGAGCGAAGCGAGCGAAGGGCTCCATTTCGACAATATAGGAGGCCGATTTTGCTTTCGTCTGTCTCTGTCTCGTGTCTGTCAGTTCCGGTCTAGGGGCCACAGTTTTCAAGCGATCCTCACAAAACTTGGCACGCGTGTTCCCAGAATTAAAAGATTTATTTTTATTTTCTCCTTTGGGGTCATGACGTCATTATTTTTTTATGTGGGGTACCAAATTAAAGGGCTTCATGAGCCGATTCAAAAAATATACTACATTATTACCTTTCGGCCGCCTGTTTTCTAAAAATCCAAGAAGTATTTTCAAAACATACCAAGTTTGAACTCCTCGAAGTAGGAGACGGATTAGTAAAGAGGATCTATACAGACCATGAGAGTGAGTGAAATAGACTATAACTATTTTCGTGAAAACTCAATAGATTGTATTTCAAATTGCAAAATGTAGTTTACAAAGTTATTGGCCGGCACATCCTCCAGCCACAAGTTATATTGTCCCCCCACCGTTCTTATGCATGCGTCGTGCGGTCGGCGCGTTCTCTAGTCACAAGCTATATTGCCCCTCCCGCCCCGTTCTCATGCACGCCTCGTGTGGTCAGCGCGTCCTGCAGCCACAAGCTATATTGCCCCTCCCGCCCCGTTCTCATGCACGCCTCGTGTGGTCAGCGCGTCCTGCAGCCACAAGGTATATTGCCTCTCCCGCCCCGTTCTCACGCACGCCTCGTGTGGTCAGCGCGTCCTGCAGCCACAAGCTATATTGCCCCTCCCGCCCCGTTCTCATGCACGCCTCGTGTGGTCAGCGCGTCCTGCAGCCACAAGGTATATTGCCTCTCCCGCCCCGTTCTCACGCACGCCTCGTGTGGTCAGCGCGTCCTGCAGCCACAAGCTATATTGCCCCTCCCGCCCCGTTCTCACGTACGCCTCGTATGGTCAGCGCGTCCTGCAGCCACAAGCTATATTGCCCCTCCCGCCCCGTTCTCACGCACGCCTCGTGTGGTCGGCGCGTTCTGCAGCCACAAGCTATATTGCCCCTCCCGCCCCGTTCTCACGCACGCCTCGTGTGGTCAGCGCGTCCTGCAGCCACAAGCTATATTGCCCCTCCCGCCCCGTTCTCACGCACGCCTCGTGTGGTCAGCGCGTCCTGCAGCCACAAGCTATATTGCCCCTCCCGACCCGTTCTCACTACTTGATTTTGATTGAATCTAAAATACTTACGTATAAATTGGTTCACAGTCCCCCCTGTTAGTGAGGTCTGCTGCCCACAGGGCTACTCGTTTATTTAGTTAGATATATGTATGAATATCGTGTTTCGACTAATACAGTGTATTTTTATCGTCTTTGATGAATTATTCGCGCTGTACAACGATGACCACCAATGCCTGAGAGGACGACAAATCGTACAAGGGGTCACGCGGTCATTTTGTTTTTTATGGGGTGCCCGTGACCATTGATGAAACAGTTACTTTTTCTAAGCAAAAATGATTTATTTTATTATAATTAATTGAATCCATTCAAGCATTAAATTTTTTCAAATGTATTCTAGACATTTTCACTTTATATTCCATGTCAGTCTTTTGCAAAAACCAAGCTGTATAGGATAAACTAAAGGGCCACTTGGGACAGATTATATGCGAATTGTCGCGTTACAAATTACCGTTGACGTAATATAGGATTTTATTTATTTATTTATTTACATTAATTATTATGTGTGCCCTTACAGAAAATTCCAAATCGACACAAATATACAATATACACGAAATATTTACGTAATAATTACAATTACTAATTACAAAAATATAAATACAAAGTCAATTCAATTACCATTATATACATACCTACACAGTCAGGTCATAAGTTCTGTCACACAATAAAAACTTTTGAATTTAGAACGCTGGCCACAAAAAGTTTATTGAATTCGAATTTCGAATTTTTCATGAAAATAAAAATGTGTACTGTGTTTTTAGAATTTTCCTCATTTTTAAATATGGAGTGGACACTTAAAGAAGACCGTGTCGCAGTTATTGCGTTGTATCGTTGCGGTTACGCGCCAATTCAGATTTTCGACTTACTGAAAAATTTGAATATAACCAAAAGATTCGTTTATCGTACCATAAAACGATACAATGAAGACTCTAGAGTAGATGACAGGTCAAGAAGTGGTCGCCCTCGCTCTGTTAGGACTCCAGCAGTGATAAAAGCTGTGAAGGCGCGAATTCAAAGAAATCCCATACGTAAGCAGAAACTGTTGGCCCTTCAGATGGGGTTAAGCAGGACCACGGTGAAAAGGGTGTTAAATGAAGACAGGGCTTAGGGCATATCGAAGAAAAACAGGACATCATTTGGACGCTCGTTTAATGGACCTGAGACTGAAGAGATGCCGCGCTTTGTTGAAGCGGTACGCGGGAAAAAAGCATCGGGAAATTCTATTTTCGGATGAAAAAATTATCACCGTGGAAGAGACCTACAACAAACAAAATGATAAGGTGTACGCACACAGCAGTGAAGAAGCGAGCAACCGTATTCCGCGTATCCAACGAGGTCATTTTCCATCCTCGCTCATGGTTTGGTTGGGAGTCTCTTATTGGGGCTTAACTGAAGTACATTTTTGTGAGAAAGGCTTAAAAACGAATGCAGTTGTGTATCAAAATACAGTCCTCAAGCACCTTGTGGAACCTGTTTCTCATACCATGTTTAATAACAGGCACTGGGTATTCCAACAAGATTCTGCGCCAGCTCATAGAGCGAAAAGCACACAAGACTGGCTGGCGGCGCGTGAAATCGACTTCATCCGGCACGAAGACTGGCCCTCCTCCAGTCCAGATTTGAGTCCGTTAGATTACAAGATATGGCAACACTTGGAGGAAAAGGCCTGCTCAAAGCCTCATCCTGATTTGGAGTCACTCAAGGCATCCTTGATTAAGGCAGCCGCCGATATTGACATGGACCTCGTTCGTGCTGCGATAGACGACTGGCCGCGCAGAATAAAGGCCTGTATTCAAAATCGCGGGGGTCATTTTGAATAAACTTTATTACCATAAGAATCTATGTTTTATTAAGTTAATTTTGCTATATAAATGTTTACATAAATAATAAACATGTCTAAATCATTTCATATTGCACATGTGACAGAACTTATGACCTGACTATGTACTTCGAGGAGTAAAATATTCTTGGATTTTTAGAAAACAGGCATGATAACGATGCCTCATAACCAGGTCCAAGTCTTCAGCGGTTAAAGGTGTCTATTTTGACTTGCAGTCCAATACCATACTCGATTTAAAATATGTATAAAGCACACTTTGTGCACAAAGGCCTACTACAAAATTAATGACTTTTTACAAGACACCGACATCTGGCATTAGACCAGTTCATTGCACCCTATATATTATGTACTATGTAATACTTAGGCACCTACTTTAATGTTATATTATGTTTGCTTGATTATGTTATGACGTTCATGAAGTCTCAATTTTTGTGCTATTATGAATAAAATCTTTGAACCGAACTGAACTGAACTGTATTCTAAATTATGGCAACTGTCAACAGTAGGGCCGGAGCTATGCGTCGGACTCCCTTCCTTTTCTAAGCGAAACAAGGAGAAGAAGTCTGCCTCTACTGCTGACAGATGTCAAATGCGACTTCTCTAAGAACGGCTACACGGTTTTTTTTTGTCCTTGGACACTATTTACACACATTGATCTAGCCCCAAACTAGGATTCCCTGTATCTTGGGTACTAGACAACGATACACATACTTATATAGATAAATATTATACTTAGATAGATAAACAACCCTTACTAGGGTACAAACATCCGTTCTCATCAAACAAATATTTGCCCCCACCGGTACTCGAACCCTTGGCTTCGCAATCAGGGTCACTGCCGACTCAACCATTCGGGTAACCTTAGTAATCCGTTGAACATACCGAGCCCAGCAGTCGGCTGCGTGTTCCCGAACCCGAAGCCAGCTTGCGCGGCGGGCTTGCCGAACGCGCCTCCGCTGAACAGCGAGCCGGCGGTGGAGGCGGTCGCGCCGAACGCGGGCGCTGTGCTCCCGAACGCTGCGAGGGATATAGACTAGTTAGAACAAAGGAGATTTAAAGGCTATATCCCCAGATGCCTCCTTCAAGATTGCCCCCTCTATCGGCAAGAGTAGGTTATTGTAGTTAAATTTCAATTGAGTTACAGGTTAGGTTGGAACTTAGAACAAGCAAAATCGGAGCGTAGCGAAGTGGGGCGGAGCGAAACGTATCATAGAGGCAGGGGCGTCTGGGAATGTTATACCCCCTTCTGCAACTAGAGGGGACAATGCTGAAATATAAAGACACTCCAAACTTTGTGAATATTTCACGTGTCCACATGTCCGCACACACACACTTATACCTCAACTATATATAAATAACGCTGTATTGTTATGAGACATTCATTTATTAAACATAATACATTACTTCACTCTACCTATAACTAGCTATTCAACAAAACCTCTATCAAGGCACAACTGCTATATATGCATATTTCAAACGACCTCTGTGGTATTGTGGTGGATGCTGTGCTTCCCAAGCGAGAGTTCCCGGGTTCGAATCCCGGCTAGGAAGAAGGAAAAACCCGTTCTTGTATATTTATACGTATGTGACGTTGCTGTTTCTGGCTACCACGACACAGGCCATCTAGAAAAAGATTGTTTTGCATTATGTCGTGGTAATATGTGTAATGTTCAACAATAGCTCCACGACAGTAAAATTTGCCATGCGCGATGCAGGATCGTATGAAAACCGCCCTCCAGTACACCAATGCCATCTATTAGTCGACGCTCGAGTTACCTGGCGCTGTAGGTTGCATCGTCGGCGCGGTGCTCTGAGCGGGTTTGGCCCCGAAGAGGCCGCCGCCGCCGAAGCCGCCGAACGCGCCGCCCGCGGCCGGTGCGGCGCCGAATCCGGTGGTGGCGGGTTTCGCGCCGAAAATGCCGGTCGACTGTGGAGGGAAATCACGTTAGTAGTGTAAACAATTCTTCTTTTATTCATCAACTGTGCCACTGCCAAGGAATAAACATAAACATTTACATTGCCTCTGGCCCCACACTAGGATACCCTGTATCGTGTCGAACCAGAAACAGCGACGTCACACATACAAAAATCCGGGGATCGAACCCCAGACCTCTCGCATGGTAGACAGAGCCACAACCGCTGCGCCACGGAGCTCATCAAATAGGCCTGAAGCTATGTTTAATTTAGTTTTTCTTTTCGAATCGATGCGATGGTTTATGTGTAGAACATTTTAGAAAAATATAAAGTTCATAAAATATTAGAAATTATATGACAGATAACCTAAAACTTCATAAAATCCACTTTTTAAACACTAGGAATGTTACCAAAACAATCGGAAAGAATCGAAATTGTTCATTCAGTTGAACTAATAGAAGAGTTGTCATCACTGCTATCCGCACTTAGAGATATTATTAATTAATTTTGGCTTTTCTTCTTGTTTGCTTAGCATTGCGTTACTTGAATTCTGCTTGTAGCGCTATGTATGTATGTATGTATAAAAACAGCTTCGTGCGACAGAGATGACGCTACTAGCCGATGTGCCATAATAACTGCCGCCGGTTACTGCAACATGTCAAAGTCAAAGTACTTTATTACTGTAGATATTTACATATTCTTAGCAAACGTCATTTTTTTCCTCTTCTCTACGTTGGACCACTGTGGGAGAAGAAGGGCGTAGAAACTCCCACAGATTGATTTTTAGATCTCTTTTAAAAACTGTATGGGCTTAACTAATACAAATATTACAAAAAAAAAAACATTGTGATTAATAAGCAATAATAAATAATTACAAAAATTATTAACAGCAAAATCTGTGTTGAGCTAGATTAAGATTAAGAGGTTCGTTAACCTGTATATAGTTCAATACTTACATATCACATACATAAAACTCTTTTTTCAATGTTTCGATGTACGGCTTTGAAGGTAGCCCTACCTAGTTTTTATTACAAAAAAAAATATATACTCGTCCAAAAGACTGTCACTTTACGTTTTGCGTGTACAATGGTATGGAACCCTTCGTGTGAGGGTCCGACGTCCTACTCGCACTTGGCACTTGATTCATACTGTAGTACCTATTTCAAGTAAGTTCGATCAGGAAACCTACTTCAAGAGTTTTTTTTTCCTGCAGGAAGCATTAGGCTACTTTTATGATACTTCCATCACAGAAAGTTCACGAGCATAATGCAGCTAGTTCGAGCAGTTATCTCAAAGAGGAATGTGAGTAAATAGTCGCACAAATTAACCGCATTTGCTATACCTGATTCTGGGTGTTCGCGCCGAAGCCGAAAGATGACGTGGGGGTAGTCCCAAACGCCGGGGCCTGCGTGGTGGCGGCGCCGAACAGCGGGGCTGCTGGGAAAACATATCAAATGTTAGGAGGAAGTCATCCCTTGTTGGGGATATTGTGAAGAAATAAATTAAAATAAATAAAGGGAAATACACAGTCAGGTCATAAGTTCTGTCAGACAATAAAAACTTTTGAATTTAGAACAGCCACAAAAAAGTTTGTTGAATTCGAATTTCGAATTTTTCATGAAAATAAAAATGTGTACTTTTTAGAATTTTCCTCATTTTTAAATATGGAGTGGACACTTAAAGAAGAAGACCGTGTCGCAGTTATTGCGTTGCATCGTTGCGGTTACGCGCCAATTCAGATTTTCGACTTACTGAAAATTTTGAATATAACCAAAAGATTCGTTTATCGTACCATAAAACGATACAATGAAGACTCTAGAGTAGATGACAGGTCAAGAAGTGGTCGCCCTCGCTCTGTTAGGACTCCAGCAGTGATAAAAGCTGTGAAGGCGCGAATTCAAAGAAATCCCATACGTAAGCAGAAACTGTTGGCCCTTCAGATGGGGTTAAGCAGGACCACGGTGAAAAGGGTGTTAAATGAAGACTTAGGGCTTAGGGCATATCGAAGAAAAACAGGACATCGTTTGGACGCTCGTTTAATGGACCTGAGACTGAAGAGATGCCGCGCTTTGTTGAAGCGGTACGCGGGAAAAAAGCATCGGGAAATTCTTTTTTCGGATGAAAAAATTTTCACCGTGGAAGAGAGCTACAACAAACAAAATGATAAGGTGTACGCACACAGCAGTGAAGAAGCGAGCAACCGTATTCCGCGTGTCCAACGAGGTCATTTTCCATCCTCGCTCATGGTTTGGTTGGGAGTCTCTTATTGGGGCTTAACTGAGGTACATTTTTGTGAGAAAGGCGTAAAAACGAATGCAGTTGTGTATCAAAATACAGTCCTCAAGAACCTTGTGGAACCTGTTTCTCATACCATGTTTAATAACAGGCACTGGGTATTCCAACAAGATTCTGCGCCAGCTCATAGAGCGAAAAGCACACAAGACTGGCTGGCGGCGCGTGAAATCGACTTCATCCGGCACGAAGACTGGCCCTCCTCCAGTCCAGATTTGAGTCCGTTAGATTACAAGATATGGCAACACTTGGAGGAAAAGGCCTGCTCAAAGCCTCATCCTGATTTGGAGTCACTCAAGGCATCCTTGATTAAGGCAGCCGCCGATATTGACATGGACCTCGTTCGTGCTGCGATAGACGACTGGCCGCGCAGAATAAAGGCCTGTATTCAAAATCGCGGGGGTCATTTTGAATAAACTTTATTACCATAAGAATCTATGTTTTATTAAGTTCATTTTGCTATATAAATGTTTACATGAATAATAAACATGTCTAAATTATTTCATATTGCACATGTGACAGAACTTATGACCTGACTATGTATTAAACTGCACATCAAAAATACTGATGTGCACAGCAAATATCAGGGCAAAATGCTGCGGTAGCATAAGTGAAGGGTAAAGGAAGCGAGCGAAGCGAAGCCCCCTTTATCCTTCGTGTTAGGTTGAACATGCAAGAACAACAAAAAATAATTAAAACATAAACTTGAGCACACATAAAACATAAAAAGTGTTTCTGCTGATCCTTTTTTGCTGTGCAAATCAGTATTTTTGATGTGCGATAAAATACTAGCCATAAATAAATCATTATGAGGTAAGTTTTGTAAGGAGCACCTTGGCCGGAACTTTTTTGTATTTCCATCACCATCTTAACATCCACATTGAGATTAGTTTCCCAAGTGTACCTTTGGGGCCTAATCCTAAAAGGGAAATATCTGCACATCAAAAATACTGATTTGTACAGCAAATGTCAGGTGAAAACGCTGCGGTAGCTTAGGTGAAGGGTAAAGGGGATCAGCGAAGCGAAGCCCCCTTTATCCTTCGTGTTAGGTTGAACATGCAAGAACAACAAAATAGACTTAAAACATAAACACATTGAGTATCAAATATTTAAAACGTAAAAAGTGTTTTTGCTGATTCTTTTTTGCTCTGCAAAGCAGTATTTTTGATGTGCGCTTAAATACTAGCCATCCTACAACACCAGCTTCGGCGCACCGCAGGCAGCGCGGGGCGGGGCGGCAGCGGGGCGGTGGCGGGGCGGCAGCGGGGCGGTGGCGGGGCGGCAGCGGGGCGGTGGCGGGGCGGCAGCGGGGCGGTGGCGGGGCGATTGTCAATGTTGTCAAATGTTTGCTCAAATGGCCGCCAAACTGACACAAAAGCGCGGCCCGGATACAAAGTTGGTGTGACATGTGCTTCATAGTTTGTTGTATTTGACAGCCGGCCCGCTGCCGACCCGCCGGTGGTGTACCGAAGCCTTTACAGTCATCGAATACATCGGTGACGAGACGAGACCGTCTTTCCTAGTATCGAAAACGGTTTCGTCGGTGACTGGATTTCTTTTATGCAACCATCAACCTTTCGTTTTTTTAATACTCATGCACAAGACGACTCTTGTTCTTGTTAGCGTCTGTATCAAATGTCGTACTGCGTGCGACGGCTTTTATGAAACGAGACTGCATTTGCTGACACCAAGAAGCGGTCTTAGCGTTCTTGACGAGGATACAGTCAGCATCTTTAGCACGCTACCTCCTATAGTAAAGACAACTAGGTATATATAAAAAATTGTAAACAAAGATGACAGTTGACGATTCCGCAGGCAGCATACAAAACTCAAGTACTCTACGAATTGGAATATACGCTTATTTTTGACTCCTTAGAAAATGGCCAATTGTCACTTCGTACATTTGTTTGTTTTACATTATTTTAAATAATTCTGGTCAATAGTCAATAGTCAAAGTACTTTATTACTGTAGATATTTACATATACTTAGCAAACGTCATTTTTTGCCTCTTCTCTACATTGGACCACTGTGGGAGAAGAAGGGCGTAGAAACTCCCACAGATTTATTTTTAGATCTCTTTTAAAAATAGGTTGTGCTTAACTAATACAAATATGAAAAATTTAATTGTTATGATTAATAAGCAGGAATAAATAATTACAAAATTATGAACAGCAAGGTCTGTGTTGAGCCAGATTAACCCCATACAGTCCCGTCATTTAAGTAATCTTGAACATTGTAATATCCCTTTTTCGACAAAGTCGCTTTAACATGCTTTTTAAATTGCTCAAATGGCAATTTCAAAATCTCCAGAGGTATCTTATTGTAGTAGAGAATGCACTGACCCTTGAAAGAATTGCTAACCTTCGCGAGTCTAAAACGGGGCGCACATAGTCTGTGATTATTTCTTAGGTTAACATTACAGCTATCGCTAAGTTTGGAAAATGTTGTAAGGTTCTTGCGTACATACATTATATTTTCGAAAATAAATTGATTAGCTACTGTTAATATGTCAATTTCTTTAAAAAGCTCTCTTAAGGAGTCTGTTAGTTTTAAATTATAAATTGCTCGAATAGCTCTTTTCTGTAAAATAAAAATAGTTTGAATATCCGCTACTTTCCCCCACAACAAGATACCATAGGACATCACACTATGAAAGTAACTAAAATATACTAGCCTAGATGTAGCCACATCCGTGCTTTGTCTGATGTTCCTAACAGCGTAAGCCGCAGAACTTAATTTACCAGCCAATTTATCTATGTGGGGTCCCCACTGCAATTTGCTATCAATGGTTATTCCAAGAAACTTCGTATCATTTACTAATTCTAACGTGCTGTTGTCTAACACTAAACTGGTCTCAACTTGCCCGACATTTGGAAGTGAGAATTTGATACACTTGGTTTTACCAGCGTTTAACAATAAATTATTAACTGTGGACCAATTCAAGGTTAAAGACAATACACCATTAACATCATCAAAATCTCCTTTTTGTCTTTCAATTTTGAAGACCATTGAAGTATCATCAGCAAACAACACTATGTCAGTTAATTTCTCCACCATGTAAGGCAGATCATTAATATATACCAGGAATAAGAAAGGGCCTAATATGGAACCTTGTGGGACGCCAATTTTAACACCCGATCCATCAGATTTTACGCCGTTAACTTCTGCCTTTTGAATTATATTGCTTAGGTATGATCTAAGTAGATCCAAAGCTTTATTTCTAACTCCGTAATGATTTAATTTAATTAACAGCGTATTATGATCAACACAATCAAACGCCTTCGACAGGTCGCAAAAAACTCCGATAGCATCCTGTGCGGCCTCCCATGCAGAATAAATATGAGATATAAGGGTAATACCTGCATCCGTAGACGATTTACCCCTAGTGAAACCATATTGTTTAGCGTGGAGTTGTTTTGTACGGTTGAAGTGTGAGAGCATTTGATTGAGTATAATCTTTTCAAATATTTTACTTAGTGTTGGAAGAACAGATATTGGTCTGAAATTTGAAGGATCGCCCTTATCTCCCGACTTGAACAGAGGCATCAGTTTACTGTGTTTCATGAGGTCTGGAAAAGCCCCATCGTCAACACATTCATTGAATATATAAGCTTAGTGTGGGGCTATAACTAGAATTACTGAACCAATGACTTTGACTGATATACCCCACAGGTCTTCCGTATTTTTTAAGTTAAGTAATTTAAACGTTTTGACAATGTCCTGGGGATATACATAATGAAATTTTAAATATACATTACTGACGCTAGTGTTATTTTTTAATAAAGTCTCTGCTTCATATGGAGATGAATTTAGACGGTCCGTTGTGAGTACGGGTACATTGGTGAAGAATGTTTCAAAAGCTCGAGTAACATCAGCGTTGGATTTAACAACATCATCACCTATCTTTAGGCAGAAATCATTGTCCCTTGGTATGAAAGAAAGAAAGAAAGAAGTTTATTTGTAACAGGAAACAAAAATAGGAGTCAACATTGAACAACTAGGTACATAAGAATATTTCCTGTCACAAGCCGGCCTCAACTCAGCATATGCTGAATGCGAACAATCAGCGCTGGTCTTCCGTTGTGACCGACGGGTGACAACACGCACAACAATGTGCACTTTTGTGTAAACATTAATGAACACAGGCAGAAGGAAAAACATTCTAAAAGAGAAACATAGTTAGACATGAATATTCAGACTTTATAGTAGGTAACAGGTTAATTAAAGGTATAAAATAAATCTATATAAATATAAAACAGTATTAATATTAAAGGTCACAATTTCATATGATATATAGTCAGTTATATTGCGCTAGTGTCATTTCGTATAGACTCTTCGAATTTTTGATGCTCAAAAATGAATTTTCTCAACATGCATTTAAATCCGTATAAACAACGCAGGTTCCTGATTGGTGGAGGGATATTATTCCAACACTTGGTCGCAGCATAGCGGAAGCTCCCTCTAAAGGCAGCAGAGCTGTGCCGCTCTGTAGCGAGCTGCGTTGAGCATTGGCGGGACACATGGTGCCTCGACTTAAATGAAAGTTTCTCAAAAAGATAACTTGGCTCCTTATATTTCATCACCCCGAAAAAAGACACGCCAAGTGAAGCTTTCGACGATGATGCAATTTTAAAATTGTATGTTTATTTAGGTATGGGGTCACGTGATACCTTAACGGAATATCAAAATTGAATCGCGCGCAAGCATTCTGTACGCGTTGCACTAACTTTTTAGTTTTTGCTAAGTCGCGGACCAATAACCGACCAATAATAGGCCTATAAAATGATGGACCAGTCTTATCCTTAATAGCAATTGGGAATGAAACTGTTTGACCACTGTGATCGGAAGGTAAGTAGTTAATTACACTTTGACTTGTGAATGCACAGTCACAAAAAACGTTATCTAAGCAAGTTTGGCTGGTAAGTGTAAATCTAGTCGGCTCTAAAAATACATGACATAAATTAAACGATTTGAATAAAGTTATTAATCGTTGTTTCATTGTTGTTCCTACAAGCAAATCTACATTAAGATCGCCACAAATAATTAACTTTTTTCTGTTATTATATAGTTTGGTGAGGGCTTCCTCCATAATTTTCTCAAATATTTCGAAATTGCCATGGCCTTTTTCATCCCTCGGTGGCCTGTAGACACAAACAATAATATGGCTATCTAACTCAACACAGGATACCTCTATTTGTCTTTCAACAGTAAGTGCAAGAATATCTTTCCGTTGTTTTCTTACATGTACAACCTAACACGAAGGATAAAGGTGGCTTCGCTTCGCTCACACCCTTTACCCTTCACCTTTTGCAGTATTTTGCCCTGATATTCCTACATCGTTTTGGTGATCATTTATCCATTTTGGTGATCATTTAAATTGTAGCCATATTAAAATTAAATAGCTGTACGATTGGCCTCAAAGCAATTTTAGAAGGATGGAATTTTATTTTACAACACGCAGATATTGTTGGTGTGTGTGTGAGTGATGTGGGTGTGTATGTGTGTAAGAATAGAAACACTAAGTCACCGGTGGGAGCGGCGGCTCCGAAAGCGGGTTTGCTCGCGCCGAACAGTGGCGCCGCCGCGGCAGAGTTCTGAGCCGGTTGTCCGAAGGAGAACGCACCTGGAACACACAAGCAGCTAATGCTCAAACTGCTACTCAATTAAAGTAGTATACTCAGGGCGACTTGCACCAGACAGTTTCAACACAACTGAAGGACAACATGGTCGATTTTCGCAGGCAAGCACGGCAAGGTCGTTGGATGTCAGCCAAGTTGCCACCTAATATAGCCGTATTTAAACTCTTCATCCCCCGACGGGATTCGAACCCGGGATTCATAGTTAGAATAGAATAGAATAGAATAGAATATGCGTTTATTCAAGCGTCACAATACACAACACATAGCACAAAATAGGAATATACAAAAATAGGAATACACATGGACAATAGCAAAAGTGGGTATATTATGTGATGTAAATGGCTTCTTAAGAACTCTTCTTCATAATTCTTTATTGAACACAGTTATTTAAAAAGATACATTAAGAGAAAACATATGTACAAAGGCGCGCTTATCTCTAAAAAGAGATTTCTTCCAGCTAACCAAGGCATGACAGGAAATTTTATCAAAAAGGGTAGGCAGTGCATAATATCTAAATAATAATAAAAAACATATAAGTAAAAATTTAATATCTATAAAATACGGTAAATAAAATACATACTCGCATATACCAAACTACTAAATAAGTACCAATACATACATAAACCTGTACATATAGTTTACATATAATAATAATATATATAGTAAGTTATTTGTAATTATTATTATTCAATTATTTTTATTTATTTTTCTACATAGTTTTACAATTTTAATCCTGGCTGTTTGTGATATATATCTGCTTTATTTTTATGTTATTGCATTTTTATTTTATTGCATTTATATATTTTTTTAATGACTGTGTATTGTACATTTACTGTGCTATGGGTACTTTACCTGAAATAAACGTTATTATTATTATTATTATTATTATATACTACAACTATCACAAAATCTCTCTCGCTTGTGAGACAGAAACCTTCGCCGCAGAGGTCCTCAGACGCAGCAGTGCTAACTCAATGAGGACCCGAATGGCCGAGTCGTCAGTGACCCTGCCCACGAAGCAAAGGGACCCGGGTTCGAGTACCGGTGGGGGCAAATATTTGTTTGACGAGAACGGATGTTTGTACCCTAGTCAGGTTGTTTATCTATCTAAGTGTAATATTTATCTATATAAGTATGTATATCGTTATCTAGTACCCAAGATACGGGGAATCCTAGTTTGGGGCTAGATCAATGTGTGTAAAATAGTGTCCAAGGTATTATTATTATTATTATTATAGTGCTGCCGCTATCCCTGCCCCGCACGCGTCGCTAATGCTCTGTCGCGGTAACAGAGCGACAATAGTGCATAATTGTACGGGGACTAGAGAGGACGAAGTGCTGCCGAGTTTTGACTGTTAGTGTTGGGTTAGCAAGTGAGGAGGCGACTCGTCCCGCGGGTCAACGCCCCGCCCGACGGACCGTCGAGATCATCGAGTCGACGATTAGATCATTGGATCAGATTTCATTTCGACCACTGCCAATTATGGCAAGGTGTGGCGTCACCTATCAGGCGATCCTCATACTAACATACAATATGGATGGATGTCAAGCAAATAAACGCAGCAATTGACAGAAGTTGTCAACAGATGTCATCACGGATCGCAGAAACAATTGACAGTCGATCCTGCATCGCGCAAGAGAAGTTTCTTCGGTTACTAACTATATATACTAAAACACTATCTTTCTCTTCCATGATAAGCATTAGTATTTATTTGTAACTACTATTTATGTATATGTAACATATTTATATATAGCATTATTTTTAGTATTATGTAGATATTGGTAAGTAGTTTATTATTTTTATTAACTTCTTTATTGTTGTGCACATAGTTCTACCTTTAGTTTCTTTTTTTCCTATCCATTCTGGGTTTGCTGGAAGAAATCTCTTGTTAGCGATAAGCTCGCCTTTGTACATGTTATTTCCTTTATATTTGTTTTGTTTTCACTGTTTTATGCAATAAAGTATGCAAGAACGTCCGACCATAAGCTGTTGGAGCAGTGGTCCCCAGGCGTAGCAACCTGGAGCGGAGATCTCCCTTTTACGGATCCACAGCGGATGCAGCCACCGGACCTCTTCTGTATATAGCCGCCCTCGTCGCTTCAAAGGTTCATAATGACAAGGTTCTATTTTCACCGCTTTTCGACGACTTCGCAATCTGAACAAGGCCCCATTTCGACAGCTTACCTGTTCGACCACTTCCCAATTCGACAACTTCCCAATTCGACATTTTAGTTACATTTAACATCGTTAACTCGTGGGCTGGCCCTATAAAGATATTATGTCTAGAGAGAGAAGGTTGGTTAAGTGGTTATTCGCCTTTGACTCACAGCCGAAATTTTGTCGAATTTGGGAGATTACGCAAAAATTTTTGGTAGAGTTATGTTAGTGACTCAAAAAGTGTCATTCACCTGGAGTTTGTAACTTGATCAACATGGAAAATAGCAACGAGTTTCATTGATCTGAGGTTTGTAACTTGATAAACATTGACAATAGCAACGAGTTTCATTCATCTGAGGTTTGTAACTAGATAAACATTGTCAATAGCAACGAGTTTCATTCAACTGAGGTTTGTAACTTGATAAACATTGACAATAGCAACGAGTTTCATTCATCTGAGGTTTGTAACTTGATAAACATTGTCAATAGCAACGAGTTTCATTCATCTGAGCCTGAGGTTTGTAACTTGATAAACATTGACAATAGCAACGAGTTTCATTCATCTGAGGTTTGTAACTAGATAAACATTGTCAATAGCAACGAGTTTCATTCAACTGAGGTTTGTAACTTGATAAACATTGTCAATAGCAACGAGTTTCATTCATCTGAGGTTTGTAACTTGATAAACATTGCCAATAGCAACGAGTTTCATTCATCTGAGGTGTGTAACTAGATAAACATTGTCAATAGCAACGAGTTTCATTCAACTGAGGTTTGTAACTTGATAAACATTGACAATAGCAACGAGTTTCATTCATCTGAGGTTTGTAACTAGATAAACATTGTCAATAGCAACGAGTTTCATACATCTGCGTTTTGGAACTTGTTAAAAATTGTCAATAGTAACTAGTTTCATTCATCTGAGGTTTGTATTTTGATAAACATTGTCAATAGCAATGAGTTTTATTCATCTGAGGTTTGTAACTTGATAAAAATTGTTAATAGCTACGAGGTTCATTCATCTGAGGTTTGTAACTTGATAAACATTGTCAATAGCAATGAGTTTTATTCATCTGAGGTTTGTAACTTGATAAACATTGTCAATAGCTACGAGGTTCATTCATCTGAGGTTTGTAACTTGATAAACATTGTCAATAGCTACGAGGTTCATTCATCTGAGGTTTGTAACTTGATAAACATTGTCAATAGCAATGAGTTTTATTCATCTGCGGTTTGTAACTTGATAAACATTGTCAATAGCAACGAGTTTCATTCAACTGAGGTTTGTAACTTGATAAACATTGTCAATAGCTACGAGGTTCATTCATCTGAGGTTTGTAACTTGATAAACATTGTCAATAGCTACGAGGTTCATTCAACTGAGGTTTGTAACTTGATAAACATTGTCAATAGCAACGAGTTTCATTCATCTGAGGTTTGTAACTTGATAAACATTGTCAATAGCAACGAGTTTCATACATCTGCGTTTTGGAACTTGTTAAAAATTGTCAATAGTAACTAGTTTCATTCATCTGAGGTTTGTATTTTGATAAACATTGTCAATAGCAATGAGTTTCATTCAACTGAGGTTTGTAACTTGATAAACATTGTCAATAGCAATGAGTTTCATTCAACTGAGGTTTGTAACTTGATAAACATTGTCAATAGCAACGAGTTTCATTCAACTGAGGTTTGTAACTAGATAAACATTGTCAATAGCAACGAGTTTCATTCATCTGAGGTTTGTAACTTGATAAACATTGTCGATAGCAACGAGTTTCATTCATCTGAGGTTTGTATTTTGATAAACATCGTCAATAGCAATGAGTTTCATTCAACTGAGGTTTGTAACTTGATAAACATTGTCAATAGTAACTAGTTTCATTCATCTGAGGTTTGTAACTTGATAAACATTGTCAATAGCAACGAGTTTCATTCATCTGAGGTTTGTAACTAGATAAACATTGTCAATAGCAACGAGTTTCATTCATCTGAGGTTTGTAACTTGATAAACATTGTCAATAGCAACGAGTTTCATTCATCTGAGGTCTGTAACTTGATAAACATTGTCAATAGCAACGAGTTTCATTCAACTGAGGTTTGTAACTTGATAAACATTGTCAATAGCAACGAGTTTCATTCATCTGAGGTTTGTAACTTGATAAACATTGTCAATAGCAATGAGTTTCATTCAACTGAGGTTTGTAACTTGATAAACATTGTCAATAGTAACTAGTTTCATTCATCTGAGGTTTGTATTTTGATAAACATTGTCAATAGCTACGAGGTTCATTCATCTGAGGTTTGTATTTTGATAAACATTGTCAATAGCAATGAGTTTCATTCAACTGACGTTTGTAACTTGATAAACATTGTCAATAGCAATGAGTTTCATTCATCTGAGGTTTGTAACTTGATAAACATTGTCAATAGCAATGAGTTTCATTCATCTGAGGCTTGTAACTTGATAAACATTGTCAATAGCAATGAGTTTCATTCAACTGAGGTTTGTAACTAGATAAACATTGTCAATAGCAACGAGTTTCATTCATCTGAGGTTTGTAACTTGATAAACATTGTCAATAGCAACGAGTTTCATTCATCTGAGGTTTGTAACTTGATAAACATTGTCAATAGCAACGACTTTCATTCAACTGAGGTTTGTAACTAGATAAACATTGTCAATAGCAACGAGTTTCATTCATCTGAGGTTTGTAACTTGATAAACATTATCAATAGCAACGAGTTTCATTCATCTGAGGTTTGTAACTTGATAAACATTGTCAATAGCAACGAGTTTCATTCATCTGAGGTTTGTAACTTGATAAACATTGTCAATAGCAACGAGTTTCATTCATCTGAGGTTTGTAACTTGATAAACATTGTCAATAGCAACGAGTTTCATTCAACTGAGGTTTGTAACTAGATAAACATTGTCAATAGCAACGAGTTTCATTCATCTGAGGTTTGTAACTTGATAAACATTGTAAATAGCAACGAGTTTCATTCATCTGAGGTTTGTAACTTGATAAACATTGACAATAGCAACGAGTTTCATTCATCTGAGGTTTGTAACTTGATAAACATTGTCAATAGCAATGAGTTTCATTCAACTGAGGTTTGTAACTTGATAAACATTGTCAATAGCAACGAGTTTCATTCATCTGAGGTTTGTAACTTGATAAACATTGTCAATAGCAACGAGTTTCATTCATCTGAGGTTTGTAACTTGATAAACATTGTCAATAGCAACGAGTTTCATTCATCTGAGGTTTGTAACTTGATAAACATTGTCAATAGCAATGAGTTTCATTCAACTGAGGTTTGTAACTTGATAAACATTGTCAATAGCAACGAGTTTCATTCAACTGAGGTTTGTAACTTGATAAACATTGTCAATAGCAACGAGTTTCATTCAACTGAGGTTTGTAACTTGATAAACATTGACAATAGCAACGAGTTTCATTCATCTGAGGTTTGTAACTAGATAAACATTGTCAATAGCAACGAGTTTCATACATCTGCGTTTTGGAACTTGTTAAAAATTGTCAATAGTAACTAGTTTCATTCATCTGAGGTTTGTATTTTGATAAACATTGTCAATAGCAATGAGTTTCATTCAACTGAGGTTTGTAACTTGATAAACATTGTCAATAGCAATGAGTTTCATTCAACTGAGGTTTGTAACTTGATAAACATTGTCAATAGCAACGAGTTTCATTCATCTGAGGTTTGTAACTTGATAAACATTGTCAATAGCAACGAGTTTCATTCATCTGAGGTTTGTAACTTGATAAACATTGTCAATAGCAACGAGTTTCATTCAACTGAGGTTTGTAACTAGATAAACATTGTCAATAGCAACGAGTTTCATTCATCTGAGGTTTGTAACTTGATAAAATATTGTCAATAGCAACGAGTTTCATTCATCTGAGGTTTGTAACTTGATAAACATTGTCAATAGCAACGAGTTTCATTCATCTGAGGTTTGTAACTTGATAAACATTGTCTATTGACAATGTTGTCTATTCAACTGAGGTTTGTAACTAGATAAACATTGTCAATAGCAACGAGTTTCATTCATCTGAGGTTTGTAACTTGATAAACATTGTCAATAGCAACGAGTTTCATTCATCTGAGGTTTGTAACTTGATAAACATTGTCAATAGCAACGAGTTTCATTCATCTGAGGTTTGTAACTAGATAAACATTGTCAATAGCAACGAGTTTCATACATCTGCGTTTTGGAACTTGTTAAAAATTGTCAATAGTAACTAGTTTCATTCATCTGAGGTTTGTATTTTGATAAACATTGTCAATAGCAATGAGTTTCATTTAACTGAGGTTTGTAACTTGATAAACATTGTCAATAGCAATGAGTTTCATTCAACTGAGGTTTGTAACTTGATAAACATTGTCAATAGCAACGAGTTTCATTCAACTGAGGTTTGTAACTAGATAAACATTGACAATAGCAACGAGTTTCATTCAACTGAGGTTTGTAACTAGATAAACATTGTCAATAGCAATGAGTTTCATTCAACTGAGGTTTGTAACTTGATAAACATTGTCAATAGCAACCAGTTTCATTCAACTGAGGTTTGTAACTAGATAAACATTGACAATAGCAACGAATTTCATTCATCTGAGGTTTGTAACTTGATAAACATTGACAATAGCAACGAGTTTCATTCATCTGAGCCTGAGGTTTGTAACTTGATAAACATTGTCAATAGCAACGAGTTTCATTCAACTGAGGTTTGTAACTAGATAAACATTGACAATAGCAACGAGTTTCATTCAACTGAGGTTTGTAACTAGATAAACATTGACAATAGCAACGAGTTTCATTCATCTGAGGTTTGTAACTTGATAAACATTGACAATAGCAACGAGTTTCATTCATCTGAGCCTGAGGTTTGTAACTAGATAAACATTGACAATAGCAACGAGTTTCATTCATCTGAGCCTGAGGTTTGTAACTTGATAAACATTGTCAATAGCAACGAGTTTCATTCATCTGAGGTTTGTCACTAGATAAACATTGACAATAGCACCGAGTTTCATTCATCTGAGGTTTGTAACTTGATAAACATTGACAATAGCAACGAGTTTCATTCATCTGAGCCTGAGGTTTGTAACTTGATAAACATTGACAATAGCAACGAGTTTCATTCATCTGAGGTTTGTAACTAGATAAACATTGTCAATAGCAACGAGTTTCATACATCTGCGTTTTGGAACTTGTTAAAAATTGTCAATAGTAACTAGTTTCATTCATCTGAGGTTTGTATTTTGATAAACATTGTCAATAGCAATGAGTTTCATTCAACTGAGGTTTGTAACTTGATAAACATTGTCAATAGCAATGAGTTTCATTCAACTGAGGTTTGTAACTTGATAAACATTGTCAATAGCAACGAGTTTCATTCAACTGAGGTTTGTAACTAGATAAACATTGACAATAGCAACGAGTTTCATTCAACTGAGGTTTGTAACTAGATAAACATTGTCAATAGCAATGAGTTTCATTCAACTGAGGTTTGTAACTTGATAAACATTGTCAATAGCAACGAGTTTCATTCATCTGAGGTTTGTAACTTGATAAACATTGTCAATAGCAATGAGTTTTATTCATCTGAAGTTTGTAACTTGATAAACATTGTCAATTGCAACGAGTTTCATTCAACTGAGGTTTGTAACTAGATAAACATTGACAATAGCAACGAGTTTCATTCATCTGAGGTTTGTAACTTGATAAACATTGTCAATAGCAATGAGTTTTATTCATCTGAGGTTTGTAACTAGATAAACATTGTCAATAGCAATGAGTTTCATTCATCTGAGGTTTGTAACTTGATAAACATTGTCAATAGCAACGAGTTTCATTCATCTGAGGTTTGTAACTTGATAAACATTGTCAATAGCAACTAGTTTCATTCAACTGAGGTTTGTAACTTGATAAACATTGTCAATAGCAACGAGTTTCATTCATCTGAGGTTTGTAACTAGATAAACATTGTCAATAGCAATGAGTTTCATTCATCTGAGGTTTGTAACTTGATAAACATTGTCAATAGCAACGAGTTTCATTCATCTGAGGTTTGTAACTTGATAAACATTGTCAATAGCAACTAGTTTCATTCAACTGAGGTTTGTAACTTGATAAACATTGTCAATAGCAACGAGTTTCATTCATCTGAGGTTTGTAACTTGATAAACATTGACAATAGCAACGAGTTTCATTCATCTGAGGTTTGTAACTTGATAAACATTGTCAATAGCAATGAGTTTCATTCATCTGAGGTTTGTAACTTGATAAACATTGACAATAGCAACGAGTTTCATTCATCTGAGGTTTGTAACTTGTCAAAATAGCAACAACGAGTTGCATTTATCCGGGGTTCTATGGATATCAGGATTATGACAATTAATTTCTCTGAATAACGAATAATATAATATAATAATAATTTGACAGTTTACTTCCCTATCGGGGAGTTATCTGATTGGGAAGTAGTCGAATTGGTTAGTGAGAAGAAAGTCTTTATTAATGTTTTCACTATGGGAACTTGTCGAATTGGCACAAAAATGAAAAGTTGTCGCAATGGGATGTGGTCGAAATGACTGGCATTAGCTAAGAGGGCTGTGCCCAGCAGTGGGTCGATGTGGTTTGAGTATGATGATGATGATGAAGATATTGAATGAGGGGGATAGTATAGTAAGTGTTACGTACTGCTGGGCTGCCCGAAGGCCATGGTCGCTCCGCCGCCGAAGAGGCTCTGCGGCGCCGACGTAGTGGCGGCCGGTTGACCGAAAGCTGCGAAAAACATTCAAATGAACTAAAACTGGAATAATAAATAACTTAGCCCCTGTGGTTTATTACATGGTGAGGTAGGTTAGGTGACGACTTCTGTGGCGCAGCGGCTGTGGCTCTGCCTACCATGCGAGAGGTCCCGGGTTCGATCCCCGGCTGGGGGTAAAGAAATTAAAACAATCCCCAGGTCTTGGATGTTTATATGTGTGTGACGTCGTTGTTTCTGGTTCCCGCGGCACAGGGTATCCTAGTGTGGGGCCAGAAGCAATATATGTGCCTTTATGTACCTATAAATATTTATGTTTATGTTTATAAGATTAGTTCATTGTTGAGGCTGAAAAGTGAGCAATAGATGGACTCTTCTCTCAAAAGAGAAATCAACTTAATTATGCAGAAAAAAAATTTTATATAATGTTTTACCGACATGGCATGAAGTGCCAAAGAGTTTCATTCATCTGAGTGAAGTGCCATCTGTTGAGATATGACCGAACCATAACAATAAAGCCATCTTTTTTGTGGCCTGTTAAAAAACTTCGCCCAGACAGTCTTTATTTAGCCAATAAGCGTTGGCTAAACCATTCGTAATTTTGTCGCGCAAATCAGTAATTTTCGCATTTTTTATTTTAAATCATGCATTTTTTTCGCTCATTTCAGTTAATTAAGCTGTTCATTCGCTCAAATGGCTTGTATACGCTCGTTTTATTTTTCCCCAATCTAATTACTTCTAATTTTAGACTTCAAACATAACAAACACTTATATACAGGCACATACATCGCTTCCGACCCCTCACTAGGATACCGTGTCGTGGGAACCAGAAACAGAGACGTCACATACATATAAACATCCAACACCAGGGGATTTTTTTAATTGCCTTCCCAGCTGGGATTCGAAACCGGGACCCCTCGCCTGGGCGGCAGAAACAATTGACAATCGATCCTGCATCGCGCAAGAGAAGTTTCTTCGGTTACGAACTATATATAGAACGTCCAAGCATAAGCTGTTGGGCCAGTGGTCCCCAGGCGTAGCAACCTGGAGCGGGATTCTCCCTTTTAAGGAACTAATATCCACTGACATTGCCTCGCACAGCAACCCCACAGAAGTGATTTTGGTAATAAGTTGTAGGTAATAAACAGAAATACATCATCTGTGAAAATTTCAACTGTCTCTATCACGGTTCATGAGATACAGCCTGGTGACAGACGAACGAACGAATGAACAGAGCGGAGTTCTTAGTAATAGTCCCGTTTGGCACGCTTCTTCTTTCAAGTAAATGAGGCAACTCACATCCGCCACCGAACAGTGGCTTGGCCGCACCGAACACGCCCACGCCACCCGCAGCGGCGCCCTTCCTGCCGGCCACGTAGTCATCGAGGCGAAGCTCTTCTAGTGACTTCGATTCGTATTCCTGTGGAGGAGTGTGCATTTAGTAATGTCAGTTTACTCTGTGCAGCGAGGGATTCAAGCAGCAGATAACCAAGTATTTTAGGTAAGATTCAGTTCTTACGACGACCCGAATGGCCAAGTCGGCAATGACGCTGCCTACGAAGCCAAGGGTCCCGGGTTCGAGCCCCGGGTGGGGGCAAATATTTTTTTGATGAGAACGGATGTTCGTACCCTAGTCATGGATTGTTTATTTATCTAAGTATAATATTTATCTATATAAGTATGTGTAATGTGTATCGTTGTCTAGTATCCAAGATACAGGGAATCCTAGTTAGGGGCTAGATCAATGTGTGTAAATAGTGTCCAAGGTATTATTATTATCGTTCTAGTGAAATGCGCGTGGGTTAGTACTTGCAGATCGTAGCCAATCGTGCGGGTTAACGAAATCTTGCCTAACATAAAGGTCCAGTTCTATTTCAGGGGTTTGTTATGGTCATCCAACTTTCAGTATGATGTGATCAAATAAACTTCATTTTTCACATTGCCATATATTTCAGTATGTGCACAATACTAAAATATGTCTACACCTTCCATCTCTATCCTATCCTCTCCCGATCCTACTCGTTTCGTCTTCATACAAGTGATGCAGTGTCAGCCTACCTTCATACAAGTGATGCTGTGGCAGTCTACCTTCATACAAGTGATGCAGTGTCAGCCTACCTTCATACAAGTGATGCAGTGTCAGCCTACCTTCATACAAGTGATGCAGTATCAGCCTACCTTCATGCAAGGGATGCTGTGTCAGCCTACCTTCATACAAGTGATACAGTGTCAGCCTACCTTCATACAAGTGATGCTGTGTCAGCCTACCTTCATACTAGGGATGCTATGTCAGCCTACCTTCATACAAGTGATACAGTGTCAGCCTACCTTCATACAAGTGATGCTGTGTCAGCCTACCTTCATACAAGTGATGCAGTGTCAGCTTACCTTCATACAAGTGATGCAGTGTTAGCCTACCTTCATACAAGTGATGCAGAGTCAGCCTACCTTCATACAAGTGATGCTGTGTCAGCCTACCTTCATACAAGTGATGCAGTGTCAGCCTACCTTCATAAAAGGGTTGCAGTGTCAGCCTACCTTCATACAAGTGATGCAGTGTCAGCCTACCTTCATACAAGTGATGCAGTGTCAGCCTACCTTCATACAAGTGATGCAGAGTCAGCCTACCTTCATACAAGTGATGCAGTGATGCTTGATGTTGATGCTCTGAGAAGTTCCTCCCTTCACCATCACATCGGTGCCTACTACCGGGTTGTACTTCACATGGCCGGTGCCCGCTTGCTGTTGTTGGCCGAAGCCGCCTGTGGTGAAAATAAATAAATTAAGAAAAACAAACAAAACCTGTAGCTCTTTTTTGTATCTTGGATATCAACCTGATCGTTTTCAAATTGATGCTTTGAGAGCTGATCGCCAACTCTTAATTGACGTTGACCAATCATAACGCGGTTTGTTCACTCGATTTAATGCGGTTGTAATGTTAAAGGATGACCAATCATAACGCGGTTTGTTCACTCGATTTAATGCGGTTGTAATGTTAAAGGATGACCAATCATAACGCGGTTTGTTCACTCGATTTAATGCGGTTGTAATGTTAAAGGATAACCAATCATAACGCGGTTTGTTCACTCGATTTAATGCGGTTGTAATGTTAAAGGATGATCAATCATAACGCGGTTTGTTTACTCGATTTAATGCGGTTGTAATGTTAACGGGTATCCAATCATAACGCGGTTTGTTCACTCGATTTAATGAGGTTGTAATGTTAAAGGATGACCAATCATTACGCGGTTTGTTTACTCGATTTAATGCGGTTGTAATGTTAACGGGTATCCAATCATAACGCGGTTTGTTCACTCGATTTAATGAGGTTGTAATGTTAAAGGATGACCAATCATAACGCGGTTTGTTCACTCGATTTAATGAGGTTGTAATGTTAAAGGATGACCAACCATTACGCGGTTTGTTCACTCGATTTATTGCGGTTGTAATGTTAAAGGATGACCAATCATAACGCGGTTTGTTCACTCGATTTAATGCGGTTGTAATGTTAAAGGATGAGCAATCATAACGCGGTTTGTTCACTCAATTTAATGCGGTTGTAATGTTAAAGGATGACCAATCATAACGCGGTTTGTTCACTTGATTTAATGCGGTTGTAATGGTAAAGGATGACCAATCATAACGCGGTTTGTTTACTCGATTTAATGCGGTTGTAATGTTAACGGGTATCCAATCATAACGCGGTTTGTTCACTCGATTTAATGCGGTTGTAATGTTAAAGGATGACCAATCATAACGCGGTTTGTTCACTCGATTTAATGCGGTTGTAATGGTAAAGGAAAACCAATCATAACGCGGTTTGTTCACTCGATTTAATGCGGTTGTAATGTTTAAGGATGATCAATCATAACGCGGTTTGTTCACTCGATTTAATGCGGTTGTAATGTTAAAGGATGATCAATCATACCGCGGTTTGTTCACTCAATTTAATGCGGTTGTAATGTTAAAGGATGACCAATCATAACGCGGTTTGTTCACTCGATTTAATGCGGTTGTAATGGTAAAGGATGACCAATCATAACGCGGTTTGTTTACTCGATTTAATGCGGTTGTAATGTTAACGGGTATCCAATCATAACGCGGTTTGTTCACTCGATTTAATGCGGTTGTAATGTTAAAGGATGACCAATCATAACGCGGTTTGTTCACTCGATTTAATGCGGTTGTAATGGTAAAGGAAAACCAATCATAACGCGGTTTGTTCACTCGATTTAATGCGGTTGTAATGTTTAAGGATGATCAATCATAATGCGGTTTGTTTACTCGATTTAATGCGGTTGTAATGTTAACGGGTATCCAATCATAACGCGGTTTGTTCACTCGATTTAATGCGGTTGTAATATTAAAGGATGACCAATCATTACGCGGTTTGTTCACTCAATTTAATGCGGTTGTAATGTTAAAGGATGAGCAATCATAACGCGGTTTGTTCACTCAATTTAATGCGGTTGTAATGTTAAAGGATGACCAATCATAACGCGGTTTGTTCACTCGATTTAATGCGGTTGTAATGGTAAAGGATGACCAATCATAACGCGGTTTGTTCACTCGATTTAATGCGGTTGTAATGTTAAAAGATGAGCAATCATAACGCGGTTTGTTCACTCAATTTAATGCGGTTGTAATTTTAAAGGATGAGCAATCATAACGCGGTTTGTTCACTCAATTTAATGCGGTTGTAATTTTAAAGGATGACCAATCATAACGCGGTTTGTTCACTCGATTTAATGCGGTTGTAATGTTAACGGGTATCCAATCATAACGCGGTTTGTTCACTCGATTTAATGCGGTTGTAATGTTAAAGGATGACCAATCATAACGCGGTTTGTTCACTCGATTTAATGCGGTTGTAATGTTAAAGGATGATCCATCATAACGCGGTTTGTTCACTCGATTTAATGCGGTTGGAATGTTAAATGATGACCAATCATTTCGCGGTTTGTCCACTCGATTTAATGCGGTTGTAATGTTAAATGATGACCAATCATATCGCGGTTTGTCCACTCGATTTAATGCGGTTGTAATGTTAAAGGATGACCAAACATAACGAGGTTTGTTCACTCGATTTAATGCGGTTGTAATGTTAAAGGAATCGGGACAAGGCAACACAGTAGCTGTTAATACAAATTAACCTTATGCAGGCTAACGACAAAGCCACCGTGGTGGCTGACTACTGGAAAGATCAACTCAGATTCTTACTACACGTTTCCACACGAAGAAGAAGAACACGGTATTTCATTCTTCATTCCAAAAGTAATTCAGTCACTCATTCTTTCTTGCCTAGCTCATAGCCGATCGCCGCGATCGTTCGAAACAAAGTGACAATATCAGTTGGTCAACGCGTGGCGCGTTATTTTCTAGTTTTCACATGTGTAAAGTGTACTAACAGTCAATAAATAATCAAAATCCATTCATCCATTGACGACCCGAATGGCCGAGTCGGCAGTGACCCTGCCTACGAATCCAAGGGTCCCGGGTTCGGGTCCCGGTGGGGGCAAATATTTGTTTGATGAGAACGGATGTTTGTACCCTAGACATGGTTGTTTATTTATCTATACAAGTGTATGTGTATCGTTGTCTAGTACCCAAGATATAGGGAATCCTAGTTTGAAGCTAGATCAATGTGTGTAAATAGTGTTCAAGGTATTATTAATATTATTATTTAGTATATAATTATATATTTTATTTATTAATATTTATGTAAGTACTCGTTTATTTCGTCATATTGTTGTACACGTAGGTCTACCCCTGCTCAGCAATCAACATTTCCCACTTCAACCTGGTTTGCTGGAAGAGATCGCTTATTAGAGATAAGCTCGCCTTTGTACACTATTTTTATGTAACTCTTTTATATCATGTGTGTGCAATAAAGAAATTATGACTGTACAGAGCACACATGACGATGTTATTACCTGCGCTAGTGTTGAGCATACCGCCTCCCATCGCGGTGTTCTGCTGGCCGAACAGTCCGCCGCCTGGGGACGCCCCGAACAAGCCGCCCGTAGCCGCCGGCGCGGGCGCGGCGCCAAAACCGAACCCTGGGGACAATGACACGGTTAGTCTGGCGAACGCTGGAGATGCTCGAAATTACGAAAATCTGAGAATGGTTTGGTAGGATTTCAAATAAATAATTCTAATACGCGACCGAAGTTCGGCATGATTCCTTGACTCATTTTACGTTCCGACGTATTCGCACATAATACTTAATAGTACAGAAAGATTACTCCTCAAATACACTTAAATAAATAGCTACTCTCGTTGCGCGACAATAAAGCGCAATCTAGCTCGCACCTGCGCTACGTACAACAATCGCTAAGCACCTACAGAATCGGTTGCCCCACCCGTGCACGCCTGAGAGCTTCGTTTACTCTGACAATACAAGGTCGTCCTGTAAACTCCTGTCTCGATTGATCACGGTAGGGTTACCTACGTGCAATTATTTGTGTTTGTGAAGTTTAGTCCACTCTATCTAAGAGAGGTGTTTATAGTACTTATTCAGGCAAATTTATATCTAAGTTTTTCGTATATGTCTCTAGTCTATGGGATGTAATAGGCCTATAAAATGATGAACCAGTCTTATCCTTAATAGCAATTGGGAATGAAACTGTTTGACCACTGTGATCGGAAGGTAAGCAGTTAATTACACTTTTACATGTGAATGCACAGTCACAAAAAACGTTATCTAAGCAAGTTTGGCTGGTAAGTGTAAATCTAGTTGGCTCTAAAAATACATGACATAAGTTAAACGATTTGAATAAAGTTATTAATCGTTGTTTCATTGTTGTTCCTACAAGCAAATCTACATTAAGATCGCCACAAATCATTAACTTTTTTCTGTTATTACATATTTTAGAAAGGGCTTCCTCCATAATTTTCTCAAATATTTCGAAATTGCCATGGCCTTTTTCATCTCTCGGTGGCCTGTAGACACAAACAATAATATGGCTATCCAACACAACACATCTATTTGTCTTTCAACAGTAAGTGCAAGAATATCTTAGCGTTGTTTCACCTTAATATTATTTTTACTAAGATTAAAGAACCACCTTTATCAGCAGTCTTTCTATTGTAACAACTGACAATTTTGTAATTATTTACGTTAAAAGGCATCATATTTTCCTTCAACCAGTGTTCTGTAACACAAATAATATCAATGTCAGATTTTTTTAGAAATAATTCGAATACAAGTTCTTTTCCAGGTAGCCCCTGGATGTTTTGATGGGCAATATTTAACTGGGGCTTATATTTTGACATATTTAGTGGCTCTTGTATGCTAGAGATTTCCTCTATTGTCTTATGAACTAATTTAAATTACTTGGAACAGATTCCAACGTGGCATGCAAAGTATGATTAACAGGTGAATTCCCAATAGGGGTGCATGTGACATTACTCTTAACATACAAAGGTTTAGTATAATTATTTCTACACTCGTCATTTCCTACTGGCACCCTAGTTATTTTCTCTACAATAACAGGGTCATAAATATTGTATGCCAATAATTTGGCAATCTGTCGCTTAGATGACGCAGGTACATACATTGTATCCCTAGTCAGTATAAAATTTCGAATAAACTTATTTATATCAAAATATAATACTCGGTCCCGATGCCCAAAGGTCAAGTTATACATAAGCTCGTTGAGTCTAGAAATCCGGTCATTCTGTGCCTCTGTTAGAGCTTTGGAATAGGGAAAACCACACAGAATAATTTTCCTTACCCGGAGAGATACTAGATTCAAAGTAATTATTCAAATCGTCTTGTTGAACTCCTGTGGTGTTCCTTATTTGTAATACAATAGTAGTATTACTGTCATACTCCCTATTAAGCATGCAGTTTACTATCTGCATGTAAGATGCATCAGGCATACAAATGTTTTCTACATGCTGCCGTAAGTTATTCTGCAGCTTGATACCTAAACCTAAACCTAATTTATCTGATTAACACCTAATTTATCTGAGTACACCTAATTTATCTGAGTACACCTAATTTATCTGAGTAAATTAAGTAAATTAATCGAAGCGAACTTCGGTCGCGTATAATGTGAGCTCTACAGAATAAGTTGCCGCTGAACTTACGCCCGACCGAAGTTTGCTGTATGCTATAACGCAACGTAATTGGGACGTTCTTCTTTTTTACGTCACATTTGCTGTCTCCCTCAGAAAAAAAACATTGTCTGCAAAATTTGTTGACTTTTTTATATATTTTTATTACAATGGCTTATATACTATACGAGCATTAAGGTGTTTAAATAACACGGTCTAATTTTAAGAATTTCTGAGTAAAATCGTTGTGACGAAGGACTCAAATCGTGGGACATAGGTGTTTTCATACATATTTTAGGTGTCTCCCAACTCCAGTCACTGCATTTAAATACATAGTACAAATAAATGTTATATGACATTATAAAATGTTTGAATGCCATTTAACGAGTGAAACACTAATTATTATTATAATATACGATTCATAAACAAATGAACTAAAATAACAAAAAATTGCTAATATGAACTTTATGTCTCCAAACGAGGTACCAATTGAGCGGTCGCCTAGGTCACACGTTTTTGCCGGATTAAACTTGTAAGAATTGCTATTGACCTTGGGTGGATGGCATGGGCACACGCCTCGCCCCTCCCCCAACCCGCCTTCAACGTCCCTGCGCCATCGCCGGCCGAGCCAGTCGCCCGAAAGTTGTCGCAGGAGGTGCGTGTTTTAATTCGGCGTCTGCTCTGTCACGTAAGTTTACTGTTGCAAATTTCATTTTATTTGTTCAATATTTTATAGATTGATTGCTATTTTATTAATATTATATTTAGGCAGCCAAGTTTTTTGATTTGACGATAAATAAAATAGCGATAATCGTGTTCATTAATATTTAACACCTCCGTCACACTACACTTCTGTAACGCCAGGCGTGACGGAGTAGTAGCTTTTATATGATGTTTCAATGTTTTAGTGAATTAAAAAT
Organism: Argyresthia goedartella; assembly: GCA_949825045.1. NCBI lineage: Eukaryota > Metazoa > Arthropoda > Insecta > Lepidoptera > Argyresthiidae > Argyresthia > Argyresthia goedartella. Next base: position 24,727,142 of record OX463832.1, read on the forward strand.
AGTAAGTTATTCTTTGTTACGTTTGTAGGGACATGCTTATGTCAGCAATATGTAACAGTGGTAGCGAGTGCGCTCTGCTTGCGAGTTAGTCGTTCCGTAATCGCGTTCTAAGTAACTTGTCTCTTCTGTGTTATCCCAGGTGTACCGTGTAAAGCTGAACTGTAATAAAGGATCTATACTAAAGACTAAGTGAATATAATTGACACTCCTAAATTGGTGACCCCGACTCTTTTTTTCTGGGAATCAGTGCAGTGACAAGTGTATACCTACCTACGAACGAGCGGCGACGGGACGACTCCCGGCTAAGTAACCACGACTTGGCCGGAGTTTCAACGTGGAACAATGAGTAAGGGAGCGGGCCAAGACAAGGCTGGAGCCGCCGCCGGACCCAGCAAAGAAGAGCAACCATCTGAAATGGCGTCAATTTCGGTGTCGGCGAGAATCCCTGAATTCTGGCAGGAACAGCCGCGTTTATGGTTCGCGCAGTTCGAGGCGATAGTCAGCCCCCAGAAACAAGGTGACGAATATAAATACCAACTGGCAGTGTCAAAGTTAAGTAGGGATGCATTACAACAGTGCTCAGACATACTTTATACACCACCAGCAGAAGGGAAATATAATTCACTCAAAGAGAGGCTTCTCAAGGTGTACGAAGAGTCTCCAGAACGACAATTTCAGCGTCTGGTCGGTGAAATGGATTTGGGATCACAGAAACCCACGCAGCTGCTACGAAAAATGATGACTTTAGCAAGGAACTGCCAAGCGAGTGATGAAACAGTTCATAGATTATGGATGGCACGACTACCGACGCCTGTAAGAGCGGTGTTGACAGCGAGTCAAGATCAGACATTGGAGAACCTGGGGACAATTGCAGATAAGGTAGTGGAAAACATAACGAGTGTGAACGAGGTAGCGTCGGTAAGCAGCGGTGCAGCAAACTTCGCGATGCAAGAGATGATGACAGCTATGAACAAATTGGTCCTGGAGGTAGCTTCTCTGCGCGGCGAGATACGTGGCAGGTCACAAGCAAGGTACCAGAGTAGGGGCAGATCAGCGTCAAGGGGCAGATCGCCATCACCTAACAGAACTCCAGAGAGTCCGGACTGGCTCTGTCGGTACCATTTCCGATTTAGATCAAGAGCGACTAGATGTGAGAAACCCTGCGCATGGAAACAACCGGCGGAAAACTAGAAGCAACGGCCTCAGGAGACGTAGGAAATACCGTGCTGCGAGAAAATCGTCTCTGTGTGTACGATCGTAAAAACGCGTTGCGGTGGTTAGTGGATACTGGTGCGAACATTTCAGTTATTCCAAAATCAAAAGTGAACAAACATTTGCGACGTGGAAATGTATCTTATAAACTATATGCGGCAAACGGTTCGGAGATACAAACCTACGGAACTGTGACTTTAGAATTAAATTTAAGATTAGGAAGAGCATTGAAATCGGTGTTTGTAATTGCCAATGTAAGCAAACCAATCTTGGGAGCAGATTTTTTAGAGCATTATAAGCTGTTAGTTGATGTAAGTGGGAAATGTTTGCGAGATAAAATTACTGACTTAAAAACAATAGGAATTTTGGTTGATGATGGGGCTACTACAGTGAGCACTTTCGATGGCGGAAACCCCTGCAGCGAAATTTTGGCTAGATACCCAGACATAACCAGGCCTTTTAACCTGAAATATGATACTAAACACGGGGTACACCATTACATTGATACAAAGGGCCCACCTGTTCATGCAAAGGCGAGACGTTTACCCCCAGATAGGTATGACAAGGTCAGGGAGGAATTTAGGAATATGCAAGAATTAGGTATTTGCCGTCCATCGAAGAGCGAATGGGCAAGCCCGCTTCACGTTGTGCCCAAGAAAGATGGGCAAATCCGACCCTGTGGTGACTACAGGCAGCTGAACGCGGCGACCAAGCCGGACCGTTACCCCATCCCAAGACTGCAGGACTTCACATATGGACTTTCAGGTAAGAAACTTTTTTCGCATATTGATGCAAATAAGGCATTCCATAACATCCCAATCAATCCTCAGGACGTCGAAAAAACCGCAATAATTACCCCATTTGGGCTATTCGAGTTTCCCAGAATGACGTTTGGCCTATGTAACGCAGCCCAGACGTATCAAAGGTTCATGAACGACGTAGTATTAAAAGGCATAGAACAGATTAGGTGCGAGGCTACCAGGGAATCGAGTACCGAAAAATCGAACCTATTCTGTTATATTGATGACGTCATTATATCGAGTCATTGTGTGGAATGCCATAAGAAACACCTTGATGTGGTTTGCCAAAGGTATAGTGAGTGCGGGCTAACCATCAATATGGCAAAGTGTGAATTTGCAAAAGATAAAGTAGAATTCCTTGGTTATGAGGTATCGGCGGAGGGTATCACACCCCTCCAAAGTAAAGTGGAGGCCATCATGAATTTTCCTCGTCCACAAACAGTAGAACAACTGAGAAGATTCTTAGGGATGATTAATTTTTACAGATCTCATCTGCCCAGAGCCGTGGAACAACAGCAGGAACTGAACAAGTTTCTGCACAACACTAAGAAAAGAGATAAGACCAGAATAACGTGGACGGAGGAGGCGAGTAAAGCATTTGAACAATGTAAGGTGAGCCTTAGAAATGCTATTACCCTAGCTCATCCATTGGAAGGCGTTCCTTTAGCACTGATGTCTGATGCGTCTGACTCGTGTATCGGCGGAGTACTACAGCAGTGGGATGGTAAGTCGTGGAGACCGTTAGGATTTTACTCAAAGAAACTTTCCGGTACTCAGACTAAATATAGTACCTATGACAGGGAACTTTTAGCAATATACTTATCAATCGAACATTTCCAGAACATGATCGAAGGCCGACCATTGATAATCTTCACGGACCATAAGCCGCTATCATTCGCATTTACAAAGCCCGACAACGGCAAGGAATTAGCTAGAAGAATTAGACAATTAGCATACATAAGTGAGTTCTCAACAGATATACGACATATAAAAGGCGACCTAAACATTGTAGCTGACGCCTTGTCCCGTGTAGAAACAATAGAATGTCCCACTGTGTTCGATTTCGCAGACCTAGCAAGAGCGCAGGAAGCCGATACTCAGATTACATTACTGCTAAATGAAGCGAGCGATAAAAATAGTTATGAATTGAAACAATGTAGCATGCCCAACTCAGACAGCAAGATTTATTGTGAAGTAACTCAGAAAAATATTAGACCATACGTCCCGGAAAATATGAGGAAACAAGTTTTTGATGCGATTCATGGCATCAGCCACCCAGGTATTAGGACAACAAGGAGAATGGTAGCTAAGAGGTACTTTTGGCCAGGTATGAATAAGGATGTAGGCCTTTGGGCCAAAACTTGTATCGCCTGTCAGCGAGCCAAAGTAGTGCGTCATACCAGCTCCGGGATAGGACAATTTGAGAAGAAAGAACGTTTCGAACATATTCACGTCGATATAGTTGGCCCGCTACAGACAACTCAGGAAGGGTACAGGTATGTATTGACAGTTATAGACAGATTCACCAGGTGGCCTGAGGCTTTCCCACTGAAAACAATAACGGCAGATATAGTTGCAAAAACGCTATACGAGGGCTGGATTTGTCGATTTGGAAATTGCAGGGTAATAACCACAGACAAAGGCCGGCAATTCGAGAGTGATTTGTTCACAAAACTGATGCATATGTTAGGGGTAAGTAGAATCAGAACAACCCCATACCACCCCGAGAGCAACGGCATGATAGAACGCTGGCACCGTAGCCTTAAGGCGGCGTTAATGGCAAGGTTATCGCAGACCTCGTGGGTGGACGAACTTCCAACGATCCTGCTTGGGTTGAGAACAGCCATTCGTAGTGATTCAGGGATAAGTGCCGCAGAACTGGTATATGGACAGACAATCACTTTACCAGGTGAAATGTATGTACAGAGTCCTCAGAGATCGTTAGATGAACATGAGTACTTGGAAACACTGCGTAAGTCAATTGCACAGAATAGGCCCCAGCCCAGTTCACACTCGAATTCTAGAACCGTGTTTGTTCATCCGGACCTGAAATTATGTGAGTATGTATTTATTAGAAATGACGCCGTACGCAAGCCTTTACAGCCACCGTATGACGGACCGTACAAAATAGTAAGTAGAACAGACAAATATTATTCGATACAGTTGCCCAACAGAATCACGCAAGTTTCTATAGACAGGCTTAAACCGGCGTATTTAATTAGGGAAGACGAAGATACATTAGGCAGAAACCCAAGGGTAGCATTGAGAGTTAGGGGACAAACAAACCAACAGACAATAGACATGCCACCCCCCTTTTCAAATTTCGAGCCAGCGGCAGATTCAGTACCCGCCAGCGAAAAGTGCACACGTAGCGGCCGCGTCGTCAAGCGACCCGTGCGCTTCATTAATTGAGCACACGCAATAGGTATAAGTTTTGAATAGAAAATAATATAGTTTAAATACGGATTTTGTCAGATGTTAAATGACGGATGTTGTTGTAAGAAAAATGTTTACCTCAGCGGTCAGCACCATTAATTAGAATAGTCAATAGTTTAAATATAGCTGTGCGAGAGTAAATCGTCATTATTACCGCAATATTGATAAGAGTTACTTATCGGGCCCATAGCGCATCAATTGTATCGAGTTAACAAAATTGCTATTTTTTGGAACACAATGGGTGGAAATCAAAGCAAGCACGAGGAAATACTCATTGCGCAAAACGGAGCTAATAACGCGAGTCCGCGCATCACAGAGGTAGAAACAAAAGTTAATAGTAATTTTGTGATGTTGATGGTGCTGACAGTGGCTGTAGTGCTTATGTATTTGTATGTGGCCTTCAGACTTTACAAGAATCATCTAAGAAAATTGTTTAGAAAGGACATGAATGCAGCATCCCAAAGTGTGTAGCGATTACGAAGTAGTCTCGTAAGTTTTTTTTTTTTTTTCTATTGATTGTATTTGCAAAGTATTGTATTGTATTGCAATGTATTGAATTTCAAGTCGGGCATTGAAACACATGTACCGCATATGTATGTATCGTTGGCTTGGGGACACAAAAATGAATAGGTGTACGTTTATTTTTGTGTCACACAAGTTAATATGGAATGTACTAAAGTATTTTATGTTAGACTTAAGTGGGTTATCCTCAGTTCAGTTTTGTATAACTACAGTATTTCGTCCCAAGTAAGTTTGATAACGTATTGATTGATATACAACTTATGTGTAATTGTTGGAATGAGTATCAACGTAGGACTTTCGTGGGATTGTGTACTTAGTATGACGCCAAGGAGGTACTCATTCCAACAAGTTTTAACTAACGTATTTAATTGCAAGTGTAATTTCTAATCTTTGAATTAGAAAGGAATACATGTAGACAATGTTTTGTTAAACGGATGTAGGCATAAGCATTGTTATAAATAACAAATGAAACACGATATATATTAACAGAAGGTATATTTCATCATTCAGAATCAGAATACAGTTTTGCATTAGTGTTTATCATTGCAGCGTTGCTCAGAACTTAGAGTCAGCAGAATCATTACAGATAGTATCAGGTATTTTTGCATTGTATTGGACGTTTCAAAGTACAGTCAGTCAAGTAAGTTTTTGCATAATGTTTTGTAATTGTTAAAAATTTCAAGTAAAATTTTTGTTTTTTAAGAGGGGGATGAGTGTAGGGACATGCTTATGTCAGCAATATGTAACAGTGGTAGCGAGTGCGCTCTGCTTGCGAGTTAGTCGTTCCGTAATCGCGTTCTAAGTAACTTGTCTCTTCTGTGTTATCCCAGGTGTACCGTGTAAAGCTGAACTGTAATAAAGGATCTATACTAAAGACTAAGTGAATATTATTGACACTCCTAAACGTTTAAAAGCAAGTTCCTATTTCTAAAATACTATAGTTTAACATACCACTATCATTATTTTTAGTGACTGAAGTACTACTCTGTTACATTTTACCACTCTGTCAAAATGTGTCTCCATACAGCAAATTATTCAAGGAAGTCTGCCGGGCTAACTAATTGTTTTTACAAGAAGTTTGTTTTTGAATATACTAGAAAATATTGTAATTTATGAGTCCGTTTATATTTCAATGCACTAATATGCTATAAAACGGTTATTTTTTAAAGTTGGTTAACTTAACGGCATAAATATGTGACAGAGTGTTGAGAAAATCATATAATATTTTATTATTTTTAAGAAAAATACCAATTTTTGTTACTAACTTAAATATTTTAATAAGTAGTACACATAGTACAAGTTAAAACTTAAAATTGATTTTGCATGCCATAATAAAACTAAAAGTGAAACTGTGACAGAGGTGTTTGGTTTTTTGCTGCACTATCCCAAATAACTAGGAATTAATACAATTATTATTAAGAAATCATCGCTGCTGAGCATGTTTGTGAATTCTTTAGTTATGGAATTACAACTTCGGATATCAAAAACATAATAAAAACAAAAAAATATATTTTTGAAAATTTATTTTGGAGTGATCCAAATGTGACGTAAAAAAGAAGAACGACCCAATTAACTAAAGCTAACCTAATAATCATTAGTTTTCCATACTTAGTGGCAAACGTTCTTCAATGACCATAGGATCAAAATTACCGACAAATAACCTTTTAGCCTCGGGCCAACTGCAAGTGAATTGTAATACTCACCGGCCGGCTTGGCCCCAAACGCGGACGTCGTCTGCTGCCCGCCAAACAGTCCGCCCGCCGACGTGTTCGCGCCGAACAGCCCGCCCGTGGACGTGTTCGTGAACCCGAACCCGCTCGTGCTCGCTCCGAACGCGGGCGCCGGCGCCGTCGTGGCGGGCGCGCCGAACAGCCCGGCGGACGGCGCGGCTGAGGCGCCGAAGAAGCCTGGCGGAAAGGACCACAATTTATCGACTACATAAAGTCAAAAAAGTCCTATCTAATACCCCCCCGCTAATACTATTTTTTAGGCATTTCATTATTATATTCGGTGAACTATGTCCTAACTGTATTTTTTATACAACTTCGGAATGGAAGGGTTTGTCTGGCAACTTCAAATGTAGAAAGAGTTAAATGGCTATTTGTAACTTTGAGTTTAGACTATCTCAATTCAGAGGAACATAAAGTCAGAAAATTACTGTTAAACAAAATGCTCAGCCTGCATATGTAAATCCTTACAGGCTGCCCGAGTCGCAAAAGCCAGAGATATAAAAACAAAATGATAGGAGTCGACATTAAAGAACCAGCAATTAGTGAATGGAATAGTCTAGTCTAGACCATGAAGCTCAAGGGAAATAATTTTTATCTACACACGTATCATAAACCCTCTTTACTCCGTCCAAAAACCGCACGTTACGACCAGCATTATGATAAACTTCTTGTTAATAAGGTCCTCATTTCTTATCTGAATATTGATACATTATGACCATAATGTACCAAAACTTGTCAAATTATGACATTCAAATTTCGAACGCCGACGCCCACCTTCGTGCCGCCCCTAGTTTGTCTGTGAAGTTGGTACTGCTGCACAAGCTAAACAACTGCAGAGCAATGATCAATGCCACAATGCCGGTCGAACTTGCGGTTCCTGAACAAATCAAAGAGAGCTGTGTAGATATATATATGTATATATATAGGTATATGTGTGTAGATAAACTAGTGTATGTAACTGTACATAATTAGGCATTATGTAGCAGTCACATAAATTACTATTGTGATGCCATTTCTCTGTTAAATATTGCCCCGTCCATCCACAATTATTTATTTTTTTAATTCAGGATCGGCAGTGGTCCTCCTTTGGCCATGCCGACATGACGCACGTTGTCCACGTCCTCGTGGAGACATTGCACCCGTTGATAATGGTACGGGCGAAGACCCTCCTTCCTCAGAATTCGCCAGATAGGTTTCTGGGAGACTCCCTGTCAAAGAGCCAAACGTGTAGTGCTGGTGGCTAGATCAGCATAAAGACATCTTACGATGACACGTGGTTTTCGATGATCACGATTTGATCCAAGTCCAGTCATGGAGAGTCTTCTTTGGAACTGCGCGGATGGTACGCGGCGTCGGTCGGGGAACTTCCCATGTGCCGTTATAACAATGTATATCGGCTTTTTCGGCCGAAGAGAACTCGCTCAAACGGGGCAGATCGAACTTGTCAAGTAGAAAAACACAAGAAGCAGACACGGCAACAGGCCAAATCTTTCTGCATAGTTTGATGAAAATTTTACTGAAAGAATATAAAAGAACGAGAGAAAGATAAGTTCGCTTGTTTTTAGTAAGGAGGTTTGTTGTATTTTATCTACAACCTTAAAATTAGCTGTTTATTGTGAAAATTTTTTTTCGCTCAGCATTAAGCCTTCAAAAACGAGGAAGACACTGAAACTTTAACGCATTATCTGTTTTTAGGGTTCCATACCTGAAGGGTGCCAAACGGGACCCTATTATTAAGCCTCTGCTGTCCGTCCGTCTGTCACCAGGCTGTATCTCATGAACCGTGATAGTTAGACAGACGACATTTTCACAGATAATGTATTTCTGTTGCCGCTATAATAACAAATACTAAAAAATATAATAAAATAAATATTTAAGGGGGCTCCCATACAACAATTCTTTCAATACCACATACAAACTTATGAATGCACCTGGTTACTCGCATGGAGTGTGAAAGTAGCCACACCAATAACTTTGTAACCAAATTTTGCTATGTAACATCCAAACTATTCACTCCACACTATCCCTACCATTGTACGGCGGTACGGAACCTTTTGTGCGCGAGTTCGACTCGCACTTGACTGTTTTTTTTGTTGTAGTCATGGAGATTGATTTCCCTTGTACACAGAGACCAATGGGATAATAAATGTATCTTAACCTCCGCGGATCCGGGCCGCCCCGGCGCGCAACAGCTAGGATTCGCGGCATATTTTGAGCCCACCCGCGCGTGGCACTTGACTGACGTATCAAGTGATTCTGTTGGAATGGTAACTCTTAGAACTATAAAAATTGTAGATCTGAGTAGCTAATGAAACCCTCTCTTAGTTTATGCGAAAAAAATGTCACTGTGACATTGTGACTTAGTTTATTTTTGTACCGACATGAGAATCACCGACTTCTATGAAAATGTTCCCTCTCGACACAAATCTAGCCGACATGAGAAAAACATAATAATCCTTTATTGCACAGAAAACACAGTGGAAATTACAACAGAAACAGTATGCAAAGGTGAGCTTATTTCTAAAAAGAAATTTCTTACAGCTAACCTGTGAAGAAAAGAGAAAAATAAAATATAGAGAGGTAGTCCTAGTGTACAATTAAGAGTTAAAAGAAATAAATAAAATAAATATACTATCAAATAAATCACAATACACCCTACGTAATTACTATAAAAGAAATAAATAGAATACAATAAATAAATAGATATACATAAATACTATGAGATACCCACTATTCGGAAGAGAGGAGATGCTGTTTCAATTTTTTCTTGAAAGTGACCAAGGATTTGCAATCCCTTATAGCGCAAGGAAGTGCATTCCACAAACGTATTGCCCTTAACCTAAACGAGTGCTCGTAAGCAACAGTGTTGTGCTGAGGAATTGACAAAAGTGACACCGTGTGAGATCTCATCATCAACAAATATACATGTTGTTTAATACCTACGTAATCTACACAAGATAACCTTTTCAAAAATATAAAAAAAATAGTGTGTTCTTATAGAAACAATTCAATATTCGGGTTGGGTCTTATATAAGACACATTGAAATTTGAAGATTGGAGTACTTAGGTGGTTAGGGGGGGTCCTTAGCTATCCTCTGATACCAAATTCTGATTTAGGAAACATCATTTTAGCACTATAATTATAAAATATGTTTACGCGATTTTTACAACTTGGCCAATCTCGGAACGACAAATGTCAAACCCAAAAGCTCCAACGTTGGATATTGGTACATGATTTTAGTACAAATTACAAGATTTTGTTGTAATGGTAGAAATTTGCGTCAGCAATTTTGTATTTTCTGACATATTGACTTGCTCATTTCATTCCGATTCCTTCCGTGTTTCGTGAATGTTCTGTTGGGCTCTCGTTTTATCCGTGATTCTCTGGACGACTTTGGCTTTGTTTACATACTAACTACTTTATGGAGTTTATCAGAACGAAATTGGTTGCTTTAGGTCACTTCGTGTTTAAAAACTAAAGATAGGTTTGTTAGGTTCACACGTTACAGCAGGCCCGGGAGCCGGAGCGAAGCGGAGCGGAGCGAGGCGACCCCCTACTCTTGGCAACCCCTCCTCCAACCCCTCTCCTCCTCCAACTCCCCCGAAATCCAAAAAATGTAGGCATTTTCTTCAATCTTTGGACCTCCATAACATAAAAACTAGTGGTTTCCTAAAAGGGGGGGGGTAGGTGGGGGGACCTCCCCTCCCCCACCCCTCCCCCCCCTCCACGCCCCCCTCCCCCAAATTCAATGTGTCTTATACAAGTACTTACCCCAATATTCACCATAAAAGCTCAGAAAAGATCAATCAAAAATCGCGCACGAGAAAAAGTGATTTTGTTTTTTCCAGTCTGAATATTTTTTTCAACGAAAGTCCACAGACAAATATGTTCATGGTAGAGTTTGACTAATGCCGCATTTACACTTGCCAAGCATGCCAACATTATGCACTAAAATTGAACCAAAATACCGGTTTGTAAACACAGCGTCACCCGCGCATCAATAGCTGTGCGTGGTAACCAACGGTATTTTGACTTGCAGCTATTGATGCGTTCGGATACTGAGAGGTTAAATACATTATCGGACGTTCCATGTATCGGATGACACGTTAATCTGTAGGCCCCGGTTACTATCGGTACTTGGCAGCATTTATCGTAAAACCTGTCCACCAACCCGCACTGAGCCAGCGTGATGGAGTATGGCTCAATATTACTCGTATCCAAATAAGGCCTGTCCCCTCAGTGGAGACATTAAGGGCTTAATACATTATTAATCCACTGTGTATCACTACAGGGCTTATGAATTAAAATTCCGAAAAAATAAAATAAAAACCGGTCAAGTGCGAGTCGGACTCGCGCACCAAGGGTTCCGTACACTGACAGTACCCTATTATATTAATTTCTAATTCATACCTCCATGCGTTTCTGAGAAAAAGTCTTAACAGACGGTGAGACAGACAGACAAACAGACATACAGGAAAACTGCAATTACTATAAATATACACCCAAAAATCACTATAATTCCTCTACAAAGTGTAATTTAAGTCAATAGTTACCACTTTTTCAGTGACTTCTTGTTACTGACAGTACCTGTCATTTATGTTCACTATCCAGTAAATTTGATGATAACGTCAAACCCTTCCATTCCGAAGTTTTTTTTTTATTTAATCAGCCAAACGCTTCGTCATATCTAAACTTAAGAAAGAAAATACACATCTATAAAAATAAACCGCCCCAAGAAACGTTTTTTGCAGTTGGAACGTTGTGCACGAAAACCAATAATAAAATGCCTATAAAAAATGGGTAGGGGGGGATTTTATGAGACTTTTGTTTGACGACAAAATCTGACGACCCAAATGGCCGAGTCGGCAGTGACCCTGCCTACGAAGCCAAGGGTCCCGGGTTCGAGTCCCGGTGGGGGCAAATATTTGTTTGATGAGAACGGATGTTTGTACCCTAGTCATGGTTGTTTATCTAAGTATAATATTTATCTATATAAGTATGTGTATCGTTGTCTAGTACCCAAGATACAGGGAATCCTAGTTTGGGGCTAGACCAATGTGTGTCAATAGTTTCCAAGGTATTAAAATATGGTTCTCTTCAACCCTGTTCGATATGAACAATTTATAGATTCACACTGTATATTTCATTTTTACTTAATCAAAAATTTCATGGTGTATCTTATTTACTCGAATTAATTAATTCATGTGTACATACACTGTGGGTTAACAACTATTCAACAAACAACTAAATATTCAAGAGGCTGTATCGCTGTATACCTGTCATATAGATCTTATTAAATACATAAATAACTCTATCCATATTTGTCAAAATTAATATAATAATAATAATAATACTTTGGACACTATTTACACACATAGATCTAGCCCCAAACTAGGATTCCCTGTATCTAGGGTACTAGACAACGATACACATGTACTTATATAGATAAATATTGTACTTAGATAGAGAAACAACCATGACTAGGGTACAAATATCCGTTCTCGTCAAACAAATATTTGCCCCCACCGGGACTCGAACCCGGGACCCTTGGCTTCGTAGGCAGGGTCACTGCCGTCTCGGCCATTCGGGTCGTCAATTAGTTTGTAACAAACAAAGATACAAACAGACCTTCGCAAATATAATTCATGCTACTTAGAACAAGGCAAAGAGGTAAGACTACAAGAATGCGATTCGAGTTTGATTCCCAAATCGCCGCCATGCAATTTCATTGTTGTTCGCACACGGTCTGATGTCAACCACTTCGTCGACCCATCGAAATTGTTCGTTGGCAAGGCCGTATACTCACTGCCCCCGGCGGCCGGCTGGGGCGCGGCGGCTGCGCCGAAGGCTGGCGCGGCGCCGAACCCGCCCGCGGTGCCGGCCGGCTTGAACCCGCCGAACGGAGACGACGTCGACGCGCCCGCGTTGAACGAGCCTGCAAACAACATATTAACAAGTCTTATATATTTTTTTCACCGTGCGGCAAGTCACCAGTCGCATCGACCAGCAACATCGAATCCCCACCTGATTAACACGATGAAAATCGCAGGTGACTTGGCAAAATGTCGTCAAGGACAGTCGCACTGCGTTCTGGAGAGAGCGCAGAGAGCGAGCGAGCGCAGCACCGACCAAACTACTCACTCAAGCAAGAAATCGCAAGCGACTCATCCTTTTCACGGTTGACTTTAGTATCAGTCGTACGCCGCACGGCAAAAGTCGAATTTTAGGGGTTAGTTTGGGGTTTTCAACTTAGTCACCTGCGGCCGATAGCCGAATTGCTATGTAGACAAACAAACAAACATTTATACACAGTCGTATACATTCCTCCTGACCCCACACTAGGATACCCTGTGTCCTGGGATCCAGAAACATACTATATAAACATCCAAGACCCGGGTTTTTTTTTCTTTATCCCCAGCCGGAGAACGAACCAGGGACCTCTGGCACAGAATACTCCTCTGGCATGGTAGGCAGAGCCACAAATCCAGCGCCACAGAAGTCGCCAATAAATTTTCGCCGTTAGGCGATCAAAATACCCGAGCAGTCCTTACATTAATAGAATATACATTTTCTGAATTTCATAACATAGCGACATGTCACATTTTTCCCACACGGGGTGACAGAGGCGCAGGTGCCCACGTTTAGCCAATTATCAAATTACGCATTTTGCGTAACAGGGGGATAGCCCATCGCCGCAGCTATGGTGGTATGCTGAGAATAAAATCGACTAAAATCAACATTGCATCACGTACAAGCAAATTTCTATTACGTGCCTTGAGCACACTTCTTTTGAAAATATTTGTAGAGTAGACTTTAGGCGTTGCAGTTTATCTTTGAAACATAGTACAAAAACACTAGTCCTTCTTATCCTTATCATAAATCAAAATCAAAAGTAATGATTCGGATAAACCTCGGGCGCACAAGGAACACAAGACATCACTAAAAATATTTGTGGCGACCACTTGTGGTCACAACTGGCTGACGCGCGCTTCAGTGGCGGCGATTGGTGGCAACGTTTAGTGGTCCGTGTGCGCCGAAGCTAAAACTTACCGAAACCGGTGGAGGTATTTCCAAACGTAGGCTTCTGGAACATGTTTCCGCTGCTCTGATGACTGGTCCGATGAAACTCTGTTGTCTCACACCTCAGCTAGTTGCCCGTGTCATATGCCGCACATGGTGTACCTGTACTGTACATGATGAATAATGATTATATAAATAATTCCACAAATAAACTATTGCTTCCTCCCAGGTAAGGAACACTTACAAAGAATTTTCGAAATGGATTCATAAATAATAGTTACCAGTATCGAGGTAACACACATTAAAAAAAAATATATACAATGGAATGGATAACCTTTTTTTGAAGTCTGTTAAAAATAAATAAATAATCCCACAAATTTTATAAAACCGTCTCACACTGAATCGTCAAGAACATGCTAGCTGGACAAAAGTCACCTCCTAATTTCCAAGAATTAGTGGTCACATGTCATTAACAACACCCCAGAGGGAATATTTCCAAGAATTGTTTGTTTCAAAGTACGGATGTCATTAAGTAATGACAGGTAAAAGGGTGAGTGTTAGATTTTGTATTTGATTAATTCTCGTCACTTGCAATTTTGCTACACGATCGAAAGGGTCTCATGAGTTATTTTGTGAAAAACCAAAAGTGTTGGTGCTATGGATTTTGTTGCTGAAGGTATGTAGATTATGTTATCATATTCAAACCTCTCCTAAATGTCTGTTTTGTATCCTTTTTAACTGTCTAAAGTTTAGTCTGAAAACAAGCGTAATTTTTTATCTTTTTAAAAGTTTAAAGGACCATATCTTTTTGTATCCACGTGTACCCGGGCAATTTTTTTTATATTACTCAGACATAACCCTTAGCTTTAATTTAAGATAAAATTTCATTGCGCGATCTCGGTACATCATTTTTATTTTTATTTTTTTTCAGAACACGTTCTCATTGTCTCGAAAATTGATTTTTTCGAGGAATGGGTGAAACACGATAAATAAAACCGGAACTTTGTCTACGAGGATTGACCTCTCGAATATCACCGAAGAGTCACGTCGAGAAATACACCTCAAAATCGCATCATATTCGAATAAGATAGTGGAAAAATGGGCCTTATCAGGACGTCATCAAGATCGTTTCTTAACTAACAATAAAAGTTGGTTAGAAGGTGCTGACTTTCAGTTCAAGGTTCATGTGATCAGCCCAAAGGCGTCCAGCTCGTCAATCACCGAGAAACGCACCCCGGGAAGGCCAAAAAGTAGCTTTGAAGACGCTTCACACAAGACGAAGAAACGGCGTGTTGAAGAAGCTGTGAACAAGTGGACTGCTGAGGAGTTGGCGACTGCTGCTGAGGTCACAAGCAGAGCGGAGGGGAAGAGAAGCATCGCAAAAGCAATAAAACGTGCAAGTGATGGTGAAACCTCTAAAGCTGCTTCGTGCCCTGATGGTAGGCAGTTGTCTACCAATGAAGCTTGGGCTTATTACTTTGACTCCAAGGTGAATAGTCATACCTATAAGACGGCGAGGAAGTGGTCAATGAAGGCGGGACATAACACGTTTCCATCGTGGCATAGCATGCGTAAGTCAATTAATAGTTCTATTCCTTCAGCGGAGCACATTCCTGTGACGGAACCGCGTGTCGATTGTAAGTTGCAAACTCTTTTGGATAAGACAACGGAGAGATTGCTTATGGCACAAAGTGAAGTCATTAGGAGTGTGCTCCCTAGATCATCATTCACGTTGATAAGCAAGTGGGGTTGTGACGGTAGTTCGGGCCATAGCACTTACAAACAGAAATTTGAGGACTCCGAGGCCACTGATGAGTTCCTATTTGTGTATTCGTTTGTTCCTTTGAGGTTGTATGATGGCGACCTCATTATTTGGCAAAACCCCCGTCCATATTCAACTATGTACTGCAGACCCATCAAATTCATTTTCTCAAAGGAATCAACGGAGCTTACACAAATAGAAACAAACAAAGTGCTGGAAGAGGTTTCTCAGTTGGTTCCAACATTGTTTTCAGTCGGAGACGTTCAAATTTCTGTGAAACACAATTTTATCTTAACTATGGTCGATGGGAAAGTATGTAACGCGTTAACGGACACACGTTCAGCACAAACGTGTTACATATGTAAAGCCACGCCGAAAACGATGAATGATGAAGTGAAAGGTTATGATGGTCAGCAAGGAAACTTTGGTTTTGGGTTGTCCACTCTGCATGCCTGGATTCGCAGTTTTGAGTGTTTGTTGCACATAAGTTATCGTCTGGACATCAAGAAATGGCAAGCCAGGGGTGAAGACGATAAGTTAAGTGTAAAAAACCGCGCAGAGGCAATAAAGAAAATGTTCAAAATGGAAGGTTTGATTGTGGACCAACCAAAACCAGGGTTCGGAAATACAAATGATAGAAACACCGCGCGTAGATTTTTTGATAACGCGGATCTGAGTGCAGGGATTACAGGGTTAGATGCTAATCTCATTAAAAAGTTTAATATAATATTAAGAACATTATCATCTGGCTATGATATCGATTTGGTTAAATTTGAAAACCTTTGTGTGGAAACGCGGAAACTCTACTTAAGTCCGTATTCGTGGTACTTCATGCCTGCCACTGTGCATAAGATCCTTATGCACAGTACTGAGGTAATAAAGACCTCGTTACTTCCGATTGGGCAGTTCTCCGAAGAAGCCCAAGAAGCGAGAAACAAAGACATACGCCGTTTACGGCTGCATAATACTCGCAAAACGTCACGTATTGCCACGAATACAGACTTGATCCACATTCTTTTGGCATCGTCTGACCCTTTAATCAACTCACTCAGAGACGTTCTTAGAAAAAAACCCGAACAGTTAATGCCTGAAGTCTGTGACTTAATTATCCCGCCTTCAGTGGCCATTTCGCCACCTACTTGTAATTTAATAGAAATAATTTAGATTATACAGAATCCGACTCGTCTTAGGGTGAAGAAGAATGACTTTTGTATTGTTATGTGTGAATAAATCGATTTAGTGTAGTTTTGCATCAATTATTTAATGAAATAGGTTTTTATTATGATCCTTTTAATTTAAGTTACAGTTATAATTTTGTAAATATCGTTGATTTTGTGCATTGTAATTATTCAATTTATTTTTCTTTATTTATTTCCAAAAGGTTTGTATTTCTTTTGAATAAATATGTATTTTTTTAAATATTTTTTTGTTATTTATTTTTTATTGCCCCCTAAAATTGCGGGATAGTCTCGAATCCTACTAGTAACAACAATTAACTGCTATTTAAGCTAAAATAAGCCATTAGAAATCAAAAAAAAATTTTGTCCAGCTAGCATGTTCTAGACGAATCAGTGTGCGTCTGTTAAAAACTGTTAAAAAGCGTATTGATTTAAAAACGCCTTTGAACAAGCAGATTTTGTAAAGAATAAAGTTGTAAATAAACTATCTTTATTAGTGAGAGGAAAAAAGAAAACACAATAAAATAAAAATATCATTATTAATTAAAAGGAGATTATTCGAAATTCTCAGCATGAAACTAGCGCCATTTTGTACTTCCTTAATTTTTTAGGGTACTGTACCCAAGGGGTGCCTAACAGAACCCTATTACAAAGCGCCCGTCTATCCGTCCATGATGGATGGATGGCTGATGGACGGTCCATCAGCAGGCTGTTCATAATAGGTAGAGAACAACTACAGCTACAAATAATAAACTACAAGATATTTAATTGGGACAAGACAAGAGGCCGAGAGAGAGTTTTAATAATCCCGCCACTGCCTAACTACCAAATCACCATCAATTAAATATCAATATTATTTATTTTTTATTCATATCTGTAGATTTAACAAATTGTATCATGTAAAAAAATATATATATATATTTTAATATCGATTGGTTTGACAGATCCACAATCTCTAGGGAGAGATATGGAAACAAAGTTCACCAACAGTGTAAAACCCATCTAAAAACCCTCAATTTCACAACAAACTCCTTTGAAATCCTTATATTAGTATCAACTGCAGCTGTGTTAGTTTGGTGCTTTATTATCTAGCCCATAATAAACTCAACCATCAACATCATAGCTAATGAAGATTCTAAGAAATTACTTATGGTTACAAAATTGGCATTACCTTTCACAAGTAGACTGTTGTTAGGTAGTCTCCATTTAACATCACTCATAACGCATACAGTCCTTTCAGTGTTGTTATAGAGTTTACTTTACATACAGGCTCATTCATTGCTTCTGACCAGAAACAGCGACGTCACATATAAAAACATCCAAGACCTGGGGTAATTTTTTTGTTTATGCCCAGCTGGGGATCGAACCTGGGGCCTCTCGCTTCGTAGGCAGAGCCACAACCGGAGCACCACAGAGGTCCTCATATATAGATATATTTAGAATGAATAGGCTATACCCCCTTTAGAACACAATCTGTCGAAACCTTTCCAGGGGCTGGGTTGGTGTCTAGATGTAGGAGGCACTTAGGGAAAAAAGACTTAGACCAGGGTTTGTAAGAACTCGGTTCGGTCAGAGTGTCGATAAGGGGGCGGAAGCAGGCTATCTAAACGCAAAAAAAAAACTTTAGACCAGGGTTTGTAAGAACTTGGTTCGGTCAGAGTGTCGATAAGGGGGCGGAAGCAGGCTATCTAAACGCAAAAAAAAACTATGTTTTTTTTTCCTTGGCGCCCCCTTATCTACACTCCAACCCTCGGTTCTCTCTGCAGCGAAAGAGAAAAGAAAAGGGGTTTGACTTAGAATCCGGGCACCAGCTTTCACACTGTTTTTAGATGATGGAGGACTTGGTAATGAGGGTGGTAGCATTACAATTGTGAAGCATTCCTCTATCAACTAAAAACACCCTAACACCCAAAAGCTGGAGTCCATTTTCTATGTTTCAACCAAGAAAAGCCAAGAACCAGTTCTTGCATATCCTCTAATTTTACAACAATAACACACTGAGTGCAATGGGAAAGTATAAAAATGCAGTGTTGCATTATTTGCGTGAAATTTGCATTCTATATTTTATTCTATACGCACTTAGGTAAAAATACATGTAAAGCTGACTTTTAAGAGGGTAATTTTCATTAAATGTAGGTAATTAAAAAAATGACACAAAATTTTTGTCAAACCTTCCGAAAATGAGTGCTATGCAACCAAATTCAAAATAGCTCAATTATACGAATACAGTCGTTCAAATACCGGTTATACTTAGCACTATTTATTTAATTAGCAGAGATTTCGAACAAGATAACATAGCATGAAAACTAATGTCGAAATAACATAACAAACGACAAAAGGGTACACATGAAATGCCGATATTTGAACGGTACACGCGACTCACTCAATTTGGTAAGGTTTTAGATCTACAGTCAATACAACCTAGAAACTCACCTACAACTCGAAGAATATCGACGGTTGGACAACAAAAATTACTTGTACTGGGTTCGCTAATTAAACTCTCACAAATAACTGTAAATTATAACTATTTATTCCCAAATTCGGTGAAGAAGAGCACCCCCAAACCACGCAACTATCATTTGAAATATTTTGACAGTAGTAGTGACGTGAAAGATTTGAAATTACAAACATCGTCATAGAATCGATCGACTATAACAGAGAGGTATAGTTCGCGTTGCGCCAAGTTTCCTTGTCTGTAAGTGAGCTGCTATCTACGCCAAAGCCTTCGTTAAATGGAGCACTATGTTTGACATCTTCATCGAAATGGGCCTACCTTCACATCTAACATTCCTGATTCAGAATTTATACCTCGAGGGAACCAGTTTTGTAAAGTTGGAAGACTCCAAGTCAGAAGCCTTCAGAACTGAGAGAGGTGTACGACAAGGCTGTATATTGTCACCCAAACTATTCAACCTGTACGGCGAATATATGATAGATAGATAGATAGATAAACGTTTATTGCATCAAAGCAGCACACATACAAATTAAAAGTGATACGGAGGTGCAACTATAAAATAACTTAAATGAAAGCAAAGTTATAAAAAAAAAACTCATAAGATTATTACTAAAACAATAAAACAAAAAGAAGAATATAGGTCGGTATGTAGGCGCGCTGCATTGACGCGAAAAGGTCAAAGCTCAGTGTTTATTGCTCGTTAAGAGAATCGTGTGGGCGCGAGCTTCCATACAATAAGCGGTAACCTTTTGCACCCCTTAAACCTTGTCCGATTTTCACAATTTTTTCACATGTTTGAGATACTATGAAAAACTATGCTCGTGCGTTTTGTTTTTTTTTTGAAATATTTTGTATTTTAGTAAATATAAGTACCTAAACATTCACTTTTTTGACCAAAAAAACCCTCCAGCATTTTATTTATTTTTAACCAATCAAGCCAGATTTTCAAAAAAACGAAAAACTACAAGCATCGTTTATGATGTGTGGAAACGAATGAGACCAAATTTGTCTTATTCCATAAAGGTTTAGGGGTAGAAAAACGTTACCGCCCAAAAGCATAATTCGGCCGAAAATTTAGGCAATTACGCTCTTATAGCTCTGAGATAGCTTGTATTTTGGTAAATACCTACTCGCGCCGAGTTCTGTCGCCATTTGCTCGTCTTAAGAGCAGCACTGGTTTTCAGCCCTCACCTAGGAGACGCAGAGACTCAGCAGTTACATCCGAATGTGAATGTGAAAACAATAATAAAAAAGTGTCAGAAATAGATATATCCTTACAAGTGTTTAAAGATGTGGAAATAAATAAAAACATTGCACATAAATATGTTTCAAAACTTTCATGAGTAGGATAGTACAAAATATACATGAAGATTAAATAAATAGGTATATAAGTATATTATGCCGCGTGAGTAGTGAGTAGCAGAATAAGTATAGTGTGAATATGTTTACTAAAATCATAAGATATCTAACTAAAAAATATATGAAAATGGCAGAGGTAGCCCGACTATCCAATGTTGGAAAGAGAAATTCCTAGTTTTTGCTTTTGAATCAGGTGCGACTTCATATGTGTTTTGAAGGTGTATTTGGAGGTTAGATTTCTTATGGGCGGCGGAATATCATTCCAACATTTGGTATCTTGGAAGCGGAAGCTACCTCTAAATGCCACCGTGCGATGAATATGACCTTCAAGAGGTGCTCGAATATCCCTCATGCCATATCTGGGGTGAGATGTTGCCACCTTTAATTTTAGGTACAGGTACTCAGGTTTTTTAAACTTGATGACATCAAACACTACACTTGAAAGGTGTAAGTGCCTACGCAGTTCCATTTTGAGCATTCCAGCAGAGTTTATGTATGGGGTGATTTGACTACGAGGTGGTACATCAAAGCAAAACCTACAACAGGCATTTTGTATGCGCTGCACTAAACGCTGAGTCTTCAATAGAAGACGCGGACCATAAACTATATCTCCGTAGTTGAGTCGAGATAAAATCAGTGACTCGCACAGAATAATACGTGCCCTTTCGCAGATAAGGTTACGGATTTTGTACAAAACCCTTAAACGATACATACAACTCTTCACTAAATTCAAGACATGAGTTTCAAATCGTAGGTAAGTGTCAAATATGATTCCCAGATTCCTGGCCTCGTCAACACGCTCTAGAGTCTGGCCTTCAAGGATTAGCTGAGGATTAGAAATGAGATTTTTTTTAACTTGAACTTTACTCCCAAGCACCATAAACTTTGATTTCAAGGGATTGAGAATCAAGGAATTTTTATTTGACCAGGCATCTAACCTGCTTAGGTCTTCTTTGATGAAGTTTGTCATGCAGTCAATATTAGAAGGCACATCAGAAATGTAAAGTTGAAGATCATCAGCGTAACAATGGAATTTGCAGTGCTTGATTTCATTCACCAAATCTGCGGCATATATAATAAATAATAGAGGCCCTAAGATGGAACCCTGTGGAACACCTCGCAAAACTAGCTTTAGATCCGAGTACAATGCACCACCACTGTCATTGGTCAGCTTAACATATTGGAAGCGTTGGTCGAGATAACTTTCAAACCATCCCACAGATAATGCATCCAGCCCATAGTAACGCAATTTCGACAGCAACAAGGTCGGGCTAATGCTGTCAAATGCACGGCTATAATCTAGCAGTGTAAGAATAGTAGCCTTACCTACATCGATATTGCTCAAAATGTTATCAACAACATCAACCAACGCAGTAGTTGTGCCCCGCCCCCTTCGGAAACCTGACTGGAGGTCAGGCAAAATATTAGAGTCTTCTATATATTTGTAAAATAGGGCATGCACCAGTTTTTCCAGCACTTTTGAAAGGAAGGGAAGCAAACTAATAGGTCTAAGTTCCTTGAGATTGGACGGGTTATCGACTTTAGGAAAAGGCATTACTATAGCTTTTTTCCATTGCTTGGGAACTATGCCGCTAGTAATTGACCTATTTATAATTGAGGTTATAACGCGCAGGGTTCTGGGGAGAGTCAGTATTATCATGTCTCTACTTATCCCATCATCTCCAATTGCATTGGATTTGATAGAGATTATGTAATTGTATACTTTTTGTTCAGAAACTGGCACGAGATTAAATCTGGAATCACTATACCGATTGGAATTAAAGTACGATAACAGAGGTTTAGGATCTTCACTAGCAAAAGGGAGAGATAAAAAATGATCATTTATTTGATTTGGGTCACTGCAGCAATCAGGAAGTTTTTCGCCATGTCCATTATCTGCTAGAATATTTTGTTTCATATTTCGCCAGAATTTTTTGCCATCCGAGACTTCATAGTTAACTAAATGATTAAAGTAAGCACGTTTTTCATTGTATATACTAGATTCCACTAACTTTCTTAGATCTTTCCAGCTCTCCTTGTCAACGTCAGACTTAGTTTCGCGATACTTAACGTGAGCTTCATTACGTAAATCGGTCATAAGTCTGATGTTATCAGTGATCCAAGGTAGAGTGTGATGATATTTAATTTTTACCACCTTGACTGGTGCAAAAATATTATAATGAGTCAAGAGCAAGCAGTTAAATCTATCGACCATATCATCAACAGTAGGCAAGTCAATGATAGATTCCCAATCCAGCAAGTCCAATTCGCGATTGAATCGATCAAAGTCTATGTCTTTAATGGGACGATAAGTTATACAGCGGGGCGGTATTTTTTCTTTCTTGAATGCCAATGTTACATTTACCATAGCGTGACCAAAGGAACCGGTGATATTTGAGACAGTGACTTCGCGCACCTTAGCATTTGTGCAAACAACGTCTATTAAAGTTGCAGACTCAGAAGTAAAATGCGTTGGCTCATTAACTACTTGTTTAAGATCCATATATGTCAGGAATTGTTGTAATTTTTTGGTATGGCAGTTAAGAGAGTTAATATTAAAATCTCCAAGCAAAAGTATATGATCATACCGAGCGGAACTTGTGATTGAGTCAGTTAGTGCATCAAAAAAGTCATCCACACCAACCCACTGAGGTCTATAAGCAGTTCCTATTACAACATGTTTACCATTAATTTTAGTTGATAGCCACATTTGTTCAATATCCGCAGTAGGATACTTTTCATACCGAACGCGCACATCTTGCTTAATGTAAAACGCCACTCCGCCCCCCCTCCCCCCTCGCACATGCTCGAGTCTAGGGGTACAGCGCAGATGATAGCCTGGGACGACAGGCGCTCGCGCTTGCTGATCGATAGGAAGCCAAGTTTCGTTGATTGCAATAATGTCGGGGTTATTTTGAGTCATAGCGATTAAGAAATCGTTGTGACCGGTATTCAAGGAACCTGCATTAAAAAGCCCTAACTTGAGGTATTTGTTCTTATCCATTTTTTATGTTTATGGACATAGAAGAGTGCAAAAGTGAGACAAAAATACATTGGCCAATCAAAGAAGCAGCTATGTAATAACAGGTGCAAGTAAACATCGTAAAAAATATTGAATTTGAAAATTTAATTTGATTATTATTTAGATTAAGAAAATTTATTTGCATAACAAATGGTGAGGAAATAATTTTTATTATGATTCCGGCGAAGTTAATGAAATGAGTGTGAAACTGGCATAGGAATAGTAAGCAAATAAATAAACTAAGTAGATAAAGGGATCTACATTTTATATTAGTGTTTGTATTATATATATAATGAGAGAGCGCTGGAGGAGCGGAGCGGCGGAGTAACAGTGGGCGGTGAAAAGCTTACGAACCTCAGATATGCAATGCAGATGAAACAACAGTACTTGCGTCCAGCAAAGAAGGAATGGGGAAACTGCTCCTGCGAATTGAGGATTGAAGTCTTAGACTTGATCTTAAGATCAACCAGTCAAAGACCAAGATTATTGATGGTGGTCAAGTGCCCTCGCTAGATATGAGAAGGTAGATAAGTTTGTGTATCTGGAGTCGATGTTGAGTAGCGATGGCAGCTGTTCTAGAGAGCTGAGCCGACGTATTGGCATGGCCAAAAGCGCGATGATCAACCTGGAAGAACAGACCTATTCGCCGTATAACGAAGGTTCGACTTGTCTGGACCCTTGTATTCTCGATCTTCATTTACGGTGCAGTAACCTGGTGCCTGATGAGCCGGGAACGCAGTAAAATCGACGCGTTCGAAATGCGGCGCTGGAGAAGACTACTC
This sequence comes from Argyresthia goedartella, assembly GCA_949825045.1. NCBI lineage: Eukaryota > Metazoa > Arthropoda > Insecta > Lepidoptera > Argyresthiidae > Argyresthia > Argyresthia goedartella. The sequence goes on from OX463832.1 coordinate 24,751,421, forward strand.
ATAATTCCGTGGACCGCCATAAGAACTAACGTATCCATTCTGAGTGAACTGAAGATCACAAAACGGCTCTCGACAATTTGCCGGGAAAGAACCCTAAGCTTCTTCGGTGACATTATGCGCTCACCTAAGCACCAACTGGAGTAGCTCATCATAATGGGTCAAGTGGAAGGCCAGAGGACGTGCTCCAACTAGATGGTCCGACCAGACTAACAGAAGCGATAGGGGTTACTCTACACAACGCGTATCAAACTACGCAGAACCGTCAGCAATGGAGGAGAGCTTGCGTCACGATCCTCAGCATTGAGGGAACGATAAAGAAGTGAGCTGTCACTGAAGTCATCGTTCTCTCTCTCTATCTCTCTCAGTCTCTCTCACCCCACCTTACCCTATGCGAGAAAGATAGTTCAGAGCCAAAAAATTTTGGCACGGCCTGTATCAAGAGGGCAGGCTGCACAAGGCCCTTATTCAGACAGAACGACAAATCCGTACGAGTTTTTGTTAGTCATAATCATATATGGCCGATCCCAATAACCTATCTTCTATCCATAATCTGCAGATTTGAGACTGCTATTGTCAAATTTGACAAAATCCCATAGCGCAACTGTCAAATGAAACGCGTAATCTGCAGATCACGGATAGTTATAGGTTATTGGGATCGTCCGATAGCCTACCAAGTTAAACACAATAATACACGACGTAATATAATCAGCAATGTATTCTCATCAAGGGATGATCGAGACAGTGTCACATTGAGATAAAAAAAATAAAAGGCAATAGACAATAGTGTGATGTGCCAGCCAGTACTGTCAGTTTTAAGCATTTTCCACGTAATGATACATATTCAGTATCTTTTTAGGGTTCTTTACCCGAACGGTGCCAAACGGGACCCTATTACTAAGCCTCCGCTGTCCGTCTGTCCGTCTTTCCATCTGTCCATCCATCCGTCACCGGGCTCTACCAGATCAACTGAAATAGGTAGAGAGCTGAAATTTTCGCAAGCACTATGAGCTTATTCCACCCGCCCGTGTGCATATTGTATGGGAGCTACCATGTTCAGAGTTTTGCGGTAATAACCGAGTATGCCATGTTATAGATGATATTAAGAGATACTATAACGAGAAGTTTGAAAAAAAAACATTTGTCCCGTTTTTTAATAAACTCAATAAATGTGTTTGATTTGTGAGACAGGTACCTTAAATAATCAAGCTACTCAAAAACAAAAAAAACTGTCCTAGATATTTACAAAATAACCCCCAATAAAAAATTTCAACCAATTCGATTCAGTGGTTTAGGCTCTAGAGCTGAGCAGCCATCCATTTTGAGGTCTTAAACACAACCTATTAACTTTTCAGTAAAATTATAATATATTACTCTCACAGCTGTTGTTTGGACTGTAGCTGTTTTTTGAATTGTTAAACTCCCAAATCTCCGCCATTTCGAAAAAAATCTAAAAACTGCACTTTTGCTCAATGCCAAAATGGAGGCGCTTCGTTCGCTAGGTCAATAATTCTAAGGCTCGTTAAATAAGTATTTCTTGAAAATTTATTACTTTAGTTTGTTTATGGAAAGAGAGCTTAGTATGATGCCTAGCAATCAACAATGATCGCGCCTATTTGATATAACACGGTTCTTTTTTTCTCGATACATAACGTTCAATCATGACAGTTTCACTTCGACAGTAGTGTTCGAGAATTATACATCGCGCTCTGGGACTAGATTTTCACAATGGCTGAGATAGTGAATACCATGACGATTTTCTTGAGTGGTGATCTATGGTAAATACTGTTTTACGACCTCACCAATATCATGGATTTGTCACGTCACGTACTTATTTTAAATCTCTTACGAATAGGAAAAACTCTTAAGAGCTTAGAAGATCAGGGTCCGGACTGAATTATGTCCCCTGCCTGTACCCTCCCTGTCTTAAAATTTTCCCGTCAAGTCATGTCTTGTTCCTGCCTCGCAATGTAACTTTTTGGTGGATTGTATTCTGTCCCTAAACTACAAGCTTATTTATTTTCCAATATTTTTTTTACTGTGAACGTAGAAGCGAAGTATTATGCAATTGGCTAGTGATTTATGAATTGATAGGCTACAAAAATAATCTCATTTGGCGCGCAAAATTGAAGTGTTTTTTTACTGTTCATTTTATGACCGAAATACAAGAACGACATTGCATTGATAAGACTAAATAAAACTAGTAACAAGCAAAAGGTTATTCGAAAGCAATGTACTTTGCCATACTTATTCAAATATACATCATAGATTTATGTAAGTTTAGAGTTACACACCCTCATTTACAATAAATACCAAGTTGCTCTGGTCTGTCTAGGCCAGTCTGTCAAAAATCTTTATTAGATTACATTCTAACATGAAAGGAGATTAACGAAACAGATTTGCAAAGCGGGTATGAATAGAGCCGTATATATGTCACCGTAAGATTGTCAAAACCGTTAGTTTATAAACTAACGCTTTCGTTTGTAAACTATCAACAAATTGTATACCAGATCGACAAGGCTTAGAATTTACGTTTTTTTGTTCTTACATGTCAACTTAACACGGAGTCTTCACCTAAGCTACCGCATTGTTTGCCCTGGTATTTCCTTTACAATTTAAGTTGAAACCAGTTCACAATTTAACGATTTATTATAAACTAACGCGTCATATCGTCACCAGAATGGTACAGTTCACAATTCATCGATAGTTTGTAAACTAACGAGAGAGAAAACGTTAGATTGTAAACTAACGGTTTTGACAATTTTTACGGTGATATATATATAACGATGAATGCTCCTCAAACAAATGTTTAACTTTTTCAGGCAGCAAAAACGTTAACTCAGACTCAACCATAGCCTTAAACGGAATGGTTGACTTGGGGCCGGACTGGAATAAACTTTCAAAAGATATTCGACACAGATACAACAATTTCTCATTACGACTGAGACCACACCGAACCGCTTCCTTGGAGATAAATAGGTCACAAGAACAGAATAATGTTTCATCGTGGAAAATTGAAGGCCTAGACATATCAACACAAAAACAATACACAGAGCCACGCAGGATAATAGAGCCAAGTTATAACAAACAGCCATTACGGGGACCACATAAAGTTTCCGAAGATCAGAGACTTATGATATTTATGTTACAAATCCACAACAGGACAATCGACGTTTTGAGATCCCTCAAACAAAATACTGCTGATTATATGATCAAAAAAAGATTGCCTCACATTGCAAGAAAATATCAAAATGCTTATAAACAATTTGTACTAGAAAACCAAGATACCAGCATCAAGACAACATCGGGAACTCAAAAAATTGTTTTGAACATTATCAATACTTCTTCGAGTATTCTGAAAAGACTTATTAATTATATGCTTGTTAAAACAGCTGCCTCCAGAACACTGACGGGTGATGTTAAAGAAATGATCCAGGAGGCTATAAACAATGAAACAGATCACGAATATGCTGCAGCATGTAACATGTTCCACGTTTGTCGCAGGCCTAAAACTATAAGTGACTACATAGGGGATGTTCTAGGACAGGTATTGAAGAACGACAACGACAAAATAAAGACATTTTCCGAAGCAGCTGTGGAAGCTCTAAAACAGGCAAATTTACAAAGATTAACCACAAAGCCCGTAAGAGAAAAGTTAGAGAAATATTTAGATACGTCACACGCACATAGTGCAGCGGATGTGAAACTTAAAGTGCAATTAGTAAGAAACGCAGTCGTAAACAGAAACAAGCCATTTGTTGGTTTGCGTGGTTATCCAAATGTGAATTTGTTTTGGACACTTGCAAACCTGGAGAGTTTGTTTGATATATTAGACAAAAACATACCCATTGACGAAGCTACCGCTTTGGAATGGAATGATTTTCTTATCCTCACCAAGGAATGGACTTCAAATTCAAGAAATGACATTGATGAAATAGTGCGTTCTATCATCAGGACTTTCGAAAAGAGAATAAATTCAACATGGGATGAAAAAACGTGCGCAACTTTTAGAGAGACCTTGTCAAAAATGTTTCAAAATTAAAAATGGTTAAACATATATTTTACTAGTGTCTCAGTGAGCTGAAATTTTAGTTTTTTTCATTATGTTTCAACCTTACTACCCCGACTCCTTGAATTTTATCGGATGAACAATCGGTATCTTTATAAAAAAACAATAAAAACAAATAACTCGCCTGCATTTTATGTCAATACCACATACAAAACTTATGAATCCATCTGGTTACGTGCATGGAATATGAAAACCGCTCCAATAAGTTGGTAAACTACATTTGTGATCTTAAATCCAACGTATTGACTTTTCACTAAAATTATACAGCTTAAGTCACTTTCACGGTCTCCACAAATCCAACGACATCTCATTTGTCAAGCTGTTTGTACACTATATCAAAGCTTAAACCTACAGGTTTGAACTTTTAGATAGAGATTTAAGTTCATATTTTGTTTCAGCGAATATATTTTAAATATAATTTTATAAATAAACTCAAAAAATAAAACTTTAAAAAAATAGTATGGACTGCTATTATTGTGCTGTCTGTATCGCTAAAACACCAATTCAATATTTCTAGGGTACCGTTTATTAAAAAATAAATTATCTCGGATCACTAGTGTGTCCGTCCTATATTCTGTAAAATCATGATAGCTGTGACAGCTGTCATCAAAATCACGCCTATCAAGTACCATATTTTTGACGGTAAAATGTATAGGACACAAATATCATACTTTATAGGTGAGTAGTGATACCCTAGGGTCATCGTTGAACAAGACAAGTTATCTATCTTGAAAAAATAAATTGATAATATACTAGTGTGAGAAATAAGAATTATTAGGTAATTTGACTTTGATGATGATTTTTGCTGCGAACCTATATTACAAGAATAAAAACGTACAAAAAGTACCTTTTATTTGATTTCATTGAAACATTCAGTTACATATAGTCGTAAAATCGATATTTATATCAAGTTATTCTCAGTTATAGTCATGTCTTTACTTAAATATTACATTAAAATTAATTAAAAAAATATGGTTTAAATAAAACATGGGGCACCATCTCTTTCATTTAAATGCTCCTGGTTACATACGCGGAGTATGAAAATAGCCGCACCAACAACTTTGTAAACTGCATTTTGCTATCTTAACACACAGGAAAATTAAAGGTACCTAATACCCATGCAAGAAACATTAGTCCCAATCACACTTGACCGTTTATTGCCTTATGAAGTCTTGCAGGCTCTTCAGTACAATAATTGCATTTCATAGACAAGTTCTCAAGAGACATATCCTTTCGCTCCCCCTCATAAAGCTGCTTTCTGCTTGTTACTATATATTTGTAAAGTATGGGCATTCTTACTTGGCCCACAATGTAAATGGTCCACAACTGGCCCTATATACATATACACACATCAACACTGTCTAGGGATATTAGATTTTTGTTTGCATTTCTTAGTTTTTCAGAAAAACTACTCAGAATTAGGAAAAAGTTTATATGTGGAATTAAAACTCCTTGTTCCATTTTCAAACGGACATTGAAAAAAAAATAAAAACTTATGAAAACAAAAGAAAGCGCGGGAACACGCATTTGATTCAGTTTACAGTGCTAGTTTTGTGTTGAGATTTATTTAGAAAAACATTAATTAACTAACTCTATCAATTGTTTTGGTGATTTTTACTGTTTGTGTCATCTTGTTGGTGCCATGCAACGTCGACATCTGACGAGAGACGAGATGATAAGAGCGGTAGGAATGTTGGAAGCTGGCGCTATCCAAAACGTTGTTGCGGAGACCCTAGGCACCAGCCAGAATGTGATATCAAGGCTCTGGTCACGTTATCGTGATACTGGGGAAGTGGCGGAACGGCATGCTGGCAGAATTCGGGTGACCACCCCTAGAGAGGACCGTTTTCTCCAAAATACCGCCAGGAGAGAACCTACTCTGACGGCCATGGAAATGGTACAGAGGCTCCAACAAGAGCATCAGCTGTTGGTTAGCGACCAAACTGTCAGAAGAAGGCTACATGAAGCTAATCTTCATTCTCGCAGGGCAATTGTCAATTGTCAATTGTAAGACGGGCTGGTTTCGGCAACTCGACGACGAAAGCGCCTATTTTGCGTGTGGGTGGGAATGCGACATCATTCGAGCCAACCCAACTCCTCCAGGAACGCCAGTAGGCCCTTTACGTTACCGACTATCCCTGGAAGGTCCCTCGATTGACCGAGGTGTTTAGCCCTGTAGTCCGCTACTCCTGTGCACTCCATGAGGACGTGAGCAGCCGTTTCTTCTGCCTCCAAGCAGGCTCTGCAAAGGGGGCTGTCGGTAACACCTAGGACATATAGATGTTTGTTAAAGAAACCATGGCCAGTAAGTGCTGCAGTTACCAGTCGCAAGCGCGGCCTACTAAGTCGAAGCAAGGTCTTAGCCAGCCTAGCGCTAGGGGACGGCAAGGCCAGCTTAGCCTGCCTGCACTCCTCATGGTTTGTCCGAAGAGTGGCATGATCATTCCTGGTCGACTCTCTCAGAAATGAGCGTACCATCTTGAAGGGAAGAGGGATGATAGGTTCGGGACCATACGCTGTCAAGCTAGATCCTTTACGCGCCAACTCATCCGCTGCATCGTTACCTCTTGATCCGCTGTGTCCTTTTATCCATTGAAGGATTACGCGGTTGTGTTGACATACCTCCATTAGTCGTTTGTGACACTCGTAGATTAGCCCTGAGTTAATAGTGTTGCTATTTAGGGCTTGTAGGACGGCCAGGGCAGGGCAGGGCATTCTCGCAGGGCAATTCGTGTTCCTGCTTTGCGACGAGGCAATCGCGGAAGGCGACTATTGTGGGCCCAAGAACACGTGTTATATAGTGATAGTGAACAATGGTCGACAGTGCTCTTTACGGATGAGTCTCGGTTTGGATTTCATCCAGATTCGCGAAGAACACGAGTTTGGAGAGTTCCAGGCAGGGAAAGCCGGCTCCAGCATCCACAAGAGGTTCATTCGTACCAAGCAGGAACAATCATGGTATGGGCAGGAATTCGTATAGGCGCGCGAACCGACCTCGTTTTTGTAAGAGACAACATGAATGCTCAGAAATACCGTGATAAGGTGGTGGAACCTGTTATTATTCCGCATAGGGTGCAAATCGGCCAGCAATTCGTACTCATGCATGATAATGCTCGTCCACACACTGCGAGGCTGGTATCAGCCGCACTTCAAGACAACGACGTTACGGTAATGAGATGGCCTGCGCAGTCGCCCGATATGAATCCCATCGAACATGCGTGGGACATGTTGCAGCGAAGGGCTATGCATGCCCTTCCTCCAAATCTGGCCACAGAAGAGCAACTTTTCTTGCACCTGCAACGAACCTGGGAACGCATACCACAGCAAGACATCGACACCTTAATTCACAGTATGAATAACCGATGCCAAACTCTTATTAACGTGAGGGGTGGCAACACTGATTATTAAGAGTTAAAATGTCTCACTTTAAGTTGTTTTTTAAAATAAAATTATCCATTTTATTCATTAATTTCATTCGTAGACTTAGCACCATTTTTAGTCTCTTTGTTATTTTATTTAAAAAAATATTTGAAGATCTAAAATGTTTTTTATTTCTATAATTAAGTTGGGCATTAACTGAGGTTTAATTCCATATATACTTCTCTGATCAAAATATTTATAGTTTATCAAAACATTTAAGAAATACAAAATATCCCTAGACAGTGTTGATGTGTGTATATAGGGCCAGTTGTGGACATTATATGTATGTATATATATATATATATATATATATATATATATATATATATATATATAATATAAAGTATGTAGTTGTCAAAGTTTACTCGAGTTCGAGTTAAATCTTATTCCGCCTTCTACCGTGGCCCAAATGCACCGAGCACGTCATAAAAGAAAAATCGAAAATGATGGAGCTCGATGGTCTCTAAAATCAAATGAATGAAATATATTTGTAATTTGTTACCTACGGCTAAAGCTAGAATATCCTCGATTAAAGCCCAAAGTAGGTATTTACGACTTCGGGTCTGTTTCGTAAGAAGCCTATTTTCATTCTCAACCTTACTTTCAACCATGCTACAACGAGTTTCGTTTATGAGCTACAACAGGTACATCTATAAATCGATGGATTTACCCGAATGCCATTTTGTTACAAAATAACATATTTACATCACTAACAATGTCATAGTAAGCATGCAATGATCGTACAAGTTAGAGTCCTAACATGGAAGTTTTAGGGCTCTATTTCTAACGGAAACTACCCTACAGCTGTCAACATAAGAGTTCGAGATGGAGCCAATTATTTTATTTTTGATCTGACAGCCGGACACCATAATACAGGCCGCGCCATGTTTCTCTGTTTCTCTCTTTCTCGTTTAGGGTAAGATAAGGGAGTTGGACTTAAAATCTGGCCTCCGGCTTTCACAGGTAAGGGTGTTGTTACGTGATAGGACTGTTTCACGATTACAATGATACCATTGACATCACAAGGTAACTCAATATTCTAAAGTATACCCTTAGTGCGAAACCTGTATTGTTGGTTAGAATGTTAAGTGCAACCAGAGCGGAGCGAGCTTGCTGGGGACAGCTTGGGTTACTAAGCTGAAATATGAATTTAGTGTCTATAAGTCAGTAGAATATGATTTTTCGTAATTTTATTACATAATATGATTACCCTGGTGATGATATTAGTATCATTGTAATCGTGGAGCAATCCTCTATCAACTAAAACACCCTTACAACTTAAAGCCGGAGGTTGGATTCCAACTTCTAACCTAATGTAGAGGTGAGAGAGAGAGAGAGGCGATTGGTGACAACTCGCTCACAGTCAAAGAAACTTGGCGCGTACTGCATTATGTTTGTGACTCAACTACATGACTCAGGATAAACGAAAGTTGACGAAACTCTTTTCTGAGGTTTGTCATGTGAGTTAGATAGAAAGGGAAGAATATGGTGGATGATGGCTGATGGGTGAACGAACACAGAGACTAGAGTACATTATTATTACAGAAACTCAGTTGCCCCGTACTCCAAACAAAACGAACGACATTATTTTTTTAATTGAAGAGAACCTACCTATAAAATTTACACGTGTTGATTGGTTGTATTCTAGTTCTACTAAAGTATATTAATTATCTCAGTTATTAGATAATTTATCTGGTTGGTTGCTGTCGGTCGGTTCGTCTTCGCCGCAAAAATAGCAAATAGTCGTGGATCATGTCCACCGCACCGGAGAGATCTAGTTGTATATTCTGCAACATCGTGAATGGCCTGGAAGCCACCGAGTTGCTGTATGAAGACGAAGATGTATGCGTATTTAGAGACATTAAACCTGCCAGTCGCTTCCACATACTGACCGTCCCGAAACGGCATATTGAGGATGTAAGGGCTTTGAAGCCGGCTGATAAGGAACTTGGTAATGTAAACTTATAACCTGATGATAACCTTTGAATTGAACTTTTAAATACGTGTTAGACGCCTTTCACGCGAAAGAGGGGTATCCAGAGACTAACACCCATATTCTTAGTTGTTTCCTTAGAGCCCCCTCGACTCAAACTTAGCCAAGGCCTTAAGGAACTTCTCAAAACCACCTTCAAAACGATATTCACAGTCATAACCTCGACCTTAGTTCGAGTTTCGTCAAAACATTCCAATGGACTTTAAGCGTCGCGTAAATAACGTAGAGTCAGGTATTTGTACGGATCATCAAAAAAATGATCAATAAACTCTTCAAAATCTTCTTTGTCAAACATTTTTAAGAACAAATACGGTGTTACCACAAAAAATGTTAAACAGCGGTTAACCTCACAACAAATGTCAAATCTCATACGTTTTCGTTTTTAAACAAGTGTTGAACATTCGTTTATTTTTTTATGGTAAGGCCCATAATGTTTAAACTTGGACGACAAAGTGCGTTGAATGCATCATTTACAATTTTGAGGATGCCTTAAGGCTGTTCGTGAGGTACCTTGAGTTTGACAGTTGATTCCTCGACTCGAATTAGGGAATCGCTCAAGTTGAGGAGATATTTATCAATTAAGCATACAAATTTCCTCAAGTGAGGTCGAGTCGAGTGGAGGAAATGACTAAGAATATGGGTGTAAAGCCCTCAAGATAGAACTATTATCTTGATATTGAAGTTTTATGGTAGGCCATTAAACAAGCCCCACTCACTTAACTGCTGAATAATGCAAATAGATGAATATATATCTGTCAATAAGTTGCGGTAAATGCGGCAGCATCAGGAAGTAGATGAGGCTCCGGGCTGGAGAAGAGTGTTAAAGAAAGGGCTTACTTACACCTACCATGATACCTATGTGATGAAATATAGTCTAAAAAACTTTCAGTTCCAACTTACAAAATTACTAAATAGAGTTTGTTTCTAAATATTCTATTTCTGTTACATGATAATTTAATTCCAGTCTTAAAAATGCACAATGTCGCTACAGAAATGTTGTCCAAAAATAATCTACCACTAGACAACGCCAGGTTTGGCTACCACTGGCCTCCATTCCGGTCCGTCCACCATCTTCACTTGCATACCATAGCACCAGAGACGGAGATGGGGTATATTGGACGCTTAGTATTCATGAAAAACTCCTATTGGTTTGTGTCGGTAAGTCAGTTTTGAGAGGTTTTCAATATTTTTTCTGTTTTAGTTCAGAAGATAGAAAACTGCACCTTTTAACAAATCTGTTGAGTTCTGAAGCCATCAAAAGAATCTAAGTAACAAATAAACAAACATACTAAACTCGCAGTTTAAACTCTTACAGCCCTTATCCAGTTGCCCTATAGTAGGTTTAATCTTCAAACTTGTCTTTTCAATTAGGCTGTTTTAAAGCCTAAAGTATTAACCCTGTGAATCTGTTTACTGTTCGTTAGTTATACATTTTGTGCAAGTTTATTTATAAAATGGTTGATAATAAGATATCACTTACTGTGAAATAACATAATATCCAATATTGTATTTATAATACTGTAGTGTGATATTGTAAGTAAATAAAAAATCTTGTTAGTTATTTACTTATTAATGCTCCATTTTATTTCAGAAGGACTATGTTGAGTCACTACTATGATTGTCAACGATCATCATCAATCATTTGATAATGACAACAAATGATGCATGAAGAAAGCCGCGACAGCCATGTGATCACTAAGTGATATCAACAATTTTTGAGTTTAGAAGTTTATAATCACAGATACAGATATAGTATTATTTATTATGGTATATTTAGTTATATTATATGGTCGCCCGAGCGAGCGAAGGGCTCCATTTCGACAAGATAGGAGGCTAATTTTGCTTTCCTCTGTCTCTATGTCTGTGTGTCTGTCAGTTCCGGTCTAGGGGGCCACAGTTTTCAAGCGATCCTCACAAAGCTTTGCAAAAGTGTTCCTTGAATTTTCCGAGAGCTTTTCTCGATTTTCCCCTCGGGGGAGTTATGACGTCATTAGTTTTTTGTAGGGGTATCAGATTGACGGGCTTCATGAGCCAATTCTTTTCTAAAAATCCAAGAAATATTTTCAAAACATACCAAGTTTGGACTCGAAGTAGGAGACGGATTAGTAAAGAGGATCTACTCTCATGGTCTGTAACCATGAGAGTAAGTGAAATAGACTAACTATTTTCGGTCAGAGTGTCGATAAGGGGGCGGAAGCCCCCACTTGTAAAATATTAAAAAATTATAACTTTTTGAGGCTCCGCGGGGAGTGTTGACGCGGGAATGTGAGGGACGGAGCTATGCGATGCGATATATAAAGCTCTGTCTTTCACCTTTCGCGATGTACAGAGGCTGGCGAAGGGCATGTTCGCGCGTGCGGATACCTCACATCATCCGCATATCCGCGACATGGCTCCGTACCACGCGTGCCCGCCCGACCGCCGCCGCCTGCCACGCGACCTGGTTGCCTAGCCGGCGATCATCCAATGGAACACCCCAAGTGAGAAGATCTCCACCGCCCTCGAAGGCCCCCCGATGACCTGTCCATAGGAGTGGACAGAGGCGCTTCCTCAGGAAGAGATCCGATGATCTGACCCTGACTCCCCACGCCCCAGAATGGGTGCGTGAGATTGCTTGATTGATTGCTTTCGCGACGAAGCCCACCCCGCGCTCGCAACGCACGCTACGGACGCAGGTTGTATAGTAAAGTTGTGACCTAACAAACCTAATTTTAGAATTCGGACAGAAAGTGACCTAGCTACCAATACGGTTCTGTGAAACTACATGGAGGCACTCAATTTGATGAACAATTAGATATTTTTTTAATTTAATTTTAATAATAATAATAATACCTTGGACACTATTTACACACATTGATCTAGCCCCAAACTAGGAATCCCTGTATCTTGGGTACTAGACAACGATACACATACTTATATAGAGAAATATTATACTTAGATAGATAAACAACCATGACTTGGGTACAAACATCCGTTCTCGTCAAACAAATATTGCCCCCACCGGGACTCGAACCCGGGACCCTGCTTCGTAGATAGGGTCACTGCCCACTCGGCCATTCGGGTCCTTTTAGTTTCGGTCCCGGCTCCAAACCTTTATATCCAACAGATCTTGTCCGGTTGCCAGGTTCTAGTTTTTAAATTACTTTAATTTGTTTTGTTCTGTTGGCAAGCTTCTGGAATCAGCTTAATAGACATTTTATGTTCTAAGTTATAATGGGAGTGTAATGTAACTTTATTGACCTGAGTGTGTTGTAAAAATATCTAGGTACTTACTATACTGCTTTATATTTGTATCGGTACTTACCTACTAGTACTACTTAGTATGTACTTAGAAATTATTATTTATCTTTTACAAATGAAATTGTATTTATTGTCTCGAGTATTATGTGGTATAAAAAATATATGCTGTGTATTTCAATACACTCTTTCAACGAAGATTGGTTTGAACAAAATAAAATAAGCATTTTGTAAGATATAAAACATTTATTAAAAACATAGATAACTTTGTCATTCATACAAACACTATGAAAAACAAAGTTACAACACAAACATCCAGTCACATAATTACTGGCTACAACGGAGCCCTTCATCGACTCTGACTTGGCCATTTAGCGCCGCATTTAATAAAATGGATACATTCACTAACAAATAAAATGTACAGACTTGAATGTATGAATGTATGTTCAGACTCGTATAGATAATAAAAAATAAAGAAAACGGTCAAGTGCGAGTATGACATCGGACCCGCACATGAAGGGTTCCACACCATTGTACACGGAAAAACGTAAAACGACAGCCTTTTGTACGAGTACATATAGGTACCTATTTAATTTTCAATAATAAAATATTAAATCGACGAATAAAACTAGAGGACCGGCAACGGCATATAAAAAAACGTACCCTGCTAGAAAGCTAAAATCCTGTATTATTTCTAGATGTCGCTGAACCACGCAATAGATGCTGGGTGCTTAGGGTGACGGCGTAGTATAATCCATAGTAATATCGACGAAAAATCAGAGATGGCGTAAGCGTAAGCCTTGCTTCTTCTTAGGAAATTAACGCTTATACCGCCATCTTTCCTATAATAAGCGCGCCACCACGATACTACCTTACTAGAAATAACTTTTGAACTAGTAGCTCTATCTAGCAATATACATTTAAACTAAAAATCGAATTACGCTTCAAAGTAGTACGGTTATTTGTCCTCAAGTTTTATTCGTCCATGATACATTCACTAACAACGTAGGACTACATTCAATGCCGTACATCGAAACATTGAAAAATAGTTTTGTGTATATAGTATGTAAGTATTAAACTATGTACTCAGGTTAAAGAAACTCTGCTCATTGAAACCGGAAGTGGATAGAAATTGAGTAACTTATTTACAGAAATAAAATCAAATATGATAATAGTAGTTTATGTGACTGCTACATAATGCCTAGTTATGTACAGTTACATACACTAGTTTATCTACACACATATCATAAGCTCTCTGATGTGTTCAGGAACCGCATGTTTGTCCGGCATTGTGGCTCTGCAGTTGTTTAACTTGTTCAGTAGTACCAACTTCACAGACAAACTAGGGGCGGCACGCAGGCGGGCGTCGGCGTTCGAAATTTGACGTGTGTAGATAAATAATTAAAATAATATTATTTATTATAATTCGAATGAGCAATTATCATCATCAATCATAAAATGACAAAGCAATTAAAAATCTTTCCCGATAAGATCGGGAGAGTCCAATTTTTCACCGATAAACAAAATGGCTAAGAAAATGGCCATACCAATGATTTCTTATAAGGGTACTTCTTTTAATTCTTGAAAATCGCTATGTTTCATTATTTAAATTTATTTATTGCTTTCTACATTGTTATAGTGCAATAGTAACATATTTGTATATAGGTACAGGTTGTTAGATGACAATGTAGCGCCCTGTAAGGGCTTTGTAATTTATATTAATAACTAATTAGGTAGGTATCTAAATATCAATACAATTATGTACTATAGTTTCATTATATTATTATTATTTCATCATGATGATTGAGAGCTATTATAGTAGTTTATGTGACTGCTAAATAATGGAGGGCATTAAAACTCGAGAGTGGGTTTATGAAACGAGCCGAAGGCGAGTTTCATAATAATATCACTCGAGAGTACCTAATTATGTACAGTTACATAAACTAGTTTATCTACACACATATCATAAGCTCTCTTTGATGTGTTCAGGAACCGCATGTTTGACCGGCATTGTGGTTTCTTTAGTACCAACTTCACGCAGACGGGCGTCGGCGTTCGAAATTTGAATGTCAGTACCTACTTCACAGACAAACTAGGGACGGCACGCAGGCGGGCGTCGGCGTTCGAAATTTGAATGTCATAATATAGTAGAAAAATTACACAATGAGTTTTTACCAAGTAGTTTAACATTATGCTGATCGTAACGGGCGGTTTTTGTACGCAGTAAAGAGGGTTTATGATACGTGTGTAGATAAAAGTATTTTATCCTATTAAAATGTTTTCATTAATTAATTAATTAATATCTTGAAATAATTCATTCATGTTATAGCTATCGCGGGGGTTAAGTTTGTGAGGGTTACCCAAATACGCGACGTATGACTATTAATGGACTCTGAGCTTACTTTTAACGACCATATTCGGGAGACTTGTAGGAGAGCCTACAAATCTCTCGGATTTGTAATGCGACAGGCGACTCGGTTTAGGGACATGTCCACGTTAATCTCATTGTACAACGCATTTGTCCGGAGTAAATTAGAATATAACACAATCATCTGGGACCACAGATATCGAGAGATAGGCCCTTGGCGCTAAGCTTGTATCGGAACCAGTGTCGCCGAAAACTAAGAACACGCATACATTTACACCACTCGTACATCAATCCCTCCGCTTTTATTGGTCAGTGCAATGTCATGCACCTATCGTCCGAACACACCCACACTACCGCAGGTATACTAGCTAGTCGAGCTAGTGTTGGGACAATGCAAGTCAGCGTGTATCATCGATCGATTATAATTTATAGACACTGGTATAGACAGTCGTATACAATGCCGGGTTCTATAAATAAAATAGTAAATTGTTTGTAAATACGATATATTTATACGACATACGATACCCCTCTGCCTCTCTTCTTTTTTTCAACAGAATCCTTACAGCTAAAAGAAAGGCAAAGACGTTTCTGAAGGTAGAATAACTGTGAACTCTTCGGACCTGACTGAAAGCATCGGAATTTCCGATCAATACTTATAACACCCCATTATCCTTTGTCGGGCGAGGTTTTAAACAAACTTAAAATCTAAACTGCCTGTTTGACAATCATTGGAATAACTAACAATAAACTTACGTATTTTGAGCACTAAAATAACTATATTATTACATTAACTATATTAGTAATTGCGGAATGATAAAATCTATCGATTCAAAAACATAATTCTCCTATCACTATCCCCATCACTATATGTCGTCTCTGTGTACGTGTAACAGTTCGCCTCCGTATCACGATGCATCTTTGCTTTCGTATTTAGATAAGTGTGAAATATTCATTGCATGTTAGCTTGGCAATAAGTAGTGAAATTAAGATACAAAACAAGCAATGAATAGTAAACTTAGCGAGAACAACATGACATTGTCACTTTAATGTCAATTCGTGACGAATTTTCCGCGAATGATTTATTTTCGTAATAATGTTTATTTCTTGTGTTTTAAGAAGAAATAATAGTTGGAATGAGACTTACAAGTGATATGTGACACCGGCGTTCTTGGAGTTCACAATCACAATCACTATTTTTGCACGTGAGTATTGCACAGGTCGGCATTTTCGAAAAACAACTGAAATGAATTCGTCACTGCGGTCGCCCGGTGACTACCGAGAATTTTTAATATCTAACCTGTCGGAGCTACATTTGTTCGCACGTGCCACGCCCCTCAACCTATCTCTCGATATCTGTGTCTGGGACCCACATGAGGCTAAATACACACTCATGCTGGAAAAGGCCCAACGTAAATTTGCTACTTTTATACAAAATGAAATATGGGTATTATCCCTACTAATTCCCGGCTCTATTTGTGGCAGGGATGGTGGGGGTAGACACCCTAGAGCTGAGGCGGAAGGTATCCCTGTTGGTCCACTTTTATCTGCTCCTCCATAACAAGGTAGATAACCCGGTCGCACTACAAAGTGTTGCCCTTAGCGCGCCGGCTCGGTACACGATGTTGCGGTCACGGTCGCTCTTCGCTGCGGGTGCTGTTCGTACAGAGCACGCTCGTCACGCGCCCACTTTTCAGGCACTGACGCTACTCAATGCCTGTGTCGCCCAGCACTCAGAGTTGGACGTTTTTCTTATGCCCCTATTTATGTTTTTTAAGACTGTGTATATGGTTTTAAATAATTATAGTACATGATAATGTTAAAGTATATACTGTTCCTCTGTTTGTCTTTATACTTTTGTTTTGTTTTTCTGTGTACTTTATTTTTATTTTATCTGTGTACGTATGTTTTGTTTGTTCGTGACGGTCACACGATTTGGTCGAAAGACTGTTGTGACACAGTAACTGTGAATAAATCTTTTAAATGATTTGATCCGCCTGGCTCTGACCCCAAATATATTTATTATATTGTAAAGTACTTTGTAATTTTTTGGAATAACAATACGTCACATTCCACTACAAGAGGATTATGATCTGATCAGCAGCCTTATGGCGTAACTCTCTGAAGTTCATAGCGTGTGTCTATGGTTCATCTCATGCTCATACAATTTCATCGATAGCGGGGTATCACCGAAGGCTTCTGGGCTTCATTCAATGAGCTTGGGTTTGGCCTCCATTATGATGCTACTTGCGTGATACCAATTTGACAGTTGACGCTGGTGCAAGGTGTCAAACGTAAAAGTCTATATGAAGTTCATAGCTCAGACGACTTACGCCATAAGTCTGCGGGTCACATCATATAAAATATGTGCCTTTTTGACACTTGGCCATGCAGATGATATTACAACACAATGATCTAGCCACCTTGTACACCTGTGCGCGTCACTAATGTACGTATATGATCCAGAGTCAATACCAAACGACTCCGTATCTGCACAAACCCATTGTTAATCGCTGGAAAACCGCGACATTTCATTCCAAAATAGTTCACCAGGATGGGCATTAAAATCTCTAACTATGTAAACCGACTCAACGTCATTCATCACTCTCAATTAAAGCATTGGCCTTGCCCAGACACTCCGTAAACTCGGCCAAGTTGACCAGCTTATCCGTCGGCATGTACACAGACATTATAACAATATTGGAGATGCACCGGGTATCCGGCTAGGATCCGGTACCCGGCGGTTTCGGCACTTTTTCAGGATCCGGCCGGTTACCGGATAATGATGCCGGATAACGGGTAATGCCGGATAATAATAATAACAAAAAACTAACTGTTTTCATAGGAAAATGTTTATAAAACTTTGTACTTAAATCAACATATATTTTTAACAAATTTTAGTATAAAATCAAGTCTTTATTTCTCATTTATTATTTCTTTAGTGCCGAAGTACCAGCTTTTTTTCCTTCTCCACCACGTGGAATATTGGACTAGCACAATTTACACTTGCTTGTGGCTTTTGGGCCAACATGATCAACAAAGTGCTTCCAAACTTTTTATCTTTTACCAGAGTTTGGCATGATTATTGTTAATTTAATTTAACTCAAAATCTATCAGTTCTCGTAACGAAAATAGCACCCGACAAACAAACTCGTAAACAGATTGTGCAAAAATGAACAGAGGGGCGCGCGGGCGGGATGCGTTTGCGCTACTGCCTGCCGTCGCTGGACAGACACGCTGGTGCCATCCCTCCCCTCTCTGCCTCACCCCGCACCGCTTAGGCCTTCCGAGCGGTGGATTTTAAGGGCATTTTGCCGGGTACCCGGCGGATTCGGCAAAAATTATGCCGGGTACCCGTTACCCATTGCCCGGCCAAACCAGGATCCGACCCATCTCTAAACAATATCATGATCACAAACCGACGCCCTAATCGCAACTAATCTACCACTATTGCACTGAATCACCGACGACGAGAACGCCTGCCTACGCCATAACAAGGCCACGCCCCCATACAGTCGCCCCGTGGTATAGGGATTGTAAGGTATATAGTTAGGTTCGATATTTGTCTATGCGATAATATTGTATACGGGCCTCTTTAGAGTGGGTGTTCACTTTGACACTGTTACGTAATTTGTAATTAAAAAAAGAAAGAGGCTTGGATGTGAAAAGTCAAAGTGAACATCCACTCTAAAGAGGCCCGTATAGTATACAATATTTATCGCATAGACAAATATCGAACCTAACTATATATACTCGGTGCCACGAATAAAGAGCTCTCGGAGAAACTGGCGGGGATTACTGCGCATGTGTACAGTCGCGGCATAATTCCGAAGTGCGTTTTTAGGGTTAGTGTGAAGGAATGAGTGTTCAGGACTTTCTTCACTTCTATTTTTTCTCTGTTTGATATTTTGTTGATTGGGATATTAGCCGATGTAAATAATGGACTTTGTGTCAAATAAACTATAGGTACTCTCTATTGACAACATTTGTTAACGTCAAGGTTGAAACCTATATATAAATAACCCCCTAGCATAGAATGCCCCTAGTCACTAGGGTCTAGTGAATATAGATACTTGTAGTAATAGTCCTGCACACTCTTTTCTTCCCGCTGACTAATAATTTGTAACAATTAAACCACAATTAAGTTTTTAACACAAAAAATATTATTCATCTGACAGTAATGATATTCCTTCCATTAAATCATCCTGCGATAAGGAACAAGGCTGCTGTTGGATGCTGGAGGCACTCGTAGAAGGCACTTGTTCATCGTCATTGGAAGATTCGCCATCCACATCTCCATTATCGTCACTGTCTGTACTGTCATCACTATCATCACTAACCCTTATAATGAATTGTTCTGTCATTAGATCCACGACGTGGTCGCTTTTAGTATATTCTTCTTCTACTGCTTTCACCTTGTTACACAACACCTCCCATTCTCGTGCTCCCATTAAATTTACCTTTTCCTTTATAAGCCCAATAACAATATTGAGATTCCACTTCACATTTTTACTGCCTACATATTGTTTTATTGTAGACCAGGCCATCTCTATTGGGTTTAAGTCTGGATGATATGGTGGTAGTCTTAACACATTGTGGTTTTGCTCGGCCATTATTTTATCGATAGAAAATGACTTGAAATTTTCTTTATGGCCTTTAATTAATTTATACAATTCCGGTTTTAACAATTTTGCATCAAATACTATACCTTTCTCAGACAGCCATGCTTGCATTTCGGCTTTTTTTGAATTAGATGTGGGTGCGAGGTCATATTGCTTATTATGATAGGAAGCGTTATCAACTACCACGACAGAACCAGGAGGTAAATTTGGAATTAATTGTGTTTGCAGCCATTTTTCATAGTTTTCGAAGTTCATATTGTCGTGGTAGTCACCTGATTTAGAACCCGCTTTAAAAGTAAGCAACGCATTTGGGACGAAGCCTGTTTCAGATCCAGCATGTACGATTACCACACGTTGGCCTTTTGATATAGGCTGTTTAAGTCCTTTTGTAGAGCCATCCGACCAGGCCTTTGGAATCGAGTGACTTGAATCTACATATGACTCGTCTGTATATATTATGGGTCGCCCCTCTTGGCGGTATTGCTTAATCTTTTTCAGATATTCAATCCGTTTCAGGCGTAAATTTGAAGATTCAATTAGAACCTTTCGGTTATTTTCAGTTCTTTTCCATTTAAAACCTAATGCTTTGATTATGCGTCGGAGGCTTGTTTTGGATCCATCAAAATTAATATCCTCCTGTAATTTTCTTCTCAATTTTTCAATTGTTGGAAGTTCATTATTAGTTTTGTGGTAATTGTGAATACACCTTTTTACGACACCTTGGTCAAAATTATCTAATAAGGTCACTGGTTTTTGTCGCGGTCTTTTTTTACGAGGGGTTCGAAAGACTGCAAGTAACTCTGAATTGTGTGCTTCTTTCGAAAGCCTTTTTACAGTTGCAACAGACGTTTTGGTAGCAGTTGCTGTTCTTTTCTGACCCTGGTTTAGGACATTAATAATGCCTTGCAATTTTAAGCTAGTTGTATTCATAGCTTGTCCAAATTCTTCGCGATTTTGCTCCAAGTTATGGCAAATTTCGGTTAATATGTTTTGGTCTGTAACACTTATTGACCTGTTTCTAACTTCATTTAAATTTTGAATTGTGGCTTCTAACAAGTTTTGTAGTGTGATGGAAGAGGTGGCTGATGTGGTCTTCGCCAGTTTTAAATCAGCAACGATTTCATCAGACTCTTTTTTGATATAACAGTTCACATCGTAAACCATTTTTCTAGCTTGCCTAGTCAGTACTTTATTTTTCGGCATTTTCGACCGGGGCGAAAGATAACGTTGGGTAATATTGTATGCGACTGTACTCAAGAAGCTTCGAGACGTGCTTTCGGTGCGGGCATCGGGAAGCGACTGATCAACGAATCAGGTGCCGGCGCTGACTACCGCCCCCGTCGCTCCTCACTTCCCCGCGCCAAACACTTGTGAAAAGTGACTACTGCGCATTCAAGGACAAAGCTCTTTAGTCGTGGCGCCGAGTATACCTTACAGTACCTAGCTAGATCGACACTTGATTTCACTCTATAGGTACTCGAAATCATCGTGAATGACTCCCAGTAGTGGAATGTCATATGGCATCAACCACGTCTCTTGCAATGCGATGATGTCCGCCTTATCACACAACGATCTGATGTTGAACATTGAAGGTTTCAGCGATTGACAATTAAAGCTCACAAGCTGACTAACTTTTCTTGATGATGTACTTTACATTGTTATGTGATTGCGGCTTCGAATCATCCGAGTTATGAGCTCTGTCTACCATAATGCCCATCTGACCCACAAAGCGATTCTTAGATTTTATCTAGACTTTATCTTCTTTTTTCTGGTGATAAGAGTCCAGTTATCTTGATGTCGCGCATTCTTAGTTCCAATCCTTACAATCTCAGCAACGCTAGAGCGGCTTGTAGTATGGTTTTATACGGTTAACACCTCGTAGTCAGCTGACTGGTCGCTTAGCCGAGGCAGGGGCGACGAAATAGTTTGCGCTTCTGTCTCAATTCGCTCATGTCTATCTTCTTTCTTCTAAAAGGGGGTGTAGAGCCTGCCTGGCCCACTTTTTTTTCCCTTTATTTATCAAATTACAGAGTTTTAAATACTTATCTAACTTAATGCACTACTTAAGCCACTAAGGTTTGTATATAGCACAAAATTTGTCTAGTGTATTATGAAGGTATAGGTCGATAAAAACATTATATATAAGCATGAAGTCATTTGCTGGCTAAAAGGCAAAATAAAGTTTGTGTACGACTATGGAAGTAATGATATAAAGTGTGATTTTAATTTGTGATTGATATTTTTGAGATGGATTGATGATTTGAGTTCCTGAGAGAGACTGTTAAGAAGACGAGGAATTAGATAAGTACCTAATTCAAAGTTTCCCGTAAAAGTTATTTGCTCCTACAATCATATATATTTTTTTGGTTTGTCGGTTTTTGGACGGATAAATTGAAGAATTAATGATTAAACGAACTTACCTATGTGAAGTTCTATCATAATTGTACTTCACGCGTTGTCTTCGAGATAAGTACTTAAGAGGATTATATAGATACAACATGTAAAATAAAATAATTATTTTTTCTTGGGGGTAGGTTACACTTTTCATCCGGGCTATCAGCATTTTGTCTCGTCATTTCGTTTAGATTGTATGAAACAGACTGCATATTTATTGAACCGCATGACCGAGGCCCAGGGCGGGCGGGAGTCAGTAATAATCTCTTCAGACGACGCGCTTCGTACAATTATGATAGAACTTCACATACCAAGGTAAGTTCGTTTAATCATTAATTGTACTTCGCGCGTCATCTTCGAGATTAGTACTTAAGAGGATTGTATAGATACAACATGTAGACTTTCGGAGTAGGTTCAGGAAATATCAGTCAAACAAGTTTGTGTAACATAACATAAATTATATTTATTCTATGTGTTTATTTTTTTATGGTAAAATAATAACAAAAATAATCTTTATAAATCAAACAAAAAATTTATTAGTTTACAATTTTATTATCAAATATTGTTGTTTTGTTTGCCAAACTACATAAATTATACTATAATTAATAGATTTAATATGAACGCATGACAGCGTTCGCTAAGGAGGTATGATCATCGTTATTTGCAATAGATCGTTGATAAAATCTACTAAATACATTGGAGTTTCCACTCCAACCAGCGGTTTTCCGAATCGTATCGATATTGACGCCATCTCTGTGCCTTTGATGTAGAGGCATGACGCGTGCTATGAGCAGAGAACAGAGAGACGTCGATGCCGCTGTCTTTGAGGGTGGACTTGATCCACCGACTAGAGTTTGATATAGTTTTAGCAGGGCATATCGATGGTTTGTCGTTAAACAGGGGTAGAAACAATACAGGTTCATTATTTCCAGCGCGCGACGTTTTAATTAGATCTGGTATTTTAATGACAATTTCTGAAGTATGATTTTCGATATTCTTGATGTTTATTTTAGATAACGTTTGTACCCTATGGGCTGTAACGAGAGCTAGTAGTCACGCATTTTTTACTTAGAACTTCTAGTGATAAGTCTTCGTTGGGATACAAGTTACTGAGATAGTTTAGTACTATATTTGTATCCCACGTTATATCATACGTAGGCGCTGGTGGGCGCAGTCTAAATACGCCCTTAAATAATCTGTTTATCAAATCATTCTCGGATATAGTTGGGCCTAAGATCAAGGATAAAGCGGCTCTGCAACTATTTAGCGAGCCGTATTGATTGCCGCTGCTGTATAATTCGGTTAGAAAGGACAGCACCGTAGATATCGTAGCGTAGATAGGTTAAGCGTGTAGCGTAGGTAGGTCAGTCAGCGTCTAGCCGCTCAACGCGCATGGTGTGTGGTTGTTTATGCGAGCGCACCGCGTAATCGATCGACAGCATTAACATTATTTTAACTGTGATGTGAAATATGACGGACAATGCTAATATAATTGTGAACGAGTTCTTGACTTTTGTTCAGAACAAAATTGACAAGCTTGACGACCTCACCTTAGTGCAAATCTGCAATTCGCATTTTAGTGATAATGAAGTCGAAACTGGGAAGTCAGTGTTGTTTACGGCGATATCTGACGAATCGAGTTCCACTACGAGACTTGTATCGAGAAAAGGTGAAGATAAGAGGAAAAAGAATATTAAAGATGACATTCGTATGTTCAAGGAGACCGAGCCTAACCTCCATCCCGTGTTTGTAGCGAGGGATTGAAATAGACTACCCCCGGTCACTTTTGACCACATTGACGTATCTTGCTTACTAAAGGATATAACGACGTTAAAAACGGAGATACAAAAACTCCGTTGTGACATTAGCTCCAAGTCGGAACTGCATGATTTCGAAAATCGAGTTCTAGATCAACTGAGCGAGTTGAGGACGCAGCGTACCCATGCAGTGGAATTACCGCAGCCGAGCGGAGGCGCGCGCGCGCATCACGACGAGCAACACGACGAGCCCGGCGACTAGCGGCGGCGATGCGAGACAAACTGGTTTTGTGCCACAGGCGGCGGCGGCAGAGCGGTCAGCTGACGACAGGACGATGACGCTATCACAACCGCTTACCAATAGTAAACCTACTTCTAGCCCTCAATCCACATCGAACCTTACCTACAGGGACATGTTGTTTGTAAAACAGCATCCACCAATGACCAGGCGACAAAGCGAGGCTTTTAATAGTGATATTAGGAGCATCGTCGATGAAGACGAGTTCACTTTGGTGACACATCGTAAGAAGAGGCGTAACAATAACAATAAAAACACAGTTAGGACAGACAAAGTCCAGAAATATGAGCGGTACCCTAGAGTGCAGTAGTAGCTGTATAGAGGCGGCAGAAAGTTATGGTGCGATTTACGTATCCCGGCTGAAAAAACATATCACTGTTGATAAGATTAAGAAGCACATTGAGAGCCGTGGTGAAACATGTCCTAGTGTTGGACTACTTAAACCTAGCCGTGAAACAACTTTCAACTCTCAAAGTTGTTATACCAATTTCGAAGGTAAAGAGGTTTCTAGAGAACAATTTCTGGCCTATTTGTATTAAATACCGCCGCTTCTGGGAGCGTAACAAGTCGACAGTGATGTCACGTGACAACAACAACATAAAATAAAATGGATAGTACAACCGATAAGTATAATAAAAACACCTCCCTCCCCGCTATGAGAAGCGTACGTATGGCCTCGTTTAATTGTAAATCTATTAAACGAGCCATAGAACATGTACGTCATATCTGCAGAGCAGCTGACATCGTTGTTCTTCAGGAGACGTGGCTGCTTCAGCATGACCTAAATTTCAAACATGAAATTGACGATAAGTTCGGCGCCTTCGCGAAATCATCGGTGGATAGCTCTGCGGGTATATTGCGTGGACGGCCTTTCGGTGGATTAGCACTGATGTGGCGTAAATCCGTATTCAAGAATTTCTCCATAGTGAACTGTGCCAGTGACAGGTTGGCGGCAGTTCGAGTTGAAATCGGGGGCCGTCAACTTATCGTGTTCTCTGTCTACATGCCGTGTGATGACATAGACAATCTGTTCGAGTTTACGGACATACTAGCCAGCATGAGTGCAATAATCGAAGAGAGTGACGTCCAGACATTTTATATGTTGGGGGATTATAACGCGCATCCGAATGCTCTATTCGGAAAGGAGTTAATTGATTTTTGTACGGATCAATCATGGTCATGTGGGGACATCGACATACTGGGTGTGGACTCTGGGACGTACACGTATGTAAGTGAAGCCCACGGAACGTGTAGATGGTTGGGCCACTGTGTGACGACCAAGGCAGCCCGTGACACTGTCCTGAGTGTTAACGTGGACTACGACGTACTTTGGTCAGACCATTTCCCTATTTTCGTAACATGCGACTTGAAATATATTTTTGATAAAAATTGTTTAAATGAATGTGATAATAATGATGCTTCCAAAGTCAAGTGGGCCCAAAGAGATTTAGATCAAATAGAGTTTTATAACAAAATATGTTCGGATCAGTTATTATTATTACTGCCAGATCCTAGTCAAGTATTATTAAACTGTGATAAAAATGAACATGTTACTAAGTATATAGATAAGTTATACACTGATACAATTAATGTGATGCAAAACGCAGCGATATCCAGTCATAGTTCAAACAGTAGCTCTTCTGGTGCACGCAAGCTTAAAAATCGTCAGATCGCTGGTTGGAACTACCATGTCAAGGAGTTGCATGGACGAGCTCGACTATATTTCCGCTACTGGCAAGCTTGTGGTAAACCCAGCGTGGGTGATGATTACGATGCTATGGTAGAAAGTCGCAAAGCCTTTAAAAATAAATTGAAGTGGTGTCAGAATAATCAGGACAAGATCAAAATGAATATTATGGCACTACATCAAAAATCTAAGAACTTTTCTGGATTCTAGAAAGCCACTAAAAAACTTAACCATAAGCCGAGTTTGCCAGTTAGTGTGAATGGTGCACATGACACTAAATTCATAGCAGATATGTTTATGAACCACTTCAAGTCAGGGTGAAACCACTCGAGATTGTGGAGGGAGTGCTAGACACCAAACCTGACGTCACTAATAAGACCTCCATGACGCCACAGCGTCAGATAAAGTTCTCCCCCAAAGATGTCTTCCTGGTTGTCAAAAACATGACTCGTGGCAAGTCACCCGGTCATGACGGTCTGAGCGTGGAGCACATACACTATGCTGGTGATTCGATCTTCAGTATTCTGTCTTCGCTGTTCAACATGTGCCTACAACATAGCTACCTACCAGAGGGTCTGATGAAGACTGTTGTAGTCCCAATTGTAAAGAACAAAACTGGCGATCTGTCGAATCTGGGCAACTACAGACCCATATCACTTGGTACAATAACGGGCAAGGTATTTGAAAGGCTTTTGCAGCCCGAACTGATGAGAAATGTTAGAATCAGTGACGCCCAGTTTGGTTTTGGCTTTCAACGGATTCCGCGATATTATGTCTGAAAAACACCATAAACTACTACAAACACAGAGAAACGTCAGTATACGCGTGTTTCTTGGATCTAAGTAAAGCTTTCGATTATGTGAACTATGGTATACTTTGGGACAAGATGACGAAGGCTCAGGTACCGAATGATATCGTGGATCTGTTGAGGTTCTGGTACGGGAACCAGACTAACAATGTAAGATGGGGCGACACAGAATCTAGTAGTTACAGGCTAGATTGTGGTGTGCGTCAAGGTGGATTGACCTCTCCGGATCTCTTCAACCTGTATATTAATGACTTGATCGAGGAGCGCCGATGTCGGATGCTGGTTCAATAATATATGTTTTAACAACCTATGTTACGCTGATGACATGGTGCTCCTCTGCCCCTCGATCAAGGGACTAAGAAAACTACTTGCAATCTGTGAAACGTTCGCTGAAAAGAATGGCATGAAGTATAACGTCCAAAAAACAGAAATGTTAGTTTTTAAATCTGGAAGGGGTCCGGAGATGGTTCCTCCAGTATATTTGTATGGCTCACCAGTTCGGGTTGCGAGGCAGTTCAGGTACCTTGGACATATCTTGGATGAGAACCTGAGTGATGACGTGGACATTGAGAGGGAGCGCAGGGCCATGACGGTTAGGGCGAACATGCTCGCGCACCGTTTTGGTAAGTGCTCTGAGGATGTTAAAATTGTCCTATTTAGAGCATACTGCCTAAGCTTTTACACTTGCCAACTCTGGACCAACTACACCAGGAGGACGTATAACATCCTCAGAGTACAATATAATAACGTCTTCCGCATATTATTGCGTTTGCCACGGTACTGTAGTGTGTCGGGCATGTTCGCCGACGCCAGGGTCCCTGACTACTTCGCGGTCATCAGGTCCCGGGTGGCCTCATTCTGGGAAAGGGTAAAAACCTCGCAAAACGAGCTCGTCACTCCATGAGAACCCATATGAGAGCGGGATAATCCGACACTGGCTGCGCGTGCATCAGGAGAGAAATAAAAAGTAATGTAGGTATATGTATCACTTATGTTTTAGATTTATTTTGGAATTAGGTATTGTATTATTGTATTTTAAATTGTATTTTAAAATTTATTGTATATTTTTTATCGGTTTTATATTGCCTGAAATAAACAATTTATTATTATTATTATTATTATAAGCTCATTTTTGTTACAAAATTGTACCATTTTTTCCAGTGGACATTATATTGCTTCAGTGAATTTGGCGATAAGGAGGCTAGCATGATTTCTGCGGAGGATTTCGGAACTTCTCTTCGCATTAGCGCCGTGCGGAGAATATGCTGGCCACCAGGGTAAGGCTAGGCAGGATGTTCCGCTGCTGGCTGGAATGAGATATTATTGGGTTTTCATTAGGTCTCAATATTATGAGGTCTGATATGAGTAAGCTGGTAAAGATGGGCCACCATGGTTCTGTCGGCCAGTGTGGCACGACCACGATACCATGAGCTTGATCTGTTTTAATCTTTCTTAACATTTTTAGGATCATAGAAAAAGGCGGGAAGGCGTAAAAGAAGAAGTTTGTCCAGTTCAATGTAAATGCATTGATTGTTAAGGCATCAGCATCCCGGTGCCACGACACGTACTTCTTACACTTTTTATTTATTCTACTGGCGAATAGATCTATTTGAGGTTTTCCGAATTTGGCAATAAGAGAATCAAAAACTGGTTTAGCGAGTCTGGCTGGATGGATCCGTCTGGATTCTATGTCAGCTATATTGTTAGAGGATTCAACGTAAGCTGCGAAAACAAAAATCCGTCGAGATTCACACCACTGCCAGATATCTATAGATATTTGAGTTAGATGTGGAAATTGTGTTCCGCCCATAAGATTAATGTATGAAATCGCGGTTGAATTATCGATCCTAAGTAATACTTGACAATCATGATAATTTTTACCAAACATTTTTAGGCCAATAAAAGCTGCTAGTAACTCGAGAGAGTTGATGTGTTGAGTAGCCTCACTTGCAGAACACATTCCACCGGCGGTTTCCCCCTTGGTAGACTGCACTCCATCCCGTAGTTGAGGCATCCGTGTAAATTTCTGTTACGTAATTATCGTCCCTTATCCTATGGCCAGAATCATCGATGCGTTTAGCCACCAAGATAAGTCTGGTAACAGTGATTCTGGGATATCCATGATCTTATCATAGTCATCGTGGCCTAGAAGATTTCAGAATTTGCAGCGTTCGAGCTGTTTTGTCTATAATATGCCATATTCTATTGCTGGATAGGCAAAGATCAGTAACCCTAGTAGTTGAGCAAATCTTCTTATTTTGCATTGTTTAAGTTTCATAAATTAACTTTATGTAGTTCTTTTTTGTTGTATCTTTGGTTATCGGCTGGTAATATAATAGTCATTGATTCTGAGTCTATGAGATAGCCTAGGTACTTACAACAGGTGGAGGGTGTAAAGTTACTTTTCTCATTATTTATTTTAAAACCTAGGCCCAACAATAGATTTTTAGTAACGTTGATATTGTTTATACATTCTGTATACGTGTTTCCTATTAATAACATGTCATCTAAATATATCGTATATACATAGCCACACAATCTCAAAAGTTTAGCTACTGGTTTTAGTATTTTTGTAAAACATATGGGGCTGTATTCAATCCAAATGGTAGTACGTTAAACTCGTAAGTGTGTCCATTCAACATAAACCTTAGGTATTTTCTGGAATCGGGGTGAATTTTAACCAAGAAGTAAGCATCTTTCAGGTCCAAATTGGCCATGAAACAGTCCTTAGTAATAAGTTTGACCGCGGTACGTAGGCCTTACAACTTAAAGTGTTGTGTGTCAATGTGTTTATTGAGCTTTTTTAGGTATAGTATGAAACGCATTTTCCCATTTGGCTTAGGGCGTAAGAAAACATTTGATAGGAATTTATTTTAACATGGTTGGCACTGTGACACTGCACCACTATGAATAAGACTACGTATGGCTTCTTCAAAGTGTACACCGTCGGCCTTAGAAACTTGTTTTTGTGGTGGTGGGCAGTGCTGAGTCACAGGGCTAGAAAAAATCAGTTTATAGCCATTAATCCAAGAAAGGATAGTACGATCTGACGTTATTAATTACCACTGTTTATGAAATAGAGCAAGTTGACCAGCGTACTTACCGCATCTATTGACGGCGCGTCGACTTGTGCTGATATGGTGACTACTTCGATGACGTCTCGTGCTGAATGCGCCAAGGAGCAGGCTGCCGGCTCTGCGGCGGCCCGGGCGGCCTGTAAGCCGGGGCTGGAGCTTTCCAGTTTAAATTCTTGGCGGGTTGCTGTTTCTGAGTTGATGTAGACGTCTTGTCTTCTTAAACGAGGATGTGCTAGCCTTCAGCTCCGTTCCGGACTTGTAAACGGCTTTAGCCGACCTTAGAGTTTCTGAGAGAGTATCACTGAATAGAGACGTATCTATTTTTGTGCTAAGAAGGTGTTCTTTCATCTCTTTCTTGAACGAAAATGCTGCGAAGTTTCTTCGTGTTATAGACTCTGTATACTGCACGTCACAGATGAGGCGGCCAGCGTCTAGAACTTTCTTGAGAAGTTCGTGATTTGTGTTCTTGCAGGCAAGTTGTTCTGTCGCTATTTGAGCCAAACAAGTCACTGCTGCTGCGATTTGGTTTTGTTTGGCCTCGACTGACTTGTCTCGTTTGATCAGGGACTCGTTCAAGGCAGCTTTAATCTCGGCGTTCAACTTGGGAGCTCCAATCCGTGTGCGATTCGATGGCACGAGATATTGGTCACACAGCTCCTTATGAACCTCTTTGGTGAGCCCTGACGTTGATGCGTGTTCGAACCTGTTAATGAGTTCCTTGTGGATTTCTTTTCCGTACACAACGGTCGTTGTCGGATCATCGCCTAATATTTGTAAAATGCTGCTGTCCAATACCTCTTCATCGCCAGCGTCATGATGCTGGACTGCAGCATCGTGCATAGGCGCAGAGTTTGAACCTGCATCGAGTATCTGGCCAAGGGTTGGATCTTGAGGACTTGTGACCGTTATCTTCGTTTCAGTATTGACGACATAGGATTCCGAATATTTTCCGCCTGCAATGTAAATTGCTCATTAGATTTGTACACTTTGTCTAGGGTACCGAACCCCTATTTTAGCATACTGGCAAGAATTAAATCTTATCATTGTTTTTAATAGACACTTTTGTACTTGAGTTTACTGTGTGTAGGTACTTTCGATAAATAATCTAAATAGGTAAGACTGTACCCCCCTAGGATACAGCGGAAACCCATTTTGAAACCTGGTAAGGTTATAAGAGTAAAATTGTATCCCCCTAGGATACAACGTAAACTCATTTTGGTGTGTGCCGTGAGATAGTCCCCAAAACTTCTCGGTTGCAATGATAGGTAAGATTGTGTCCCCCTAGGACACAACGCAATACCAGTGACGCAATACATGATGAACTGTTTTGTCGTGCATACTTGTAAGGTTGTCGCATGTTGCTGCATGCCGAAGATGAAGCCGAGGACGAAGACTCGATGACTCGTGGGCGTCGCTTGCGATTTCGTCGACCATGTTTTTCTTCTAACTTTTCTTGCAATAATTTTTGTTGTTTCGATATGGACTCTTAGCTATCCGAGTCGGCTCTTTTGCTTTTAGCGGACTTTGGCATTGTGGCCTAGTCAAAACTTTTCGAATAATGTAAATTGTAAAGACTTGTGTGGTTGAGCACTTGTATGCGAAATGACGGGACAAAATGCTGATACACCGGATGAAAGGTGTAACCTAACCCCAAGAATTTTTTATTTTCTTGTTACCCCCAACTAAATGCATGAGTGGTGGTTCCTATGCGTAACTACATGTTGTACCTATATAATCCTCCTAAGTACTAATCTCGAAGACGACGCGCGAAGTACAATTGTTCTTTTAGTTGTGTTTATTCTACTTTGGTGTGTACTGGTAGTGTTTTACAGTATTTGAACAGTTTGAACTTATCATTGGAGTACTGTAGTCTAATTTTTTAGGCACTATATTTTTTAGAATTTTAATTTGTCGACGCAGTATGCAGTCTAGAGGAGTCTGGCAAAGCATTGTATAGCATTAGCCTGATGTTAAAGGGCAGGCAATTTTTTATCATGTACATGTTAGCCAGAAAAGCTCGAAGCTTTGTACACACTCGTTCTATATGACCATTCCAGTTAAACTTGTGATCTATTACCAGACCCAGGTAGACGTGCGAGTTGACGACTTCTATATTGGGGCAGTGGCAAGATTTTGTAATATTTTGGTCAAGCATACAAGTATGACTGTGTGATATGAGGTGTGTTTCGAGTTTGCTTTTCATGTATGGCGATTTAATGAGTATGAGTTTTGTTTTATTGCTGTTTAAAACTAGGCCCGAGTCATGACACCATTGCTTGAGCTTGTCGAAGTCAGCTTGAAGCATACACATCGCGGAGTTAACATTGTCACTGGCAATAATAAAGCATGTGTCATCAGCAAACTGATAAGCTGTGCAGTAGTCAAGGCACATATCATTCACATACGTGAGAAAATGCAAGGCTCCGAGCATCGAGCCCTGGGCCGTTCCTACCGCGGCTGACCTTTGGTCACTGAGGCTATCATCTGTCTTGACACAAGAGGATCTGTTACGGAGATAGCTTTCACACCAGCGCAGTAAGGGTCCCCTGATGCCATTTGCGTCCAACTTACCAATTAGCTTTTTGTGATCAAGAGTATCAAATGCTCTGGAAAAGTCTATAAGAAGGGCCAGGACTTGCTTTTTGTTATTTAGGTATGTATTGATATCATCCGTGAATTTGGAAAGTAACATTGTTGTACTTTTTTTGGGCTGAAAGCCAAATTGGCTTTTAGATATAATATTATTTTTTGGTAGAACGAGTGAATTTGATCACAATAAATTTTTCTATTATTTTGTCTATTGATGACACTGAAGCATTTTCGCGCTTGCCCATTTTAAACACTGGTCCTATGCATCCAATCTTGAGCCCATCAGGATATTGCCCTGTTTTAATAGCGGTGTTAATAAGATTACATATAGCTGAGGCAATATTACTAGTAACTTTTTTATGTCAATAACCCTGACTCCGTCAAGCCCCGGGGCTTTGTGATCGTTCAGTTGTTTGATAACCTTCGATATTTTGTCTGGTATAGCTTTTTGATAATATATTACTATTATAATATATACTTTTTGATAATATAATACTAACACTTGTCGTCCTATTTTGCAGTTGGGTAGTATGTTCTGGACAGATTCATCAAAGGTATCAGCAAAAATGTTGGCTATCTCTTTAGGAGTAATATTTTGCGAGCTAAATGCGTTAAGAATGGCTTGGTCAATGGGGTTTGAAGTTCTACCACAAATACTAGTAACAATTTGCCACATTTTAATAGAATTTGAGAAATTATTTTCTATTTGTTTTTTATAATATGTATTTCTACTGTGTTCTATAACTTTATGTGTTTTATTTCGTATTTTGTTGTAAGCTAATATTTTTTCTACATTACTAGTATCTTTTTTCCATATATTAAATGTAAATATATTTTTTCACACAATGTAATAATAGTACTAGTTATCCAAGGTTCACAAAACTGTATTTTTTTGGTAATTTATGTGTTATTGATTTAGCCACGCTTAACGCTCTGGTGAAGTTTATTATGAGATATTTGTAAATATCATCCGGATCTTTCATATCATCAGTGGAATCCCAGTTTATTTTGTGTAACTCGTTCAACATAATATCACCTCGGTTCATAGTCGATTCCTGTTACGAGCAGCCTGTATGTGAGTCGATGAGCCAGCAACCGGACTTGCGCACGCGGCGATGGTCAATACGCGATGGCCCGCTAGTACTGTATCAATAGCGGCTAATGTGGGGAGTCTGGCAAAAATATAATCAATGCACGACTTGGATACTTTGTTTTTTCTCATTTCTATACGTGTATAGTCAGAAACTCCACACATCAAACCAAACTCGGACAACATGTCTAGATAATCATCCCTATGCTTTGATATGGTCTTAAGATCTACATTTGTATCGCCTATGATCAGAATAGGACTTGAGAGGGGACTTTTTGCATGTCCCCTTTGCCTGCACATCTACTTCAGCCATCCCAACTCCTGCACCAGCTGGAGCAGGAGGCCTGGGTGTTCTAGGAGCTCGTGGGTGTTTGTTGTGTCACCTAGGATAGCCATCCTGGTTTCTGTTATGGATGGACATGCCAGTAGCAAGTGCTCTATTGTTTCATCCACTTCCATGCACCCCCTGCACAGGGGGCTGTCCGTTGTCAAGTGTTTGTTTTAGTGTACAATGGCCTGTAATAAGGCGTGTGTAGTATTTTTATTTTACTGCGTGGCAGTCTCATTAAATAATTCGTAAATTTATGGTTGTACTTATCTATGAAAAGTTTTGTGTTTTTGCAGTCTTCTCTGCTAGACCATAATAGGTTTTGTTGCTGTACTGTGGCTTTTCTGAACCTTTTCCGTAGAGCTTCCGCTGATAAGGGCGAGAATGGTGAAGGGCCAATTGCCGGCCTTCCTGCCCCTAATTTTGCTAGCTTGCCTCCTAGTTGCCCTGGTCACCTTGGTGAAATTCACCCACTGGACTGTGAAATTGTTTTTCTCACCTAGCCTGTTGAGTGCCTTGTAGCATTCTAGTATAAGTTTTGATTTTGTCAACGGTCTTTTTAGTGAGCTTAGTAAGGCTCCGCAGCCCGTTTTAAAGGTAATGTAATTTCCCTCTGCATCATTTATCAAGTGCATTAAAAAAAAATGAGTTTATTTCCATAAGAAACACATAGGTAACATTTGGAGAATGTCAAATCTTAAACTAACTCATATATAGGATATAGGGAAATATAGAAGATAGAACTCAATTTGAATTCCGTCACCTCGATGTTTTAGATGCTGGAGGCAAAGAGGCGACTAGAAACCTCCAGCTTTATACGTTGTTTTTTACAGAATTGGAGCAAACACCTTCCCAAGCTTTCTTGTCTTCTTCATAATCTGATATTCTGCAGTAATCTTTTTTACATAAGTGATTTTTAACAACATTTTTAAATTTATTGGTTGGCAGTTGGTATTTTCTTGTAAAAGCGAATACATTGCCCTTTAAAAGATACATTAACCTTATGGAGCCTAGTAGTAGGTATAGCTAGTTTTAGTCCTATTTCTAGTGTTGACATTGTGCCTGTCGCTATTCTTAGGAAATTTATCAATATTTTTGTGGACGTACATTAGGTTTTCATAAATATACTGACACGGCACTGTCATAATGTTAATTTCCTTCAATTTACAACGCAGTGACTCTCTGGGATGCATTGCCCCTTGTAGGAGACTCAGTATTTCAGCTTGAAACACTGTCGTCTCCTTTCCGAAGCTTAGGGAAAGTTTAATATCAAGCTCCGGCGAGAAAAGACCTCCGCCTGTGTTCCTGCTTTTCTTTGAGCCATCACTGTATATTGTTATGCTTTTATGATTTGGTGTTGTTGGTTCCAAGCCCTTGGCTGAAATTTCATATTTCCTACCGAATAGGAATTCTGTTTTTATGCGATGAATTCCAATAATAGCTTCCGGCACTTCCCCGAATGCCTTTTCTAGGATTGTGCAGTGTCATTTATCTGTTATTTGTCCTATCCATTCTCCAGTACTGTATAACCTTATGGCTGCCGATTTGGCCTCCTGCTCTACGAATAGGTCCAATGGTGGTATGCCTAGTATGATTTATAGTGCCGTTGATGGCGTTGACCTCATGCAGCCTGTCATGGCTACACATGCTATTCTCTGGAACTGCTGTAGTTGTGCATTGTGTTGTTCGTTGTCACCATACCAGGGAGCCATATGTGACGATGGGTCTCACCACAGCCATAGCCATCCATCGACATATTTTGGGCTGGAGTCCCCATCCGTTCCCAACCATGCTCCTACACTGGAAGAACGATATGGTGGCTTTTTTAGTGTTGCTCCATGTGCTTGCTCCAACATAATTTGTGGTCAAGCTTTTGATAGTATTAGTGTTTTATTAAAGAGTTTGGGCAGCCTGTAACTGCCGTGGTTTATCTTGTTTGTAAATAGTACCATCTCAGTTTTGGTGGGGTTTACTGACAGTTCGTTATTTTTGCACCATGTTTCTATGTACCGTAGTGCTAATAGCATGCTGTATAAATATCGTGTTTATATAAAGGCCGTTCACGAGTATTGTCACGTCATCGGCGTATGCTATTGAGTAGAATCCTCTAGTGTTCAGTTGTGTCACCAGGTCGTTAGCTACTAGTTCCCACAGCAGTGGTGATAGCACACCCCCCTTTGCCAGAGGCAATTATAAGGAGAGCGACATCTTCGGGAGTAAAGTAAAAGGCTTGAGATGCGCGCAAATACTAGACTAATTTATTATAGTTAATACTAAGCTTATAAACAACTTACTACAAAACTACGTGATGAATATAAATATACCTTATCTGTGACGGTCGTCAACTTATCTTAACATTACGTGGAAATATGACTAACATAGTTGACCGGCACAGATACTCCCCCTTTAGTGAAAAAAATAAATGAATGTACTTATAACAATAAACAAAAATCTAAGTTAGAATCAAACAATAACCTTAAATGAATTGATATAACTTTAAAAATGTGTATACCATAACAAACTTATATCAACTGCAATAATAACTAGTAGGATTTTTAATAAACATAAATAAGATCGTATAATTGTGCATACTTCAACTTAATCTAAAGGTAAATCCTACACGAATTAGAAAAATAAAGGAACTGCGGTTATGTGAATTCTACATAAGTTAAAAGAATTACTTAATATTTACCTACAGGCAAGTCTTGTATCTGGCCGCACACTACATAAAATAAACTAAAAACTGGAAAACAGAAAAACACTTGGAAAATGGGGCTTCGCGGTTAGTAAACTAACCTAACCTATAGCTGGAAAAGATCCGCAGGAGAGTCGTCTGATGCTGCAGCGCCCATGTTTTTCAGGAATCGATGAGTCAATTTACATCGCACGTCGTTGAAGTTGTAATCACTGTTTGTTTATAATTGCGACCGTACCTACACAAGGATGATTGTGCTGAATCAGCGTCAGCATTAAATCTGTAACCTTGGCTCTAGGCAGTCAATGATCTCGTACGTCATATTTACGTGCGTGCTCTTCACTCTTGAGTGAATATTAAGTTGTCGATTGATGAAATTTGTGTGCCTAAAAACCTTGGGATTTGGCAACATAGGGCACATCTTGTACACCAATCGTTTATATATATATATCTCTCCAGTGATTTGATTATTCTTCGTGCGATGTTCTTCCTGGATGATTTCAATATTCGTTGAATTATGTACATCGATGATGCCAATACTCTTCTGGGGGCTGGAACGGCGTCCTATGTCTTAAACTTGAAAAGCTGCTTGCTGTGAATGAATTTGCCGACGCGTTCGTTTCTGCTGGTGCGAGCTCCATTTTGATAAATCAGCAGTCAGCTGACTATCGGTTCATTGTTCTTGCGGTATCTTGAGTTCGATGCGGGAAATCTTCATTTGAAATTATTTATCTTTTGGCTTCTGGTCCGTTTTCAAATCTGGTCCGGTCATGGCTTGGTTGATGTCGTCTTGGTTTGGGTGGGGTCTTGATTATGGGGTTCTGCAGCGTGGTTTGAAATAGGTATTCAAACCGAAGTCGGGGCTCGGATGTCGGGGCCCGGCGATCTTGGACGAAGTGCTTCTTGCTTGCACTTCTAGGGTGGCAGCACATGGAGTTTTCTTCGCGGCTAGGTCCATGCTGCTATTACCGAAGGTTGCTGATGTTCAGAAGTCGGGTCACCACTTTTCCAGAGGCAATTATAAGGAGAGCGACATCTTCGGGAGTAAAGTAAAAGGCTTGAGATGCGCGCAAATACTAGACTAATTTATTATAGTTAATACTAAGCTTATATACAACTTACTACAAAACTACGTGATTAATATAAATATACCTTCTCTGTGACGGTCGTCAACTTATCTTAACATTACGTGGAAATATGACTAACATAGTCGACCGGTACACCCCCTGTGGACAGCCCTTGGCCATTTTGCATTTGATTTTATCGCTGATTTCCAGTGAGATTATTCTTGATTCCATCATTTTTGTTATCCAGATTATCATGTTAGGGTTGGTGCCTAGTTGCTCCAATCCAGTTCTGATGCTACTGAAGTTTGTTTTATCAAAAGCTCTTTCGATGTCTATAAATATTGGCTTAGTATTCAGCTTTCTATCCTTCTGACCACTGCGTGTAAGTCTCTGTGGATTTTCCCGCTTGGTACGCATGTTGGTTTGGGTGTATAGGATTGGTTCTCATAGGGCCGTCCCTTATAAATCAATCACACACTCTTTCTAACGTTTTCAGAATGAATAATGACTTATAGGTCTGAAGGATTTAGGCTCAGTATAGTCGTCCTTGCCTGGTTTCGGCAGGAAGACAACTTTCGCTTCTGGATGATACTTATGGAATCCTTTGGTTTTTTGATTGGTCTACCTTGGAGACGCTTCTCAGTCCTGAAGAATAGTGGACAGCCGATCGCCAGACATAAATTGGGATATGGGGTGGGACTCACTTGACCGGCAAGCCACGACGACGAACGCGACGGGGGTGCACCTCGTATCTCCAACACTGTTGGTTTGGTTCTTGGTGTTTTATGGGAGTTCACGTCCAAGGAAAGGTCCCGAAATCAACGCAAAAGGATCATAAGAAATTTATAACCGGCACTTTTTCACACGCGGTTGACTTGACAGATAGTCTTTTTTTGTCCGTCTAGTTCATAGTTTTTTAATTGTCTATGGCGGCGGTCCGTATTGATCGATGGTATTGGATAGGAGCTGGATTTAGGATTATGTCGGACCAGCTTCTCGAGATCCTGGGCATGTTGCCGAGCCGAGTGCTAGACATGCCCTAAATATTTTTACAAGTCTTGGTATAATGGGCTTTGCTCCCCATTGCAGGGCTTGTGTTACGCCTTCTGGCCTGGTAATTTATATGGAAGGAAAGAGCTGATCGCCCATCTCAGTGTCTCTTCATCTATCAGGTCTTTTACTTCCACCCAAGCTTTCGGCGGGGGTGTTGATGTTTGCTAGGAGCTTGGTCTTTCTGTCGGTGTCTTTACCTCTTTTGCTGGTAGGATTGTACACCCCGGGAAATGCGTTTGTAGCAATACACTACAGAGCTCTTCTTCGCTCTTGGTGTATTCTCCATGCGGTTTCTTTATCGAACCAGGTTGGTGTTGTGGGTCTTTACCTATTAGCTTTTTGATTCGCGAGGCCTGCGACTCGCTGTTTATCGAGCTGCAGACATTTCTCCAAGATTCTCTAAAATTGCTCCTAGTTTGTTTTTTAAACTGGTTACGTGCTTTTTGAAAAGCTTTCCAGTCGTCCTCTGCCTTCGTATTGATGGCATGATTGAAAAGCTTTCTCATATTAAACCGCATTCTCTCCAGTTTGTTGCACCACCAGCTTTCTTTAGATGACTTCGCTGTCACTAGAGGGCAGGATTTTTTGTAGCTATCATTTACCGCTCCGTTGAGTTGAATGACCGCTAATTCTATTTCTTCCGTTGTCTCCAGTTTGTTGTTGCACTCTGTTCCAGATAAGTCCGTCTCTAGGTGCTGAGTATACTTACTTATGTTGTTTTTTATAGGGTTACGAAGTTGCCTAGGTATTAACTCTATGTTCTTCAGGCCGAAGGTGATCCATCTGTGATCCGACCACGATGCTTCTGATGAAACTCTCCATCCCGATATAAGGTCTAGTGCCAAAAAGTTGGCAATTGTTATGTCTGGTATTGTTTGTGCCTTTCTGTGGGTTCTGATCCTCTATTCAGTGTCGACAGTGCGTATTTTGAGAGAAATTCCATGAGATTCTTACCTCTTTTGTTTATGTCCTTTCCACCCCATTCGCTCATTGATATTACCGCTTGCTATCTCTGTCTCCGCATGCAACAGTCTTCGACACCGACGCGCTGCCATTGTGTGCGTGCACCGCTACGCTCCCAGCTATCTCGTGACGCGTTGGCGATGGCGATGATGACAACACCAGCGGCTCGTTGTTCATTGAGCAAGCTGAGGGTAGGACGAAGTCGGATTCTTCGTTGGCTGCTTTGTTCTATCCACTTTCTGGAAGTACGATGAGGCAGCGGTGTGCGAGATAGACCGCCAACCTGGCTGGGCAGCTCCACCCCTCTCCTCCGATAAAGTACACTGATGCGATAACAAACCCATTAGGCCGTTATCCATGTATTGACTGATGAATATGTTCTAGGATTTTGCCGTTCTTCTCGCAATTTGTCAACCTGTGCCTTTGTGGCTTAGTTCTCTTTAACAAACTGCATTTGCTCCTTCAGTTTAATGTCACGGGCGATAGTTTTTGCAGGTCGTGGGCTACAAACAGTGGCATGGCATCTGGCTCCATGTCCTTAATTAGTGAGATCATGTCCGTGACGGTGTTGTTTATTACCTCCCTTACGATAAATCCTCTTTTTGCCAGTTGGTAAGGAGTCAAACAGCAACGACTTCGACGACAAATTCCAAATTCCAAATTCCAAATGACTTTATTACTGTAGATATTTACATATACTTAGCAATCGTCATTTTTGCCACTTCTCTATATTGGACCACTGTGGGAGAGAAGCGCGTGGAAACTCCCACAGATTGATTTTTAGATCTCTTTTTTAAAAATTGCTTATGCTTAACTAATACAAAATATAATATTTAGTCATTATCATAATTAATAAGCAGGAATAAATAATTACAAAATTATTAACAGCAAGGTCAGTGTTGAGCCAGATTAACCCCATACAGTCCCATCATTTAAGTAATCTTGAACATTGTAATATCGCTTTTTCGACAAAGTCGCTTTAACATGGTTTTTTAATTGCTCAAATGGCAATTTCAAGATCTCCAGAGGTATCTTGTTGTAGTAGAGAATGCATTGACCCTTGAAAGAATTGCTAACCTTCGCGAGTCTAAACCGGGGCGCAAGTAGTCTGTGATTATTTCTTAGGTTTACATTACAGCTATCGCTAAGTTTGGGAAATTTTGTGAGGTTCTTGCGTACATACATCATATTTTCGAAAATAAATTGACTAGCTTCATGTCTGTCTGTCAATTTCTTTAAAAAGCTCTCTTAAAGAGTCTGTGCGTTTTAAATTATATATTGCTCGAATAGCTCTTTTCTGTAAAATAAAAATAGTTTGAATATCCGCTGCTTTCCCCCACAACAAGATACCATAGGACATGACACTATGAAAGTAACTAAAATATACTAGTCTAGATGTAGCCACATCCGTGTTTTGTCTGATGTTCCTAACAGCGTAAGCCGCAGAACTTAATTTACCAGCCAATTTATCTATGTGGGGTCCCCATTGCAATTTGTTATCAATGGTTATTCCTAGAAACTTCGTGTCATTTACTAATTCTAACGTATTGCTGTCCAACACTAAACTGGTCCCAACTTGCCTGACATTTGGAAGTGAGAATTTGATACATTTGGTTTTACCAGCATTTAACAATAAATTGTTAACTGTGAACCAATTCAAGGTTAAAGATAATACTCTATTGAAAATCTTCTTTTTGTCTTTCAATTTTGAAGACCAGTGAAGTATCATCAGCAAACAACACTATGTTAGT
Organism: Argyresthia goedartella; assembly: GCA_949825045.1. Lineage (NCBI taxonomy): Eukaryota > Metazoa > Arthropoda > Insecta > Lepidoptera > Argyresthiidae > Argyresthia > Argyresthia goedartella. Next base: position 24,792,681 of record OX463832.1, read on the forward strand.
CAATTTCTCCACCATAAAAGGCAGATCGTTAATATATACCAGGAATAAGAAAGGGCCTAATATGGAACCTTGTGGAACGCCAATTTTTTACCCCGATCCATCAGATTTAACGCCGTTGACTTATGCCTTTTGAATTCTATTGCTTAGGTATGATCTTAATAGATCCAACGCTTTATTTCTAACTCCGTAATGATTTAATTTCATTAGTAGCGTGTCATGATCAACACAATCAAATGCCTTCGACAGATCGCAAAAAATACCGATAGCATCCTGTGCCGTTTCCCATGCAGAATAAATATGAGATATAAGGGTAATACCTGCATCCGTAGTCGATTTACCCCTAGTGAAACCGTATTGCTTGGCGTGGAGTTGTTTTGTACGGTTGAAGTGTGAGAGCATTTGATTGAGTATAATCTTTTCAAAAAATTTACTTGGTGCTGGAAGAACCGATATTGGTCTGAAATTTGACGGATCACCCTTGTCTCCCGACTTGAACAGAGGTATAAGTTTACTGTGTTTCATGAGGTCTGGGAAAGCTCCATCATCAACACATTTATTAAATATATAAGCTAGGTGTGGGGCTATAACTAGAATTACTGAACCAATGACTTTGACTGATATACCCCGATATATATTTGAAGTCTACATTACTGATGCTAGTGATATTTTTGAATTAAGCCTCTGCTTCATATGGAGATGAATTTAGACGCTCTGTTGTGAGTAAGGGTGCATTGGTGAAGAATGTTTCAAAAGCTCGAGCTACCTCAGCGTTGGATTTAACAACATCATCACCTATCTTTAAGCAGAAATCATTATCCCTTGGTATAACTTTGCCAGTTTCACGGTTTATGATTTGCCAAACCGTTTTCATTCTATTATTTGAATTTTGTATTTTTCTATTAATGTGTAAAGTTTTTGCAGTTCTACAAACCAACTTGAAAGTTTTGGAATATTTTTTAACATAGTCATGAAATTTTATATCAAAGTTATAGGTTTTTTGTTCATAAAGGTCATACAAGATAGCTCTACTTTTACGAATTCCAAATGTTGCCCAGTCATTAAATTTAGATTTACCGTTGTTGGCACTGACGTTCTTTAATTTAAAAACTGTATTGAATTCTGTTTTAATAATGTTGAAGAAGTCAGAATAGATGTTGTTCGGGTTCTGTTCATCAAAATCCGGTACTGGCAAACCCATATCTAAGTTTTTCATATACATCTCTAGTCTATGGGATGTAATAGGCCTATAAAATGATGGATCAGTCTTATTTTCACTAGTAATTTGGAATGAAACTGTTTGACCACTGTGATCGGATGGTAAACATTACATTTTTACTTGTGAATGCACAGTCACAAAAAACGTTATCTAAGCAAGTTTGGCTGGTAAGTGTAATTCTATTCGGCTCTAGAAATACATGACATAAATTAAATTATTTGAACAGAGTTTTTAATCGTCGCTTCAGTGTTGTATCTACAAGCAGATCAACATTAAGATCGCCACAAATAATTAACTTTTTTCTGTTATTACAAAGTTTAATGAAGGCTTCCTCCATAATTTTTCTTTTTCATCTCTCGGAGGTCTGTAGACACAAACAATAATATGGCTATCCAACTCAACACAAGATACCTCTATTTGTCTTTCTACAGTAAGTGTAAGAATATCTTTCCGTTGTTTCACCTTAATATAATTTTTTACTAAGAATAAAGAACCACCTCTATCAGCAGTCTTTCTATTGTAACAACTGACAATTGTGTAATTATTTATGTTAAAAGATATCATATTTTCCTTTAACCAATGTTCTGTAATACAAATAACCTCAGTGTCCGAATTATTAAGAAATAATTCCAATACAAGTCCTTTGCCAGGTAACCCCTGCATGTTTTGATGGGTAATATTTAAGTGGGGCTTACCCTTTGTCTGACAAAATCTCCTCCGCCGAGAACGATGTAGTGCAGATCTGAATGAGGCTGGCCTCATCCATGACGTCCAGCTTGTTCTGTATGAACGCTAGCATTTCGTCGACCACGATATTACAACTCGCGCATTTCACTTTATTGGACGGCGATGTGCTGCGCAATCAATCACACAACGCGATGATGCCCGCACACGTTGAAGCGCGCGCACAGAGTGATGACAGATTTTGTTAACACATGTAGTGTTATGCTACTTACATGCCATTTTCCAGTCTGTTCAGGTGGATACTTGCTGAGCTGTACAGCTTGATATTTTGTATCACCTTTATTTTCATAGGACCCTGTAACGTTTTAAACCATAAGAACACAATAACAAATCATTTTCACTTCGTATTTTCACACTATCAGCACTTCTAAATCGATAGCGAAGGGGTTTACCTTTGGTGACCTTGTATTTGGCTTTCTCCGAAACTCTGCAATCTCGGGCTTCGTGCGCGCTGGTGCGCTACCTTTTTATCTATCGCTGTTATGTAATTTTGGCTATGTGAACTGGTTGATTTCTCTATTACGAGCCTGAAACCAAAATCTGACATATTACTATGTTGTTGTTTATCTGATTGTCATGGCAATGTCCATTCAAACTCGTTAGCGGTCTGATATGTTTACTTCAATACTTTTACGAAAATACTTTTTCCCTCTTGGCCATTCACAAAAATTGCTTTTAATTTAAATAATTTTTAGAACTCTCCAAATAGGGTATAAGAGCGGAACATTTCTGAAATTCTGGAGTCTCACTTCAGCTTTTGAGCAAGAAGCATCACCTAAAGGCCTTATCCCGGGGCCGCACTGCCCCGGGATCCTGCGAGCCTCTGCTGCTACGCCTCCTGTCTTGGCGGGCCTCTACCCTGGCCGGCGCTTCGTGGGTCTCCACTTCACCTGCCCGTTCTCTACTTCACCTGCCCGTCGGTGACTTCAGGCCGACACGTTGCGGGCCTCTACCCTGGCCGGCGCATCGCTACCAGGGCCACTACTTCTGCTGCCCGTCGGTGTCTCCAGGACACTGATGACCGATTGGCCACCGGCCACGCTCTCCAACTGCAACGGCTACATCGCCCACCAGTGCCTCCACTGACCGGTTCGCAGGACGTCTGCTGCTCCATCTGCTCCTACACTCCGTGTCCTCCGCTTCCTTTTTTTTATCTGATACCTGTATTTTTATAAAACCTGTCTCATTTCATCCACCCTCATCTTCCTATCATTTTTCTAAATAGTCACTGTATAAACACCTAATAAACTGTCATTTCTAAATTTTATCCTGTTTGTTGTTTCTTGTTAGGTTCTGGTTAGGTTCATATCGTAACACGACACACATTGGGGTCAAAGATCGCAAGTCGTTGTTTTTTTTATGAGTAGACTTTTAACATAGAGTTTGCGTTGAGACAGCAGCCCTATCTCCCTGAATACTATTGTTGTGGGGTTTCGTTTTGCCTTAAGTAGGATCATTATGAATAAGGCACGCTTGGCCCTTTCTAAGCTGATTAAGTTAGTTTTGCATGCGGATCCCCAGACCGAGATACAGTAGTATAGCACTGAATGACCAATCGCACAATATACCATCTTAGCCAGTTCAACATCTACAACACGTCTTAGGTTTTTAATATGTACATTAATTTTCGGGTATATCCTGTAGGCATTAAAATGTTTGAACGCCAAGAAAGCCTCTCATCGACCAGTAGGTACTCCAAGATATTTTATTGTTAAGGTTTAAGGTTTAAGATATTTATTTCACAAAAAGAATACAATATTCACTTACTTTAGAAACAACACAAATAAATAATTACACAAGCTTTCTTACATCGAGCGAGACATTAAAGTGGGGTAGTCCTTGAAAAATGTAAATATTTATATTATGTATGTTTTTAAAAGTTTTTTATAAATTGGTAGTGATCTCGCCTCTTTTATAGCTTTCGGGAGTTTGTTGTACAGTCGCGCCCCTCTGCTACTATTACTATGCTGTTTTTACCGTAGTTTGTCCTGTGGTGTAGTATAACAATGTTATTTGCTTATCTAGTCAAGCGACTTCGAAGATCTATATTTTTTTTTTAATTATTTGGGTACGAATGTCTTTTGTAAGGATTTTTCGTATAATTATGCATGTGTTATATGTGTATGTTTATGATATGTTTAATAATTTTGTTTCTGCATAGATTTTAGACGTACTTGTTAAGAAATCGTAGCCAAAGAGTGTTTTAATGACTTTATTTTGTGCAGTCAGCAGTGGAGCTAGGTTTGTTTTCGCCGCTGCACCCCATATCTCTATTAGGTATTCTATGTGGGGTCTTACGAGTGAATTATAAATGGTATAGCGGACACGTTTTATTTTATTTATTTTATTGTTTCTGTTCGTTCGAGTTCGGGACAGTAGGTGAAACGGTCTAACCCATTGTCTCTGGTACAATTGTGTATTTTTACCAGACATTGAGAGTAGCATTTACTTATTAGTTGAGACCTTGAGAGTAAACAAATTGGACTGCAGCAGCATTAGTCTGATATTTAGTCAAGTCAATTTATTAGTCAAGATGCTACCCAGCAGATTCCTGGATAGAGTCCCAAGTTTTTCCAGTGAAAGCAATGGCAGTGTCAGCAGCGAATGAAATAATTTGTCCATCGTTTAGCGAGAATTTGCAGAGGTCATTTATGTAGACAAGCAAGAGCAGGGGGCCAAGGACACTACCTTTTGGAATGACGTACGTCATTTCAACCTCTTTACTCTTAAAACTATCTACCTTAACCCGTCAATTGCCCCTGGTAACTTTAGTTACCAGATTTTTTCTTCCGTAGATTGCCCCTGGTAACTCTAGTTACCAAAAGTTTTGAGTGACGTCTAAGTGACAAGATCGTCTTGTTTCTTTTACACTAATCACTTTATCTGTATGAACCGTTTTCTATTTCGTTCTACTTGAACTAATCTTTAGTTTTTTCATATGACATCACTATATTGAACGAATGGAATCACTGAAAAAAAAAACAAATCGCAGTCGTGTGAATTCGTTCTACGGGCGGTTTCGCGGAGAAATTAAATTGTGTTTTGTGGTAAGTATTGTGTGTTTTTAGCTGATAATTGTTATTATTCTTGTTTATTCACCCCTTCTTCTTCTTTTATCTTTTAAATATAGAAAAAAAGTAGGTTGTCGCTTTACTTTTTTAATTAAAAAACAATATATGGACCCATATCCACTTAAAGCTCAAAGTCTGTGTTTACTTCTACGTATGACTGCACAAAGAGTCGTAACAAAAATCAACGCCTGTCCAATAACATTGTTAGTTTACGATCTCTTAAAAAAAAAAAACTTGAAGCCGAAGTCTCGAGAAACCAAGTCATAAAAAATGTTTATGTAAGACGATCCGACGCCCACTTATCGACCGAGTAGGTAGGTGTCAAGTGACGGGCAGATGACAGATGTTTACGCGGCAAGCGGTAGGTCACTTGAGCAGTTAACACTCTGTACTCTATTTGTAAAATAATCTTTGAACCAATCATGTGCAATACCCCTCACGCCGACAAGTTCCAGTTTTTTGAGTAGGAACGGGACCGAGACAGTGTCAAAAGCTTTTGGCAAGTCTAAAAATACTGCAAGGCACTTTTGTTTTCTATCCAACTTCTCTATGTAATTATTAGTAAGGTAATTCTTCTCTCCTCTGAATCCAAATTAGAAGTCAGAGGGGAAGTAATTTTTTTTTAACTGAGGCATTATCTCATTGCCTTTTCTAATAATTTTGATAAGGTACGTAAGAATGAAATTGCTCGGTAGTTATTGATACTGTCTCTGTCCCCCCCTTTGTGTATTGGGCATACTAGTGATATTTTTAGGGAATTTGGTACCAAACCTGCCGTCAAGCTAATGTTACAAATATGAGTTATTCGTTTCGTTTAAGTATTCATACATTGTTTTTATAATTTTATCATTTATTCCATCCCAGCCCGAGGCTGAGTCTGTTTTGAGGCCATATATGAGTTTTACGATTTCAAGCTCTTCAACTGGTAGGATAGCCATAGAATGGCCGCTTGAAGGATTAGGGGGTAGCTTCATTGATTGCACTAGATTTTTCTCTGTTTTATTTATACGATCCAATATTTTATGAGCCAGATTGCTCCTTATTTCAGGGAATGTATTTATGTTAAACTTGTTTTATTCTAATAGTTTCATTTCGTAATCACATTAGAGTTTTTTTAGTAGGTTACAGCAGAAGTTTCGGTATCGGATGTATGTGAGCCTCATAGTCAAGTCTTGTGGTGATTCAGACGATTTCAGTTGAAGTTTATTTCTGTGTCTAACACACCTTACCAGTCCTGGAGTCATCCATTCCTTAATGGGTGTCTTATTTCTGCTCAACGCGTATGTATAAGTGTGCTTAAGGATAGCTTCCATAAGAATTTTTAGAAATATGTCTGTTGTTTCATTTGGGGCCGTGTTATCTAATATACATCACTGACGTTCCGTCTGGCGCGAGTAATAGACACGCTTACGCATAGCTAGTCAAAATTTTAATCAAAACAATGTAAAAATCGTGCTTTTTTACAAACAAAGTTGATAATCTAAAACTTAAACTGAAGTGAATTAAAATTAGTCATTAATCATACAAATGTGAAGTGAAAAAGTGGTGGTTTATCCAAATTATGGTCTTGAAGTGACGGTTAAACTGCTGTTTGTTGTGACTGCAATACGAGTTCGATGACACATCATAAGTGATCGACCTTGAAAAGCTGTCTGTTCTCAGGCAACACTAGATGCTCAAATTGGCGACACCCAATAACATCCGCAGTGGCTCGATCGGCTAGCGGGCTGACTCAATACGTCGTCGCTAGGCGAAGTACCCCGGGTTCAAGACCTAGTTAAATAAATAATTTTTGTTTCTTGATATTCAAATAATAAACTCCTCCAAGCCACAGGCGCAAGAAAAAATGCAGAACTTTCTCGAAAACATCACATTTCGACGCCCACGTAACAATTCAGAGTCTGACGTTAACAACAGTCACATCAGGGAACGGACGTTGGACGACACAACAAATAGCTTGCCAAACATATCGGACGACGACGATGCCAGCGAACAGTTGAAGCAAATGAGAGAGAAGATTGAAAACTTAACTCTTGAGTTGCAAAGTGCACACGAGGAAATAGCTGCCTTAAACATAGAAAATACTAAGTTGCAAACAAAAAATGATGATTTAATTAGACAAAATCAACTACTAAAAACGGTTACATCATCACCAAAATCGCAAAAGACCCCTTTAAGAACTAAGAGCCATTCAAATGCTCAATTATGTTCACATAAAAAGCTCCATCCAGAAATAGATGAAACTAAATTAACAGCAACAAATAGCGAAGTATCGGGGAAAAAACAACTACATAAAAAAAATACAGCATCCAAAGCTCGGATAACTAGGAAAATATCTAATACTAACTTAAATTCTCTAATGCATACTCAGAAAACGCAGCATATGGAAAAACAACCAAAAACAGACCAACAAAGAAAACCCCATCTATGTGTAATTAGCGGCAGAAATAACAATGTACTACAAAATCTTGAAGACACATTTGCGAAAAAGTTTACTTTCTGTCATTTTTCGAAACCTGCAGCACAAATTAATGAACTTCTGATGGGAATAGAGACAAAAGTATGTAAACTCACGAAAGAAGACTTCTGTATAATTTTGCTGGGAGAATCGGACATCAAAATGATCCAAAACTACATCAGTGTGATACAATTACTGAGAAATACCTTAAAAAAAATCACACACACAAATGTAATCATTTGCCCGCTGACCTATATCTGTGGAGCTTTAATGTTCAACTACAGAGCTGAGCAATTTATAAATCTATTATATCTTGATGTTGAAACACACAAACACTGCTGGCTCTTAGACACAAACAAGAATTTATCATTGGACATGTTCTCTAGCTTCACGGGCAAGCTAAATAAATACGGTATGCGACAAATCAGCAACGACATAAAAAAGTTTATTGAAATGGGATAATATATAATGACACCCAATAGATAATGACACAATTTTTTTTCGAGACTAGGTATCTTAATATTCTACATCAGAATATAGCCGGACTATTAAATAAAGCAGATTTACTCGTGATCAATTTAGATGAACTAGCAGACAAAAATATAAACACAGAAGTGATATGTATAACGGAGCATTTTATGATGGCAGGACAGGAGTCATTCCTAAATCTTCCAAACTACACTCTGGCAGCATGCTTTAGCAGAAATGACAATAAACGAGGCGGATCATGTATTCTGGTGAACAATCAGTACAAATGCAAAGACCTACCAGATATTAAAAAAATGTCTTTAATTAACATATTCGAGTGTTGTGCAGTGGAACTAATTGACTTTAAAATTGTTATTATTTGTGTGTATAGAATTCCGAAACAAAATAATTTGAACACATTTTTTGAAAGACTTGACAAAGTGCTCCACTACATTTCTAAGCTGAAGTCCTACAATATAATATTAGCCGGAGACTTTAATATCGACATACTTAAGGATAATAACACTACTCTGGATCTAGAGTGTTTACTTTTGAATTATAATATGAAATTGGCGCTTAGACAGCCCACTCGCCCAGCTAGTAAAACCTGCATAGATAACTTTGCACATAATTATAATAAAACATGTAAAACTGAAGTGTTGGAATGCGGTTTATCGGATCACACTGCCCAAATAATAAAATTTCCAGTCAAAAAAACTTTAAAATTAAAATTCTGGCGCCAAATGAGACGAGACTTCAGAAATGAAAATATAAAAAAATTTGTAGGGTTCGTAAAAAACTTATCGTTTTCTGACGTTTACGACGCTGCTGATCCAACATCGGCCTACAGAAACTTTATAGAGAATTTCAATTTCTTTTATAATTTGTGCTTTCCACGAAAACAGACCATAATAAAAGTATGTACTAAGCCAAAATGGATCTCACGAGGTATCAAAATATGCAGCAAAAAGAAAAAAGATTTACTTTGGAAATTTCGCTTACAACCAAATACAATGAATAAATTAAATCTTGTCAACTACACGAAATTATTAAAAAAGATTATAAACCTTAAAAAACGTGCTCAAAACAATCATAAAATAAAATCGTCTGTGAACAAGACGAAAACAATGTGGCAAATAATCAGTCAATCAAGACCTAAAATACCCAAAGAAACCATTGCAAAAATAAAAGTTAATGACACTTATATAACAAATCCTGCAGCCATAGCCACAGCATTTAATAACTTTTTTATTGATAAAATTAAACCAGTGTTAGGCGCTGGAAATAAAGTGACATGTAATATTAATCACCAAATGAACTCGATGTTTATGGCTCCAAGTACACCCTTCGATATTTATAAAATCATAAATAACCTTAGAAACACAAATAGTGTGGGTGTGGATGACATTTCAACAAGAATAATTAAGGCTGCAAATAAATATATATGCCACCCACTAAGCCATATAGTTAATCAAAGTATATTAATGGGCATTTTCCCAAAGGATTTGAAACTAACGCTTGTTAAACCCCTATTCAAGAAAGAAAACAAAGAACTAATGGAGTTTTACAGGCCAATTGCCTTAATCTCAATAATTTCTAAAATATTTGAAAAATATTACTACAAGGAAATAAACAACTATCTAGAAAAGAATAATATTTTATGCCACGAACAAAAAGGCTTCCGTCGAAATAAAACAATCAATATGGCAGTGTACGACTTCCTAAAAAATGTTATGTGTCAAATGGACAAGATATCTCCAGTCAGTGCGATTTATTGTGATATGACACAAGCATTTGACTATGTGGACCACAATATCCTAACGAAAAAACTTGAAGCGTACGGAATTAGAGGTAATGTTTTAGATTTAATACAATCATATTTGACAGATAGACACCAAATAACGGAGATATCAAGGCTGAACTGCAAAACAAAGAATGAAGTGTCATACAGGTCCAATTCGCGTAAAATTACTCACGGTGTGCCACAGGGAAGTGTACTGGGCCCCCTTTTATTTATTATATATATAAATGACATACCAAAATCGACTAATAATCCAATATCCCTATTCGCCGATGACAGCACAGTGACTATTAAATATAAAGACGATAATTATGAATTAGATATAAACAATTCCTTGACTTCGATAATAAATTGGCTCGACAACAATAATTTAAAAATAAATCTAAAGAAAACGAATATTATGCACTTCAGCCAAAGAATTAAAAACAATGACATTAAATTAATTTTTAAAAATAATACGATAAATCAGGTTGAAACTGCAAAATTTTTGGGTTTGACAATTGACAATAAATTAAACTGGAAAGAACACATAAATCAATTAACTAAAAAAATTAGTACTTCAGCATATGTTTTACATAAATTATCGCCAGTAGTCAGTACAGATGTGTTACTCACGGCGTATTACGGGCTTGTAGAATCTGCTCTTAGATTCGGAATCATATTTTGGGGTAATTCGACTAATAAAGAAGTAGCATTTAAAATGCAGAAACGGTGTATACGTGCTATGTTTCATATTAGGACAACCGAGACATGTAAGCCTTTATTTACTAAGCACCGAATTCTGACACTTCCGTCATTATACATAATAGAAGTAGCTACTTTTGTGAAGACCAACCCTCATTTATTCCCACGTTTATCTGAAACAGTGACTCGTGATAGACGCGACACAGAAAGACTGCGCCTTTTTTCCTGTAAAACGGCGCTATTGAGCAAAAGCATCCTATGTATGGCGCCTATCATATTCAATAAAATACCAAAATGCTATAAACAATTAAATACATCCCTATTTAAAAATAAGCTCAAATAATTATTAGTTGATAAATGTTATTATAGTGTAAATGACTTCCTCAATGATAAATTCCAGTTAAAGTAGTGACCGCTGTTATTATTAAAATATTATTGATGAAATTTATAAATGACATTCTCAATGACAAATTCTAATTATATTGACCGCTGTAATTATTTAAATATTCTTGATGTAATTGAAATGTTAATAATTGAATTTTTATAATGCAAGTTAAATTAATGTTAGTTATTTTTTTTTTAACATCAGAATGGTTGAAACCGTGTCCTGACTTACCGCCACTCAAATTTGTACGCTGATAACAGTAGAACATGTTGATCCGAATTTTTCTTATTTATTATCCAAAATGCATGCTTATGTATCTTGACTGACACATGTTTTAGCAAATAAATAAATCTTTATCTCTTTATCTTTATCTTTATCACAGCAGTCTGTCATTTCCAATTGCACCCCATTGTAGTCTATTTTTTTGTATGTTTTATTTTTACCACTTATTTTGATAGATTTACTTAAAGATAATAATGCCACTGAGTGATCAGTGACAGTTGAGAGGCATACTGTGGTTGTGGATGGTGTATGTGAATTTAAGAAGCAGTGGTCCAGGCAACTAGCCATTCTCGTTGGAAAAACGTGCGCTGGAACGAGACCGTGTTATGCATTTATGTACATGTAATCATAAACTTTTGAATCATTATTTTCCTCACTTATTTTTATGTTAATGTCCCTTATAGTAACTAAATATTTTTTAAATCAGATTTATATTCCCATTTAATGAATTTATAAAATTATCAGGGTTAGAGAATTCTGGTGGCCGGTAAATTGATAATAGAGTCACTACCAATTTTAGTAATCAAGCAATTTGCATCTTGCATTTGGGGCTGATAAACAGTGACATTTGCGATATTGCTCCTAATATATAGCACAAGGCCAACGTTTTGATTTAGATATGTTTTTGTGAAATAACATGTATATCCATCAAGTCTTGGCGGATTAAAATTATCAACAGTAGTCCATGCTTCACTAAGAACAATAATGTCAAAATTTATTTGCAGACGTTGCAAAAGTATCAAAAAGTCATGGTAATTATGGCCAACACTTCTTATATTTTGGTGTGCAATAGTGATATTTTTACTTAAGTTGGTCGGTAAGTAGAACACGGCAGTTTTCGGGTAATATTTCATAGAAGTTGTTAGAGGCGCTGGTACTGTCGATGTCAGACGCAACAGAAATTATTGAATTTAGCGCTGTAGGCGAATAAGTTCACTTGAGTTTATTATTGATGTGTCTTTGTACATAATTTGCTCATTTAAAGAGTTTGAGAAGGACTTATAGAAGATTATTCTTTTATGTTCTGTTATAATTTGTGTGGGATTGGGTAATTTTACAAATATGATCAATTTAGTGTTATAATTGGTACAGTTATTAGATAGGTATGTACGGGTTGTTGTATGATACATGCAAACAAAAATATGCAGTGAGAGTGAGAGAGATTCACTATAACTATAGTGAATCTCTCTCACTCAACAGTCATTGAAATAACTTTTTCAGGTCTTCCTCACTGTTAATACGGCGCAGTGGTTCTTTTTCTGCTTTGCGGAGGTAAACATTTCCATGATTCAACAGAGGTTCAGCAGAAAGTAAAATTGTTTGATTTGGAAAAATCACGAGTGATTGCAAATAAGCGTCTTGTTTTCGAAGTCAGGTTGTCCGCTACATAGACCGCGGTGGAGGGACCCTCCATCATGTCTACAGTACTAAGATGGTTGATATTCTTGTCTTCTTTATTATAACTAAAATAAAGACTGGCTGCAAGGACTAGAATACAAAGCCGTAAAGATATTGCTTTTAAAAATTCAAGGTTCAACATGTACTCTGTGGTGGCAGCACTGCTTGACACAATTAGTATCACAGAGTACATTATTATATTAGTATCCCTTGTCTTTGTCTGTGGACAGAATCATCAAACCGGTGAAAGACAAGACATCTCCTTTTATTTTTTAAGTGTTTGCTTGCTAAATATTAGTGCATATAATACTGCTCGCTCTCAGGTTGTGCTGATAAATCTCAGATGCAGGTAAGGCGGACCATTTCAATCTACTAGTTTTCTAAAAATAACTATTATGCACCCACTCGAAATCATCATATAACATGTCCTTTTGCCTCTGTAGAATTATCGCGTGTGAATTATCTTGAGGCAAGGAATTATTTGTTGACGGCGTTCATCAAACCTAAAACCTGACTCTCCAAGACTCACAACAAGTACAAGTACATAGAATAACAAGTGTATTGTGAGATGGAAGATTTTCAGAAAGCAGAAGATGTCAAAGAGGAAGTTGTGGATTGTGGATTTGTGGAAGTGGATAACGATGTGCATCAACTGTGCACGGCTTGTCTGTGTGCGACACGCACTACACACATGCTCGATGATGACTCACTGAAGAAATATTACATGAACATTCTCACTGAGATGCAGGTCAGTACTACACAAAAATACCTTTGCTTTCTTTTTTATTAACTGGTATACTCGGCGCCACGACTAAAGAGCTTTGTCCTTGAATGCGCAGTAGTCACTTTTCACAAGTGTTTGGCGCGGGGAAGTGAGGAGCGACGGGGGCGGTAGTCAGCGCCGGCACCTGATTCGTTGATCAGTCGCTTCCCGATGCCCGCACCGAAAGCACGTCTCGAAGCTTCTTGAGTACAGTCGCATACAATATTACCCAACGTTATCTTTCGCCCCGGTCGAAAATGCCGAAAAATAAAGTACTGACTAGGCAAGCTAGAAAAATGGTTTACGATGTGAACTGTTATATCAAAAAAGAGTCTGATGAAATCGTTGCTGATTTAAAACTGGCGAAGACCACATCAGCCACCTCTTCCATCACACTACAAAACTTGTTAGAAGCCACAATTCAAAATTTAAATGAAGTTAGAAACAGGTCAATAAGTGTTACAGACCAAAACATATTAACCGAAATTTGCCATAACTTGGAGCAAAATCGCGAAGAATTTGGACAAGCTATGAATACAACTAGCTTAAAATTGCAAGGCATTATTAATGTCCTAAACCAGGGTCAGAAAAGAACAGCAACTGCTACCAAAACGTCTGTTGCAACTGTAAAAAGGCTTTCGAAAGAAGCACACAATTCAGAGTTACTTGCAGTCTTTCGAACCCCTCGTGAAAAAAGACCGCGACAAAAACCAGTGACCTTATTAGATAATTTTGACCAAGGTGTCGTAAAAAGGTGTATTCACAATTACCACAAAACTAATAATGAACTTCCAACAATTGAAAAATTGAGAAGAAAATTACAGGAGGATATTAATTTTGATGGATCCAAAACAAGCCTCCGACGCATAATCAAAGCATTAGGTTTTAAATGGAAAAGAACTGAAAATAACCGAAAGGTTCTAATTGAATCTTCAAATTTACGCCTGAAACGGATTGAATATCTGAAAAAGATTAAGCAATACCGCCAAGAGGGGCGACCCATAATATATACAGACGAGTCATATGTAGATTCAAGTCACTCGATTCCAAAGGCCTGGTCGGATAGCTCTACAAAAGGACTTAAACAGCCTATATCAAAAGGCCAACGTGTGGTAATCGTACATGCTGGATCTGAAACAGGCTTCGTCCCAAATGCGTTGCTTACTTTTAAAGCGGGTTTCAAAATCAGGTGACTACCACGACAATATGAACTTCGAAAACTATGAAAAATGGCTGCAAACACAATTAATTCCAAATTTACCTCCTGGTTCTGTCGTGGTAGTTGATAACGCTTCCTATTATAATAAGCAATATGACCTCGCACCCACATCTAATTCAAAAAAAGCCGAAATGCAAGCATGGCTGTCTGAGAAAGGTATAGTATTTGATGCAAAATTGTTAAAACCAGAATTGTATAAATTAATTAAAGGCCATAAAGAAAATTTCAAGTCATTTTCTATCGATAAAATAATGGCCGAACAAAACCACAATGTGTTAAGACTACCACCATATCATCCAGACTTAAACCAAATAGAGATGGCCTGGTCTAAAATAAAACAATATGTAGGCAGTAAAAATGTGAAGTGGAATCTCAATATTGTTATTGGGCTTATAAAGGAAAAGGTTAATTTAATGGGAGCACGAGAATGGGAGGTGTTGTGTAACAAGGTGAAAGCAGTAGAAGAAGAATATACTAAAAGCGACCACGTCGTGGATCTAATGACAGAACAATTCATTATAAGGGTTAGTGATGATAGTGATGACAGTACAGACAGTGACGATAATGGAGATGTGGATGGCGAATCTTCCAATGACGATGAACAAGTGCCTTCTACGAGTGCCTCCAGCATCCAACAGCAGCCTTGTTCCTTATCGCAGGATGATTTAATGGAAGGAATATCATTACTGTCAGATGAATAATATTTTTTGTGTTAAAAACTTAATTGTGGTTTAATTGTTACAAATTATTAGTCAGCGGGAAGAAAAGAGTGTGCAGGACTATTACTACAAGTATCTATATTCACTAGGCCCTAGTGACTAGGGGCATTCTATGCTAGGGGGTTATTTATATATAGGTTTCAACCTTGACGTTAACAAATGTTGTCAATAGAGAGTACCTATAGTTTATTTGACACAAAGTCCATTATTTACATCGGCTAATATCCCAATCAACAAAATATCAAACAGAGAAAAAATAGAAGTGAAGAAAGTCCTGAACACTCATTCCTTCACACTAACCCTAAAAACGCACTTCGGAATTATGCCGCGACTGTACACATGCGCAGTAATCCCCGCCAGTTTCTCCGAGAGCTCTTTATTCGTGGCGCCGAGTATAATATATATACACCTAAAGCAATAAATGCATGTATGTGACATTGTTACAGCCAGAGGAAGCTGTACCTGTGTTACAGTCTCCAATACTCTGCTGGGAGTGTGTGGCTCACTTGAAGAGATCGCTGCGATTCAGAGAGCAAGTGCAGGACTCGTACAGACTGCTGCAGCCGATGCTACTCATGTGGGAAAAAGAGGTATGTGTTATCCCTGGACTCGTTTTTAAAGATTTCTCACTTCTCATGCTCTAAATGCTTTCCTTTATGTTGTGCGTAAGCCACATCAAGTAGCTTTCTATGCTCTAGTGCAGTGTTTCCCAATAAGTGGTATGCATTGTTCAATCATGGGGTACATGCCAATGACTTGGCCAAGATAATTTAATCAGAAAAAAATATTTGGTATGCAAACAACCATTTTGCCGAAATATAATTCTAAATAATCGCAATCAAGATATTTAACACACATCAATCTCCATCAATCTATAGTAAATGCACCGATTGAGTGTGGTGTAAATGAAACAATCCCCACCACCCGCATATCACTCACTCGTGTGCTCTAGTGATACGCCAGCTTAAACATTACACGACGATTACGATAGACTGCCATTTCATTATTTTGATAGTAACGAATGTTAAAAAACTCAGTTCATTTTTAGGGTTCCGTTCCAAAGCACCCTATTACTAAGCCTCCGCTGTCTGTCTATCTGTCACCGGGCTCTACTGGATCAACCAAAATAGGTAGAGAGCTAAAATTTTTACAAATGATGTATTTCTATCAACTTAAAAACTATGAACAACAAATTAAAAGAAGTACCCATTCGAGAAATTATTGGTAGGGCCATTTTCATAGCCATTTTGTTTTATTTGTTTATCAGCGAAAACTGTACTCCCGAATGTTATCAGAAAATATCTTCAATTGCTGGTTTTTGTGCTTAGTTATTTGTCATTATATAGTTAATAATTGCCTGTTGGAACTATAATGCAACAGGACCTCTTTAATCCGAACCCCTTCTAATCCGAACACCTCTGTAATCCGAACGCCTCACATTCAGACATTCCTTTGCCAGAAAAAATGGTTTTACATAAATTGCGCGATAAAGCTTTTTATTTGTCATTAAATAAATCTTTAAAAAAGTTTAATAAATATAATGTTTATAGATACATATACATTAAAAATTTCATAATAGTACTATAACTTTTTATTTCATAAAAAATACCCAATGATTTTTTGTACTATAATCCGAACGCTCCACGAATCCGAAGTAAATTTTCGGAGTTTTTTTTTTTTTTTTTTACTATTTTTGTGCTAACGTGCAATCAGTGCGTACACTTTAAGCAGTTCTGGTGCATGATTAAGTGGCGTGCTAGGCAATCCCTTCCACTGTCGGGTTGCCTAATAAGTGTGGGTTAGATGGCGTCCCATACATGCTTCCTCTTCAGCCGTCTTATAGTAGGGGGAGCGCCCAGTGCCGAAGCAAGCTCGTTTTGGTGGCGGTTAATCCTTCCCTCATAGGTTTTGGTCAGGTGGTTAACTTCTTCTTTGACAGTTGGCATCCGTAGGTACTTGTGTACTTCATCGTTTCTGGTGAACCATGGTGCGTTAACGATGCTTTTGAGGACGTAGTTCTGATATCTTTGAAGTATTTCCACATTGGAGTGACTTGCTTTCCCCCACAGCTGTATTCCATAGGTCCAGACTGGCTTCAGTATCGATTTGTAAATGAGCAATTTATTGTTAACTGACAGCCGAGACTGCCTACTCATGAGCCACTGGAGGGACCGACTTCTATGGTTCAGCTCGTCTCTTTTCTTCTGGATGTGCTCTCGCCAGGTTTGTCGCCTGTCTATGTGGAAACCTAGGTACTTTACAACTGTCTTATGTGGCAGAACATCTTCACCAAGTTTTACTGATGGGCAATCGCCTTTCCTCAATGTGAAGGTGATGTGATTTGATTTGATTGCACTGGCTTTTATTCTCCACTTTTCCATCCAGCCATGCACTTTATCTAGATGCTTTTGCAGGGTTTTTGATGCTGTCTCTGGGTTTTTGCTAGAGGTCAACACAGCAGTGTCGTCTGCAAAAGTAGCTGTCATCACAGTTTTCGATTCTGGCACATCTGAGGTATAGATCAGGTATAAAGTAGGCCCCAGAACTGATCCTTGTGGTACTCCAGCTTTGATTTCCGAGAATGTCGATGTAGAATCATTGATTTTGACATAAAATATCCGACTTTCTATGTAGGACTTTAGAAGAAGATATTGGTATTATTGGGCTATGATTCGGATAAATAGCAAACACCGTTTATAGTTTAATTGAGATTTTATTTTTATATATAGATGTCACTTGAAAGCAATATCGACCGACTCCTAGCACTGACAGTACGATAAAAAGAAACATAAAAAGATGGCCTTACTTTTGCATATTTAAATCGATTAATAAGTAATCAATTGATTTTTGCAAATGAAATAATAAAGTCAACACGCCCGCTCAAAAATTAATTTTCATTATACAATTAAAAAAAAGCTAATTTAACTAAACGGACCGAGTATAACTTTCAAGTGTTCACTGGGAAAAATACAATATGATGATCCAACATTCGTTGCTCAGGATTAGGGAAAACCCAGAAAAACCTAATCAAATCATTTCATTCACTTCATGAAATGAATTTATAGAACTCATTATTTACATTATATACAACAACAAAAAACTGTAATTCTAAGTTCATCAACACAAATACAGAAAACTATTCTACACCCATCTGGCTTCTCATTCCTTGAAAAGTGATGGCAGGCAACGGCTTTGTCAAAGCATCCGCCAGCTGCTGACCTGAGGGTATGTAATTGTGTTTTATTACGTTTTTCTCAATTTGCTCTCTTGAGAAATGATATTTAATATCAATATGTTTAGATCGCTTATGGTTTGATGGGTTACTGGCAATACTAATGCACCCATTGTTGTCCCCATAGATCAGAATAGGCTGATCTATTACCATATTGATACTAATCGCAAGAGATTTAAGCCACAACGCCTCCCTCACAGCTTCAAACAATGCCATATATTCAGCCTCAGTAGATGAAGCTGCGACAGACATTTGTTTCTTTGTACTCCAAGTAATTGTTCAATTATCAAACATTCTGAATAAATATCCAGTTGTACTTTTTCTGTCTTTTGTATCATTACTACCCCAATCAGAATCTACATATCCACATAGAATATTTTTGTAGTCCTGACAACTTTGATAACACAGCCTTAATTCAATGGTACCTTTTAAGTACCTCAGTACTCTTTTGAGACACTGCCATAGCTCTATGTTATTTTTATTTACATACCTACTTAGTATATTTACACTTGTACTTAAGTCAGGTCGAGTGCATAACATGATGTACATCAAGCAACCTATGACTTTTCTACATGGGGCGTCATGTTTCTCGTCAGAATCCAAAGCCTCATAATTCAGTTTACTTTCTAAAGGGGTCTTTACTGAATTTGCATCTTTCATATTAAATTAACTCAGAACAATTTTTATGTATGCACTTTGATCTAATGTTATTTTATCATCGTACCTGGTAACTTTTATACCTGTGGAATAAGTGGAATAAGCGCTCATCAGATAATCATCATCATATTCTGTATAACATTTAGGTGGCTGAACTTTGAGCCTATCACTCCTTCTCAGTTCAGTGTCAACATTAATATTTTCTGTGCAGGAGCAGGATGCTCTTACAGGATGCAGGAGCATCCGGTAAGAGCTATTCTCATTATTTAGACCAACCGTTAGATCAGATTGTATGTCATGTTTTATTTTGCGAATTTTAGTCGGGCAAATATGATCATCAGATTTACCATTATCTGATTTCGATCTGTCAGAGTTCTGAAACTTTGGTGACACTGATTTAGGCATATTTCCGTTATCAGTTTTGTCATGAGAATTTTGAATATTCTCTTCAGGCTTTAGCGTAGGCCTGGACTGCAGAAAATTTATTTCATCTGCTATAACATCTCTGACTACAACATATTTTTCGCTTCCTGGGTTCCAAACTTTGTAACCGTTTTGTTCATATCCCATAAGGACACCTTTCCATGACTTGTTATCAAATTTTGCTTTATGCGTTTTGATATGAACATACACAGTTGAACCAAAAACCTTCAGATATTTAATTTGAGGCTTTTTACTATGCCACATTTCAAATGGTATTTGTGTTTGTTTGAGAGCTTTAGTTGGTATTATATTTATCAAATACACAGCAGTTAACACTGCTTCGCCCCAGAACTGTTTATCTAGTTGTGCACTGTTTATCATTGAACGAGCTTTTTCGGTTATAGTTAGTACCATTCGTTCAGAAACACCATTCAACTGCGGAGTTCGCGGAACTGTCAAATGATAAGTGATTCCCTTCTCAACACAATAGCTTTTCATTTCGGTAGATAAATACTCTCCACCATTATCGCAATACAAATTAACTAATTTAGTGTTAAATTTTCTTCAATTTTTGAAACAAAATCTTTGAATGCCGCGAATACATCGGATTTGTAAGTTAGCAGGTAGGTAACACAGTAATAAGTGTACTGGTCAACAAATAACACGAAATAGTTTTTGTTGTCAACTGTTGTAGGAGTAATGGTCCACAGACGTCAGAATGAACTACGTAAAATGGTCGCTTAATATGACTTTTATCTTTGGCATGGTTAAATGGCAATCGACCCTGTCTCCCACTTATACACGCTTCGCATAAATCATCGTTTGGCATTACTGGAATAATTTGCTCTGTGTCATCAACCATTTTATTATTCTTTAGCTCTAAGAATTTCGTCTTGCTAATATGTCCTAAACGTTGATGCCACAAAGTATAATTATTTTGGGCACTGCTGCATGCTTGGTAATTCGGGTGAGTCATGTTAACAGACGCTACAAAATCTACAGCAATTAAATTATTGGTTGACCTACCTGTCATTATTACTGTACCGTCTTTTATGATTTTGGCTCCATTTTTGTCGAAAATTATTGTCAGTCCCGCCCTTTGCATCTTTGATACTGACAATAAGTTGTATGGGACCTCACTGCAGAACAGTACGTCCTCCAAGACTCCTTGAACGCCCGTGTCACTGGTAACACGCAGGGTTCCCTTTTTGGTAGCTGAAATAAATGCACCATCCTTAGCTTATGGCATCCTTATTTCTATCAACTTAAAAACTATGAACAACAAATTAAAAGAAGTACCCATTCGAGAAATTATTGGTAGGGCCATTTTCATAGCCATTTTGTTTTATTTGTTTATCAGCGAAAACTGTACTCCCGAATGTTATCAGAAAAGATCTTCAATTGCTGGTTTTTGTGCTTAGTTATTTGTCATTATATAGTTAATAATTGCCTGTTGGAACTATAATGCAACAGGACCTCTTTAATCCGAACCCCTTCTAATCCGAACACCTCTGTAATCCGAACGCCTCACATTCAGACATTCCTTTGCCAGAAAAAATGGTTTTACATAAATTGCGCGATAAAGCTTTTTATTGGTCATTAAATAAATCTTTAAAAAAGTTTAATAAATATAATGTTTATAGATACATATACATTAAAAATTTCATAATAGTACTATAACTTTTTATTTCATAAAAAATACCCAATGATTTTTTGTACTATAATCCGAACGCTCCACGAATCCGAAGTAAATTTTCGGAGTTTTTTTTTTTTTTTTACTATTTTTGTGCTAACGTGCAATCAGTGCGTACACTTTAAGCAGTTCTGGTGCATGATTAAGTGGCGTGCTAGGCAATCCCTTCCACTGTCGGGTTGCCTAATAAGTGTGGATTAGATGGCGTCCCATACATGCTTCCTCTTCAGCCGTCTTATAGTAGGGGGAGCGCCCAGTGCCGAAGCAAGCTCGTTTTGGTGGCGTTTAATCCTTCCCTCATAGGTTTTGGTCAGGTGGTTAACATCTGCTTTGACAGTTGGCATCCGTAGGTACTTGTGTACTTCATCGTTTCTGGTGAACCAAGGTGCGTTAACGATGCTTTTGAGGACGTAGTTCTGATATCTTTGAAGTATTTCCACATTGGAGTGACTTGCTTTCCCCCACAGCTGTATTCCATAGGTCCAGACTGGCTTCAGTATCGATTTGTAAATGAGCAATTTATTGTTAACTGACAGCCGAGACTGCTTACTCATGAGCCACTAGAGGGACCGACTTCTATGGTTCAGCTCGTCTCTTTTCTTCTGGATGTGCTCTCGCCAGGTTTGTCGCCTGTCTAAGTGGAAACCTAGGTACTTTACAACTGTCTTATGTGGCAGTACATCTTCACCAAGTTTTACTGATGGGCAATCGCCTTTCCTCAATGTGAAGGTGATGTGATTTGATTTGATTGCACTGGCTTTTATTCTCCACTTTTCCATCCAGCCATGCACTTTATCTAGATGCTTTTGCAGGGTTTTTGATGCTGTCTCTGGGTTTTTGCTAGAGGTCAACACAGCAGTGTCGTCTGCAAAAGTAGCTGTCATCACAGTTTTCGATTCTGGCACATCTGAGGTATAGATCAGCTATAAAGTAGGCCCCAGAACTGATCCTTGTGGTACTCCAGCTTTGATTTCCGAGAATGTCGATGTAGAATCATTGATTTTGACATAAAATATCCGACTTTCTATGTAGGACTTTAGAAGAAGATACATATTATGCGGTAGTAGGTTCTTCAGCTTGAATAGTAGTCCTTCATGCCAGACCTTATCAAACGCTTGCTGTACATCCAGAAATACTCCAGAACAGTATTCCTTTTCTTCCAGCGAAGTACGTATTTTTTCACACACTCTGTGTACCTGCTCTATTGTCGAGTGGTGACTTCTGAAGCCGAACTGGTGATCTGGAATAATTTTGTTGCTTTTCATACAGTCGTTCAAACGGCGCGATATTATCTTCTCGAATACTTTGGACAGCACCGGCAGCAGGCTTATTGGTCTATAGGATGATACCATATGCTCTGGTTTTCCAGGTTTCGGAACCATTATTATTTGGGAGACCTTCCATATTGCGGGATAGTGTGAAGTCCGTAGAATACCATTAAATAGTTGGTTAAGGAACATTATGCACTTTTTTGGTATTTGTCGCAAAATTTCAGCTGTAATCAAATCAAATCCCGGCGCCTTTTTAAGTTCTAGGTTCAGTATTGTCTGACGAACTTCCTTGGGATAACAGCAGCGTAGTGGTGGGCTGAGTTGTAGGTCACTTTCGAGAATGGATCTAATTTCTTCGTCTATCCTGTCACTCTCTGCACTGGTGTTTGGTGTGAACACGTCGCTTAAAAAGACTCTGTACGCCTCGGCTCTCTCCTCGTCTGTTTTTGCCCATGTCCCATCATCTCTTTTTAGCGGGTACTGTGCTAGCTGTGGTTTCTGACTGGACTTAATGGCTTTCCACAGGGAATGTTCATTATTTGCTTTGGGGCTTAGCGACTCTAATTGTTGTTGCACTGTGTCGTTTTCGATTTCTGCTAGAAATAATTTCAGATCTGCAGCTGCTTTGTTGAAAGCGTTCTTGTCTAGCGGGTGTCGGGAAGAGTGCCATATTCTTCTAAGTTGCCTTTTTTCCATTACTCTGCGTCTGACTTCCTGGGGGAGGTTGCGGTTGGTCTTACAAAATTTTCTTTCCAGTGGTGTACTAAGCCAGGCTGCAGTTTGTAATAGGTTTGTGATGTAGACAGTGGCCGATTCAACATCATCTTCAGTTTTTAGGGGAACTTTCAGAGTAATGTTTTCCTCTAAGTACTGCCGAAATTTATCCCAGTCAGTATTTTTGTTGTATAGGAAGGGATTTTCTGGTCTATCAATCAATGTGGTGCTGATGGTGGCAATGACTGGTGTATGGTCTGAGGATGAATCGAGACAGCTTTCCACCTTCAAATAGTAAGACTGTATTCCCTTGTAGATGAAGAAATCCAGTAAATCAGGCAACTTGTTGGGATCTGTAGGCCAATAAGTCGGTTGACATGTGGTAAGGACATCAAGATTGTTTTTGTCAACACTTTTCTTAAGGTTGCTTCCTCGAGTTACTGTCAATCGGGAGCCCCATACAGTGTTTTTCGCATTCCAATCACCTCCAGCGATGAATCTGTTTCCCAGGGTCTTGAAGTAAGCCGTAAAAACTTCATCATCAATTTCAGCTATTCTTTTCTTTTTTGGCGGGCAGTATATGGATGATAGGGTCAGAGAGCCATGTTTGTCATGGACCAAAATTGTTGTTGCCTGTATTTGAGCAGTCCGAAATGCAGATAGTTGTTGGTGTTTCAGGTTATTCTTGATAAGGATCGCGCTTCCCGCGTGAGAGGTATTATCAGGGTGGTGAGTTGTATATGTGCAGTATCCTTTCAGCCTGAAGTCAACGTTGTCTGTGAGGTGGGTTTCTGTTACCAGTAATATGTCCAGGTCGTGTAGTTTTATTAGGCTGTTTACTTCGTATTTCTTCATAAGCAGCCCATTCACGTTCCACGTGGTAATGCGTAAGGACGCCATTAGTGTACAAGTTTGTTGATGACTGAAGTGAGGAGCCCCATCAGGGTACCCATTTGATCAAGCAGGCGATCCAGCTTTTCGGCTTGTTTTAAAAGGAGGTTTTCTAGGTTGTCAGATATGTTGCTATGAGTATGACCTGACACCACTTGTGCATAGGATGCTGTGGTGTTTTTGTGTGTTGTACCTTTATTTTGTTCTTCATTTTGGTTCGGAGGGCATTCATAATTCTGGGGTCTCATTCTGGTTATGGGTGGTCTCATTTCAAGTTTCCGCTGCTGTATTTCTAGGAAAACTTTGCAGCCCTTGTAATTTGCAGGGTGGTCTTCCAAACACAAGGCACATTTGGCTGGGGAATCTCTGTTCTTTTTTGGGCACTCAGTGGTGTTATGACTTTCTGCACATTTTACACACCTATAAGGCCTCATACAGTTGTTCCGTGTGTGTCCATACTGCTGGCACCTTTTGCATTGAGGAATGACTTTCTTCCGTTTCGGATCTTCAATGACAATTGAGGTGTGGTAAATGTACTTAAGCTCCTTAACATTCTTGTTGTTTGGTCCAGGCTCCAAGTTAACAAACCATGTAGATAAGGGGGTTTTGGTGGCTCCATGTCTGGCATTTATAATTTCCCCTTTGATATTGTTTCCAGTGCTCTCAATCGCTTCTTTGATCGCTTCTGTTGGTGTAGATGAATGCAGGTTTCTAATAACAATTCTGTAGGGTCTTTCATCTTTGCAAGTAAATGTATGCCCAATGATATTTTTTTCCCGGACTAATTTAATTAGGGTTTTGTGCGCCTCAATGTTACTGCATGTTACTCTTAATTGATTCTTTGTCACAATTTTGTAAGAATACAGAGACTTCTCCAGGGTTTTCCCGATTAGCTCGTTTAATTTGGTTATATCCTGTATGCCGTAGAGCATAATTGGTGGAGGTTTTCTAATACTGTCCTTCGTCGTTCCAGGAGCAGGTGTTTCATTTTCAATTGGCAAAGTAGAGTAGCTGTTGTGAGTTGGTATCAGTTTTTCGGAGGACGGGGACGGGCTTTGGTTGGCTCGGAACCGTTTGTTTCGCTTTTTGTTTTGGGAAAGTATTGGCACAGTTTGCCAATCGTTTTCACTATCAATTGTTTGATTTTTTGGATCCAGGTTTACTTTATTGGAATTTTGGCCAATGTTAAATGTAGGTTTAGAAGTGTTTGATCCAGTTCCATTGTTGTTTTGACCAAGATCCTGGTTAGGCATTTTTGTTGGGGTTCGCTTCATGGTAGAAATTATTTATTTGTTATGGCAACACTATGTAAGACGTCAAACGTCATTTTTACGCAACTCGAGATATACAAAAAAATTGTGAGGTAGATAAATATTTGAAATGGCGAAGACTGGAAATTCCAATCTTTTGACACTATTTCACGCGTTATTCGAATGTCTTCCGCGGAAATAACGATCATGCAGGTTTTCTAAGAGTTTGAGTCCACTTTGACACTATTTTTAGACACAATATCACTGTAAAACCACAAAACGGAATAAATATTGAGGAGTAAGCGGTTGCTCCAATGACAGTTGACAGCAGTTGACTCCTTTAAATTTTCGGAGTTAATTTAAAGTTTTTGATCATCTTTGATTTTATTTCTGTAAATAAGTTAAAAGCTGAGGCCAGTCCTTTTTGCCACAAATAAATTATTAAGTTGGATAACTCAATTTCTATCTATTTCGGGTTTAAATGAGCAAAGAGTTTCTAGTCCAAGCGGTGAGGATTTTGTTGTATCGAGACTTCCGATAAATTCCTCTGCCTCTGAAATTTGGCATCTGATAATGTCAATTAATACAGATTACAGATGTATAATAATCCAACAAAATTTGCTACGAGAAGTTAGGTATACTTACCTAAACAGGAAAATCGCTAATAACTCTCTGAGAATAATTCCTCAGTCTTAAATATTTTCTGTATAATGTACGTTTGTACTATTAAGAATAGGTATGTTTAAGAATCCAACATATTTTCGATTTCAGTGATAACTAAAATTAACTTTTTAATATTTTTCACTCTATCTTCTCCTGAAAAATTACTCCGTCATTTTTTTTTTATATTTGTATTTTTGTCATTGTCATGTCGATGTCATTTTAATTAATTCTGTACCCGATATTTATACAAATGTTGTCAATCCCTGACAAATTAATTCAAAGGAGTCGGTAACTAAGTACCTACACAGGTGTACGACTTTGCGAAAGGGGCGGCATTTCTTTGAAATTTTGCATTTTCGAATTTTTTGATTATGTAGTTTATTTAGAATCTTCATACTAGGTATTTGTGTAGTGAAAATGGCTGTACGATGCACCGAGCAGTCAACCTTGAGATGTCAGAGTAGCTCTCGGGCCTAGAAATACGGCGCAATCAAGCTTGCACGAGATTCACTAGGCATTTAACATGGCTTGGTCTAGCGAACTGGTAGATAGGTAGGTAGGCATTCTAGTTTGATATTCTTGATTCATCCACAAACTGGCCATCACGTCGTAATCATCTTTGTGGTACTTATTAGTTGGTGGGCAGAAATGAGAGAAACAGATGATGAATTGATGATGGACATAGGCGAAAACACAGCCAGCCACACAACACGCGCAGCTAGCTTGTTCGAAGTGCTCTGTACGCTTGTGTGACTATAAACTCACACCTCGAAATAGCGATGTTGATTATTGGACTAGCGCAGGTGCGAGCTAGATTGCACTTTATTGCCGCGCGGCGAGAGTAGCTAGAGTATATATTTAAGTGTCTAAGGAGTTGTGTCTGGGAGTGTGCGTATCTGAAGTAGTCGGAACCACAGGGGCTATGAACATTTTGATATTAGTCATTGCTAATCATCCTAAAAAGGAATGATTTTTAAAAAAATAACAAGAAATCAGAAAAAAAATCATAATAATGTTAATAACTATAATAATAATAAATAATAATAACCCTAACTTTGTTATCGATATTTTAAAGTCACCCTATATAGGTTAGGTCTTAGATAGAGAATATTCCTGTTGCTTTGTAAGAATACTCAGTACCTAACTACTACCTAAGAATAATAATATAGCAAAATGCGAGTATTTACGATATTTCAGTAATTTATTTTATTACCTACAAAGGGTTTGTATAATTGACTAACTTATTTCCACTATGAATTGAATCATTCTCTATCACATTATCTGTCTTTTTTCTATTTATAGGGTAAATGTACCATTGTTAACAAACTACAAAACAATTTTGAATCATCTGCTAACGCGATGAGTGAAAGACAACTACATATACACAATTTTAAATACAAAGAGAATACTGTGGCTGCGTATGTATAATCCTCCTACCTACCCATCATACCTGCTTATTAAAAGTAGTTTGCACTTACGTACCTATTTACGATATTTCAACAAATTATTTATCTTTTTCTATTTATGGGGTAAATGTACCAGTTGTTGGAACTTAACTATAAAACAAAGAGTCATCTGATAATTTGGAGAGGTAAGCGTAGAAATAGTAGGATTTGTATAGAAAAGCATGATAATCTCTCAGTTTGCAGATTTGATAGTTCTTTTTTCTGCCTAATTTGCTTTTTTGTATTTGGGTGTTCTATTCTCTGGTGTTTCGCAATACAACCGAATTGAGAACCCCAGGTTTGAAAGTTGGTTATAAAGCAGAAATAATTTCACTTGATGGAAGAGCCTTGTAGAGAGCTAAATAATAGCTCTCTACAAGTGTGTACAGAACCCTTGGTGCGCGAGTCCGACTCGCACTTGACAGTTTATTATTTTTTGATGGGGATGGCTCGCAAGTATGTACTCAGTTTGACACGTGATGTGGTGTAGCTTATAACTTTAGACTCTTGTACGTTTTTATCTTGATACACTTAGACGCGTGTTCACGTTAGCCATAATACTATATGACGATTGTTTGATTACACCCAAACACATTTTAACTCCTGTCGATTTTAACCATTACACATTTTGCCGTTCGTACTTTTTGCCACATAGAGTCAAACTAAAGTCAAAGTTCTTTATTACTGTAGATATTTACATATATTTAGCAAACGTCATTTTTTGCCCCTTCTCTACACTGTGCGAGAAGAAGGGCGTAGAAGATCCCACAGATTGATGTTTAGATCTCTTAAAAATATAAATTATTATGATTAATAAGCAGGAATAAATAATTACAAAATTATTAGCAGCAAGGACTGTGCTGAGCCAGATTAACCCCACACAGTCCCGTAGTTTAAGTAATCTTGAACATTTTAATATCCCTTTATTGACGAAGTCGCTTTAACATGCTTTTTAAATTGTTCAAATGGCAATTTAAAAATCTCCAGGAGTATCTTATTGTAGTAGATAATGCACAGACCCTTGAAATAATTGCTAACCTTCGCGAGTCTAAACCGGGGCGCAACTAGTCTGTGATTATTTATTTGGTAAACATTACAGCTATCGCTAAGTTTGGAAAATATTGTAAGGTTCTTGCGTACATACATTAAATTTTTGAAAATAAATTGACTAGCTACAATTAGTATGTCAATTTATTTGAAAAGCTTTCATTTAAGGAGTCTGTGCGTTTTAAATTATAAATTGCTCGAATAGCTGTTGTTCTGTAAAATAAAATTATTTTTAATATCCACTGCCTTCCGCCACAACAAGATACCATAGGACATGACACTATGAAAGTAACTAAAATATACTAGCCTAGATGTAGCCACATCCGTGTTTTGTCTGATGTTCCTAACAACGTAAGCCGCAGAACTTATTTTACTAGCTAATTTATCAAACTCAAACTCAAACTCAAAAGTACTTTATTACTGTAGATATTTACATATGCTTAGCAAACGTCATTTTTTGCCTCTTCTCTACATTGGACCACTGTGGGAGAAGAAGGGCGTAGAAACTCCCACAGATTTATTTTTGGATCTCTTTTAAAAATAGGTTGTGCTTAACTAATACAATTATTATTTATTTTTATTTAATAAGCTGGAATAAATAATTACAAAATTATTAACAGCAAGGTCTGTGTTGAGCCAAATTAACCCCATACAGTCCTGTCATTTAAGTAATCTTGAACATTGTAATATCCCTTTTTCGACAAAGTCGCTTTAACATGCTTTTTAAATTGCTCAAATGGCAATTTCAAAATCTCCAGATCTATGTTGGGTCCCCACTGCAATTTGCTATCAATTGTTATTCCAAGAAACTTCATATCATTTAGTAATTCTAACGTGTTGCTGTCTAACACTAAACTGGTCTCAACTTGCCTGACATTTGGAAGTGAGAATTTGATACACTTGGTTTTACCAGCGTTTAACAATAAATTATTAACTGTGAACCAATTCAAGGTTAAAAATAATACACCATTAACGTCATCAAAATCTTCTTTTTGTCTTTAAATTTTGAAGACCATTTAGTGTTGTTTGCCGAGTCAATTTCTCCACCATGAAAGGCAGATCGTTACCATATACCAGGAATAAGAAAGGGCCTAATATAGAACCTTGTGGAACGCCAATTTTTACACCCGATCCATCAGATTTAACGCCGTTGACTTCTACCTTTTACATTCTATTGCTTAAGTATGATCTTAGAAGATCCAACGCTTTATTTCTAACTCCGTAATGATTTAATTTCATTAATAGCGTATTATGATACACATAATCAAATGCCTTCGACAGATCGCAAAAAACTCCGATAGCATCCTGTGCGGCCTCCCATGCAGAATATATATGAGATATAAGGGTAATACCTACATCCGTAGTCGATTTACCCCTAGTGAAACCGTATTGTTTGGCGTGGAGTTATTTTATACGATTGAAGTGTGAGAGCATTTGATTTAGTATAGACAGCCCATCCATATAGACATGTCGACCCCTGCGCATACCCACCGTTGAAAATTTTGTCACGTTGACTACCTAGACCCGTAATCGATCCTAAAAGGTTTTTTGGTATTTTTAGAGCTTTTATGGCACCATTTCAGAGCACAAATCGTCATTTTGTATTGTTTCTGCAGAGATGTTTTCGTACCAATAAAGCGCATTCGGATAGTGGTGAGATTTCGATTGTCAACACTCCTGTCAAAATTGTTGGAGTTGGCCATGCATGTTTCGGAGGCGCGTGTTAGGATTCTATGAGTTATTATTCTAAGGAATCTTCACTTTTTAGGTCGGCGACGTGTCAGTTCTAGACTGCTAAATAACGTATTGATTTTAAAACTCTTTTTAACAGAGCAGATTATGATAAAAATAAAGTTGTAAATAAAACGTTTATAGCATAAACAACAATAAAGAAAAAAACCGGTCAAGTGCGAGTCTAAATCGCGCACGAAGGGTTCCGTACCACCGTTCAATGGAAGCGATGGTGTGGAGTGAATAGTTTGGATTTTACACAGCAAAATATTGTTTACAAAGTTATTGGTGCGGTTACTTTCACACTCCATGTACGTAACCAGGTGCATCCATAAGTTTGTATGTGGTATTGAAAGAATTGTTGTATGGGAGCCCCCTTAAATATTTCTTTTATCCTGTTTTTTAGTATTTGTTGTTATAGCGGCAAAAGAAATACATAATCTGTGAAAATTTCAACTCTCTAGCTAGCTAGGTTCTTGAGATACAGCCTGGTGACAGACGGACGGACGGACGGACGGACGGACAGCGAAGTCTTAGTAATAGGGTCCCGTTTGGAACCCTTCGGGTACGGAACCCTAAAAAAGGCAAAATGTTTAAGTTTTATGCGGAACCCATCATAACGCATTCTCTCTTACTCCTTTTTCTTTTTGTTTAAACATTCACACGTGACTTACTTTATTGAGGAAAGCAAAAAACAATAAAATATTTTTTATGTCTTCGTTTCTAAATTTGGGTGTTGTAACGAAAATTAAATACACGTGATATCTCAGTACACCTCAGATCCCCCTTGTGATGTTTGGAAATAATGCTTACGTCTACTAACACACTAATGAAAAAAAGCAAAAGGAGTTATTAAACACACAGTCCTCCTAAATCCAAGCAAATTTATCGTTTGGAAATTTCATGCTCTGAATAAGCGGCAAACAAGTCAATACATTCTGAGAAAGTATTTTTTACATTGTCACTGTTTTATTTCCTCGAAATCGAAGTGAAAAGCAGATTTAAATGGCTTGTTTTAGGCCCTTGTTGTACAATCTGCTATTTGTTCACTGTCTTCAGTAAATAAAATAAGCTTTTTAGATGGGGAATGGTATAAATCAATACTTTTCTGTTGATGGAGCTGGAACTCTCTAATAAAACGCCCCAACTTTATCCAGTTTGGACCCATTTGATTCCTCTTCGGCCCGTGATGATATCCAGGGTCCGGTGATGGATCCAGTCGGTGGCCATAAACAAAACGACTTTGGTGCTACATGATATCCAAGGTCTGATGATGATGGAGCCGGACGGTGACCATTGGAACTCATAAATCTGAGTTGGACTCATTTGATTCGTCCTGACAAGTACTCTGTGATAAGTTACTCAAAATACAGGGTAGTAACGTCGACCACACTGTTGTCTAGTTTGGCTCAAAGCTCTTCGCTGCTGGTCAAGCGTATGTGGGCTCAAGTAGAGTCAAATTGAAGAACTACTGAATTCACAGGCCAACAACCATTTAACAATGACGCTTTAAATTAAAATAACAAGTTAAGAAACATTATATAACATTGCGAAAACTAAAACATAAAAATAAATGAATAGAGAAAATATTTTAAAATTTTATTTATGGGTAAGTGCTCTAAAAAGAAGGAAATAAAGTTTAAATTGTATCTAACCCATCAATTTATTATATTACACAATGTATGTGATTAAAATTAAAACCTAGTTACGTGATATACTTGTCTATATAAATAATTATGTAACTTGATCTTGATTTAGGTAAATCTAAGAAGAAAATAGTATGTATTTTCAAAATAGGTCAATACTAAATACACAGGTAAATCTCGCAATAGATGGCATATTTACACGCTTTATATAATATAAATAGTGTAATGTAATAATTTGATGGGCTTCATAACATTTAAAATTTAATTTCTTCTTTTTAAAGCATTTATATTTGTAGAAGCTGCTGTAACATCATATTTTACTATTTTTTACCCATGATATAGTTTCACACAGTCCCAATGTATCTGTGTTAACAGGATCTTGCCGAGTTCCTGCAGACCTCGGTGTGTCGCCCTGGCCAGCTGAGGACGTGCTTTATTCATTCTATCAACATCTCTCCACATGATGACACGTTGGTGACGCCTGCTACTGAAGAAGATGATGACAAATCAGCTGCCAAGGAAGATTTCGAATATTACATTGAGGCAAAGGTCTCTACCTTCCGAGAAAGTGCCGCTACAATTGATAAGGAGACCTTCGAATCATTTAGCGACAAAAAAAATGTCTGTGTTTCAGAAGAGTTTGGTGATCAGCTAGAGGAAGCCCACGCGCAAAAAAGAAAACAAGTAACGAACAGTGTCACAACTCTAAACAGTCCAAACTCTTGCAATATTGAGTTTACTCGTGAACAAAGCACATTCGCCTGTGATTACTGTTACAAAAGGTTTACTTCAAAAATTATGTTGGAACGTCACCTCACAACATATGAAATTCATCCAGATAATAATAAAACTGTTCCCTTTCCATGTGTTGATTGTGCTGTTGTGTTATGTTCAGACGATCAGTGTAGCGAGTGTTCGAACGGGCATAGATTACTTCAGCATAACAATATGCAAACAAATATTGCGGAGTGTCATAATCTTAAATCCATTTCCAACAAGCAAAGTTTGATATTACACAACATTACACATATAGACGAGAAACCCTATCAGTGTGAGGTGTGTCATAAATCTCTTACAACTAATAACGGTTTGATCCAGCACATGAGGACACACACTGGCGAAAAACCATTTCAGTGTGAGGTGTGTCGTAAATCGTTTCCTAATAAAAGTAATTTGGTCAGGCACACAAGACTACATACTGGCGACAAACCATTTCAGTGTAATATGTGTCGTAAATCGTTTTTATATAAAGGTGATCTTATCAAACACATAAGAGTGCACACTGGCGAGAAACCATTTCAGTGTGAGGTGTGTCGTAAGTCATTTGGTCAAAAAGATAATTTGGTCAAGCACATAAGAGTGCATACTGGCGAGAAACCATTTCTGTGTCAGGTATGTGGTAAGTCATTTAGTGAAAAAGATAAATTGGTCAAGCACATAAGAGTGCATACTGGCGAGAAACCATTTCAGTGTCAGGTGTGTGGTAAATCATTTGCTCATCCATATCAATTGGTCAGCCACAGAAGTGTGCATACTGGCGAGAAACCATTTCAGTGTCTGGTGTGTCGTAAATCATTTGCTCGACAAGTTCGTTTGGTTAGGCACAGAAGAATACATACTGGCGAGAAACCATTTCAGTGTAATATGTGTCGTAAATCGTTTTTAAATAAAGCTGATCTTATCAAACACATAAGAGTGCACACTGGCGAGAAACCATTTCAGTGTGAGGTGTGTCGTAAATCGTTTCCTAATACAAGTAGCTTGGCCAGGCACACAAGATTACATACTGGCGAGAAACCATTTCAGTGTCAGGTTTGTCGTAAATCATTTGCTCAACAGTGTCATTTGGTTAGGCACGTAAGAGTGCACACGCGAGAAACCATTTCAGTGTGAGGTGTGTCGTAAATCGTTTCCTAACAAAAGTAATTTGGTCAGGCACACAAGATTACATACTGGCGAGAAACTATTTCAGTGTCAGGTTTGTCGTAAATCATTCGCTCAACAGTGTCATTTGGTTTAGCACATAAGAGTGCATACTGGCGAGAAACCATTTCAGTGTCAGGTTTGTCGTAAATCATTTGCTCAACAGTATCATTTGGTTAAGCACATAAGAGTGCATACTGGCGAGAAACCATTTCATTAGGTATGTGGTAAATCATTTGGTTAAAAAGATCGTTTGGTCAAGCACATAAGAGTGCATACTGGCGAGAAACCATTTCAGTGTCAGGTGTGTGGTAAATCATTTGCTCAACCATATCAATTGGTCAGCCACAGAAGAGTGCATACTGGCGAGAAACCATTTCAGTGTCTGGTGTGTCGTAAATCATTTGCTCAACAAGGTCCTTTGGTCAGGTACAGAAGAATGCATACTGGCGAGAAACCATTTCATTGTCAGGTGTGTGGTAAATCATTTACTCAACAACGTAATTTGATCAACCACAGAAGAGTACATACTGGCGAGAAACCATTTCAGTGTCATGTGTGTCGTAAATTGTTTACTAATAAAAGTGATTTGGTCAGACATAGAAGAGTACACACTGGCGAGAAACCATTTCAGTGTATAATGTGTCGTAAATCGTTTGCATATAAAGGTGATCTGGTCAATCACATAAGAGTGCACACTGGCGAGAAACCATTTCAGTGTGAGGTGTGTCATATATAATTTGCACAACAACGTGTTTTGTTCAGGCACAGAAAAGCGCATACTGGCTAGAAACCATTTCAGTGTCGGGTGTGTCTACGATGTCCCACTGCTGGTCAAAGGCCTCCCCGTTTCGAGACCCACACATCTCTCGACAAAGCTACTTTGCCCTCTCTGGTTGGAACTTGTCCAGGTCGTCCCGCCATCTCCTTCTGGGCCTTCCTCTGCGCCGGTGTCCATATGTACATACACAGACACACGTAAATAGTTAACTAATAAAAATTATATGGAGAGCGCATACTGGCGAGAAACCATTTCAGTGTGAGATGTGTCATAAATCATTTGCACAACAATGTGTTTTCTTCATGCACAGAAGAGCGCATTCTGTTACGATAATTAATACGGTTGAGCGAAGCGTACTTATTACTAGGCTAGGCAACAATCCGCAGATCAGGAAATATGAAGAAATTATTACACCTTTTGAGCTTGGAATCTTGTTTGCTGAATAAAATACTAATACATGACAAACTAAATTGTATGAATTATTTTACAGTAGTGCCTGCGAAACTTCATTATTCTTAAATTTTAAATAATTACTTAAATTTTTTATGGGTTTTGTGTTGCCTGAAATAAACAATTTCTTGTTATCATTATTATAAAAAAACAGCGATTTGAGGCATCCCCTTTCGCGCGCCTGCGCCTGCTTACCAAGCTGCGGTTTCTGCTAGTTTATGATATTCAACTATGTAGCTGATTGTGAGTGAATGTATGAAAAGTTAAGTGCAGGTCGCGCCAAGTCTCTATGCGGGTGCCGTGTGAAGGGGTTAGCTTTCTCTCTCTCACCCTATGCGAGAAAGAGTGGTTACCCCTCCAAGGTGCACTCAGACACAGATAAACTTGGCGCGACCTGTATCACTAGTGTAAATAATTAAGTGGAAAATAAGTCGTGCATAGAATATATTTTCACTTCTCATGCTCGAAAATTCCTTCTTTATGCTGGAAACAAAATCGCATTTTTGTTCAAGTTCAAAGATTTTCATTCATAATAGCACAAAAATTGAGACTGAATGAACGTCATAACATAATCAAGCAAGCATAATATAACTTTAAGTATTTTTAAAAAAAAATTATAACATTATTCCACTACAATTACAAAATTACACATGTTTCATACCTTCTGTATCTCTTTTTCTTTTCTTCGTTTATGTATTTATTTATTCAACTCTTATTCCATTAATCACAAACTACTTTATTTTTCATTTCCATAATACCTTCTCAAAACTCACATCAAAATATTTATCAATATAAAACTTCTTTCCAAAACTAACCAAAATATACTCGCTTTTCTCATACAATCGCTATCAATCAAAGTCTCTATTTTATTTCTTCTACTTCATATAGGTACTTTTTAGGGGTATCCGGATCCCATATTATTTCACATTATAGTGAGTGCACTTTTATAGGTACTTTTATTATTTATTTATTTATAGACGTCTTTCATAAGGTACTTTTTTTTTTTTTATTTCCACAATACTACCATTATCTGGCTCCAGGTCTACCTGCCTGAACCTGCTCCTACTCGAGAGCTTATAAGGTCATCGATATCCAACGTTCTCACAAAGGAAACTCGTTCACATCATGATCGAAGAGGAAGGATTCGTGCCTTGTACCTTGTACCTTTGAGACTTTGATGAAAATACAATAACATATCGGACTCGCCAATAGTTACGTACCATACTAAAAACATAACTTATACTCAATCAATACGAATCCTTCGAATTTTAAGATATTCTGTAAAGATTGGATGATCAGTCCAAATTTTTTCGAAAGCTTACTAAATGAAGTGTTCCCAGCTCACTCACTCTGTGGCCTAGAGTAACATATCCTGCACATTCCATACCATCTCTCAAATTCATACTTTTTAATCCTAACGACAACCATAACCAACATTCCCAAATCCAAACAAAAATACAACTTTTCTCTATGTGCTTAATACGTAATCACATAACTCAAAACTTCAAGTCTCCATAACAACATTCAACTTTTTATTTCATTTCATTTTCATACTTTTCAACACTCACTATCAAACAAACATTTTCTCACTTTAAAATGAAGTATCCGAATCCTTAGTGACCATATCCGCTGGTCAGACTTTAATCTATTAATAAACTCGAATGCAATCTTTAAAATAAAAGTAACTAAGTGCAATTTCTAAACAAACTTTTGTAATAACCCATCGGTAGTGGTTCCGTCGTTTGTAATATATTTTAAAATCTTTGCTGAACTACTTTTTCATACTAAGTATATCTTACACATAGGAACAAAACCTGAAATTCATACATTCTCAACCTTTTATTCAAATTCATGCAATGGGTTCCATACTTCATCTCTCTGCGGTACCCTAAACTTGTTAACAATCATGCATCACCTTATAAGTATCTTCCATATTAGTCAACTGAAACTAAACCTTTCATTCTACATAAGTCGCACTGCGGTAACTTGAACTACTAATTATTATAATAACAATTCTGTTTCTCTGTAATCAAAACATGTGTCAAGTTCTAATCTAATTTGGATTCCTCTGCAGTGTTGCATGTCCATATTTGGATCGCCTGCGAACACTGTATTGTATTACTATAATTTTAAGATAAACTGGAACTGTAACCAAGTCAAATGAACAAATGAATCATTTATGTACTTGATTGTACATTTGGAGTAAATCGGAATTAAGATGCAATAAGTTTATAAAATAGTACTGGGTATATTAATGACTTTAAAACAACAAAACTTGTATCTTCTTACAAATTAACCACATTCTACCCATATTTCCAATCAAAATCATCATCTTAAAAAAAAATATATTACTACTTATCAAAATCATCTAAAATAACTCATGCCAAACTAATTTAATTTACTTTTCTTTCGACCTTCATAATTATCTCCATTCCCAAAAAAATATATCAACCATCATTCATACTTCTCTTGCTGACAGTACCTACTGTAACTTTTCATTATGCCATTCTTCGACATACTCTTTTACTTTATGCTCTCTTCATTTGAAAAATAATTATATTGATATTGATTCGAATCGTCAACCCTTTTACAATGTAAAAATCTTCCCAACACGTAATTAATACTTCTAAACAAATAATAAAATTCACTTACATTTTATAGGATTAAATAGATACCATTGTCCAAAACACACATCACAGACATCGTCGCACGTGTCGTTCTTGTTCAGAGTCAGCTCATCCTGGGACCCGTACATCTCCCAGCTGCTCCTCACTTGACCCGTACGGTTACGCCCGGCGCCCTGCAATCCACATCACTGGCTTGAAAAAACGCCCGGCACCCGGCAGCAAGTCTTCTTTATTTATTTTTCTCTCTTGTTTATGGTATCTTCTAAAATAAATGTCTGTCTTCCATATTTATCCATCTTCCATGATTATCTTCTCTATTTTTTCTTCTTTAATTATTTCAATTATATTCTTTCTTCTTTAATATCTTCTCTTTTATCTTCTTTGTCTTTCTCTGGCTGCAAACTTGTCTTCACGTTCTTCGTAATTATTCTCTTCTCCAGGATTTTCTAATTATTAAAAGTATTTATTTATTTGATGCACTGCCATTCGGCACAGCACTACCTCGCGAGAGGTAGGCTGGCCTGGCTAGGTCGCCATGTAAGGATGTGATATATGCGTGGAATAAGACGAGTATCGGCTTCAAAGTACAGTCGTATAATGTCTCTAGATTCATACAATACCGGGCTATATATAGATGTAATTAGGGTTCGGGTGTGCATACACTACACTAGTGTGGTCATGTCATGCATGAAGTTTTATAAATAATGTAGCATGTAAGTAAGTATATAGGTATAGGTGTACTACATAAATAAAATAAACAGATACAATGTAAGTAGAAAATATTTAATTTATTTAATAAGCTAACAATACGGAAATGTAAAAATGAGATTCTGGAATACAGACGTGGTGGGATTTCGTTCACAGAAAAAGGTCTTTATTACCTGCACGCAAGGATTAAACGAGTGGTAATAGTAAGTTTGTAACTGGTACAGTGCTTGATCACCACTTGCCAAAGATTAATAGACTATCAGAGGCTTCATGTGTTTGCGACATTAGCCATTTTCTGCAGGATATTTTGAGGTTGTATTTTGTCATTACAAAAATCTTGTTAAGTCTGTTTACAGTGTTATAAATGTGGGGTGCAAGGGACTGGTAGAATCTTTTTGCAAAATCAGTTCTGCATCGAGTAATTGGGCAAACCAAGTCTTTACGTCGTTTAATAGATATTTTTTGGGAGACACTCTCGATTGAATATTTGCATGTTGTTCTAGTATAATATTATGTATAAATAACTTTCGTACGGTCAGCACGTTTGCAATGTTATACAGTTCTGCGGTTTGAAAAATCATCTGTTTAAAATGCATGACTTTTAGTAGGACTCGTTGAGCTTTCTCAATGCGATTGAAGTAAGTTTTTGCGGCACCCCCCCAGACCACGATGCAATGGATCTGGCAAGTGCATAGTAGACTGTTAGGAGTAACTCTGGAATGAGCATTCGCATACGGCCCGCCACAGCGCTGATATGGTACTCCCATCTAAGGTGCCTATCAATAATTATGCCGAGATATTTCATTTTATGGGTTCTTTGCAGGTTATCGCAGTTGCAGTCGCCGGCACGGATATCACATCTGTGCGCTGTTAATGTTCCAATTTTCATCTGGTTGAGTGGTTGCATTAATTGTAAAGGTTACGTATTTGGTTTTATCAACGTTACATGTCAATAGATTTTTATCCAGCCACCTGAACACTTCGCGCAAACCATTTTCAGCATGACATCGTACTTCGTCCCAAGATTCCCCAGAATATAATATTGCCGTATCATCTGCATAGGCAAAGATTTGAGAATTTTGAGTAGACATTTTGCAGAGGTCGTTCGAGTATATTAGGAATAAGGTGGGACCAAGTACGCTGCCTTGTGGAACACCGAATTTGAATGGAAGCTCGTCACTGCAGATGTCATCAACTTTCACGGCCTGCGATCTATTTGTGAGATAGTCCTCAAATAGGTGTAGTGGGGCTCCTCTGATGCCTATGCTTTCCATTTTGGCCAGAAGTAGTTTTACTGAGACGGTATCGAAAGCTTTCGATAGATCCAGGAAAACTCCGAGGGATTTTTTCCCGCTGTCGAAGTCTGAAACTACAGAATTAACCAGGGTCATAACAGCGTCTTTTGTGGATTTTTTCCTGCGAAAGCCGAATTGATTGTCACTTAGTATATGTTCTGTTTCTAAATAATTCATTAGTCGTTCATTCATAATATATTCCAGGATTTTTAATAAAGTCGTCAGGACAGAAATCGGCCGATAATTGCTTACCAATTCTCTGTTGCCTGCTTTGTATACAGGAGTAATTACAGCTTTTTTGAATGACTGAGGGAATTTGCCGGAAGAGATACTCAGATTGCAGATGTGCGCAAGGGGTTTACAAATTATGTTCTTTGCTTGTTGTATCAGTGTGCTAGATATGCGATCCCATCCGACGGCGCACTGTAATTTTAACCTATTTATCATTTTGGCTACTTCTGCCTCATCAGTGGGTAACATCATGAATGAGTTCGGCATTGTGGTTAGAGGATTGTGTGAGTTCGTAAGATTTTCTTCCGTAGTATTTAATCTATTGAGAGTTTTCTGAGCTAGTTCCTGGCCTATGTTTGAGAAATATTTGTTAACATTGTTGAGTGCTTCTTTATGTGTGTTACCGCATTTAAATAATTCTGAGGATTGTTTGCAATTTTTATTGATATGACGTACATCTTTTATGAACTGCCACATTTTTTTAGGATCGTTTTTCTCTTCTCCAATTCTTTTCTGTTATAATTTCTTTTTAGTTTCTTCAATATATCATTACATGTGTTCCTTTACCTCTTGTATTTCTGTTGCAGTTCTATGTTTTGGGGTTCTTTCTTTAAATTCTTATGTAATTTGTCTCTCTTTCTTATACTTCTAATGAGGCCTAGAGTAATCCAGGGTTTAATATTGGTTTTAGAGCGGGACATATGCATAGTTATAGTGTTTTTTGATATTGCGTTTGCTAGAATATCCTGCATTGCATTGCAGGCTTTATTGACATCTGTACAGTTAAGGACCGGTAACCAATCAGCGTTAAGTAGCTCATTACAGGTGTTGTCGTAATTTAATTTAGTAAATGACTTCTTTGTTGGTCTTACTGGTTGAAAATTTAGATAAAGTAGCACAGGTTGATGGTCAGTTGG
This sequence comes from Argyresthia goedartella, assembly GCA_949825045.1. NCBI lineage: Eukaryota > Metazoa > Arthropoda > Insecta > Lepidoptera > Argyresthiidae > Argyresthia > Argyresthia goedartella. The sequence continues at coordinate 24,833,484 of OX463832.1, forward strand.
CAGGGTTCTAAAACAAATGTGGTCGGGTTAGAGTTTGATTTCAGCATTACATGGTCTAAACAGGTTAAGTTGTGGGTGGGGAAATTGTGTCCTGGTAAAATACCCTGAAGAGCTAATGTATTAAGTTACTCATCCGCGAAATTGTCTGCACTGTCATTTTTTATATCTATATTGATATCTCCTACAATTATTACATAAGGTACATTTTTTAAAGAGGATAACGTTACGTCGAGCGATTTTATAAATGGATCACAGTCTTTGAACGCATAGGGTCTATAAATACCCATGATAGTAAGTTAATTCCCAATTTTAATATCGAGACAGCTGCAGTCAAATGCACCGTTCAGAGACACTAACCCGGATGCTGTCCCGTACATATGCTACCACACCATCGTTTTGGTTATGTACATGTTGTGTAAAGAAGGACATGTAACCTTTGCGTGCAGGAACATTGAAGTTACATGACTTTAGCCAACACTCTGTTAGAACTATTATGTCTGGGTCAAGGCCTAATGTTGTAAGTAAGACATCAATTTGGTCAAGATTTAAATTTATGCTTCTTATATTTTGACAAAGAATCATTAGGTTTTGAGTTTGTAAGTTGATTTTACTGATGCATTCCTCAGGTTTACATAAAAGGGAACCCGCGGCATTGACATAATCAATGTCACAGGCGACTTGATTAATACTGTTTAGGGCCATGATATTATGTGGTAAAAGTTGTTGGAATGTTTCGGTATATTTTAAGAAATAAGAAATAAGAAATAAGAAATTTATTTGCTATGTCAAGGGTATTGTACAGTAATTATTCTTGGTACATTGATTGTGCTCCTTAAACAGCTAGTCAATATAGCATGCAAATATATACAACACGTTTAACAAGTTTATTCAGCAGTTTTAAAATTGAAAAAATCTTGAAGTGAATAAAAACAATTATCTAATAGCCATTTTCGTAGTCTAGATGTGAAGAGATTAACATCGAGGTTTTTAATATATCGAGGTATCTTATTGTACACCGCGATACACATTGCGTCACAATTATTTTGGTACAGTGCTGTTCTGGGACAGTGTTTATAAACAAGCTTATCGGGATTTCTGGTATTTCTGGGATATACATCACTAGCCCTGGCAAATAGATTTGTGTTAAGTTTAACAAATTTCGCTACTTCCATTATATATAGACAGGGAAATGGTAGTATTTTTAACTCGCGAAACAATGGCTTGCATGATACGTGCTGCGGTACTCCAACTATTGATCGGATGCATTTTTTTTGAGCGATAAAAACCGCTTGCTTGGCGGTACCGTTTCCCCAGATGATCAAGGCATATCTGAGTGCTGCTTCTATATATCCGTAGTAGGCCGATATCGCCGTTTGTCTTGATGCAACTTTACTTAGCCTTCTTAAGACAAATACAAATCTATTTAATTTTCCGCACACTTTCTTGGTATGCTCCTTCCAATTTAGATTCTTATCAATTATTATACCTAAGAATGTTGCATGGTCTACATTTTGTAATTGTTGTCCTTGGTGATTTATACTTAGTAATTTATTATTTATAGTTTTATTAAAATTCATTATATTAGTTTTTGTTAAATTTACTTTTAAATTGGAATTGATTAAATAATTTACAATGGTTGTCACAGTTTCATTAAGGTCCGAGATATGATTACTTAAATTATTATTTTTTTGTGTCACTATTATTGAAATGTCATCAGCAAATAATATACATTTGTGTTTGATGTGGTCTGGGAGATCATTTATGTATATGAGGAATAAGAGAGGACCAAGGACACTGCCTTGTGGCACTCCGTATTTATTAAACCTAGGTTGTGACTTATATGTTTTTAAGACATTATCTTCTACTCTTGTGGTTTCTACATATTGGGATCGGTCCCCTAAGTACGTTTTTATCCAGGACAGTGATGGGCCTCTTATTCCGCATTGTTCAAGTTTTATCAGCAGTACTTCATGGTCAACAAAGTCGAAGGCTTTGGACATGTCAAACAATAAAAGAGTCGTAGTTTCTTTTTGATCAACCCGTCGGCTTAAATTGCTAACTAGATTAAAGGCCGCTAGTGTTGTAGATTTTTTTTTTTGGAATCCATATTGATCGGGTTTTAATATTTGATGTGCGGTAAAAAATTTGTTGAGTCGAATTTGCATGGCTTTCTCAAATACTTTTGACAGTATTGAGATCAGTGTTATTGGCCGATAGTTACCAACATCGTCTCTACTGCCTTTCTTATGCAACGGTTTAACTACAGATTGTTTAAGTTTTGATGGAAAACACCCTGACTCTAGAGATAGATTGATCAGATACGTTAGCACGAAGCAAAGTTCGTTAGCACATCTTTTTAAGACTTTCGTAGTCAGGCCGTCGCTTCCTGAAGCATTAGTATTATTGAGGGACATGATGATCTTATAAGTTTCAATTGGACATACAGGTTCTAAGAAAATTGTTTTGTCCAGTGAGTGACTCGTCTTTTGGAATGTATTATTACTGTTGTTTATATTTGTTGTATCAATGAGATAATCATTAATTGTGTTTGCAATATCTACCGGATTTGTGACACTTTTTCCCTCGTACAGTATCCTTTCAATGCCCTGTATTTGATTTGTGGGCCCCATTTCATTCTGGATGATTGTCCAGGAAGCTTTGCACACATTTCTGCTGTTGATTATAAATTTACTATTGTTATTTCTTTGGGCTACTTGTGTACATTTTTTTAGTATCTGAGCATACCTTTTAAACACATTTTTTGTGGTTCTTGTTTTGTGTTTATAGAAGTTAAACCTTAGTATTCTTTTTACTTTACAGCTAATTTTTAGACCTTGAGACATCCATTTTTGTTTTTTTGTTCTAGTTATCTTTACTCTTTTTGAAGGAAAGCATAAGCTGTAAAACAAACATAGTAGATCATGAAATTCGTTGAAAGATTGGTTCAAGTCAGCTTCACCGTACACATCAGAAAAGGAAAGACTTTCAAGACACTCTTTAAATTTGTTTAGATTATCCTCACAAAAATCTCTTCGGTAAACGAACACTGTTTTTGGTATGTTAACCTTTGATTTCACTGGTATCTTTAATATCTGGGCAGTTTCATGATCAGAGAGGCCGAGCGGGATTATAGATCCTGTTCCCTCTTTTACAGTACTTATTATATGGTCAAGACAGGCATTGCGCCTAGTAGGCTTGTCAATGTGATTAGTCAGATTATAATTTTTTATGATGTCAAGTAGTCTATTTGAATATATGGATTCTTTAATTGTATTAATATTAATGTCACCTGCAATAATTATTCTTTTCTTAGGATATTTCTTTGATACAATGTATAACATTTGTTCAAATTTTTCTAAAAAGACCTTCGCATTTGTTGGTTTGTTTCGTTCATCCGTTCTATATAGACATATTATTATAAAGTTGTGATGCGGAATCTCAGTAGCGCAGCACTCAAAAGCACTTTTTTGACATAGACTGTCAAAATTATGTTTAGGAATGTGCGGCAGTCCTTCTCGTACGAAAATACATACCCCGCCTCTTTTTTGTACTCTACAGTAAGTCGCTGCTAATTCGTACCCATGTATATAAGCGTTTTGTTCATCACCTGTTTTAATAAATGTTTATTAATAATAAATTAAGTAAAACTGAGGAATTATTATTAAAATGAAAATAAAATTATTATTAATAAATTAAGTAAACCTGAGGAAGAGCACTGGCAAGAATGAGGTAAAATCAAACAAGAATGAGGGAAAATCAAATTACTGAGGGAATGAGGTACGTGTTTGACGAGATCCCGGTAGGGACATAAAGAGACGGTAGTGTTAGCTTGGTAAATGATACATATGATATATACTTTATATATAATAAGTTCATAAAGATGTTTAATATTATAATAATATAAAAAATATTTGACCAGTGAACCAGACACTGAGAGAAGAGTAACATTCAAGACAAAGAAAAATATCAGTTTATGAAAAGTCGTGATCAGTCTATTACGGTGGGCGAGGTTTATAAATACCAATGTACGTTGAACATGATCGGCCAGAGGTAGTCACGGGGATGATTGCACTTCCAAGTCCCTGAGTTGCATCTCGGAGTTGATGACTATTGCCGGACAATTGGGATCATCAGTCTTGCGAACCAGAACTACACCGCCACTTATCCAGCAGTATTTCACCGTTTTGCTCTTCATCGGCTGTCGGCCCAAGTAGTGTAGTCGTTGTGCCTTCTGGGTAAGTTGCTCGCCAACAAATATAGCACACTCATCTTGGAAGCCAATATGAGTAGCATTTAGCTTATTATCCTTGTTGTCAGCATTGAACTTTTTCACTGATTTCAGGAAATTGATTTTGCCCTTCTGGGAATTCATTTCAACAATTGTTAATTTGTTATCACCTCTCTTTTCCCGATGAACGTCTTTGATGTCCGCCATTTCGATGTTAGATTTGGTTATTTCTGCAATCTTTTTCACGAGTAAGAGTAGATTTTCGCCAGGTTTTTCAGGCATTTGGCGGATCTCCAGATAGTTGGCGCGTAATTTCCTTTGAAGTTGCTTCACTTGTTTCTCCAAATTTATTAACCTTCCGTCCGTCTCTTGATAGTTTGATTCTAGGACATCAACTCTGTTTTGCACGCTCTCAAATTTTGTGGCGAGAGTTTCAATCGCGTCTTTTGTTGATTCGTTGATCTTCTCAATATTCTGCTGCATATTCATTCTGCTGCATGACTTTTCCCATATCCAGAGTGTTGATGTTATCATTCTGCGTGGAAAAACGAGAATCGAGCTCGCATAATTTCGACAGGATGCGGTCCGAGAACTCTTTCAGTTGGGATACAAAAGAGTCATCGCAAAACTTTCGTTTCCTATTTATTACATACCGCTCGTATTCCTCTTGCGATCCGTGCAGGTCTGGTGCACTTCCTGAGTATGAGTTCTCCATAGTTGTCTCTGAGAGGAATTCTGCGCGTAGGTAGTGTGCCGGCACGTACGCCCGCCACAGATATGCGGAAATATCTCATCACGTACTATGTCTTATGCACGTCATCAATAACATGTACCAAACTAGTATATAAGCTAGGATTTCCTATAATAAATTAGTCTAGTATAGTCTGGTATATGCGCGCATCTCAAGCCTTTTACTTTACTCCCGAAGATGTTACTCCCCTCATAATTGCCTATGGCAAAGTGGTGACCCGACTTTTGAACATCAGCAACCTTCGGTAATAGCAGCATGGACCCAGCTGCGAAGAAAACTCCGTGTGCTGCCACCTTAGAAGTGCAAGCAAGAAGCACTTCGTCCAAGATCGCCGAGACCCGACTTCTGCATACCTATTTCAAACCACGCTGCAGAAATCCATAATCAAGACCCCACCCAAACCAAGACGACATCAAGCAAGCCATGACGGACCAGAAGCCAAACGATTTCAACTGAAGATTTCCCGCATCGAACTCAAGATACCGCAAGAATAATGAACCGATAGTCAGCCGACTGCTGATTTATCAAAATGGAGCTCGCACCAGCAGAAACGAACGCGTCGGCAAATTCATTCACAGCAAGCAGTTTTTTTTTTCTCAAGTTCAAGACATAGGAAGCCGTTCCAGCCACCAGAAGAGTATTGAAACATCATCGATATACCTAATCACCCAGGAAGAACATCGCACGAAGTATAATCAAATCACTGAAGAGAGAGTGAGAGAGATACATATGTATATAAACGATTGGTGTACAAGATGTGCTCTATGTTGCCAAATCCCAAGGTTTTTAGGCACACAAATTTCATCAATCGACAACTTAATATTCACTCAAGAGTGAAGAGCACGCACGTACATATGACGTACGAGATCATTGACTGCCTACAGCCAATGTTACAGATTTAATGCTGACGCTGATTCAGCACAATCATCCTTGTATAGGTACGGTCGCAATTATAAACAAACAGTGATTACAACTTCAACGACGTGCGGTGTAAATTGACTCATCGATTCCTGAAAAACATATGCGGCTACAGCATCAGACGACTCTCCTGCGGATCTTTTCCAGTTATAGGTTAGGTTAGTTTACTAACCGCGAAGCCCCATTTTCCTAGTGTTTTTCTGTTTTCGAGTTTTTAGTTTATTTTATGTAGAGTGCGGCCAGACACAGGACTCGCCTGTAGGTAAATATTATGTTATTCTTTAAACTTATGTAGAATTCACATAACCGTAGTTCCTTTACTTTCCTAATTCGTGTAAGAGTTACCTTTAGATTAAGTTGAAATATGCTCAGTTACAGTCTAGTTTTATTTAACAATAACTTTCCTTATATATAAAAATAGATTAAGTTAAAGTATGCACAATTAAGATCTGGTTTTATGTTTATTAAAATACTACTAGTTATTATTGCAGTTGATATAAGTTTGTTATGGTATACACATTTCTAAATTTAATTCGATTCATTTAAGGTTATTGTTTGATTCTAACTTAGATTTTTGTTCATTGTTATAAGTACATTTATTTATTTATTTTCCCTAAAGGGGGGAGTATCTGTGCCGGCACGTACGCCCGCCACAGATATGCGGAAATATCTCATCACGTACTATGTCTTATGCACGTCATCAATAACATGTACCAAACTAGTATATAAGCTGGGATTTCCTATAATAAATTAGTCTAGTATAGTCTGGTATTTGCGCGCATCTCAAGCCTTTTACTTTACTCCCGAAGATGTTACTCCCCTTATAATTACCTATGGCAAAGGTAGATTTGGTGGAATATTCTGTAGTATAATATTCTTTGGTCGCTGACCGGTAGTTAGGATGGTAGGGTACACGTGCGAGTCGCGACCGAGCAGCTCGAGCGCCGACGACGGAAAAGGTCAATGTAAAGGTCGGTGCAATGACTGGTTTAATACCAGATGTCGGTGTTTTGTAAAAAGTCATGAATTTTGTAGTACATAGGCTTTCGTGCATAAAGTGTGCTTTAAACATTTTTTGAATCGAGCTTCAGTTAAGTTTTGTATTTTAGGCGGAATTTTATTTTAGAAGCGTATGCAGTGTCCCATAAAAGTACTACTAACTTGTGAGTCTGAACATTGGAAAAGAAAGCTTATGTTTGTTTCTAGTTTGCACATTAGAAATCGATATCTGATCATCCGGTTGGAGTCCGACCATGATTCTGACGTCAGAAAACGCCACCGCCATTTATGGAAGTCAGAATTTTGCAAAAGTTGCCGCCATTTGCCATCCGCTGGTCAGATTTCCAGTCTTTATTGTACTCAAACTTAAAGAAACTTGAAAACACAAATGTGATAGTAAGTAATGATTTGAATGGCAAGTATTTGGCTGAGAAAAACATCAATGACACAATTAACTTTCTTGCGAGTAGATTTGAAAATGTTTCTGCTTCGTTCTTCTGGGATTCAGGCGGTGGATTTTTTTGATTAAACATAAGTAGAAGAGTCGTTGCTAGTAGACTCATACATAGAAAAAATTGTAAACGCTCTTATCATAATGAATATAGGAACTATATGACAGATTCACATAATGATGGAATGCGCAATGTAAACAGGTCCAACAAGGAAACAAACAAGTGGTCTCACTGTGAAGTTGAATACTTCAAATCAAACAGAATATAACGTTTTTTCATGAATAAACATAACAATGGCACGGGTAGTATGCTAAGGTCATCAGCAGGTGGTGATACACAGTTATCACAAAAAAAAATAAACAGATGAACATGAGGTGCAAAATAATGATACAATAAGAATATTTCATCAGAATGTTTGTGGTATCTCTAAAAAACACGACGACTTAATAGTTTATCTCAATTCAATACAAGATATTCCAACCTATGTTTACACAAGCGAACATTTTTTAAATGGGGCATCGGCGGCAGTTTTTAACATTGATACCTATACTATTGCTGACATTAATTTAAGACAGGGCAAAAAAAGAGGCGGTTCACTTATTCTATGTCAAGAAGACAGACAATTTGAAGTTTTGGAAATTTGTAAAAAACTGTACAAGATTAACGCGTTTGAGGTATGTGTGATTCGTGATCTCGCTATAAATCTATAGATTTTCTTTTTATATCGGATACCAGAAGTTAGCAATTTTACAAACTTCTTGAACTCTCTGGAACAGTTGTTCTCAACTCATGTAGTTACTTGAGTACTCTTTTAAGAAGGAGTGTCTCAGGTGATTTTAGCATAAACCTGCTTAAAGGTGATGAAAAAACAAATGATTTTCTTACATTGTTGCGATGTTATAATTTTACATATATTGTAAATGAAGTTACTTTTCAAAGCAACATCTCCGAATCATGCATATTCACTTTTCTAACAAACTCAAACTTAGATCACTTACATGACTTGATGGTAGATAATAATAAGATGAGTGATATCTTCGATAGTCCAGCTGAGTGCTGCGGCTACCCGATGAATGCGATGCTGTTGACTGTAGAAGTCGATAGATGCTGGCGAACCACCTCTCGAACGAAGATATCTGGCACTCGCGATGGTCCGTACGACCTAGCATATCTGCAACCTCTTTGTGTGATTAAAGCACCTTCTCAATTAGTCAGTGAGACCCGCTGGTGGGTGGCTGACCAACCAATTTTTAACACACTTTAAAAGAAACAGACGTTACCAAGTCGCATTAATTCGAAGGACCAAAAACTTCTACAGGTTCTACAGTTGTATGATGAACTAGCTTTTACACGCGGACTTATTATTTCCGCGGCGGTATTTCTGAATCAATGCTAAAGCGACCTTTAGTAATAAGGATATCGGAAGGTACATAATGTATTTCCTAAGATTGCATCCGTTTTTAGTTGTAGTAGTCGTCTTTACTTACAACCGATCTCCAAATCCCATATTAACATACTTAATACATTACAATAAACTGATATTCACTGTATAAAAATATTTTTTTGCACAGGGGCAGGGGTTTATTGCAGAGCGCCTACAAGGAACATATAGTGCGAAATTCGGATCTTAAGGGCTCGAAAATCGACCCTACATTTTTATTTCTATTAAATTGTATTGCCATTAGGCGAGAAACTCATAATCGAGTGTAATCTTCGTTCAAATCCGTAAACACATACATACTACGCTAGTAGTTCAATGATACATACACGTGTAGCGGCATTGATGAGTCTGGCGCCTAGGTAGAGGCGAGAATGATTCAACCACTAATTATGACAATGTAGCTCAGTTTATTACAATATAAAATTATATTATACATAAATAATTGCCTGTATTTTTACCAAGGTAGTCAATATAAATTATCTGCTTAACATTAGTTCGCTATGTACATTGATTGTTAGGTACACTATCGGGTAACCATTTCCATACGTTACTATTACAATTGTACCAATATCATGTTAAATAACCGGTGTCCACAAGGACCCCGGGAAATCCACCAATGCCATCCCCACGATCTCCTTACGCCTCCTTAGCTAATACGGACCTTCGTAAATATGCGTATTACCTATATGAAATGAATTAACTATGCGCTACAACGGCGCTTACAAAGTTGATAATAATATTGGTACAATTACTTATGAAATGAAGCAAATAAAATATAGAAAGAACTCATTTTACTCCTAGCAACGGGGCACAGCAAACGGCAACTCACCGGGTTTGCATAATAAGTTCATCCTTCATTGGTAGCTATGTCTGGCTGTTTGAAGATCACATGTCTAACCACCCGGTCATACACGTTAACATTTCCATTGCCAACATTGGCCATTACTTAATTTCAACTTTCATGTGCCTGTTGTCATATGTTATCATATCAACGTCATCACTTTGGCACTTGTATAAATAATTTTGGTTTTGTACGGCGAACCGTTAATTGTAATCTTTAGCTTATTGTTTAGAGGATATTTGGCCATGAATATTACGCATGCAACTACAAACATAGTTATTGTGTGTGATGTGTACTTCACATACAATATAATGTGAAAATAATCATCAAATTCAGTACAATGAAAACTAAAAAACACATCAAAACCAGAAACCTTCGCTTTTAAAAGTATGATCTAATCATTTTTCAAATAGCACAAGGTGTGCGGTAACTTTATTGGAGTGCCTAATACTTTGTCTAAGGCTATTTGTCTACAGAACTTCCTTATAAACAATATTCTTAACCAATTTATCTTTTGGTGCCAATATCACCAAGTTTTTTGCTGAACTTACTCGTGAGCAAGCTACATAAAATCGTCCATGAGAGAAACAATTTTCTCTTAAGTCTATCCCTGCTAATCTTAAACTCTGCCCTTGGGATTGGTTTTACTCATAGCGAAACACACTTCAATGGGAAATTGCAATCTCTTAAATTCAAATGGCAAATCATTGGGTATTTATCGGATTCTAGGAAAAATACAGTGTCTCCTTTTGCATTTCCAATAATAATCGTAGCTACTATAATGTTAGGCTGTAATGATTTTACTATCAATCGGGTACCGTTACATAACTTAGGTGGTTTTAAATTTCTTTATCTACACACGTATCATAAACCCTCTTTACTGCGTACAAAAACCGCACGTTACGATCAGCATAATGTTAAACTACTTGGTAAAAACTCATTTCTTATCTGAAAAATTACACATTATGACCATAATGTGTAATTTTTCTGCATATTATGACATTCAAATTTTGAACGCCGACGCCCGCCTGCGTGCTGCTCCTAGTTTGTCTGTGGAGTTGGTACTGACATTCAAATTTCGTACGCCGACGCCCGCCTGAGGCACGTTGGTACTACAGAACAAGCTAAATAACTGCAGAGCCACAATGCCGGTCAAACATGCGGTTCCTGAACACATTAAAGAGAGCTTATGATATGTGTGTAGATAAACTAGTGTATGTAACTGTACATAATTAGGCATTAAAACTCTCGAGTGATATTATTATGAAACGAGCCGAAGGCGAGTCATCAACCCAAAACCCACTCTCGAGTATTAATGCCCTCCATTATGTAGCAGTCACATAAACTACTATAATAACATAATTGGAGTGCATATACGAAGAATAATCCTGGAGGATTTAAAGAATTCAGAAATTCTACATTATTTACATTTATAACAGTGTCTATTGATTTGTATACCTATTCTTCACCCTCGAAAGACATTAGTAGAGTATCATTAATAGCTGCTGCTTGATCGTTTTTAGGAGTAAGAATAGCACTTTCACATAACCAATCTATGGGTTTGTCATTTATATGTATAATATCGTGGTACACTTTAGATAATAATTCTTCAACCGACGTTACAACAGTGCATAAATTTTGATGTAAGGTGATCATTCCATCGTTTGAAGGATAGTCACCATTTCCAATTTTAAGTGGAATACCTGAAAAATTATCAGCCGACTCATCCCCATCCAAATGTACCCTCATATTTTTAGAAAGCTTGAGGACTTTAAAGTAACGCCATAAATTTGATTGTTTTATACGTGACTTTACTTCATCAGCACTTTCATCGTACCTAAAGATCGACTGAATCTCATCCACAAATTGTTCTATTATTTGCCATCGTACTATTATTTGGGGCATAAATACCTTGCTAGTCTAAAGTATTCATACGTTTGTATGAATACTTTCCGACACAGACTCAGCAAGCAGGCCCGCAGACTCGAGACACGTGCGGGAGTGTGGAGTGTCACGCATCGAGCCAACTCAGGTGCATGGCAGGTGTCACTAACTTTGACAGGTGTCACTACTATTGTAATTGGTTGCAATAATAGTTCGTTAGCTATTGCGCCATGCTGGCGGCGGCGGCGTTGGGGGGCGCGCCAAAATTGTTTGCGGGAGGCGCCGACGACGGGTATATTTGAGCCACAGGCCCAACTGTTTTGCGGTCTTCTAACGTACAGAGACGAGCCAATATCGCAGACATTTCCTGTCGCAACTGGCCTTCAGGAGTACGCTACTTGTATCGTTTTCACTTTTCACTTCACTTTAAACATTATGATGTCGCTCACGCGAACGACTACTTTAACGTCGGCTACGACGTTATTCACAATCCGACATCTTTCACTCGTATAGTTTAAAATTGATATAGGCGTGTGAGATAGAATCACAGGGATCCTATCCCACTTCTGATGTCGCAGGAAGGCCATTTCCTTAAGCTCCGATAGGAGAAACATCAGTCTCAGTAGGTTGTGTAGTTTCGAGGCCAGAATCTTGTGGCCTGACATAGTTGTCATCAAGAAAGTAGTCAACTTCTTCGTCCATGGTGTAAGTAAGTAAGGTGGTAGGAGGCAAGGTAAAACACTAGATGGATAATCTTCTTGATCTCTAATGACTTCAATCAATACAGTATCTAAACTGAAGCGAATCAGAAAGACCGGCAGGGTTGCTAAGTTGGGCGTACACTTCGGTGTTGACTCGAAATAAAGTGAGCTCCAAGACGCTCGTTGTCCCTAATACTGCAAGCCCGCCTTAGCAAATCTGTCCAGAAGTACGAACTACCAACCTCATAGAAACAAGTTTCGCGCGTTGTGTTGTGAGAACGAGACACAACTATAACCGTCCATAGCTCCGTCTCTGTCACATCTCACCCGACAAGCGCGCGCTTGTACAAACGTCAGCTAATACCAACTGAACAGAGCGAAACAGCTTGTCTGTGACTGCGTTCACGGTTGTTCATACTTCCGCGTCTTTATGATTAGAGTGTAACATAAATCGAGTACTTAATCTTAATCGATTAACAAAAATAAACAATGAATTATAACTTTGTGTTTCTTTAATTTTACTTGATTCGACATATATATGTATATGGATATTCTACCTGTTTTTTTTTTTTATTTATATTTTTTTTTAAATCTTATTTATTTTATAAGCCATACATCTTATGATTAAGTCAGCTTAAAAATAATTAACAAAGTTACAGTGCTTACAGTATTACTTTAACAAAAGAAAATAATATTAAATAAATCTAAAATTGGTTAGTTACATAAGTATTTTGTAGTGTTCCCATCTGAGATTCAAAGAGGTTATCAAGAAACTTAAGAATCTGTTACTATACTCGACAGTGAACTCTGAGCTTAGAATTCGATGGAAAAGGAAGAGAAGATCCCCCTCAGAGCACCGAGTTTCTTCGAGGAGGTCCAGCCTTGGTTGTTCATTTATTTTACACTCGAGAACTAAGTGAAGGAGGTCCTCCTCCCTCTCACATCGGGTACAATTAGGGTCGTCTCTTTTATTCATAATGAAACTAAATTTGTTAAGTGGGATGTGGTAAGTTCGGGTTCGGAAGCAAAGAACTAGTTCTCTTCTGTTGAAGCTTCGTGAGGCAAACCAAGGTACGCGAGGTGGTTCGTCTACAACGGTTCTGTACCAGATGCCTTTGTTTTGAGAGCAGTCATTGAAATAGGATTTAAATCTAAAGTAGTTGTCGATTTTCAATTTTGGAAGATGATCAGTGTAGTGCGGTACCGTGTCGAGAGGTATGCCGTTCCGAAGAGCCTCGGATGCAAGTGAGTCTGCTATCTCATTACCCTTGATGCCCACGTGTGAAGGAATCCATTGTAAACGAACTTCAACCCCGTTACGTATCATTCTATGGATACATTTAATAATGAGGTAAGTTTCGTGTCTACCGACGATACTGCCCTTAGCACATCCCACTAAATGTTGTAGACTGCTCTTAGAATCTGTGAAAATTACAATTTTATTACGTGTGGTCGACTCAATGTAGTGTACTGTTTCTTTAATTGCTGTTAGTTCAACCCCCATTATCGGTATACATGGATCTTCAATTAGAAACTTCACCCCAAAATTCTCAGCTTCATCATAAAATGCGCAACTAGAGCCGTGTCTAGTTTTGGATCCGTCAGTATATATTTTAGAATGGTCTGAGTACTGCATGTTTATCATATCTTCGCTAAGTTGTTTAAGGTCATGAGTTGGTAGTTGAGCTTTAGGTTTAATAATAGTGTCCACTCTATGCAATATGATTTTGTCCCATGGGAGAGTCTTAATGCCGTGAGAAAGCAAAAATTAGGATAAAATTTCAGATTTTGACACAAGTAGGTTGGAGTACTTTCTGAAACTTTCAAGCAAAAGAGGAAGTTGGTTTTTACGCCAATAGCTAGCGCCTGTATTTAATGTGTTGTCAAAAACTTCTAACTGTTTTCTCAAGGGGTCGGATGCTCTGGAAGAGAGTTTCAGAAAGTATTTGTTACTTAAATAGATTCTTCTCAAATTTAAGGGTAAGATACAAAGTTCGCTTTCCATGGCAAAAATTGGGGTGTCTCGAATGAAACTTCCACAAAGGCGAAGACATTGGTTTTGGATGACGTCTAACCTTTGCAAAAGTCTAGAGTTGGCGTTGCCATAAATAATGCATCCGTAATCGAGTCGAGATCGTACCAGTGTTAAATACAGTCTTCTTAGGTGGATCGGATGAATACCCCACTTTGAACTGCTTAATGAGCTAAGGATATTAATGAACGCAATACATTTTTCGGCAGTTTCTAAAACATGGCGAGTCCAATTCAAGCGGCTATCCACCCAAACGCCTAAAAACTTTGTACAATGTATCACCTCAATTTCAATGTTTTTTATTCTTATATTTATATGAGGAACTTTGTATTTTCTAGTAAAAAGGCAAAGTTTAGTCTTTGAGAGCGATATTTCTAAACCAATTTCTTCTAACATAGTTATAAAACTGTTAAGACTTGATTGGATAGTGCTAACGCAAAAATCAATAATGACTTCATGAGTGTATTGCATACATTTGTTGTGACTATATTAAATAATATAGGTGACATTGGGTCACCCTGAGCTATACCCTGTCTACTTATTCTTATGATTTCCCTCCCATCCCGAAGCCTGTATATCAAATATCTTTCTTTTAAAAATTCTCTTATATATCTACATAGAAACGGATCCACATCAAAATCAAGTAAAGAGGTAATAAGAGGTTCAATTACCACATTGTTATAAGCGTTACTTATGTCTGCGTAAGCGCATAAAAGGTATTTTTTGTTGATAAAAGTAGTTTCGGTGTCTATGATAAATCTACTAAGATTGTCCTGGCATGAAAGTCCACGACGGAAACCCAAAGTGCTATCATTAAATAATTTGTTGCTTTCGAAATGGTATTCAAGGCGACGAGTTATCATTAAGTTAAATGTCTTACAAATACAGTTAATAAGTGAGATGGGACGATACTTAGAAGTATCTGAATTTCTTTTTGGAATGGCAATCAGTTTGATCCTACGCCATTGTCCTGGTATCTCACCTTTTTTATAGATGGAGTTGAATATGTGTAACATATATTCTTTCGCATTATCGGGTAAATGGTTAATCATAGAGTAAGTAATGTTATCTAAATCAGCTGATGTGTCTGCTCTTTTAAGAATCAAATTAAGTTCTGAAAGTGTGAAAGAGAGCGGACTGGAATCATTAGTATTAAACTCTAGGGGTTGGAAGTACACGCTATCAGGAGTGAGTTCTGTTACAAAGGAGAGTGCGGCGCTTTCCGGTAAGTATTCTTTAGGACTTCGGTAACCCTTAAGCCATCTGAGTTTCCTCCAGATCTCACGACTTGGCATATTGCAGTCTATGCTATCACAAAACTGTTGCCAGGAATTTCTTTTTGCAAGTTTTATTACCTTTCGAGCATAAACAACTTTTTCTCTGTACCTTAAGTAATTTTCAACCGTGCGTGATTTCCTGAATTTTTTAAGAGATAATCTTCTCTCTGCTACTGCCTTCGATAAATCAGGATTCCACCAAGGTTTAGGCTTGAATTTGTTAGGGTTATGACTTAATTTAGTACAAGGAATATATTTGTTAGTACTTTCTTCAATTATTTCTATGAGTTTATCGTAGCTACTCTGTACATTGTCTTCAAGGTGAAGTTCTCCACAAGCAGACTTAATGTGTTGTGTATACTCTGCCCAGTTGGCCTTTTGATGTTTCTTTTCGTTTCTTGGCAGTTTTGTGTGTTATCTAACGTTTTAATAGAAATAATAAGATGGTCGCTGCCAAAAGATTCGTTAGTAACGTTCCAGTCAAAATGGAATGCAAGATCATCACTACAAAAGGAGATATCAGGTGATGTACATATTATATTACCATTGAGCTGAGCACAGCGGGTAAAATCTCCATTGTTAAGAAAGACGTAATTATGTTCTAAGATAGTATCTGATAAGAGTCTACCCCGTGTGTCAGTTGTATATGACCAAGCCGTGTGATGAGCGTTGAAGTCTCCGACGATTAGGGTTTTCTCAGAAAAGTGGCTGAAAAGTTCTTGGTTGTCTCTAACGCTTACTGCTATGTTGTATATGACCAAGCCGTGTGATGAGCGTTGAAGTCTCCGACGATTAGGGTTTTCTCAGAAAAGTGGCTGAAAAGTTCTTGGTAGTCTCTAACGCTTACTGCTATGTTTGAGGGAGAGTAGACACCTATGATGTGTTGGAGTTTAAAGCTATTAAGGACTTCAAGACATAGCATGTCAATATTATTATTATTATTTCTTGGAAGGGTTTTGAGTGTACAGTTTATAGATTGGTGAACCAGGATAGCTAAACCTCCGTATCCATCTATTCGATCATTTCTGAAGACAGAATAACCTGATAAATTAATAAGATTTTTGCATTCTAGCCAAGTTTCAGACAGAAAATATATATGAACTTTTTCATTATGTAAATATGAGTCCAACTCGCTTAATTTTGGTATTAGGCTTTGACAGTTCCATTGAATAATGTTAAACTTGAAATTTCTCATGAATGCAATAATAAAAAAAAAACTATATATATAATTAAAAAAAAAAAAACTTGTCTACTTTTTGTTTTTTATTTTGAAAAAATCCGCAAAGTGCGTCGTCAATAAGCTAAGAATTACCAAATAATTAAAAACTACACACACACAAAAACTGAACATAATAAAAAACAAAATACTAAACAAATAAACCGCCCCAGGAAATGCCCGACCCAAAGGTACCCATCACACTGGCAGCATTACCGCGCTGCACGGCGAGTGAGATCCTTTGGATCAGGAACGCTCCGGAACGATTGTCAAAACCTCGGTCCCTCAAGCGTCGCCCAATGTCCTTGACAAACATCCTGCCCTGAGCACCCCAAATACCCGTGGTCTCGACGGCCAAGGGAACAAACAGGTAGCTCCCCATCAGCTGTGCGTATTTTAGGCATTTCTGCCGCGCCGCCGACTCCGCTGCAGCCCCAGGTGTCACCATGGTGGAGCCAATGTGGGATGCCGCGAACGTGCACACACAAGTAGCATCCCACAAAAGGCAACGACCTCTCTCCCACGGTATCAAGGTGAGACCGTCCGGACGCTTCCCGTCGCTGCGACTCAAACCCGGTGGTTCGAGAACTGATGGAATGTCAGCAGAGACGAGAGCCCTCCGGACGATGTCGTTGATCGAGTGGTGGCGAGAGAGTCTCCCTGCACTTCTAGCACAGTGTAGCCCATGACGTCCCCGCGAATCTACCGACGCACTGCAAACACAGTGGTGCGGTTCGCAGATATCGCAACCCAGACGAAGCGCCACGGCTACACGCAGGGAGTTGTCGTCCAGAAGGGTTCCTAAATGCGGAGACGGCAACGCATGCAGCCAAGCACCTGACTCCGGCTGAGAGACTGCTCGCAGACGAGCAAGTTCCGCTCCCGAGCTCTGCGCTAACAGCCCGTCAAGGGACACCTTGCACAGCTCCTCATCCCAGGGGCGCTGCATGCCGGGCTTCTCCGGAACATCTCCCCCCGGACAACGGGCCCGCCACCGCTGAAGAGCCTCGTCCGCAAAAGGAATGCCAAAACCGTCACCGTTAAACTTTAAAATGCGAGTGACTAGTTCAAGCACCCCATGCGAAGAGGCCAAGAAAGCTGGGAGCTCCGTGTCCTGTAGGCGACGAACGCCGAGACCACCGAACCGTATTGGAAGGGCCGCTTGATCCCATTGGGAGGGAGACATTTTCACGTTTAAAATCATCTCCAACAGACTCATTAACTCGTTATCATATGAATCTGCCTCCCTCCTACACAGCCAAACCGGAGTGGTTCGCAAAGTGTATGTTAGCCTTGGCAGGGACAGACAACTCCGTAGAATTGTTAGAGCCACATGAGCGGAAAGCTCCTTAAGGTGTGGTTTTGCCCCAGCCAAGGACTTTAACTTATCCCTTAAAACCCCCGGTACACCTTCCGGAAAAATGGGCGCGCCGAATAAAGTAAAACTTGTTTTAGTTAGGACCTTCACCCCTGGCATCAAAAGATCCAACTCCGCTCTGGAATCTTGGGCCAGATTCCCAGAGCAAGCAAATAGCTCACATTTTTCTGAGTAGAGGTGAAGGCCCAACTCCCCCAGACCACTGATAATAGCCTTTAATGCGTCCACGACCACCTCGGGAGGTCCCCCGATGGTGCCATCATCCAGGTACCAAATATTCAATGGGGTGTTTACTGATTTTACAACGTCGTGGATCGCTAAGCTAAACAACATTGGCCCTAAGGGGTCACCCTGTTGCGCGCCCACCCGAGACTCCACCAGGTTTTGGCCAAAAAACAAGTTACTTACACCCGAGTAACATTGGTGGAGAAACGGATATAGGGTCGGGACCAATTCGTTGACCTTACACAACATGACGTCACGCTCAACCGTATTGAAAGCGTTCTGTAGGTCAACCTTCACAATGATGTTGTCAGAGTTTTCCCGTTCAAACTAAAACGACCGGGTGGCGTGAATTGCGGCTTCGCAACCCAAGGGAACTCCGAACCCCAACTGCTGCGGCTGAAGAATGGAGGATGCGACGCCCCTAACTGCTGCTCTACAACCGAGTTTGGCCACCAAGCGACGGAGGACGCTCCCCACTGCTATAGCACGGATACCCCCGTCCTTCTTACGTAGAGCACACAGGGAAGCGCCATAAAGGAAGGGGCAGACCTCCCTGTTGACCAAACCCTTCAGCATAAAATTTGCTAGGTGAACTAGCGATCGTAAAAGGGTTGCCCCATTATCTCCAGCCGCAGCAGAAGTTAACTCCTTAATAACACCGGGTCGGATCCCATCCAGGCCGGCTGCGGACCCGCTATTGAATGACATAATAGCCTCCAATACGTCAGCCGCTTCAACCGCCAATGACTCACTTGAGAGGACTGGTTCCGGAGGGAAGTGGAGGTCGCGCGACGGCGGCGGGTGCTTGCGATGTAGTGACTCCAAAGTCTCCGCACTGTCATCTGCCCCTGAGCAGTCAGAGAGGAGGATCCGCACCGCACCGCCAAGGTCGCCGTCGTGAACCTTGGATTCGACGTATTTATAAAAAGCACGCCGGTTAGAACCACCACTCCCACTCCTCAGACGAACATCCGATGACTGAAAGCCGTCTTGTCTACTTACCTAAAAGTAACTTACTTATTTGGTTGGTGGTTTTATTTGCGAGATAGCACTTTAAGTTTATTTACGAGACGTGAGAGTCTGTTCTTAACACTGCGACATGGAATGCTAGGTATCAAGTCAGTGAACATTTCAATCAAAGCATCAATTTCTTTTGTATAACTGTAAGTGATGTCTGATATGTTTTTAACTCCATAAGTATGTTTGAGGTATTCTTTAACTTCTTTTGTAGACAATGGGTAAGTTTTACGAGAGTTGGTTACATAGCTTTCCAAGTGGTCCCAATCGATTGAATCCAGATCACTGTGAGGTGTTCTTTTAAGTTTTTTTCCACTCTTAGATTTGTAAACTTCGTCTGAGCTAGACTGGGAGGAGCTCTCAAAGTCTTCGTCGATGTCCACGTTGCTGGGTGTGTTGTCTTTGGCTGTTTCGGACTCCATAAAGTCGGAAGTAGTCGTAGATTCTTCAGTGGGTGGATGTGGGCGTTTGAAATTTTGTGTCTCCGTAGCCGTAGCATCCTGTGGTGTTTGGTCGTTGAAAGCATTCATCTCGACGTAGTTGTTTGGGCATTTAGAAGCTACGTGACCGTCTTTTTGCACACAAAACAAGTCATTGTATCCGATGAAAAGTAGATCCAGTAATTCGTTTCTTCAAAGTCGATAGAGATTTTTTCTGGAATTCGGGTGAAATCTTCAGGAGTCACGTAAACTTGTCGTCGGAAGCTGAGAATGTGGTTGTAGCCCGTTTCATTGACACCAGCACGTAAAAAAGAGATAGGTGACATCGGCGTAATATGCATATCGTGGAGTTTCTTTTCTATTTCGGTGTGCGGTATAATGGGGCACACATTAGATATAATTATGCGTTTGTTTCTACTGATCAACGGACGAATGGGTAGTTTTTGGTTTAGTATTATGACATATTTTTTGTTGACAATTATGTCATCGGCGATTAACTTCGAGGAAACGTAGATACAAATTCTATTGTTTGATATTCTGGACAAGAAGCGAATTTGGGATGGTTCGATTATTCTTCCTAAAGCTTGGGCATAATCTTTGATTTGCACATTTTCTAATGCGTCGATAATAATTGCCTGGTCTTTTTTAGGGAACATTGTGTTTTGTGTCACAGTAGCATAACTAGGGTTATTGGTTAACGTTTGGGAGTTCATTATGTTCCTGTAGTCAGAAACGCTTCACAAGATTGCAATATTGCCACTTAATGTAGGAACAAAAAGTACGATTCCATCATTGGACACTTTAAACAAAGATGGTAGATATCACACTCGTGAAAAGATAGTTCACTGGCGCGTGCGAACCGTCCTGCGTCGGTGGCAGGTAAACGCAAACTGTTCTACCTGATCTTATTAATCAAAGTTTCCTTTCGTGTTCTTCTAGCGACGATGATTTTTTGAGTGCGGAAAGCAATGACTCCTCTATAGAGGAACCCCTAACTGTCAAAATTAAGACCGTCTTTGGTAGTGTGGAGGAAAATCTAAACATCGTACATATAAATGCACAAAGCATCCATTCTAGCTATCTGGACCTGCTCGATGCTTTTAGTGAACAATGCGCGGACGGCATTCTTGTCTTCGAGTCGTTCCTCAAGCCCTCGCTGCCATCCTCATTGTATTCTCTTCCAGGTTACAGGCTGTACAGGAACGACAGAGTCGGGAAGGCCGATGGGGGCGTCGCTATCTATCTACGTGCGGAAATTCCGTGCAAGGTGATCAGTGCGTCCCCTAGTCAATACTCCGGGTCTGCTGAACATCTCTTTCTCGAAATCGTTCTTCACCACAACAAGGTCCTCCTCGGTGTTCTTTATAGTCCCTCTCTTCGCATCGATTATTTCGATTCCTTTGAATCACTCCTCAATGAACTGACACCACTTTATAACGATTCGCTCATTCTTGGTGATTTCAACACCTGTCTCTTTACAAACAATCCACGTTCTGCCAGACTCAAGTCCATGGTCGACTCCTTTAATCTGCATATTCTGCCTCTTGATGCCTCCCATTTCCGACCTCATTGCTCTCCCTCGCTTCTCGACATTATGATCATTTCCAATTTGGACAAGGTCACAATACACGGTCAGCTAAATTCTCCTTTCTCTTATCATGACCTCATTTATCTTTCTTATAAGATAAAGCCTCTCAAGAGCAGAGCGAAATTCCTTTATATCCGGAACTTTAAGGATATCAACCATGAGTCCCTTTTGTCTGATGCCATGTCGATTGACTGGTCCCCTGTCACTACCAGTAAGACTGTTGATAATAAAATCGCCAATTTTAATTCTATAGACCTGGGTCTATGACAAGCACGCACCTACAAAAAAAGTGAGGGTTAAACACCACCCTACCCCTTGGCTAACAGACACTATCAAGTGCCTAATGGCCAAGAGGAATAGAGCCAAGTGTAGATACCGCAAGAATCCGACAGATGATAATTTCCTCTCTTACAAATGTCTTCTCAACCGTTGCAACCGTCTCTGTTGCGATGCTAAACGTCGGCACATACACGAATGCATTGAGATCTATACTCTTGGTGTATACTTGGTGTAGGTAAGGCCCGGGACCTACATGCTGGTAATGTAGATCTCAACGGTCTCAATCAGTTTCTTTCTGCCCCGCCTGTTGTGATGGACCCCACTGTCAAACAAGCCACACTTCAGAGCCTGCGCTCTAAGTCCTTACCCAACACCATACCATTCAAATGAGTAATGTTGGAATCGATGCGGTCAAGAAGGCGCTATTGGCAGACAATTCGAAAGCTGTAGGCGATAACAAAATTTGCCTTAAAATGCTGCTGACAATCCTTGACGAATTATTACCAGCAATAACACACTTTATAAACTTTACTTTAGCTAATGGTGTCTTCCCCACAGTGTGGAAGAAAGCACTGATCATCCCACTACCCAAAACCTCCAGTCCCACCTCTTTCAAAGAGTACCGTCCCATTTCAATCCTGCCCATCCTCTCCAAAGTCCTTGAGACCATTGTCCATAACCAGCTTTCCTATTACCTCTCCTCAAACAATCTGCTAAACACGTTCCAGTCAGGTTTCCGACCGGGTCATAGCACCGTCACGGCTCTGCTGAAAGTCACAAATGACATCCTGCTAGCCATGGACCGCAAACAGCTTTCCGTGTTGGCTTTACTTGATTTCAGTAGTGCCTTCAACAGCGTAGATTTCGTCATTCTCGTTGAGCTTATCAGATCCCTGAACGTCTCTTCCTTTTCTGCCAGCTGGTTCGACTCTAATTTGAGGGATCGGCAACAGCGTATCAGGATGGAAGAGACATCCACTGAATGGTGTGACCTCCTTTCAGGCGTCCCTCAAGGTGGTATTCTTTCTCCTTTTCTATTCTAGATTTTCACTCCATCTCGGACATCCTGTCTTCCTCATATCATCTTTATGCTGATGATCTCCAGATTTATCGCCACTTCTCACATTACGTTGTAAACTCTGATGTGGAGGCATTGAATGCCGATCTGGAGGGGGTGAGAAGCTGGGCATCATCCTTCGGACTCCTGGTTAACCCGAGCAAGTCCCAGGCCATGATTATAGGTACCAGACAATCTCTTAACTTAACTTGTTGCAGCAACAGCCTATTGCACCTGTCACTTTTAATGGTACCACAATCGTGTATAGCGATAAAGCTAAAAACCTGGGTCTTATCTTCGACAACCAGCTGTCCTGGTCATCGCATGTCAATGAGGTCAGTCGACGAGTATTTGCTACTTTTCACTCTCTCAGGAAACTTCAGTACTTTTTGGCCTCGACAGACCAAAATCACTCTCGCTCAGTCTCTCCTTCTACCCCTCATTGATTATGCTGATGTCTGCTGGGTCAGTGCTATCGAAGAATTACTGAACAAACTCGAACGACTTCAAAATCTCGGGATTCGGTTTATCTTTGGGCTGCGCAAATACGACCATGTATCACAGCATCGCAAAGAGCTGAAGTGGCTGCCAATACGTCTTCGTCGGGATTCTCACATCCTCAACATCCTCTACAACATTTTACGCAATCCGCGCTATCCAACCTTCTTACGAGACCGTTTTCCATTTGTTTCTTCCAGCAGGCCTCGGAGAACTCACGCGCTTTCAATGCTCACAAACCCACAGCATTACACCGCGACCTATGAGCGTGGGTTTAGATTCCGGGCCATTCAATTGTGGAATGCACTCCCCTGCACTATCAGGGACAGTCCTTCTCTTAATATATTTAAAAGTCGCGTGAAGAAGCATTACTTTTCTCTTTAGAAATATAGGTAGTATGTATGTATTTATTAGTATATATATTTAAAAAAATATATATTTATATAGTATTTATGTTTAGCATGTACGAGTATATTATATTATATTTATGTAAGCCCTCGTATATTTAGTTAATATTGTTTTATATTAGTTATTTAGATATAACATATATCTTACCATATGTTAGTTATTTAGATATGTACTAAATTATATTTTTGTACACATTGTCACCCCTGCTCAGCAATCGACCTTCCCCATCCTAATATACTATGTACTGAACAAAGATGGTCGCAAAACACGTGGACTTACAGCCCCTCGCAGACTCGTTGTCGAGGAATGTTCTACGAGCATCCGAATTAAACAAGTTAATTAGTAGTTTTGATAAAAATGATATTACTTTTGATTTTATTAGTCTTAAGTTTCATTTAGATTATATTAAGAAAGTAGTTATAGAAAAGTTGCAACAGGTAGCGCCTTCCATTCGTATAAAATGAGGTATACTTAACCCCCTTGGTTCATTAATTAAGGTAATTACAGGAAATCTGGATAACGATGACGCCATCAGATATGACAATATGATTAATGAAGTAAAGTTAAATCAGAAAAATTATAATAAGAAACTGACGTTGGTCACCGAAATTGCGCAAAACCTTGCCAACTCTTCAATTAAGTTAGATAAGAATATCATTTAAATTGATACGATATTAAGAAAATTAAATAACAACATAACAGAAGTACTAAAGATGGAATACAATAATCATATCGAAATCCAAATCATTCACGCGTACCATTTACTGATACATAACTTTCAGTCTATTCGTATCAAATTGAATGAGATAGAGACTAGCCTAGCATTAAGTAGATTAGGTATTTTGCATCAATCTGTAATAGAGTCCGACAACTTAATGAAACTATTGGAAAAGATTAACAAGGTTGAAAAAGTAGTATTTCCACCTACATTAGAAAACTTGGCTAAGATAGAACAAACTGTATCGTTGAAAGTGTTTTTATTTATTTATTTATTCTAGGAGAACCAACAGCTAATACATCACATGAAGAAAATTAAAATAGAAGTATGAAGCCAATTACAGGAACTCACAAATAGATATCGCACAAAAAATAGATCAGCGATGCGCACATTCAAATAACGGCGCGCACACACAGCATATATAGGTATATAAAAACTACGAGCATATAATTTATCTTACAAAGCCGAAATAAACAAACAACCTAAATACCTAATACATTACAATAACACTACACAAACATGGTAAACATACGGTAAACAAATCGCTCAATCAAAAAATACACTACTTAAATTTCGCCTCACAGATGGAACTACACAATAAATATATTTCTATTTCTATTTCTTCTTCTATTTCACAATTAAACATATCAATCTCAAGCTCCTTCGTCGCATTGTTCAAGTTTCGACTAGCACGGTTAAGGAAACTATTTCGTCTGTAGTTGGATGATATTCGCCTTAAAGAGATAGGGGGGAAGTTAAGGGAAGGATAGTTTTAAAAGGAAATCAAATTACTTTCCTTTTAGAAATACCACTGGTTGAAAGGAATACGCCTATGTTACCCCAAAACCGCACAGTCATTATAATTCCCAAATACCCCTATATCCTAGCAAAAGGAAGAAAGATCATAATACTCACGTCCATGCCAAGAAATAGATGAATCCAGCTACTTATCCCTCAGAGATGATATGTCCCAGTATCTACAAGATCACTTCATAACAGAGCTAATGATGTATGCAGAGATTGTGACGTCATGCACTCAAATAACCGTTTCGAATGGAGCACTGAAACTTGACCTCATAAATATTAATAGATGGATGCTCTACAGTGGAGATACTACTTTACTAACGAGATATTCCGCCAAAACATTCATGGAACTTACATAATTACCCTAAATGATCCATGTGAAGTTAAGTTTGGAAATATCTCTTTAAAAATGCATACAATAGAATTTCAGAACAGCATTATGGATAAAATGCCAATTGTCAACTTACCTATAGTACATCCTCTAGCCGAAACAGCATCAGTACCGGAACCTGTGAACCTGGAAGATATTGAACATCAACATATGCCCTGAAGAAAATTCCTAGTCATAACAGTGAAAGTGAAAGGCCAATTATAACAGTGAAAAGCATTAGTGTTTGGACGATCGGACTCTACATTATAATTTGTTTAGCTCTATGTATCCTTACTTGTTATTATACTTATAACCGTTTAAAGGTATATTTTCGAAGTTCTGCTTCTACGAAAGAGAACTTCGAACTTAAGGAGCAAGGAGTTAAGTCTCACGGCTCTTCACATACCGATGACGCCATATTTGGCTGAGCCCTGGAAGTGCGATATGATGAGGAGCTGACAAAGCGTGAGCCGGGAGACCTCTCTGCTTTCTGCCCTCAGTCTTGAGGCAGTAATTAAGTAAAATAGTCGTATTTAGAGCTCTAAGATAATATTGTAATCGATCGTTTTATCTCAATTAAATCTTTATTTTTTAAAACGTCGTTTACGTGCGTAAAATCTAGGTTGTCATGTGACGGACAATAAACATAAACATTTACATACAGACACATACATTGCTTCTGGCCCACACTAGGATATCCTGTGTCTTGTGTGGAAACCAGAAACAGCGACATCACAGACATGTAAACATCGAAGACCTAGGTTTTTTATTTGTTCCCCTGCCGGGGATCGAACCCGGGAGTAGCCTGGTTTTCAGAGCCACTTACCGCTGAACCACAGAGATTCGATTCACGCGATCGATGCATCAGGCACGCACGGGTGTGACCTCAGATGTATAATACTCTGGGACATACGAAACTTGATACACACCAATGAGGTTTTGATACATCAATCAGTATCAAAACCTCATTGGTGTGTGTCAAGTTTGGTGTGTGTGACGAAAAAAAATATTATATAGGAAAACATGAATAGCTGATCGCCAAAGCCGCCATTTTGTAAAATATAATTCGACATGAACCATATCAAATAAACTAACAATAGACTTTCCCAGCCATACAAAATTAATGGATTTAACCTTGTGCAATTAAATTACGTTTTTGACCCCCTTTGCGTCCGAATTTTCAGAAATCCGTTCTTAGTGCTCTGTTACGCTATGAAAGCAACCATTGGGTAAATGTTTCATGCCCTTTAGGCCTAACGGTTTGGGCTCTGCGTTTATCATCAGTCAGACAGTCAGATAGTCACTCAACACATTTATAGATTAAAAATATTAAAAAAAAGAAGATGAGTGAGTGTTGAGTGCTAGCTGTTGTTGAAATGATGGAACAACCGCTACCGATGAAGTCGTTTATTGCACTAAATATAATGAATGTAACAACTTAACAAGGAAAGAGGGAAACGCTTATGTACGCTTAATTAATTTAAAATGACCTTTGTACAGTTGGCTGTACAGGTTGAGTATAATCTTTTCAAATATTTTACATAGAGTTGGAAGAACGTATTATTGGTCTGAAATTTGAAGGATCAACCTTATCTCCCGACTTGAATAGTGGTATCAGTTAACTGTGTTTCATGAGGTCTGGGAAAGCCCCATCGTCAACACATTTATTGAATATATAAGCTAAGTGTGGGGCTATAACTAGAATTACTGAACCAATGACTGACTGATATACCCCAAAGGTCTTCAGTACTTTTTGAGTTAAGTAATCTAAACGTTTAGACAATGTATGGCTCGATCTTGAGCTCTTACACTCCAGCAGCATGCGCGAAGTCTGCTGTTGATTGCGTCTACTTTGCTATCGAAATGTATTACGCCTGATGCCGACGTCTGTGGCGCTGTGGTGGTGGCTCTGCCTGCGAGAGGTCCCGGGTTCTATCCCCAACTGGGGATAAAGAAAAAAAAACAGGTCTTCGATGTTTATATGTGGGTGACGTCGCTGTTTCTGGTTCCCACGACACAGGGTATCCTAGTGTGGGTACAAAAGCAATGTATGTGCCTTTATGTAAATGTTTATGTTAATTTTTTATTTATTTAAATAATCAATTTATAACATCATAACTGTAACAGAAACCCTAGACAATCATAATGATAACACATTATAGTAGTTTATCTACACACGTATCATAAACCCTCTTTACTTCGTACAAAAACCGCACGTTACGATCAGCATAATGTTAAACTACTTGGTAAAAACTCATTTCTTATCTGAAAAATTACACATTATGACCATAATGTGTAGTTTGTAGAGTAGTGGTACTTTAGGTAGAGTAGGAACTACTTTCCAATGTAGAGAAGAGGCAAAAAATGACGTTTGCTAAGTACATGTAATCTACAGTAATAAAGAAATTTGACTTGACTTGATTTGACTTAAATGATATTTATATGTCTCTGAAGCCTTAGTTTACAGCTTTGGATAATAGGATGTAACCTGCTTGTTCAATTTTACCAACCAGGTTGGAGTAAGTGCTACCTAATTGTAAGTGTTTAGGAAGTATTGTGTTTGGTGTGATTACGTACAGAACTCAGTCCGAGTCCAACGGAGAATTAAAATAATTTATTTATATTTAAATATTTACGGGATTACGTACACTCCGTGTGTCAGTGACTCTTGTGTACAATGACATATCAATAATAAATAATGCAGCCCATTAAAGTCCCCACCGAAAGGCACGAGCCTCTACCCGGATATGAGTAAGATTGAGCCATACTCCACCACGCTGGCTTAGTGCGGGTTGGAGGGATGTGAGGCTAGTGGCCAACCCTTGCCGTCAGATGTTTTCAAGCTGCCCTATTAGGGCCTCTGACCAGCTTTAGGACTACTACCACCGAGTAGCGATAGTCGTTTACACCGATTAACGTGTCGTCCGAAACACATGCCACATAGAAACGAACAACCATCCAGTATCCGTCTTAAGCTGGCTTCCCACGGTGCGTGAATCTGCGGATTATCGCAGCACGGCGACGACTACGGACAGCCACACACCGCACACGAGGCTCTTCCAACGGTGCGTTTCAGTCTGTGTGGGTCTTGAGATTCGAAGCCATCTTGTTCAGCACTCAGCACGAGCTCGCACCGCACGTTTGAAGTTACCGACTCGCCGCGGATCGCACGCACCGCGACGGAATCAAATTCAAATTCCAAATTCCAAATGTCTTTATTACTGTAGATATTTACATATACATAGCAATCATCATTTTTTGCCACTTCTCTACATTGGACCACTGTGGGAGAAGAAGGGCGTAGAAACTCCCACAGATTGATTTTTAGATCTCTTTTTAAAAATAGCTTATGCTTAACTAATACAACATATAATATTTAGTCATTATCATAATTAATAAGCAGGAATAAATAATTACAAAATTATTAACAGCAAGGTCTGTATTGAGCCAGATTAACCCCATACAGACCCATCATTTAAGTAATCTTGAACATTGTAATATCCCTTTTTCGACAAAGTCGCTTTAACATAGATTTTAAATTGCTCAAATGGCAATTTCAAGATCTCCAGAGGTATCTTGTTGTAGTAGAGAATGCATTGACCCTAGAAAGAATTGCTAACCTTCGCGAGTCTAAACCAGGGCGCAAGTAGTCTGTGATTATTTCTTAGGTTAACATTACAGCTATCTCTGAGTTTGGGAAATTTTGTAAGGTTCTTGCGTACATACATTATATTTTCGAAAATAAATTGACTAGCTACAGTTAGTATGTCAATTTCTTTAAAAAGCTGTCTTAAGGAGTCTGTGCGTTTTAAATTATAAATTGCTCGAATAGCTCTTTTCTGTAAAATAAAAATAGTTTGAATATCCGCTGCTTTCCCCCACAACAAGATACCATAGGACATGACACTATGAAAGTAACTAAAATATACTAGCCTAGATGTAGCCACATCCGTGTTTTGTCTGATGTTCCTAACAGCGTAAGCCGCAGAACTTAATTTACCAGCCAATTTTTCTATGTGGGGTCCCCACTGCAATTTGTTATCAATGGTTATTCCAAGAAACTTCGTGTCATTTACTAATTCTAACGTATTGCTGTCCAACACTAAACTGGTCCCAACTTGCCTGACATTTGGAAGTGAGAATTTGATACATTTGGTTTTACCAGCATTTAACAATAAATTGTTAACTGTGAACCAATTCAAGGTTAAAGATAATACTCTATTGACATCATCAAAATCTTCTTTTTGTCTTTCAATTTTGAAGACCAGCGAAGTATCATCAGCAAACAACACTATGTTAGTCAATTTCTCCACCATAAAAGGCAGGTCATTAATATATACCAGGAATAACAAAGGGCCTAATATGGAACCTTGTGGAACGCCAATTTTTACCCCCGATCCATCAGATTTAACGCCGTTGACTTCTGCCTTTTGAATTCTATTGCTTAGGTATGATCTTAGTAGATCCAACGCTTTATTTCTAAATCCGTAATGATTTAATTTCATTAGTAGCGTGTCATGATCAACACAATCAAATGCCTTCGACAGATCGCAAAAAACACCGATAGCATCCTGTGCGGCTTCCCATGCAGAATAAATATGAGATATAATGGTAATACCTGCATCCGTAGTCGATTTACCCCTAGTGAAACCGTATTGCTTGGCGTGGAGTTGTTTTGTACTGTTGAAGTGTGAGACCATTTGATTGAGTATAATCTTTTCAAAAATTTTACTTGGTGCTGGAAGAACCGATATTGGTCTGAAATTTGACGGATCAACCTTTTCTCCCGACTTGAACAGAGGTATAAGTTTACTGTGTTTCATGAGGTCTGGGAAAGCTCCATCATCAACACATTTATTAAATATATAAGCTAGGTGTGGAGCTATAACAAGTATTATTGAACCAATGACTTTGACTGATATACCCCACAGGTCTTCAGTATTTTTTAAGTTAAGTAATCTATACGTTTTGACAATATCCTGGGGATATACATGATAAAACTTGAAGTCTACATTACTGATTCTAGTGCTATTTTTTTATAAAGCCTCTGCTTCATATGGAGATGAATTTAGACGCTCTGTTGTGAGTAAGGGTGCATTGGAGAAGAATGTTTCAAAAGCTTGAGCTACCTCAGCGTTGGATTTAACAACATCATCACCTATCTTTAAGCAGAAATCATTATCCCTTGGTATAACTTTGCCAGTTTCACGGTTTATGATTTGCCAAACCGTTTTCATTCTATTATTGGATTTTTGTATTTTTCTATTAACGTGTAAAGTTTTTCAGTTCTACAAACTAACTTGAAAGTTTTGGAATATTTTTTAACATAGTCATGAAATTTTATATCAAAGTTATAGGTTTTTTGTTCATAAAGGTCATACAAGATAGCTCTACTTTTACGAATTCCAAACGTTGCCCAGTCGTTAAATTTGTTGTTGGCACTGACGTTCTTTAATTTAAAAACTGTATTGAATTCTGTTTGAATAATGTTGAAGAAGTTAGAATAGATTTTGTTCGGGTTCTGTTCATCAAAATCCGGTACTGGCAAACCCATATCTAAGTTTTTCATATACATCTCTAGTCTATGGGATGTAATAGGCCTATAAAATGATGGATCAGTCTTATTAACTTCTCTTGAGAAGTTATTATAATAGGTCTGAAAATTGAAATAGGTAATTTTGTGTTTTCTTTACGTTTTAAGACCTGGAGAATCATTTGCAATCATTTTTAGAGTGATGTCTGTGTGTGTGTGTGTGTGTGTGTGTGTGTGTACGTACGTATGTACGTGATCAAAATTATGGAATTCGTTTTCTCAATAACTACTGGACCGAATCGCTTTGATGACCATATCAATCGATACGCCACGTCATGACTTAGATCTGAAAGGAGTCTAGAAAAAATCGGTCCAGCGGTTCGTTTTTTATTTGTAAAAAACTGACTTTTTTGAACACGCAACGTTAATTTTGTATGTAATTCCAAGTATTGAGGGGTAGATGTGGGTTTTTGAGGGTGCTGGTTTCGAATCTTTCATCAGTTTTTTAAAATTCAAAATGGCGGACCCACTATGACGTCATCTTTTTCGTGAAAATTCTTTAAATTCTTCAAATGATTTTCTAGGTATCGAAACATTAAAAAAAAGAATTCTTCTCAAGAGAAGTTGCTTGTACGGTACTTGCTGCCGAACCGATTTTTTTCACTATTAATTTGGAATGAAACTTTTTGACCACTGTTATCGGATGGAAACAGTTAATTACATTTTTACTTGTGAATGCACAGTCACAAAAAACGTTATCTAAGCTAGTTTGGCTGGTAAGTGTAATTCTAGTCGGCTCTAGAAATACATGACACAAATTAAATGATTTGAACAGAGTTTTTAATCGTCGCTTCAGTGTTGTATCTACAAGCAGATTATCTACACGCAGAACATTAAGATCGCCACAAATAATTAACTTTTTTCTGTCATTACAAAATTTAATGAGGGTTTCCTCCATAATTTTCTCAAACATTTCAAAATTGCCATGGCCTTTTTCATCTCTCGTAGGTCTGTAGACACAAACAATAATATGGCTATCCAACTCAACACAAGATACCTCTATTTGTCTTTCTACAGTAAGTGTAAGAATATCTTTCCGTTGTTTCACCTTAATATTATTTTTTACTAAGATTAAAGAACCACCTCTATCAGCAGTCTTTATATTGTAACAACTGACAATTGTGTTATTATTTATGTTAAAAGACATCATATTTTCCTTTAACCAATGTTCTGTAATACAAATAACATCAGTGTCCGAATTATTAAGAAATAATTCTAATACAAGTTCTTTGCCAGGTAGCCCCTGCATGTTTTGATGGGTAATATTTAAGAGGGGCTTACCCTTGTCTGACAAAGTCTCCTCCGCCGAAAACGATGTAGTGCAGATCTGAATGAGGCTGGCCTGATCCATGACGTCCAGCTTGTTCTGTATGAACGCTAGTATTTCGTCGACCCCGATATTACAACTCGCGCATTTCACTTTATTTGACGGCGACGTGCTGCGCGATCAATCACACAATGCGAAGACGCCCGCACACCGTAAAGCGCGCGCGCAGAGTGATGACAGATTTTGTCAACACATTGGGGCAAAGATCGCAAGTCGATGTTGGTTTTATGAGTAGACTTTTAACATAGAGTTTGCGTAGAGACAGCAGCCCTATCTCCCTGAATACTATTGTTGTGGGGTTTCGTTTTGCCTTAACTAGGATTATTTTGAATAAGGCACGCTGGGCCCTTTCTAAGCTGATTAAGTTAGTTTTGCATGCGGATCCCCAGACCGAGATACAGGAGGATAGCACTGAATGACCAATCGCACAATATACCATCTTAGCCAGTTCAACATCTCCAACACGTCTTAGGTTTTTAATATGTACATCAATTTTCGGGTACGTCCTGTAGGCATTAAAATTTTTGGTCGCCAAGAAAGCCTCTCATCGACCAGTACTCCAAGATATTTTATTGTTAAGGTTTAAAGTTTAAGATATTTATTTCTCAAAAAGCATACAATATTCGTTTACTTTAGAAACAACACAAATAAATAATTACACAAGCTTTCTTACATCGAGCGAGACAAGTGGGGTAGTCCTTGAAAAATGTTAATATTTATTTTATGAATGTGGTGACTTTGAGATGTATGT
This sequence comes from Argyresthia goedartella, assembly GCA_949825045.1. NCBI lineage: Eukaryota > Metazoa > Arthropoda > Insecta > Lepidoptera > Argyresthiidae > Argyresthia > Argyresthia goedartella. The sequence goes on from OX463832.1 coordinate 24,866,677, forward strand.
TTTTAAAAGTTTTTTATAAATTGGTAGTGATCTCGCCTCTTTTATAGCTTTCGGGAGTTTGTTGTACAGTCGCGCCCCTCTGCTACTATTACTATGCTGTTTTTACCGTAGTTTGTCCTGTGGTGTAGTATAACAATGTTATTTGCTTATCTAGTCAAGCGACTTCGTGTCTGTGCGTAGATCTATATATTTTTTTAAAGTAATTTGGGTACGAATGTCTTTTGTAAGGATTTTTCGTATAATTATGCATGTGTTATATGTGTATGTTTATGATATGTTTAATAATTTTGTTTCTGTATAGATTTAAGACGTAATTGTTAAGAAATCGTAGCCAAAGAGTGTTTTAATGACTTTATTTTGTGCAGTTTTTAGTGGAGCTAGGTTTGTTTTCGCCGCTCTACCCCATATCTCTATTAGGTATTCTATGTGACGAGTGAATTATAAATGGTATAGCGGACAAGTTTTATTTTATTGTTTCTGTTCGTTCGAGTTCGGGACAGTAGGTGAAACGGTCTAACCCATTGTCTCTGGTACAATTGTGTATTTTTATTGGTATACTATCTATTTACTAGCCCTGTGTGGGATATATTATAAAAGACGTTATATTTATGGGCTTGTATTTTTTATTTGGTTTCTAGTTATTTACACTTTGTATAAAAGGGATCCAACTGGCTCGATAGCCATTAATCTAATCCTCACTATAATTTAGCTCAGTCACTGGCCGAATCCTACGGTGAAGTGTCACATTGACTTCTCACATCCAAGCCCCTTTCTTTTTTAAAACTACATATAACGTGACAGTGTCCAAGTAAACACCCACTCTAAAGAGGCCCGTATACAATATACAACCTACCTTACAATCATTCCCCCTGTGGATACTCCACTCACAACGAGAATCTACATTGCTGAGCCCGGCCCTGACTACAGCACATTCCAGTCTATTGTCCACTCAGCCGGCGCGCTGTAAAAAACTAGTTACGTCCGCGCCACCTGCGCGTCAGTTGTCGCGTACCCTCCGCCGCGCGAGCACGTTGCTCTGTTACGCCGCCAATTGTATTGTCTCGATTAAATTACTGTTTACTACTAGTCAGCGTTTACATACCTACCAAGACCATAACCACCCCCACACTGGTGACCCCGAACTGGACTCAACGCAGTCAATCCTGACGAAAAGAATGCCGGACCCCAAGGACAGCACACAGGGCGCGGCCTCGCATACGTCCACGCAGCAGTCAACCGCCGACGACTCAGGGCCGCATTCAGTGACCAATTTATTTCGAGTGGGAGTAAAAGTACCGGAATTTTGGGCAGAACGACCTGACGTGTGGTTTGCACAGTTAGAGGCGCAGTTTGCGTTAAGCCGTATAACAGAGGACAGTACAAAATTTTATCATGTCATTGCAAACCTCGGCAACCAAAACACCGTCGAGGTAATAGACGTAATAACATCGCCTCCGGCGACCCATAAGTACGAGAAGCTCAAGTCGGAGATTATAAAGCGTCTATCGGCATCACGCGAGCGCAAGGTCAAACAGCTTCTTGTCCATGAAGGGGACAGAAAACCATTCCAGTTCCTGCGCCACCTGCAGAGCCTCGCCGGCCCGGATGTACCAGAAGAATTTTTAAGAACAATCTGGTCCAGCCGCCTTCCGCACAACATTCAAACCATTGTGGCATCTCAAGCTGACTTGCCGGTGGACAAAATAGCGGACCTGGCCGATAAAGTTTTCGAGCTGGCACCATCAACACCGCAAGTAGCCAGCACCAGCTCCAACAACAACAGCCTGATTCAGGACATGGCTAACCAAATAGCAGAATTAACTCGACAGGTCACGAAGCTTTCGACGCGACGCGCTCAATTCCGTGGAAGATCACACAGCCGTGGCAGGTCAAACTCCAGCCATCACAGCCAACCGCGTCCTTGCTTTTACCATCGCAGGTTTGGAGTAAATGCACAAAAATGCACCAAGCCATGCAACTTTCAAGCGGAAAACTCCAGGGGCGATCGACAGTAGCGGCTAACGATTGTCCAACAGCCACAAGCCGCCTTTTCGTCACCGATCGTAAGACAAAAACACAATTTCTCGTCGACACTGGCTCGGACATCTGCGTGTTCCCGCGCAACGCCACCAAGGAGAGCCGCTCAAAGACCGACTATAAACTGTATGCCGCCAATGGTTCAATTATTCACACGTATGGTTTCGCACACCTCTGTCTTGACTTTCACGACAACGGCATACCATCCTCAATGCAATGGCATCATTGAGAGATTTCACCGACATCTCAAGTCAGCGATTACGTGCCACGCAGATCAGCATTGGACAGAGTCCCTTCCACTAGTACTTCTAGGAATCAGGAGTGCATGGAAGCAGGACTTACAAGGATCATCAGCCGAGCTACTATACGGTGAACCTCTTCGCCTCCCAAATGAATTTTTCCACTATAAGGAACACTGCGTAGACGTCAGTGACTACACGTCACGCCTTCGCTCAATTGTGGCCAAGTTGCGACCTACACCTACAGCGCACCATACGACAAAATCAGTCTTCGTGTTTAAGGATCTAAAAACAGCAGACTTCGTATTTCTTCGTGATGATTCACTACGGAAATCTCTGCAGCCAGCCTACACAGGGCCTTACAAGGTCATTCAAAGAGGAGACAAGACTTTTAAAATCATGCTTAAAGATAAGGAAGCCACAGTTTCCGTAGATCGCATCAAACCGGCCTACATGCTATCCGGCAGAGAACCAAACATACTAGCAGACCAGGAACAGAGCAACTCGACCAGAACAACCAAATCAGGGCATCACGTAAGATTTCCAGAGTACTTTCGCCCGTAGTAACGGTCTCGGTGGGGGAGTAATGTGGATACTCCACTCACAACGAGAATCTACATTGCTGAGCCCGGCCCTGACTACAGCACATTCCAGTCTGTTGTCCACTCAGCCGGCGCGCTGTAAAAAACTAGTTGCGTCCGCGCCACCCGCGCGTCAGTTGTCGCGTACCCTCCGCCGCGCGAGCACGTTACTCTGTTACGCCGCCAATTGTATTGTCTCGATTAAATTACTGTTTACTACTAGTCAGCGTTTACATACCTACCAAGACCATAACCACCCCCACACCCCCTCCCTTCAAAAAAAAAATTCCAACGGATTTTTTTTTTCAAAGTGGCAACCCTAACTCAAAGTCTAAAATCTAAAATGACTACCCTATCTCAAAGTCTAAAATCTAAAAAATATTAAATGTTAACTTTAAGTTAGTTTGCTATGCATGAAATCTAAAAGACAGTAAATATGCCGCAAGCATAAATTTAAATAACATCAAGTACCCTAATCCTTATCGGTCTAACCATCCCTACTCAATTAAACATTAAATTTTATTTAACCTACTCAATTAAACATTAAATAACAAAACCAAACTACACTTAAGGTGTAGGCTATGCACCTTAAAAAACTTAAATTATAACACCCTATGATCCCATCATACAATTATTCGCGGCTTAACAATAACCTACCTAACGCTAGAAAACTCTCAAATACGAAGGCAAACAGCTGAATCTAGCTAAGATTTAGCTTCTCGAATAGTTATCATTCGACAAACTTTCTGACAATAAAAACTAGCGAAAAAGTTATCAGAAAACCATAATACCTACGTTCTTAAAATTAACACAACTCGATCTTTGCATTTACAATTGTGAACACATTGTGAACTCTTTCCACCGAATGGAAATATTTCAAAAATTAACGCAGGCAAAGATCAAATAAAAACATTATCATTTTCAAATATAGGAAACCTCAACCATATTAACAGGATTAATCTATAGAACCGTATTACTAAGCCACAGCCTAAGAATGAGTCCATTAAAATTCGTTCCAATAATACGATGAAATCAACTAGCTTTAAAACCGATACTGCAATTTACAATCATCCTAAATAATCCATTGGAATTCAGTAAACTATCTTTTACTATTAACAGTTTAAGATAATCCCCGTGAGTTGCAACCAATTACCCAAGTAAAGACACTACAAAGAATCTCGAATGTGTATCGAATACCCGAGTTATCCCACATCAGAAATTAATTTCATTGAGAAACCTTCGTTACCAACTTCGTTATACAATCCATAGTCTCCCCTTACCAAATCATCCCAACTCTATACTTTAAGAACGCGGGAACCAAAATAGAACCCTATAGACGAATAGCTATTGCCTCGTCATACTGCTCTCAAAGATAAAACCAGGCGATCGGTCCAAACAATTATTCGAACTGTCGTTTATAAAAGTTTCTCATATAAAGGTAATCTACCACGGAAATCTAGTATGTTACAGATCTTTCTTGGGTCTATGATTTAGTAGCCTATTTATACCAGACATTGAGAGTAGCATGTACATAGTAGTTGAGACCTTGAGACTAAACAAATTGGACTGCAGCAGCATTATTTAGTTAAGTCAGTTTATTCGTCAAGATGCTACCCAGCAGATTCCTGGATAGAGTCCCAAGTTTTTCCAGTGAAAGCAATGGCAGTGTCAGCAGCGAATGAAATAATTTGTCCATCGTTTAGCGAGAAGTTGCAGAGGTCATTTATGTAGACAAGCAAGAGCAGGGGGCCAAGGACACTACCTTTTGGATCGCCGTACTTCATTTCAACCTCTTTACTCTTAAAACTATCTATCTTAACACTCTGTACTCTATTTATAAAATAATCTTTGAACCAATCATGTGCAATACCCCTCACGCCGACAAGTTCCAGTTTTTTGAGTAGGAACGGGACCGAGACAGTGTCAAAAGCTTTTGGCAAGTCTAAAAATACTGCAAGGCACTTTTGTTTTCTATCCAGCTTCTCTATGTAATTAGTTAGTAAGGTAATTCTTCTCTCCTCTGAATCCAAATTAGAAGTCAGATGGGACGTAATTTTTTTTTAACTGAGGCGTTATCTCATTGTCTTTTCTAATAATTTTGATAAGGTACGTAAGAATGAAATTGGTCGGTAGTTATTGATACTGTCTCTGTCCCCCCCTTTGTGTATTGGGCATACTAGTGATAATTTTAGGGAATTTGGTACCAAACCTGCCGTCAAGCTAATGTTACAAATATGAGTTATTCGTTTCGCTTAAGTATTCATACATTGTTTTTATAATTTTATCATTTATTCCATCCCAGCCCGAGGCTGAGTCTGTTTTGAGGCCATATATGAGTTTTACGATTTCAAGCTCTTCAACTGGTAGGATAGCCATAGAATGTCCGCTTGAAGGATTAGGGGGTAGCTTCATTGATTGCACTAGGTTTTTCTTTGTTTTATTTATACGATCCAATATTTTATGAGCCAGATTGCTCTTTATTTCAGGGAATGTATTTATGTTAAACTTGTTTTGTTCTAATAGTTTCATTTCGTAATCACATTTGAGTTTTTTTAGTAGGTTACAGCAGAAGGTTCGGTATCGGATGTATGTGAGCCTCATAGTCATGTCTTGTGGTGATTCAGACGATTTAAGTTGAAGTTTATTGCTGTGTCTGACACACCTTACCAGTCCTGGAGTCATCCATTCCTTAATGGGTGTCTTATTTCTGCTCAACGCGTATGTATAAGTGTGCTTAAGGATAGCTTCCATAAGATTTTTTAGAAATATGTCTGTTGTTTCATTTGGGGCCGCGTTATCTAATATACATCACAGCAGTCTGTCATTTCTAGTTCCAATTGTACCCCATTGTAGTCTATTTTTTTGTATGTTCTATTTTTACCACTTATTTTAATAGATGTACTTAAAGATAATAATGCCACTGAGTGATCAGTGACAGTTGAGAGGCATACTATGGTTGTGGATGGTTTATGTGAATTTAAGAAGCAGTGGTCCAGGCAACTATCCATTCTCGTTGGAAAAACGTGCGTTGGAACGAGACCGTGTTGTGCATTTATGTACATGTAATCATAAACTTTTGAATCATTATTTTCCTCACTTATTTTTATGTTCATGTCCCTTATAGTAACTATATATTTTTTAAATCAGATTTATATTCCCATTTAATGAATTTATAAAATTATCAGGGTTAGAGAATTCTGGTGGCCGGTAAATTGATAATAGAGTCACTACCAATTTTAGTAATCAAGCAATTTGCATCTTGCATTTGGGGCTGATAAACAGTAACATTTGCGATATTGCTCCTAATATATAGCACAAGGCCAACGTTTTGATTTAGATATGTTTTTTGTGAAATAACATGTATATCCATGAAGTCTTGGCGGATTAAAATTATCAATAGTAGTCCATGCTTCACTATGAACAATAATGTCAAAATCTATTTGCAGACTTTGCAAAAGTATCAAGAAGTCATGGTAATTATGGCCAACACTTCTTATATTTTGGTGTGCAATAGTGATATTTTTACTTAAGTTGGTCGGTAAGTAGAGCACGGCAGTTTTCGGGTAATATTTCATAGAAGTTGTTAGAGGCGCTGGTTCTGTCGATGTCAGACGCAACAGAAATTATTGAATTTAGCGCTTTAGGCGAATAAGTTCACTTGAGGTTATTATTGATGTGTCTTTGTACATAATTTGCTCATTTGAAGAGTGAGAAGAACTTATAGAAGATTATTCTTTTATGTTCTGTTATAATTTGTGTGGGATTGGATAATTTTACAAATATGATCAATTTAGTGTTATAATTGGTAGTTATTAGATAGCATAGGTATACGGGTTGTTGTAGGATACATGCAAACAAAAATATGCAGTGAGAGTGAGAAAGATTCATAGTTATAGTTAATCTCTCTCGCTCAACAGTCATTGAAATAACTTTTTCAGGTCCTCCTCACTGTTAATACGGCGCAGTGGTTCTTTTTCTGCTTTGCGGAGGTAAACATTTCCATGAGAGGTTCAGCAGAAAGTAAAATTGTTTGATTTGGAAAATTCACGAGTGATTGCAAATTAGCGTCTTGTTTTCGAAGTCAGGTTGTCCTCTACATAGACCGGGGTGGAGGGACCCCCCATCATGTCTACAGTACTAAGATGGTTGATATTCTTGTCTTCTTTATTATAACTAAAATAAAGACTGGCTGCAAGGACTAGAATACAAAGCCTTAGAGATATTGCTTTTAAAAATTCAAGGTGCAACATGTACTCTGTGGTGGCAGCACTGCTTGACAGAATTAGTATCCCTTGTCTGTGGACAGAATCATCAAAGCGGTAAAAGACAGGACAAGACATCTTCCTTTTATTTTATCTGTTTGCTTGCTAAAATACTATTACTTATAATACTGCTCGCTCTCAGGTCGTACTGATAAATCTCAGATGCAGGTAAGGCGGTCCATTTCAATCTACGAGTTTTCTGATAATAACTATTATGCACCCACTCGAAATCATCTTATAACATGTCCTTTTGCCTCTGTAGAATTATCGCGTGTGAATTATCTTGAGGCAAGGAATTATTTGTTGACGGCGTTCATCAAACCTAAAACCGGACTCTCCAAGACTCACAACAAGTACAAGTACATAGAATAACAAGTGTATTGTGAGATGGAAGATTTTCAGAAAGCAGAAGAAGTCAAAGAGGAAGTTGTGGATTGTGGATTTGTGGAAGTGGATTCTAACGATGTGCATCAACTGTGCATGGCTTGTCTGTGTGCGACACGCACTACACACATTCTCGATGATGACACACTGAAGAAATATTACATGAACATTCTCACTGAGATGCAGGTCAGTACTACACAAAAATACCGGTTGGAGCTTCCGCCCCCTTATCGACACTCTGACCAAAATACCTTTGCTTTCTTTTTTATTAACTGGTAATATATATACACCTAAAGCAATAAATGCTTGTATGTGACATTGTTACAGCCAGAGGAAGCTGTAACTGTGTTACAGTCTCCAATACTCTGCTGGGAGTGTGTGGCTCACTTGAAGAGATCGCTGCGATTCAGAGAGCAAGTGCAGGACTCGTACAGACTGCTGCAGCCGATGCTACTCATGTGGGAAAAAGAGGTATGTGTTATCCCTGGACTCGTTTTTAAAGATTTCTCACTTCTCATGCTCTAAATGCTTTCCTTTATGTTGTGCGTAAGCAACATCAAGTCACTTTCTATGCTCTAGTGCAGTGTTTCCCAATAAGTGGTATGCATTGTTCAGTCAAGGGGTACATGCCCCAATGACTTGGCCAAGATAATTTAATCAGAAAAAAATATTTGGTATGCAAACAACCATTTTGCCGAAATATAATTCTAAATAATCGCAATCAAGATATTTAACACACATCAATCTCCATCAATCTATAGTAAATGCACTGATTGAGTGTGGTGTAAATGAAACAATCCCCACCACCCGCGTATCACTCACTCGTTGGCTCTAGTGTTACGCCAGCTTAAACATTACACTACGATTACAATAGACTGCCATTTCATTATTTTGATAGTAACGAATGTTAAAAAACTCAGTTCATTTTTAGGGTTCCGTTCCGAAGCACCCTATTACTAAGCCTCCGCTGTCTGTTTATCTGTCACCGGGCTCTACTGGATCAACCAAAATAGGTAGAGCTAAAATTTTTACAAATGATGTATTTCTATCAACTTAAAAACTATGAAAAACAAATTAAAAGAAGAACCCATTCGAGTAATTATTGGTAGGGCCATTTTCATAGCCATTTTGTTTTATTTGTTTATCGGCGAAAACTGTACTCCCGAATGTTATCAGAAAAGATCTTCAATTGCTGGTTTTTGTGCTTCGTTATTTGTCATTATATAGTTAATAATTGCCTGTTCGAACTATAATGCGACAGGACCTCTTTAATCCGAACCCCTTCTAATCCGAACGCCCCACATTTGGACATTCCTTTGCCAGAAAAAATGGTTTTACATAAATTGCACGATAAAGCTTTTTATTTGTCATTAAATAAATCTTTAAAAAAGTTTAATTAATATAATGTTTATAGATACATATACATTAAAAATTTCACAATAGTACTATAAGTTTTTATTTCATAAAAAATACCCAATGATTTTTTGTACTATAATCCGAACGCTCCACGAATGCGGATGGGGGGGTAAATTTTTGGAGGTTATTTAAAGTTTTTAATTTAAAGTTTTTGATCATCTTTGATTTTATTTCTGTAAATAAGTTATAAGCTGAGGCCAGTCCTTTTTGCCACAAAGAAATTATTAAGTTGGATAACTCAATTTATATCCACTTCGGGTTTAAATGAGCAAAGAGTTTCTAGTCCAAGCGGTGAGGATTTTGTTCCGATAAATTCCTCTGCCTCTGAAATTTGGCATCTGATAATGTCAAGTAATACAGATTACAGATGTACAATAATCCAACAAAATTTGCTACGAGAAGTTAGGTATTTTTACCTAAACAGGAAATTCGCTAATAACTCTCTGTGAATAATTCCTCAGTCTTATATATTATCTACGATATTTCAACAAATTATTTATCTTTTTCTATTTATGGGGCAAATGTACCAGTTGTTGGAACTTAACTACAAAACAAAGAGTCATCTGATAATTTGGAGAGGTAAGCGTAGAAATAGTAGGATTTGTATAGAAAAGCATGATAATCTCTCAGTTTGCAGATTTGATAGTTCTTATTTCTGCTTAATTTGCTTTTTTTGTATTTGGGTGTTCTATTCTCTGGTGTTTCGCAATACAACCGAATTGAGAACTCCAGGTTTGAAAGTCGGTTATAAAGCAGAAATCATTTCAAAGACTTGATTCCCGTGATGGAAGAACCTTTTCCATATGTATGACATACCTATATAATAGCTCTCTACAAGTGTGTACAGAACCCTTGGTGCGCGAGTCCGACTCGCACTTGACAGTTTATTATTTTTCGATGGGGATGGCTCGCAAGTAATTACTCAGTTTGACACGTGATGTGGTGTAGCTTATAACTTTAGACTCTTGTACGTTTTTATCTTGATACACTTAGACGCGTGTTCACGTTAGCCATTATACTATATGACGATTGTTTGATTACACCCAAACACATTTTAACTCCTGTCGATTTTAACCATTACACATTTTGCCGTTCGTACTTTTTGCCACATAGAGTCAAACTCAAAGTCAAAGTTCTTTATTACTGTAGATATTTACATATATTTAGCAAACGTCATTTTTTGCCCCTTCTCTACACTGTGCGAGAAGAAGGGCGTAGAAGATCCCACAGATTGATGTTTAGATCTCTTAAAAATATTAATTATTATGATTAATAAGCAGGAATAAATAATTACAAAATTATTAGCAGCAAGGACTGTGCTGAGCCAGATTAACCCCACACAGTCCCGTAGTTTAAGTAATCTTGAACATTTTAATATCCCTTTATTGACGAAGTCGCTTTAACATGCTTTTTAAATTGCTCAAATGGCAATTTAAAAATCTTCAGGAGTATCTTATTGTAGTAGATAATGCACAGACCCTTGAAATAATTGCTAACCTTCGCGAGTCTAAACCGGGGCGCAACTAGTCTGTGATTATTTATTTGGTAAACATTACAGCTATCGCTAAGTTTGGAAAATATTGTAAGGTTCTTGCGTACATACATTACATTTTTGAAAATAAATTGACTAGCTACAATTAGTATGTCAATTTCTTTGAAAAGCTTTCATTTAAGGAGTCTGTGCGTTTTAAATTATAAATTGCTCGAATAGCTGTTGTTCTGTAAAATAAAATTATTTTGAATATCCACTGCCTTCCACCACAACAAGATACCATAGGACATGACACTATGAAAGTAACTAAAATATACTAGCCTAGATGTAGCCACATCCGTGTTTTTTCTGATGTTCCTAACAGCGTAAGCCGCAGAACTTATTTTACTAGCTAATTTATCAAACTCAAACTCAAACTCAAAAGTACTTTATTACTGTAGATATTTACATATGCTTAGCAAACGTCATTTTTTGCCTCTTCTCTACATTGGACCACTGTGAGAGAAGAAGGGCGTAGAAACTCCCACAGATTTATTTTTAGATCTCTTTTAAAAATAGGTTGTGCTTAACTAATACAATTATGATTTATTTTTATTTAATAAGCTGGAATAAATAATTACAAAATTATTAACAGCAAGGTCTGTGTTGAGCCAAATTAACCCCATACAGTCCTGTCATTTAAGTAATCTTGAACATTGTAATATCCCTTTTTCGACAAAGTCGCTTTAACATGCTTTTTAAATTGCTCAAATGGCAATTTCAAAATCTCCAGATCTATGTTGGGTCCCCACTGCAATTTGCTATCAATTGTTATTCCAAGAAACTTCATATCATTTAGTAATTCTAACGTGTTGCTGTCTAACACTAATCTGGTCTCAACTTGCCTGACATTTGGAAGTGAGAATTTGATACACTTGGTTTTACCAGCGTTTAACAATAAATTATTAACTGTGAACCAATTCAAGGTTAAAAACAATACACCATTAACGTCATCAAAATCTTCTTTTTGTCTTTAAATTTTGAAGACCATTTAGTGTTGTTTGCCGAGTCAATTTCTCCACCATGAAAGGCAGATCGTTACCATATACCAGGAATAAGAAAGGGCCTAATATGGAACCTTGTGGAACGCCATTTTTTACACCCGATCCATCAGATTTAACGCCGTTGACTTCTGCCTTTTACATTCTATTGCTTAAGTATGATCTTAGAAGATCCAACGCTTTATTTCTAACTCCGTAATGATTTAATTTCATTAATAGCGTATTATGATACACACAATCAAATGCCTTCGACAGATCGCAAAAAACTCCGATAGCATCCTGTGCGGCCTCCCATGCAGAATATATATGAGATATAAGGGTAATACCTACATCCGTAGTCGATTTACCCCTAGTGAAACCGTATTGTTTGGCGTGGAGTTATTTTATACGATTGAAGTGTGAGAGCATTTGATTTAGTATAGACAGCCCATCCATATAGACATGTCGACCCCTGCGCATCCCACCGTTGAAAATTTTGTCACGTTGACTACCTAGACCCGTAATCGATCCTAAAAGGTTTTTTGGTATTTTTAGAGCTTTTATGGCACCATTTCAGAGCACAAATCGTCATTTTGTATTGTTTCTGCAGATATGTTTTCGTACCAATAAAGCGCATTCGGATAGTGGTGAGATTTCGATTGTCAACCAACACTCCTGTCAAAATTGTTGGAGTTGGCCATGCATGTTTCGGAGGCGCGTGTTAGGATTCTATGAGTTATTATTCTAAGGAATCTTCACTTTTTAGGTCGGCGACGTGTCAGTTCTAGACTGCTAAATAACGTATTGATTTTAAAACTCTTTTTAACTGAGCAGATTATGATAAAAATAAAGTTGTAAATAAAACGTTTATAGTATAAACAACAATAAAGAAAAAAGCCGGTCAAGTGCGAGTCTAAATCGCGCACGAAGGGTTCCGTACCACCGTTCAATGGAAGCGATGGTGTGGAGTGAATAGTTTGGATTTTACACAGCAAAATATTGTTTACAAAGTTATTGGTGCGGTTACTTTCACACTCCATGTACGTAACCAAGTGCATCCATAAGTTTGTATGTGGTATTGAAAGAATTGTTGTATGGGAGCCCCTTAAATATTTCTTTTATCCTGTTTTTTAGTATTTGTTGTTATAGCGGCAAAATAAATACATAATCTGTGAAAATTTCAACTCTCTAGCTAGCTAGGTTCTTGAGATACAGCCTGGTGACAGACGGACGGACGGACGGACGGACGGACAGCGAAGTCTTAGTAATGGGGTCCCGTTTGGAACCCTTCGGGTACGGAACCCTAAAAAAGGCAAAATGTTTAAGTTTTATGCGGAACCCATCATAACGCATTCTCTCTTACTCCTTTTTCTTTTTGGTTAAACATTCACACGTGACTTACTTTATTGAGGAAAGCAAAAAACAGTAAAATATTTTTTATGTCTTCGTTTCTAAATTTGGGTGTTGTAACGAAAATTAAATACACGTGATATCTCAGTACACCTCAGATCCCCCTTGTGATGTTTGGAAATAATGCTTACGTCTACTAACACACTAATGAAAAAAAGCAAAAGGAGTTATTAAACACACAGTCCTCCTAAATCCAAGCAAATTTATCGTTTGGAAATTTCATGCTCTGAATAAGCGGCAAACAAGTCAATACATTCTGAGAAAGTATTTTTTACATTGTCACTGTTTTATTTCCTCGAAATCGAAGTGAAAAGCAGATTTAAATGGCTTGTTTTAGGCCCTTGTTGTACAATCTGCTATTTATTCACTGTCTTCAGTAAATAAAATAAGCTTTTTAGATGGGGAATGGTATAAATCAATACTTTTCTGTTGATGGAGCTGGAACTCTCTAATAAAACGCCCCAACTTTATCCAGTTTGGACCCATTTGATTCCTCTTCGGCCCGTGATGATATCCAGGGTCCGGTGATGGAGCCAGTCGGTGGCCATAAACAAAACGACTTTGGTGCTACATGATATCCAAGGTCTGATGATGATGGAGCCGGATGGTGACCATTGGAACTCATAAATCTGAGTTGAGCTCATTTGATTCATACTGACAAGTACTCTGTGATAAGTTACTCAAAATACAGGGTAGTACCGTCGACCACACTGTTGTCTAGTTCGGCTCAAAGCGCTGCTGGTCAAGCGTATGTGGGCTCAAGTAGAGTCAAATTGAAGAACTACTGAATTCACAGGCCAACAACCATTTAACAATGACGCTTTAAATTAAAATAACAAGTTAAGAAACATTATATAACATTGCGAAAACTAAAACATAAAAATAAATGAATAGAGAAAATATTTTAAAATTTTATTTATGGGTAAGTGCTCTAAAAAGAAGGAAATAAAGTTTAAATTGTATCTAACCCATAAATTTATTATATTACACAATGTATGTGATTAAAATTAAAACCTAGTTATGTACGTGATATACTTGTCTATATAAATAATTATGTAACTTGATCTTGATTTAGGTAAATCTAAGATGAAAATAGTATGTATTTTCAAAATAGGTCAATACTAAATACACAGGTAAATCTCGCAATAGATGGCATATTTACAAGCTTTATATAATATAAATAGTGTAATGTAATAATTTGATGGGCTTCATAAAATTTAAAATTTAATTTCTTCTTTTTAAAGCATTTAAATTTGTAGAAGCTGCTGTAACATCATATTTTACTATTTTTTACCCATGATATAGTTTCACACAGTCCCAATGTATCTGTGTTAACAGGATCTTGCCGAGTTCCTGCAGACCTCGGTGTGTCGCCCTGGCCAGCTGAGGACGTGCTTTATTCATTCTATCAACATCTCTCCACATGATGACACGTTGGTGACGCCTGCTACTGAAGAAGATGATGACAAATCAGCTGCCAAGGAAGATTTCGAATATTACATTGAGGCAGAGGTCTCTACCTTCCGAGAAAGTGCCGCTACAATTGATAAGGAGACCTTCGAATCATTTAGCGACAAAAAAAATGTCTGTGTTTCAGAAGAGCTTGGTGATCAGCTAGAGGAAGCCCACGCGCAAACAAGAAAACAAGTAACGAACAGTGTCACAACTCTAAACAGTCCAAACTCTTGCAATATTGAGTTTACTCGTGAACAAAGCACATTCGCCTGTGATTACTGTTACAAAAGGTTTACTTCAAAAATTATGTTGGAACGTCACCTCACAACATATGAAATTCATCCAGATAATAATAAAACTGTTCCTTTTCCATGTGAAGATTGTGCTGTTGTGTTATGTGCAGACGATCAGTGTAGCGAGTGTTCGAACGGGCATAGATTACTTCAGCATAACAATATGCAAACAAATATTGCGGAGTGTCATAATCTTAAATCCATTTCCAACAAACAAGGTTTGATATTACACAACATTACACATATAGACGAGAAACCCTATCAGTGTGATGTGTGTCATAAATCTCTTACAACTAATTACGGTTTGATCCAGCACATGAGGACACACACTGGCGAAAAACCATTTCAGTGTGAGGTGTGTCGTAAATCGTTTCCTTATAAAAGTAATTTGGTCAGGCACACAAGAGTACATCCTGGCGAGAAACCATTTCAGTGTAATATGTGTCGTAAATCGTTTGTATATAAAGGTGATCTTATCAAACACATAAGAGTGCACACTGGCGAGAAACCATTTCAGTGTGAGGGGTGTCGTAAATCGTTTCCTAATAAAAGTAATTTGGTCAGGCACACAAGAGTACATACTGGCGAGAAACCATTTCAGTGTCAGGTTTGTCGTAAATCATTTGCTCAACAAGGTACTTTGGTCAGGCACAGAAGAATGCATACTGGCGAGAAAACATTTCAGTGTAATATGTGTCGTAAATCGTTTGTGTATAAAGGTGATCTTATCAGACACTTAAGAGTGCACACTGGCGAGAAACCATTTCAGTGTGAGGTGTGTCGTAAATCGTTTCGTAATAAAAGTGATTTGGTCAGGCACACAAGAGTACATACTGGCGAGAAACCATTTCAGTGTCAGGTTTGTCGTAAATCATTTGCTCAACAGTATCATTTGGTTAAGCACATAAGAGTGCATACTGGCGAGAAACCATTTCATTAGGTATGTGGTAAATCATTTTGTCAAAAAGATCATTTGGTCAAGCACTTAAGAGTGCATACTGGCGAGAAACCATTTCAGTGTCAGGTGTGTGGTAAATCATTTTCTCAACCATATCAATTGGTCAGCCACAGAAGAGTGCATACTGGCGAGAAACCATTTCAGTGTCTGGTGTGTCGTAAATCATTTGCTCAACAAGGTCCTTTGGTCAGGCACAGAAGAATGCATACTGGCGAGAAACCATTTCAGTGTCAGGTGTGTGGTAAATCATTTACTCAACAACGTAATTTGATCAACCACAGAAGAGTACATGCTGGCGAGAAACCATTTCAGTGTCATGTGTGTCGTAAATTGTTTACTAATAAAAGTGATTTGGTCAGACAGAAGAGTACACACTGGCGAGAAACCATTTCAGTGTAATATGTGTCGTAAATCGTTTGCATATAAAGGTGATCTGGTCCAAATACCAAATACCAAATGTCTTTATTACTGTAGATATTTACATATACTTAGCAATCGTCATTTTTTGCCACTTCTCTACATTGGACCACTGTGGGAGAAGAAGGGCGTAGAAACTCCAAGAGATTGATTTTTAGATCTCTTTTTAAAAATTGCTTATGCTTAACTAATACGAAATATAATATTTAGTCATTATCATAATTAATAAGCAGGAATAAATAATTACAAAATTATTAACATCAAGGTCTGTGTTGAGCCAGATTAAAACCATACAGACCCATCATTTAAGTAATCTTGAACATTGTAATATCCCTTTTTCGACAAAGTCGCTTTAACATGGATTTTAAATTGCTCAAATGGCAATGTCAAGATCTCCAGAGGTATCTTGTTGTAGTAGAGAATGCATTGACCCTTGAAAGAATTGCTAACCTTCGCGAGTCTAAACCGGGGCGCAAGTAGTCTGTTATTATTTCTTATGTTAACATTACAGCTATCGCTAAGTTTGGGAAATTTTGTAAGGTTCTTGCGTACGTACATTATATTTTCGAAAATAAATTGACTAGCTACAGTTAGTAGGTCAATCACATAAGAGTGCACACTGGCGAGAAACCATTTCAGTGTGAGGTGGTCGTCCCGCCATCTCCTTCTGGGCCTTCCACTGCGCCGGTGTCCATATGTACATACACAGACACAAGTAAATAGTTAACTAATAAAAATTATATGGAGAGCGCATACTGGCGAGAAACCATTTCAGTGTGAGGTGTGTCATAAATCATTTGCACAACAATGTGTTTTGTTCATGCACAGAAGAGCGCATTCTGTTACGATAATTAATACGGTTGAGCGAAGTGTACTTATTACTAGGCTAGGCAACAATCCGCAGATCAAGAAATATGAAGAAATTATTACACCTTTTGAGCTTGAAATCTTGTTTGCTGAATAAATACATGACAAACTAAATTGTATGAATTATTTTACAGTAGTGCCTGCGAACTTCATAATTTTAAGTAATTATTTTTTATGGGTTTTGTGTTGCCTGAAATAAACAATTTCTTGTTATCATTATTATAAAAAAACAGCGATTTGAGGCATCCCCTTTCCCCTGCGCCTGCGCCTGCTTACCAAGCTGCGGTTTCTGCTAGTTTATGATATTCAAATATGTAGCTGATTATGAGTGAATGAATATTGAATGAATGAATGTATGAAAACTTAAGTGCAGGTCGCGCCAAATCTCTATGCGGGTGCCGTGTGAAGGGGGTAAGCTTTCTCTCTCTCACCCTATGCGAGAAAGAGTGGTTACCCCTCCAAGGGGCACTCAGACACAGAGAAACTTGGCGCGACCTGTATCACTAGTGTAAATAATTAAGTGGAAAATAAGTCGTGCATAGAATATATTTTCACTTCTCATGCTCGAAAATTCCTTCTTTATGCTGGAAACAAAATCGCATTTTTGTTCAAGTTCAAAGATTTTTATTCATAATAGCACAAAAATTGAGACTGAATGAACGTCATAACATAATCAAGCAAGCATAATATAACTTTAAGTAGGTACCTAATTATTACATAGTACATAATATGTAGGGTGAAATGAAATGAAATGAAATATGTTTATTTTCATTATTACAACAACAAAAGTACTTAAATAAATCTAGGGTTAATTGATTGTTATTAAAATTGTAAAACGCTGTCTAGGTGTAACAATACGTTGGTAGTACGCGGAAGGAGCCCTGACTACTACACTAGGAGACCTGTATGGTAGTAGCCAGTGAGACCGTCACACGAACACTCCACTTATCTATTATATGAGTAAACGTTATTCGGCAGTCGTATAATACAATCAAACAAGAATATAAAAACAAAAACTTTGAGGGTACTTGAAAATAAAAGTAAGTAAATAAATAGTTACGAGCTAAGTCATTATGGTCTGGTTCTGTATCGAGATAGATATACATATAAACGAGGGTACGTAACGTAAAACATAATGTGCTAGTGTGGTCATGTCATGCATGAAGTTTTATAAATAATGTAGCATGTAAGTAAGTATATAGGTATAGGTGTACTACATAAATAAAATAAACAGATACAATGTAAGTAGAAAATATTTAATTTATTTAATAAGCTAACAATACGGAAATGTAAAAATGAGATTCTGGAATACAGACGTGGTGGGATTTCGTTCACAGAAAAAGGTCTTTATTACCTGCACGCAAGGATTAAACGAGTGGTAATAGTAAGTTTGTAACTGGTACAGTGCTTGATCACCACTTGCCAAAGATTAATAGACTATCAGAGGCTTCATGTGTTTGCGACATTAGCCATTTTCTGCAGGATATTTTGAGGTTGTATTTTGTCATTACGAAAATCTTGTTAAGTCTGTTTACAGTGTTATAAATGTGAGGTGCAAGGGACTGGTAGAATCTTTTTGCAAAATTAGTTCTGCATCGAGTAATTGGGCAAACCAAGTCTTTACGTCGTTTAATATTTTTTGGGACACACTCTCGAATTGAATATTTGCATGTTGTTCTAGGATAATATTATGTATAAATAACTTTCGTACGGTCAGCACTTTTGCAATGTTATACAGTTCTGTGGTTGGAAAAATCATCTGTTTAAAATGCATGACTTTTAGTAGGACTCGTTGAGCTTTTTCAATGCGATTGAAGTAAGTTTTTGCGGCACCCCCCAAGACCACAATGCAATAGCTCATAATGGATCTGGCAAGTACATAGTAGACTGTTAGGAGTAACTCTGGATTAGTTATGTGACGAAGTTTTTTAAAGATCGGAATGAGCTTTCGTATACGGCCCGCCACAGCGCTGATATGGTACTCCCATCTAAGGTGCCTATCAATAATTATGCCGAGATATTTCATTTTATGGGTTCTTTGCAGGTTATGGCAGTTGCAGTCGCGGGCACGGATATCACATCTGTGCGCCTTAATGTTCCAATTTTCATCTGGTTGAGTGGTTGCATTAATTGTAAAGGTTACGTATTTGGTTTTATCAACGTTACATGTCAATAGATATTTATCCAGCCACCTGAACACTTCGCGCAATCCATTTTCAGCATGACATCGTACTTCGTCCCAAAATTCCCCAGAATATAATATTGCCGTATCATCTGCATAGGCAAAGGTTTGAGAATTTTGAGTAGACATTTTGCAGAGGTCGTTCGAGTATATTAGGAATAAGGTGGGACCAAGTACGCTGCCTTGTGGAACACCGAATTTGAATGGAAGCTCGTCACTGCAGATATCATCAACTTTTACGGCCTGCGATCTATTTGTGAGATAGTCCTGAAATAGGTGTAGTGGGGCTCCTCTGATGCCTATGCTTTCCATTTTGGCCAGAAGTAGATTTACTGAAACGGTATCGAAAGCTTTCGATAGATCCAGGAAAACCCCGAGGGATTTTTTCCCGCTGTCGAAGTCTGAAACTACAGAATTAACCAGGGACATAACAGCGTCTTTTGTGGATTTTTCCTGCGAAAGCCGAATTGATTGTCACTTAGTATATGTTTTGTTTCTAAATAATTAATTAGTCGTTCATTTATGATATATTCCAGGATTTTTAATAAAGTCGTCAGGACAGAAATCGGCCGATAATTGCTTACCAATTCTCTGTTGCCTGCTTTGTATACAGGAGTAATTACAGCTTTTTTGAATGACTGAGGGAATTTTCCGGAAGAGATACTCAGATTGCAGATGTGCGCAAGGGGCTTACAAATTATGTTCTTTGCTTGTTTTATCAGTGTGCTAGATATGCGATCCCATCCGACGGCGCACTGACATTTTAACCTATTTATAATTTTGGCTACTTCTGCCTCATCAGTGAGTAACATCATGAATGAGCTCTGCATTGTGGTTAGAGGATTGTGTGAGTTCGTAAGATTTTCTTCCGTAGTATTTAATCTATTGAGAGTTTTCTGAGCTAGTTCCTGGCCTATGTTTGAAATATTTGTGAACATTGTTGAGTGCTTCTTTATGTGTGTTACCGCATTTAAATGATTCTGAGGATTGTTTGCAATTTTTATTGATATGACGTACATCTTTTATGAACTGCCACATTTTTTTAGGATCGTTTTTTCTCTTCTCCAATTCTTTTCTGTTATAATTTCTTTTTAGTTTCTTCATTATATCATTACATGTATTCCTATACCTCTTGTATTTCTGTTGCAGTTCTATGTTTTGGGGTTCTTTCTTTAAATTCTTATGTAATTTGTCTCTCTTTCTTATACTTTTAATGAGGCCTAGAGTAATCCAGGGTTTAATATTGGTTTTAGAGCGGGACATATGTATAGTTATAGTGTATTTTGATATTGCGTTTGCTAGAATATCCTGCATTGCATTGCAGGCTATATTGACATCTGTAAAGTTAAGGACCGGTAACCAATCAGCGTTAAGTAGCTCATTACAGGTGTTGTCGTAATTTAATTTAGTAAATGACTTCTTTGTTGTTCTTACTTAACATATACTAAGTCACAGTCACCGCCGTACTGTTATGGGGTTTTAATAAAACCCCTTTTTAAAAAAATATATTTTTTATTTACTCTAACTTATAGAGTAGAATACACTTTATTTAGTAAATATAGTAAAAGTAATTAAAATATAGAGAAAATGCAGAGAAAAATGAGTTGTCTGCCCTCGAGAGAGACCGAACTAGGACTGGTGTATTTCCCTGCTAATCAAATGTTACTCAAAGGGGGCTGATGCAGCATTTTATCAGCCCTTTCCTATACATACTCAGGGTATAACAACCCCCCGAACAAGAGGAAACTTACACGTTTTAAATAGATGTGAAGTTTTCGCTATTGAATTCTCAATCTAGGATGGGGATTGGGCATTTCTATTTCTTCGGTATTTTCAGTTTCGTTAATTTTGATTTTCCTCGAAAATCGAGGCAGACAACTTTCAGATCTCTTAACAAACAACACTAGTAAACACAGACACAAAATAAAAGTTACGACACTAAATACAGAAAAGGTTATATGTGTAGTGTCAGAGTAAAGAGGTTCGGTTTATACATTGTTTAGGTTACTGTTAATATTATCTGATAATTCTTTCAATTCTTGTATGCTACTTAATTTTACTTTCGACACTTTAATGCTAGGAATTACTGATTTAAAATCATTAGACGTCTTTCCGTTACAACATTTGTCTTCTATGATGTTAAAATCAGAATGTATATTGACAATGTTTATTTTAGGGTTTTGTTTACTTAGAAGCTTCTTGCTTCTGCAATATATTATACAATTAGGATGTATGTTGAGAATTCCTGTACCGGAAATGACAAGTTGATCAATGTTAGAATTACATTCAATAGAAATTTTCACAGGTAGTGTTTGTGTAAATAACCATTTATTATTGTTTAGGGGCTGCCAGATGTCCAAGTTACCAATGATATTTTTGTGATTACATTGTATTGGTAATGACGTAATTACCCTCGTCATCAACTCCACCTCACATGACGGGTTTTCAGATATGGTTGATACATCCGAAATTTCACAAAGGAATATATGGTTTACAATCGGTTTGCAGTCATTGAGACTATTTAAGTTACAATATGATGTTTTGTCTTTACTTAAGGCTATAAATAGTTTTGAAGGTATTATAAGAGAGTATGAACTATTTCGATTATTTCCATCGCCTGGAGTGGGGATTGGCACAGACTTATATAAATTGTATTCCATAAAATGTACTAATGGTATTTTTAAAATAAAGACTAACTTATCATCTACAAAATATGAGATTAATTCTGACAGGTTTATAATTACATGTATGTTATCTAAATCTAGACTAATAGGAAAGTACTTATACTTAGGTAAATATCTAATGTTACTCTTAATATCTTCGAAGAGCTGTTTAGGCGTAATAATTGAAGGGTGCAAAGTATTGCTTTTTACAAATAATACAGAGTTAATAATATCTTCAATTTTAAATGATAACGTTAATAAATTGGCATACAGTACATTCAATATTTCTGAAAGGTTGTTTCTGAAGCTAAGGTCATTCATAGCTTGGGTTATATTCGTTATTGAAAAGGTAAGTTTATCGATGACGTCATTCAAACGCGCTTCATTTATATTGATTTCATTCAAGCTTTGATTAAAATTAGATATTGCAGATTTCGAAATGACTATACTTTCTTTTACCGAGCTGACTAATTGTTTATCGTTTTCGAAAAGGGTGCGAATAGCGTCATTGTATTTTCTTGCATCATCTTCATTCAGAGTGCCAAATATTTGTTTAAAAACAGTTCCAACACCAGAAAACCATGCAGATCTTTTGTTATGAGTGGAAACTAAATGAGAGAGCGAGTCAACATCTCTAGTTATATCTTTAAAGAGTGCATCCAGAGGCTGAATCATGTTATGACATTCTGTGTTATCAATCGCTTCGCTCTGCTGGCAGTGAAATCTAACTGTTCCAAATACATTCTTTATGTTGTCGACGTGATAATGTATAAATGATATGTCTATAGGAATAACGATGTGCATATAATCACTAACTATTTTTAAAGTGCCGACCGGATCGAAGAATATGCCGGGACTTCGGGTAATTTGTTTGACGAGATTCGTATCGTCAGAGGCAGAGGTAAGTTTGATAAGGGATACAGCAATTCTGTAAATATAAATAATATCTCGTTTCAACTTAATTTAATATTTAAAGGCTAAAATACAACTAACTTAGACTAAGTTCTCTGATGCTAGTTTAACTTGGTCAAAATGATGCTTTACATGTCTCCGATTTATAAGTAGTGATAGTGTATTATTTCCGTGAATTTTCACTACCCTGTACGGTCCTTTCCAAACAGGTGAAAGGGCTTTTCGTAACCTTCGTAACTTATCGAATTGGACGGGTATGTTTATCGTAGTAAGATTTTGATCTCTCCTTGGAGGTTACGATGTTTTCTAGTGCTTTTAGGCGGGATAACTTCATGCGGTGATGAAGCATTTTGATGTATTCGGGGTATGTAACGTTTGGGTTTAGTTCATAAATAGAGTCAGGGATGTATGGTTTAAAACCAAGAAGAAGTTCGTAGGGAGTGAATTGTGTGGTACAGTGAACATTACTATTGTATGCTAGTATTGCTGTATAGACATATTTGTGCCAATCGGTTTGATTTTCGTTCACATAGGATTTTAGGTATTCCTTCATTGTCGAGTGGCTTCGCTCCAAAGCGCCTTGTGTTTGGGGATGGTATGGCGAGGACCAAATTTGTTTAATTTTAAGAAACTCGCAGGTTCTTTTGAAAAGGTCAGCGGTAAAATTTGAGCCCTGGTCCGTTACGATGACCTTTGGAATTCCAAATACGGAGATGAAATGAATTAGGCACTCACACGACTCTTCAGCTGTAGCGTTGGAAATGGGATAAGCCATGGAAAATTTGGTAAGGTCATCCTGAAGGGTAAGTATAAATCTTAGCTTTTGAATTCCGGCTTCGGGGAGTGGACCTACTATATCCAAACTGATACGGTCAAAGGGTTTGGAAGCCGTAGTTGTAATTTGCATTGGGGCTTTATTGATTTTTCTAAATGCTTTATTAGATTGGCATGATTTGCAGTTTTTGACGTAAATTTCAATGTCTGATCTCATGTTTTTCCAAAAATATCTTTCTTTGATCCTGTTATACATTCTTGATAAACCCAAATGGCCTGCAATAGGAATATCGTGGTTTTCTCTTAATATTTTGGGTATTTCACTTGGGACTGGATATATTACACTATTGTGATATATGTTGACTACAATGTCAGTATTATTGAATAGATAGGATAGCATATTATATATTTTGACAAACTGATGTCTTTCGAAAGGGTTCTTAAAGTCTGGAATGGCTATTTCCTTTGTGGTATTGTTAATTAAGAGCTCATTTCTTATAATTTGTAATGTGTCAAATATATCTTTGTAACTGCTGTCACTAAAATGATAAACTTTATTGAATATGAAATAGTAGGTTTTTCCTTTGACGATGAGTTTTTTGAATGAGTACAATTCCCTTTCAGACATGGTAAACTCGTCAGAATTTTCACAGTTTGAGAGTAGTTCTTGCACGTAAGGGTTTGAATCATCTAAGTCTATAGAAGAAGGTATAATTATAATGTTGCTTGAAGTTTTAAGTAAGCTTTCATTATGCTCGACGATTTTTGTATTAAATTGGGTATTCTTTTGTAAAGCTGTTAGAAATTGACTGTAGTCATCTTCACATGGACTTAGCAAAGGTAGTTCTGCTTCCGTTTCTGGGTTTTCAGGTATAGGTTCGGGAATATTCAATGAGTCGAAATCTACGTTTCCATCATTGAAAGGGCTAAGGTCTAAAGGGCCTAAATCTATTAATTCTGAGGGTTCTTCAAGTTGTCCAGGCGCCGAGATCGGCGGAATACTATCTTTTTGAACTGAATTGACAGGATATCTAGACAATGCATCGGCATTACTATTAATTTTGCCCTTTTTGTATACAATTTCGTAATTAAAGTCCTCTAGTTTTAGACGCCATCTGACTAATTTAGATCCCGGTTCTTTACAGTTAAATAGCCATTTCAAAGGTCTGTGGTCAGTCACAATCTTGAAACAACGTCCATAAAGATACGGACGAAAGTTTTGAGTGCCATATACGATGGCCAAACACTCTTTTTCGGTGACACTATAGTTGCACTCTGCTTTATTTAATGTGCGTGAAGCATAAGCGATGGGGCGATCATTGCCGATGGGGCCTTGAGACAGGATTGCTGATATAGCGTAATTAGAAGCATCGCATGTGAGAATAAAAGGTTGTGTAAAGTCGGGGTAAGCTAGTATGGGTGCTGTAACAAGTGCCTCTTTCAGAATTTCAAATGATAACTGTTGTTCGTTTTGCCATAAAAATGGAATGTCCTTTTTAAGGAGTAAAGTCAGTGGTTTAGATAGTTTGGAGAAATCGGGGATAAATCGGCGGTAATACGATACTAGGCCGAGAAAAGATTTAATATCTTTAGGACAAAGGGGAGTTGGGAATTCAGTGACTGCTTTTATTTTTTCTGGATTAGGTTTGACACCTTCTTCAGTTATTATATGGCCTAGATAAGCTACTTCCTTTTTCAGAAATTCGCACTTATCAGGTTGAAGTTTTAGGTTAAAGTCTCTAAGTCTTTGAAAAATGGAAGCGAGTTTTTCACAGTGAGTTTTCAGGTCATGGGAATAGATAACTATGTCATCTAAATATACGAAACATTTTATCCCTTGTAATCCAGCGAGAGCAGCATTCATAAGCCGTTGAAATGTAGATGGTGCGTTTTTGAGACCAAAGGGCATTCATGTATATTCGAAATGCCCTTGAGGAACACTAAAAGCAGTTTTGGAAGCATCTGATTCATTCATTTTGATTTGGTGGAACCCAGACGCTAAATCTAATGTGGAAAAGTATTTGGAATGGCCCAACTGGTCCAGTATTTCAGATATTTGTGGAATAGGATAAGCGTCGCCTATTGTTATGTCGTTTAGTTTGCGGTAGTCGATCACGACTCGCCATTTTCGTTGACCAGATGCGTCCATTTTCTTCGGAACAACCCAGATTGGGGAAGACCATGGCGACATTGACGGTTTGATAATTCCTTGATCTAGCATTTGATCAATCTGTTTCTGGACCTCGGGTTTGTGAACTTCTGGAAATCGATAAGATTTAGTATGGATTGGAATAGTAGATGAAGTTGGAATTTCATGTTTGACAGCATTTGTGCAAGATAGTTTATCTCCAGGAAGATAGAATATATCTGAGAATTTAGAACAGACTTCACACAAAGCTGTAATTTCTTCGTTATTTAAATGAGATACTCGAAGTTGGTCGAGTGTTTTCTGGTTTCGAAGCAGAACGTTTTCTTTTCCTGAGGAGATGTTGTAGACATTTTCATGTAAAGATGGCGAGCAGGATATTTCGTCTATTGGGGTAAGAACTAAGTTGAGATTCGAACACAGAGTTATGGGTGATTCAGAAGTATTGACGACAGATATATTTATTCTGTTGTTTGGCTTCACGGTTACTAGACAGTTAGCTATAAGTAAATTATCGGAATATCGTTGATCAAGAACAAGACCCTCTTTTATTTGTGGATTCGAGATAGTGCATTCTATTATAGATTCAGTGCGAGCGGGAATAGTGTAGACAGGTTCATTGTAAGACAATGGTAGAGTTACATCTCCTAGTATTAAGGAGTCTGTTGTGTAGTCAATTTTGCCATCCTTTGCAATAAAAGCATCGCTACCTATGATGCCATCATATGGAATACTAAGTCCATCTATTACATGGAAATGGTGTGTTACTTTTGCAAATGTAATTGGTATATGACCTAGGGAAGAAATTGGATGGTTTATCGTGTCAATACCTTTTATTTTAATAATTTCTTTTGTAATGTCAGGCATTTCATCAATCGAGCTTCGTTGTATGAGACTAACTGATGCTCCAGTATCAACCAGGAGAGTCAGTGGTTTATTTGAGACGGATGTAGAAACCATTATGTTTGGTAAGTATTTACTTGATGAATTTGTAGTAACGTTATGTATTTTTATTTCTAGTTTTTCAGATGCAGTGAATGTAGGGGATACGGCGGACTTAGAAGATACAGTGGATGCGGAGAACTCAGCGGATTTGGAAGATGCAGAGAATGTAGGGGATACAGCGGATTTTGATGAAACAACTGATGCAAAAGACACGCCGGGTCTGACGTGATTGGAGGGTGTAGTGGACTTCTTAAATTCAGAGGATTCAGAGATTTTCGCGTTTCTACGCAATTCAGAGGAAAAAGAGACATTCGCGTTTTTACGCAATTCAGAGGATTCAGAGACTTTCGCGTTTTTACGCAATTCAGAGGAAACAGAGACATTCGCGTTTTTACGCAATTCAGAGGATTCAGAGATTTTCGCGTTTCTACGCAATTCAGAGGATTCAGAGACTTTCGCGTTTCTACGCAATTCAGAGGAAAAAGAGACATTCGCGTTTTTACGCAATTCAGAGGATTCAGAGACTTTCGCGTTTTTACGCAATTCAGAGGATTCAGAGACTTTCGCGTTTTTACGCAATTCAGAGGATTCAGAGACTTTCGCGTTTTTACGCAATTCAGAGGATTCAGAGATTAAATTGAAATTTGTATCGGCTTTTATGTTGGTGCCATTTCCCGTGCGATACGGTTTTGCGGGAAATTTTAGACGTTTAAATTGTTGTCATTGTATGAGTTATCTACTTCATCACGTCCCTGATCAAAGTTTTGTTCATCACAGTTTTGGGCATAATTGACATTATGGTTACGACTATGGGAAGTGCCAGCATTGTGATTAGACTGATTTTTGTTTTCACTACGTCTGCGGTTGTTATATGCTAGCTTGCGGCAGTTTTCAAGCGCGTGACCCGCATTTTTGCAGTATCTGCAAATCAAGGGGTAGAACTTTGGCCCAGAGCTTGTTTTGGGTTCAGTAGTCATGTTATGGATACTTGGTTTAAACTGATCATCCTTATGTTGCACTTCTTGGTTGTAACGTCTTCCAGAAGTATTGGAAGTGTTTTTGTTAAAAGTTGAAGTTTGATATCTCTTGTTTTGAGCCTGAATAATCTTTTCTTCAGAAACAGCGAAGCTTATAGCGTCATTTAATGATTCCGGGTTTCGGCATCTTACAATCATCGATAGTCTGCTATTGAGGCCAGCTATAAAGGTATGCAATGCGAGATCTTGCATCGCTTCGATGCGGCCAGTCAGTTCAGCCTTTTTAGTAGTGGGAATTGAAACATTTATTTCTGCCAGTAATTTAGCAAGACAATTTTCTACACGCAGGGCGAACTGGTTGACCGACTCGTTTCTTTCTTGTTGGCACGATTGGAGGTCAGAGAGTAAAGTTGCGTAATGTTTTCTTTCGCCAAATTGCGATCTTAAAAACTCTTCGAGTTGTGCCCATGTCTCGAATTCCTTGATTGAGCATATTGTTGCAGCTCTCCCTTGAAAGCGACTCAAAATATATTTTAACAATATTGGTTGTTGAGCTGCAGTAGCTAATCCAATTGCATTACGGCAATTGTTTAAAAATGCATTTAACTGGTCTCTAGTTCCGTCAAACTTGTTTATAAACTTAGTTAAGACGCTTATCTCTACAGTAGGTTCTACGTTGGGAGCCA
Source organism: Argyresthia goedartella (assembly GCA_949825045.1). Lineage (NCBI taxonomy): Eukaryota > Metazoa > Arthropoda > Insecta > Lepidoptera > Argyresthiidae > Argyresthia > Argyresthia goedartella. The sequence goes on from OX463832.1 coordinate 24,894,792, forward strand.
TGATTCTTAGAATTGACTTGTCGTCCAGTGTAAACAATAAATTCTTAGCACACTGATAAGACTGTTAATAATAAAGTTTTAGCTCCTATTTGTTGTAATGTAATGATTGAATCTTATTTATAAAGTACAATGACACATAAAACACACAAGGAATATAGTTAAGTATTGTTCACTGAATAGTAAATAGTTTTCACTGGGTTTCGTTGTTGTCACGATTGGAATAGTTATTATTTGAAGTCACTTACAGTATGTGTAGACACGGTGAGGCACGGAGATACTTTCCCATAACGAGAGATAGAATACCGTGAATACGGTACCGGAGTTGTCATAAGTGTTGAGGCTGACTGTACTCAGTAAGTACTTGGGTAGGTTAGCGGGATACCGTGTTGTAGCTGTTTCCGAGTTCTTTTGCTCAGGAAACCGATGACGAAATTCTCATGAAATTTCAGGTCTTCAGTAAATACTGGATGAGGTTTTGTAATCACAAACACTGTTTTTAGATAAAATCACGAAACTGGAAATGTTCATTATGGTGAGTTTATATAGTTCGGGATAACTCGGGAGGCGTTTCCCGGATTTTAGAAATCCCTTAACGCTGCCACCAAACTGTTATGGGGTTTTAATAAAACCCCTTTTTAAAAAAATATATTTTTTATTTACTCTAACTTATAGAGTAGAAGACACTTTATTTAGTAAATATAGTAAAAGTAATTAAAATATAGAGAAAATGCAGAGAAAAATGAGTTGTCTGCCCTCGAGAGAGACCGAACTAGGACTGGTGTATTTCCCTGCTAATCAAATGTTGTTACTCAAAGGGGACTGATGCAGCATTTTATCAGCCCTTTCCTATACATACTCAGGGTATAACAGTACCACCAACTCGAACATATGTGCTCCGCGCATTTTAATTGTTTAAAAGTGTAAAATGGCTTCTAAAGCCCTTGAAAGTTTAGTGAAAGTTCTGCAAAAGACTATTGAGACACTGTGTACGAGAGTTAGTGCCTTAGAATCAACAGTTAGTGCTCAAAACGACTTGATAACTAAGCTGAGAATTGCTAACAACCCACAGCAACAATCGCCGACTACCCTCACGCCCACTCCGCTAACGAGCGCACCTACTCCGCCGCTGCAGCGCCCGGTCCGCCAAGCGCGTTTAAAGGCGAAGGAAACATCGAGCGCTAGATGTCAGAACAAATTCACAAAGACGGTAGCCCGCACGTCGCTTGCGCCATCGCCAACCGCCGCTGCCCCCGTCAATGTTCCGAAGATCTCCGACGAGCGCCGTGTGACCGACGCCAGTGAGTCATCTGCTTCAACGATCACGCCTAAAGCTGTGGCCACGAACTCGACTGTTCCAAATGCGAACCTGACACAGGAACCTCTGACTGGTATTGACAGAGCGTCTGATGAGGAGGGCTGGACAACAGTTCAACGAAAAAAGATTCCTATTAAGCGGCAACGAAATTCCAACATACGCATTGGAGCTGGTAAAATCGACGAAGAACTGCAATCGGTTGAACGAATCAAGTATATACAGGCTTGGTCATTCAAACCGAATACGACGACGCACAACGTGCTAAATTTTCTCAACAGAATTGTAACATCAGATCGATATGAGGTAGAAAAACGGAAGCTGAAGACGGACAAACATGCTGCATTCGTTATTGGTATACCAGAAAGTCTGCTAGAGAAAGTTGACTCGCCTGCTTTGTGGCCCCCGCACGTTAAATATTGTGACTGGTTTCCCGCCAAGCCCCGCTACCAACAGCGGGGACAGAGCGCTCAGCGCTGTGACGTCACCGGTGCCCCCACCGCCGCAGCCCCAACCTGTCCTGCCGCTGCCGACGAGTCCTCCCCAGCCGAGACTCCTTAACCACCTGGACTCTAATGACACTGCCACTGATACTGGAAATGGTACTACGATGATAACCAATATAATATCGCGTAACATATCGATAATCCACCAGAACATAAATAGACTGGAGAATAAATGCTTCCAACTAGAATGTGAACTTCAGTTGCTCCATAAAGACGTGGATGTTCTGTGCATCACCGAACACTTCCTCCGTCCCAACGAGCTGTCCTGTGTCCGAATGGCAAACTACAAGCTGGCGGCGAGCTACGCGCGCACGACCCGCGAGGGAGGCGGCGCCTGCATCTACGTGCGGCCAGACCTCCTCACCATCGAGCGCAGGGAGTTCGCCGCGCTGTCCGTGGAGATGCACTTCGAGGTGTGTGCGGTCGAGTGTGTCGGTCTAGACCTGATCGTTGTCTGTATTTATAGACCCCCACAAGGTGAAAACAGAGGTGACATTGATATCTTTTTTCCTAAAATTAACTCTTTACTTGATTTAAATGCATCCAATAATTATAAACTCATTTTAGTTGGTGATATCAACATTGACATTTTAAGTAAAACGTTACCGTCTAAGAGATTAATTTCTTCTTTAAAACAACATGGTTTTGTAACGTTAGTTAATTTTCCTACTAGAGTGACATCATCTAGTAGCACTTGCCTCGACCATGCCTACACTAACATTCCGATTAATGATATTCTAAAAGTGACCCCTGTCGAAATGTATTTGTCGGATCATTCTGGGTTTATTGTTGTAGCTCAAATAAAAGGTCAACATTTGAACCATAATGAGGTTACCTGTAAACGATTGTTTTCGCAACTCCAAATTGATAATTTCTACGAGGCCCTATCTATGTATAACTGGGATAACATACTTCATAAGTGGCACTGCCCTAGTGACCAATTAAACGCAATTCTTAATGTAACTAAGCATCTTTATCAAGTATACTTTCCTATTAGAAAATATCCTGTAAAAAAAAACCTTTCTCCTGGGCCAATCATAGGGTTAAAAAACTGCGATGCGAAATTCGCAAAATTAAATTTGCATTAGCGAACCATAGTGATAAACATGACAATTGCCTACCAACCAGTGACTTGTTGCGGCTCGAAATGCAATATTCAATGGAATTACGTAACTCACGTCGTGACTTCATTAACAAACAAATCGACAACCCAAAGTTGGACATGCGCCGCACCGTGTGGCGAGTAATTGAGGCTGAAACTGGCCGAAGCGAGGCGCGGCGCGGGGGAGCCCTCGACCTGCTGGTGAGCAAGTCTGCCGGGAACAGCCAGGTGCAGCGCGCGGGTGCAGCCGCCGCCGCCCTCAATCGCTACTACGTAGAGGCCAACAATGACCCCCGTGCACGACCCGACCTCTCAATAGCTATGAACTACCTCAACTCATACCTTGAGGGCACGGCAGAGCTAAAGTTGCAATTTATACCAATAACACTTTCCGAGCTGGTATCCGTGATAAAAAGTATTAAACGTAAAAACTCGACTGATATAAATAACATGCCAACTCATGTATTTGATTATACACCCCCAGTTGTAATTTCGTTATTATGTATGCTTCTTAATAAATGCGTTGAAAGTGGCGTTTACCCGCAGTCTCTTAAACAAATAAAAATTCAACCAGTGTACAAAGGCAAGGGCGAGATGGACGTAGAAAAAAGCTACAGACCGATTGCACAAATACCGATATTCTCTAAAGCGTTTGAACGTATCATTAGCAACAGATTGGACAAGCACTTTAGACATAATAACTTACTGAACAAACAACAATATGCCTATCAATCAAACCGGTCGACAGTGGACGCCGCTCGTGACGTGGTAGCGCGAGTGATGGGCCGGCTCGAGGACGGGCGACAGGTCGCGGCCATGTTCTGCGACCTGTCGCGCGCCTTCGATCTTGTCAACCATGCGCTCATACTGGAGAAGTTGAACAGGTACGGTGTAAAGGATAACTTTCACAAAATCATATCCAGTTTCTTGTCGCACCGCCAGCAGTGCACCTTCGTTCTTGGTGCTAAGTCTGAACTTCAGCAAGTTGGAGACTGTGCTGTGCCTCAAGGCTCAATTATGGGCAACATTTTGTTCCTCATCATAATGAACGACATCTCTGTTGCTTCTGATGAAGCTGAATACGTCCTATTCGCCGATGACACTTGCGTAATTGTAGCTGCTGACGATTTTGAGATGCTAAAATTAAAGTTAAGTCGCGTAACGAGTAAGTTGGCTCATTGGTTTTCTGTCAACGGAATGCTACTGAACCTCGAAAAAACCAAGGTTATGCACTTTCAGTTAAGGAAAACTAGGGGTCATGAGCTGAACGTGAGTTGTGATGGAGTCACGGTACCGCAGGTGGACCAGGTCCGCTACCTGGGCTTCACCATCGACGCCGGCCTCACGTGGGCACCGCACATCGATGCCACGTGCAATAGACTATCCTCAGCTTGCTTCGCTCTGTCTAGGCTGGCCCCAACATTAACCATTGACAATATTATGAAAGCATACTATGGATACTTTCACTCCATACTAGTTTACGGGGTGGACCTATGGGGAGACGCCTCAGACTGCGAAAGGGCTCTAAGGATGCAGAAACGGGCAGTAAGAATCATAACGGGCGTGCCTTGGGACTTTTCTGCAAAAGAGCTCTTTATCAAGTATAAAATTCTAACTCTTCCCTCGCTATACATATTAGAAATAGCTAAGTACGCGAGACGGAACTTGTCATAATTTGCAAAGAAAAGTGACACGCATACTATCAACACCCGACGTCGTGATCACCTGTATGTATCATCCAGGAGACTCACCAAAGCCAACAAGTGTTTATTTACTCTTGTGCCCAAGATTTATGTCTGTCTTCCTGATCACATCAAAAGCGCGACTAGTGAGAGCATATTCATTTCTAAGTTGAAACAGATACTGGTTGGTATGGCATGCTATACAACTGACGAATTCTTTCAGAATATGAAAGTAATTCCCTGTCCGTTAAGCTAGATTTTCATACAAATTGTATATTGATTTATCATAGTATCATGACATAATAATATTAATTTAATTTACTTGACATTGATATAATACCTATTTGAATGTTATACTATTGTATAATAAGGTGTAGTATAATTGTAAAAGAATAATATCTTTTACTAACTTGACATTTTTTGTAAAACTCATATGTACCATTTCCTGTCTGACATATAAATTATTATGATTTATGAATAAATGAGTATTTCAGTATTTCAGTATTACTGGTTGAAAATTTAGATAAAGTAGCACAGGTTGATGGTCAGTTGGCAGGGTTCTAAAACAAATGTGGTCGGGTTAGAGTTTGATTTCAGCATTACATGGTCTAAACAGGTTAAGTTGTGGGTGGGGAAATTGTGTCCTGGTAAAATACCCTGAAGAGCTAATGTATTAAGGTAGTCATCCGCGAATTTGTCTGCACTGTCATTTTTTATATCTATATTGATATCTCCTACAATTATTACATAAGGTACATTTTTTAAAGAGGATAACGTTACGTCGAGCGATTTTATAAATGGACACAGTCTTTGAACGCATAGGGTCTATAAATACCCATGATAGTAAGTTCATTCCCCGTTCAGAGACACTTAGATGCTGTCCCGTACATATGCTACCACGCCATCGTTTTGGTTATGTACAATCGGCAAAGAAGTTCGGTTTGCAGGGCACACAAATGCCACTCTTTGTGTGCGTAACGTTGCGACACGAATCGCTGACTTGAATGTGTGTGCGTTACATTGGTCGTCACAGCACAGTCACAGATATTATAATACTGTCTGAGCATACAATCACTATGTGTCTTCGTTGAATATAAGACTAGTTTTTACCGCTTCCTACAGAGTGGACGATAGCCCAACGGGTTAGATGCCAGACTAATGACTTTGAGGTATTGAGTTCGATCCTCTATCAAGGAGGGAAAAAGCATGGTGATGTTTTTTTTTAGATACTTTTTTTTAATTATTATTGATCAGACCAAATATTTATTCTAGATTAAGGGCCGGTTTCACCACTGCTGATGAAGCCTATCTGCCAGTTAAACTTAGATTTTTGTATGGCGTTATTTGACAGATAGGCTTTATCAGCATGTGGTGAAACCAGCCTTATTTTTTTCATAATAAAACAAAATTATATTTCGTCCTAATAATAATTTATTACTAGTTTGTTATAATAAACTACACTTAATTTACTTATTTTAGTTTTAGTCAGACAAGGACAGATGTCGCAGTTGATGATATATAAGCTATGAATCAACATGCTAAGCAATTAGAAATTATGTGATAACTTCTAACCTGAAGTAGCAATAACATCATAGACATATAAATCACCTTATCTTATGATAACACAAAGCTTTCACATATTAATGGTTATGTTTTATTTAATATCTTAGTGGAGCTCCTTCTCTTACTATTATTTGTTGTAGTCTACTTCTCATGCCAGTGACCATATTCCAACACATGTCAGTGCCTCGCATTATCTCCCAGGTTGAAGTAACAACTTCATCTAAATTAGACCTAGATCTCACATTCGATGGATCCCAATTGAGCACCATATGTCCCCATAGATTTTCGATGGGGTTTAAATCAGGGCTTTTAGAAGGCCAGTCAATAACTGTCAAGGATTCTTGCTTGTTAAACCATTCTTGCACAATATGGGCGCGATGCACAGCGCAATTGTCATGGACAAAGTATATATGCTCATCCGGATATACAGTTCGTACGGTTGGTAACATGACGTTCTGTAAAATATCCAAGTATCCTTGAGCAGTGTTGCGAGCACTCACTTGCACTAATTCACCGGGGCCCATCGACGACATCCATCCCCAATATCCCAAAGTAATACGGCCACTACACCTGCACGGTAGAATGTTTGCTAAACTATATCGTTCATTATTTCTTCTCCACAGTATTTTACGCCCATCCTTGTCTGATCTAAAAGTCTTTTCATCACTAAAAACAACAACATTATTACACCAATCAAAGTCCAAATATTCACGGGCAAACCGCACTCTGTCTTCACGATGCTCATTAGACATCATAATCTTCTTCGCTGGTCTCCGACATCTTAAACCATCAGCTCGTAAGTGATTGCGAACTGTTTGTAGTGTTACATTATGAAGTGTCGCCGTAGACCGGGTGCTGGCAAACGGATTGCTGTTATGCGCTGCAATGATGTCGCGATGGCGATCAGATGCAGCTGTGTAGGCTACAGGCTGTGGGCCTGGTCGACGACTTTCAACATGTCCAGAATCTGCATACCTATGAACCCACAGTTGCACTGTTCTTCTCTGTAAAATAAGAAAAAAATACAATGAAGTAGTAACACAAGGTATAATTATAATCATAATTTATAAAAAACCTTCAAATTTATTTTTTATATGCATAACTCACCGATATCATTAAACGTCGTGCTATCTCGCTAATTGAAATGTTTTGTTCATACAAAACAATGATTTCCGCCTTTTTAAAAGTGGATAGATGACTTTCCATGATAGATAACAAATCTCAATCACAATTTACAAGGAACGAAATGCAATACAACTAATGCTGAGAGCGCGCAGACGCAAAACAATTTTAAAGAGGGTAGCTGTTACATTTTAAATAAAGAAGGTAGACTATGGCCTTTTTACCGGGCAAGTTTACAACTCTTCGAACTCTAGTTTGGTTAAACAATTGTAATCAATTTATATTCGATGCTATGTGAATTTAATAATACTCGTAGCTTCTAAAAAATAATTTCCTTTGAGGGATCGAACCTTTATCTACATATCGTAATTCTAGCACCTAATCCACTAGGCTATCGACTACTTTGCATAAAGCTGTGAAAACTTGCGTCATAATCAATGAATGTATGGGATCAGAAAAACGCACACAGACGCGACATTAACACGAATACTGTGTTAGTGTGCATTGCTAATCGTAGCTATTGGCAACGTTACGCACACAAAGACTGGTGTTTGTGTGCCCTGCAAACCGATCTTCTTTGTCGTGTGTACATGTTGTGTAAAGAGGGACATGTAACCTTTGCGTGCAGGAACATTGAAGTTACATGACTTTAGCCAACACTCTGTTAGAACCACAGATATCGAGAGATAGGCCCTTGGCGCTAAGCTTGTATCGGAACCAGTGTCGCCGAAAACTAAGAACACGCATACATTTACACCACTCGTACATCAATCCCTCCGCTTTTATTGGTCAGTGCAATGTCATGCACCTATCGTCCGAACACACCCACACTACCGCAGGTATACTAGCTAGTCGAGCTAGTGTTGGGACAATGCAAGGGCAGCGTGTAACATCGATCGATTATAATTTATAGACACTGGTACAGACAGTTATATACAATGCCGGGTTCTATAAATAAATAAATAAACGACATATTTACACGACATACGACATACGAGACCCCTTTGCCTCTCTTCTTTTTTTCAACAGAATCCGTACAGCTAGAAAGAGAGGCAAAGAGGTTTCTGAAGGTAGAATAACTGTGAACTCTTCGGGCCTGACTGAAAGCATCGGAATTTCCGATCAATACTTATAACACCCCTTTATCCTTCGTCGGGCGAGATTTTAAACAAACTTAAAATCTAAACTGCCTGTTTGGCAATCATTGGAATAACTAACAATAAACTTACGTATTATGAGCAATAAAATAACTATATTATTACATTAACTATATTAGTAATTGCGGAATGATAAAATCTATCTATTCAAAAACATAATCCTCCTATCACTATCCCCATCACTATATGTCGTCTCTGTGTGCGTGTAACAGTTCGCCTCCGTAACACGATGCATCTTTGCTTTCGTACTCAGATTAGTGTGAAATATTCATTGCGTGTTAGCTTGGCAATAAGTAGTGAAATTAAGATACAAAACAAGCAATGTATAGTAAACTTAGCGAGAACAACATGACATTGTCACTTTAATGTCAATTCGTGACGAATTTTCCAAGAACGATTTATTTTCGTAATAATGTTTATTTCTTGTGTTTTAAGAAGAAATAATAGTTGGAATGAGACTTACAAGTGATATGTGACACCGGCGTTCTTGGAGTTCACAATCTCGCTTCTATTTTTGCACGTGAGTATTGCACAGGTCGGCATTTTCGAAAAACCACGGAAATGAATTCGTCACTGCGGTCGCCCGGTGACTACCGAGAATTTTTTATATCTAACCTGTCGGAGCTACATTTGTTCGCACGTGCCACGCCCCTCAACCTATCTCTCGATATCTGTGGTTAGAACTATTAGGTCTGGGTCAAGGCCCAATGTTGTAAGTAAGACATCAATTTGGTCAAGATTGCAATTTATGCTTCTTATATTTTGACAAAGAATCGTTAGGTTTTGAGTTTGTAAGTTGATTTGACTGATGCATTCATTCCTCAGGTTTACATATAAGGGAACCCGCGGCATTGACATAATCAATGTCACAGGCGACTTGATTAATACTGTTTAGGGCCATGATATTATGTGGTAAAAGTTGTTGGAATGTTTCGTTAAATTAAGTAAACCTGAGGAAGAGCACTGGCAAGAATGAGGTAAAATCAAACAAGAATGAGGGAAAATCAAATTACTGAGGGAGTGAGGTACGTGTTGACGAGATCCCGGTAGGGACATAAAGAGACGGTAGTGTTAGCTTGGTAAATGATACGTATGATATATACTTTATATATAATAAGTTCATAAAGATGTTTAATATTATAAAGGTAAACGGTAGGGACATAAAGAGACGGTAGTGTTAGCTTGGTAAATGATACATATGATATATACTTTATATATAATAAGTTCATAAAGATGTTTAATATTATAATAATATAAACAATATTTGACCAGTGAACCAGACGCTGAGAGAAGAGTAACATTCAAGACAAGGAAAAATAACAGTTTATGAAAAGTCGTGATCAGTCTATTACGGTGGGCGAGGTTTATAAATACCAATGTACGTTGAATATGATCGGCCAGAGGTAGTCACGGGGATGATTGCACTTCCAAGTCCCTGAGCTGCATCTCGGAGTTGATGACTTTGCCGGACAATTGGGATCATCAGTCTTGCGAATCAGAACTACACCGCCACTTATCCAGCAGTATTTCACCGTTTTGCTCTTCATCAGCTGTCGGCCCAAGTAGTGTAGTCGTTGTGCCTTCTGGGTAAGTTGCTCGCCAACTAATATAGCACACTCATCTTGGAAGCCAATATTAGTAGCATTTAGCTTAATAGCCTTATTGTCAGCATTGAACTTTTTCACTGATTTCAGGAAATTGATTTTGCCCTTCTGGGAATTCATTTCAATAATTGTTACTTTGTTATCACCTCTCTTTTCCCGATGAACGTCTTTCATGTCCGCCATTTCGATGTTAGATTTGGTTATTTCTGCAATCTTTTTCACGAGTAAGAGTAGATTTTCGCCAGGTTTTTCAGGCATTTGGCGGATCTCCAGATAGTTGGCGCGTAATTTCCTTTGAAGTTGCTCCACTTGTTTCTCCAAATTTATTAAACATCCGTCCGTCTCTTGATAGTTTGATTCTAGGACATCAACTCTGTTTTGCACGCTCTCAATTTTTGTGGCGAGAGTTTCAATCGCGTCTTTTGTTGATTCGTTGATCTTCTCAATATTCTGCTGCATATTCATTCTGCTGCATGACTTTTCCCATATCCAGAGTCAGGGCGTTGATGTTATCATTCTGGGTGGAAATACGAGAATCGAGCTCGCATAATTTCGACAGGATGCGGTCCGAGAACTCTTTCAGTTGGGATACAAAAGAGTCATCGCAAAACTTTCGTTTCCTATTTGTTACATACCGCTCGTATTCCTCTTGCGATCCGTGCAGGTCTGGTGCACTTCCTGAGTATGAGTTCTCCATAGTTGTCTCTGAGAGGACTTCTGCGCGTAGGTAGAATTGGTGGAATATTCTGTAGTATAATATTATTTGGTCGCTGACCGGTAGCTAGGATGGTAGGGTACACGCGCGAGTCGCGACCGAGCAGCTCGAGCGCCGACGACGGAAAAGGTCAATGTAAAGGTCGGTGCAATGACTGGTTTAATACCAGATGTCGGTGTTTTGTAAAAAGTCATGAATTTTGTAGTACATAGGCTTTCTTGCATAAAGTGTGCTTTAAATTTTTTTTAATCGAGCTTCAGTTAAGTTTTGTATTTTTTGCGGAATTTTATTTTAGAAGCGTATACAGTGTCCCATAAAAGTACTACTAACTTGTGAGTCTGAACATTGGAAAAGAAAGCTTATGTTTGTTTCTAGTTTGCACATTCAAAATCGATATCTGATTATCCGGTTGGAGTCCGACCATGATTCTGACGTCAGAAAACGCCACCGCCATTTATGGAAGTCAGAATTTTGCAAAAGTTGCCGCCATTTGCCATCCGCTGGTCAGATTTCCAGTCTTTATTGTACTCAAACTTAAAGAAACTTGAAAACACAAATGTGATAGTAAGTAATGATTTGCATGGCAAATAAATATTTGGCTGAGAAAAAGATCAATGACACAATTAACTTTCTTGCGAGTAGATTTGAAAATGTTTCTGCTTCGTTCTTCTGGGATTCAGGTGGTGGATTTTTTTGATTAAACATAAGTAGGAGAGTCGTTGCTAGTAGACTCATACATAGAAAAAATTGTAAACGCTCTTATCATAATGAATATAGGAACTATATGACAGATTCACATAATGATGGAATGCGCAATGTAAACAGGTCCAATAAGGAGACACAAACAAGTGGTCTCACTGTGAAGTTGAATACTTCAATTCAAACAGAACGGATTGATAATATAACGTTTTTTCGTGAATAAACATAAAAATGGCACGGGTAGTATGCTTAGGTCATCAGCAGGTGGTGATACACAGTTATCACAAAAAAAAAACAGATGAACATGAGGTGCAAAATACTGATACAATAAGAATATTTCATCAGAATGTTTGTGGTATCTCTAAAAAACACGACGACTTAATAGTTTATCTCAATTCAATACAAGATATTCCAACCTATGTTTGCATAAGCGAACATTTTTTAAATGGGGCATCGGCGGCAGTTTTTAACATTGATACCTATACTATTGCTGACATTAATTTACGACAGGGCAAATAAAGAGGCGGTTCACTTATTCTATGTCAAGAAGACAGACAATTTGAAGTTTTGGAAATTTGTAAAAAACTGTACAAGATTAACGCGTTTGAGGTATGTGTGATTCGTGATCTCGCTATAAATCTATAGATTTTCTTTTTATTTCGGATACCAGAAGTTAGCAATTTTACAAACTTCTTGAACTCTCTGGAACAGTTGTTCTCAACTCATGTAGTTACTTGAGTACTATTTTAAGAAGGAGTGTCTCAGGTGATTTTAGCATAAACCTCCTTAAAGGTGATGAAAAAACAAATGATTTTCTTACATTGTTGCGATGTTATAATTTTACATATATTGTAAATGAAGTTACTTCTCAAAGCAACAGCTCCGAATCATGTATATTCACTTTTCTAACAAACTCAAACTTAGATCACTTACATGACTTGATGGTAGATAATAATAAGATTGGGGATGGTCAATATGCAATCTGTTATTCAATAAATTCAGAAATTAAAAAGAGAAATATTAAAGAGGATGACAGAGATTACATTTGGACAGAGAAAAGCACTTATAGTAAAATTAATAAATTAAAATTTAGAACACACTTATTGAATCATCAATTGTTAGATATAGGTGCTAATACATTCTTAAAAACTATTAAAGTAATACACAACAAATGTTTTAAGAAAATACATAAAAAAATACATGAGCATTCAGAAGAAAGTGAAATGGATTACTAAAGGAATAAAGGTGTCTAGTGTTATGAAACGGTTTATGAAAACAGCAGACCTCCAAATATGTCATAAATCAGTTGTCTCTTACATAGCCATTTGAACACTTATCAATCGTAATGTTGAAATGTTTCACTACCTACCCTAACATTTCTGTTGTTTAAACTTAATCGTAACTCACTCAATTCACGTAATTTGTAAAACCTATCTAACTGACTGCGATAAACAAGTTGTACTTACTTGTGTAATGTATCTACTTACTTATTACAGTATTATTTTTTCTAAAATATTAACTTATATGTAACTTAACAAGTAATTTTAATAGTTCATACGTACTTAACTTATGTTAAATTTTATTTTATTGCCAACCAAGTATACGAAAGATTCCTGGCTACCTATAGCACAGGGTATCCTAGTTTGGGAGCCAGGAACCCAAAATGTAAACTAAGTAGGCTGTTCGATTCCAAATCGATATTCGATCGATGGTTTCGGAACGGCCATTTTGAATTTGACGTTGCTGCCAACCTAGCAGTTTTTGACAACTGACAGACGAAAGCCCTCGCAATGTAAACGCGCTTTGGTTAGGGTATTGAAATTAAATCGCAAGCCATCTGGAATGTATTCGGGTTTCCCTCAGGATTGTCTAAATAGCTGAGTGTGTTGTGGTTCCCCGAACCAGATAAAGTTCGCATTTACGTGGCCGATTGGTTTTCCCACGTAACATAACCTGTGTTGGAACACTGTGCTCATCGAAGCTGGCCTGCCAGTCATACCTGGTTGGCTGAAGAACCTGTCTACCAAGAAGAGCCTAGGGTGCACCCGGGCCTTGCAGAGAGACAGGAGGTTGACGGGACCGAAGCACAGACCAGGTTAGATCGACTCCATTTACATTAGCTCGGTGAATCGCCGACGTTCACACTTCTTGGCAACTGATCGCTACGCTACCTCGTAGCTGATGGGCCCCTACGAGGTCATTAGGTGCTGAGAAGCCTGAAAATTTTGGTAGCAGAGCGTGGTTTCCTGAGATTTGCAGCCGTCAAGGGCTCCAGGAACGCACGATTTGGGACTATCAATCTGTAGGTATAGGCGGTTACTAGGTAACTTGGTTGTGTTCCTATATCCACATAGATTGGTAGTATTGTAAGCTATAAGTCTATTGCTGGTAGTAGACAGACAGATATTACAGTTTTCCCTAAATGACCAGTTGTACTGAGATGTGACTCAGAATAGTAGGTACTCAACTTAGGTACATTGTAGGTGAATTGAAATTTGCATTGAAGTACCAGTTAGTCAATCTATTAGTGGTCTAGTAATGCTAATGAATGTTTCGGTTAACATAGGTAGTTACATCTATTGATAGCAGGCTATTACATTGTTTTCAGTTTATAGCAATTTATAACTTGAACTAATATTGACTATCTGTGTGTGTTATAATGATAAAGGGAAACTAAATTGTATTTACAGAATTTATATAGATATAAAACTCGGTTCCTATTGTTTAAGGAAAACAACATTGTTTAAGTTGTGGTTTAGGGTTCCCTCGTTTGGGTTGTAGACTGGAGGGTCCAATAAAATTGAGTTACTGCAAATTGTGAGTAAGTATCGTTCCGATCATGTCGTTATCTGAAATCCAGAAGGGTGTTTCTAAGGAACTCAGATGGTTTTCCTCCGCACACGGTCTGATAGACCGTTTAGATAGGCATGATGTGGTATTGGAGCGGTCTATGGACGTTAAGGAACGTTACAATAGGGTGCTCGAATTGTCCGCGCAGGCGGAATCAGTTGATGGTTGCGCACCTGACAGGCTGTCACGGTTGCTAGGGGATGTCGACCAATGTATGGAGATGGCAGCTGCTATCACGCAGAAGGCTGCGGACATACGTAGACAGCGCGAGTCCAGCCATGGTGGTGACATTGAAGCACCCCTGCCGCTTCAGGGTTCGGGGTCCAGGTTACCTGCCATAACTATGCCCACTTTTGACGGAGTGTCCGGTGAATGGATGAGCTTCATCAATCTGTTCGACAGTTTGGTGCACATGCGATCGGACATTACCAAGTCTGTCAAGATGGCTCAGCTGGTGGCAGCATTGAGGGGTGAGCCTAGGGAGCTGGTCGCTCATTTGACAGTTACGGAGGGTAACTATGAAACGGCCAGGCAATTGTTGGTCAGACGTTACCATAACAAACGGAGGTTGGCCGATGCCCAACTGAACCGTTTGTTTAGTATCCCGGTTGTGAACAAGGTCGGGGCCATACAGACGGAGGTTTTGAACCCATTGTTGTCCGTCACCAAGGCTCTAGAGAATCTTGGACTTCCGGTTGGTGAATGGTCGTACCTACTGTTGTACATTGTACTTTCCCGCCTAACCGCTGACGTGCAGACTCGTTTCGAACAGTCTCACGGGAGGTCGGCCGAGGACCTGCCCGCCTTCTCCGACTTGGTCGGATTCTTGGAAGAGGAGGCTCGACGGGCAGAGAATTTTGGGTTGACGGTCACCCATCCTTCGGAGCCACAGAGAGCTGCCGGGAGCGCTGTGAGTAGGGGCCCTCCGACGAGGAAGGACCGCACCAACCGGCAGTCGTATGGGACTGTGAGTGCATTGACCCCACATAGTGAGACCTGCCCATGTTGTAGGCAGATTGGCCATGCTGTGGCCAATTGCAATAAGTTCGGGGAACTTAGGGTTCAGGGACGGCGCCGGATGGCCAAACAGCGGAGCTGGTGTTTCCTGTGCCTCGGGCCACACATGGCTAGGTACTGCACGCGCACAAAAATGTGCGGATATTGTGGTGGGGCCCACAACAATCTGTTGTGCATGAACCGGTCCGGCCAACAGCCACCACAGGGCCGTACCCAGGGTGACACGGCATGGGGCCCTGAGAATTCGTTTGCGACTCGGAGCGCAACTCAGGGGCCAATGTCCCCACGTGCACAGGGCGGTACTAGGGTGCACTCAGGGTCATCACATGGGGGGCCCTGAGTTTTCGGTTGCGACTCAGCATCCGACTCAGCGGGCAATGGGGCCACAAGCACGCAGCCACCCAGGGGTGCAGGGCCGCACTCAGGGTCATCACATGGGGGGCCCTGAGTTTTCGGTTGCGACTCAGCATCCGACTCAGCGGGACATAGGGTGTGTTCAGCGGGCCGTAACGGGCGGGTGGCATGGGACACCTTCGAGCTAAGCGGATGCGGTTCGGACGCCGCCTCAGTTGTCGCCCCGCTCGTCGCCTCGTCCTCGTCGGTCGCATGTGATGTCCCCCCCGCTCACGGAGCGGCCACGGTTGAATTCACGCCCATCCCCCTTCGGGGGGCGTCGTAGGGTGGCAATGGAACCGGCGCGTGGGCCATTTGTACAATGGGACCCTCTGGCGTATAGCTGCCTACCTGATCGGTTACAGGCACAGTGGGGCCCCGGGGGTCCTCGCTAGGAATTTGCGGCCCAACCATTGGTTGCCCCCCAACCGGAGACGGTGGTGTTACCGATCGCCTCTGTGCTTGTTTGGGATTTGGCGGGCAACCCAACATACGTTCGCGCCCTATTAGATTCTGGAGCTCAGGGCTGCATTGTGTCGAACGATTTAGCAAAATGGTTGGGCCTCAAGGTAAATAGGTATAATAAATCAATACGGGGCGTGGGGAATGTTACGGTTACGAATGTAGTTGGTCAATCGGTGATCACGTTCTCTCCACGTTATGACATTTTGACAAAAACATCCGTGCAAGCTTTAGTAATGACGCATGTCATGGGCAGACACCCCTTGGTGAAGTTGAATCCGGCCGTTCGATTCCTGACATCAGGACTCAAGTTGGCGGATCCCGATTTTGACACTCCAGCCCCGGTCGACCTGCTACTGGGAGCAGACGTTCTGGGTAGGTTTCTGTTGTCGGATCGGCGAGTTCTTCAGCCGAACGGGTTGATTGCTGTGGATACTAAGTTTGGTCACGTGATCATGGGTCCGGCATTGCCAATGGTTAGGCCTGCCGAGTCAGATGGCATACTTATTGGCTCAGCGTTGTCAGACGCTATCCAACGTTTCTGGGAGATAGAGGAACCTCCCACCGTTCGTCGAGTCGACGCAGACGAAGAAGAGTGCGAGTTGTTTTACCAGAATAGTACTGGTCGCCTTCGTTCTGGTCGTTTTGTAACCCGACTGCCTTTCAGGGCCGATCGACCGCCACTAGGAGAATCTAGGAAGATGGCTGAGACGAGATTGATGTCGATGGAGCGTAGGATGACAAGGGACGCCGTATTTAAACAAAAATATGTTGATTTCATGAGGGAGTATGAGTCGTTAGGACACATGTCGGTATCGGGTGTGGACTGGAGATCTGAGGATCATTGTTTCCTTCCACACCATGCCGTCCTACGAACCCCTACCGGCAAGATTCGAGTTGTTTTTGATGGGTCAGCACCTACCTCGAACGGGATGTCCCTGAATCAGTGTCTACATTCGGGACCCAAGTTGAGTCGTGATATTTCGGATATTCTCACGAGCTTTCGGAGGCACCAGATTGTATTTGTCGCAGACATTCGGATGATGTTTAGGCAAACGGTAATTCATCCGGCTGACAGAAGGTATCAGTTGATACTGTGGCGTGAGTCCACGGCCGAGCCAGTCAAGGTCTATGAGTTAAACACGAACACGTATGGGTTACGGTCTAGCCCGTATTTGGCGATGCGTACCCTGCGGGAGTTGGCGTCGCGTGACCGTGTGAGCTATCCTAGAGCCGCCGCTATCCTGGAGCAAGATTTGTACGTCGATGACGTCTGCACAGGGGCAGCCAGTGTAGAGGAAGCTCTGGACCGACGTGACGAGCTCATTCAATTGCTGGAACGAGGCGGCTATGAACTACGCAAGTGGATGTCCAACTCCCCTGGGTTGATGGCTGGTCTCCCAGATGAGTTTCAACAAGACCCGCACGTTTTTGAGAATCCTGACAACCCTAACATGTTGTCAGTGCTTGGAATTCAGTACCGGCCCGTCCATGATGAGTTTACCTATCGGGTGGTTTTAGAAACACCGAAGGCCTGGACGAAGCGGTCAGTACTGTCAACGATTGCGAGAACGTTCGACCCGAATGGATGGATTTCTCCAGTCACCTTTGCTCTCAAATGTTTTATGCAAAGGCTATGGGCGGCTCAGTTGACCTGGGACACCCACCTCTCAGGTGATTTGTTGACTGATTGGACGCGAATGTTCACCTCGCAATCGGACATAAATAATGTATCGCTGCCGAGGAAATTGGTCCCTGCTGGGGATTACAGGGCAACCCTTCACGGGTTTTGTGATGCCTCTGAACGAGGGTTTGCGGCAGCGGTTTATTTGCGAACCGTCACCTCCACCGGGGAGGTCGACGTGCGTTTCGTTTTGGCAAAAAGCAAGGTAGCGCCTATTCGGACAAGGATGACGATTCCAAAACTGGAACTGTCCGGGGCTGCTCTTTTGACCAAACTTTTGAATCACACTCTAACAGTGTTGCGTGGGTCAGTGGTTTTGGAGGATACGGTGTACGCGTGGACGGACAGCCAGATTGTTTTGTGCTGGCTGAAGGCTTCGGTCCATAACTTAGAGGTTTTTGTTGCGAACCGTGTCTCCCAGATTGTGTCGTCTGAGGTCCCACTGACCTGGAGACATGTACCAGGAGAATTGAACCCGTCTGATTGTGCATCCAGGGGATGTCGGGCTCCTGAACTCGTTAGACACCATTTGTGGTGGGGACCACCCTGGCTTGCCAAGAGAGAATCGGACTGGCCCCACAGCCATGCAGTAGTATCTTCGGATTATGGCCCCAGAGCGGCCGTGCATGTTACCCAGAAGGCTGAGGACCCTGACGCCGGGTTTCTGCTGGACCGGTATAGCTCACTTGACAAGTTGATAAACGTGTCCACTTGGATTAGGAGATTCGCTCGAAATTGTCGTACTCCTCGCGATCAGCGAACGTTGAACCCTATTCTGACTCCGGCAGAGCGAAACGAGTCGCTGTTGAATTTGGTCCGGTTGGTACAGTCCTCGAAGTTTGGGGCAGAATTGGAGATTATACGAAGTGGACGTTCGAAATTGAAGGGAGCCGTCGCGCGTCTCAACCCCTTTGTTGATTCGACCGGGTTACTTCGGGTAGGAGGAAGATTGCGCAATGCGAATCTGTCGTATTCGGCTCGTCACCCACTTCTGCTCCCCAAGGGGGGACAGTTAGTTGAATTGCTGGTGACTGATCGTCATATTAAAAACGCGCATGCCGGCTGTAACGCGTTGTTGGCCACGCTTCAGCGGGAGTTTTGGATCTTATCTGCCCGCCGTGTCATACGGAACATCGTGTTTCGGTGCATGCCTTGTTATCGACTTAAGGCTGCCACGATGCAACCTCTCATGGGGGACTTGCCCCCTGATCGTGTGAATGAGGTCAGACCGTTTTCAGGTGTTGGTACGGATTTTGCAGGACCGTTTATGGTGAAGAGTTCACGATTGCGTACCGCTAAGCAATACAAGGCGTACCTGTGTGTGTTTGTTTGTTTATCCACCAAGGCGGTACATCTCGAGCTCGTTGCTGATCTCTCGACAGAGGCTTTCATTGCTTGTTTGGATAGGTTTGTTTCTCGAAGGGGACTTCCAACTTTGATCCGCTCTGATAACGGCACTAACTACGTCGGTGCGGAACGATACTTACGAGAGATAGTCAACTTTTTGAATGTAAATAAAGTGGATATTGGAACGGCCCTCTCCCGTCGGGGTATACAGTGGACCTTCAGCCCACCGATTTGCCCCCACTGGGGTGGGATTTTTGAGGCCGTAGTTAAGTCAGCTAAGACGCACTTGGGGCGTATAGTAGGTCAGACCGCGCTGACTTTTGAGGAGCTCGCGACATTGTTTTGTAAGATCGAGGCCGTTCTCAATTCGCGACCGTTGTGTCCGCTCAGCTCGGATCCAAATGACCTGGAGGCTCTGACCCCAGGCCATTTCTTGATAGGACAGCCACTTAACGCGTTGCCCGAGCACCCCTTCGAGGGAGGGAAATTGTATCGGTTGTCAAGGTAACAGATGTTGCAGCAGTTTACTCAGAATTTCTGGAAGCGTTGGTCGCTCGAGTATCTGCATATCTTACAACAGCGCCTTAAGTGGACTGACAAAACCAGCCCCCCTAGTGTTGGTGACCTCGTTCTGGTTAAGGATGCTAACCTACCGCCACTACGTTGGCGCAGGGGGCGCATTGTTAACTTGTTCCCTGGCAAGGACGGGACCCCCCGGTCTGCAGAGGTTCTAGTAGGAGGCTCGGTTCTAAAACGAGCGGTAGCAACGTTGTCTCGGCTGCCCGTAGATTAGGGGACAGGTGGGTGCCTGTCCGGGCGGGTGATTGTTCGATTCCAAATCGATATTCGATCGATGGTTTCGGAACGGCCATTTTGAATTTGACGTTGCTGCCAACCTAGCAGTTTTTGACAACTGACAGACGAAAGCCCTCGCAATGTAAACGCGCTTTGGTTAGGGTATTGAAATTAAATCGCAAGCCATCTGGAATGTATTCGGGTTTCCCTCAGGATTGTCTAAATAGCTGAGTGTGTTGTGGTTCCCCGAACCAGATAAAGTTCGCATTTACGTGGCCGATTGGTTTTCCCACGTAACATAACCTGTGTTGGAACACTGTGCTCATCGAAGCTGGCCTGCCAGTCATACCTGGTTGGCTGAAGAACCTGTCTACCAAGAAGAGCAGTAGTAACTGCTCCGACACTGGCATTACTGGAGACGAAGCTTAATGCAACCGCCTACCGCATGTGCCTTTGGTTCCGCCATAATGGTCTGCTACTGAATACAACAAAGACACAATTCGTTCAGTTTGATCTATCTGGGCGTAGAAGACCTAAATTAGCAGTCGTCGTGGACGGATCTCAAATTGAGCAAGCCCACACTGCCGCGTTTCTGGGCTTTCAGGTGGATCAGGCGTTAACCTGGGACGCGCACATAAATAAGTTATGCAGCAGACTGGCGAGCGCATGTTTCGCCTTAAGTCGGCTCTCATCAACACTCCCTGCAGAGTCGCTGCGGGCGTGCTACTTCGCGTCGGTGCACTCGCTGCTGCAGTACGGCGTGGAGCTGTGGGGGCGCGCGGCGCAGTGGCACCGCGTGTTTGTCCTGCAGAAGCGCGCCGTGCGGTTGCTGGCGCGGGTACCGACTGACGAGTCAGCCAGACCGCACTTTAAACAACTTAAGATTCTCACACTGCCTAGCCTACTCATTCTCCAAGTGGCCACGTATGTGCGAGAGAATATTCACCTATACAAACGACTTGGAGAAAGGCATAGGTACGAAACGCGCAACTACCAACAAATTAGCTACAATCGCGCACAAACTGGAAAAAACTAGAAAAACAATCCACGCTATGGGTCCGGTAGTGTACAACAAGCTACCTGGAGCTATCACTGATGCTCCGAGTGTGTCCATCTTTAAATGTAAATTAAAAACATGGCTTATTGAGAAGTCCCTGTACAGCTATGATGAGTTTTTAGCATTAGGTATGTAACTAGTGAACTAGTCACATAATTTGACATTATAATTTACAATTACCATTGACATTATTATTTACAGTTTGATTTTTTTTTTTTTTTTTCTGTAACATATACTGACTTATTTAATTTACTGCGTGTAAGTTATTTTAAAATTGTTAGCAATTGCTTATTATAGTATAGACATGAGTAATATAAACATCCCTATGTACCAATTTATACTAGGTACATAACATTGAATTATGATTTATGTCATGACGTGTAATGAATATTATCAATAAATGATGTCTATGTCTATGTCTATGTCTAGAGCCTAGGGTGCACCCGGGCCTTGCAGAGAGACAGGAGGTTGACGGGACCGAAGCACAGACCAGGTTAGATCGACTCCATTTACATTAGCTCGGTGAATCGCCGACGTTCACACTTCTTGGCAACTGATCGCTACGCTACCTCGTAGCTGATGGGCCCCTACGAGGTCATTAGGTGCTGAGAAGCCTGAAAATAAAAGTTTTCATTTCGTTTTTCATAGTAACATACATGAATACTTATAGGCGAGTTTTAAGAACAGAGAAAAGGAATAATGTTAACAATGAACTGAGGAAAACTAACTACTCTTCAAAATCTACATGGAATATTGTGAATCGCCATAGAAATAAATCAAAACATAATAATAATAATAATAATAAAGAGCTGCTTCTAAAAGCTGATGACCAAATAATAGACAAACCTGAGGATATTGCGGATACCTTTTTCAAAGAAATTTGATAAATCAAATAAGAATAATACAGTGAATGCTAGCACGACGTTGAATTACTTGTATGAGAATACAGATAGAGTTAATGAAAATTTCGTCATAAATATTGTGAAGTCAAATCAAGTCAAAGTACTTTATTACTTTAGATATTTACATATACTTAGCAAACGTCATTTTTTGCCTCTTCTCTACATTGGACCACTGTGGGAAAAGAAGAGCGAAGAAACTCCCACAGATTGATTTTTAGATCTCTTTTAAAAATTGGTTGTGCTTAACTATTACAAATATAACTATTATGAAAAATTTAATTATTATGATTAATAAGCAGGAATAAATAATTACAAAATTATTATCAGCAAGGTCTGTGTTGAGCTAGAATAACCCCATACAATCCTGTCATTTAAGTAATCTTGAACATTGTAAAATCCCTTTTTCGACAAAGTCGCTTTAACATGCTTTTTAAATTGCTCAAATGGCAAGTGTGGCAAGGTGACTGCCTATGATATCACTAAAATTGTTTACAAGATGCAGGCCAAAAATTCATGAGGAGTACATGAATTGCCAATAATATTGATATCTTGGCCCATCCTCCAGCAGCTTTTTATAATATAAAAACATTTCTGTTTTGAAACTAGTACGTTTCCTGACCAACTAAAGATTGCTAGGATTTTACCAATATTTTAAAAGGGTTCGAAAACTGATTCTGATAATTACAGGCCAATATCTTTATTACCAATTTTATCAAAGACTTTTGAAAAGTTGTTTAAGAATGCTCTAGTTGTACACTTAAATAAGAACAAAGTTCTTAGCGCAAGGCAATTTGGTTATAGGACAGGCGTTAGTACAGCAGCTGCAATAGAAGCACTAGGTACTTAATGATTTCCTTACAAACCTGGATAGAAAACAGAAAGTTGCAGCTTTATTTTTAGATTTAAGTGCAGCATTTGATACTGTTGATCATGAACTTCACATTAAGAAATCAGAACACTATGGCGTAAGAGGACAGACATTAAAACGAATTCGAAGTCAGATCAATTAGTAAAATGAAAGAACAAGTAGCTTATTAGCTTAGTTAAAATAAGAAGTGGTGTACCGCAAGGATCAATACTGGGACCCATCTTCTTTGTGGTTTTTATAAACGATTTGGTTAATGCTTTCATCAATAACTCAACAGACACTAATTTGGTCCTATTTGCTGATGATACTAATGCAATAACTTCGGCAACCATATAGTCGATCGTAATAGAAGAGTAAATTTTGTGCTGGCTTGTTTCAAGGATTGGTTCTTGCACAATAATTTAGAATTAAACGGCGCAAAAAGCAATTTTTTTTTTAAAACAACCGCAAGAAACATTGACACCTTGAACATAGTTTATTATAATGAGAAAGTTAATGTCGTCAAGTCAGTAAAGTTTTTAGGGGTGATTGATGAAAATCTTAACTGGAAGGAGGAGGTGGAAGCGATAGTGAAATCCATTAGTACTGCTTGTTTTGCTATGAAGAGCTTAAGGGTTGAGGTCTCTCAAGACCACATCAGAGCAGTGTATTTTGCATAAGTAGAATCTAAGTTAAGATACAGTATTAAATTTTGGGATAACAGCTATCAACGCAATAGTGCCTTTAGGATTCAAAATAGAGCAATCAAGCAATCATTGTATTAGCTAGAGTTCCTCAGTGGATCTAATGTAAAGAATACTTATTGAAGTTTGGTGTATTAACTATCCCTAGTCTCTACATACTTATACTACTGTCTATAATGAGTAAACACCTGAGTGACCTAGAAGGTCCGTTGCAGAAGTGTTTAAGAAACACTTCCAGGAGGCAGGACATTAAAATTGAGACAATTCAACATTGCCAGGCAAAATGTTCTTTATCAGTCCATAAAATTGTTTATTTCAGTACCGAAAAATTTGAAAATAATTGATAAAACGAAGATATTTGAAGGAAAACTTAAAAATATTTTATGGAAAAGTCTTTTTAAGACATTAATGAATTTTATGCTGAAAGAAAATGTTAGAAAGGTTTGAACTATATATAACATAACAACAACACAATATGAGAACATGTAAACATTAATTTAAATTATTGAATAATTTTGCTGAATGTTCATTAAATAATTATAATAGTAATAATCCGTCTTACCACAAAAAACTTTAACCATTGTTTAACACATGATTATAAAAATCGTTACCACAAAACTGATTTTAGCGTCTTAGCAGGGATAGGAATGGCTTATATTATGGCTTATATATGTCACTTCTATAACACTTGACTCTACACTTAACTATAACAATGGAAAGGGCGGAAAAAATTAGCCTAAATATTTTCCAAATTCTAAAACAAAACTTCATCAAGTTTTTCAACTCATCTGGATTATATTTAGGCCTACATTTAACTTACATTACTTCACTTCACTTCACTTCACTTCTATAACACTTGACTCTACACTTAACTAGAACAATGGAAAGGGTTATTTTGACTTACTTTTCCAAATTCTAAAACAAAACTTCATCTAGTTTTTCAACTCATCTGGATTATATTTAGGCCTACATTTAACTTACATTACTTCACTTCACTTCACTTCACTTCACTTCATCACTTTAATATTTTTAACAATGGAAAGAGGTAAAATTTTCTAAACAATTCGAATCCTTGACTCCACCTTCAACTGCAAATGACTCTCCATCACTTGACCTTCCTGCTGATCCGACTGTCATGGAACCTCCTCTTGTTTCTCAAACTTCTGTCCTGAAGGTGATACAAAAGCTTAGCATTAAAGATATAAAATTTTTGCATGTAAGTAGCATACATTTTCTTAACTTCTATTAACTTGTATATATGTATATTCTTTATTTCAGACACATCTCGTTGGCGATGTGGCTGATCTCTGGCTTCGAGCTCTACCGCTCTGGCCGTTCTTAATCTTAAGGCAAAGCGACTAAAGCTACCTTAGGATTAATTTGTTTCTCTTTACCTCTATTTTTTTTCCACGCAGGAGCGGATGACAACTCCTTAAGTAAGCCTGAATGTCCTTTTGAAAACACACTTTTAGGGTGGTAGTCATTGAATGTGAACTCCACCCTTACCTGAATGAAGATGATGAATGTAAGAGATGGTATATCTGATTTTGCCTGGTGATGTCTGTTTCTGCAAAGCTGTGTTTTTCTGGTTTATTTTAAAATGTACATATCAAAATTTTTGCTGAGTCAAAAATTTTTCCAGGGTCGGGGGGAAAATGTAGTGTTACGCTACTTACATGTCATTTTCCAGTATATTCAGCTGGATACTTGCTGAGCTGTATAGCTGTATATTTTGTTTCACCTTTATTTTCATAGGACCCTGTAACGTTTTAAACCATAAGAACACATTAACAAATCATTTTCGCTTCATATTTTCACACTATCAGCACTTCTAAATCGATAGCGAAGGGGTTTACCTTTGGTGACCTTGTATTTGGCTTTCTCCGAAACTCTGCAATCTCGGGCTTCGTGCGCGCTGGTGCGCTACCCTTTTATCTTTCGCTGTTATGTAATTTTGGCTATGTGAACTTGTTAAATTTTCT
Source organism: Argyresthia goedartella (assembly GCA_949825045.1). Taxonomy (NCBI): domain Eukaryota; kingdom Metazoa; phylum Arthropoda; class Insecta; order Lepidoptera; family Argyresthiidae; genus Argyresthia; species Argyresthia goedartella. The sequence continues at coordinate 24,920,294 of OX463832.1, forward strand.
ATTACGAGCCTGAAACCAAAATCTGACATTTATTATGTTGTTGTTTATCTGGTTGTCATGGCAATGTCCATTCAAACTCGTTAGCGGTCTGATATGTTTGCTTCAATACTTTTACAAAAATACTTTTTCTCTCTTGGCCACTCACAAAAATTGCTTTTAATTTAAATAATTTTTAGAACTCTCCAAAAAGGGTATAAGAGCGGAACATTTCTGAAATTCTGGAGTCTCACGTCAGCTTTTGTGCAAGAAGCTTCACCTAAAGGCCTTATCCCGGGGTCGCACTGCTCCGGGATCCTGCGAGCCGCTACTGCTACGCCTCCTGACTTGGCGAGCCTCTACCCTGGCCAGCGCTTCGTTGGGTCTCCACTTCACCTGCCCGTTTTTTGCTACACCTGCTCATCAGTGACTTCAGGCCGACACGCTGCGGGCCTCTACCCTGGCCGGCGTTTCGCTACCAGGGCCCCTACTCCTGCTGCCCGTCGGGGACTGATGACCGATTGGCCGCCGGCCACACTCTCCAACTGCAACTCCTACATCGCCCACCAGTGCCTCCACTGACCGGTTCACCAGACGTCTACTGCTTCATCGACCTCCACGTCTACTGCTTCATCGGCCTCCTACTCTCCGTGTCCTCCGCTTCCTTTTTTATCTGGACAGCTGTATTTTTATAAAACCTGTATCACTTCATTCACCCTCATCTTCCTAGCATTTTTCTAGATAGTCACTGTAGATACCCATAATAAACTGTCATTTCTAAATTTTATCCTGGTTGTTTCTTGTTAGGTTCTGGTTAGGTTAATATCTTTACACGACAAGTTGTAGTCGGAAACTACTCGGTGTGCATAAGGAACAGTCATTCGGTCGGACTATAGTATTGCAGTCGGGTTCCATAGTATTGCAGTGTTATTTCGGATTACAGAGCAGGGTCAGGCTATTTAAGGGGTATTAAGCTGATTTTGCTGACCTCAAAAGAAGTGTGGGTCATATCGGAGGGGCCACTTCTAGAAAAATAGTTTTTTTTTTATAATACCTTTTTGTGTGTTATTTGTATTGTACCATATGGTGGCATTCTCTAATTGATTTAGAGTGTATAGTTATAAGGTGTATGTCCACAGGGCGACCATATTAAATATTTTTTAGGATTTAATTGTTTTAGTTGCCTTAGTTTTGACAACTTAGTTTTAATTTCTGTGCCCAGCGCTGACGGGCAAGTGCTGGTCTCTGGCTATACTTAGTTCGGTAGTGAAGTATAAGACCAGAATCTATTAAATCGGTAAACATGGCACCTTCGCCCTTGACGGTACTGCGGCATGGTGTCCGTGAGGAAATGAGATGGCTTGCCCATACTCATAAGTATGTGGAGCGACCAGATATGGATGATGTCCTGCTCAAGCGTGTGGAGGACGCAATGACACGCGTCGGGAAGGTGTGTCGGCTGGCTGCGGAGGCTGAAGTTCTCGGGCTTACTGATGAAGCCTCGGTGGCTGCAGTGAAACAGCTCTGCGCGGATGCTGACCAAGCGATGGAATGCTTGGGTGACATCGAGCGTCGTGCGGAGAAAATTAAGCGGTCACGAAGGAATGACCGTGGGGAGGGTAACGGAGACCCACCCCCGAAGGGTGTTGTTGGACGGCTGCCACACCTGGAGATTCCGGCCTTCAGTGGGGCAATTGATGAGTGGCCGGCCTTCATCAATTTATTTGATAGCTTGGTCCACGGTCGGGACGACCTGGACAACGCCTACAAGTTGGCCCAACTATTGATGGCTCTGCGGGGTGAACCGAAAGAGTTGGTCGGTCACCTAACGGTCACGGCGGGCAATTATGAGATAGCCAGGTCCATATTGTTTGACCGCTACCAACACAAACGGCGGTTGGTTGATGCGCAGCTGGGGAAGCTGTTTAGCATCCCTAAAGTAACCCGGGATGTTGACATCCGAGTACAGGTGCTCAACCCTGTGCTGGTGGCCACGAAGGCCCTTCAGAACCTTGGTCTTCCGGTAGACCAATGGTCATACATTGTTTTGTATATGGTTTTGTCACGGTTGCCTGCAGCTGTTCAAAGTCGGTTTGAACAGCTGCATGGGGGCAGTAGCACGGAACTGCCCACGCTCGTCCAATTGACGGATTTTTTGGAGGGTGAATGCAGGCGATGTGACACACTGGACACGGAGGCCAGTGTGCAGCGCCAACCCGCGCGGATGCGGGAGGGGCCGCGCCCCCCGCCCCCACGGGGGGGTGGGTGGTCGAAACAATTTGGCGTTTTGAATGCCGCGCCGTCGGGTGACGGCTGTGTGCACTGCGACAGTGCCGGTCATGAAGTGACCAGTTGCGCCAACTTTAAGGCGCTCGGGGTAGCTGCCCGCAGGAAGATAGTCTTCCGCCACCGATTGTGTTTCGGTTGTTTGGGGCCGCACACGCTGAGCGAGTGCTCGCGCGCGTTCCCCTGTGAGTGCTGTGGTGGCAAGCACCACATAGTGTTGTGCCTGAATCGGTCAGGCCCTTCGGACGGTCACCAGGGCCGGACTCAGGTTGGTCGGCCACAGGGCCCAACCAGGGCCGGACCCAGTCCCCCTCCGGGAAACAGGAGTCACCAACGGGGTGACTGGGGTACCCGCGGACGGGACCCCCCCCGAGGGGAAGGGGGCAGCGCGGGGGTTGACATGCGGGATAGCCGGGGTTCGGTCGCCGCTGTCCACGGTCAGCGAGGACTTCGAGCCGCTGGCTCACCGCGTGTTACGGGCGGGTGTCATATGGCACCTATGAGTGGCGCGAAGGCTGGGAGCCCACCACCTTCTGCGCCACCCTGCCCGTCGCTCTGGGAGGCGAACAGGGAGGCGAACAGTCGGATGTCGCCCCCATTCCTAGAGCGCCCCAGGTTGGATCCGCTCTCCCCCATCCATCCACGGTGGCCACCGGACACACCGTACACCGTCCGGTATGGTCGGATACCGGGACAGCGAGGGGCCTATTATGCGGGTTGGGACCCCTTGATGTACATACGGTCTGATATGCCACCGGCATATCAGCAGCCGAGTTACTCCACGGCCGACGGAGGTCTCAGCGGGTTCGGATCCCGCGGAGGTTCCCGCTAGGGACACGCCGCCCACTTACAGGGTGCCGCAACTCCACAGACGGTCATGCTCCCCACCGCCTCTGTGATAGCGTGGAGTTCGGACGGCAAATCTTGTGTGGCACGAGCACTATTGGACTCGGGGGCCCAGGGGTGCTTAGTCTCGTGCAACCTTGTAAGACGGTTGGGCATTTCGGTAAGGGAGTATCCACATTCCATTCGGGGAATTGGGAACACGGAAGTCGGTTCCGTTAAGGGAGTATGTCGGATTACTCACTCGTCACGGGTGGATTCATCGGTGAATCTGACGGTCACGGCATTAGTCATGCCTAATGTGATGGGCTCACACCCTCACGTACGGTTGTCGCCCTCGGTGCGACAGTTGGTCGCTGGGTTGTCACTGGCTGACCCGGAGTTCGATATTCCGGGCCCAGTAGACATTTTATTGGGTGTCGATGCCTTGGGATACCTGTTAGTGCCAGGTGTCCACGTGTTGCAGGCGACTGGTCTGGTTTCGGTCAACACCAGACTGGGCCATGCGGTAATGGGTCCGGTCATGCCGGCTGCCCCACGCCTAGCGACTCGTAGTCCCTTATTCGGTTCTGTACTCTCGGAGGTGATACAGAAGTTTTGGGAGGTGGAGGAACCACCTACGGTCCGCCGGTTGGACCCGGTTGAAGAAGAGTGTGAACAGTTTTATCGGAACGATACTGGTCGCCTTCGGTCAGGTCGATTTCTCACACGTCTTCCATTCCGGAGTGATCGCCCACCGCTGGGCAGTTCACACCATGCAGCCGAGACGCGGCTTCTGTCGATGGAACGACGCATGAAGCGTGACGGGATTTTCCGGCAGAAGTACGTCGACTTCATGCGGGAATACGAGTCGCTCGGCCACATGTCGGTTTCGGGTATGACTGGAAGCGTGAAGACCACTGCTTCCTGCCCCATCACGCGGTCTTGAGGACCCCGGAGGGCAAAATACGGGTAGTGTTCGATGGATCGGAATCAACATCTAACGGCATGAACCTGAACCAGTTTTTGCATTCAAGGCCGAAGTTGAACCATGACATCGCGGATGTTATCACACGGTTCCGTTGACACAATGTTGTGTTTGTAGCTGACATCCGGATGATGTTTAGACAGACGGTCATTCACCCTGACGATAGACGGTATCAGCTGATACTGTGGCGAGAGAGCCCAGATCAGCCCATCAAGGTGTACGAGCTGAACACCAACACGTACGGGCTACGGTCTAGTCCTTATTTGGCGATTCGCACTCTGCGGGAGTTAGCGGATCGAGAACGGTTAAATTTCCCTAGAGGAGCAGCAATCCTGGAGCAGGATCTCTACGTGGACGATATCTGTACCGGTGCAGATTCCGTAGAGGAGGCGCTCGCTCGTCGGGACGAGCTAGTTGAGCTCCTACGCGGTGGAGGTTACGAGCTCCGGAAATGGATGTCGAACTCTCCAGAGTTACTGTCTGGTCTTCCGGATGACTACCAGCAGGATCCCCACATTTTTGAAGATAGCTTGTTAACCATGCGAGAGCCGTTCCAGTCACTCCAAGTGCCTCTAGCATTTTTAAGAGAAGGGGAATTGACACTGTATCAAATGCTTTTTTAAGGTCCAGGAAGACACCAATACACCTCTCTCCTTTGTCGAGTGAGCTAGCTATGGAGTCTGTAAGTAGGGTGACGGCGTCCTCCGTGGACCTCTTGGCTCTGAAGCCAAATTGATTTTCGACAAGCAGTTTGTTAGACTCTAGGTACTTGGTCAAGCGATGGTTAATTACTTTCTCTAGTATTTTTGCTGTTACAGTCAGTAGAGAGATTGGTCTGTAGTCACAGGGATCAGTTGTGTCACCATCTTTATAGATAGGGCAAACTTCGGACAATTTCAGCAGTTCAGGAACAATACCCGATGATATGCTCAGTGCCTCTAGTACGGGTTTGCAAAATACGTAAACGTTGATAGAAATCGTAAGCACGCCAAACTATTAGTTTCCAACTGAATTGGTAGTATGAGTTATATTTTTTGATTATAGTTCACACGATATCGTTTATGGTAAAACTCGATTGTGCGAACTTCACTCTACATACTTTATCTCTTTCTAGCACGTGTAAAAAGAAAGGTCAAACACACCTGTCATTTTGACGTTTTGATTTTCGTTAGACGTTGTCAATGTCAAGTGTCAACTCTCACAAACTGCCAATTTATCAAAACGAAACAAAAATTGTGTTTACAAGCTTTTATTTATTATAAAATTAAAAATGTCTCGCACGAGCGTGGAGGTGTCCGTACATGGTGTAGAATCTCCTACGACCCATTCTGCACATGTGGGGAGCCCTGTCGTCCGACGAAGCCCAAGACGCCCTGTCGTCGGACGAAGCCCAAGACTTGTTGCCCCACTGAGCCCAAGGCAGAGTCCTAGGACAACCCGTCGACGCGTGATTCGTCCGAGGCAGTCAACGCCGCGACGCTACCGTCCTCGCCCACAAGACGCTGCAGCGTCGCAATTCGTGGCATGTGATCAGAGGTGGCAGAAGTTAGCAAGAGAGTTTGGCACTGAGCATTTCAATCTGCGGAAGAGAGAACTCGAGATGCAGGCTCAGTGGCAAACTCTCTTTGCTAAGGTCATTGATGTAATGGATAAATATATAAATAAATGATTATTTATATACTTATCCATTACATCAATCCATCCATAAGAATAAGGCCACCTTTTTTAGGGTTCCGTACCCGAAGGGTTCCAAACGGGACCCTATTACTAAGACTCTGCTGTCCGTCCGTCCGTCTGTCACCAGGCTGTATCTCAAGAACCTAGCTAGCTAGAGAGTTGAAATTTTCACAGATTATGTATTTATGTTGCCGCTATAACAACAAATACTAAAAAAGAGGATAAAAGAAATATTTAAGGGGGCTCCCATACAACAATTCTTTCAATACCACATACAAACTTATGGATGCACCTGGTTACATGGAGTGTGAAAGTAACCGCACCAATAACTTTGTAAACAATATTTTGCTGTGCAAAATCCAAACTATTCACTCCACACCATCGCTTCTATTGAACGGTGGTACGGAACCCTTCGTGCGCGATTTAGACTCGCACTTGACCGGTTTTATTTATTTAATAAGTTAATTGTATGTGTGTTTTTGGTGTCAAATAAAGAGTATTGTATTGTATTATTTTTATACTTTTAAATATTTATTTTTCATTCCTAATAACAGGCACTGTCCCTGCCATCATTACTCCACATTATTTTTTTAAAGTTTATGTTAGGATATGATAGAAACAAAAAATAGATTTTATCAAATAGTATATTAACGATGTTTCCCTTCACTGTGAGGGCATCGCCAGTCTCAAGTAATTAAGCCTTATACAGCTGCCCCATGAATGGCGTTGGCCAAACGATCTCGGACTAAACGTCCTAGTGTCAGTAGGGTATGGTCCTCTTGCCGCGGTATTTCAATCCGATGAAATTCTTCAATTACTGTAAACAATGGAAAATATTTGTTAATGAGTTACTTTAATCGGTATTGTCAATATTTTCTGATTCTTGCTAAAAGTAGCAATATTATACAATTATTAAATAATATTTACCATTCATTGGATTTTCGGGACAAAGCACTTTATAGTCAATTGACATGTTGTGCAAAACACTGCAAGCCGTGATAATTTTTGCACATTTGTCCGGATTATAGTGCAATACACGATCCTTGCACACACATCTCCACCGGTTTTTCAGACGCCCAAAAGTATTTTCTATGAGCACCCGAGCTCTGCTGTGGGCAGCATTGTATGATTCTGCCTCAGAACCAGGTGCAGGGTTGCTGTAGGGAGTCATAAGCCATGGCCTTTGTGGGTATCCTGAGTCACCTGTTGATAAGTTATTCCTATTTTAGTACCAAGTACTTTAAAATTTCCAAAACCATATACATACCAAGAAGCCAAACTGATTCACCATTCTGGTGCAATGTTTGCATTAGGGTGTTGATATGGCTGTTTTCCCACACACCATCATGGCTTGCGCCTCCAAACTTGGGGTTGATGCTGAGGATCCGGCATTCATGATCACACACCTAGAAATAATATGGTAAGTATTACAAACAAATCAGGGTTCTTGTAACCATTACTATTGTGAAGGCAGTTTTAGTCCGGACTTCAAATAAGTTGAAAGAACTGACCCAACTATAATCTATGTAATATGGAACTTACCATTTGTACATTGAGGGAATGATAATACTTCCTACAATAATACAGGTGCTCACTCTCTCTTTGGGGTTTCAAAATCCTGAAGTGGCAACCATCTATGCACCCAACCACTCCGGGAATTTTGTAAAAATTGTAGAAACTGAAAATAAAACACAAATTAGCATTCATTGTGATAAATTAACATACCTAATGTAAGTGTTTAATGTTGTACTAGGTATTTTTATACAAACTTTTGTTTTATTTGTTCCCTGGCTTCTGGAGTGCTTGGGAATTTAATACATTTTCTGACCACATCCGGATGGTTCAATGCCTCAGTCACTTCCTCAATGTACCGGCTTGTTGCCTCTTGAGATAGATGATTGGCTATGCCAATCACCCTTTGGTAGTCTCCATTGGCGTAAAACAACAGCGCACAAAGCACCTAAAACATATGAAAAATTTATATATATTTTGATAGTATAATAAGTAGGTACCTAGAATTTATAGAAGCCTGCAGGATGAGATAAGGGGGACGGGTTTCAGTGGTATGATATCAAGCTTGAGGCTCAGGGACAGAACCAAATGGAGATAAAACCCTACACATCTTATATATTTATGAATGAGGTGCACTACATACATACCTTAGACTCTAATGATACCCTTTGTGAGTTCCTGAGGTTACCACATGTTCTTAGAGTATCACAAAGATACTCATATGCAGCTTTATTAAGCCGATACCGCTGAATAAAATGGGTATCGGAAATAGAGTCGATGGTCAAACTCTCCCGCCGTGATCTTAGTTCTTGTCGCTCTTGCTCGCGACGCTCAGCTTCCTCTGCCTCTGCAGCCATTCGCCACGCAAAATATGATCGCATTGCCACTGATCGCCACCAATTAGACTCGAAATTAAATTCTAATTAGATTCTAACCAACAAAAAAACACTTTTCACCTACAAATTTTCGGTGAGAGCAAAAACTATAAAAGTTTTCGAATTCGTTGAAGTTTACTACCAAAGATCTGTCAAAAATGTAACTCGTACTACCAAAAAGGTATTATTTACACGTAAACTTATTTCGTTTTCGAAAACTACGATTTGAAATAACTCATACTACCAATTTTAGTTCATGATAGTTTCCGCTAGAGGCGCTGCTTGTAAATGTATGGAAGAAAACTGAAACTATAAAAGTATTCGAAAACTATCAAAACTTAAACTAGAGGCACTGTATTCAAAATCGCGGGGGTCATTTTGAATAAACTTAATTACCATAAGAATCTATGTTTTATTAAGTTCATTTTGCTATATAAATGTTTACATAAATAATAAACATGTCTAAATTATTTCATATTGCACATTTGACAGAACTTATGACCTGACTATGTATATGTCGAATCAAGTAAAATTAAAGAAACACAAAGTTAGAATTCATTGTTTATTTTTGTTAATCGATTAAGATTAAGTACTCGATTTATGTTACACTCTAATCATAAAGACGCGGAAGTATGAACAACCGTGAACTCAGTCACAGACAAGCTGTTTCGCTCTGTTCAGTTGGTATTAGCTGACGTTTGTACAAGCGCGCGCTTGTCGGGTGAGATGAGACAGAGTTAGGGAGAACGAGCGTCTTGGAGCTCACTTTATTTCGAGTCACCACCGAAGTGTACGCCCAATTTAGCAACCCTGCTGGTCTTTCTGATTCGCTTCAGTTTAGATACTGTATTGATTGAAGTCATTAGAGATCAAGAAGATTATCCATCTAGTGTTTTACCTTGCCTCCTACCACCCTACTTACTTACACCATGGACGAAGACGTTGACTACTTTCTTGATGACAACTATGTCAGGCCACAAGATTCTGATCTCGAAACTACACAACCTACTGAGACTGATGTTTCTCCTATCGGAACTTAAGGAAATGGCCTTCCTGCGACATCAGAAGTGGGACAGGATCCCTGTGATTCTATCTCACACGCCTATATCAATTTTAAACTGTACGAGTGAAAGATGTCGGATTGTGAATAACGTCGTAGCCGACGTTAAATTAGTCGTTCACGTGAGCGACATCATAATGTTTAAAGTGAAGTGAAAAGTGAAAACGATACAAGGAGCGTACTCCTGAAGGCCAGTTGCGACAGGAAATGTCTGCGATATTGGCTCGTCTCCGTACGTTAGAAGACCGCAAAACAGTTGGGCCTGTGGCTCAAATATACCCGTCGTCGGCGCCTCCCGCAAACAATTTTGGCGCGCCCCCCAACGCCGCCTCCGCCAGCATGGCGCCATGCACCTGAGTTGGCTCGATGCATGACACTCCACACTCCCGCACGTGTCTCGAGTCTGCGGGCCTGCTTGCTGAGTCCTGTGTCGGAAAGTATTCATACAAACGTATGAATACTTTAGACTAGCAAGGTATTTATGCCCCAAATAATAGTACGATGGCAAATAATAGAACAATTTGTGGATGAGATTCAGTCGATCTTTAGGTACGATGAAATGTGACCATAATTTTTCTCACTTGTATATCATTAAGGATTTTTGTGATCGCACCAAATTGCAAAAGAATTGGGGTGACTACGAATGTCTATCGTGGATAGGTAACTATATTAAAGGAGATGCCCGTACGTAGTTTTATGAGTGGAGAATCACCATGGTTCGTGGATTAGTTTCAATAATGAAATGAAACCACTATGCCCGACTGTCCGGGGCCTTAGGAATTGATTTCGGTGATAGTGGTGTGCGGTGTTACTGACCCACACATTAGAACGGCAACCACAGACGCAACTACCTAGAAGATTTTTTCTCATCCTATGTCAATCCTAGGGTACATAAGAACCATTCGTCTGCCGCACATACCACTACGTGACAAAGTAAGATCCCCACGAAAGACAAACCTGTTGCGTTTTGTTGAAAGCGAAAGTTTGAAGATGCTGAGTGTTTTTATTGTATTGTGGACAGTCAGGATACAGGCAAGTTTCCTGTAATAAGCAATCTAGGACGAATACATGGGGAGGTTCGTGTACTTCAAAAGACAGTAGTTCTTGTAATAATGTCCATTCCTAGCGAAGGACATTGAATGTTTTGGCAGGCATGACTATTAGCGAGGGTCAGGTACGGCCGAGCCATGATAAAGTTGTTATTTTGCTCAGAAAACCGAATGAATTGCTGCTTTCACTCGGAATGGAATTAATTTCAATTAGAGACCGGAACTGCAGGTTGCACGCAAAGACCTAAGAGAATTTTTCATGAAAGAACCGGTGCTTGCAATCTATGACCCTTCCTTGCCAATTGAGGTGCACTCTGATGCAAGTTCCATCGGTTATGGAACTGTGCTAATGCAGGTTCATGATGGAGGACACAAGCGAGTATTACAAGGTGTGGAAATAAAGTACTCTGCGAGCTCTGCAGAATTAGAGGCATTATGTTGTGAGTGTAGGCTTCACTTTTGTCACTAGCTACATTGAGTCGACAGCGTGCAACAGAGTTGCTCGTTGCCAATCAGCGGCGACAGGATGCGCATGCTAATGAAGGTCGTAAGGAACCTAAGACATTTTCTAATGGTGATTTCGTTTTTGTCTCTAAAAAATCGCAGAGTGCTGGCAAGCTGGATTCCGAGCGGCCTTTACAAGGTCGTGCAGGAGCTGCCTCACCACCGCTACGAGCTTGAACTGCTGACGGGTACCTATGGCAAACGGACCCAAGCGGTAGAGCAGCACATGGTGCTGTGGCGTGGCGAGTGGATACCGGACGCCTGCGCAGCTTGCTTCAAGAGCGTCAGCAAGCTATGGCAGAAAGAGGATGCTATGACTGGGCAGCGGGCGCTCCCGGCTTATGAGACGGTGCCGCCGTCTGCCGATACGATATGCGGTCTGGAGACCTCTGTCGTGATCTGGCGTGACTGTTGTCACGGGGAATATTGCATGCGGAATATTGAGACTTTTCTAGAGACCTGGAGGCCTTGGGCCTAGAGACTGAATGCCTGAAGGCCGTAGGGCCTGGAGGCTGTGAGGTTTAGTGTAACTTTAGCACTCAAATATGTGCTTAAGTTATGCAGTATTAGCGAGGGAGGTCTGGACTCTCGTTGCTTAACAACATGTCCCTGTTTTCTTTTCATAAATGCTTTACATTTTGGTTGTTGCCATGGTCGTTCTACTTTATTTTGCTTTAACTTGACATTTTCAAAATTTGTTAACAGATTACTTCAATGCACGCTTGTAATCATACAAACGAAGTTTTCCCGATGCAACGACCAAGGAAGAACTTTAATGAGTTCTCAGGTCAATATTAAGCTTGTTCTCGTTCCTCTTTCGTCCGGACTCCGATAGAAGCGGTCGCGTTACAAGTGTATTCCCCGTTCGACCGAAATTCGAATATCCTACCTAAATAAATAACTTGTTTGCGTAAACTACATTATCATTGCTGAGGCGGTGTGAGTAAGGTGGCCAATAGTACCTTACGTTTGGGTGAAATACAAAAACACCTACATTACAACTCCACAGTACACGCAAGAAACTCACAGAAATTCAATAGTCAACATCAATCACAATGTTCGACAACACTTTTGTTAAAGGTGATATAGAAGAGACCAATACGTCGGATGCTAATCTATCCAACATACTAGAAGAATCACCCCCTCCACAATTCGTGACTGCCCGTGGGAAAGTCAACCAGAACAATACCTCCGAGGACGCAATATTAACTTCTTGGCAGAAATGAAGCGGGAACATTCGGAACAATTTGGAGTGCTCAGTGCCCAAATAAGCAAGATTAACGAACAACACACAAAGATACTCGAACAACAAGCTCAACTCGAGGCATCTGTAAACTTTATATCCTCGCAACATGACCAACTTAAGCAACAAGTGGACGGCCTGGAAACAAAACTTGATGCCAAAATAAAACTAGAAAAGGATGAGAATCAGCTTTACATAAACGAACTGGAAGACAATATCGAAGAACACCCGCGAAAACTTCGCTCAAAAAGCATTGAGGTGAGGAACATACCATTTCACAAAGGGGAGAACTTTACGAACATGATAAGGACTATTTACCAGGTACTATCCCTGCCTCTCGATGAGCACGACATTAAGGATGTTTATCGATTGCCCATCAAAGACATCGCAACTAAGCCACTGATCTTGGAGATGGACAGCACCAATTCAAAAGCGGTACTACTGGGTGCTATAAAATCGTATAATTTTCAAAATAGGCAAGAACCATTGAACACCATAACCCTGGGACTAACAGGCAACAAAACACCAATATATGCGTCTGATCACCTGACTAAAAAAGCGGCCAAGCTATACTACCTGGGCAGAATGCTCAAACGCAATCATAACTTTAAGTTCTGCTGGTCAAACACAGGAAAGATCTTCATAAATAAAAATGAGGAGTCACCTGCCATCGAGCTGAAACATGAAAAGCAGGTTCTACTGATTGAGCAAGCACTGCGGAGTAACTGACTAGCCATAACCATAAGCAACAGTATACCTAACGTTATTCTTGTTAATATCTCTTCAATTATAGACCAAGTAAGTAAGTTAAACGCCACACATGACCACACCCAACTCATCAGATTAAAAACTACAAACAAATCCTACAATCACAAAAATACATCAATTACATCAAAAAAACAGCATTAAACCTGCAAAACAAAAACCAACCCACCTCGTCTCTCTAAAAACAACAATATAAGCTTAACTATGCCAAAATCACTACAAAAAACTACCACAAAAGAACCAAAACCAACCACCTTGACCCGATTATAACTAAACTTACATACACTACACAAACTACCAATCATGAAAAACACAACACAACACCATACAACACAAACAAACCAACCTTATCTACTCGAGTTCCTCCAATTCCAAGTCCTGAGCACAGGCTCTACCCGAATGCTTTTCAAATTCACAGTTAAAAACCTAATAGATGACATAGACAGCACATCAATAATCAGCAGTTTTTTGGAAACCGAACCAGAATTATGCAAATCTAAACTTAACTTAAAACATGGTAATCTCACTGTTATTACGCAAAACATACGCAGTATTAACAAAAACTTTACAATTTTTTAGTACTTCTTACAAGGTTAAAATTTACACCAGACATTATAATACTCACTGAGTGTAGACTCACCAAAGACGTTCCACCACAATTTCCGTTGACTGGGTACAAACTATTTTATTCTAAAAAATATTTAAACCAGAACGACGGTATTGTTGCTTACTGTAGAATCAACATAAAAGTCACAGTTGATGAACCTTTATTCGAAGAATCTAACTGCTTCATTCTTAAAATTGGAAAAAATATAATAATAACATCTATCTACAGATCTCCTAGTTTTGAAAATACAGACAAATTTATTAACCCCCTCGACCTTACTCTGGCAAAATACTCATCTGCTAAGACAAACATAATAATAGGGGACATTAACATAGACATCAAAACAAACAATGACAACAGGCACAGTGACAGATACCTAGACCTGATAGCCCTGCACGGTTACTACCCTGCTCACTTACTAGCTACTCGTGAGGCGAACTGTCTCGACCATATACTTCTCAAAACTGACAAGCCTAAGTTGTATGCCAGTTGTATGTCAGACTAGTGTTACTGATCATTCGATAGTAATGGTGTCCATCGAAATGCAACTAGCTGGGACCTCAGCTTTGCCTATGTCTATAAAAAAAAATAACTATGAAGCTCTTGAAAAAAAACTACTTGAAACCAACTGGGACCCTTTCTACCAAATTGAAGATCCAAACATTGCTTGCGATCACTTTATTAAACTTCTTACAACTCTTTACAATGAATACAAAACTACTCATAAAATACTCCACAGAGTTTACAGTATGAAACCCTGGATAACCCCCAGCCTGATAAAATGCATGAAAAAACGTGACATTTTGCACAACAAACTGAACAAATACCCAAATAATGATAACCTAAGAACAACGTATCATAAATATCGAAACACTTGCAACTTTATTCTTCAAAACTTATAACCCAACATGACGAAGAAATTATCCGCAAAAACATACGTTGCCCAAAAAAAACATGGCAGGCAATTAAATCAATCTGCCACATAGACGCTGGGAAAAAAACATGCAACGACCTCCTTGAAATAGGTGACACACCATTATTTTATTTATTTATTTATTTATTAACATAAAAAATCTTAAGTACTAATTGACAAATTTGTGACACGAAACCTAAAAGGTTTATTTGTGTCGGTCTGGCAGTTTACATTCATTATGTAGGTAGTTTAAACTATTTCTTAATGCGAAAGAGACGGGAACCAACCCATGCGCGTTGAGGTGTGTGTTGTGAGAGCGAGTAGAATATATGTAGCTGTGCACTACTTACTGCTGAACGTCTATCATACATTCCGCGCGCATGTAGTTGCTTCCAGTCTTAACAAAAAAAAATATCAGTTGGGTTATTCTGCAATATCTAATGTTGTTAAGTAAAAGTTTTTTAATTTTTTCTTTAAATTGTGATCTTGAAATTGTGTTCGTATGTCATAAGGCAGTTCGTTTAGTTTTTTTGGGATAAGGTAAGAAGCTGTTCTTTTCCCATTGCTATTATTAAAGTTTGGTATATAAAATTTATTTTCAGTTGTTTTCCGTGTTGTTATTTTATGGCATATTTTCTTAAGCAATAATGTGTCATGAATTTTATTGTATTCCTTTAGTATGTAGTAATCAAATTGGGTAGACAGGGGCATGGTTTTACAATAATTAAAAAGTTTAAGAGGGTTACTTCTACATTCTAACTTAATGGACAACGGAACTATAGTTTTTAGTATTCTATGTTGTAGTTTATGAATTTCATTAGTTAGATATGGTGATGCTCTTCCATATGTGCTCAATCCGTAGGTTACAATTGATTCAATCACAGTCTTGTATAGTGTGAGTAACATGTGGGTGGGTAATCTGTGTTTTAGAATTTTGAATTTTAGAAGCAGAGCTCTTAACTTAGTGCATATGGAGTCTATGTGCTTGGACCAAGTAAACCTATCATCAACCATCTTCAGCTCTAAACTTGGTGAACGACTACTTCACTTCAGTTGGCAGTAATCTGGCTAACGACATACTCACCTCATCGTACCTAACAGAGAAACAACTCACTTCAAGGATAGAAATAACCCCTGGATTCAACTCTTTCTCACTCTTCCTGACCCCGACTGATACCGTAGAAACCTCCAAGTTTATAATGAGTCTCAAATCAGACGGTTCGCCCGGCTGGGATGAACTCCCACCAAAACATTTCAAAAATTTAAAACATATAATAGCAGAACCCATATCACACATTATTAACCTGTGCCTCTAGTTTAAGTTTTGATAGTTTTCGAATACTTTTATAGTTTCAGTTTTCTTCCATACATTTACAAGCAGCGCCTCTAGCGGAAACTATCATGAACTAAAATTGGTAGTATGAGTTATTTCAAATCGTAGTTTTCGAAAACGAAATAAGTTTACGTGTAAATAATACCTTTTTGGTAGTACGAGTTACATTTTTGACAGATCTTTGGTAGTAAACTTCAACGAATTCGAAAACTTTTATAGTTTTTGCTCTCACCGAAAATTTGTAGGTGAAAAGTGTTTTTTTGTTGGTTAGAATCTAATTAGAATTTAATTTCGAGTCTAATTGGTGGCGATCAGTGGCAATGCGATCATATTTTGCGTGGCGAATGGCTGCAGAGGCAGAGGAAGCTGAGCGTCGCGAGCAAGAGCGACAAGAACTAAGATCACGGCGGGAGAGTTTGACCATCGACTCTATTTCCGATACCCATTTTATTCAGCGGTATCGGCTTAATAAAGCTGCATATGAGTATCTTTGTGATACTCTAAGAACATGTGGTAACCTCAGGAACTCACAAAGGGTATCATTAGAGTCTAAGGTATGTATGTAGTGCACCTCATTCATAAATATATAAGATGTGTAGGGTTTTATCTCCATTTGGTTCTGTCCCTGAGCCTCAAGCTTGATATCATACCACTGAAACCCGTCCCCCTTATCTCATCCTGCAGGCTTCTATAAATTCTAGGTACCTACTTATTATACTATCAAAATATATATAAATTTTTCATATGTTTTAGGTGCTTTGTGCGCTGTTGTTTTACGCCAATGGAGACTACCAAAGGGTGATTGGCATAGCCAATCATCTATCTCAAGAGGCAACAAGCCGGTACATTGAGGAAGTGACTGAGGCATTGAACCATCCGGATGTGGTCAGAAAATGTATTAAATTCCCAAGCACTCCAGAAGCCAGGGAACAAATAAAACAAAAGTTTGTATAAAAATACCTAGTACAACATTAAACACTTACATTAGGTATGTTAATTTATCACAATGAATGCTAATTTGTGTTTTATTTTCAGTTTCTACAATTTTTACAAAATTCCCGGAGTGGTTGGGTGCATAGATGGTTGCCACTTCAGGATTTTGAAACCCCAAAGAGAGAGTGAGCACCTGTATTATTGTAGGAAGCATTATCATTCCCTCAATGTACAAATGGTAAGTTCCATATTACATAGATTATAGTTGGGTCAGTTCTTTCAACTTATTTGAAGTCCGGACTAAAACTGCCTTCACAATAGTAATGGTTACAAGAACCCTGATTTGTTTGTAATACTTACCATATTATTTCTAGGTGTGTGATCATGAATGCCGGATCCTCAGCATCAACCCCAAGTTTGGAGGCGCAAGCCATGATGGTGTGTGGGAAAACAGCCATATCAACACCCTAATGCAAACATTGCACCAGAATGGTGAATCAGTTTGGCTTCTTGGTATGTATATGGTTTTGGAAATTTTAAAGTACTTGGTACTAAAATAGGAATAACTTATCAACAGGTGACTCAGGATACCCACAAAGGCCATGGCTTATGACTCCCTACAGCAACTCTGCACCTGGTTCTGAGGCAGAATCATACAATGCTGCCCACAGCAGAGCTCGGGTGCTCATAGAAAATACTTTTGGGCGTCTGAAAAACCGGTGGAGATGTGTGTGCAAGGATCGTGTATTGCACTATAATCCGGACAAATGTGCAAAAATTATCACGGCTTGCAGTGTTTTGCACAACATGTCAATTGACTATAAAGTGCTTTGTCCCGAAAATCCAATGAATGGTAAATATTATTTAATAATTGTATAATATTGCTACTTTTAGCAAGAATCAGAAAATATTGACAATACCGATTAAAGTAACTCATTAACAAATATTTTCCATTGTTTACAGTAATTGAAGAATTTCATCGGATTGAAATACCGCGGCAAGAGGACCATACCCTACTGACACTAGGACGTTTAGTCCGAGATCGTTTGGCCAACGCCATTCATGGGGCAGCTGTATAAGGCTTAATTACTTGAGACTGGCGATGCCCTCACAGTGAAGGGAAACATCGTTAATATACTATTTGATAAAATCTATTTTTTGTTTCTATCATATCCTAACATAAACTTTAAAAAAATAATGTGGAGTAATGATGGCAGGGACAGTGCCTGTTATTAGGAATGAAAAATAAATATTTAAAAGTATAAAAATAATACAATACAATACTCTTTATTTGACACCAAAAACACACATACAATTAACTTATTAAATAAATAAAACCGGTCAAGTGCGAGTCTAAATCGCGCACGAAGGGTTCCGTACCACCGTTCAATAGAAGCGATGGTGTGGAGTGAATAGTTTGGATTTTGCACAGCAAAATATTGTTTACAAAGTTATTGGTGCGGTTACTTTCACACTCCATGTAACCAGGTGCATCCATAAGTTTGTATGTGGTATTGAAAGAATTGTTGTATGGGAGCCCCCTTAAATATTTCTTTTATCCTCTTTTTTAGTATTTGTTGTTATAGCGGCAACATAAATACATAATCTGTGAAAATTTCAACTCTCTAGCTAGCTAGGTTCTTGAGATACAGCCTGGTGACAGACGGACGGACGGACAGCAGAGTCTTAGTAATAGGGTCCCGTTTGGAACCCTTCGGGTACGGAACCCTAAAAAAGGTGGCCTTATTCTTATGGATGGATTGATGTAATGGATAAGTATATAAATAATCATTTATTTATATATTTATCCATTACATCAATGACCTTAGCAAAGAGAGTTTGCCACTGAGCCTGCATCTCGAGTTCTCTCTTCCGCAGATTGAAATGCTCAGTGCCAAACTCTCTTGCTAACTTCTGCCACCTCTGATCACATGCCACGAATTGCGACGCTGCAGCGTCTTGTGGGCGAGGACGGTAGCGTCGCGGCGTTGACTGCCTCGGACGAATCACGCGTCGACGGGTTGTCCTAGGACTCTGCCTTGGGCTCAGTGGGGCAACAAGTCTTGGGCTTCGTCCGACGACAGGGCGTCTTGGGCTTCGTCGGACGACAGGGCTCCCCACATGTGCAGAATGGGTCGTAGGAGATTCTACACCATGTACGGACACCTCCACGCTCGTGCGAGACATTTTTAATTTTATAATAAATAAAAGCTTGTAAACACAATTTTTGTTTCGTTTTGATAAATTGGCAGTTTGTGAGAGTTGACACTTGACATTGACAACGTCTAACGAAAATCAAAACGTCAAAATGACAGGTGTGTTTGACCTTTCTTTTTACACGTGCTAGAAAGAGATAAAGTATGTAGAGTGAAGTTCGCACAATCGAGTTTTACCATAAACGATATCGTGTGAACTATAATCAAAAAATATAACTCATACTACCAATTCAGTTGGAAACTAATAGTTTGGCGTGCTTACGATTTCTATCAACGTTTACGTATTTTGCAAACCCGTACTAGAGGCACAGGCCTTTATCTGCGCGGCCAGTCGTCTATCGCAGCACGAACGAAGTCCATGTCAATATCGGCGGCTGCCTTAATCAAGGATGCCTTGGGTGACTCCAAATCAGAATGAGGCTTTGAGCAGGCCTTTTCCTCCAAGTGTTGCCATATCTTGTAATCTAACGGACTCAAATCTGGACTGGAGGAGGGCCAGTCTTCGTGCCGGATGAAGTCGATTTCACGCGCCGCCAGCCAGTCTTGTGTGCTTTTCGCTCCATGAGCTGGCGCAGAATCTTGTTGGAATACCCAGTGCCTGTTATTAAACATGGTATGAGAAACAGGTTCCACAAGGTTCTTGAGGACTGTATTTTGATACACAACTGCATTCGTTTTTACGCCTTTCTCACAAAAATGTACCTCAGTTAAGCTCCAATAACAGACTCCCAACCAAACCATGAGCGAGGATGAAAAATTACCTCGTTGGACACGCGGAATACGGTTGCTCGCTTCTTCACTGCTGTGTGCGTACACCTTATCATTTTGTTTATTGTAGCTCTCTTCCACGGTGAAAATTTTTTCATCCGAAAAAAGAATTTCCCGATGCTTTTTTCCCGCGTACCGCTTCAACAAAGCGCGGCTCTCTTCAGTCTCAGGTCCATTAAACGAGCGTCCAAACGATGTCCTGTTTTTCTTCGATATGCCCTAAGCCCTAAGTCTTCATTTAACACCCTTTTCACCGTGGTCATGCTTAACCCCATCTGAAGGGCCAACAGTTTCTGCTTACGTATGGGATTTCTTTGAATTCGCGCCTTCACAGCTTTTATCACTGCTGGAGTCCTAACAGAGCGAGGGCGACCACTTCTTGACCTGCCATCTAAACTAGAGTCTTCATTGTAACGTTTTATGTTACGATAAACGAATCTTTTGGTTATATTCAAATTTTTCAGTAAGTCGAAAATCTGAATTGGCGCGTAACCGCAACGATGCAATGCAATAACTGCGACACGGTCTTCTTTAAGTGTCCACTCCATATTTAGAAATGAGGAAAATTCTAAAAAGTACACATTTTTATTTTCATGAAAAATTCGAAATTCGAATTCAATAAACTTTTTGTGGCCAGCGTTCTAAATTCAAAAGTTTTTATTGTGTGACAGAACTTATGACCTGACTGTGTATATGTATATGGATATTCTACCTGATCTTATTAATCAAAGTTTCCTTTCGTGTTCTTCTAGCGACGATTATTTTTTTATAGAGGAACCCCTAATTGTCAAACTTAAGACCGTCTTTGGTGGTGTGAAGGAAAATCTAAACATCGTACATATAAATGCACCAAGCATCCATTCTAGCTATCCGGACCTGCTCGATGCTTTTAGTGAACAATGCGCGGACGGCATTCTTGTCTCCGAGTCGTTCCTCAAGCCCTCGCTGCCATCCTCATTGTATTCTCTTCCAGTTTACAGGCTGTACAGGAACGACAGAGTCGGGAAGGCTGATGGGTCGCTATCTATCTACGTGCGGAAATTCCGTGCAAGGTGATCAGTGCGTCCCCTAGTCAATACTGCGAGTCTGCTGAACATCTCTTTCTCGAAATCATTCTTCACCACAACAAGGTCCTCCTCGGTGTTCTTTATAGTCCCTCTCTTCGCATCGATTATTTCGATTCCTTTGAATCGCTCCTCAATGAACTGACACCACTTTATAACGATTCGCTCATTCTTGGTGATTTCAACACCTGTCTCCTTAAAAACAATCCACGTTCTGCCAGACTTCCTCGCTTCTCGACATTATGATCATTTCCAATTTGGACAAGGTCACAATAAACGGTCAGCTAAATTCTCCTTTCTCTTATCATGACCTCATTTATCTTTCTTATAAGATAAGGCTTCTCAAGAGCAGAGCGAAATTCCTTTATATCCGGAACTTTAAGGATATCAACCATGAGTCCCTTTCGTCTGATGCCATGTCGATTGACTGGTCCCCTGTCACTACCAGTAAGACTGTTGATAATAAATTCGCCAATTTTAATTCTATAGACCTGGGTCTCTATGACAAGCACGCACCTACAAAAAAAGTGAGGGTTAAACACCACCCTGCCCCTTGGCTAACAGACACTATCAAGTGCCTAATGGCCAAGAGGAATAGAGCCAAGTGTAGATACCGCAAGAATCCGACAGATGATAATTTCCTCTCTTACAAATGTCTTCGCAACCGTTGCAACCGTCTCTGATGCGATGCTAAACGTCGGCACATACACGAATGCATTGAGAACTATACTCTAGGTGTATACTTGGTGTAGGTAAGGCCCGGGACCTACATGCTGGTAATGTAGATCTCAACGGTCTCAACCAGTTTCTTTCTGCCCCGCCTGTTGTGATGGACCCCACTGTCAAACAAGCCACACTTCAGAGCCGTCAGACTGCGACCATAAATAATGTAGAAATGAGGTAGGTACCCAGATAAACGATCAAATATACTCCTGTCAGACAAATATAAACACAACGAAATATACAAGCTACGAAAGAAATCTAGCGTTCTACGGCGCTCTTATGGCCTAACTACTCTGACCAGACATAAAACTCTATCACCAATATTCCCTTAATCCGGGCGCCATTGAAACAGTGAGACTCTAACCTGACCAAAAGAGATTGTTGGCAGGCTCAAGATACATTTATTAATCACAGGGTCGTGAGTTAAATATTGGTGATATAGTTGAAACGCTGGATAGGGACTCGCCGGGAATTTGTAGACTTCAGCTCCCTGGTAGACTCAATCCAACTGGTCCACTTCTCCAGACGTCAACAAGTGATTATGCGGTTAGCGCCAGAAGGATATTACTCCTCGGCGTGGAACCCTGGAAAGAGACCAGTGTGAATGATAGTAATACAAAAGCGCTACAGCGCCCAGCTATCAGGCGACGGCTCCCCACACGGAGACTTCCGACGAGGGCCCTAGGGTAATTAGGATCTAAGAGTGCCGCAGTCCAATAGACACTGTATAGAAAAGGGAAATACATAGAGAGCATAAAATACACGAAAATAAGAAAGACTAACTACGAACCAATGCTTACCCATGGATTAGGGATAGTAGGGAAGTTTCATATCAACTACTGCACTTTACAGCAACTAAACATTCTGCTCCATTACAGTACTAAAAGGAATAACAGTACTAAAGGGACTAGCCCATCGCCGCAACTAAAGGCGTGACTTAAAAATTATTGATGCAGAAGATACAACCTCACGTTACAGAGCTCAAACAATGTCTGCCTCAAAAAAATTAATCAGCTGCCAGACGAGATTCCAGATCCGAATTTCTATAGTTGTACTTTTAATCTGGCTAATCCGCCAGTAGCCAATATGGTCAAAGAGGTAGTACGTTACACCCTCATCGATTATGCTGATGTCTGCCGGGTCAGTGCTATCGAAGAATTACTGAACAAACTCGAACGACTTCAAAATCTCGGGATTCGGTTTATCTTTGGGCTGCGCAAATACGACCATGTATCACAGCATCGCAAAGAGCTGAAGTGGCTGCCAATACGTCTTCGTCGGGATTCTCACATCCTCAACATCCTCTACAACATTTTACGCAATCCGCGCTATCCAACCTTCTTACGAGACCGTTTTCCATTTGTTTCTTCCAGCAGGCCTCGGAAAACTCACGCGCTTTCAATGCTCACAAACCCACAGCATAACACCGCGACCTATGAGCGTGGGTTTAGATTCCGGGCCATTCAATTGTGGAATGCACTCCCCTGCACTATCAGGGACAGTCCTTCTCTTAATATATTTAAAAGTCGCGTGAAGAAGCATTACCTTTCTCTTTAGAAATATAGGTAGCATGTATGTATTTATTAGTATATATATTTAAAAAAATATATATTTATATAGTATTTATGTTTAGCATGTACGAGTATATTATATTATTTTTATGTAAGCCCTCGTATATTTAGTTAATATTGTTTTATATTAGTTATTTAGATATAACATATATCTTACCATATGTTAGTTATTTAGATATGTACTAAATTATATTTTTGTACACATTGTCACCCCTGCTCAGCAATCGACCTTCCCCATCCTAATATCCTATGTACTGAACAAAGATGGTCGCAAAACACGTGGACTTACAGCCCCTCGCAGACTCGTTGTCGAGGAATATTCTACGAGCATCCGAATTAAACAAGTTAATTAGTAGTTTTGATAAAAATGATATTACTTTTGATTTTATTGGTCTTAAGGTTCATTTAGATTATATTAAGAAAGTAGTTATAGAGAAGTTGCAACAGGTAGCGCCTTCCATTCGTATAAAACGAGGTATACTTAACCCCCTTGGTTCATTAATTAAGGTAATTACAGGAAATCTGGATAACGATGACGCCATCAGATATGACAAAATGATTAATGAAGTAAAGTTAAATCAGAACAATTATAATAAGAAACTGACGTTGGTCACCGAAATTGCGCAAAACCTTGCCAACTCTTCAATTAAGTTAGATAAGAATATCATTTAAATTGATACGATGTTAAGAAAATTAAATAACAACATAACAGAAGTACTAAAGATGGAATACAATAATCATATCGAAATCCAAATCATTCACGCGTACTATTTACTGATACATAACTTTTAGTCTATTCGTATCAAATTGAATGAGATAGAGAATAGCCTAGCATTAAGTAGATTAGGTATTTTGCATCAATCTGTAATAGAGTCCGACAACTTAATGAAACTATTGGAAAAGATTAACAAGGTTGAAAAAGTAGTATTTCCACCTACATTAGAAAACTTGGCTAAGATAGAACAAACTGTATCGTTGAAAGTGTTTTTATTTCTTTATTTATTCTAGGAGAACCAACAGCTAATACATCACATGAAGAAAATTAAAATAGAAGTATGAAGCCAATTACAGGAACTCACAAATAGATATCGCACAAAAAATAGATCAGTGATGCGCACATTCAAATAACGGCGCGCACACACAGCAGATATAGGTATATAAAAACTACGAGCATATAATTTATCTTACAAAGCCGAAATAAACAAACAACCTAAATACATACCTAATACATTACAATAACACTACACAAACATGGTAAACATATGGTAAACAAATCGCTCAATCAAAAAATACACTACTTAAATTTCGCCTCACAGATGGAACTACACAATTAAACATATCAATCTCAAGCTCCTTCGTCGCATTGTTCAAGTTTCGACTAGCACGGTTAAGGAAACTATTTCGTCTGTAGTTGGATGATATTCGCCTTAAAGAGATAGGGGGGAAGTTAAGGGAAGGATAGTTTTAAAAGGAAATCAAATTACTTTCCTTTTAGAAATACCACTGGTTGAAAGGAATACGCCTATGTTACCCCAAAACCGCACAGTCATTATAATTCCCAAATACCCCTATATCCTAGCAAAAGGAAGAGAGATCATAATACTCACACGTCCATGCCAAGAAATAGATGAATCCAGCTACTTATGCCTCAGAGATGATATGTCCCAGTATGTACAAGATCACTTCATAACAGAGCTAATAACGTATGCAGAGAATGTGACGTCATGCACTCAAATACCCGTTTCGAATGGAGCACTGAAACTTGACCTCATAAAGATAAATAGATGGATACTCTACAGTGGAGATACTACTTTACTTACCAGAACCGGCACCAACGAGATATTCCGCCAAAACATTCATGGAACTTACATAATTACCCTAAATGATCCATGTGAAGTTAAGTTTGGAAATATCTCTTTAAAAATGCATACAATAGAATTTCAGAACAGCATTATGGATAAAATGCCAATTGTCGACTTACCTATAGTACATCCTCTAGCCGAAACAGCATCAGTACCGGAACCTGTGAACCTGGAAGATATTGAACATCAAGTTTTTAACATATGCCCTGAAGAAACTTCCTAGTGATAACAGTGAAAGTGAAAGGCCAATTATAACAGTGAAAAACATTAGTGTTTGGACGATCGGACTCTACATTATAATTTGTTTAGCTCTATGTATCCTTACTTGTTATTATACTTATAACCGTTTAAAGGTATATTTTCGAAGTTCTGCTTCTACGAAAGAGAACTTCGAACTTAAGGAGCAAGGAGTTAAGTCTCACGGCTCTTCACATACCGATGACGCCATATTTGGCTGAGCGCTGGAAGTGCGATATGATGAGGAGCTGACAAAGCGTGAGCCGGGAGACCTCTCTGCTTTCTGCCCTCAGTCTTGAGGCAGTAATTAAGTAAAATAGTCGTATTTAGAGCTCTAAGATAATATTGTAATCGATCGTTTTATCTCAATTAAATCTTTATATTTTAAAACGTCGTTTACGTGCGTAAAATCTAGGTTGTCATGTGACGGACAATAAACATAAACATTTACATACAGACACATACATTGCTTCTGGCCCACACTAGGATACCTTGTGTCGTGTGTGGAAACCAGAAACAGCGACATCACAAACATGTAAACATCCAAGACCTAGGTTTTTTATTTGTTCCCCTGCCGGGGATCGAACCCGGGAGTAGCCTGGTTTTCAGAGCCACTAACCGCTGAACCACAGAGATTCGATTCACGCGATCGATGCATCAGGCACGCACGGGCGGGACCTCAGATGAATAATACTCTGGGACATACGAAACTTGATACACACCAATGAGGTTTTGATACATCAATCAGTATCAAAACCTCATTGGTGTGTGTCAAGTTTGGTGTGTGTGACGAAAAAAAATATTATAAAGGAATGATCGCCAAAGCCGCCATTTTGTAAAATAGAATTCGACATGAACCATATCAAATAAACTAACAATAGACTTTCCCAGCCATACAAAATTAATGGATTTATCCTTGTGCAATTAAATAACGTTTTTGACCCCCTTTGCGTCCGAATTTTTAGAAATCCGTTCTTAGTGCTCTGTTACGCTATGAAAGCAACCATTGGGTAAATGTTTCATGCCCTTTAGGCCTAACGGTTTGGGCTCTGCGTTTATCATCAGTCAGACAAGACAGTCAGATAGTCACTCAACACATTTATAGATTAAAAATATTAAAAAAAAAAAATGAGTGAGTGTTGAGTGAGTGCTAGCTGTTGTTGAAATGATGGAACAACCGCTACCGATGAAGTCGTTTATTGCTCTAAATATAATGAATGTAACAACTTAACAAGGAAAGAGGGAAACGCTTATGTACGCTTAATTAATTTAAAATGACCTTTGTACAGTTGGCTGTACAGATTGAGTATAATCTTTTCAAATATTTTACATAGTGTTGGAAGAACATATTATTGGTCTGAAATTTGAAGGATCAACCTTATCTCCCGACTTGAATAGTGGTATCAGTTAACTGTGTTTCATGAGGTCTGGGAAAGCCCCATCGTCAACACATTTATTGAATATATAAGCTAAGTGTGGGGCTATAACTAGAATTACTGAACCAATGACTGACTGATATACCCCAAAGCTCTTCAGTACTTTTTGAGTTAAGTAATCTAAACGTTTAGACAATGTATGGCTCGATCTTGAGCTCTTACACACCAGCAGCATGCGCGAAGTCTGCTGTTGATTGCGTCTACTTTGCTATTGAAATGTATTACGCCGACGTCTGTGGCGCTGTGGTTGTGGCTCTGCCTGCGAGAGGTCCGGGTTCTATCCTCAACTGGGGATAAAGAAAAAAAAACAGGTCTTCGATGTTTATATGTGGGTGACGTCGCTGTTTCTGGTTCCCACGACACAGGGTATCCTAGTGTGGGTACAAAAGCAATGTATGTGCCTGTATGTAAATGTTTATGTTAATTTTTTATTTATTTAAATTATCAATTTATAACATCATAACTGTAACAGAAACCCTAGACAATCATAATGATAACACATTATAGTAGTTTATCTACACACGTATCATAAACCCTCTTTACTTCGTACAAAAACCGCACGTTACGATCAGCATAATGTTAAACTACTTGGTAAAAACTCATTTCTTATCTGAAAAATTACACATTATGACCATAATGTGTAGTTTGTAGAGTAGTGGTACTTTAGGTAGAGTAGGAACTACTTTCCAATGTAGAGAAGAGGCAAAAAATGACGTTTGCTAAGTACATGTAATCTACAGTAATAAAGAAATTTGACTTGACTTGATTTGACTTAAATGATATTTATATGTCTCTGAAGCCTTAGTTTACAGCTTTGGATAATAGGATGTAACCTGCTTGTTCAATTTAACCAACCAGGTTGGAGTAAGTGCTACCTAATTGTAAGTGTTTAGGAAGTATTGTGTTTGGTGTGATTACGTACAGAACTCAGTCCAAGTCCAAAGGAGAATTAAAATAATTTATTTATATTTAAATATTTACGGGATTACGTACACTCCGTGTGTCAGTGACTCTTGTGTACAATGACATATCAATAATAAATAATGCAGCCCATTAAAGTCCCCACCGAAAGGCACGAGCCTCTACCCGGATATGAGTAAGATTGAGCCATACTCCACCACGCTGGCTTAGTGCGGGTTGGAGGGATGTGAGGCTAGTGGCCAACCCTTGCCGTCAGATGTTTTCAAGCTGCCCTATTAGGGCCTCTGACCAGCTTTAGGACTACTACCACCGAGTAGCGATAGTAGCCGGGACCTACAGCTTAACGTGTCGTCCGAAACACATGCCACATAGAAACGAACAACCATCCAGTATCCGTCTTAAGCTGGCTTCCCACGGTGCGTGAATCTGCGGATTATCGCAGCACGGCGACGACTACGGGCAGCCACACACCGCACACGAGGCTCTTCCAACGGTGCGTTTCAGTCTGTGTGGGTCTTGAGATTCGAAGCCATCTTGTTCAGCACTCAGCACGAGCTCGCACCGCACGTTTGAAGTTACCGACTCGCCGCGGATTGCACGCACCGCGACGGACTCAAATTCAAATTCCAAATTCCAAATGTCTTTATTACTGTAGATATTTACATATACATAGCAATCGTCATTTTTTGCCACTTCTCTACATTGGACCACTGTGGGAGAAGAAGGGCGTAGAAAATCCCACAGATTTATTTTTAGATCTCTTTTTAAAAATAGCTTATACTTAACTAATACAAAATATAATATTTAGTCATTATCATAATTAATAAGCAGGAATAAATAATTAC
Source organism: Argyresthia goedartella (assembly GCA_949825045.1). Taxonomy (NCBI): domain Eukaryota; kingdom Metazoa; phylum Arthropoda; class Insecta; order Lepidoptera; family Argyresthiidae; genus Argyresthia; species Argyresthia goedartella. Next base: position 24,948,480 of record OX463832.1, read on the forward strand.
AAAATTATTAACAGCAAGGTCTGTGTTGAGCCAGATTAACCCCATACAGACCCATCATTTAAGTAATCTTGAACATTGTAATATCCCTTTTTCGACAAAGTCGCTTTAACATGGATTTTAAATTGCTCAAATGGCAATTTCAAGATCTCCAGAGTCTTGTTGTAGTAGAGAATGCATTGACCCTTGAAAGAATTGCTAAACTTCGCGAGTCTAAACCGGGGCGCAAGTAGTCTGTGATTATTTCTTAGGTTAACATTACAGCTATCGCTGAGTTTGGGAAATTTTGTAAGGTTCTTGCGTACATATATACAATATATTTTCGAAAATAAATTGACTAGCTACAGTTAGTATGTCAATTTCTTTAAAAAGCTGTCTTAAGGAGTCTGTGCGTTTTAAATTATAAATTGCTCGAATAGCTCTTTTCTGTAAAATAAAAATAGTTTGAATATCCGCTGCTTTCCCCCACAACAAGATACCATAGGACATGACACTATGAAAGTAACTAAAATATACTAGCCTAGATGTAGCCACATCCGTGTTTTGTCTGATGTTCCTAACGGCGTAAGCCGCAGAACTTAATTTACTAGCCAATTTTTCTATGTGGGGTCCCCACTGCAATTTGTTATCAATGGTTATTCCAAGAAACTTCGTGTCATTTACTAATTCTAACGTATTGCTGTCCAACACTAAACTGGTCCCAACTTGCCTGACATTTGGAAGTGAGAATTTGATACATTTGGTTTTACCAGCATTTAACAATAAATTGTTAACTGTGAACCAATTCAAGGTTAAAGATAATACTCTATTGACATCATCAAAATCTTCTTTTTGTCTTTCAATTTTGAAGACCAGCGAAGTATCATCAGCAAACAACACTATGTTAGTCAATTTCTCCACCATAAAAGGCAGGTCGTTAATATATACCAGGAATAACAAAGGGCCTAATATGGAACCTTGTGGAACGCCAATTTTTACCCCCGATCCATCAGATTTAACGCCGTTGACTTCTGCCTTTTGAATTCTATTGCTTAGGTATGATCTTAGTAGATCCAACGCTTTATTTCTAAATCCGTAATGATTTAATTTCATTAGTAGCGTGTCATGATCAACACAATCAAATGCCTTCGACAGATCGCAAAAAACACCGATAGCATCCTGTGCGGCTTCCCATGCAGAATAAATATGAGTTATAATGGTTGTTCGATTCCAAATCGATATTCGATCGATGGTTTCTGAACGGCCATTTTGAATTTGACGTTGCTGCCAACCTAGCAGTTTTTGACAACTGACAGACGAAAGCCCTCGCAATGTAAACGCGTCTTGGTTAGGGTATTGAAATTAAATCGCAGTCCATCTGGAATGTATTCGGGTTTCCCTCAGGATTGTCTATATAGCTGAGTGTGTTGTGGTTCCCCGAACCAGATAAAGTTCGCATTTACGTGGCCGATTGGTTTTTCCCACGTAACATAACCTGTGTTGGAACACTGTGCTCATCGAAGCTGGCCTGCCAGTCATATCTGGTTGGCTGAAGAACCTGTCTACCAAGAAGAGCCTAGGGTGCACCCGGGCCTTGCAGAGAGACAGGAGGTTGACGGGACCGAAGCACAGACCAGGTTAGATCGACTCCATTTACATTAGCTCGGTGAATCGCCGACGTTCACACTTCTTGGCAACTGATCGCTACGCTACCTCGTAGCTGATGGGCCCCTACGAGGTCATTAGGTGCTGAGAAGCCTGAACAATTTTGGTAGCTAGAGCGTGGTTTCCTGAGATTTGCAGCCGTCAAGGGCTCCAGGAACGCACGATTTGGGACTATCAATCTGTAGGTATAGGCGGTTAAGTAACTTGGTTGGTTCCTATATCCACATAGATTGGTAGTATTGTAAGCTATAGGTCTATTGCTGGTAGTAGATAAACAGATATTGAATTGAAAATTGCATTGAAGTACCAGTTAGTCAATTTATTAGTGGTCTAGTAATGCTATTGAATGAATGTTTTGGTTAACATAGGTAGTTACATCTATTGATAGCAGGCTATTACATTGTTTTCAGTTTATAGCAATTTATATCTTGAACTAATATTGACTATCTATGTGTGTTATAATGATAAAGGGAAACTAAATTGTATTTACAGAATTTATATAGATATAAAACTCGGTTCCTATTGTTTAAGGAAAACAACATTGTTTAAGTTGTGGTTTAGGGTTCCCTCGTTTGGGTTGTAGACTGGAGGGTCCAATAAAATTGAGTTACTGCAAATTGTGAGTAAGTATCGTTCCGATCATGTCGTTATCTGAAATCCAGAAGGGTGTTTCTAAGGAACTCAGATGGTTTTCCTCCGCACACGGTCTGATAGACCGTTTAGATAGGCATGATGTGGTATTGGAGCGGTCTATGGACGTTAAGGAACGTTACAACAGGGTGCTCGAATTGTCCGCGCAGGCGGAATCAGTTGATGGTTGCGCACCTGACAGGTTGTCACTGTTGATAGGGGATGTCGACCAATGTATGGAGATGGCAGCTGCTATCACGCAGAAGGCTGCGGACATACGTAGACAGCGCGAGTCCAGCCATGGTGGTGACATTGAAGCACCCCTGCCGCTTCAGGGTTCGGGGTCCAGGTTACCTGCCATAACTATGCCTACTTTTGACGGAGTGTCCGGTGAATGGATGAGCTTCATCAATCGGTTCGACAGTTTGGTGCACATGCGATCGGACATTACCAAGTCTGTCAAGATGGCTCAGCTGGTGGCAGCATTGAGGGGTGAGCCTAGGGAGCTGGTCGCTCATTTGACAGTTACGGAGGGTAACTATGAAACGGCCAGGCAATTGTTGGTCAGACGTTACCATAACAAACGGAGGTTGGCCGATGCCCAACTGAACCGTTTGTTTAGTATCCCGGTTGTGAACAAGGTCGGGGCCATACAGACGGAGGTTTTGAACCCATTGTTGTCCGTCACCAAGGCTCTAGAGAATCTTGGACTTCCGGTTGGTGAATGGTCGTACCTACTGTTGTACATTGTACTTTCCCGCCTACCCGCTGACGTGCAGACTCGTTTCGAACAGTCTCACGGGAGGTCGGCCGAGGACCTGCCCGCCTTCTCCGACTTGGTCGGATTCTTGGAAGAGGAGGCTCGACGGGCAGAGAATTTGGGGTTGACGGTCACCCATCCTTCGGAGCCACAGAGAGCTGCCGGGAGCGCTGTGAGTAGGGGCCCTCCGACGAGGAAGGACCGCACCAACCGGCAGTCGTATGGGACTGTGAGTGCATTGACCCCACATAGTGAGACCTGCCCATGTTGTAGGCAGATTGGCCATGCTGTGGCTAATTGCAATAAGTTCGGGGAACTTAGGGTTGAGGGACGGCGCCGGATGGCCAAGCAGCGGAGCTGGTGTTTCCTGTGCCTCGGGCCACACATGGCTAGGGACTGCACGCGCACAAAAATGTGCGGATATTGTGGTGGGGCCCACAACAATCTGTTGTGCATGAACCGGTCCGGCCAACAGCCACCACAGGGCCGTACCCAGGGTGACACGGCATGGGGCCCTGAGAATTCGTTTGCGACTCGGAGCGCAACTCAGGGGCCAATGTCCCCACGTGCACAGGTCAGTACTAGGGTACAGGGCCGCACTCAGGGTCACCACATGGGGGGCCCTGAGTTTTCGGTTGCGACTCCGCATCCGTCCCAGCGGGACATTGGGTGTGTTGAGCAGGCCGTAACGGGCGGGTGGCATGGGACACCTTCGAGCTATGCGGGTGCGGTTCGAACGCCGCCTCAGTTGTCGCCCCGCTCGTCGCCTCGTCCTCGTCGGTCACATGTGATGTCCCCCCCGCTCATGGAGCGGCCACGGTTGAATTCACGCCCACCCCCCTTTACGGGGAATCGTAGGTTGGGAATGGAACCGGCGCGTGGGCCATTTGTACAATGGGACCCTCTGGCGTATAGCTGCATACCTGATCGGTTACAGGCACAGTGGGGCCCCGGGGGTCCTCGCTAGGAATTTGCGGCCCAACCATTGGTTGCCCCCCAACCGGAGACGGTGGTGTTACCGATCGCCTCTGTGCTTGTTTGGGATTTGGCGGGCAACCCAACATACGTTCGCGCCCTATTAGATTCTGGAGCTCAGGGCTGCATTGTATCGAATGATTTAGCAAAATGGTTGGGCCTCAAGGTAAATAGGTATAATAAATCAATAAGGGGCGTGGGGAATGTTACGGTTACGAATGTAGTTGGTCAATCGGTGATCACGTTCTCTCCACGTTATGACATTTTGACAAAAACATCCGCGCAAGCTTTAGTAATGACGCATGTCATGGGCAGACACCCCTTGGTGAAGTTGAATCCGGCCGTTCGATTGCTAACATCAGGACTCAAGTTGGCGGATCCCGATTTTGACACTCCAGCCCCGGTCGACCTGCTACTGGGAGCAGACGTTCTGGGTAGGTTTCTGTTGTCGGATCGGCGAGTTCTTCAGCCGGACGGGTTGATTGCTGTGGATACTAAGTTTGGTCACGTGATCATGGGTCCGGCATTGCCAATGGTTAGGCCTGCCGAGTCAGATGGCATACTTATTGGCTCAGCGTTGTCAGACGCTATCCAACGTTTCTGGGAGATAGAGGAACCTCCCACCGTTCGTCGAGTCGACGCAGACGAAGAAGAGTGCGAGTTGTTTTACCAGAATAGTACTGGTCGCCTTCGTTCTGGTCGTTTTGTAACCCGACTGCCTTTCAGGGCCGATCGACCGCCACTAGGAGAATCTAGGAAGATGGCTGAGACGAGATTGATGTCGATGGAGCGTAGGATGACAAGGGACGCCCTATTTAAACAAAAATATGTTGATTTCATGAGGGAGTATGAGTCGTTAGGACACATGTCGGTATCGGGTGTGGACTGGAGATCTGAGGATCATTGTTTCCTTCCACACCGTCCTACGAACCCCTACCGGCAAGATTCGAGTTGTTTTTGATGGGTCAGCACCTACCTCGAACGGGATGTCCCTGAATCAGTGTCTACATTCGGGACCCAAGTTGAGTCGTGATATTTCGGATATTCTCACGAGCTTTCGGAGGCACCAGATTGTATTTGTCGCAGACATTCGGATGATGTTTAGGCAAACGGTAATTCATCCGGCTGACAGAAGGTATCAGTTGATACTGTGGCGTGAGTCCACGGCCGAGCCAGTCAAGGTCTATGAGTTAAACACGAACACGTATGGGTTACGGTCTAGCCCGTATTTGGCGATGCGTACCCTGCGGGAGTTGGCGTCGCGTGACCGTGTGAGCTATCCTAGAGCCGCCGCTATCCTGGAGCAAGATTTGTACGTCGATGACGTCTGCACAGGGGCAGCCAGTGTAGAGGAAGCTCTGGACCGACGTGACGAGCTCATTCAATTGCTGGAACGAGGCGGCTAAGAACTACGCAAGTGGATGTCCAACTCCCCTGAGTTGATGGCTGGTCTCCCAGATGAGTTTCAACAAGACCCGCACGTTTTTGAGAATCCTGACAACCCTAACATGTTGTCAGTGCTTGGAATTCAGTACCGGCCCGTCCATGATGAGTTTACCTATCGGGTGGTTTTAGAAACACCGAAGGCCTGGACGAAGCGGTCAGTACTGTCAACGATTGCGAGAACGTTCGACCCGAATGGATGGATTTCTCCAGTCACCTTTGCTCTCAAATGTTTTATGCAAAGGCTATGGGCGGCTCAGTTGACCTGGGACACCCACCTCTCAGGTGATTTGTTGACTGATTGGACGCGAATGTTCACCTCGCTATCGGACATAAATAATGTATCGCTGCCGAGGAAATTGGTCCCTGCTGGGGATTACAGGGCAACCCTTCACGGGTTTTGTGATGCCTCTGAACGAGGGTTTGCGGCAGCGGTTTATTTGCGAACCGTCACCTCCACCGGGGAGGTCGACGTGCGTTTGGTTTTGGCAAAAAGCAAGGTAGCGCCTATTCGGACAAGGATGACGATTCCAAAACTGGAACTGTCCGGGGCTGCTCTTTTGACCAAACTTTTGAATCACACTCTAACAGTGTTGCGTGGGTCAGTGGTTTTGGAGGATACGGTGTACGCGTGGACGGACAGCTTGATTGTTTTGTGCTGGCTGAAGGCTTCGGTCCATAACTTAGAGGTTTTTGTTGCGAACCGTGTCTCCCAGATTGTGTCGTCTGAGGTCCCACTGACCTGGAGACATGTACCAGGAGAATTGAACCCGTCTGATTGTGCATCCAGGGGATGTCGGGCTCCTGAACTCGTTAGACACCATTTGTGGTGGGGACCACCCTGGCTTGCCAAGAGAGAATCGGACTGGCCCCACAGCCATGTAGTAGTATCTTCGGATCATGGCCCTAGAGCGGCCGAGCATGTTACCCAGAAGGCTGAGGACCCTGACGCCGGGTTTCTACTGGACCGGTATAGCTCACTTGACAAGTTGATAAACGTGTCCACTTGGATTAGGAGATTCGCTCGAAATTGTCGTACTCCTCGCGATCAGCGAACGTTGAACCCTATTCTGACTCCGGCAGAGCGAAACGAGTCGCTATTGAATTTGGTCCGGTTGGTACAGTCCTCGAAGTTTGGGGCAGAATTGGAGATTATACGAAGTGGACGTTCGAAATTGAAGGGAGCCGTCGCGCGTCTCAACCCCTTTGTTGATTCGACCGGGTTACTTCGGGTAGGAGGAAGATTGCGCAGTGCGAATCTGTCGTATTCGGCTCGTCACCCACTTCTGCTCCCCAAGGGGGGACAGTTAGTTGAATTGCTGGTGACTGATCGTCATATTACAAACGCGCATGCCGGCTGTAACGCGTTGTTGGCCACGCTCCAGCGGGAGTTTTGGATCTTATCTGCCCGCCGTGTCATACGGAACATCGTGTTTCGGTGCATGCCTTGTTATCGACTTAAGGCTGCCACGATGCAACCTCTCATGGGGGACTTGCCCCCTGATCGTGTGAATGAGGTCAGACCGTTTTCAGGTGTTGGTACGGATTTTGCAGGACCGTTTATGGTGAAGAGTTCACGATTGCGTACCGCTAGGCAATACAAGGCGTACCTATGTGTGTTTGTTTGTTTATCCACCAAGGCGGTACATCTCGAGCTCGTTGCTGATCTCTCGACAGAGGCTTTCATTGCTTGTTTGGATAGGTTTGTTTCTCGAAGGGGACTTCCAACTTTGATCCGCTCTGATAACGGCACTAACTACATCGGTGCGGAACGATACTTACGAGAGATAGTCAACTTTTTGAATGTAAATAAAGTGGATATTGGAACGGCCCTCTCCCGTCGGGGTATACAGTGGACCTTCAGCCCACCGATTTGCCCCCACTGGGGTGGGATTTTTGAGGCCGTAGTTAAGTCAGCTAAGACGCACTTGGGGCGTATAGTAGGTCAGACCGCGCTGAGTTTTGAGGAGCTCGCGACATTGTTTTGTAAGATCGAGGCCGTTCTCAATTCGCGACCGTTGTGTCCGCTCAGCTCGGATCCAAATGACCTGGAGGCTCTGACCCCAGGCCATTTCTTGATAGGATAGCCACTTAACGCGTTGCCCGAGCACCCCTTCGAGGGAGTGAAATTGTATCGGTTGTCAAGGTATCAGATGTTGCAGCAGTTTACTCAGAATTTCTGGAAGCGTTGGTCGCTCGAGTATCTGCATATCTTACAACAGCGCCTTCAGTGGACTGACAAAACCAGCCCCCCTAGTGTTGGTGACCTCGTTCTGGTTAAGGATGCTAACGTTGCGGTAGCAACGTTGTCTCGGCTGCCCGTAGATTAAGGGACAGGTGGGTGCCTGTCCGGGCGGGTGATTGTTCGATTCCAAATCGATATTCGATCGATGGTTTCTGAACGGCCATTTTGAATTTGACGTTGCTGCCAACCTAGCAGTTTTTGACATCTGACAGACGAAAGCCCTCGCAATGTAAACGCGTCTTGGTTAGGGTATTGAAATTAAATCGCAGTCCATCTGGAATGTAATCGGGTTTCCCTCAGGATTGTCTATATAGCTGAGTGTGTTGTGGTTCCCCGAACCAGATAAAGTTCGCATTTACGTGGCCGATTGGTTTTTTACCACGTAACATAACCTGTGTTGGAACACTGTGCTCATCGAGGCTGGCCCGCCAGTCGTACCTGGTTGGCTGAAGAACCTGTCTACCAAGAAGAGCCTAGGGTGCACCCGGGCCTTGCAGAGAGACAGGAGGTTGACGGGACCGAAGCACAGACCAGGTTAGAATTAATTATTAGCTCGGTGAATCGCCGACGTTCACACATCTTGGCAACTGATCGCTACGCTACCTCGTATCTGATGGGCCCCTACGAGGTCATTAGGTGCCGAGAAGCCTGACCAATGGTAATACCTGCATCCGTTGTCGATTTACCCCTAGTGAAACCGTATTGCTTGGCGTGGAGTTGTTTTGTACGGTTGAAGTGTGAGATCATTTGATTGAGTATAATCTTTTCAAAAATTTTACTTGGTGCTGGAAGAACCGATATTGGTCTGAAATTTGACGGATCACCCTTTTCTCCCGACTTGAACAGAGGTATAAGTTTACTGTGTTTCATGAGGTCTGGGAAAGCTCCATCATCAACACATTTATTAAATATATAAGCTAGGTGTGGGGTATAACAAGTATTATTGAACCAATGACTTTGACTGATATACCCCACAGGTCTTCAGTATTTTTTAAGTTAAGTAATCTATACGTTTTGACAATATCCTGGGGATATACATGATAAAATTTGAAGTCTACATTACTGATTCTAGTGCTATTTTTTTATAAAGCCTCTGCTTCATATGGAGATGAATTTAGACTCTCTGTTGTGAGTAAGGGTGCATTGGAGAAGAATGTTTCAAAAGCTTGAGCTACCTCAGCGTTGGATTTAACAACATCATCACCTATCTTTAAGCAGAAATCATTATCCCTTGGTATAACTTTGCCAGTTTCACGGTTTATGATTTGCCAAACCGTTTTCATTCTATTATTTGATTTTTGTATTTTTCTATTAATGTGTAAAGTTTTTCAGTTCTACGAACTAACTTGAAAGTTTTGGAATATTTTTTAACATAGTCATGAAATTTTATATCAAAGTTATAGGTTTTTTGTTCATAAAGGTCATACAAGATAGCTCTATTTTACGAATTTCAAACGTTGCCCAGTCGTTAAATTTAGATTTACCGTTGTTGGCACTGACGTTCTTTAATTTAAAAACTGTATTGAATTCTGTTTGAATAATGTTGAAGAAGTCAGAATAGATTTTGTTCGGGTTCTGTTCATCAAAATCCGGTACTGGCAAACCCATATCTAAGTTTTTCATATACATCTCTTGTCTATGGGATGTAATAGGCCTATAAAATGATGGATCAGTCTTATTTTCACTAGTAATTTGGAATGAAACTGTTTGACCACTGTGATCGGATGGAAACAGTTAATTACATTTTTACTTGTGAATGCACAGTCACAAAAAACGTTATCTAAGCTAGTTTGGCTGGTAAGTGTAATTCTAGTCGGCTCTAGAAATACATGACATAAATTAAATGATTTGAACAGAGTTTTTAGTAGTTAGTTAGTAGTTTCGTCGCTTCAGTGTTGTATCTACAAGCAGATTATCTACAAGCAGAACATTAAGATCGCCACAAATAATTAACTTTTTTCTGTTATTACAAAATTTAATGAGGGTTTCCTCCATAATTTTCTCAAACATTTCAAAATTGCCATGGCCTTTTTCATCTCTCGTAGGTCTGTAGACACAAACAATAATATGGCTATCCAACTCAACACAAGATACCTCTATTTGTCTTTCTACAGTAAGTGTAAGAATATCTTTCCGTTGTTTCACCTTAATATTATTTTTTACTAAGATTAAAGAACCACCTCTATCAGCAGTCTTTCTATTGTAACAACTGACAATTGTGTTATTATTTATGTTAAAAGACATCATATTTTCCTTTAACCAATGTTCTGTAATACAAATAACATCAGTGTCCGAATTATTAAGAAATAATTCTAATACAAGTTCTTTGCCAGGTAGCCCCTGCATGTTTTGATGGGTAATATTTAAGAGGGGCTTACCCTTTGTCTGACAAAGTCTCCTCCGCCGAGGACGATGTAGTGCAGATCTGAATGAGGCTGGCCTGATCCATGACGTCCAGCTTGTTCTGTATGAACGCTAGCATTTCGTCGACCCCGATATTACAACTCGCGCATTTCACTTTATTTGACGGCGACGTGCTGCGCGATCAATCACACAATGCGAAGACGCCCGCACACCGTAAAGCGCGCGCGCAGAGTGATGACAGATTTTGTCAACACATTGGGGCAAAGATCGCAAGTCGATGTTGGTTTTATGAGTAGACTTTTAACATAGAGTTTGCGTAGAGACAGCAGCCCTATCTCCCTGAATACTATTGTTGTGGGGTTTCGTTTTGCCTTAAGTAGGATTATTTTGAATAAGGCACGCTGGGCCCTTTCTAAGCTGATTAAGTTAGTTTTGCATGCGGATCCCCAGACCGAGATACAGGAGGATAGCACTGAATGACCAATCGCACAATATACCATCTTAGCCAGTTCAACATCTCCAACACGTTTTAGGTTTTTAATATGTACATCAATTTTCGGGTACTCCTGTAGGCATTAAAATGTGTGGTCGCCAAGAAAGCCTCTCATTGACCAGTACTCCAAGATATTTTATTGTTAAGGTTTAAAGTTTAAGATATTTATTTCTCAAAAAGCATACAATATTCATTTACTTTAGAAACAACACAAATAAATAATTACACAAGCTTTCTTACATCGAGCGAGACAAGTGGGGTAGTCCTTGAAAAATGTTAATATTTATTTTATGAATGTGGTGACTTTGAGATGTATGTTTTTAAAAGTTTTTTATAAATTGGTAGTGATCTCGCCTCTTTTATAGCTTTCGGGAGTTTGTTGTACAGTCGCGCCCCTCTGCTACTATTACTATGCTGTTTTTACCGTAGTTTGTCCTGTGGTGTAGTATAACAATGTTATTTGCTTATCTAGTCAAGCGACTTCGTGTCTGTGCGTAGATCTATATATTTTTTGAAAGTAATTTGGGTACGAATGTCTTTTGTAAGGATTTTTCGTATAATTATGCATGTGTTATATGTGTATGTTTATGATATGTTTAATAATTTTGTTTCTGTATAGATTTAAGACGTAATTGTTAAGAAATCGTAGCCAAAGAGTGTTTTAATGACTTTATTTTGTGCAGGCTGCAGTGGAGCTAGGTTTGTTTTCGCCGCTGTACCCCATATCTCTATTAGGTATTCTATGTGGGGTCTTACGAGTGAATTATAAATGGTATAGCGGACAAGTTTTATTTTATTTATTTTATTGTTTCTGTTCGTTCGAGTTCGGGACAGTAGGTGAAACGGTCTAACCCATTGTCTCTGGTACAATTGTGTATTTTTATTGGTATACTATCTATTTACTAGCCCTGTGTGGGATATATTATAAAAGACGTTATATTTATGGGCTTGTATTTTTTATTTGGTTTCTAGTTATTTACACTTTGTATAATAGGGATCCAACTGGCTCGATAGCCATTAATCTAATCCTCACTATAATTTAGCTCAGTCACTGGCCGAAGCCTACGGTGAAGTGTCACATTGACTTCTCACATCCAAGCCCCTTTCTTTTTTAAAACTACATATAACGTGACAGTGTCCAAGTGAACACCCACTCTAAAGAGGCCCTTATACAATATACAACCTACCTTACAATCATTCCCCCCTCCCTTCAAAAAAAATAATTTCCAACGGATTTTTTTTTTCAAAGTGGCAACCCTAACTCAAAGTCTAAAATCTAAAATGACTACCCTATCTCAAAGTCTAAAATCTAAAAAACATTAAATGTTAACTTTAAGTTAGTTTGCTATGCATGAAATCTAAAAGACAGTAAATATGCCGCAAGCATAAATTTAAATAACATCAAGTACCCTAATCCTTATCGGTCTAACCATCCCATTTAACCTACTCAATTAAACATTAAATAACAAAACCAAACTACACTTAAGGTGTAGGCTATGCACCTTAAAAAACTTAAATTATAACACCCTATGATCCCATCATACAATTATTCGCGGCTTAACACTAACCTACCTAACGCTAGAAAACTCTCAATTACAATACGAAGGCAAACAGCTGAATCTAGCTAAGATTTAGCTTCTCGAATAGTTATCATTCGACAAACTTTCTGACAATAAAAACTAGCGAAAAAGTTATCAGAAAACCATAATACCTACGTTCTTAAAATTAACACAACTCGATCTTTGCATTTACAATTGTGAACTCATTGTGAACTCTTTCCACCGAATGGAAATATTTCAAAAATTAACGCAGGCAAAGATCAAATAAAAACATTATCATTTTCAAATATAGGAAACCTCAACCATATTAACAGGATTAATCTATAGAACCGTATTACTAAGCCACAGCCTAAGAATGAGTCCATTAAAATTTGTTCCAATAATACGATGAAATCAACTAGCTTTAAAACCGATACTACAATTTACAATCATCCTAAATAATCCATTGGAATTCAGTAAACTATCTTTTACTATTAACAGTTTAAGATAATCCCCGTGAGTTGCAACCAATTACCCAAGTAAAGACACTACAAAGAATCTCGAATGTGTATTGAATACCCGAGTTATCCCACATCAGAAATTAATTTCATTGAGAAACCTTCGTTACCAACTTCGTTATACAATCCATAGTCTCCCCTTACCAAATCATCCCAACTCTATACTTTAAGAACGCGGGAACCAAAATAGAACCCTATGACGAATAGCTATTGCCTCGTCATACTGCTCTCAAAGATAAAACCAGGCGATCGGTTCAAACAATTATTCGAACTGTCGTTTATAAAAGTTTCTCATATAAAGGTAATCTACCACGGAAATCTAGTATGTTACAGATATTTCTTGGGTCTATGATTTAGTAGCCTATTTATACCAGACATTGAGAGTAGCATGTACATAGTAGTTGAGACCTTGAGAGTAAACAAATTGGACTGCAGCAGCATTATTTAGTTAAGTCAATTTATTCGTCAAGATGCTACCCAGCAGATTCCTGGATAGAGTCCCAAGTTTTTCCAGTGAAAGCAATGGCAGTGTCAGCAGCGAATGAAATAATTTGTCCATCGTTTAGCGACAAGTTGCAGAGGTCATTTATGTAGACAAGCAAGAGCAGGGGGCCAAGGACACTACCTTTTGGATCGCCGTACTACATTTCAACCTCTTTACTCTTAAAACTATCTATCTTAACACTCTGTACTCTATTTATAAAATAATCTTTGAACCAATCATGTGCAATACCCCTCACGCCGACAAGTTCCAGTTTTTTGAGTAGGAACGGGACCGAGACAGTGTCAAAAGCTTTTGGCAAGTCTAAAAATACTGCAAGGCACTTTTTTTTTCTATCCAGCTTCTCTATGTAATTAGTTAGTAAGGTAATTCTTCTCTCCTCTGAATCCAAATTAGTAGTCATATGGGACGTAATTTTTTTTTAACTGAGGCGTTATCTCATTGTCTTTTCTAATAATTTTGATAAGGTACGTAAGAATGAAATTGGTCGGTAGTTATTGATACTGTCTCTGTCCCCCCCTTTGTGTATTGGGCATACTAGTGATATTTTTAGGGAATTTGGTACCAAACCTGCCGTCAAGCTAATGTTACAAATATGAGTTATTCGTTTCGCTTAAGTATTCATACATTGTTTTTATAATTTTATCATTTATTCCATCCCAGCCCGAGGCTGAGTCTGTTTTGAGGCCATATATGAGTTTTACGATTTCAAGCTCTTCAACTGGTAGGATAGCCATAGAATGTCCGCTTGAAGGATTAGGGGGTACCTTCATTGATTGCACTAGGTTTTTCTCTGTTTTATTTATACGATCCAATATTTTATGAGCCAGATTGCTCTTTATTTCAGGGAATGTATTTATGTTAAACTTGTTTTGTTCTAATAGTTTCATTTCGTAATCACATTTGAGTTTTTTTTAGTAGGTTACAGCAGAAGGTTCGGTATCGGATGTATGTGAGCCTCATAGTCATGTCTTGTGGTGATTCAGACGATTTCAGTTGAAGTTTATTGCTGTGTCTGACACACCTTACCAGTCCTGGAGTCATCCATTCCTTAATGGGTGTCTTATTTCTGCTCAACGCGTATGTATAAGTGGGCTTAAGGATAGCTTCCATAAGAATTTTTAGAAATATGTCTGTTGTTTCATTTGGGGCCGTGTTATCTAATATACATCACAGCAGTCTGTCATTTCTAGTTCCAATTGTACCCCATTGTAGTCTATTTTTTTGTATGTTCTATTTTTACCACTTATTTTGATAGATGTACTTAAAGATAATAATGCCACTGAGTGATCAGTGACAGTTGAGAGGCATACTATGGTTGTGGATGGTTTATGTGAATTTAAGAAGCAGTGGTCCAGGCAACTATCCATTCTCGTTGGAAAAACGTGCGCTGGAACGAGACCGTGTTGTGCATTTATGTACATGTAATCATAAACTTTTGAATCATTATTTTCCTCACTTATTTTTATGTTCATGTCCCTTATAGTAACTATATATTTTTTAAATCAGATTTATATTCCCATTTAATGAATTTATAAAATTATCAGGGTTAGAGAATTCTGGTGGCCGGTAAATTGATAATAGAGTCACTACCAATTTTAGTAATCAAGCAATTTGCATCTTGCATTTGGGGCTGATAAACAGTAACATTTGCGATATTGCTCCTAATATATAGCACAAGGCCAACGTTTTGATTTAGATATGTTTTTTGTGAAATAACATGTATATCCATGAAGTCTTGGCGGATTAAAATTATCAATAGTAGTCCATGCTTCACTAAGAACAATAATGTCAAAATCTATTTGCAGACTTTGCAAAAGTATCAAGAAGTCATGGTAATTATGGCCAACACTTCTTATATTTTGGTGTGCAATAGTGATATTTTTACTTAAGTTGGTCGGTAAGTAGAGCACGGCAGTTTTCGGGTAATATTTCATAGAAGTTGTTAGAGGCGCTGGTTCTGTCGATGTCAGACGCAACAGAAATTATTGAATTTAGCGCTGTAGGCGAATAAGTTCACTTGAGGTTATTATTGATGTGTCTTTCTACATAATTTGCTCATTTGAAGAGAGAGAAGAACTTATAGAAGATTATTCTTTTATGTTCTGTTATAATTTGTGTGGGATTGGATAATTTTACAAATATGATCAATTTAGTGTTAGAATTGGTAGTTATTAGATAGGTATATACGGGTTGTTGTAGGATACATGCAAACAAAAATATGCAGTGAGAGTGAGAGAGATTCATAGTTATAGTGAATCTCTCTCGCTCAACAGTCATTGAAATAACTTTTTCAGGTCCTCCTCACTGTTAATACGACGCAGTGGTTCTTTTTCTGCTTTGCGGAGGTAAACATTTCCATGAGAGGTTCAGCAGAAAGTAAAATTGTTTGATTTGGAAAAATCACGAGTGATTGCAAATAAGCGTCTTGTTTTCGAAGTCAGGTTGTCCGCTACATAGACCGGGGTGGAGGGACCCTCCATCATCTCTACAGTACTAAGATGGTTGATATTCTTGTCTTCTTTATTATAACTAAAATAAAGACTGACTGCAAGGACTAGAATACAAAGCCGTAAAGATATTGCTTTTAAAAATTCAAGGTGCAACATGTACTCTGTGGTGGCAGCACTGCTTGACAGAATTAGTATCCCTTGTCTGTGGACAGAATCATCAAACCGGTAAAAGACAGGACAAGACATCTTCCTTTTATTTTATCTGTGTTTGCTTGCTAAAATACTATTACTTATAATACTGCTCGCTCTCAGGTCGTACTGATAAATCTCAGATGCAGGTAAGGCGGTCCATTTCAATCTACGAGTTTTCTGATAATAACTATTATGCACCCACTCGAAATCATCATAGAACATGTCCTTTTGCCTCTGTAGAATTATCGCGTGTGAATTATCTTGAGGCAAGGAATTATTTGTTGACGGCGTTCATCAAACCTAAAACCGGACTCTCCAAGACTCACAACAAGTACAAGTACATAGAATAACAAGTGTATTGTGAGATGGAAGATTTTCAGAAAGCAGAAGAAGTCAAAGAGGAAGTTGTGGATTGTGGATTTGTGGAAGTGGATTCTAACGATGTGCATCAACTGTGCACGGCTTGTCTGTGTGCGACACGCACTACACACATGCTCGATGATAGACGACCCGAATGGCCGAGTCGGCAGAGACCCTGCCTACGAAGCCAAGGGTCCCGGGTTCGAGTCCCGGTGGGGTAAATATTTGTTTGATGAGAACGGATGTTTGTACCCTAGTCGTGGTTGTTTCTCTATCTAAGTATAATATTTATCTATATAAGTATGTGTATCGTTGTCTAGTACCCAAGATACAGGGAATCCTAGTTTGGGGCTAGATCAATGTGTGTAAATAGTGTCCAAGGTATTATTATTATTATTATGATGACACACTGAAGAAATATTACATGAACATTCTCACTGAGATGCAGGTCAGTACTACACAATAATACCGGTTGGAGCTTCCGCTCCCTTATCGACACTCTGACCAAAATACCTTTGCTTTATTTTTTATTAACTGGTAATATATATACACCTAAAGCAATAAATGCATGTATGTGACATTGTTACAGCCAGAGGAAGCTGTAACTGTGTTACAGTCTCCAATACTCTGCTGGGAGTGTGTGGCTCACTTGAAGAGATCGCTGCGATTCAGAGAGCAAGTGCAGGACTCGTACAGACTGCTGCAGCCGATGCTACTCATGTGGGAAAAAGAGGTATGTGTTATCCCTGGACTCGTTTTTAAAGATTTCTCACTTCTCATGCTCTAAATGCTTTCCTTTATGTTGTGCGTAAGCAACATCAAGTCACTTTCTATGCTCTAGTGCAGTGTTTCCCAATAAGTGGTATGCATTGTTCAGTCAAGGGGTACATGCCCCAATGACTTGGCCAAGATAATTTAATCAGAAAAAAATATTTGGTATGCAAACAACCATTTTGCCGAAATATAATTCAAAATAATCGCAATCAAGATATTTAACACACATCAATCTCCATCAATCTATAGTAAATGCACTGATTGAGTGTGGTGTAAATGAAACAATCCCCACCACCCGCGTATCACTCACTCATTGGCTCTAGTGTTACGCCAGCTTAAACATTACACGACGATTACAATAGACTGCTATTTCATTATTTTGATTGTAACGAATATTAAAAAACTCAGTTCATTTTTAGGGTTCCGTTCCGAAGCACCCTATTACTAAGCCTCCGCTGTCTGTTTATCTGTCACCGGGCTCTACTGGATCAACCAAAATAGGTAGAGCTAAAATTTTTACAAATGATGTATTTCTATCAACTTAAAAACTATGAACAACAAATTAAAAGAAGAACCCATTCGAGAAATTATTGGTAGGGCAATTTTCATAGCCATTTTGTTTTATTTGTTTATCGGCGAAAACTGTACTCCCGAATGTTATCAGAAAAGATCTTCAATTGCTGGTTTTTGTGCCTAGTTATTTGTCATTATATAGTTATTAATTGCCTGTTCGAACTATAATGCAACAGGACCTCTTTAATCCGAACCCCTTCTAATCCGAACGCCCCACATTTGGACATTCCTTTGCCAGAAAAAATGGTTTTACATAAATTGCACGATAAAGCTTTTTATTTGTCATTAAATAAATCTTTAAAAAAGTTTAATTAATATAATGTTTATAGATACATATACATTAAAAATTTCACAATAGTACTATAAGTTTTTGTTTCATAAAAAATACCCAATGATTTTTTGTACTATAATCCGAACGCTCCACGAATGCGGATGGGGATACATTAAAAATTTCACAATAGTACTATAAGTTTTTATTTCATAAAAAATACCCAATGATTTTTTGTACTATAATCCGAACGCTCCACGAATGCGGATGGGGGGGTAAATTTTTGGAGTTAATTTAAAGTTTTTAATTTAAAGTTTTTGATCATCTTTGATTTTATTTCTGTAAATAAGTTATAAGCTGAGGCCAGTCCTTTTTGCCACAAATAAATTATTAAGTTGGATAACTCAATTTCTATCCACTTCGGGTTTAAATGAGCAAAGAGTTTCTAGTCCAAGCGGTGAGGATTTTGTTCCGATAAATTCCTCTGCCTCTGAAATTTGGCATCTGATAATGTCAAGTAATACAGATTACAGATGTACAATAATCCAACAAAATTTGCTACGAGAAGTTAGGTATTTTTACCTAAACAGGAAATTCGCTAATAACTCTCTTTGAATAATTCCTCAGTCTTAAATATTATCTGTATAATGTATGTTTGTACTATTAAGAATAGGTATGTTTAAGAATCCAACATATTTTCGATTTCAGTGATAACTAAAATTAACTTTTTAATATTTTTCACTCTATCTTCTACTGAAAAATTACTCCGTCATTTTTTTTTTTGTATATTTGTATTTTTGTCATTGTCATGTCGATGTCATTTTAATTAATTCTGTACCCGATATTTATACTAATGTTGTCAATCCCTTACAAATTATTTCAAAGGAGTCAGTAACTAAGTACCTACACAGGTGTACGACTTTGCGAAAGGGGCGGCATTTCTTTGAAATTTTGCATTTTCGAATTTTTTGATTATGTAGTTTATTTAGAATCTTCATACTAGGTATTTGTGTAGTGAAAATGGCTGTACGATGCACCGAGCAGTCAACCTTGAGATGTCAGAGTAAAATAAGCTCTCGGGCCTACAAATACGGCGCAATTAAGCTTGCACGAGATTCACTAGGCATTTAACATGGCTTGGTCTAGCGAACTGGTAGATAGGTAGGTAGGCATTCTAGTTTGATATTCTTGATTCATCCACAAACTGGCCATCACGTCGTAATCATCTTTGTGGTACTTATTAGTTGGTGGGCAGAAATGAGAGAAACAGATGATGAATTGATGATGGACATAGGCGAAAGCACAGCCAGCCACACAACACGCGAAGCTAGCTTGTTCGAAGTGCTCTGTACGCTTGTGTGAGTATAAACTCACACCTCGAAATAGCGATGTTGATAATTGGACTAGCGCAGGTGCGAGCTAGATTGCACTTTATTGCCGCGCGGCGAGAGTAGCTAGAGTATATATTTAAGTGTCTAAGGAGTTGTGTCTGGGAGTATGCGTATCTGAAGTAGTCGGAATCACAGGGGCTATGAACATTTTGATATTAGTCATTGCTAATCATCCTAAAAAGGAATGATTTTTAAAAAAATAACAAGAAATCAGAAAAAAAATCATAATAATGGGTACTAAAATACCCTAACTTTGTGATCGATATTTTAAAGTCACCCTATATAGGTTAGGTCTTAGATAGAGAATATTCCTGTTGCTTTGTAAGAATTCTCAGTACCTAACTACTACCTAAGAATAATAATATAGCAAAATGCGAGTATTTACGATATTTCAGTAATTTATTTTATTACCTACAAAGGGTTTGTATAATTGACTAACTTATTTCCACTATGAATTGAATCATTCTCTATCACATTATCTGTCTTTTTTCTATTTATGGGGTAAATGTACCATTGTTAACAAACTACAAAACAATTTTGAATCATCTGCTAACGCGATGAGTGAAAGACAACCACATATACACAATTTTAAATACAAATAGAATACTGTGGCTGCGTATTTATAATCCTCCTACCTACCCATCATACCTGCTTATTAAAAGTAGTTTGCACTTACGTACCTATTTACGATATTTCAACAAATTATTTATCTTTTTCTATTTATGGGGTAAATGTACCAGTTGTTGGAACTTAACTATAAAACAAAGAGTCATCTGATAATTTGGAGAGATAAGCGTAGAAATAGTAGGATTTGTATAGAAAAGCATGATAATCTCTCAGTTTGCAGATTTGATAGTTCTTTTTTCTGCCTAATTTGCTTTTTTTGTATTTGGGTGTTCTATTCTCTGGTGTTTCGCAATACAACCGAATTGAGAACCCCAGGTTTGAAAGTTGGTGATGGAAGAGCCTTTTCTCTCTCTACAAGTGTGTACAGAACCCTTGGTGCGCGAGTCCGACTCGCACTTGACAGTTTATTATTTTTTGATGGGGATGGCTCGCAAGTAATTACTCAGTTTGACACGTGATGTGGTGTAGCTTATAACTTTAGACTCTTGTACGTTTTTATCTTGATACACTTAGACGCGTGTTCACGTTAGCCATAATACTATATGACGATTGTTTGATTACACCCAAACACATTTTAACTCCTGTCGATTTTAACCATTACACATTTTGCCGTTCGTACTTTTTGCCACATAGAGTCAAACTCAAAGTCAAAGTTCTTTATTACTGTAGATATTTACATATATTTAGCAAACGTCATTTTTTGCCCCTTCTCTACACTGTGCGAGAAGAAGGGCGTAGAAGATCCCACAGATTGATGTTTAGATCTCTTAAAAATATTAATTATTATGATTAATAAGCAGGAATAAATAATTACAAAATTATTAGCAGCAAGGACTGTGCTGAGCCAGATTAACCCCACACAGTCCCGTAGTTTAAGTAATCTTGAACATTTTAATATCCCTTTATTGACGAAGTCGCTTTAACATGCTTTTTAAATTGCTCAAATGGCAATTTAAAAATCTCCAGGAGTATCTTATTGTAGTAGATAATGCACAGACCCTTGAAATAATTGCTAACCTTCGCGAGTCTAAACCGGGGCGCAACTAGTCTGTGATTATTTATTTGGTAAACATTACAGCTATCGCTAAGTTTGGAAAATATTGTAAGGTTCTTGCGTACATACATTAAATTTTTGAAAATAAATTGACTAGCTACAATTAGTATGTCAATTTATTTGAAAAGCTTTCATTTAAGGAGTCTGTGCGTTTTAAATTATAAATTGCTCGAATAGCTGTTGTTCTGTAAAATAAAATTATTTTGAATATCCACTGCCTTCCACCACAACAAGATACCATAGGACATGACACTATGAAAGTAACTAAAATATACTAGCCTAGATGTAGCCACATCCGTGTTTTGTCTGATGTTCCTAACAGCGTAAGCCGCAGAACTTATTTTACTAGCTAATTTATCAAACTCAAACTCAAAAGTACTTTATTACTGTAGATATTTACATATGCTTAGCAAACGTCATTTTTTGCCTCTTCTCTACATTGGACCACTGTGGGAGAAGAAGGGCGTAGAAACTCCCACAGATTTATTTTTAGATCTCTTTTAAAAATAGGTTGTGCTTAACTAATACAATTATGATTTATTTTTATTTAATAAGCTGGAATAAATAATTACAAAATTATTAACAGCAAGGTCTGTGTTGAGCCAAATTAACTCCATACAGTCCTGTCATTTAAGTAATCTTGAACATTGTAATATCCCTTTTTCGACAAAGTCGCTTTAACATGCTTTTTAAATTGCTCAAATGGCAATTTCAAAATCTCCAGATCTATGTTGGGTCCCCACTGCAATTTGCTATCAATTGTTATTCCAAGAAACTTCATATCATTTAGTAATTCTAACGTGTTGCTGTCTAACACTAATCTGGTCTCAACTTGCCTGACATTTGGAAGTGAGAATTTGATACACTTGGTTTTACCAGCGTTTAACAATAAATTATTAACTGTGAACCAATTCAAGGTTAAAAACAATACACCATTAACGTCATCAAAATCTTCTTTTTGTCTTTAAATTTTGAAGACCATTTAGTGTTGTTTGCCGAGTCAATTTCTCCACCATGAAAGGCAGATCGTTACCATATACCAGGAATAAGAAAGGGCCTAATATGGAACCTTGTAGAACGCCATTTTTTACACCCGATCCATCAGATTTAACGCCGTTGACTTCTGCCTTTTACATTCTATTGCTTAAGTATGATCTTAGAAGATCCAACGCTTTATTTCTAACTCCGTAATGATTTAATTTCATTAATAGCGTATTATGATACACACAATCAAATGCCTTCGACAGATCGCAAAAAACTCCGATAGCATCCTTTGCGGCCTCCCATGCAGAATATATATGAGATATAAGGGTAATACCTACATCCGTAGTCGATTTACCCCTAGTGAAACCGTATTGTTTGGCGTGGAGTTATTTTATACGATTGAAGTGTGAGAGCATTTGATTTAGTATAGACAGCCCATCCATATAGACATGTCGACCCCTGCGCATACCCACCGTTGAAAATTTTGTCACGTTGACTACCTAGACCCGTAATCGATCCTAAAAGGTTTTTTGGTATTTTTAGAGCTTTTATGGCACCATTTCAGAGCACAAATCGTCATTTTGTATTGTTTCTGCAGAGATGTTTTCGTACCAATAAAGCGCATTCGGATAGTGGTGAGATTTCGATTGTCAACCAACACTCCTGTCAAAATTGTTGGAGTTGGCCATGCATGTTTCGGAGGCGCGTGTTAGGATTCTATGAGTTATTATTCTAAGGAATCTTCACTTTTTAGGTCGGCGACGTGTCAGTTCTAGACTGCTAAATAACGTATTGATTTTAAAACTCTTTTTAACAGAGCAGATTATGATAAAAATAAAGTTGTAAATAAAACGTTTATAGTATAAACAACAATAAAGAAAAAAGCCGGTCAAGTGCGAGTCTAAATCGCGCACGAAGGGTTCCGTACCACCGTTCAATGGAAGCGATGGTGTGGAGTGAATAGTTTGGATTTTACACAGCAAAATATTGTTTACAAAGTTATTGGTGCGGTTACTTTCACACTCCATGTACGTAACCAGGTGCATCCATAAGTTTGTATGTGGTATTGAAAGAATTGTTGTATGGGAGCCCCCTTAAATATTTCTTTTATCCTGTTTTTTAGTATTTGTTGTTATAGCGGCAAAAGAAATACATAATCTGTGAAAATTTCAACTCTCTAGCTAGCTAGGTTCTTGAGATACAGCCTGGTGACAGACGGACGGACGGACGGACAGCGAAGTCTTAGTAATGGGGTCCCGTTTGGAACCCTTCGGGTACGGAACCCTAAAAAAGGCAAAATGTTTAAGTTTTATGCGGAACCCATCATAACGCATTCTCTCTTACTCTTTTTTCTTTTTGTTTAAACATTCACACGTGACTTACTTTATTGAGGAAAGCAAAAAACAATAAAATATTTTTTATGTCTTCGTTTCTAAATTTGGGTGTTGTAACGAAAATTAAATACACGTGATATCTCAGTACACCTCAGATCCCCCTTTGATGTTTGGAAATAATGCTTACGTCTACTAACACACTAATGAAAAAAAGCAAAAGGAGTTATTAAACACACAGTCCTCCTAAATCCAAGCAAATTTATCGTTTGGAAATTTCATGCTCTGAATAAGCGGCAAACAAGTCAATACATTCTGAGAAAGTATTTTTTACATTGTCACTGTTTTATTTCCTCGAAATCGAAGTGAAAAGCAGATTTAAATGGCTTGTTTTAGGCCCTTGTTGTACAATCTGCTATTTATTCACTGTCTTCAGTAAATAAAATAAGCTTTTTAGATGGGGAATGGTATAAATCAATACTTTTCTGTTGATGGAGCTGGAACTCTCTAATAAAACGCCCCAACTTTATCCAGTTTGGACCCATTTGATTCCTCTTCGGCCCGTGATGATATCCAGGGTCCGGTGATGGATCCAGTCGGTGGCCATAAACAAAACGACTTTGGTGCTACATGATATCCAAGGTCTGATGATGATGGAGCCGGACGGTGACCATTGGAACTCATAAATCTGAGTTGGGCTCATTTGATTCGTACTGACAAGTACTCTGTGATAAGTTACTCAAAATACAGGGTAGTACCGTCGACCACACTGTTGTCTAGTTCGGCTCAAAGCTCTTCGCTGCTGGTCAAGCGTATGTGGGCTCAAGTAGAGTCAAATTGAAGAACTACTGAATTCACAGGCCAACAACCATTTAACAATGACGCTTTAAATTAAAATAACAAGTTAAGAAACATTATATAACATTGCGAAAACTAAAACATAAAAATAAATGAATAGAGAAAATATTTTAAAATTTTATTTATGGGTAAGTGCTCTAAAAAGAAGGAAATAAAGTTTAAATTGTATCTAACCCATCAATTTATTATATTACACAATGTATGTGATTAAAATTAAAACCTAGTTACGTGATATACTTGTCTATATAAATAATTATGTAACTTGATCTTGATTTAGGTAAATCTAAGAAGAAAATAGTATGTATTTTCAAAATAGGTCAATACTAAATACACAGGTAAATCTCGCAATAGATGGCATATTTACACGCTTTATATAATATAAATAGTGTAATGTAATAATTTGATGGGCTTCATAACATTTAAAATTTAATTTCTTCTTTTTAAAGCATTTAAATTTGTAGAAGCTGCTGTAACATCATATTTTACTATTTTTTACCCATGATATAGTTTCACACAGTCCCAATGTATCTGTGTTAACAGGATCTTGCCGAGTTCCTGCAGACCTCGGTGTGTCGCCCTGGCCAGCTGAGGACGTGCTTTATTCATTCTATCAACATCTCTCCACATGATGACACGTTGGTGACGCCTGCTACTGAAGAAGATGATGACAAATCAGCTGCCAAGGAAGATTTCGAATATTACATTGAGGCAAAGGTCTCTACCTTCCGAGAAAGTGCCGCTACAATTGATAAGGAGACCTTCGAATCATTTAGCGACAAAAAAAATGTCTGTGTTTCAGAAGAGTTTGGTGATCAGCTAGAGGAAGCCCACGCGCAAAAAAGAAAACAAGTAACGAACAGTGTCACAACTCTAAACAGTCCAAACTCTTGCAATATTGAGTTTACTCGTGAACAAAGCACATTCGCCTGTGATTACTGTTACAAAAGGTTTACTTCAAAAATTATGTTGGAACGTCACCTCACAACATATGAAATTCATCCAGATAATAATAAAACTGTTCCCTTTCCATGTGTTGATTGTGCTGTTGTGTTATGTTCAGACGATCAGTGTAGCGAGTGTTCGAACGGGCATAGATTACTTCAGCATAACAATATGCAAACAAATATTGCGGAGTGTCATAATCTTAAATCCATTTCCAACAAGCAAAGTTTGATATTACACAACATTACACATATAGACGAGAAACCCTATCAGTGTGAGGTGTGTCATAAATCTCTTACAACTAATAACGGTTTGATCCAGCACATGAGGACACACACTGGCGAAAAACCATTTCAGTGTGAGGTGTGTCGTAAATCGTTTCCTAATAAAAGTAATTTGGTCAGGCACACAAGACTACATACTGGCGACAAACCATTTCAGTGTAATATGTGTCGTAAATCGTTTTTATATAAAGGTGATCTTATCAAACACATAAGAGTGCACACTGGCGAGAAACCATTTCAGTGTGAGGTGTGTCGTAAGTCATTTGGTCGAAAAGATAATTTGGTCAAGCACATAAGAGTGCATACTGGCGAGAAACCATTTCAGTGTCAGGTATGTGGTAAGTCATTTAGTGAAAAAGATAAATTGGTCAAGCACATAAGAGTGCATACTGGCGAGAAACCATTTCAGTGTCAGGTGTGTGGTAAATCATTTGCTCATCCATATCAATTGGTCAGCCACAGAAGTGTGCATACTGGCGAGAAACCATTTCAGTGTCTGGTGTGTCGTAAATCATTTGCTCGACAAGTTCGTTTGGTTAGGCACAGAAGAATACATACTGGCGAGAAACCATTTCAGTGTAATATGTGTCGTAAATCGTTTTTAAATAAAGCTGATCTTATCAAACACATAAGAGTGCACACTGGCGAGAAACCATTTCAGTGTGAGGTGTGTCGTAAATCGTTTCCTAATACAAGTAGCTTGGTCAGGCACACAAGATTACATACTGGCGAGAAACCATTTCAGTGTCAGGTTTGTCGTAAATCATTTGCTCAACAGTGTCATTTGGTTAGGCACATAAGAGTGCACACGCGAGAAACCATTTCAGTGTGAGGTGTGTCGTAAATCGTTTCCTAACAAAAGTAATTTGGTCAGGCACACAAGATTACATACTGGCGAGAAACTATTTCAGTGTCAGGTTTGTCGTAAATCATTCGCTCAACAGTGTCATTTGGTTTAGCACATAAGAGTGCATACTGGCGAGAAACCATTTCAGTGTCAGGTTTGTCGTAAATCATTTGCTCAACAGTATCATTTGGTTAAGCACATAAGAGTGCATACTGGCGAGAAACCATTTCATTAGGTATGTGGTAAATCATTTGGTTAAAAAGATCGTTTGGTCAAGCACATAAGAGTGCATACTGGCGAGAAACCATTTCAGTGTCAGGTGTGTGGTAAATCATTTGCTCAACCATATCAATTGGTCAGCCACAGAAGAGTGCATACTGGCGAGAAACCATTTCAGTGTCTGGTGTGTCGTAAATCATTTGCTCAACAAGGTCCTTTGGTCAGGTACAGAAGAATGCATACTGGCGAGAAACCATTTCATTGTCAGGTGTGTGGTAAATCATTTACTCAACAACGTAATTTGATCAACCACAGAAGAGTACATACTGGCGAGAAACCATTTCAGTGTCATGTGTGTCGTAAATTGTTTACTAATAAAAGTGATTTGGTCAGACATAGAAGAGTACACACTGGCGAGAAACCATTTCAGTGTATAATGTGTCGTAAATCGTTTGCATATAAAGGTGATCTGGTCAATCACATAAGAGTGCACACTGGCGAGAAACCATTTCAGTGTGAGGTGTGTCATATATAATTTGCACAACAACGTGTTTTGTTCGTTTGGTTAGGCACAGAAAAGCGCATACTGGCTAGAAACCATTTCAGTGTCGGGTGTGTCTACGATGTCCCACTGCTGGTCAAAGGCCTCCCCGTTTCGAGACCCACACATCTCTCGACAAAGCTACTTTGCCCTCTGGTTGGAACTTGTCCAGGTCGTCCCGCCATCTCCTTCTGGGCCTTCCTCTGCGCCGGTGTCCATATGTACATACACAGACACACGTAAATAGTTAACTAATAAAAATTATATGGAGAGCGCATACTGGCGAGAAACCATTTCAGTGTGAGATGTGTCATAAATCATTTGCACAACAATGTGTTTTCTTCATGCACAGAAGAGCGCATTCTGTTACGATAATTAATACGGTTGAGCGAAGCGTACTTATTACTAGGCTAGGCAACAATCCGCAGATCAGGAAATATGAAGAAATTATTACACCTTTTGAGCTTGAAATCTTGTTTGCTGAATAAAATACTAATACATGACAAACTAAATTGTATGAATTATTTTACAGTAGTGCCTGCGAAACTTCATTATTCTTAAATTTTAAATAATTACTTAAATTTTTTATGGGTTTTGTGTTGCCTGAAATAAACAATTTCTTGTTATCATTATTATAAAAAAACAGCGATTTGAGGCATCCCCTTTCGCGCGCCTGCGCCTGCTTACCAAGCTGCGGTTTCTGCTAGTTTATGATATTCAACTATGTAGCTGATTGTGAGTGAATGTATGAAAAGTTAAGTGCAGGTCGCGCCAAGTCTCTATGCGGGTGCCGTGTGAAGGGGTTAGCTTTCTCTCTCTCACCCTATGCGAGAAAGAGTGGTTACCCCTCCAAGGTGCACTCAGACACAGATAAACTTGGCGCGACCTGTATCACTAGTGTAAATAATTAAGTGGAAAATAAGTCGTGCATAGAATATATTTTCACTTCTCATGCTCGAAAATTCCTTCTTTATGCTGGAAACAAAATCGCATTTTTGTTCAAGTTCAAAGATTTTTATTCATAATAGCACAAAAATTGAGACTGAATGAACGTCATAACATAATCAAGCAAGCATAATATAACTTTAAGTAGGTACCTAATTATTACATAGTACATAATCTGTAGGGTGAAATGAAATGAAATGAAATGAAATATGTTTATTTTCATTATTACAACAACAAAAGTACTTAAATAAATCTAGGGTTAATTGATTGTTATTAAAATTGTAAAACGCTGTCTAGGTGTAACAATACGTTGGTAGTACGCGGAAGGAGCCCTGACTACTACACTAGGAGACCTGTATAGTAGTAGCCAGTGAGACCGTCACACGAACACTCCACTTATCTATTATATGAGTAAACGTTATTCGGCAGTCGTATAATACAATCAAACAAGAATATAAAAACAAAAACTTTGAGGGTACTTGAAAATAAA
This sequence comes from Argyresthia goedartella, assembly GCA_949825045.1. Lineage (NCBI taxonomy): Eukaryota > Metazoa > Arthropoda > Insecta > Lepidoptera > Argyresthiidae > Argyresthia > Argyresthia goedartella. The sequence goes on from OX463832.1 coordinate 24,976,722, forward strand.
AGTAAGTAAGTAAATAGTTACGAGCTAAGTCATTATGGTCTGGTTCTGTATCGAGATAGATATACATATAAACGAGGGTACGTAACGTAAAACATAATGTGCTAGTGTGGTCATGTCATGCATGAAGTTTTATAAATAATGTAGCATGTAAGTAAGTATATAGGTATAGGTGTACTACATAAATAAAATAAACAGATACAATGTTAGTAGAAAATATTTAATTTATTTAATAAGCTAACAATACGGAAATGTAAAAATGAGATTCTGAAATACAGACGTGGTGGGATTTCGTTCACAGAAAAAGGTCTTTATTACCTGCACGCAAGGATTAAACGAGTGGTAATAGTAAGTTTGTAACTGGTACAGTGCTTGATCACCACTTGCCAAAGATTAATAGCCTATCAGAGGCTTCATGTGTTTGCGACATTAGCCATTTTCTGCAGGATATTTTGAGGTTGTATTTTGTCATTACAAAAATCTTGTTAAGTCTGTTTACAGTGTTATAAATGTGGGGTGCAAGGGACTGGTAGAATCTTTTTGCAAAATCAGTTCTGCATCGAGTAATTGGGCAAACCAAGTCTTTACGTCGTTTAATAGATATTTTTTGGGAGACACTCTCGATTGAATATTTGCATGTTGTTCTAGTATAATATTATGTATAAATAACTTTCGTACGGTCAGCACGTTTGCAATGTTATACAGTTCTGCGGTTTGAAAAATCATCTGTTTAAAATGCATGACTTTTAGTAGGACTCGTTGAGCTTTCTCAATGCGATTGAAGTAAGTTTTTGCGGCACCCCCCCAGACCACGATGCAATGGATCTGGCAAGTGCATAGTAGACTGTTAGGAGTAACTCTGGAATGAGCATTCGCATACGGCCCGCCACAGCGCTGATATGGTACTCCCATCTAAGGTGCCTATCAATAATTATGCCGAGATATTTCATTTTATGGGTTCTTTGCAGGTTATCGCAGTTGCAGTCGCCGGCACGGATATCACATCTGTGCGCTGTTAATTTTCCAATTTTCATCTGGTTGAGTGGTTGCATTAATTGTAAAGGTTACGTATTTGGTTTTATCAACGTTACATGTCAATAGATTTTTATCCAGCCACCTGAACACTTCGCGCAAACCATTTTCAGCATGACATCGTACTTCGTCCCAAGATTCCCCAGAATATAATATTGCCGTATCATCTGCATAGGCAAAGATTTGAGAATTTTGAGTAGACATTTTGCAGAGGTCGTTCGAGTATATTAGGAATAAGGTGGGACCAAGTACGCTGCCTTGTGGAACACCGAATTTGAATGGAAGCTCGTCACTGCAGATGTCATCAACTTTCACGGCCTGCGATCTATTTGTGAGATAGTCCTCAAATAGGTGTAGTGGGGCTCCTCTGATGCCTATGCTTTCCATTTTGGCCAGAAGTAGTTTTACTGAGACGGTATCGAAAGCTTTCGATAGATCCAGGAAAACTCCGAGGGATTTTTTCCCGCTGTCGAAGTCTGAAACTACAGAATTAACCAGGGTCATAACAGCGTCTTTTGTGGATTTTTTCCTGCGAAAGCCGAATTGATTGTCACTTAGTATATGTTCTGTTTCTAAATAATTCATTAGTCGTTCATTCATAATATATTCCAGGATTTTTAATAAAGTCGTCAGGACAGAAATCGGCCGATAATTGCTTACCAATTCTCTGTTGCCTGCTTTGTATACAGGAGTAATTACAGCTTTTTTGAATGACTGAGGGAATTTGCCGGAAGAGATACTCAGATTGCAGATGTGCGCAAGGGGTTTACAAATTATGTTCTTTGCTTGTTGTATCAGTGTGCTAGATATGCGATCCCATCCGACGGCGCACTGTAATTTTAACCTATTTATCATTTTGGCTACTTCTGCCTCATCAGTGGGTAACATCATGAATGAGTTCGGCATTGTGGTTAGAGGATTGTGTGAGTTCGTAAGATTTTCTTCCGTAGTATTTAATCTATTGAGAGTTTTCTGAGCTAGTTCCTGGCCTATGTTTGAGAAATATTTGTTAACATTGTTGAGTGCTTCTTTATGTGTGTTACCGCATTTAAATAATTCTGAGGATTGTTTGCAATTTTTATTGATATGACGTACATCTTTTATGAACTGCCACATTTTTTTAGGATCGTTTTTCTCTTCTCCAATTCTTTTCTGTTATAATTTCTTTTTAGTTTCTTCAATATATCATTACATGTGTTCCTTTACCTCTTGTATTTCTGTTGCAGTTCTATGTTTTGGGGTTCTTTCTTTAAATTCTTATGTAATTTGTCTCTCTTTCTTATACTTCTAATGAGGCCTAGAGTAATCCAGGGTTTAATATTGGTTTTAGAGCGGGACATATGCATAGTTATAGTGTTTTTTGATATTGCGTTTGCTAGAATATCCTGCATTGCATTGCAGGCTTTATTGACATCTGTACAGTTAAGGACCGGTAACCAATCAGCGTTAAGTAGCTCATTACAGGTGTTGTCGTAATTTAATTTAGTAAATGACTTCTTTGTTGGTCTTACTGGTTGAAAATTTAGATAAAGTAGCACAGGTTGATGGTCAGTTGGCAGGGTTCTAAAACAAATGTGGTCGGGTTAGAGTTTGATTTCAGCATTACATGGTCTAAACAGGTTAAGTTGTGGGTGGGGAAATTGTGTCCTGGTAAAATACCCTGAAGAGCTAATGTATTAAGTTACTCATCCGCGAAATTGTCTGCACTGTCATTTTTTATATCTATATTGATATCTCCTACAATTATTACATAAGGTACATTTTTTAAAGAGGATAACGTTACGTCGAGCGATTTTATAAATGGATCACAGTCTTTGAACGCATAGGGTCTATAAATACCCATGATAGTAAGTTAATTCCCAATTTTAATATCGAGACAGCTGCAGTCAAATGCACCGTTCAGAGACACTAACCCGGATGCTGTCCCGTACATATGCTACCACACCATCGTTTTGGTTATGTACATGTTGTGTAAAGAAGGACATGTAACCTTTGCGTGCAGGAACATTGAAGTTACATGACTTTAGCCAACACTCTGTTAGAACTATTATGTCTGGGTCAAGGCCTAATGTTGTAAGTAAGACATCAATTTGGTCAAGATTTAAATTTATGCTTCTTATATTTTGACAAAGAATCGTTAGGTTTTGAGTTTGTAAGTTGATTTTACTGATGCATTCCTCAGGTTTACATAAAAGGGAACCCGCGGCATTGACATAATCAATGTCACAGGCGACTTGATTAATACTGTTTAGGGCCATGATATTATGTGGTAAAAGTTGTTGGAATGTTTCGGTATATTAAGTAAACCTGAGGAAGAGCACTGGCAAGAATGAGGTAAAATCAAACAAGAATGAGGGAAAATCAAATTACTGAGGGAATGAGGTACGTGTTTGACGAGATCCCGGTAGGGACATAAAGAGACGGTAGTGTTAGCTTGGTAAATGATACATATGATATATACTTTATATATAATAAGTTCATAAAGATGTTTAATATTATAATAATATAAAAAATATTTGACCAGTGAACCAGACACTGAGAGAAGAGTAACATTCAAGACAAAGAAAAATATCAGTTTATGAAAAGTCGTGATCAGTCTATTACGGTGGGCGAGGTTTATAAATACCAATGTACGTTGAACATGATCGGCCAGAGGTAGTCACGGGGATGATTGCACTTCCAAGTCCCTGAGCTGCATCTCGGAGTTGATGACTATTGCCGGACAATTGGGATCATCAGTCTTGCGAACCAGAACTACACCGCCACTTATCCAGCAGTATTTCACCGTTTTGCTCTTCATCGGCTGTCGGCCCAAGTAGTGTAGTCGTTGTGCCTTCTGGGTAAGTTGCTCGCCAACAAATATAGCACACTCATCTTGGAAGCCAATATGAGTAGCATTTAGCTTATTATCCTTGTTGTCAGCATTGAACTTTTTCACTGATTTCAGGAAATTGATTTTGCCCTTCTGGGAATTCATTTCAACAATTGTTAATTTGTTATCACCTCTCTTTTCCCGATGAACGTCTTTGATGTCCGCCATTTCGATGTTAGATTTGGTTATTTCTGCAATCTTTTTCACGAGTAAGAGTAGATTTTCGCCAGGTTTTTCAGGCATTTGGCGGATCTCCAGATAGTTGGCGCGTAATTTCCTTTGAAGTTGCTTCACTTGTTTCTCCAAATGTATTAACCTTCCGTCCGTCTCTTGATAGTTTGATTCTAGGACATCAACTCTGTTTTGCACGCTCTCAAATTTTGTGGCGAGAGTTTCAATCGCGTCTTTTGTTGATTCGTTGATCTTCTCAATATTCTGCTGCATATTCATTCTGCTGCATGACTTTTCCCATATCCAGAGTGTTGATGTTATCATTCTGCGTGGAAAAACGAGAATCGAGCTCGCATAATTTCGACAGGATGCGGTCCGAGAACTCTTTCAGTTGGGATACAAAAGAGTCATCGCAAAACTTTCGTTTCCTATTTATTACATACCGCTCGTATTCCTCTTGCGATCCGTGCAGGTCTGGTGCACTTCCTGAGTATGAGTTCTCCATAGTTGTCTCTGAGAGGAATTCTGCGCGTAGGTAGTGTGCCGGCACGTACGCCCGCCACAGATATGCGGAAATATCTCATCACGTACTATGTCTTATGCACGTCATCAATAACATGTACCAAACTAGTATATAAGCTAGGATTTCCTATAATAAATTAGTCTAGTATAGTCTGGTATATGCGCGCATCTCAAGCCTTTTACTTTACTCCCGAAGATGTTACTCCCCTCATAATTGCCTATGGCAAAGTGGTGACCCGACTTTTGAACATCAGCAACCTTCGGTAATAGCAGCATGGACCCAGCTGCGAAGAAAACTCCGTGTGCTGCCACCTTAGAAGTGCAAGCAAGAAGCACTTCGTCCAAGATCGCCGAGCCCCGACTTCTGCATACCTATTTCAAACCACGCTGCAGAAATCCATAATCAAGACCCCACCCAAACCAAGACGACATCAAGCAAGCCATGACGGACCAGAAGCCAAACGATTTCAACTGAAGATTTCCCGCATCGAACTCAAGATACCGCAAGAATAATGAACCGATAGTCAGCCGACTGCTGATTTATCAAAATGGAGCTCGCACCAGCAGAAACGAACGCGTCGGCAAATTCATTCACAGCAAGCAGTTTTTTTTTTCTCAAGTTCAAGACATAGGAAGCCGTTCCAGCCACCAGAAGAGTATTGAAACATCATCGATATACCTAATCACCCAGGAAGAACATCGCACGAAGTATAATCAAATCACTGAAGAGAGAGTGAGAGAGATACATATGTATATAAACGATTGGTGTACAAGATGTGCTCTATGTTGCCAAATCCCAAGGTTTTTAGGCACACAAATTTCATCAATCGACAACTTAATATTCACTCAAGAGTGAAGAGCACGCACGTACATATGACGTACGAGATCATTGACTGCCTACAGCCAATGTTACAGATTTAATGCTGACGCTGATTCAGCACAATCATCCTTGTATAGGTACGGTCGCAATTATAAACAAACAGTGATTACAACTTCAACGACGTGCGGTGTAAATTGACTCATCGATTCCTGAAAAACATATGCGGCTACAGCATCAGACGACTCTCCTGCGGATCTTTTCCAGTTATAGGTTAGGTTAGTTTACTAACCGCGAAGCCCCATTTTCCTAGTGTTTTTCTGTTTTCGAGTTTTTAGTTTATTTTATGTAGAGTGCGGCCAGACACAGGACTCGCCTGTAGGTAAATATTATGTTATTCTTTAAACTTATGTAGAATTCACATAACCGTAGTTCCTTTACTTTCCTAATTCGTGTAAGAGTTACCTTTAGATTAAGTTGAAATATGCTCAGTTACAGTCTAGTTTTATTTAACAATAACTTTCCTTATATATAAAAATAGATTAAGTTAAAGTATGCACAATTAAGATCTGGTTTTATGTTTATTAAAATACTACTAGTTATTATTGCAGTTGATATAAGTTTGTTATGGTATACACATTTCTAAATTTAATTCGATTCATTTAAGGTTATTGTTTGATTCTAACTTAGATTTTTGTTCATTGTTATAAGTACATTCATTTATTTATTTTCCCTAAAGGGGGGAGTATCTGTGCCGGCACGTACGCCCGCCACAGATATGCGGAAATATCTCATCACGTACTATGTCTTATGCACGTCATCAATAACATGTACCAAACTAGTATATAAGCTACGATTTCCTATAATAAATTAGTCTAGTATAGTCTGGTATTTGCGCGCATCTCAAGCCTTTTACTTTACTCCCGAAGATATTACTCCCCTCATAATTACCTATGGCAAAGGTAGATTTGGTGGAATATTCTGTAGTATAATATTCTTTGGTCGCTGACCGGTAGTTAGGATGGTAGGGTACACGTGCGAGTCGCGACCGAGCAGCTCGAGCGCCGACGACGGAAAAGGTCAATGTAAAGGTCGGTGCAATGACTGGTTTAATACCAGATGTCGGTGTTTTGTAAAAAGTCATGAATTTTGTAGTACATAGGCTTTCGTGCATAAAGTGTGCTTTAAACATTTTTTGAATCGAGCTTCAGTTAAGTTTTGTATTTTAGGCGGAATTTTATTTTAGAAGCGTATGCAGTGTCCCATAAAAGTACTACTTACTTGTGAGTCTGAACATTGGAAAAGAAAGCTTATGTATGTTTCTAGTTTGCACATTAGAAATCGATATCTGATCATCCGGTTGGAGTCCGACCATGATTCTGACGTCAGAAAACGTCACCGCCATTTATGGAAGTCAGAATTTTGCAAAAGTTGCCGCCATTTGCCATCCGCTGGTCAGATTTCCAGAAATGTGATAGTAAGTAATGATTTGAATGGCAAGTATTTGGCTGAGAAAAAGATCAATGACACAATTAACTTTCTTGCGAGTAGATTTGAAAATGTTTCTGCTTCGTTCTTCTGGGATTCAGGCGGTGGATTTTTTTGATTAAACATAAGTAGAAGAGTCGTTGCTAGTAGACTCATACATAGAAAAAATTGTAAACGCTCTTATCATAATGAATATAGGAACTATATGACAGATTCACATAATGATGGAATGCGCAATGTAAACAGGTCCAACAAGGAAACACAAACAAGTGGTCTCACTGTGAAGTTGAATACTTCAAATCAAACAGAACGGATTGATAATATAACGTTTTTTCGTGAATAAACATAACAATGGCACGGGTAGTATGCTAAGGTCATCAGCAGGTGGTGATACACAGTTATCACAAAAAAAATAAACAGGTGAACATGAGGTGCAAAATACTGATACAATAAGAATATTTCATCAGAATGTTTGTGGTATCTCTAAAAAACACGACGACTTAATAGTTTATCTCAATTCAATACAAGATATTCCAACCTATGTTTGCATAAGCGAACATTTTTTAAATGGGGCATCGACGGCAGTTTTTAACATTGATACTTATACTATTGCTGACATTAATTTACGACAGGGCAAAAAAAGAGGCGGTTCACTTATTCTATGTCAAGAAGACAGACAATTCGAAGTTTTGGAGATTTGTAAAAAACTGTACAAGATTAACTCGTTTGAGGTATGTGGGATTCGTGATTTCGCTATAAATCTATAGATTTTCTGTTTATATCGGATACCAGAAGTAAGCAATTTTACAAACTTCTTGAACTCTGTGGAACAGTTGTTCTCAACTCATGTAGTTACTTGAGTACTCTTTTAAGAAGGAGTGTCTCAGGTGATTTTAGCATAAACCTGCTTAAAGGTGATGAAAAAACAAATGATTTTCTTACATTGTTGCGATGTTATAATTTTACATATATTGTAAATGAAGTTACTTTTCAAAGCAACATCTCCGAATCATGTATATTCACTTTTCTAACAAACTCAAACTTAGATCACTTACATGACTTGATGGTAGATAATAATAAGATTGGGGATGGTCAATATGCAATCTGTTGTTCAATAAATTCAGAAATTAAAAAGAGAAATATTAAAGAGGATGACAGAGATTACATTTGGACAGAGAAAAGTACTTATAGTAAAATTAATAAATTAAAATTTAGAACACACTTATTGAATCATCAATTGTTAGATATAAGTGCTAATACATTCTTAAAAACTATTAAAGTAATACACAACAAATATATGAGCATTAAAAAGAAAGTGAAATGGATTACTAAAGGAATAAAGGTGTCTAGTGTTATGAAACGGTTTTTGAAAACAGCAGACCTCCAAATATGTCCTAAATCAGTTGTCTCTTACATAGCCATTTGAACACTTATCAATCGTAATGTTGAAATGTTTCTCTACCTACCCTAACATTTCTGTTGTTTAAACTTAATCGTAACTCACTTAATTCACGTAATTTGTAAGACCTATCTAACTGACTGCGATAAACAAGTTGTACTTACTTGTGTAATTTACCTACTTACTTATTACAGTATTATTTTTTCTAAAATATTAACTTATATGTAACTTAACAAGTAATTTTTAATAGTTCATACGTACTTAACTTATGTTAAATTTTATTTTATTGCCAACCAAGTATACGAAAGATGCCTGGCTACCAGTACAGGGTATCCTAGTTTGGGAGCCAGGAACCCAAAATGTAAACTAAGTAGGCAAATAAAACGTTTTCATTTCATTTTTCATAGTAACATACATGAATACTTATAGGCGAGTTTTAAGAACAGAGAAAAGGAATAATGTTAACAATGAACTGAGGAAAACTAACTACTCTTCAAAATCTACATGGAATATTGTGAATCGCCATAGAAATAAATCAAAACATAATAATAATAATAATAAAGAGCTGCTTCTAAAAGCTGATGACCAAATAACAGACAAACCTGAGGATATTGCGGATACCTTTTTCAAAGAAATTTGATAAATCAAATAAGAATAATACAGTGAATGCTAGCACGACGTTGAATTACTTGTATGAGAATACAGATAGAGTTAATGAACATTTAGTCATAAATATTGTGAAGTCAAATCAAGTCAAAGTACTTTATTACTTTAGATATTTACATATACTTAGCAAACGTCATTTTTTGCCTCTTCTCTACATTGGACCACTGTGGGAGAAGAAGGGCGTAGAAACTCCCACAGATTGATTTTTAGATCTCTTTTAAAAATTGGTTGTGCTTAACTATTACAAATATAACTATTATGAATTTTTTTATTATTATGAATAATAAGCAGGAATAAATAATCACAAAATTATGATCAGCGAGGTCTGTGTTGAGCTAGACTAACCCCATACAATCCTGTCATTTAAGTAATCTTGAACATTGTAATATCCCTTTTTCGACAAAGACGCTTTAACATGCTTTTTAAATTGCTCAAATGGCAATTGTGGCAAGGTGACTGCCTATGATATCACTAAAATTGTTAAAAAGATGCAGGCCGAAAATTCATGAGGAGTAGATGAATTGCCAATAATATTGCTATCTTGGCCCATCCTCCAGCAGCTTTTTATAATAAAAGCATTGAAACAAGTGCGTTTCCTGACCAACTAAAGATTGCTAGGATTTTACCAATATTTTAAAAGGGTTCGAAAACTGATTCTGATAATTACAGGCCAATATCTTTATTACCAATTTTATCAAAGACTTTTGAAAAGTTGTTTAAGAATGCTCTAGTTGTACACTTAAATAAGAACAAAGTTCTTAGCGCAAGGCAATTTGGTTACAGGACAGGCGTTAGTACAGCAGATGAAATAGAAGCACTAGGTACTTAATGATGTCCTTACAAACCTGGATAGAAAACAGAAAGTTGCAGCTTTATTTTTAGATTTAAGTGCAGCATTTAATACTGTTGATCATGAACTTCTCATTAAGAAATTAGAATACTATGGCGTAAGAGGACAACATTAAAACTAATTCGAAGCTATTTGCAAAATAGATACCAGTTCGTTGAAGTCAGATCAATTAGTAAAATGAAAGAACAAGTAGCTTATTCTAGCTTAGTTAAAATAAGAAGTGGTGTACCGCAAGGATTAATACTGGGACCCATCTTCTTTGTGGTTTTTATAAACGATTTGGTTAATGCTCTCATCAATAACTCAACAGACACTAATTTGGTCCTATTTGCTGATGATACTAATGCAATAACTTCGGCAACCATATAGTCGATCGTAATAGAAGAGTAAATTTTGTGCTGTCTTGTTTCAAGGATTGGTTCTTGCACAATAATTTAGAATTAAATGGCGCAAAAAGCCAAATTTTTTTTTTAAAACAACCGCAAGAAACATTGACACCTTGGATATAGTTTATAATAATGAGAAAGTTAATGTCCTCAAGTCAGTAAAGTTTTTAGGGGTTCATATTGGTGAAAATCTTAACTGGAAGGAGGAGGTGGAAGCGATAGTGAAATCCATTAGTTCTGCTTGTTTTGCTATGAAGAGCTTAAGGGTTGAGGTCTCTCAAGACCACCTCAGAGCAGTGTATTTTGCATAAGTAGAATCTAAGTTAAGATACAGTATTAAATTTTGGGGTATCAGCTATCAACGCAATAGTGCCTTTAGGATTCAAAATAGAGCAATCAAGCAATCATTGTATTAGCTAGAGTTCATCAGTGGATCTAATGTAAAGAATACTTATTGAAGTTTGGTGTATTAACTATCCCTAGTCTCTACATACTTATACTACTGTCTACCCTGAGTAAACACCTGAGTGACCTAGAAGGTCCATTGCAAAAGTGTTTAAGAAACACTTCCAGGAGGCAGGACATTAAAATTGAGACAATTCAACATTGCCAGGCAAAATGTTCTTTATCAGTCCATAAAATTGTTTATTTCATTACCGAAAAATTTGAAAATAATTGATAAAACGAAGATATTTGAAGGAAAACTTAAAAATATTTTATGGAAAAGTCTTTTTAAGACATTAATGAATTTTATGCTGAAAGAAAATGTTAGAAAGGTTTGAACTATATATAACATAACAACGACACAATATGACAACATGTAAACATTAATTTAAATTATTGATTAATTTTGCTGAATTTTCATTAAATAATTATAATAGTAATAATTCTAGACATTAAGTGGTTTCAGACACAAATGATTTGCTTAAAAATCGATATCTGAGGATCCAGATAGAGACCGACCATGATTCTGATGTCAGATGTCGAAAAGAACTTCTTAGTAACTGGTCTGATTTTCTTTAAAATAGATATCTGAGGATCCGGTTGGAGTCCAACCATGATTCTTCGGCTCATCCTCGATCTCCCATTTTTCTTCCAAGTGGCTGGCCTCGATACGATTCATGTGGCGCTCAAAAGCACGGAAATTAGTACTTTGCTGACTCAAAAACTACATTGTTGCTCCAATTCTCCCGTTACCGCCGGAACTGGCAGGTGAAATTTCACCGGTTTGGAATTGACCGGTTTTTTGAATGATGTTAACAAATTTATGGTCTTCTCGTAGTACGCCTTCCGAATGGAAACGCAAACGTTACGGGAAAAAAATTCACCCTTTTTATCTTTGCACTTTTATCTTTGCACGTTTGCCGTCAAACTCTCGCCAAAGTAGATCCAATGTATCCACACGCTTCTTGAGGTATTCAGCGGTTTTTCGAGTCACGCTGTCCTTGCAAAAATTAATGTGAACACGTTCAATCTCCTGCAGGAGCTCACTTTGTCGCTTGAGTAAAGCTTCGGTAATGATGATTGCGTGAATGAGTAAATATTTTCTTCGAAAAGATCTCTTGAATGGTGCTCATGCTGAGATGGCACCGAGTTCCTTGAAACCCAGCTGATCTTTTGTGGTTTCCTCGAACTGAGTGAATGAATGATATCTTCGATAGTCCAGCTACCCGATGAGTGAGACTTTATAAACTGCCCGTCCACAGATCTCTTGCATGATGCTCGGTGATGAAGTTCCCCGAGGTTCTTAGAGCCCAGCTGATCTGCTGCAACCTCCTCGAGCTGAGTGAATGAGTGATATCTTCGATAGTCCAGCTGAGTGCTGCGGCTACCCGATGAATGCGATGCTGTTGACTGTAGAAGTCGATAGATGCTGGCGAACCACCTCTCGAACGAAGATATCTGGCACTCGCGATGGTCCGTACGACCTAGCATATCTGCAACCTCTTTGTGTGATTAAAGCACCTTCTCAATTAGTCAGTGAGACCCGCTGGTGGGTGGCTGACCAACCAATTTTTAACACACTTTAAAAGAAACAGACGTTACCAAGTCGCATTAATTCGAAGGACCAAAAACTTCTACAGGTTCTACAGTTGTATGATGAACTAGCTTTTACACGCGGACTTATTATTTCCGCGGCGGTATTTCTGAATCAATGCTAAGGCGACCTTTAGTAATAAGGATATCGGAAGGTACATTATGTATTTCCTAAGATTGCATCCGTTTTTAGTTGTAGTAGTCGTCTTTACTTACAACCGATCTCCAAATCCCATATTAACATACTTAATACATTACAATAAACTGACATTCACTGTATAAAAATTTTTTTTTGCTCAGGGGCAGGGGTATATTGCAGAGCGCCTACAAGGAACATATAGTGCGAAATTCGGATCATAAGGGCTCGAAAATTGACCCTACATTTTTATTTCTATTAAATTGTATTGCCATTAGGCGAGAAACTCATAATCGAGTGTAATCTTCGTTCAAATCCGTAAACACATACATACTACGCTAGTAGTTCAATGATACATACACGTGTAGCGGCATTGATGAGTCTGGCGCCTAGGTAGAGGCGAGAATGATTCAATCACTAATTATGACAATGTAGCTCAGTTTATTACAATATAAAATTATATTATACATAAATAATTGCCTGTATTTTTACCAAGGTAGTCAATATAAATTATCTGCTTAACATTAGTTCGCTATGTACAATGATTGTTACCTGTACACTATCGGGTAACCATTTCCATACGTTACTATTACAATTGTACCAATATCATGTTAAATAACCGGTGTCCACAAGGACCCCGGGAAATCCACCAATGCCATCCCCACGATCTCCTTACGCCTCCTTAGCTAATACGGACCTTCGTAAAGATGCGTATTACCTATATGAAATGAATTAACTATGCGCTATAATGGCGCTTACAAAGTTGATAATAATATTGGTACAATTACTTATGAAATGAAGCAAATAAAATATAGAAAGAACTCATTTTACTCGTAGCAACGGGGCACAGCAAACGGCAACTCACCGGGTTTGCATAATAAGTTCATCCTTCATTGGTAGCTATGTCTGGCTGTTTGAAGATCACATGTCTAACCACCCGGTCATACACGTTAACATTTCCATTGCCAACATTGGCCATTACTTAATTTCAACTTTCATGTGCCTGTTGTCACATGTTATCATATCAACGTCATCACTTTGGCACTTGTATAAATAATTTTGGTTTTGTACGGCGAACCGTTAATTGTAATCTTTAGCTTATTGTTTAGAGGATATTTGGCCATGAATATTACGCATGCAACTACAAACATAGTTATTGTGTGTGATGTGTACTTCACATACAATATAATGTGAAAATAATCATCAAATTCAGTACAATGAAAACTAAAAAACACTTCAAAACCAGAAACCTTCGCTTTTAAAAATATGATCTAATCATTTTTCAAATAGCACAAGGTGTGCGGTATCTTTATTGGAGTGCCTAATACTTTGTCTAAGGCTATTTGTCTACAGAACTTCCTTATAAACAATATTCTTAACCAATTTATCTTTTGGTGCCAATATCACCAAGTTTTTTGCTGAACTTACTCGTGAGCAAGCTACATAAAATTGTCCATGAGACTCTCCAATTTTCTCTTAAGTCTATCTCTGCTAATCTTAAACTCTGCCCTTGGGATTGGTTTTACTCATAGCGAAACACACTTCAATGGGAAATTGCAATCTCTTAAATTCAAATGGCAAATCATTGGGTATTTATCGGATTCTAGGAAAAATACAGTGTCTCCTTTTGCATTTCCAATAATAATCGTAGCTTCTATAATGTTAGGCTGTAATGATTTTACTATCAATTGGGTACCGTTACATAACTTAGGTGGTTTTAAATTTCTTTATCTACACACGTATCATAAACCCTCTTTACTGCGTACAAAAACCGCACGTTACGATCAGCATAATGTTAAACTACTTGGTAAAAACTCATTTCTTATCTGAAAAATTACACATGATGACCATAATGTGTAATTTTTCTGCATATTTTGACATTCAAATTTTGAACGCCGATGCCCGCCGGCGTGCCGCTCCTAGTTTGTCTGTGGAGTTGGTACTGACATTCAAATTTCGTACGCCGACGCCCGCCTGAGGCACGTTGGTACTACAGAACAAGCTAACTAACTGCAGAGCCACAATGCCGGTCAAACATGCGGTTCCTGAACACATTAAAGAGAGCTTATGATATGTGTGTAGATAAACTAGTGTATGTAACTGTACATAATTAGGCACTAAAACTCTCGAGTGATATTATTATGAAACGAGCCGAAGGCGATTCATCAACCCAAAACCCACTCTCGAGTAGTAATGCCCTCCATTATGTAGCAGTCACATAAACTACTATAATAACATAATTGGAGTGCATATACGAAGAATAATCCTGGAGGATTTAAAGAATTCAGAAATTCTACTGGGTAGTCAGTTGCATCATTTACATTTATAACAGTGTCTATTGATTTGTATACCTATTCTTCACCCTCGAAAGACATTAGTAGAGTATCATTAATAGCTGCTGCTTGATCGTTTTTAGGAGTAAGAATAGCACGTTCACATAACCAATCTATGGGTTTGTCATTTATATGTATAATATCGTGGTACACTTTAGATAATAATTCTTCAACCGACGTTACAACAGTGCATAAATTTTGATGTAAGGTGATCATTCCATCGTTTGAAGGATAGTCACCATTTCCAGTTTTAAGTGGAATACCTGAAAAATTATCAGCCGACTCATCCCCATCCAAATGTACCCTCATATTTTTAGAAAGCTTGAGGACTTTAAAGTAACGCCATAAATTTGATTGTTTTATACGTGACTTTACTTCATCAGCACTTTCATCGTACCTAAAGATCGACTGAATCTCATCCACAAATTGTTCTATTATTTGCCATCGTACTATTATTTGGGGCATAAATACCTTGCTAGTCTAAAGTATTCATACGTTTGTATGAATACTTTCCGACACAGACTCAGCAAGCAGGCCCGCAGACTCGAGACACGTGCGGGAGTGTGGAGTGTCACGCATCGAGCCAACTCAGGTGCATGGCAGGTGTCACTAACTTTGACAGGTGTCACTACTATTGTAATTGGTTGCAATAATAGTTCGTTAGCTATTGCGCCATGCTGGCGGCGGCGGCGTTGGGGGGCGCGCCAAAATTGTTTGCGGGAGGCGCCGACGACGGGTATATTTGAGCCACAGGCCCAACTGTTTTGCGGTCTTCTAACGTACAGAGACGAGCCAATATCGCAGACATTTCCTGTCGCAACTGGCCATAAGGAGTACGCTACTTGTATCGTTTTCACTTTTCACTTCACTTTAAACATTATGATGTCGCTCACGCGAACGACTACTTTAACGTCGGCTACGACGTTATTCACAATCCGACATCTTTCACTCGTATAGTTTAAAATTGATATAGGCGTGTGAGATAGAATCACAGGGATCCTATCCCACTTCTGATGTCGCAGGAAGGCCATTTCCTTAAGCTCCGATAGGAGAAACATCAGTCTCAGTAGGTTGTGTAGTTTCGAGGCCAGAATCTTGTGGCCTGACATAGTTGTCATCAAGAAAGTAGTCAACTTCTTCGTCCATGGTGTAAGTAAGTAGGGTGGTAGGAGGCAAGGTAAAACACTAGATGGATAATCTTCTTGATCTCTAATGACTTCAATCAATACAGTATCTAAACTGAAGCGAATCAGAAAGACCGGCAGGGTTGCTAAGTTGGGCGTACACATCGGTGGTGACTCGAAATAAAGTGAGCTCCAAGACGCTCGTTCTCCCTAATACTGCAAGCCCGCCTTAGCAAATCTGTCCAGAAGTACGAAATACCAACCTCATAGAAACAAGTTTCGCGCGTTGTGTTGTGAGAACGAGACACAACTATAACAGTCCATAGCTCCGTCTCTGTCACATCTCACCCGACAAGCGCGCGCTTGTACAAACGTCAGCTAATACCAACTGAACAGAGCGAAACAGCTTGTCTGTGACTGCGTTCACGGTTGTTCATACTTCCGCGTCTTTATGATTAGAGTGTAACATAAATCGAGTACTTAATCTTAATCGATTAACAAAAATAAACAATGAATTCTAACTTTGTGTTTCTTTAATTTTACTTGATTCGACATATATATGTATATGGATATTCTACCTGATCTTTTTTTTATTTTTTTTTAAATCTTATTTATTTTATAAGCAATACATCTTATGATTAAGTCAGCTTAAAAATAATTAACAAAGTTACAGTGCTTACAGTATTACTTTAACAAAAGAAAATAACATTAATTAAATCTAAAATTGGTTAGTTACATAAGTATTTTGTAGTGTTCCCATCTGAGATTCAAAGAGGTTATCAAGAAACTTAAGAATCTGTTACTATACTCGACAGTGAACTCTGAGCTTAGAATTCGATGGAAAAGGAAGAGAAGATCCCCCTCAGAGCACCGAGTTTCTTCGAGGAGGTCCAGCCTTGGTTGTTCATTTATTTTACACTCGAGAACTAAGTGAAGGAGGTCCTCCTCCCTCTCAAATCGGGTCGTCTCTTTTATTCATAATGAAACTAAATTTGTTAAGTGGGATGTGGTAAGTTCGGGTTCGGAAGCAAAGAACTAGTTCTCTTCTGTTGAAGCTTCGTGAGGCAAACCAAGGTACGCGAGGTGGTTCGTCTACAACGATTCTGTACCAGATGCCTTTGTTTTGAGAGCAGTCATTGAAATAGGATTTAAATCTAAAGTAGTTGTCGATTTTCAATTTTGGAAGATGATCAGTGTAGTGCGGTACCGTGTCGAGAGGTATGCCGTTCCGAAGAGCCTCGGATGCAAGTGAGTCTGCTATCTCATTACCCTTGATGCCCACGTGTGAAGGAATCCATTGTAAACGAACTTCAACCCCGTTACGTATCATTCTATGGATACATTTAATAATGAGGTAAGTTTCGTGTCTACCGGCGATACTGCCCTTAGCACATCCCACTAAATGTTGTAGACTGCTCTTAGAATCTGTGAAAATTACAATTTTATTACGTGTGGTCGACTCAATGTAGTGTACTGTTTCTTTAATTGCTGTTAGTTCAACCCCCATTATCGGTATACATGGATCTTCAATTAGAAACTTCACCCCAAAATTCTCAGCTTCATCATAAAATGCGCAACTAGAGCCGTGTCTAGTTTTGGATCCGTCAGTATATATTTTAGAATGGTCTGAGTACTGCATGTTTATCATATCTTCGCTAAGTTGTTTAAGGTCATGAGTGGGTAGTTGAGCTTTAGGTTTAATAATAGTGTCCACTCTATGCAATATGATTTTGTCCCAAGGGAGAGTCTTAATGTCGTGAGAAAGCAAAAATTGGGGTAAAATTTCAGATTTTGACACAAGTAGGTTGGAGTACTTTCTGAAACTTTCAAGCAAAAGAGGAAGTTGGTTTTTACGCCAATAGCTAGCGCCTGTATTTAATGTGTTGTCAAAAACTTCTAACTGTTTTCTCAAGGGGTCGGATGCTCTGGAAGAGAGTTTCAGAAAGTATTTGTTACTTAAATAGATTCTTCTCAAATTTAAGGGTAAGATACAAAGTTCGCTTTCCATGGCAAAAATTGGGGTGTCTCGAATGAAACTTCCACAAAGGCGAAGACATTGGTTTTGGATGACGTCTAACCTTTGCAAAAGTCTAGAGTTGGCGTTGCCATAAATAATGCATCCGTAATCGAGTCTAGATCGTACCAGTGTTAAATACAGTCTTCTTAGGTGGATCGGATGAACACCCCACTTTGAACTGCTTAATGAGCTAAGGATATTAATGAACGCAATACATTTTTCGGCAGTTTCTAAAAGATGGCGAGTCCAATTCAAGCGGCTATCCACCCAAACGCCTAAAAACTTTGTACAATGTATCACCTCAATTTCAATGTTTTTTATTCTTATATTTATATGAGGAACTTTGTATTTTCTAGTAAAAAGGCAAAGTTTAGTCTTTGAGAGCGATATTTGTAAACCAATTTCTTCTAACATAGTTATAAAACTGTTAAGACTTGATTGGATAGTGCTAACGCAAAAATCAATATTTTGGTTAACACAATACAAAGCGAAGTCATCGGCATATTGAGAGACCTTAACTGACCTTATGAGTGTATTGCATACATTTGTTGTGACTATATTAAATAATATAGGTGACATTGGGTCACCCTGAGCTATACCCTGTCTACTTATTCTTATTATTTCCCTCCCATCCCGAAGCCTGTATATCAAATATCTTTCTTTTAAAAATTCTCTTATATATCTACATAGTGTTAGCTCTTGTTAGTTACACCTTGTATATTTCACTATACTTACATCTAACGCCATCTAGTGGAGCCGGCTTGTACTAACGTAAAGCAACTTTCCATTTCCGTTTAGATTATTTGAAGGATTATGATGATAGTTAAAATCCTTTTATGTTTGACATTAATTGTAATTAATCATCATTTCTTTAGTTTATATTTGTCTTTGGTTTAAATCATGAATCTATCCTCGTTTCTTCAAATTTAACTTTGTCGAACCTATAGCCGGATGTAGTAATACTTCCGTTATAGACGTACCCTGTTCTGGTTATATCCTTTTTTGAAAATTGAACTCTAAAATCATAATAAAGTCTATTCTGATTTTAGAGCCATTTATGAAGGTCCTATCGTTATTATGTTTAATTCATATTTAAATCTTTTAGACTTGTAACAGGAAGTGACATGATTAAAAATGGTAACTAGCGATGTATTAGACATTTCCGTTCGATGCTAATATTAATCTGATGGTTTATTGAAATGTTTTATAATTTGTTAAATCTTGATAATGTTAAAGCCAATTTTAGAACTATCCAGAATATTTGTAGTAATTATAGAATTCGTGTTAGAAATAATACGTGTAAATTGCATTTCCGGTTTTGGATAGTCTGAAGAAGGGTGTGTTTAACCGCGAAAACGAACGCGGGAGATGGAGGGAATAGATGTTATAAATAGGACTGCTTTGATTTTGAGAACACTTTTGTTACTGCCACGAAAAGAAATACACCATTTAAAAATCTGTCAGCGAGTATTTATTATCAGAAGTGGTTCTACGAAAGAAGCAAATTCTTCAACTGCCCCACGATGGACCGCTCTAAATCCAGAAGATCACGTTCAAGATCTAGAAGCTATCGGCGTGGTAAACGTCGAGATCGTGATAGAAGCCGCAGGACACCTAGAACGAGCCGATCGCGGGAACGAAATATTAGTCCATCAAAAAAGAGATTTCGTGAATCGGCCAGGGATACTTCATCACAACGACGTCGTATCCACAATGAGGACGTCAGGCGTTCAAAGGAGAATTCCATACGATCTTCAAGCATTCAAACCCCAGGTACTTCTTCAGCAATACGAGTACATGATCCAGAAAATTCTGCGACCGGACGAGATGGCCCAGTCGCCATGACCTCAAGCAATACTGCGACCGGACGAGATGGCCCAGTCGCCATGACGTCAAGCAATGCTGCGACCGGACGAGATGGCCCAGTCACCATGACGTCAAGCAATGCTGCGACCGGACGAGATGCCCCAGTCGCCATGACGTCGAGCAATTCTGCAATCGGAGTTGACGACCCAGCTGCTATGATGTCAAGTAGTTCTACGACCGGACGAGACGAAGAAAACGTGAACCCGAGTGCTACAGCGACGAGTAATACGGTGCTGGACGTACAGGTTAGAAATAAAACTGACTCGTCTAATTCAGGCATGTTAGTAACTTTCGATGAATTTTATAAACTCCTACAGTCACTAAAACCAGGTTTATCCACTAGAGGCAATGAAAACATGATCCCAGAGTTTGACCCATCTATCAAAAATAGCCGAATTGAAATATGGTTAGCAAAAGTTAACGAGTGTGCACAAATCTATACTTGGGATGAGAAACAAATCAGACACTATGCTTTGCCCAAACTGGTAGGTAATGCTAAAAAATGGTACCAAACCCAAACATCCGTGTTACATAGTTGGGACGAATGGCAAACCCTTTTATGCAAAGCGTTTCCGTCTGAAGTCAACTATGGTACTCTCTTGTCAGATATGCTAGAAAAACGATTAAAATTTGGGGATAACTTGGACGAATACTACTTTGAGAAAACGGCATTATTGAATGCTTGCGAAATATCGGGCAAACGAGCAGCTGATTGCATCATACATGGTTTAGATGATCGCACTATACGAGCAGGTGCATCATCAGCTCGATTCTCTAAGCCTGAGGATTTATTCAAATATTTGAAGGATGTTTGTAAAGATCAAAAAGATGCAGCGAGATCATTCAATAGGAACAAAAGGGGAAGTAACATTTTTTGTAATAAATGTAATGAAACAGGTCATAAAACATTTCAATGTCACGCAAACGGTTCCCAGAACACATATACACCTATAGTAACTAATGCTTGCTTCAACTGTAACGAAAAAGGTCACAGGGTTCAGCAATGCCCCAAAACTATTCTCAAATGTGATGAGTGTAAGTTATACGGTCATAAAACCAATGATTGTCCGCGTAAAAAGAAAAATACTGAAAAACAGGTTCTTGTTATAAACAGCATAGCCGATCCTAGCCATAAATATTACAAAAGAGCTCTGATTAATAATGTAAAAGAAACTCAGTGCTTTGTTGATATGGGAAGCGATTGCACACTAATTACGCAAAGATTGGCCACCCAAATAGGTCTAGCAATTGCGACTGATAGTATACCGACAGTTCATGGATTGGCGAATGTACGTGTTCAGCCTTTAGGTAGAGTGCAATTAACTTTACTTATTGATACAGTTGAAGCTACGATAACAGCGCTAGTTGTAAGAGACGAACAATTGCACGTACCCTTACTTGTAGGACAGGATTTCACCGAATTACCTAATGTGATTATCACAAAAACAGATAGCTCCCTTAATATCATGACCAGAGATTTTAATCCTGAGTTACCGTCATTTGATAATGACCAAATTTATAACAAACACATGTTATACGTACACTCCGACACTAAAATTGAAACTGTAGGTTTAATTAAATGCTACTGTAAGGATGTACGCGATGCAAATATATACCTAAAAGGTAATTATCGAAACATAAATGGTGTTGAGTATTGTATTCAGGAAGGGTTGTATAAATTAAAAGACGGGAAGTGTGCTATTATTATAATGAATATCTTCAACAGTCCAATTTACTTTACAAAAGACTTCGGTGTTGCTCGGGGTATTACCTTGAGTGAAAGTGAAGATTCTCTAGACAGTTCAGAAATGTTCGGACAGCCAAGATGCTTCTTTGCTCTACAGCATTTAGAACCTTTCAGTAAGGAGGAAATTAATGTTAACCCTGATCTTACAACCGAGCAGAAAAGTAGAACTTATGAAGTAATCAACAAAAATCGTGACTGTTTTGCGCAAAACTTAGCCGAACTTGGTTGTACAGACATAACAGAACTAGAAATTAAACTACACGATGAAATCCCCGTTGTTTACAGACCTTACCGTTTGAGTCATACTGAAAAAGAGGTAGTTAGAAATATGGTCAATGAGCTGCTGGAAAATAATATTGTTGAAGAGTCAGAATCACAGTATGCTAGTCCTGTATTGTTAGTTTCAAAGAAGACAGGAGGATATAGATTGTGTGTCGACTATCGGGCACTGAACCGAAAGACAATAAGAGATAATTATCCTCTCCCAAGAATAGATGATCAACTAGATTTATTGAGTGGAAATAAATACTTTATCAGCCTAGATTTGGCCAGCGGGTACTATCAGATTCCTGTAAAAGATGAGTGTAAGCACTTGACAGCTTTTATAACTCCTGATGGGTTGTATCAGTTTTGTAGAGCTCCTTTTGGACTAGTTAATTGTCCAGCTGTTTTTCAAAGAACAATAAATAAAATGTTGGGAAAATCTCGTGAGAAATGTGCTTTGGCATATATGGATGACCTATTAATATGTGGAAAGACATTCGAAGAATGTTTAGCAAAATTAGAACAAACCTTTGTTCTCATAAGGGAAGCTGGACTGACGTTAAATATAAATAAATGTAACTTTTTTCAAACTGAAATAGAATATTTGGGGTTCGAAATATCTGTCGAGGGCATTAGACCTGGTAAAGCCAAAATTTCTGCTGTAGAACAATTCCCAACTCCCAAATCAGTGCATGAGATTCGACAATTTATTGGCCTGGCTAGCTACTTTAGGAAATTTATCAAGGGGTTTTCTAGCATCGCTAAGCCTTTGACTGACCTAACGAAACAAGATATTGCTTGGCAGTGGGAGAAAGAACAGCAAGAGTCTTTTACAACATTAAAAGAGAAACTAATCATCAGACCTATTTTGAGTTTGTATAATCCTGAATTCATCACGGAATTACATTGTGATGCATCAAAAAAAGGCTTTGGAGGAATATTATTACAAAGGGAAAATATGAAATCTGACTTAAGACCTATCGCTTTCTTTAGTAGAAAAACGACGCGAGATGAAGAGAAATTTCATGCATATGAATTAGAGACTCTTGCCGTTATAACTTCTCTCAATAGGTTTAGAGTTTATTTGTTAGGTAAACCCTTTACAATACACACAGACTGTAACGCTTTAAGATCAACTTTCTCCAAGAGAGATTTAATACCAAGGATAGCTCGTTGGTGGATCGCTCTGCAAGAATACGATTGTACCATTGAATATAGACCCGGTTGTACAATGAAACATGTCGATGCGCTCAGTCGAAATCCTCTTGAAGATGGACAGGATAATGACAAGTATGAACATTTGTCTCGGGTAATGCATATATCTCAAGAAGATTGGGTACTGAGTCTTCAATTGACAGATCCTAAAATTCAACATATTCGATCCATTCTTGAAGACTCGCAATACAAGGAATTGACTGATATAAGACAAAACTTTGTCGTACAAAACAATCGCATATACCGAAAAATAGGAGATCAACTAAAATGGGTAGTCCCGAAGAGCGCTAGGTGGCAAATATGCCAACGAAATCATGATGATGTAGGACATTTTTCGGTAGAAAAAACTTTGGACAAGATCAGGAAAGATTTTTGGTTCCCCAAAATGAAGAAATTTATAACTAAATATGTACGATCTTGCTTACACTGTGCTTTCGGTAAAGAACCCTCAGGACCAAAAGAAGGTTATTTACACAATATTCCTAAATATGATATTCCATTCCACACAGTACACATAGACCATTTAGGACCATTTATCAAGAGTTCCAGGGGTAATCAATATCTATTTGTACTTGTGGATGGATTTACTAAATTTAGTATACTCAAACCACTACGCAATACTAAATCAAACTCTGCTATCAGATGTTTGATAGAGTTGTTTTCAATCTTCGGTCATCCAGTTAGGTTGATCTCAGATCGAGGTACGAGTTTTACTTCAAACGAATTCAAAAGATTCTGTACAGAATATGAAATTCGCCACATTCTTAATGCTGTCTCTACTCCTAGGGCTAACGGACAAGTGGAGAGGTATAACCGTACTATTTTAGATGGACTTAGGACCTATACAGATAGTTTAGGTGAAAACAAATGGGATCAAGAACTAGGGAAGATACAATGGGGACTTAATAATACACTCAATAAAGGGATAGGCAAGACGCCCTCAGAAGCGTTATTTGGGAAAAGATTGTTAGGAAAAGGAGACGGTATACTAGGAGATACAGTGGTAGATACACGACAAAACGGGAAAGCTAGTGAACAAATTATACAAGAGATTAATGAACACGTTGAGAAGAATCAGGCTCAACAAAAAGAGAGATTTGACAAAACTAGAAAAGACGCTACGCTATACAAGATAGGTGACTTAGTGAAAATTTTAAAACCTACTCCTTCTAATGATGGGAAGAGTAAAAAACTTTTGCCCAAGTATACGGGCCCGTTCAAGATATCAAGGGTTTTAGAAAATGATAGATACGAGGTATCAAGTATTCCTGGTTCCAACATAACTAAAGGAAAATATAGTAATATTTGGTCAACAGATCGCATACGTCCTTGGATTACAGTGACTGTAGAGAGTGATACTGATAGTGACAACACAGATGATGAACATATAAGTTGTAGTTAATTTGGATAATAATGTATCATATTGTGTTTAGATGATTTACGAGCATAATTTAAATAAAATGTGTAATTTACATAGAATTTATAAATTGCACAGAAAGTATGATTTGAGAAGAATGCTTAAAATTTATAGAAAAGAAAGAATAGTATAGATAGATACTGAAGATCTGGAAGTCTGATACGATTAATGAATCTGTGGTCATTATACTATAGATTCAGGAATGAGGGATCAGGTGCAGATATTGAAACTGAAGATCTGGAAGTCTGATACGATTAATGGATCTATGGTCATTATACTATAGATTCAGGAATGAGGGATCAGGTGCAGATATTAAAACTGAAGATCTGGAAGTCTGATACGATTAATGAATCTGTGGTTATTATACTATAGATTCAGGAATGAGGGATCAGGTGCAGATATTGAAACTGAAGATCTGGAAGTCTGATACGATTAATGGATCTATGGTCATTATACTATAGATTCAGGAATGAGGGATCAGGTGCAGATAATAAAACTGAAGATCTGGAAGTCTGATACGATTAATGAATCTGTAGTTATTATACTATAGATTCAGGAATGAGGGATCAGGTGCAGATAACGAAGCCTATCTTGAATAAGAGGCATGCTTACAAAGTCTTGATATTATTATTTCCCTGTTTTATAATGAGATAGTATACCTAGTTTGCAGAAATAATGTTTTGTAGAAGTAATTGTATAAGTTTAGAGACAAACTTTAGAGTCAGGACGGTCGAATGTTAGCTCTTGTTAGTTACACCTTGTATATTTCACTATACTTACATCTAACGCCATCTAGTGGAGCCGGCTTGTACTAACGTAAAGCAACTTTCCATTTCCGTTTAGATTATTTGAAGGATTATGATGATAGTTAAAATCCTTTTATGTTTGACATTAATTGTAATTAATCATCATTTCTTTAGTTTATATTTGTCTTTGGTTTAAATCATGAATCTATCCTCGTTTCTTCAAATTTAACTTTGTCGAACCTATAGCCGGATGTAGTAATACTTCCGTTATAGACGTACCCTGTTCTGGTTATATCCTTTTTTGAAAATTGAACTCTAAAATCATAATAAAGTCTATTCTGATTTTAGAGCCATTTATGAAGGTCCTATCGTTATTATGTTTAATTCATATTTAAATCTTTTAGACTTGTAACAGGAAGTGACATGATTAAAAATGGTAACTAGCGATGTATTAGACATTTCCGTTCGATGCTAATATTAATCTGATGGTTTATTGAAATGTTTTATAATTTGTTAAATCTTGATAATGTTAAAGCCAATTTTAGAACTATCCAGAATATTTGTAGTAATTATAGAATTCGTGTTAGAAATAATACGTGTAAATTGCATTTCCGGTTTTGGATAGTCTGAAGAAGGGTGTGTTTAACCGCGAAAACGAACGCGGGAGATGGAGGGAATAGATGTTATAAATAGGACTGCTTTGATTTTGAGAACACTTTTGTTACTGCCACGAAAAGAAATACACCATTTAAAAATCTGTCAGCGAGTATTTATTAATAGAAACGGATCCACATCAAAATCAAGTAAAGAGGTAATAAGAGGTTCAATTGCCACATTGTTATAAGCGTTACTTATGTCTGCGTAAGCGCATAAAAGGTATTTTTTGTTGATAAAAGTAGTTTCGGTGTCTACGATAAATCTACTAAGATTGTCCTGGCATGAAAGTCCACGACGGAAACCCAAAGTGCTATCATTAAATAATTTGTTGCTTTCGAAATGGTATTCAAGGCGACGAGTTATCATTAAGTTAAAGGTCTTACAAATACAGTTAATAAGTGAGATGGGACGATACTTAGAAGTATCTGAATTTCTTTTTGGAATGGCAATCAGTTTGATTCTACACCATTGTCCTGGTATCTCACCTTTTTTATAGATGGAGTTGAATATGTGTAACATATATTCTTTCGCATTATCGGGTAAATGGTTAATCATAGAGTAAGTAATGTTATTTAAACCAGCTGATGTGTCTGCTCTTTTAAGAATCAAATTAAGTTCTGAAAGTGTGAAAGAGAGCGGACTGGAATCATTAGTATTAAACTCTAGGGGTTGGAAGTACACGCTATCAGGAGTGAGTTCTGTTACAAAGGAGAGTGCGGCGCTTTCCGGTAAGTATTCTTTAGGACTTCGGTAACCCTTAAGCCATCTGAGTTTCCTCCAGATCTCACGACTTGGCATATTGCAGTCTATGCTATCACAAAACTGTTGCCAGGAATTTCTTTTAGCAAGTTTTATTACTTTTCGAGCATAAACAACTTTTTCTCTGTACCTTAAGTAATTTTCAACCGTGCGTGATTTCCTGAATTTTTTAAGAGATAATCTTCTCTCTGCTACTGCCTTCGATAAATCAGGATTCCACCAAGGTTTAGGCTTGAATTTGTTAGGGTTATGACTTAATTTAGTACAAGGAATATATTTGTTAGTACTTTCTTCAATTATTTCTGTACATTGTCTTCAAGGTGAAGTTCTCCACAAGCAGACTTAATGTGTTGTGTATACTCTGCCCAGTTGGCCTTTTTGATGTTTCTTTTCGTTTCTTGGCAGTTTTGTGTGTTATCTAACGTTTTAATAGAAATAATAAGATGGTCGCTGCCAAAAGATTCGTTAGTAACGTTTCAGTCAAAATGGAATGCAAGATCATCACTACAAAAGGAGATATCAGGTGATGTACATATTATATTACCATTGAGCTGAGCACAGCGGGTAAAATCTCCATTGTTAAGAAAGACGTAATTATGTTCTAAGATAGTATCTGATAAGAGTCTACCCCGTGTGTCAGTTGTATATGACCAAGCCGTGTGATGAGCGTTGAAGTCTCCGACGATTAGGGTTTTCTCAGAAAAGTGGCTGAAAAGTTCTTGGTAGTCTCTAACGCTTATTGCTATGTTGTATATGACCAAGCCGTGTGATGAGCGTTGAAGTCTCCGACGATTAAGGTTTTCTCAGAAAAGTGGCTGAAAAGTTCTTGGTAGTCTCTAACGCTTACTGCTATGTTTGAGGGAGAGTAGACACCTATGATGTGTTGGAGTTTAAAGCTATTAAGGACTTCAAGACATAGCATGTCAATATTATTATTATTATTTCTTAGAAGGGTTTTGAGTGTACAGTTTATAGATTGGTGAACCAGGATAGCTAAACCTCCGTATCCATCTACTCGATCATTTCTGAAGACAGAATAACCTGATAAATTAATAAGATTTTTGCATTCTAGCCAAGTTTCAGACAGAAAACATATATGAACTTTTTCATTATGTAAATATGAGTCCAACTCGCTTAATTTTGGTATTAGGCTTTGACAGTTCCATTGAATAATGTTAAACTTGAAATTTCTCATGAATGCAATAATAAAAAAAAACTATATATATAATTTAAAAAAAAATAAGGGGGGGAGGGGGGGCTTGTCTACTTACCTAAAAGTAACTTACTTATTTGGTTGGTGGTTTTCTTTGCGATATAGCACTTTGAGTTTACTTACGAGACGTGAGAGTCTGTTCTTAACACTGCGACATGGAATGCTAGGTATCAAGTCAGTGAACATTTCAATCAAAGCATCAATTTCTTTTGTATAACTGTAAGTGATGTCTGATATGTTTTTAACTCCATAAGTATGTTTGAGGTATTCTTTAACTTCTTTTGTAGACAATGGGTAAGTTTTACGAGAGTTGGTTACATAGCTTTCCAAGTGGTCCCAATCGATTGAATCCAGATCACTGTGAGGTGTTCTTTTAAGTTTCTTTCCACTCTTAGATTTGTAAACTTCGTCTGAGCTAGACTGGGAGGAGCTCTCAAAGTCTTCGTCGATGTCCACGTTGCTGGGTGTGTTGTCTTTGGCTGTTTCGGACTCCATAAAGTCGGAAGTAGTCGTAGATTCTTCAGTGGGTGGATGTGGGCGTTTGAAATTTTGTGTCTCCGTAGCCGTAGCATCCTGTGGTGTTTGGTCGTTGAAAGCATTCATCTCGACGTAGTGGTTTGGGCATTTAGAAGCTACGTGACCGTCTTTTTTGCACACAAAACAAGTCATTGTATCCGATGAAAAGTAGATCCAGTAATTCGTTTCTTCAAAGTCGATAGAGATTTTTTCTGGAATTCGGGTGAAATCCTCAGGAGTCACGTAAACTTGTCGTCGGAAGCTGAGAATGTGGTTGTAGCCCGTTTCATTGACACCAGCACGTAAAAAAGAGATAGGTGACATCGGCGTAATATGCATATCGTGGAGTTTCTTTTCTATTTCGGTGTGCGGTATAATGGGGCACACATTAGATATAATTATGCGTTTGTTTCTACTGATCAACGGTCGAATGGGTAGTTTTTGGTTTAGCATTATGACATATTTTTTGTTGTCAATTATGTCATCGGCGATTAACTTCGAGGAAA
This sequence comes from Argyresthia goedartella, assembly GCA_949825045.1. Taxonomy (NCBI): domain Eukaryota; kingdom Metazoa; phylum Arthropoda; class Insecta; order Lepidoptera; family Argyresthiidae; genus Argyresthia; species Argyresthia goedartella. Next base: position 25,005,475 of record OX463832.1, read on the forward strand.
CGTAGATACAAATTCTATTGTTTGATATTCTGGACAAAAAGCGAATTTGGGATGGTTCGATTATTCTTCCTAAAGCTTGGGCATAATCTTTGATTTGCACATTTTCTAATGCGTCGATAATAATTGCCTGGTCTTTTTTAGGGAACATTGTGTTTTGTGTCACAGTAGCATAACTAGGGTTATTGGTTAACGTTTGGGAGTTCATTCTGTTCCTGTAGTCAGAAACGCTTCACAAGATTGCAATATTGCCACTTAATATAGGAACAAAAAGTACGATTCCATCATTGGACACTTTAAACAAAGAGGGTAGATATCACACTCGTGAAAAGATAGTTCACTGGCGCGTGCGAACCGTCCTGCGTCGGTGGCAGGTAAACGCAAACTGTTCTACCTGATCTTATTAATCAAAGTTTCCTTTCGTGTTCTTCTAGCGACGATGATTTTTTGAGTGCGGAAAGCAATGACTCCTCTATAGAGGAACCCCTAACTGTCAAAATTAAGACCGTCTTTGGTAGTGTGGAGGAAAATCTAAACATCGTCCATATAAATGCACAAAGCATCCATTCTAGCTATCCGGACCTGCTCGATGCTTTTAGTGAACAATGCGCGGACGGCATTCTTGTCTCCGAGTCGTTCCTCAAGCCCTCGCTGCCATCCTCATTGTATTCTCTTCCAGGTTACAGGCTGTACAGGAACGACAGAGTCGGGAAGGCCGATGGGGGCGTCGCTATCTATCTACGTGCGGAAATTCCGTGCAAGGTGATCAGTGCGTCCCCTAGTCAATACTCCGAGTCTGCTGAACATCTCTTTCTCGAAATCGTTCTTCACCACAACAAGGTCCTCCTCGGTGTTCTTTATAGTCCCTCTCTTCGCATCGATTATTTCGATTCATTTGAATCACTCCTCAATGAACTGACACCACTTTATAACGATTCGCTCATTCTTGGTGATTTCAACACCTGTCTCCTTAAAAACAATCCACGTTCTGCCAGACTCAAGTCCATGGTCGACTCCTTTAATCTGCATATTCTGCCTCTTGATGCCTCCCATTTCCAACCTCATTGCTCTCCCTCGCTTCTCGACATTATGATCATTTCCAATTTGGACAAGGTCACAATACACGGTCAGCTAAATTCTCCTTTCTCTTATCATGACCTCATTTATCTTTCTTATAAGATAAAGCCT